>CM029921.1:72991496-74338996 GCA_017639245.1 Myiopsitta monachus | reverse complement strand
ACCATGAAGTGTGTTTGGCTGCCTGCTGTCTCTGTGTTATTAGTGCAGAGGTGTGTATTCCTATTAAGTTCTTGTAATGACACTGCTGCATTTAAGGAAAAATGAAAAACCATGGTTTTTATTAAAAATTGCCTGTGGGTGTTTAGATTGTTGAAGGGCTAGCGTTTAACACCATAAGCTTGTAAGGGTACAATACAACCCAGCAATCCAGCCTCTATTCAGCCTATGTTAGAACAAGCAGATTTAGAGAAGCATCAAGACATACTCAAAAGAAATGTGCTCTTTATACATACAAGCAGTAATTTTCAGTTACAAACTAAAATTATGTATTTCATTATATATACATATTTTTTATATGTGCGACTAAAGCATAATTATCAAAAGTGGTGTGAAAACAAACAAGCAAGTCTGTGATTGCTAATACTTTTTCAGATGTTCCAATTTTCGTTGTGACTGCTATATTCAGAAAGACTTTCTCAGACTACAGTGCTTACTCTGACCTCCTGTAATTTATCAGAGTTGATATCCAAGCTGTTACACAGCACAATGTGGAAATTTTGGTACTCTGACCTCGTCTCTGAGTTGATGACATTTGATTCCTGATAAATTCCATTTACTTCCAGTGGAGGAAGACTTCACTTTACCAAAAGCAATAAGAGGTTGCTTCATGTTCAGTACCACAACAAGACAAGTTAACCTCTGAACTTTGAAAATTAGTTCTCAAAAAATGTGAAAAGTACTAATAAAGATGGATTTGATGGATAAAAATGCATAGAATATAGGGTCTGGTTCATTTATTAAATACTCATAATAGTGATTAAGAGAAAGCAGCCATGTTTTCAGCCCGTTCCTCTGCATCAGCTTGCTAACATCTCTAACAGCAAAAGACATCTGCAAATATAAAAGAAAATGGGCATCCTTTTTAATTGTGTATTAGTGTGCAAAATGTATATAGGAGAAAACTTGCTCTAAAGGCTTCTCTAAGGAGGACAATATAGAGCAAAGAAGTAGTAAAACCCTGTGTTATGTGCTTATCTGAATAATGCTATGTTAGGAAAATAAATTTAAATTTTGGTCCCAGTTAGAAGACACTACAGATGTACCATATGATGCATAAAACCTTGTTTTATATTCCAAAAAGAAAGGGTGGGGGGAAACGTGGGTTGTTTTTTTCACAACTGGTGCTACTGAGCCCAGCTTATTAAAGGTGTTTCAGTTGGCTACAGATTGAGCAGGCCATGTTAGTCTGTTTCATGATTAACAGCCATTAACAACTATGCAGTTAACACAGACTAAAACCAGAGAATAGATGCTTGGGTTAAGTGAGATCAGTCTCTTTAAAGTCTGCATAAACTAGACCTCCATTTTTGGAGTCTTGTCTGAGAATACTCTGCAATAAACAGTGTGGTAATTAGTTGTCTTTGAGAATGAAGATGTGAATGATCTTTTGACTAGTTTTGAACATAACCCAGCAAAAATAGTAGTTATATCTAATCTGATATTTTGACCTGTATGAAATCTGTATTACAGCTTGAAATCCAGTTGTCATCTATATAGCTTTTCTTCTCTATGGGGGGAACAATTGTTCTTCCAAATGAATTTCTGCTGCCAAAGTTCAGATGATGATGTCACTTAAGATGGCTTCAACGGATTCATGACAATCAATGGATTTGGTTTTGTCCCAGAAACCACAGAAGGAATAACAGAATAAGATATTTGGGATCTGTCTTAACAACAGAAGCACACACTCCAGAATGTCAATATTAACACCCTAACAAATGAGTTTCTCCTAAGATGTTAAACAGTGAATGAGTGAAGCTGAGATAAGCTTTGCTATCCATCCCAACCAGGGGGGGAAACATTTGCAAAAGGAAGGAGCAGACAGCTGAACTGCAGCTGAGGTGGCTGTCAAGATCCCAAAGCTAATTCCATGTTCGTATATGCTAGAATTGCTACTTTAATTATTTTATTTTGCACTTCTGTGAAGGTGCTTGCAGTTTTGCAGGTATCAGTTTCTATGAAGTAGGAACATTACTCGTCTTTAAAAAAAAATTCAATTTAGTCCTCTATATCTTCCCACCTAAAAAAACTTCAAGCCATTCTTCTTTTCTCTGTCACAAAAAAACAACCATCAAAAACTTCTGATAGAAAAATCTTTATTCAGAATCAAATGTTTTTTCTTCCCTTAAGAAGAATTCAATATTCAGATATTCAAACATGTTGTTTGTCCTCATCAGGGATTAGAAAAGAGTTACCTTCATGCTAGAAGGAGTTCTTAATTTTAACTGTACTGTGATAGTGTTCTGCTGCAATATCTTAGTAATTTTTAAGAATCTGGAAAGATGTCCTGGTTGTGACAACCTAGCAGTGACACACAGTACTATAAAAGCTTTTTCCTCACCATTGAAAGCCAGACAAAAACATTTACTTCCATTCCCTCTATTTTGGCCTTTTTTTTCTCTTTAACCAGGGTAGTATTTTTTTCTTCATGTGTATACCATTGGCAGCTATGTGTGAAGGTAGGAACGGAAGTGGGACAGGGTGCGATTTCATTGTAGAGCTGCTTTGAGCTGCTTGAGAGGAAATTTCTCCTATCTACAGATTTCCTCTGATCTTCATCTGTATTGGGGTGATTTTAACAGCATTGGTTGGATGATTATGTTGCCGTACTTTAGAGGTGTTAAGGGTTTGTTTAGTGCTTGTAGATTGATGGCTAATGGGCTTTGTTTGGCTGTTTAAATGGAAGTTTCCCACAATCTGATACTAAAATGGATGCTTTGAGTGAAGCTTTTATCACTCTTTCACCAGTCTCATCAAGAACTTCCCTTTACTCACTGGAAATGGAATTTCATGCTGTGTATTTCTAATCCAACCATTACATCAATCAGCAATCTAGTAGAAGTTTGTGGTTCTAACAAAAAAAAGCATTTCACATGCTGTGAAGTGGTTTCCTAGTCTGGCATTTATGCCTGTCCCAGACCCTATGGAAACTACTTAAACTGGAACTTGCCTCCGATTTACTATGCTTGACTTTTTTAACTTGATATTGAACACATTTTCACAGCTGGTTCTCAATGCCTTTCCCTCAATTAGGGAGATTATATGCAGGATGTGTTTGACAAGTGGGCAATGTCCAAAGTCCATGTTCCTTGTGTGGCATTAAAATGCCAGAGTAAACAAATCAGCAATGAATGAAATTGCCAACCCCAGCAAAAAGGAATACATGCTTGTTGTACAGCACATTTGTGTTGTCAGCAAATCTCAATGCGCTTGGCAAGGAAGTCCCTGCCCATTTAAAAATGAGGAAAATGAGGTACTAAGATGTGAATTGTCTTAATATAACAGGCTACAATTACAACCCTGTCTCCTGTTACATTAGACAACATTATCTCCCTTTTAAAAAGAAGAAAAAAACATTCAATTACATATGGTCGTCATTTCTTCACAAATAGAAGTAAACACTATAACCTCAAGATATATTTGTGAACTTCCCAGTTACTATTTGAGCATTGTAACTATGGAAGAAATAGGGCATTTCAAGAAGTGATACTGACATGTAATAGATGCTGATCTTCCATTTGCTAATGGGACAACACTTTAACATGTAGACAGGTAGGAAGCATTGTCATCATGTTGTCGCCATATTATACTGAAATTCTGTCTAGATATGTGTCCCTTGTAGTACTCTGTGAAAAAAGTAGTAGTAAGTGTCAATTCTCGTGCCAGTTCTGTGAAAAAGCAGTCATGTCAACTCTCTTTCTTAGCCAGATTCAAAGTCTGATTCCTACTTGAAGTGAAAAGTGGACATTGAGAAGTAGCAGCTGTGTTTCAGTAATGCCTCAAGAAACTGGAATTTAGCTAAGACATCAGAACAAATCTAATCTGCTTTGGTGGTAGACCAAGAACAATGTTAATAAAGCCATTTTGCAAATATTCTTGAATTGAGTAGTTGGTTAAAATTTTGAAAATGTAGTGAAGAAGGGTTTAATGGCCCACACACTCATTGTATATTGTACCTTTTTTGATTTAAAGATCCTTGGTGTTAGTTTGAGTTGACGTTTTAACAGCTTGCAGTTATGCAGTTATTTGGAAGATGATGTCTGTTCATTATTATTTCTATAGGGAAAATAGTCATACATATAAGTCTTATTCAGGTTTTAACCAGGACTTTGATATTGGAGGACAAGAGTATGTGGCACTCAAAGGTTAATTTGTTTCTGGTTTTCTGGTTTTGGTTTTCTCTTTGTTTGCTTTTTGTTATTTTATTTTGCTTTTGTGTTTTGTGTGGTTTTTGTTTTTCAGTGTTCTTTTTTTTAAGATATGGGGAATTGTGAGGGTTGTTTGTTTCATTTATTTTTTATTTTTTTTTTAATCACATAAAGTATATTTTGAATGCAGAATGTGGGATTGAACTAACTTTCAGTTCCAGTCTTGATCAGGATTTTGATGTACATAACTCCTAATTCAGTGAGGCGGTCAGCATTTATAATGCAAGTGCAATTGGTAATCGTTTTTTCAGGTTCAGGTCACAGATTTATCAGCGCAGCCTCAGTTATTCTAGCAGTTTCAAGAAGAAAGAAACAAAACAAAGCAACTTTATAAAAATATTATGAGATTTTGTTAAGATTAAAAGGCAAAGTTTTGGACAACTTTTTTTTTCCCCTTAAGCTTTTAGTAAGCCCTGCCTCACATACTGACAGGGACATCAGTGCTGTCTGCATTTTTTTCTTCCAAAGTTTTATCTCTCCTTCTTTCAGAAGAGTAATTTTTGAGGCTGTCATGACAGCTCTGTCATTTCACTCACACCTCTAAATTTCTCTTTCTGTTGTCAGTCAGCACACAGCAGTCACAGTATCTTGATGATCATGATTGATGGCAAAATATATGAGAATTGTAGAAAGGGCATTGAACGTTATGTCTAAAACAATCATTTTATGCTTTTATTTTTGTAAGTACAATAAAAAGTTAGAAAAGCGCCTGTTCTCTTGTAGGCCTTATATTTATATTTATTTTTTGCTTTATATAGAATGGTGCAGATATACCTGTAGATATATCTGTGGGTTTTTTTATCATGAACCTTAATACTAAAAGTTGTTGGCACATTTAGTCACAGTTCAGTATATATGATATTTTGCCAATGTTTTACTGGTTTTCAAATTTCCTTTTTAATGACTAATTTCCCATCAAACTCCAAGGCTTAAATGACAAGAAAGGAGCTGAAAGCAATAGCAAAAAGAGTCTGAGTCATATTTCCTGGAAAGAGCTTTATGTGTTCTTGTAAAGTAAAACACAACAATTATATTGTAGGCAAATAAACACGTATTTGGGGAAGGAGAAATGGCCATTGGGCTTTCATGTCAGCAATGTCTATACAGAATGGGGCAGAAAGCATTAAAGAAAGCATTTTTTTTTCCAGTCAGTCCCATGCATGAAATTTATTCAAATTATTTTTAGGAAAAAAGAAACCAAGCTCTCTGTTCTTTGGTGCTGTACAGTGGCCATTGGATTTTTCCATTTATATGAAGTAATCAGTTGTCGAACTTTGAAAACCAGCTATTTTCAGTAGCTGGTATGCATGCTTGTTAAACAATATTTGAGGCCAGATAAGTATCAGTTGCACTTCAGTACTACAATGTTGTCCATACTGATGGCTATAGTCTTGTTTTTTCACAGGCATCTATATACAGCATCTATCTTCTACAATTTTTGACTGCTGTATGAGGCAAAAGTGCTATTTTTCTGTGTATGATGATTAGTTGTATGAGAGTTTAGTTGTTTATATTTTAAATGCTTACAAGTGGCATAACTATGAAGGCAAATTGTTTAATATGAGTGCAGTCATACCTTAAAAGAAGTCTTGCTCAGCATGTAACTTATTCTGAGCAAGGAGCTGATTAAAGATTGTACCTGCAGAAGATCTCTTAGTCATACAAGCTGCGTGTTCAGAAGGAAGATGATTCTAGGGGTGATATGCTAGCAGCTGTACTGGCAAACCCTTTTATATCTGGGTCATGTATCAGGAGAGCTGTCATGTTACCCACCAGTGTGCAGTAATTATTAAATGTGGGCCTTGTGGAGGCTGGTGCTGTGAAGGGAGGCACCTTCTAGATGATAGCTGGTAACATTTATGGTCTATGATTTTCAGAGGGCTCAGATATATTTACCTACTCCTTTAGGGATGAGATGTGAAGATACTGGGGAGAAGCCAGTAGATTCCAGTAAATTTTTTGAGGAATACTGCTAAGTGAAGGTGTAAAGATTCATCTTTTCTATTTGGAATAGGTCTTAAAAGTGTCTCTGGCCACAAATTTAAAACATGCTCTAGTGTTACTCAGAAATAACTTGAAAAAACTTGTCTTTGCAATTTGTTTGTAATGAACATTGTGCACAGCTTCAGCACAGGGCATAGATTCCCTGTGCTGTAGTGGGAATGGGTTGTAGCAGTTACTTTATCTCTTTGTGGCATGATCTCTCTTGGAGCCATTTCTGTTTCAATCCCTATTCTGGCTGAAAATTGAGGAGTTTTTGAAACTTGAGAGGTTAGATAATAGGTTTATCTGCAAGACAATATAAAAGTGTATTTACTTTTAACAGCATGTGTGCATCCCATCTGGGTTGGGCTGAGCTGCAGCACTGGGGACTGAATTATGTATATTCCAGGCTACAAGATGTGTGACTTCAGGAAAATCTTACTGTTTTCACTTTCTTAGCTTGTTAGCTTGGGTCCATTTGCAGAAATGCAAAACAGTGCCCTCTTCAAGGAACCTTGTTTTTATAAACAACTCCTCTATTTCTTGGGAAACTGCGAGGTAGCATTTTACTTCATGATAAAGCAGTCAAAGTCAAGAAATGCTAACATTACTAATGACACATATACAGTTGAAAAAAGAAGTGAGTGAATACAAAAGGTGAATCTAAGATACATGAATCACTGAAAGTTCTGAGGCACACAGATTTCTCACAAAGTTGTTTGAAGACATGAGCAGAAGGGGGGGGTAAAGACATTTGGTTTTATATCGCTATTTGATATTTTATTGAAATTGTTAAAATCTGGTTTGGTGATCACTTTTGAACATGGAATCATGGGAAATATTTTGTGTTCCCTGGGAGCCAAGGCGATGTATTTATTTCAAGTTTTATTAAATGAGTTATAAATTTTCCTAGCAATTTACTCATAGCTCAAGAGGTTTAATTTGCATGTGTTGCCTTTTACAATATGCTTTTCGTAATGTTGCAGATGCTTCTTCCCTAGCTTCAGTAAACAGCAGGCAGTTGGCCAGGTTTTTGACTGAACGTTTGCCAAGTCTGGGAGATATTAGTTAACTCTCTGGTGGCCACTGAAGGATTTTAGCCAGATTTACCCAAAAGAATCTGTGAAGATTAAAAGCAATATAAAGTCAAAAATAAGATACAAAGCAAGTAATTTGTGGACTAAACACAGGGAAAGGTTGTTTTGTTTTTTTTTCCTGCATTACAGTAATTTCAGATTTTCTTTTCTTTAACATTTATTTCCAAAATGGGTTCTTTTCAGAACTTTATTTGCAAGTTTATGATGATGATAGTAAGCATTTATTCAGAAAGATTAAGATTAGTGATTAGTGAAGATTCTTTAGTCGTGGAGACACTTGAATGCTATGAGGTTTACCCCTACTGTTCTGCTCTAATTTGAAAAACTGACAAGGAGAGTTTTTTCTTCAACACAGTAATCCAGTCCATAGCAGGATATTGCTATATATCCAAAAGGATATTTTTGCAGGTGGGACGGCAGGTTGTTTTGTGACCAATGGAGGTAACATAGTGTGGTTTTGTGTGGACTTATACCCTAAAGCTGATGATGCAGTGGAGCTCAGCTCTGTCATGGTTCAACCCCAACTGGCAACGAAGTACTATGCAGCCACTCACTCACTCCTTCCCTCCACCACCCACACCACCCTGGGTGGGATGGGCAGGAAAATTGGAAAACAGTAAAACCCATACTTTGAGATAAGAGCAGTTTAGTAATTGAAATGAAGTGAACTATAAGATCAATAGAAATAACAGTAATAACAGGAAAAAGAGAGGAAGAGAAATAAAATTCAGGAAACACAAGTGATCACAATACAGTCACTCTCCACCCAATGACCGATGCTCAGCTCATCCCCAAGCAATGCTGGTGGCTCCTGGACAGCTCTCCCCAGTTTATATACTGGGCATGACACTCTGTGGTATGGAATACCCCTTTGACTAATTTGCATCAGCTGTCCTGGATTTGCTCCATCCGAGCTTCTTGTGCCCTTCCTCACTGGCAGAGCAGGGGAAACTGAAAAGTCCTTGACTTAGAGTAAGCACTACTTAGCAACAACTAAAACAGCAGCGTGTTATCACCATTATTTTCACACTATATCCAAAGCACAGCACTGTACCAGATTCTAGGAAGAAAATTAACTCTATCCCAGCCAAAACCAGAGCAAGCTCCCATCTCTGTGTCTGATATGGTGCTTTCAGCTTGCTTCCAGGGTTCTTACATGCTTTTGGGTGATGTCTCTTGAACAAGTCATGCTATATTCTCTTCCATTCTGGAGCTATCTGCTTGCTCAATGTTCAGCTACTGCCAGTGTAATGTGTGGTGACCAAATTTACATTTATTCCTGTTAGGAGAGATTTGGTAGTGTTTCTCTCTCATTCAGCCTCTCATCATTATGGTATTTCTAGGAATGCAATGTGATTTCAAACTTAGTTGAAGTTGGTGAATTTGTCACAAAGCTATGGTTCAGAAGGTTCATGCAAGGATGGCTTGTCAACTTGCTTGCGTAAGGACATAAGCAAATGAGGCCAATCATGAATAAAAAAGAAATGTCAGACATTTTCAGCATCTTACATGACATGCACATGGAAATAATTACAGGTGGTCCCATGATTAAATGCTGTCAGCCTAAGTGGGGCAAAAGGACAGGCAGAAGGAATTGAGTTTGAATTACGTGACTTGACATTTTGTTCTCTTGAAAAGCTTGTATCTGTGGGTCTGTGAACACATTTTGGATAATTGTTTTGAACAGATGATCATAAATGAAGTATGGTGCAACATCCATCGAAAAAGGATGAGATTTGCGAGGTAGAAAATTCTGATTCCTTTTGGTATTTATCCAGGTTACCCAAGGCTTTTTCTGTGGGAGTCTGAGTATGTTTGCATTTTTATTGGTGTTACTTTTTGCTCCACAAGTGCTCTGTTGATATGTAGCTAGCTTTGGGCTAAAATTATATACAGTGAAGGTAACACATTAACCAGTCATGCTTCATGCCTAATCTACAGCTATATTCCTCTGATTCATTTAATCGTATTACCCCTTCCATGGAGTTCCTCATTTGTGCAGAAGTAGTACACTCAATACCTTAAGAATGTAATGGACTAAGAGAAATGAGATATTCTGGAGACCAGATGATTGCTTGTACACACTCTGCTAAACTTCTTTTCAATCTTCAAGGCAAAACAATGTCATTCGACACACACAAACAAAAAAAAAAGGAAGTTTTGATTTTATAAGTTTAGTGTTAGAGAAGTTGCCTTGTAGCTTCTGAAGCAAATTTAAAGTGAGGCTGAAGTGGTGCCACTGTTAGGGTCGAGAAAAGATGAATATCAGATGATTTGTTCTGTCTTTCGCTCTAGAAACATGGTGCATGGCTAGCGTGATGTCATAAACTGATGTCTTAGTGTGTCCTGCAGGAATTATGTGCCCTTTTACTTTTCTAACAAATAGCACCTATGACCCATTGAATTTCACTTAGACTAGATGAATCTGTTTTCCCCAACATTTCTCATTTTCTGCTTCCCTCGGTCTTTTTCTTTACGTGATACTGGGGAGGGAGGAGAGTTGCTTAGCAACCAGTTGAAAACGGTCAATACAAGTATAAATATTAAATCTTTTCAAACATGGTGAGTTTACTGGTAGAAAATTGAAATGGTGCCAATATTTCCTTATGAGAACTGAGGCAAAGAGGTAATGTAAAGCCTTTTTGATATTCAGGACCAAACTGGGACCTCAGTTTCTCTGAGTCTGCCTACCGTACATGAAAAAAACATTTTCTTCTCTGGTAACTAAGAGGATGCCCATACAAAATTCCCATGGACTTCTAGTGTGGTATTTTGCATGAGGAGTTTTGGTTTGTGGTTTTGCTTTGCTTTTGTTTTTTTTTTCAAACTGTGTTAGAGCCCAAGACTGTAGGTTTGGAGATAGGTACTCACTCAGTCATGCATTATCACTACTTGCTACAGAAATAAAAGTGGGGGTTTTTTTCTAAATGCTTTTAATGTGCTTTATAATTTTTAGATGGAAGACAGTAGAAAGTACAGTGCATCTACTTGTTATCCTACTGCAGAAATTATGTAAGAAAAATAAACTCCTGTGTTGCAGTTTAATAATACTGCTGAAGAGGGAGAAAATATGTACCATAACATGTGGCTTGAAAAAAAAATATGTATGTATTACAGTAAGTGAATGCCTGATTTCAATAAAGCATAATAATACTAATAAAATCCAGTCTTAGGAGAAGTAGATGGACTTGAAATCATAGGTAACTACTGTGATCTGCTTAAAGCAAGCAAGTGAAATTGTATCCCCTGTAGTATGCATTTATTTAGTATTATTGCATTAGTGGCTAGAAGACTCAGTCAAGACCAAAGCCTGTGTTTACCTAGGCACCAAATATTTTGTGCCCTGTAAGGTGAGAAGATTGTGTGAGCAGTGAAATACTTTGTCAAAATTCATTTATTAATCACATAAAACCAGCAATAAAAGCCTGGCCTCTGGCTCTCAGCATTCCAGTTGCCCAGCCCACACTCCTCCATTCAGGCAGCATCATACCATTCGGGGTTGTCTGCCCCATGGATGTGCATGGGTTATTGATCTCAAGTGTTACTGATTGCCCAAAAGTGTAACCTAGAAAATAATTGGAAAAAACATGTTAGTCTGCTAGGTTCAAATCTGACTGGAAGTTGTTCCTGGAATACAGTATTTATTGAAATGATATGTGCAATCATGTTCAAATAATTTCATAAAAAGGAAATGAGAATATTTAAGATTTTTCAATAGCATTTGCTTGAAAAGAAGACTGCGTGAATTTTGATTGATATGACATCTTAGAACTATAACTGAAACTGTATTTGTTACAAACGAATGACCACTGAATCAATTTCTTTAGTATATATTTCTTTAGACTTGCATCATTAATATTCAAAGAAGAATGTCTTTTACATTGTGCTGCAGTTTATACTAATGTGGGATTCATTTGCTTTCATGTTATTAAGTCACTTTTTTTCTATTGAAAAGATAAAATGAATGCAGCATTGTTCACGTGCTGCATAGAACCTGTAGCAATGTGCAGTTTGGTGTCTACTGCATTTTGAAAGAAATAAATGCATGAATAAAAAAATCAAAGATAGGAAGTGGGATTTTCCTTTAATTTTCACAGTTACAGTATGCTGTTATAACAGAAATATGATGTGGGATAAAAATTTTCTTGCATTTGCCAGCTGCTTAATGCAACAACTAGCATAGTCCGCATTATTTCTAAGATGATCATAAGGTGCAAACCCACTTTTAAACTCAAAATTAATATATATATTTTAGAAATAAATCGAATCATTGCATAAAACATACTTCTAAAACTATTTTCTGTATATAACATTCAGGCGTTTGGCTCAGGCTGTATGTTTCACTGAAAGTCTTTTTACAACCATCCTCACTATTCTAAAGTAGCAATTAGGTGCAGTTTAGAGTTCTATTCCGCTTCTATCCTGCAGTCATGCACATGTTTAACTGGGTATATGTGGGTATCTCTTTGAAGTAATTTTGAATTACTCTAGTAAGTAGAAGTTTAGAACGCACATGGATTTATGATGGCTTTGTTGACTTAAATTCTTTAATAGTTTCACTTAAGAAAAATTCATGGGCAGCCTGGATTCTACCAAAGAGCCCACTTACAGTGTTTCTGTTTGGCTGTCTCTGCTTGTTCAGAGGAAACTTGCCAAAAGGAAATACAAATCTCAAGGGCTTAAGCTGTCTGAACATGGTGGCTGCCTCCTTAGAAAGCTATCAGGGTGTTGCTTTTGAACTGAAAAGTTCATATTTTCCTTTAGGTTTCAAAGGAAGTAAGTTTAATATTTTCCTATACAACTTAAATTGAAAATGCTTTATAGGTATGTGAGAAAAGTCTGTACTGAAACCAGTTTAGTTTAAAAATAAAGGGTTTTCTTCCTACCATCCTGAATAATCTTGTAAGAGGTAATGTGATACTTTTCCCATTGGTGTCATTTGCAAAGTATCTGTAATGAATCTTAAGGGGGGAGAGTGGGGAAGGGAAATGTGCTTGCCACAAGATGAAAACCTTCAATTACTGTTATTATTAAAACTAAGAATGCATCTGTAGGTGGGAAGAGTCAGACTGACCAGTCTTTACAGTAAAAAATTGTTTGGAAAATAAAATTTTCAGAAAAGTTTATTTTTTAAATATGTCATTGTAGAGCTGCCTGTTATTATATGCTCTTACACTCCAGTCTGGGAACACTTAAATTTATATCTTTATCATAATGAGTTTCAGCAAAATGTTGAATCTGATACCAATGCAGTATTGTTCATGTGTCTACACAAATAAATAATGTGTATTAAGTTCTTTGTAACTCTCAATTCTCAATTTTTGACAGTATTTTAGGCTTTAAATAGTTTGCTTACGTGCTAACATTAATCAACAGTGCTATTGAGAAATGTACCAGCTTTGTCAATACCTTGTTTTATTTTGGTTTACGGTGTGTCTTCTCTTTCTATTTTTTAAATCTGGTATCTTTGCTCTCACTTCTGTAATACAATTTCTTTAGTGCTTTGAATTAGAATAGTTTGGAGATTCCATATATACTACTAAGGCTCAATAGCAAAAGAGAAATGCTTAAATATGATGGAGAAAATGGTTTTGTCTTGATTTTATGTGCTTCCTATATTGATTAATGGTGCGCTGCTGTCAAGAGCTCAGCCTCTGCAAGCACGGGCTCTGTCATGTGATGAGTGCATGCACTCTTACCATTCCTGAATTACTATTTTTTTCAGTGAGGGTCTCAGTGGTTAATTAGCTGATTTTCAGTGCTTGGTGTAAAGCTGCACACGTCACGTATGTTATTATGAAATTATCTCATCCAATTGTGTAGGCAAACATTTAAATATTCTGGTAACTTCTGGATCCAAAGCAAAGGTTGTGAAACAGCTAGAAGAGCAAAAGAGACATGCTATGCTGAAATGCCTTGGCAATGGATGCTTCACTCATGGAGTGAAGAAAAAAAGAAAGATGCAGATCCTGTCAGGATGTACTTCACCAGGCCTATTCCACTTGCAGTGAGGTGGTGAGAATCTGATGGTCCTGCTGTTTTAACAAGTACTTTCATTTGTCACTGTCTTGACATACACATTTCTGCATGAGGGACACAAAGAGAAAGAAGACATTAGCATCTCTCATACAGAAAGGGCATTGTTGGTTTTTTGCACATTAGGAAGCATAAATCTTGGTTTTGCCACTGACCAAAACTATTCCTGTTAATTCAATAGGCATCATTTAAATGAGAGACCTGAGAAATGAGCTTTGGATGCCTTCTACAAGGCATCTTTTATTAACCTCTGTTTTCTCCATAACATGTATTTATCGTACAAGATAGTAAGTAACCTTGCTGAAACTTCAGGAAATATTCTTTATAGTTAATACTGAGTTTCCTCTTGTGAGAAAGGCACAGGCTGTGGTAGAACAGAGCCAACTGTGGAGGTTGTTGCTACTGTAGGGCTTCTTTCCTCTTGTGTGTATTGCATCTGCTTACAATGGTTACTTTTTCATGAGCTTTGCTACTGTAATGATGTGTCCTTATCTGTCAATGCATTTTTATTTTATTTAAATAATAATAGGAAAAAAAAAGTTTTGAGTAAAGTAAATGTAGCTGCAGTTGTTAAGGGGAATTAGGTGTAATAGGGAATTAGGTGACACAAGGTATTAGGTTTCAGGAATGCTGGCAAGAGTGAGGAGGTCTGAGTTAAAATGGCTTGAATAGGATCAAGATCCCTGGGCTTGCTTTGATTCTGTTCACTGGTAGAGCTTTATATGAGATGCTGAATTTAAAGTTAGGTTTTAAACCAAAATATATTAAACTGAGGAGAAAGGGCACTGAGACCTCCCTTGATATCCTCTGTCAATAGGGCAACTAAATACGTTTGATAAGGTTACAGATGCAGTCTTCACAATCATAGAATCATAAAATAGTTAGGGTTGGAAAGGACCTTAAGATCATCTAGTTCCAACACCCCTGCCATGGGCAGGGGGGACACCTCCCACTAAACCATGCCGCCCAAGGCTATGTCCAACCCAGCCTTGAACACCGCCAGCGATGGAGCATTCACAACTTCCGTAGGCAACCCATTCCAGTGCCTCACCACCTTTACAGTAAAGAAATTCTTCCTCATATCCAATCTAAACTTCCCCTGTTTAAGTTTGAATCCGTTACCCCTTGTCCTCTCACTACAGTCCCTCGTGAACATCTTGAGTTCCTTATAATATTTCATTTCAAAAGAGATTTAGGTATATCTTTAAATAATAGCCAGTTAATGAGTGATCTTAAGTTCCTCCAGATTGTGATGCTTGAAAAAATTATGTTCACTATAAACACTCTTGAGCATCTGTATCAGCTGTAAAGGTATAAAACCACGCTAAAACTTCAGTTTCTCTATTTCTTTTTTTTTAACTGCATTTTAAACTACATTACGTATCTTAACCATTTCCAGTGGCAAAGAGAAGGCACAAATTCAATTATTATGGCTCAGCTGATAAAAGGTAGCCCTTGAAATTGCTATAAATTTGTCCATCCCTGCTTAGATTTTGTCTTTCCACACCTCTTGTCTAGAAACTGTGATTTTTAAAGCTCCTTATATAGATAGCTTACATTTCCTCAATTTATACAGGAATGGTGGTGATAGACTAGAAAAGGCCGAGAACAGGGAAAAAAAAAAGGATATGAAAATGCATAAAATATCAACTAATTATTTTTTTTTTCAGGGCAAAAGAAAATGGAGAAAATAAAGAGTGGGTGGCAATTTGAAACATGAGATTAAACCACTGACTTCTCTAAAGCTAATATAGGTTAGGTAACTAAACACAGGGGCTAAAAAGCCCTAAGAGCACCCCTCCAACTGTATGCATAATTGCAAATACAAAGATAAACACAAGTATAAATGAAGTTAAAGATGCTAAGGCATCTTAATTCTTCCCCATCTTCCCACCAATCGCATACCTTGTCAGTAATACTACTGTGCTTCTCTGATTTTGACTTATAGTGCGTGCACTGGTGAATGAAGCGAGGTTTAAACATTCATTCAATATTAGTATGTATAAGGAATGTAAGATACTTTCATTAATTGGATTAGGGTTATATGTGTTTCATTTAAAACCTGCAGTGATCACTAATGGAATGACCTTGAAGTCATTATCTGTTAAGGAGACGGAAAAAAGATTGTTCTTCATGTTCGGCTGTATTTGTCATTACTTATGAATATAATTTTCAGATAAAATATAGTTTTAGCTCTCTAATTATTTTTTTCCCTCTCTTTTTCCTTTTTTTTTTGTGTGGTTTTTTTTTTTTTTTTTTTTTTTTTTTTTAATGTTGGGTGGTCTAAGTTCATAGAATGATAGAATGGCTTGATTTGAAAGGGACCTTAAAGGTCATCTAGCTCCAACACTCCTGCCATGGGTAGGGGCCCTTTCCACTAGACCAGATTGCTCCGAGCCCCATTCAACCTGACCTTATACACTTTCAGGACTAGGGCTTCCACAGCTTTGACCAACCTGTTCCAGTGTCTCACCACCCTCATTGTAAGGACCTTCTTCGTGATATCTAATCTAAATAGAATCATAGAAGAGTTAGGGTTGGAAAGGACCTTAAGATCATCTAGTTCCAACACCCCTGCCATGGGCAGGGACACTTCCACTAAACCATGCCACCCAAGGCTCTGTCCAGCCTGGCCTTGAACACTGCCAGCAATGGAGCATTCACAGCTTCACTGGGCAGCCAATTCCAGTGCCTCACCACCCTTACAGTAAAGAATTTCTTCCTTATATCCAATTTAAACTTCCCCCGTTTAAGTTTGAGCCCGTCTACCTTCTTTCATCTTGTAGCTATAACCCCTGATCCTATCCCTGCATGCCCTTGTAAAAAGTCCCCAAGTCCCTCTGCAGCTTTCCTGTAGGCTACCTTCAGGTGCTGGAAGCTGCTGTAAGGTCTCGTGGAGCCTTCTGTTCTTCAGGCCAAACAAGAATGTCATGTGAGACAGTGTCAAAAACTTTGCACAAGTCAAGGTAGTTGATGTCCGTTACTTTACTTTATCCACTAATGTTACCCCACTGTAGAAGGCCACCAAATGTATTGGGCACAATTTGTGGTTAGTGGTGCCATGTTGGCTTAGTGAAACCACCAAGGCTGCACTTGAGCTTCACCAGCCCCTTCTTGTTGGTGAGAACGAGGTCCAACATAGCATTTGTCGTCATTGGCTCCTCTATCACTTGGAGGAGGAAGTTATCATCAGTGCATTTCAGGAACCTCATGGGTTGCTTTTGCCCTGCTGTGTTGTCCTTCCAACAGATATCAGGGTGGTTGAAGCACCCCGTTAGGACAGGGCTTGTGAACATGAAGCTGTTCCTATCTGCCTATAGAAGGCTTCATCTGCTTGATCTTCTTGGTTAGGCAGTCTCTAGCAGACCCCCATTATAATGTCTCCTGTCCCTGCCCTCCCTTTAGTCTTGACCATTGACATAGAAGGCAACACCCTCTCCTCATCTGTCTTGTCTGACCTTCCTGAAGTGCCTGTATCCTTTCATTCTAACACTCCAATCATAGGAGTCATCTTACCACTTCTCCACAATGCCGATAAGATCGTGGCCCTGCAGGTGTATGTCTCCAATTCCTATTGTTTATCTCCTATGCTATGTGCGTTTGCTTAGAGGCATTTAAGTTGGCCCCTCAGTGAAGCTGACTTTACCAGCTAGAGTGGCTGGAATTCCTTTATGCACACTCCAGGTGCTCCCCTGCTGACCTGCGATCTCTCTCTAGACTCGGGGTATCTCCTGTTGGCACTAACATCAAACTGGTAGAGTGGGATGGATTGATGTTCCTCTCCTATTCATTGGTTCACCAGATTGGACTGGCCCTTTCATTCCCTTCCCTTTGGGAGGATTTATGAAAAAAAAAGCTAAACTACCTGTGCTCGAGTCTTTACTGCTGCTTCCAGGGTTTTCTGATCCTTCATATGTCTCAGACTGCTTCTTGGTGTATCACTGTTGCCCATAGCAGTGGATAATAGTGGACCACATGAGGCTTGCAAATCTCTTGGTGACATCCCTAATACCAGCCCCCTTTAAAGCAGCTCACTGCTTTAGAGGGTGCATCAGGTCAGCAAATGGTTGCCTTTTATCTCTCAGCAGAGAGATGCCTACTACTATCACCTGCTGGCTTTTCTTAGTTGAGCTGGTTGTTACAGGAGGAGCTGATGATGCTGCCTTACTTGGCTCCAGCATCTCCTGATGCAATGGGTCTTTCCTGTTCAGCCTGCAGGTTGGAGCTTTTATCTGTCTCATATAATGTATTAGGTATTAGTAACAAATACAGAAGTTAAAAAAAAAAAAATAAATGAAAAGGTGTCCTGGATATCTACTTCAGCTTGGTGGTTAGTGTCACTTATTTGGAAGACTTTGCAGGTGCATTTCATTGCATCAGTTGATCAAAGCAAAAGACCAGCTGTTAACTATCTGAAAGAGGAAGTAAAAAACCAAACCAACCAACCAAACAAAAACCTGTTTTCTCAAGGAAGAGGAATTAGGTGAGTGATGAGGATGCTTTCTGGGCAGATTTTCATATTGAATGGTAACACCGAGCCCAATTAATAAAAAGCAAGCAAACATGTATTGTTCTGGTAGGCTTTCTTTAAGATTGTAGAAAATCCAGGACAGCCTCCCTTGGATGAGCCTTACTTTTCTTACTATCATACTTGTTTTCAGTTTTCATTAATGTTTAAATTTCCTCTTTGTCACCTTACCAACTGGGTATTAATTGCTGGTATTCACAGAAGAGGGGAGATGGATGAATTACTTTAGGTCAGTCATCTGATCTAATTTAGAAAGGTTTCTGTGAGGAAAGAACAAATTTTGATTTATAGGGGAAGGTTGTCTGTTATCAAGATATACATGTTGGAATTTATTATCAAGAATCTGCCTTTAATTTTAGAGATTGTTTACCTAAACTACAATATGTCAGAGCTCAGGACAAATTTCTGCTTAGTATTTAATTTTAGATACTTGCCATAGTGGACAGTAAAAAATGGGTCCCCAGAATTCGCAGCATCATTATGAATCTTCCCTTCTGGCAGCCCCTGCCTGCAGTTTGTCTTTGAAATCTCCTTGGTGCTTGTTAACCCTGCTCTGACATGTAAGAGCTCCCATTTATTTATTGGACTTTGCCCATTTATGAAAAAGTACAGAAATTATTAATGGTTTAGTATCTATTAATGCATTACTTGGGTGGAATTCAAATTCCAGTATTTATGGTAAACCCCTTCATTATGAAACGAGCATAGAAACAGGAAGGCTGATTCTTAAAGTTAAGTGTCTTTTGCTATAAGAACAATTGTCTGTAAAATATGGTCTTACCAGCTTTTTATTTATAACTGTACATAAGACATAAGCACTTTATGTATGAAGGGAAATGATAAAGAATATTTGTGTAGATGATAAAGAATAAATAATCTGATTCAATGAACTGTATGTTAAGTACATTGTCATGGACTCTGTTTTTCTGTAGAAAGGTGATTCAGCTCTCCATCCAGCAGTGAGTTCCTATTACAGGATTGGGCTCACGTGGTACGCCAGAGCAGGTAGCAAGGATACCTTCTGTGTCAGATCTGAATGTCAAAGACCTTAAACTAACCCAGGGAGATGAAACTCTTACACTATTTGGTTTTGATATTATGGACTTGATTTTGTTCTCACTTACCCTAGTGTAGTGCTGGAGGAAATTATATTCTCTTGCAGTGCATAAAACCTCATCCTTTCACTTTCTCTTGAGGGAAGTGCATGAAGCCTTGGGCTTTTATTTTCATTGATAGCATCTTTTTTCTTTTTAAATTATAGTATAGAACATAATGACAATAATGGGTTCAAACCAAAGGTCCATAAAGCCCAATATTCTGTCTCTGACAGTGGTCAGTAGTAGAAGAGTAAAAACCCCAGGGAAACCTATAATGATACTTACTCTGTGCTTCCAATGATATGCAAAGGCTGGGTGAGAGAGGCAGGCATTAGTGCATTTGAAAGACATCGTATTTATATGAGCACTGTACAAAAAATCAAGCAGTGAGCAATTGTGGTGTATATAATAGACGTTAAACTGGAAGAGGACAAAGATAGCTGTCTGAAGCAGAGTGGATGAATGTTGTGGAGTTTATAAATCAAGAGATGATGCAAAAAAGGGAGCAATTCTGTATAAAGCAAATAGCAGTACAGCTTTTGTTCATTTGGCTGAACTTCTCATGCTATATGGAACACGCAAAAGAAATGCTTTAAAGGTAATGGCATTTCTATATTTTTATAACTTTCTTTTTAGTACTGTTTTATTCAGTAAAATGTTAATCTTGAAAATATTCATCATCAATTCTAAATATGAACAATAGTAATCAAATTCCATGGCTCTTCATATAAAAGCTGAGCCCATCCATCACAAAGCATGCCCTATGGCTATATATCAATTTTAAGCGTTTAAGTTACACAGTATTATTTTAGCATTAGGTTAACTGTCAAATAAAAATAAAAATTAATAAGCTGGAAAAAAGAAAGAAGAGGAGACATTCCTTATTTAAAATCCTTAACTGATCTGGCATAATTGAAATGTCTTTTAAGCAGAAATGTTAGCATTAATTCAGATAAGACTCAGCTCTCTATACCATTTTTATGGTAGTCCAATAATTCCTGGGGTACAAAACTACCAGGTATAAATGCTGCCTTCTTTGTCATATCTCCTTGACAAGAAGCATATGTTTGGAATTAAAGAAGATCCAGACAAGCTTTCAACCTTGAGATCTCGGCCTCTTTGCTCAGAGAGGTTAGTGAGGTTGAAAAAAATTCCATGCAGTTACCAGTTTTCAGACTTCTGCTATTTTTTGGTGGTCCCTCAGAGACATTGTGGAGCTGGGCGTCTGGCCGCAACATTTTGTAAAACATTGTGCAGAAGATCTGATCAGTGGTTTTGGTTTACAATTTAATAACTGTTAAAACACCTGTGATAGATTTGTGTTTGGTTAAATGTATGTCTAAGACTAGATGGAGTATAGCTTTTTTTTCCTCATTCTTCCTTCCTTACTCCCCCTCTATCCCCTGGGGTTCTCTAGGTACCCCAGATAAGGGATTACTCTGTGAAAGTATCAGAGCAATGGGATATTGTTGCTGTGCTCTCATTTACTTGGCTTTGGTTGAATGTGCGGTGGCAAATATCTTTAATGTCTTTTCCTATAATTAAACACATTTAAGGAAAGAAATTGTGCAAAATCCATCTATTATATTCCATTTGAAATACTAAAAATGCATGTGTTTCTTTTATCTGACTTAACAGAATCCAATGAAAGGAAGTATTTTTAATCAGTCAAGCCTTTAATTTTTCAGGCCTTGCAGGGAGGCAGCTTCCTTTCATCAGTGTTGACTCTACATTTGTCTAAATTGCTTGGTTTTGTCATCACAATTATTTTGCAAATAATTCCAATGTATTTGTATGGCACTTAAGTCAATATGTAGCATTTGTCCTTCTATTATTTATTTATTTGAAATTTGCTGGTTGTGCTGTGCTTGGAATGAGATTATTAGTGATAATATAGTAGTCTTCATGAAGTTTGTGCATTTTTTGTAAATTCTGAATGTCAGAGTACAAGGTTCTAGTAAAGCAAATTTAAAAAAGCTCCTTCTCTTGATTCATTTCAACATGGGGAAAAAGAAATCCTTGTTGGTGTTTTTGCTGGTAGTGTGATGTAAGCCATAAAATAACAAGATATCTATGTGGATTAAGTTCCACTTTGGTTTTCTTATTTCTGCAAGATCTGCCTTACTTAAACACTTTTTAACATTGCAAATGATTCAAAGATATAATAGAAACAATTTTCCACTTGCTACTAAAAGGAGCATATTGGTGCTGTTAATATATCTTATTCCTTTCACTGCTTCTATTTGTTCTCTGCTTTGTTTTGAGCAATGAGAGAAACTTAGGTCTCTGTCCAGTGAGCTGATGAATAGAAATCTACAGCAATTAAAAAAGTCTTTTCCCATCTCTACTTAAAAAAAGCAAGAAAAAAAAATTTTTCTTAATGTACAGTGAGCAAATATTTTTGTTATGGTATTAGCCAAAGAATGAGCATCAAAACTATTTTGTCTGATGATCATGGGGTGTAAGTGGGGTAGGAGTGGCATTATGTCATGCTGCATTGAAAAACAGTCACGTGAAGCAGTATGCTGGTAGTTCAGAAAGATCTATAAAATATGAATATCACTGATAATAAGTTACTTAATCTTGCACTAAAAATGCTTAAGATTTCGTTCTCTTCAACTGGGATGACAAAAGACTGAAAACATTTCTAATACAGATGTCTAATGTATTACTGTCATAAATGTTCTTTCAATGTTTATATATAGAAAGGGAACAATGTGCTGCAATGTACTGCATATTCTGGTAAAATTCACTTAACAGCTGAATAAGAGATCTTAAAAGCACCTGTTTCAGACACCTAATTTATATAATTATTTTGCTCACTTTTTGACTACTTTCAAACTTGGCTGTTGTCTTGTTCATATTTCCCAGGTGAATGTTTTATATTGGCAGAGGTCTTTAATAAGAGTTTGCAGACTCCTAAGTATTAATTGTGTAATAGGCATAATTTGACATGATCAAAAATTTGCAAAATCCCATAAAACAAAAGACTGAAACAAATGGCTGATTTCCATTCTTCTGAAAGATTGGAGGTAGGATAACTTACTGTTTTGTAGCTCTGTGCCAGTGAGAGTAAGCGACAAGATAATGATGTTTGTTGCTGATGATATTTTTTTAGATTAGTTATGACCCTTTTCCAGGTATAATTTGGAAAGGTATGTAAGCAATATGACAGCATATGGAATTCATTGTTGATGAAAATAATGCACATTAGTTTGAAAGAAATGGTGCTGTTCACACGTGTGACAATTCAAAGATAACTGTCCAATTATGGAGATTGACCTGAATTTTGCTCAGTGTGAAAAATATGAATATGCAGAAGGACTGAAATAAAAAAAAAAGACTACAAAAACTGGAGTGGCCTTAACTATAAAGCTATATTGACTCTGGTGACCTTTCCTAGATTTATAAATATACATGATAGTTGTAATAACAATTTGAGAATATCAGAATATAGAGCTAATTCCCGAATTAATTCTCATGTAATATTCAGTATGTCTTTTTGTCTTGTTTTAAAACAAAACAAAAAAACCCCTCAAAACCCCAGTACTGAAGAGAGCTCAAAATGCTGTCCTGTTAAAAACACATTGCTTATTCCCATTCTGGGGTTGGGTAGCTTCATTCTCTAAACATTCACTCTTCTTACACTGTTTTTTGCATTGAAGAACCCAATACTGAAATTTCACTCTTTGTACATGCTTGCTAACTGTTTTCAAGTCACTTTTTTATTTTATTGTACTAATGTTGAAACAGATTGATCTCCTTGGGCATTTGGCATAAGATGCTACCTATTGTTGTGAATCTTCTCTAAATCCTTTCAGTTTATCGGCCTTCTCTGACTGAGGGTGCTCTTGTTGAAAATTATATTCACCTCTTATTTGCCCTTGTGCCAGATGTCTAAGTTAATTTCCTTAATACTCAGTATTCTTATAAATATACACCATGTCATCTTATTATCCCTTCAGTGTTGTTTTGTATAACTGAGGAACAGCTGATTACCCATCATGGCCCTCTGGTCTTCTCAGAGGTTTGAAGGTCTCCATGCAACAATATGTTCAGTCTTGTCCTGTTCTTTCAGAAGAAAGAGTTTGCATTTAACAAAACTACAAAATAAATTGTTTGCATTTCAAAATTATGAGATATTGAGTAACTGGAGAGACTTGAGAATTATAGAATGGTTTGGGTGGGAAGGGACCTTAAAGATCATCTACTTCCAATCCCCAAGCCATGGGATGGGACACCTTCCACTAGACCAAGTTGCTCAAAACCCAATCCAGCCTGGCCTTGAACAATTCCAGTGTCTCACTGCCTTCACAGTGAAGAACTTCCTAATATCTAATTGAAATCTACCCTCTTTGAATTTAAAGCCATCCCCATTTCCGTTCACTCTCAGCCTGTCTTCATAGGAGAGGTGCTTCAGCTCTCTGACCATCTTTGTGGCTTTTTTCTGGACTCCCTCCAGCAGGTCCCTCTTCTGTGGGTGGCCCCAAAGCTGAAGACAGTACTCCAAGTGGGATCTCACAAGAGTGTAGGGGCAGAATCACCTCCTTCAATCGTCTGGTCACACTTCTTTTGATACAGCCCAATATGCAGTTGGCTTTCTGGGCTGAAAGTGAACACTCTTGTTCAGTTTCTCATCAACCAGCACATCCACATCTTTCTTGCCAGGGCTGTATTTGTGCTCCACACAACAGTGATGATAAATGGTAGAAGACATGGACAAATTCATGAATGGAGCAAGAACAGATTATGGTAGCTGTATGTTAGAATGGGCACAAAAAAGAAAAAAAGATGAAAACTATTAATTTGTTTAGAGAAGGTATAGAACTCTCTTTATAGCAGCAGTAAAAAAAAAAGGGAGTTCAGTTAACCAGGCACATTCAGAATGACTAGATTATGCAGTTTGGTAAGGAGCATCATTGGTATCAAGGATTAGAAAAGAAACCAACTTCAGGGTGTAGATAAAATTAAATGATTGATAATAAAATCAGCTATTGACACAAGGGCATTTGGGAATGGTGAATAAACCTGTTTCAGAATCTGAACCAAATTAAAATTAACATGAAATTTCAACTTCTGCCTTGTCTATTCTGAAGCATTTCCTTAATGTTGCCTAAGAGAGCCAGGGGAACAATATGAACTGAGAGTGACAATCCTAGTGCAGTTTTAACCCATTAATTTTAGGCCAGTCTAATAGAATACCAGCATTTAATGTTCCTGTGTATAAGACTGAGCTAATTTTACATACAGAAAATATTGCGTCTTGTAGAATGGGAGAAGTGAATCATTAAAGCTTCTTAAGCCTTCTGAGCCATGTCAGTTCACAAAGGAACTGGGTTTTTCCAATCTCAAAGTAGGTAAGACAGCCTATTTTCTCTTCAGGAAATATTCAAAGAAGGATTTATAGGGTCTCCTTTTGAGGGCAAAATTAAAAACATGTTTAAGTAACAAGAAATAAAGTAAATAGCTAGGTAATTCTTGGCTGTATACATAGGAGTACCTGCAAATATGACAGTAATAAAATTTATAGAACAAATGAAATACCACATGATGTAATAGCAATTTTAGTCATGTCCTGAATTAATCCTACTTATCTATAGTATTTCACATGAATTCTACTTGCAACGGTGTTGTACCTGTTAGGCAGCTTCATAAAGGCACTATGTTTTTTATATAACATTTTGTCCCTTTAGAAATTATCATGACGCATGTCAGGAGCTTTCACACTGAAAAAAATATGTCACATTAGCTTCCAAGTTTCTGATTGTCTAAATAACACAGTAACTCAACATACAGCTGTCTGGCATTTTGACAGTACAATAACCCATAATTCTTTCTGCCACTCAACACTTCAAGGTTAGCATTTTGTAGTTTGCTCTCAAGGAGTATTCATTTAAATTTTCAAGAGGCAAAGAGTTGAATGCTGTCTTATACTGCTGTTCTGAATTATTTTTTATTTACTTTTCAACTGTATTCTATTTTTTTAACCATATATGTGTGTACTTAATTTTTAACCTGCAACTTTGCAGGAGGTAAGATGTTCATCTACATCTCCATTTTTCAGAATATTAGAGGCACAGAGCCTCCTATAGCTGGAGTTTACCATGCAATACTGGAAACATCACCTCCCTTAGTAGATTGCAGAGCACCACAGACTTGCTTAGTTATTGACCAGTTTCTTCATGGGAAAATATGGAGTGAATCAGTGGCCTTAGGGAAAAGTTGCTTTCAATTCCAAACTTAAATCTTGAGATTTTTGAGGCAAGTGGAAATTTTGAAGTTGTTAATGAGATGTTGATAGGATGAGAAAGTTGGGGCTGTTCAGTCTGGGGAAGAGAAGGCTGCATGGAGACCTCATAGCAACCTTCCAATATCTGAAGGGGGCCTATAGAGATGCCTGGGAGGGACTCTTCATGAGGGACTATAGTGATAGGACAAGGGGTAACAGGTTCAAACTTAAACAGGGGAAGTTTAGATTGGATATAAGGAAGAAATTCTTCACTGTAAAGGTGGTGAGGCACTGGAATGGGTTGCCCATGGAAGTTGTGAATGCTCCATTGCTGGCGGTGTTCAAGGCTGGGTTGGACATAGCCTTGGATGGGATGGTTTAGTGGGAGGTGTCTCTGCCCATGGCAGGGGTGTTGGAACTAGATGATCTTAAGGTCCTTCCCAACCCTAACTATTCTATGGTTCTATGTTTGAACATAGTGTGTTGTTTTGTTTTTTTTTAACTTAGTGTTTTTTAAACTTGTTTGAACTGACTTGTAAATCAAATGCTTAATGTTAACCAAATCATTCAGTCTTATAAGGTCTCAGATACAGAGATTGACTCACTTGAGGTTTGAAAAGTTCAGACTCCTCAGTGACAGAAAGTTTCTGTTGAGAAAATGGAGATAAGTAAGTAATGAGAGGTCTACATTAGAAATGTGCATGTTCTAGATTTTGATGCAGATAATATTTTAAATTTTTGATGCAAGATATTCCTGAGAGAAGTGTTCTGTGTTGTGTATATGCATATCAGTATACATGTCCAAACTATCTTCTACCATGTTTGGCTGAACGTTTTGGTAAAGAAAACACAGAGAGATAAGACATGCTGAACTTCCATATTTTCTGGAGCAATCCACCTGGGCAAACTTTAGAAGCTCCTACTTATATATATACACAGATTCATGGTTCAGTGAAGACATTCAGGCATAAGGCCAAACATTGTGTTATTTTTTGCAGAGATCAACATGTTAAAACATGTTAAACATGTCAAACCCCCAGAAACAGTAATCCTGTTGAAACTAATTTTCTGGCTATTTTAAACTTAGGCTTGAAACCACACCAGATACATTTAGGGTCACAATGATTACTGTATTGAAAAAACATTTAGTTTTTATTATTAGAAGATAAATAGGTTTTGTATATTGCAAGTGAATGAGATAAAATACATTTATACCATGATTTAGACTACAGGGAAAACATGGTTTTTTGTTACTGAAACCCTCCCCCAACCTTTCCATGCATTCCCCCTCAAATATTCTCCCCCCACATATATTACTAGCATGTGTGTGCATGTGCGGAGTATAAACATGTCCTAGAAATGCACAAGAAAATAGTAAGTGGATTTTCTTACTTTTCTGTATTGTGATTACTTTTCCTATGACTCTGAGAGGAACTTAATTCAGTCTCTTAAGTCTTGGGAAAACAGGGTAGCTTTTGAGTTCTTTAAAAGAGCAATTTGACCTGCTTTGACCAAAAGAATTGTCAGCATCATATCTGAAAAAAATGGGGTGAAATTAAGAACTGCTTTAAATTCACTGTTGAAAAATAAAGCAGCCTCTATATTACTGCCAAGTTCCTCCCAAAGACACTTAAAATTTTACATTATTGCTCCTTTCTTCTCTTGTGCTATATTTTCGTTTCATTGCTTGAGCTGAGTGGGAGAAGAGAAGACATGCATTTAAAACACTATAGTTGTTAACTGAAAAAAAAAACAAGGTAAAAAAAATAAATAAAAAAACCCCACTAAAACCCAAACAACCCCCCTGCCAAAAAAAAAATCCAACCCCTCCCCAAAAAAATAAAACCAAAACAAGAAAAAAAAGAACTGAACAAGGAAAAAAACTCAGCCAAACCCACAAAAAAACCCAGAAAAAACAACCAACCAACCATAAAAAAAACAGCAACCCACAAACAAAGCAAAGTCCTAGACACATAATGGTTGTTGTAAGGGAAGGCATCAGGGGTTTCATGTTAATTCCTTGCTGAAGTGCAGTGTTATGATTTTATGGTTTGAGAAGTTATGTCTGTGGCTGGTGCTTTCTTCAAAGCATAAGCCCCAGTGGACAGTATGAAACATAGCTTACTAGAGCTTTTGTGTTCCCCTTCCTTGTCCACCTTTGCTCGGTCTTTGTCTCTTGCTGTCTCTTACTTGCTAAGTTCTTTATTGTCATTCTCATGAGTTTTGATTGCTCTTTCTGGACAGGCTTTCTTTCCAGATGCATCTCCTCTTTATCTTCTGGGGAACATCCTTTCTGCTTCAGGGTTTTGTGTTCTTTGACATATATTTTTTAATGACGGAGAAGGTGCTGGACCTCAAGATTATGTAAGTGTCTGTGCCATGCATGCACCTATAATCGTGTGATGGATGCTAAGCTGGATATTAGGGTGTTTTTCAAAGGGGAGTAGAAATATTGCCTTGCAGTTAAAGCATGCTCGTAATCAGGGCTTTGTTGATCACAGGGCTGCAGTAGAAAGCATGTAAGTCTTGACTTGAGAGAGAGCCTTCTCCTGGCAGATGAATCTGGTCAATGTGTGAAGCCACTGAGCTTGTCTGAATTCTGACATAAATGGACTGAGAGAGTGGCTCTAGCTGTTCATTGAGTGCCATAAGGTACAGGTGGGAGGGTGGCTCAAGAGGTATCATGAGTCTTTTTAGATGCCTTTTGCTTTTTGCCTTTCTTACAAGATTTGTTTTTCCTATATCTGGAAAGCCTCAAGTGTTTTGTGTGTTTGTTTTAGGTTTTGGGTTTTTTTGTTTTTTTTTTTTTTTTTGTTTGTTTGTTTGTTTTTTCAATTGGTAGTGTTTTAGAGAACCTCCTATTTTTGACACTCTCATAAAACACTTTGCCTTCTTTGTGACACCTTTAAAATTTTGCATAGAAAAAACCTTGCATAGAAAAAAATTGTTCACAAGTACAGTACTGAGAATGGGAGAAGAGCAAGTGCGTCTTTTGTTTACTGCTGGGATAGTAGCTTGCAAATCTACAGGAATACTTTTTTTAAAATTTTTGTTCAGAATAATGATAGCACATTCCAAAGGGTGCAACTGATGCATTTATTCACATCACCTGGCAAACCCTCCTATCCCATCAATATGTCATCGCCATTTTGATTTCCAATACCTTTCTGATATCTAAAAAACCTTTGCCTACTATTCTTGTACTGAGCCTATACATTAGTTAACTCAGTGAACCTGTCACATCATGTCTTGGAAAACTGATTATGAAAGCTGTGACTTAGTATTTTGTGATACACCAGGCTACCAAAACCAGGCTTTAAGAAATAGATACTGTAAAGAAAGCAAAAATTAAACTCTCACATTTGAGACTGTGGATTTTAAAACTTATATAATTATATGTTTCTTGGGTGCCTTTTGACTGATTAAAAATAAAAATAAGATTGGAACAAAGCAAGCTTTTAAGTGTTTGCCTGCAGTCCCTCTTCTCCAAGTAATTGAATACAGGATTTCTTCTCTAACCCTGTTCCAGCAAGAGTATGCACTGCTTCGGTATTCATTTCAGTGGCATTGACAATACTGACAATATAATTGACCTAAAAAGTTCTGGATTTCCTGTTAATGCACTTTAGAAATGTACATCAACTACAAAAAAAATCATTTCTATCTACATTTCACTTGATTTCCATTTTCAAGAAAGGAGGTTTCATCATTATTATTCTATTTGAATAGCGCTGATATCTTGAGAGATGGAAGGAGACTTCTATTGTATGCAGGAGTACTTTATTTCGATATTTTCTTTGTCTGATTATACATGATAAACACACATTAGTGACATTCCGTGCATGTTTTGAAGATAAATGGGATATCTCTTTAAACCATTCCTGACACTTCCTAACCTGTGGGCTTAATGGCATATTCTTCCTTTGATTCAATAATTTGTCTGTCAAAAAAGCTGTGCTGACATTCTCGTTGTTGTGGGACTGAAATGGAAAGAAATCTCTTATCTTTAAGATAATTTTTGAAAAATCGAGGTGAACATTTTAGGATAAAAATGTTTTAAAAATGATTTCAGTTGGAAAAAAGTTGTAAGTGTTGACATTATACCAACTGCTAGATGGCAGGTGATAAAAGGAAGAATGTTATCTAAAACTGTAAGTCCCCTTGAATTAATTAGGGAATGTGTGAAATCTTAGCAATGAAGACAGTTTCTACTACTATGCCTTGCATAAGTATTAGTTCTGTCAAATAACTAGTAACTTTTAAAATAATGGACTAAAGATGTAGCTAAAAGAGTCTGGTTTGTCACACCTGACTCTCCTCTGTGTAAAGCAAATATTAATATATTCATGCACACACGAACAGGTACTTGTGTTTGCATATTGTCTGTATATGTATTGATACCTATGTGAATATACTGGTACACTGTCTATCCAAAATAATCTACTTGGGACTATTTTATTCACAGAACTGATATAGAGAGGATTAGTTCAGACAGGCTATGCAGAACCCTTCCATTTTTCTTAGCACAGTCCTTTCTAAGGTACTAATGTAACGTGGAAGATAAAGGGCATAAGCTCTGCATGAAACAAAATCTAAAACCCTTACTCTCTTTTTTTCATCTGATCAAGTAACACAGAACAATATCAGAGGCCAAGGGTTCAAACTATGTTACATACTTTTGGAAGCCACTTTCATGCTTTGAAAGTTCTCACTTGAACCTTGTGAGCCAGCTCTGGGTTCTGTCTGCTGGGCACACTGCTTTTACTTACCATGTTTCAGGGGCATGACAGATGTAGCAATTCTCGTAGTTTTATACTAAAAATATTATGCTTTCATGAGAGGTAGTGTAGGCAATAGGCTTCACAAGAGAAGTAACTAATTCTGAGTATTTGATTAAACACTCAGGTATTGCTTTCTTCCTTGTTTTTTCTGAGTTTCAGTTTTGCCAGTGAGCACTTCTCAGAGAGGCACTTTTTCCAGAGCTGAGGATTCCTCAGAGCTCCTGTCAAATGTGCCTCTAGCTGGATGGCTCACTATCAAGGATTGATCTTGCACAGGGTGTCTGCCTTCATTTGTCTTTACCAATGATTAGTCTTGCCCTGTTTACACTATAATTGTGAAAGGCTGACCTGGTGACTGTAGCCTATAAGTTATAAGATTTGAGGCTGAAACTCTTTATTTCACAATGCTTGTAAGGGCTTGTCGTGGTTTAAGCTGTAAATCGTGCAGTTTGCTCACTCACTCCCCCCTCTTTCTCCCCCTGAGCTCCCGGAGTGATGGGGAAGAGAATCGAAAGAATGCAACTCCCACAGGTTGAGATAAGAACAGTTTAGTAACTAAGGTATAACACAAACCGCTACTGCTACCACCAATAATAATAATGACGAGAAATACAAGGAAAGAGAATACAACTGCTCACCACACGATACCAAGCCCGACGCAGCCACGAACTGAACTCTTCCGCGTTCCTGCCCCCACTTTTTTTTCCATCCTGGGCATGATGTGCTGTGATATGGAATACCTCTTTGGTCAGTTTTGGTCAGGTATCCTGTTTCTGCTTCCTCACGGCTTCCCCTCCTCCCTGGCAAAACATGACACTCAGAATGTCCTTGATCAAACCAAACATTCTAAGCAATAACTATAAACATTGGTGTTATCAGCGCTGTTCCCAGGTCGAAAGTTGAAAACACAGCACCGCCCCAGCTACTAAGAAGGAGAAAAATGACTGCTACTGCTGAACCCAGGACAGGGCTGGAGAGCTACAATGGGTTTTGAGGTGCTTGTCACCATGGTAGTAGGTTTCAGAAAACTCAGGTGGTTTAAATATATCAGCCAACTGGCAGACCTGCTGGCACAATAGATGAAGTTGATAGGGAAGGAGCAAATCTGGTGCAGACCTGTTATGAATTATGAAGGAGACTAACAGAATTAGCTGGAATTCTCTTTTCCAAGATTCATAACGAGTAGTCAGATTCTTACCCAACTGTGCTCAAAGGCAGAGAATATTGTTTTAACAACAGACATTATGAGACTCCCTCCCTGAAATAATTCTTACTCTCCAAAAAATACCCACAAACAAAACTGGAAAACACAAACCTAAAAAAGATGCAAGGGCTCTTGTGATCTAAAGGAAACCAGCGAGTTAGAGATGAGAACACTAATATTATCTTTATTTATGCACTCAGTTTGAAACTTGTCTACCCTGTAGCTGCCACTGTTGTAAATTCTAGTTACAGTGCTTTCTAGATCACCTCTGACATCTATTGTGGGGGAGCCCCTTTGACCAATCTCTATAGAAAGTTATTATTTCTTCCCATGTTCACGTGGTTGAACAGCAGATCTTGAGATGCTTTAGCTATTTTAGAGTCTAATAAAATAATTTATAGCTGTGTTTAGAAATCATGAAATGTGTGTTGCCAGCTCGATAGTTTATTAAACTTTATGAAAATGTCTGTCTCAACTCTCTAGTAGCATTGTTCTTGAGTGTAAAGTTATCAGGTGTGCTAGCATGCTTTGTTTGTTTTTGGTACTATATGATATATTTAAGATAGAAGGGTATTTTCAAGAAAGATGTTTGCAGATATCTTACTTTTAGAAGGAAAAGATGGATTTTCCTAGTAGCAGCAGCAAAGAATCTAAAACCTGTGGTCATATGAGATTTCATTGGCTTATTCTGAAGTTATTCATAGACTTTTGGGAAAGCACAGTGCCATATTTACATATGCTGTGACTTATCTTTCACAGTTCTTTTTCATCCAGATGGAATGAAGTCTAAGGTTTGAGTAGTCTGAGAAAGTGTTACAGATGTGATACCTGGGGGAAAGGTGGTAGCTTGCCTTCTTGACAGGGATGAAACTTGTGCGCAAGCTGAAAAATTCAGTATGTTATCAGCATTAATAAGCAGCTGCTTAGATTTCCAAGGTTTGACATCACAAATGTTAATCCTTAAACCTAGACTTCACAGTTAAGCAACAAAATTTGCTGGTAGATTGATATTTGGTTGAGATTTTTTTTTTTTTAATAATAGTAACTAAGGTTAAGATCAATGTAAATGTTATTGTAAGTTTATCTATATTTAAGCTTTTCAGTCCGAACCAGAACTGATGGTGTTTAGTTACCATGAACGTAAAATAATACTAGATTGTATATTAATGTCCTCTGGAATGAAACAAAATTATTACAAAATTATTGCTATTATTACATCAGTGTTAACAGATCCCATTGATGTTAGAAGGCCTGTGTTGGTCTAACTGATCTGTCTTTGCGCTAACCAACTGGTGAAGTATTCAGATAAAATGATCACTCGTGGGTCCCTCAAGGGGTGGGGGAAAGGAGGAGGGGGGGTGTTCCACGCAGTAAAGCGAAAACACACCAAGTCTTTTTTCTGAGGCTTATAAATATTGAATAATCATCTCTCTATGGCCAATCTAGAAGAAGAAAACTTTACCTAGACTATTCTAAAGGCCAAAACCTGAATTTTGTTTGAATTGGTTCAAAGTACACATTAGGTAATCTGGCTTTTCCTTGGATGTAAAGGCAATATTTTCCTGGGGTAGAGTGCAAATCTTTCAAAATATAGGTATGATAACTCTAAACAGATTTGGAATTTTGGTGTGGCTAATAATGCTGCATATTTTTTGATACTTGAAAAGTACTTTAAGCCTGGTCACTTCCATTTTGACTGAAGGTGTACCTCAGCTGCTGATAATGTACAAAATATTCTTTCCCTCTATATAGATTAAAAAGAAAAAGTGTGAAATGGCATGATCTTTAACGTTAACAAGTTTTTAAGAGCTGCCTTTATTCTCCCCATCCTTTCCCCTGGGTCATATCACTGAAGGCACCTGCTTCAAGTGTCCCCTTGGATGAACCTCTTGCATCTCACACTAGCCAATTTCGACAGTCTAAGTGCTCAAATTGAGCCATTTTGTTCTCTGTAAAATAAACCCAGGCCCATTATGCGTGATTTTTTATTCACACAGCCCTCCCCTTCTCTTCATTTTCTCTCTCCTCTCCTTACTACAGCTCTGTGAATGTAGAGTGGCAACATTGTGAGGACCAGTGTTTTCACTCCAGGCATGTCAACTTCAATCTGCTGCGATTTGGTGTGAAATCTGTGCCATGGTGTGGGGCAGAAAGGTCAACCCCCCCATAATTGGTGTTGCTTATTCATCTGCTTCCCATGTATTTTTCTCTCCACACACTGGCCTTTGTTTGGATAAATTGTTTGAAGATTTACTGTAGTTCTTAAAGCCTGAGAAGTGGCTCCTGCTGTACAACTTCAATGTCCCCGCTAGGCAGGAGGCTCAGCTAGGATGACACATAATGGCATTTAGACAGAAAGATCTTTTTCTCCCAAGACAAAATGTAGAGGACATCTTCTGGCATAACAATTAGGGCAATTTTCAGACTAATTTACTATGGAATTGCTTTGTACAGTGCCTTGTACACTGATATTTACTATGTTAATTCCTATTAAAACCTGATATATTATTTTAAAAAATTCATAGACTTCAGCAAGTCAGTGTATTTCTGGAGAGGGTGAGATGTCATGGACAGAGAGGAAAGAGAAACTGCTAGTGAATGTGATGATTTAAATTCCACATAGGTACTCTTCAGATTATCAAGGAAAACCCTCAGTGATCTGCAATCTAAAGATGGTAATTTATTGTATTTTGTATCATCAACTTTTGTTCTGCTTATATGAGCAAATGTCATCATTTCAGGAAGGGGTAAAAAAAGAGTGCTTTTATGTACTTGGAGGGGCTTAATAGTGATTTGAAAATAAGTTTTAGCAAATGTAGTAATACTAAAATTCCTTGTATTTTCAGATTTCCAGGAAGCATGCATGTAAATATTTGAGCCCTTTGGTAGTAAATATAAGGACATAAACCTACAAGCTTTAAAGAATGTCTATGTCCTTGTGGCTGTAGTCCTGAAAGGGTGCCTAATTTACTGAAAGAAATCCTTAAAAACAGAAGAAACGCTTCTTTAGTAAAGAAAAGGAAGAAGCTTTATCACCTAGTAATCCTGCCTGTAGATTGGATAAAATAGTTTGAAATCATTGTTTTGATTCCCATTGACTGAGGCTAAAGTGGCTTTATTGGTTAAGCTGTTAAATCTGCTGTGGTTTAAACTCTTTTTTTTTTTCTTCTCTGATGCACCCTTGCTTTGATTGACCTTGAAATGCATTATTTCATCGGTTTTTATTTCTTGGGAGAAAATGTTTATTGCATCAGATCATTTGATGCTGTTTTAAGCACTGGATAAATATGTGTTACTACTGTTCTTCTAATCTTTTCAAGGATAATATGAAATTACAATCCATGAGTATTTCTACTGTGATCTACTAGATGGTGTTGGCTCCTCTTGGTGATTCACTAAGAAGACTCTACCTGCAACTAGTTACAGAGACTAAGATGTGTGTGGCACTGTGGGTACTTCTTTGGTTTAGTTATGGGATGCAAATAAACTGCATCTGGAAAAACTTCTAATGTTCTTAAGGTGGCCAATATGGGCAATGCTAAGATGTTTGAATTCTGAAAAAAATCATTACCTTGATCAAGAATAATGGATTAAAGAAAATCCTTTAAGAATTGAAAGTAACTGACAGTGAAATTCAAGTAACTGAAGTGCTATAGAATGCCTATTATTTAAGGTGTAGGGCAGGTTTATGATAGTGCATGCACCTAAAAGCAAAGCTGTCATGGAATCATACTGATTTCATCCTGAGTATAATTGTATTCATAGACTGAAAATCATACTAGCTGATTTTACAAGCTCAAATATAGTTACTGCAAATTTTTTTGTATGAATATCTTGCTTTTGCAATATCTTCTTATTATATGTTTGTCATAGTGAGTTTATGTGAAAAGAGTATGCAAAGATTCTTATTATAGAATTTGTACATATCTCAGTAGTAGCTGCAGCATTTATTTTATGGATATGGCATTTCTGTACGTTCTTATTATTCAGGTTTTGTTTGTGCTCATTCTTTAAATTAAAAATGCCTGCCATTGACTGAAATCTTCTAAAAAATCCCACATGTCATCTGTCATTTTTAAAACCACCGGTATGCATCAGTAATTGAAATTTCACTTCCTTTTTATTCCTTCTAAATAATACACCCACAGTCTTGGATATATGTGAAAATGTATTTAGAACAACAGTAAATCTGAGATACAAGCATCAGTAGGAAAACAATGAAATATTTCACGCAGCTCCACCCAGTCTGTTAAACAGTCTGACCATTAAAATATTGGTGCAAAGAATCTATAGCATTGAAAAAAAAGCAACACATACCTAATTTATTTTTACATATGTTCCATTTTGAATTGGGGAGGGAATCATATCATATCTTAGATATCATAAACAAAAGTTAAATAAAATGCTTAGCAGAAATTACTCTTCCTTTAGCTTCTTAGCTGCTTTAATCCAGGCTGTTCTCATCCCTTTTAATAGTTTTAATTTATTCACATTGTTCTTCCTGCCAAACTTGGAACGCAACCTTGCAGCATAAGGCTAATTTCCTCTCCTTTTTTCATTTAGAAGTGGTTGGAAAGCCTAAAAATACAATTTCTCATTGCAGTGTAGTCTGCCTTTCCTGTCAGGTGAAGAAGCGCTATATGAATTTACTTAGGTTTCTTTCTAGTGAAATGGCAGCTATAATGCTGGGACAAAGGCTTCTTGTACACTTTTGGAGGGACATTATAATGGTTCCAAGCAATCTGATGGCCTGGATGGATATTTTGCCAGGGCTCTGTTCACTTGAAACTTTTAAGTGTTCTGGAGCAGGCTAGATTAACTAGAAAATTAGAAATATAAAGAATGTTAAAATCTGGGTGACTGGGCTTTCTCGTGAGCAGTCTTGCCAACAAGCTGTACAGCTCCAGGACTAAAAAGCAGATATTTTCTTCCGTGCTTTATTGCTCTATATTTTTACCTGCCTTTTGCAAATAATGAGTATGAGAAACAAGCAGAGCATTTTTCTCAGGCAGTTTATACCTAACATTTGTGGAAAAGAAAGATTCTACATTAATGTGGCATGGAAATTTGAATTTTGGAGAAAGGCTTGTCAGTGATAGAAGGAATATGTTAAACAGATTATTTAATTATTTAAACATGTTTTGTTCATTGTATGTAAATATAAGGGACTACAAAATTGCCCTATAGTCAGAACACACAGTAAATATGGAGACTTGATGTATTCCTAAATTGTGAATTTTCAAGACTGTCTACATAATAGATATACCTTATGGCATAATTTTTTATGCCTCTGTAATGCTAGTCCAAACTTTGTCTACTGTTGTAGACTTTGTAATTCTTATCCATTTTACAAGAGCTAGATCAATTCACATTGAGATGGCTTTTTACCTCACATGCATTTGAGGCTAACTTGTGTTATTACTAGTAGCGAAACAGATACATCACACTTTCTTTGGGAGTAGGATTAGTCATATTTGTTTAAATGAAGTGTGAATTCAGCACTGGTGAAAAGTACCAGACTGGCAGCTCTTGAGGATGAGCTCCTGGACCTCTATGAAACAGGGAACAGAATTGCATTGCTTTACTGGTATACGTCTGCCCTGACCTTGGACACGTTACTGCTAATAATTGGGCAAGTTTAATCTCCAAATTGATTTGGAACCCGTCTTTTGTTGTCATGTGGCGAACTGCCACATGAGTTTGCTCGAAATGGGCCTCCTTAGTGGCAGCTGGACCAAGACTACAAAAAAATATGTTCGCTTTGTCCATCAAATAGTCTTCAGTAACAATTTAGGGCAGTTTAGCTTGCTGCAGTTCTGCTTCCTGCCTTCCCTTCCAGCTCAATTTTAACTGGATCATATCCCTGAACTGCTTAACCATGGGATTGCATGAGACTCAGTGTGTAGCTGAAGGGATGAGGAGGCGAGCTCAAATAGTATAAGCAAAGAATAGGAATATAAGAATGTGCTTGTCCAGATTCAGATAGGATTAATTATTATGAAACTGCAATGTTGCAAATTAGTGGTCTGAGCTTTGATTAAACTAATAATTTGGGGTGAAAAATCCTAGCATTGAAGTTCTATTATGGCCAAAGGCACCCAGCTCAGCTGTGTCATTCTAAAATGAGTTAAAATAACATATATCCAAACAAAGCCTGACAGATTACTACAGAAAAATTTATTTCTTCCAGCTTTTTCATTTTGTACTGAAACGCATACCATACTGAATTATGAAAAAGACCCTTTAATTATTTTGTGTGTGTGAAGTGGTTATATTGACTGTATTGCATTAATCTTGTTGTAGTCCCACTGTGTTTTCAAAAGGTTGAGTTCATCTTTGTTGCTTGTTGGCTTTTTCTTCTTTTTGCATTTTTTTTTTCCTTTTAAGAATCTCACCCTGAATGAGTTTTGTAAATATTCAGTCTTGACTTCAGCTTGCATTGCGGTGTCATCAATTATGACAGACTGCTGCCTCTTCTCTCCACTCTTCATCTTTTCCCTGTCAAAATGCACCCTTTGGCAGAATATTTTTCAAGGGCTAAATGTGAGTCTAAGGGAGTCACTGTCAAGGTATTTTTCATAATTTCAAAAATATTTTCCTCTTGTTTATAATTACCTCTTGGAAACTTCAATTGAAATGTTTCTTTACTGGTTTTTCATCACATGCACACTGTACTGATATGTTAGGGCAGATTTGAAGGTTATTAATGTATTTTTACCCTTTGAGGTTGGGGGAGAAGAGGGGAAAAGACTTACAGCAGAGTATATATCATGTATTCCCCTTCATCTCCCCACCTCAATAAATACTAAAGATTTTATATGAGTACCAAAAACTGGTTTGATATCCCTTTTCTGGGAGGGCTTTTCCTCCCTTCCCTCCTATATGTTAAAAGGCCATCTGCTTGTGGTCCTTCCATCCCATAGTAGATGAATAATGAAACCCTAAGGCAACAGCAACTGTTTGCAGTCTAGAAAGAGCCACAACTGAATATTGAGGGAAGATAGGGACTTTGCTTGTCCCTTTTCTCTGCTATTCTGATAACTGGGGACTAGTTTAGATCCCAAAGTATCTAAAGAGCTTGTAAAATAGCCAAGCAAGTTTTGCTCACCAAGAAGCCTATCAGATATTTTCATTTTATTTTTTGATCTCCTTAGTAATTATTGAGATAGCTCAGTTTACAGGGTCTCTGAAGCATTAAACACCACTCATTTGCTTTCTTTTCCTACAGTGTGTGTGTTAACTTTGCCTACTGTGCTGCCAGCATGTCATTTTATTGTGAGCTTCATGATTATGGATTTTCTTTCCCCCTAAATTTTAATCTATTTTTTGTTCATGAGACAGTTTTTGCTGTTAGTCAAAAATAAGGTATCTCTAATGAACATGAAAGCAGTTTGAATATGCAAAACCAAGAATAAGCAAGAAATGCTCAAATGAAAGAAGTGATACAATAATCTGGGAACTTAAAATTTTGAAACCAGTCCAATTGTTTTGAACATGGGGGCGATACGTCATCTCTGTCCATGAGAGAGATCTTTGCTCTACTTTTAAAGTGAAAGAGATTTGCCATGGGTTTTACATCTCAGGTACCCCCTTTCCATATAACCCTCTCCTTTGCAGCTGCCCTTTCCCTGAAATAGGTTTGGGGGTTTGCTTGTTTGTGTGTTTGTTTTTTAATAAAATCTCTTCATAGAGTTCTGATATCATAAGGTGAAAAACCTGAAGAATTTCTAAAGAGTTGATTTTGACTTAAAGTCACAGGCTATTTTAGTAATAGGTGAGAATATGTCAGATCACTTCTCTCAGGTCACATTAATATTGCCTTGTCTTTAATGATGTAAAATGCTGATCTGGGATATAGGTAGATACATACATACATACATACACATTAGCCTGTTTTTCATTAGATTCTATTTTCCTCTGTGCTCTAGTCCAAATTTCAATTTCTTATAAATTTCAAAATTTCAGAATCATATTCGAAGAATTTAACATTTGAAACATGAAAACCTGAATGCGATATATGTTGAGTATAGAAATAGCTGTGCTGTGCTCTTTCAGGCTACTGTGATGGAAAAGACAGTGTAAATATGTTTTTCCATTGCTTACATAGCTGCCCAGGTTTGGCTGAGGGTTCCACATGATCCATTTTGCTTGTGTGTGCTAAGAGCTGAGGTATGGTAATAACTCACGTTAGTTTTGTGGGCATTGCCCAACATATTAAGGCAGTTGTGACAATGCACTCAGATGGTGAGGAGATTAGAACCATTAGGTGATTCACAGACTTGTTTTGATTTTTCTTTTGCTTTCTTCATTTAGCATTTTGAATCTATGACAAACTATTGGAAAAAGTCATGTTTCTGAAAAACTTTTTTCAGCATTTGTATGTCTGAAAGGCTAATCCAATTACCTGCTTCCAGGAGAGTTGGCTATTTTGCATGCATAGAGGAGGATTATGTCCTGCTGGTTATAATGGTGAACTACTAGGATACCAAAAAATATAATTCCTGGCCCTGCCATATATTTTTCTGTATGACCTTGGGCAAGATATGTCAGATAAAGCTTAATTCACAGGGGCATAATATAGCTGGATTGATGAGATTGTAGTGCTTTTAGATACTTTCAGAGAAAGTTGCACGTAAAGAAATTACTGCCATAGTAGAATAGTTGTGAAAGTAATGTGGAAGAGCTGACATCATTAGGAGACAATTTATTGGCTTTCAGGTTATTTAAAAACTTTTCTGACATAGTACAGGTTAGAAAAGTTGATGCACTGTCAGTTTGTTTCTGTCCTTGATATGCACGTGCAGCTTCCATTAGTGCCAGCAGGAGCCCTGTACTTGCACTGGGAGAGGAGAATAGACCCCTGTGCATGTAATGATTAGTTAGATAGCCTCTTGTGGCGCTGTGTATGATTTCTGATCTGTCATGCCAGAGGTACTACAGGACAAGAGAGAGCTGCTGTCATTTTCCATAGGAAGAGAGGACTTTAAGAGCTTGAGAACTGTCCGCTTTTTTGAATAGCACTTTTGCTGCAGGAAGTGTGATTTATTTTTATCACAGCAGGCATAAAGCTTCCAGGTTTTCATAAAGAAAAATGATCCATATAGTGCCCATGTCGATTGAACGATCATTTGAAAACCTGTAAATTCAAACCGCAGCCCTTTCTCAATGCAAAGTGTTGTTCCTTTTTGCTGCAGCTTTTAAATTTTTTTTAATCTTGGGCTTTCATTAGTACTTTAGACATACTATAAAACAGTGTTTTCATCTTGGTAATTATTTTTCCAGCCGTCAGTTTGCCTGTAGCAGAACACATTATTTAATTACAGTAACAAAAACTTTCAGAGAAGGCTTTCTGTGCTTTCAGAATCTTTCAAGGCAGTACTTCCTAAACTTTCTTTCTTTCTTTTAAATTTTTTTTTAAGTAGCAAATATGAATCAGTCATTAAAACTTGTGAAGAGGAAAGGAGAGGAAAGGGTGGGAGAAGGGGGGAAGAGAAAGAAAGTGTTTGCATCTTGCCTGATACACAAACACACAAAAAGAAAAGAAAACAAAGCAAGACCTGTCATTAGTCCTACAACTTGTCAGTTTGATTAGTGAATGGTTGCCTCTCTCTCTTCTGAGAAAACACTACATCTTTAAATGATGTCCATTCTTAAATGTAGAAACCCTTCATTGTGTCTGTTAGTGCATAATTGGACTGTCTTTTAATACAAGCAGAGGCACTTGTTTCTGAATATAAACCCTGCACCTCAACAGGTCAGGAAGATAGCAAAAACCTGTTGTTTGGCTTTGTCTTCAGGAATAATGAAGTCACTAATCTACTTGATCTCTGGGAGTCAGATAAAGAAGAAAGTGAACGATGCATACATTTCAAAGATGGAAGGCACTTGTAAAAGCAATTTCTTTGGAGGGAAAAAGTAGAGCAAAGGCTGTTGGAAACCTTTTAATTAGTACTAATTACCTCAGCAGAAAACGTTGGAGGCTTGAAAGGATTTGTGTCAGCAAGTGAAAGATCAAAGATTGTGGTGCTTGCATTTTAATCTGTTGGCTATAAAAACGCATAAGAGGGTGGTAATGGGGCCCATGAGAATGACAACCCAGGTGGTTGAGGCCTTAATCCCTTCTTTACTGCTAGTGCCTGAGGCCTAGTTCCAATTACATAATAAGATGATTTAATTTTTGCTTTAATTTAACAAAAAATTAAGTTTATTTTAGCCTTCAGTAAGGAAGAGACAAGGTTTCCAGACAAAATCCTCTCATTTTATTTCTTTCAGTGTTTTAAGTCCAAGCCTTTTTTTAGCCATTTTTTTCCTAAGTGGCTGAACTTGCTCTATAGAGGCCATGGGGCAGCAAAGGTGCTTTGATGTGGTCTTTGGAAATGGGGAGGAGCTGGCAGTGGGTGACTGTGGTGGCACTTGGAAATCTGGTAATGCCATTATTGAGCTTACTTTCTTTTGTTCATTTGTTTGGGTCTGTTTTGTTTGTTTTAACAAACTGCCTATTTCGTAACAAGGAGTAGTTCATAGACATGCTTGCTGTGGTGCTTCATTTCCCTGTTTTCTTTCAAAACACTCTGGGTGAGTTCAGGTGATCCTATGTGAGGTAAATTACGTCTTTATTTTTGTGGCTTGAGCAGATTATGTTCCCCTCCGAAATCTAATTGTTGTCAGATTCCTCTATGGACAAAAGAGTGAGCATATGGCTTAGCCTGAAGATAGGATGATGGATGTAGACTCCAAATGGATAAGTTTATGTTCAGGAATCTCCAGCACTTACACAGACAGGCCCAGCCATTGTGTCAAAGGGGAGGTTGGTGCATCCTGAAGTAGCATTGGGTTTGCAAGTCAACTCATGCAATCAGGTGTTATATATACTCAGTGAAGTGGTAGGGTTTGAGTCTTTTATTAATTTAACTTGTACAAAAAGTTATATTATTTACACTCTGAGGATTCAAGCATGGTAAGTTGCAGCTATTTGTGGTTTTATTTTTAAAGGTAATTAACTAAAAATCTGGGGACAGCTGACAAATAATCAGTCCTCTGTTAGGTTACACCTTTAAATTTCTTATTCAGCATCTATTCAGCAACTAAAGTTCAAAGTAAACTTTGAATTGCATACTTTATTTTTATATTGAATTTTTACATTTGAATTATGTTCAATGTATATATGACTGATAATTTTTTGACAGTGTATATAATAGCACATTCTCGGCTACTAGCCTATTCTGCTGTAATTCAACCTTAACCCTCATGTTCTTACGGTGTTCGATTTTATTCTGATGTGATGGAAAACAGTGACAATTTTTAAATAATATCATTTTTAATGGAGTCTTTTGGTCCCTCAGTAGGCATTGTATATATCAGCATTACAGTAAAACATCAAAAAAAAAGAAAATAAAAAAAATCCCAGCTGTCAAAGTGCAGTGTTGCCTTCCTTTTGCTTGCCTTTTCCTAATCTATGGAATATCTATTGTCTTTAAGTATGCTGGGGAGGAGCTTGTACTGAATCTCTTTCTTGGGCGTGGAATAACAACTGAAGTGAGACCTAAGTGTTTTTCCAGGACAGTATAGGTGAATAACACTAGCATGTTTTTTTGGGGTGTCTTTTTCCTGTCAGAGCCCTCCATCATGTTTCATGGTGAGTGACTATCCCAGTGAAATTGCTCAGGAGCACTGAAGGTGCTGCAGGGTTATCTGTTGCTTCAGGATATGTTAGGGATGTGTGATCCTAGGACTTTTGTATGGCTCTCTGGTGTGAAGACCATTTGAATATATATGGACACAGTGACCAACTAAGAGTGTATTGATATGTGTTTCGGTAATTGTGCATCACCTTCCTCATCTCTAGCCTATCAAATCCACAGTTGTATTATCTTTTGAAGCTGAGATTTATGCCAGACCATACTTTCCCAATATTTTAGACCATCTTATTAATTTTATGGTCTGAAGGGGAAACAAATCCAGCAGAAAAAAGTTTACTATATATTCTCTAATCCAAGCTCTTGTATTGTAAGATTGCTAACAGCTATCTTTCCCTGCCAGTGTTGTGTATGGCTCAATTTTGTATTTACTTGCTATGTTGAAATAGAGAATACTGACAGGAGGACACAATCCATCATGTTTTGTGGTAGGCATCTTTTTTTTTCTTTTCTTTCTTTTTTTTTTTTTTTAAATTATGAATGTTCTTGTCTACCATTTATGTTTCTAAAAGTTTTGTTCACATTTCAGAGTGTGATAACATTTTAATTTCAGAAACTAAAATTAGAGTCTTATTTTTACCAAATGTTTTTCACTATTAAATACGGTATGCTTCCATTGCAGATGGAATGTGTTAATATTATTTGTTATTTTGCATAATATGAGCAATGGGAAAAATAAGCAAAATAAACAAAAATGAACATTAAAAAATAATTTCGTTTTGACTATGCATTTATTATTTACTTATGTAAACAATTTTAATGCATGCTGCACAAATGTAATTGAAATGCAAAAATCCCAATTTGACTAAACAGATTTAATGAACAGATTATTTTAAAACATTATAGAAAATCAAAAGATACAACACATGCTTATCTCTGCATTTGAACTCATATATATAAACCTTTGCAGGATTACCATAAGGCCCAGTAACACAAAAAAAGTTGTACAAACAATTAATCTTGAGCAGTTATCATGCAACAGTGTTTGACTAGGTGCAGTGTGTGGTAACAAATCCCCAAATTCATGGGGTGTTTCCTTGCTTTCTGCTTTTTGCAAGGGTGATTTATAAGTTTACAAGTTCCTTTCCAAACTCCATAATTGCTCTGACAGTTCCCCAGATGGACTACATCCAAGTTGGTATAAAACAGTACTCATTTCAGCCATACCTTCTGATTCATCTTGAGTTAGGTACAGGACTACTTGTTCTTTTTGTCTTGATTTAGATTTGTTACCTCTCCAGAAGCACCGTACCGTAATAATTGGTACTGCCTTTCCCTCAAATACCAGGTACACCTGAAAGCAAAATAAAGTTCTATTTAGTAAGACTTAACAGAAAGCTTTGAGTTTTAGGAGTGGAAACTTGGTCTTTGAATATACTTAGCAGGTCACCTTTCCATTTGTTGAATCTGTCTTCTCTAGGATTCCTGGAATTGATTCCAGCAGGTACTGCTTTGGGTCCAGGTGTCTAAGCAATGCATCTTCTCAGTCTGCCGTCAGTTCTGATTTTGTACTGCCAGAAGCTTCGGTTAACATACTTGGAAACTGTTGGAATTTCACTGTTAAACGTCTGCTTGCCCTTTACACAACTATTTCCTTCATCTCTCTGGAAGTGACAAACTGGCCAGTTACATCCTACTGTAGCTGGACTTACCCTTCTGCATGTGATTCATACCTTCATGCTAAGTATTACACAAAACACATACACAAACGATCTCTGGTATGCAGCTAGCTTTCTAGAAAGAGAGAAAACAGGATATAACGTTAACACTGATGACAGACCCGGTAACACAGTTACTTTGTTTAAACAAGCCCCTGAAAAAGTGTTTTCCCCTCTTACAGCTGTTCTCATGTTGCAAGCTTCTACTTGCATAATGTACAATTCACTGGATATTGCTCAGACGTAAGTAAAAGAAAGAGTTGTTTCTTGCTTGTGTATGCTTGCATTTTAGAGTAAAGCAGATCCATGGGAAAGATGTGCTGTTTAGTAGTTAGGTAGTCTCCCTGAAAGGTTTCTACTTAGTCTTATTTGGTTCTATCATGCATAGATCTTGCATGTTTTTATCCTAAGTTTTATAGATCTAATAATCTGTTTACTAGCTTTGGGGACTTAAATGCCTAGTTACAGTAAGGAAATCTGTTTCTTGAACCTGTGAACAAGGTATGTAACAAGTGCTTGAGCATTAAGGATGCTGATGGGCAAAATGTTTAGGAAGAAGATATTAAAAGTTGTACTGTGATTAAATATTGAAGGACAACATAGAAACATGAGGATGTAAAATATTCTTGAACAAAATTTTAAAATACATAGCACATTCAGAAGCTTGTGTGAACAATTTTGTTGGTGTAATCGAAAAAACTCTTGTTTCAGTAATCAGAAGCTATGTCATTTTTGGAAGCTTACCAGCAGAGGCTTGCATGTTGATTCAGTTACTCATATTTGTTTGAGAAAGTGTGCAGTTTAAGTAGATCATATCAAAATGCATTAATGCAATGAATCTCACTTCAGTACTTTATTAAATCTGTTTAAATATGTATTAAAATATTTCAGAGGCATCAAACTGAAGATACCATTGAATGTTTAGAAAGAGGTGAATGCAGTGGCCATTAAGTTTTAATTGTCTTTAATGTCCTGCTACCATGGCAGTAAAAATAATATATTTTTTTTAGAGCAATATTCTTTATAATGCATTATTTGCTAGGAGTATTCTTACTCAGCAAATCCATGTAAGCAGGAACATATATATTTTGTTTTTCCGTCATTTTAATATGTAAGTTAAATACTTCTAATAGTCTGTGTTCTTCCTATCTGCATTTAACAGTATTTAGATATCTGTCTTATTATTTTTGAAAGCTGAAATATCTTTTCGTCATCTTCTTCCCCCTTCTCAACAAATTTCATGAGAAAATTAAAAATTTGAAATGAATCTACTTGATCTTATTTTGCTGTGCAGTCCTAAAGTATTCTGATGAGCCAGACAAGCTGATGTGGCCTTTAGGGAGAGAAGCATCAAATATAGGCAGACAGCTCCTGTGTCTGGTAACAAAGACTGAGGAGGTCAAAACTATCCCAACAGGCCTGAGCAGGTCAGTCAGACACAAATGTTGGAAATAAAATTTGGTGGGGAGGGGAGTAAGGGGCCTGGGTCAAGTCCTGTTCAAAAAGTCAGCTTTGTCAAAAGCTTCAGTCACATTCTTACCTACAGGCAACCTCTGCTGATCCCAACTCATTAATCGAACTGGAGAGCCGTCTTGACCCTGGCTCCTTCCCTTTGAAGTGTGGTGTCCTCTGCAGCATGAGGAAATAATTTGCTGCCTGATTCAATGAGCCATCAGTAGAGCCAGCAGACCTAATGACATGTGAGAATATTAACCTCCTACCACGAAGAGCTGTGAATCTTGAGAGGCAGTCTATAATTCACCCAGCACTCCTGAGCCTTCCCTTTCTGTCTTATTCTCGCACTCACTTTCTCACTCACGGGGAGAGAGAGAGAGAGAGAAGAGACCCTCTTGTCGTAAAACTTTATTTCCATCAGTAGTGGAAACCTTACTGAGCTGCTTGATAATGAGTTACTTTCCTTTTGCAGGTGGATAAAATTTATACTGAAAACTAGGCATCTGTCTTGCATATAGTAATTTCTGTTTAAAATATGACACAAGCTACATAACTGTCATCAAGGGGGTGGTAATCTGAATGCTTACCCAAGTAAACTATTTTTTGTTTCCTTATTTATTTTTCATCATCAAAGGAAAAAGTAGAACCAAGAAAACATACATGCATAGCAATGATGTCATTCTCCATGATGTGTTTTCTAGCAGCCCTCAGTCAGGAGGATCTTTCTGCAATCCCCTTCTTCTTTCCTTTTCTTTTTTTCCCCCTACCTAAAGGGAAAACCAGTTCTGCCTGGCCAACTACCGTGTGTTATATGCACACACAAGGCTGTGTTCTTGTCCTTTGATTCTTAACAAAGAAATAGATTGTTGGTCTAGTCCTACTGCTTTAAAAGTCAGGGCTGGTTTTTCTCTTGTTGACCCCTTTAGTATTTTCAGCCACAGATTCAGGTCCCAATGTCTGGTAAGCTTCAGAAAGGGAGCCATTGTTATGTGGCTAAATAATGACAAGAAAAAGTGAAAATGGCTCTGTGTGTATATGCTACTCACTGTGAAAATGGTGGTGATTACTAGACTTTACACTGTTAATATAGCTAGATAAAGTAAAATACTGTTAGAGTTTTAAATGTCTTTGAAAAGTGCTGATTGGTGCTGCAAAAGGTCATAACTAAAGAGATTATGGATATAGATGGAGAACAGTATGCAACATAGCAAATCCCAGACCAAACGGATTATTGCTGGCAACTTGTCATTCTGTGCTAGAAAGCTTTTGGGTTTTTTTGCTTGCTTTTTTTTTACTATGACTGCACTGGTAAATTTCTCATATTTGGTGGAAATACAGCTTGCAAAAGCAAATGAAATTACACCAAGTGCAAACACTTCTGGTGGTAAAGGATATTTCTCCACTGGGAGTGAGAGTATATTGTTGTGCAGCCAAAACTTTTATGTTGGAAATTGAGCCTGAATTCTCTTGGGTTACAATTAGAGGGTTATTTTGATTCTGAAGGGTTGTTGGTAAAGCTATTGGTGTGTTGTGTGAATTGGTACAGACTAAGATACCATGCAGAGGGAATAAAGAAGGTTAGGGAGGCAAAGAATGGTAGGCAGCAGAAAGAAATAATAAATAAATAAATGGCAGTTATATGCTGTGTAACAAGTATGACAGTGCTTGTTAGTATGTGCATATGTAGATCCCTGTAATTTTAAGTTGTTCTAAAGATATTCTTTATCATCAAGGGATTTGGTGTTATGTCCATTAACAATTCTCTGCTATCATGCTTGAGCAGTCTATTAGTCGTTCTCACCTCTTACAGCTGGTCACAAAGGCCAGTCCCCTTGCTTCTCTCTGCTTCATCTTTTTTATTAAGTTTATTAAAACTAGTCATATTATACTTTCTTATGGCACAGGCTGTGCTTGGTCCATTCATTATGGTTTCTCATCTTGGCAGGCAATCTGAATTAAACAGGCAGCTAGTCCATTATGCACATATGAAGCCCATCACTCCTCCAGCAATGGCCAATTCATCAAACATTTATCTTTTGCCCTCTGAGCAGTGCGTCAATTTGCTTGTCAATCCTCAGCCTTGGTTGTTGTGGAAGATAGGAGAAAAATTTCTTTTCCCACTTCTCACTGAATTCTAGTAGTCAAAATGGGTTTTACTCTACTCACTCTATAAACTTGTTACTCCCCCATCTCTGTGCAAAAAGGGGAGGGGTCAGGTCACTATCTGAATTGCAGAGTGACAGATTGATCCAAGATAGAGTGAAGCTTTCATTATGGCACTGCCTTTGCAGTAGAATTTGCTCATATTTCCATTATAATACTGTTTTTTTAGAGGGTCTATAAATACGTTCTCAACTTGGCACATGTAGCTGAGTGAAGCTTTTAAGAATAAATATGTTATAGGGTTTTAGGTTTGGGTTTCCATTTTTTTTTTTTTTTTTTACCAGGTAGGTTTATATTTTGCAAACCCTAGCTGCTGCTTTTCTGTTTCTCATCAGTAATACTTCTTTGAGTTCTTTCAAGTTCCGGAAATGGCATTGTGTGCATTTTTTTTCTTATGCCATCTATTTTATTAGGACTGAATTCTGTGTTAAGACTGGGGAAAAAGGAAAGTGAAGCAAGGGACACATCCAAGTTTTTCTCTTAGCTCCTCTATCCTTATTATTATTCACTGAATGGTTTCAAGAAATTTTAGCAGAAAGATGCTGAAGTCCATACTTAGGAATATTACTCAAGTGCTGCTTCCATTGAACTGCAGGGACTTCATATTGATGGTTTTTCCAGAGTGCTCTTCGGTAAAATAAGCATGCATACAGCTACTTGCTCTCTGCTTGATAATCTTTAGTTGTGTTTTGCAAACTGTATTTTTTATATGATACTTGTTCAATCACTAGATGACAAAGAGCACATTTTCTGTTCCATTTTATATTTTTAAAAAATATTTTACATGGCGTATGTGAAAACTTCTTTGCCACAGGCTGTAATATTACGTTGATTGTCATTTTATTTAAATTTACACAAAATTGTAACAGTAATATCATAAAATCTTGGCATGTTTTATCCTAAAGATATAATATAAAAACTTCAGCAAAAAAAGAAGTTTAGCATTGAAGGATAAAGCTTGAGCTGTATTAGTGAGATATGCAATTGAGTAGAGCTGTATTGGATACACATAGTGAAATCTGAGACTTTCAGAGGTTCATTAGAAGAGAAATTGAACCCCACCCCAGTCAGTCTGGTTGCTTCATGGTAGAGTTAGGCCAGGAAAAGAAATAATCTTTTTTAATTTATTCTTTTTTTTAATTTTTTTCTTTCTTTTTCTTTCTTTTTTGATCTTAAGTCTTGGTACGAGCAAACGGTGGTTAAACAACTGAATGGTTGACTCATAAGTTTTTGTGAGCTACTGAAAACTGTAATTGGGATTTGTAGTTTATTTCACCAGGTTAATAATCCGCCTGTGTGCAGCACAGCTGTAACAGTTTATTTTACTTTCATGCTACAGTTTCTTCTAATTTCATGGGCTAGACTTTGGATGAATAGGCTACGTTCATCCATCTCAAATGTATATACCTCACTGAGCCTCACCTGAAGGTCTGATTCACCTTCTGTAGCTGCCCATCATTTGTTGCTGGCTGGTAAGGAGTTATGAGTAAGCTGGGCTTCCACAGATGGATGACATCAATCTGCATTGCTGCTTTTCAGATAATTCCATCATTTGAGGAGCTGCTGCTTAATAACAAAACCTCTCTCAAGAAATCCTGTATTTTTGTTTTATAATTAGTAGGAAAGGGTTTGAAATGTTGTGAACTTAACATTTATAATTCAGAAGGCCTACAAGGTGTCTTTATTTATCTGTTTATTGATCCTGTTTTGTTTGTATTTCCTTTGAGGTTTGGGGGTGGGTGGTGGCTTGTTACGGATTGAGTGATCTGGGCTATTTTTTTCTTTATTAAGTCATAGAATTTGCTGCATAGAAGTCAGAGCAAGACTGTAAAGAACAGATGAAGATTCATGAATCCCCACCATTTTGATGTGCTTTCATAGCTGTTAATTATGTTAGTTAGTTTGATAGTTGTGCAAGATGTTTTCATACGCATCTCTTTTGGTAATAAGGTGGCCTACAGTGGTGGTTTAAGCCTCACCCAGGCTAATAACTCATGAAGTTTTACTCACTCACTCACTCCCCTCTTTCTTCCCCCAGTCCCGGGGGGATGGGGAGGAGAATCAAAAGAATTCAACTCGCACAGGTTGAGATAAGAACAGTTTAGTAATTAAGGTATAACACAAATCACTACTGCTACCACCAGTAATAATACAAGAGAAATACAAGGAAAGAGAATACAACTGCTCACCAAGCCCGACCCAGCCAGTGCACCCCCCAGCAGCGAACCCCCCAAATGCACCACCAGTCCACCACCACACCCTTCCGGGTCTCTGCTCTCCGTCTTCACATTCTGGGCATGACGTGCTGTGGTATAGAATAACCTCTTTGGTCTGTTTGGGTCAGTTGTCCTGTCTCTGCTTCCTCCCGGCTCCCCCTCCTCCCTGGCAGAGCATGAGGCTCACAAAGTCCTTGGCCAGACAAAACACTACCAAGCAGTAACTGAAAACACTGGTGTTATCAGTGCAGTTCTAAGGCCCAAAATCAAAAACACAGTGCTGCACCAGCTACCAAGAAGGAGAAAAAATGACTGCTACTGCTGAACCCATGACACCTACATAGGCTTGCATGCTTTCAGTATATAAGAAAATGGGAAAAATGAGTGATGGGTATTAATTTCATTGTCCATCTGAAAGTTAAGTATGACCTTTATATGAAAAGACTCAGAAACTAATTGTAGATCTAGTTCATAACACAGGCTTAATCTTTTCTTTCAGGGATCTTTTCTTCCCACGTTTTTATTGTTTATTGAAGATCAGATTTAATGATTCTTCTCATTCCTTTCTTTCCATTTTCTCTTTTGCTTAACTTATTCACAGACTTGCCTTAAGTTTTATTTGAAAGAGCTGCTTCCAGATATTTTCTATTTAACAACAGAAAGCTGGAAACCGGTTGACTGGAAGTGATGCAAAATGCTACCTATCTATAACCTGTAAAATACTAGCATTCCCTCTGATGTTAAACAAAACGAAGCATTTAATGTTTTGGAAACATTAGTAAGTTTGCTCTCCATTGAACAAATTTTCATGATTCTTGTTTTTTGACTTGTCTGGCGTAACTTGGGGCCTGGTTCACGCTAGAAATTTTGGAGGTTCTTTATTTTCAGTTTATTTTTTGTTCTGCTTCGGTCCAGAAAACTGTCTATTGCATACTCAATTCTGTTTTCTTTTTGGATGCATGCAGAAAAATGTGCATAAACGTTGAATAGACTTCAGAAAAGAACAGCTACTATGCTCGAATACTGTAGCGGTCTTTTTTTTTTTTTTTTTTTTTGATGCTTTACTTGCTGTTTATCTGCCATTACTATCTCTGTGTGCAGGAAATACAAAACCCTTAAATCTGCAGAGGTTTTATGATTTTAATAGTGAGAGCATTTTGGTGTTTGTGGGGTTTTGGGGGGGGTGGGTTTTTTCCTATTTTTTCTTATTTTCTTTTTTTTTTCTTCTTTTTTTTTTTTTCTTTTTCCTGGAACTGGAATGAATTCTAGCCACTGTATTTTCTTTAAAACGCTTTTTTTTTATTTTTCGGTACTCAGAGGCGAGAGTTGTGTTTTGAGCAGAACCCCTGAATGCAGGTTTGGGAATAGAATTCTTACAAAGGTGTCAGCTGAAGGGAGTTTGCACAGAAGATTCACCAAATGCCTTCCACCAGCAGAACAGATTTGGGATTGGCTTGGATTTTCCTCCATATTTGTATGCTGTATTTCAGATTAAATAGAATTTAAAATTGAACAGGAATCAAAGCAAGTAAACCTGAAATGGCGTTTTGCATTGCCAGGGAATTGTACAAAAACTTAACTTACACATGTCTGTCTTATGCTTTTATATATCTCTAGCGTTTATTTATTGCTCTTTGTTTTGTTTTGGTAGTGTTAAGTCAAAGGACTAGAAGTCAGAAGCTCTGGGTTTTATTTCTTGGCTCAGAAAATTGCTGGAGGTCACCTTTCAGTAGTCACTGAGCCTCTTTCTGCTTTACTACAAAATGAAATTTTAAGCTCAGCAGGTTTTTGAAGAGTAATTCATTAATTAAAAAAAAACAACCCAAAATGCTTTGCATTACTTGGCTGGCAGGTGCTGGAGAAATAGAAATTACATTTCTATGCTTTAAATACTGAAATTGCCTGGTACTAGGGTTCTCATGTTGATTCTGCTCTCCTGTAAACTGTTAAAACATAAAAGACAAGAAAAATGTATTTTAAAAAGCTCTTGTTTTGTAACAGCTCTGTCTTTAACTTCTGGTAATGGCTATCTCTTGTCAACAGAATGCAAATCAATTTCAAGGCTAAAGCCAAACTCTCTCATTTACATATTGTTAACTACTCTCTCTTTTCCAGTTAAATAGGAGGAAAAAGTCAGTAGATATGAGGCAGCTGTCTTATTAATGGAGGGGTGAGGTAAAATATGAAGAAAATTCCTTTTTCAGCATAGACTTCTGAATAGCTTGTTCTTCCAGCCAAGGACAGTTGCAGGGCACTGAGATTTGTCCATTACTTGAGAGGCTTCTGCTTTTTTTTCATTTATAAAATGTGTTTTCATTGTCAAATATTACAAAATGAAGAGCTATGCTTTACTTTCATTGTAACTAAATACCCGTCAGGCCAGAGGGACCATATGAAATAGTGTAGCTGACAATTGCCATGCATACACATAGAGAAAAAAATTCTCTACCATGACAATCCTTTATAATTAAAACTTTGTTACCAACCATGAATGAATTGAAGAAGAGAAAGCTGGAAGAAATCACACTGATTAGCCGAAGGACTTGGACAAAATGGCATTTCTGAAACCTTTATATTTGAAAGGATTATTTACTGTCTGCTTACAGAAGATCTTAAGAGTCGTTTTGCAGAGGGAGTCAGTTTCCTGTTTAACACAGTGTTTTTGTAAGCTAATGAGGGCAAAGCGTGAGCCATAGGCAGTGGTGCTGTAATATTAGCTGTGACAGGGAGCTTGATCATAATTATCTTAACGAGGATAGGGTTAATTACAGTGGAAATGTAAAGTTTTTTCTGTTTGAATGAGGCAGCTCTGAATAGGTTGTGATGTTTTGTCGGTTTGATGTGACTTTGGAAATTGCGATGGAAATCTCTTGGGAGCACTTGTTCTCCTCTGGGAGCAGAGTGTGAGGCCTGCAATGAGATAACTGAGATGGTACCTGTGGGTGAGATAATGGGCAGCTTTCATGTCATTAGAGCAGGGAAAAGCAACCTGCAGTACACCTTAGTGATGTTTATTAGCCTTTTGAAACTTGGGAAAACAGCTACTTGCCACTGCCCCTTCAGTGCTGGTTGTATTATGGTGACATTGTGCATTTGTTTTAATGTACCAATACAGGGAGACATTTTTTTCTTCTGTGAGCTATGGGAAAACAGTGCAGATTTAATTTTAAACTGATTCTTTTTCTTGGGGAATTTCCCTGCTTATACTTGTCTCTGAGGGTGTTTGTGTGCTTCTTGCTCTGCTGTGTATAAATATGCACTCCTTTTTTGTAATGGAAATACATGGAGTGCATTAATATAACTCACCCTCATTAAAAATAAAAATGCCATTATTTTGTACTGATTTGTACCTTGGCTTCTCAAAAATGTTTTCTATGTACTAGTTCATGATTGCAGTCCTTTCTAATCCCCCATCTGCAGGTGGGAAATTGAGGCACACAGAAGTTATGGGACTTGCTGAAGTTTGTACCATAAAACCTATTGTGTGCAGTTGCACTTAACTTTTAAATTGTGGAGTACAACTGCTGGGCAATATTTCCTTATATATTACTATGATAGATCTTGTTGCCAGTGAATTTAGTAGCTCACTGAATGATAGCAAATGCATTTTTTTCCTTTTTGTTTCTTTACCAAATCTTAGCAATTTTGTTTTGGTGCAAGTTTTTTTCTTTTGTCTAAGATGAAAAAAATGAGAATTCTCTGAATAACAAAGTAACATATGGATGTAAATTTATGTTAATGGCTCCACCCTCTCTCTGTACTGTGGCAGCCCCTCCCATTTCCTTGGACTCTGAATTTAGGCGATTAAATCACCAAGTGCACACTGCTCTGATGACATGAAAACAACAATTAATAAGCAACCCCCTGTGTAACACGGCTCCTTTTTAACTGAGCAGCTAATAACATTACATGGCAAAAATTATCAAAACCAGACAGGTGTAAGGAGATTTGCGCACAATTTTCTCTGCCTATCTATGAAATTAGTACCCTTGTGTTCAGCCCAGGCTTGTGAAGGAAAGGCTGTTTCAATAGGCAACTCCCTCTAGCGTTTCAAGGCCTTTTGTCCCACTTCATGGCTTGTCATTTTGTTTTATGCCTCCCCTGCAGCAGTTTTGGATGTGTGCTTTCTTCTCCTTGCCAGTTGCCAACCATTTGCAGATTCTCATGATAAGAGTATTATATTTGCATAACATAACTCAAGAACAATGTGTATTTTGATGCTGACACTGACCAGAACCCAAGCAATGTTTTTTCACAAAGGACCTATTAACATCCCATAAGGCTCTGTGGTGTTGACAAGGAGGTGGCCTTCTCTGAACTCCTTTGGCAAGTCAGAGTCTTGCATTGAAATGTGAGGTTTGGAAATAATCCACTATTTATATAATAAAAGAGTATTTAAGGGGAATTTGCTAAACTAGGTTTGTAAAATAAACTGAAGTGAAAACTCATAACAGCTTGATAAACTCACTGCTACTTCCTCTGGGTTATTTTGCCTTTTAAAGGTACTTAGGGGAAAGCACTGTCTGAAATGTTAGCTGATCTCTCTTCTGATCTTGATTTTGGCAAAACCAAGTCAGTTGTGACCCTTTGCTGAAATAGCTTAATGCAGCGTTTCAGCACAGCTCTTAACCATGTACAGTTTATATAGGTTGAATCGAGTTCTTATAAAACAGCCTGTTAAAGGCAAATGCAAAAAGTGTGGCCTGTTACTGTGGTGGTTGTTTCAGTATAATGTTTGAAATTGACTCTTTTGTTCTTTCAGCTTCAGAAATTGCGGTGTCAATTCATTGTAATTATGTATATATGCCATAAGGTGTAGGCATGGCAAATTTTCTTCAGGTCTGGCTGCCCAGCATCAAAATGGTATTAGTAACAGTTGTACCTCCCTTTCAGGATGCCAGGTCAATAGGCTGGGAGTGCTTTGGAGTCCTTGGACTGAAATACACTGTTTCAGTGTTGTGCAAATGTTACTTGAATATTCATAGCTTAGTGTACAGTACCCAGTGTAAAGGTCATGGACTTGATTATGTTTGGTTGTTTGACCCCTCTGTGATTTATAAGTAGTAAGTTGTATCTACAAAAGCAGCATCTTGTTTTGTTGGGCAGATGAATGTTAAGTTCTCTAATTTGAAACCCATATACTTTCTATAATATTTGTATTTTTCTCCAGTGATAGTGCCATAGTGCCTGTAGGACTCTCTCTGTAGAGACTTTGGATTTTGATCTCTGCCAAAAAAGGGGGGGAAGGAGGGGAAGGAAAGGGAGAAGAAAGGGGAGGAAATCCCCTCAGTATAAATGTCATTTGAAATGGAATAAATAGTGTAGACTGCATCTCCCTTATTCATCACATTTTATGAAAGAGCCAGAAGATACAGTGATGATCTTCCCACTGGTAGGCATAGTAGATCAGCTGTCAAGTCATGCAATCTCAGCATATCTTTAGGTGTCTGGTAGGTGAATGAGCTGTGAATGCGTGTCTGTGCTTATGCACAGTATACCATGCATCTTAGTTGATAAATGTGTGGGGGTTTTTTTCCTGTTAGAATGTGCAGGCATTAAGAATTGAGTTTGGAATAGATGCCTTAACAAGGTACCAAAGTGTTCTTTTTATTTTTTAACCTGTACTTTGCTATCAGAGGAATGAATACCTCCAGAACCTTGTTTATTTACAAGCCATCATCTGCACTTCCATGTTGTGAAATGCTCCTTTTTAAAGCTGCTCTCTGCAGTCTGACCTGTGGCTTGTCAGTGGGACAGTATGTTCCGAAAAGAAAGCAAATGCCTTTTCTGTCTGGAGTAATTCTGCATTTTATTTTGTAGAGAACATTTTATTTTGTTTGCAGGGACTCAAGAAGCAAATTAAGTGGTTAATAAAAAGGAAAAAAAAATCCTTTCTCCATTTCCTATTATTGCATGTAAGGTAACTGCTAAGAAATGATACTTGAAGTTGTATTTATTATTGTTAGCGGTGTATGATATTTCTTGGCAGAAATGATGGATGACAACTTAAATTTGTGTCCAGGGAATGAAGGTGAACTGTGACAGAGTTATTTATCTTGGGAATGGAGGTTAGGGTCAGGCGAGGCTGGGTGCCTCAAGGCACAAGACATTGACAAATTCATCCTGCAGGCCCCATATCTGAAGCCTTTTGTTTTGGATCCTGGCTACTCACTAAGTGACCCCCATCCTTCATCCTGCCAGTATGTGAAGGATGTGTTGCAGTGCCAGCACTCCCCTTGCTACTAATGCTTGTCATTCACTCTTCTGACAGGCCCAAACCAAAACTATTCCCACTCCTGAAAGGGAAGGTTAAAATATTTATTTCAGCTCATAATGGCCTCCCTGATTTAGTGGAGTATCATTTTTCCTGTTGCCTCTTTCGTTTGCAGGTCACTAGAAGGACTGAAAACATTCAGTTACTTGGAAGAGCTGATCTTGGACAACAATCTACTCGGAAATGACCTTCTGTTACCCAAGTTACCCCACCTCCATACCTTAACACTCAACAAGAACCAAATATCCTTTCAAAGAGGTACCTGCAAAATGTCAAATGAGTTTTATGTGTCAGCCAAATTAAAGCATGTGAAATATAGTTCATGTGCAGACAAAGCATTCTCTCGTTTGGCACCTGGAATACTTCATAGTAATTTATTATAGGTCATTCATAAATGAAATGCGCCATTATATCTTCCTGTTGCTCCATTTTAGTGAGAGATCTAAGTTATGGCTCTGAAGAAATCTTTCTAATAGATAAAATAGAGAAAGAAAATAATGTCAGCGTTCCCAGTGTGCCGCAGTTCCTGTATTTGCTTGGGGTTCTGTTGCAGGCTGACCTCTAGTGGAATAGCGAGTGCAGTGAAACGCTATTAAGTTCTTACACTTTAAATAGCTCTTAAAACGTTAAAGTAAAATAAAATAATAGTAAAAAACCCGCAGACAACAAGAAATGTATACCTTTCTCTAGTTTAATGAAGGTGATAATATACACGGTTTGGTAGCTGCTGTGCAACTGCAGCTGTAAAAGCAAGTCACTGTATTCTTGGTGTTCCAACTTTGTATTAATAAATATAAAATGCTGTCCAAATCAAGGTCTTGATACATTAAAGTATTTAGATGAGTGGTTAAGGCCATTTATAAACAGTCAGTCTCTTCTTCCTATGCCCAAAGTTAGTGCCTGCTTAAGTTTATTCAGAATAAATATTTCAGTATTTGCCTAAGTACTCTGCTGAGTCAGAGCCCCCAGTCTGTAGGCTTATATATAATGGTCTCTAAAAACTAATTATCTGCAAGGGCTGGGTATGGAATTGATTATTAAATAATTTCCCATACTTTGACCCTTCTGAAGATTTGTGTAATACATGGTTTTACAAAAGTGAAGGGTGATCAAATTGTTGCCAAAAGGCCAACTGAGGCCTGAAGAGTCTTAGAGCACAGACCATGAAAGCCTTTTTCTTGTAATTGCAGGGTAAGGATAAGGCTGCTCAACTGCAGCTTTTATTACAGACAATGTAAACAGAGAGCAATTTACCTCCTACTAGAGCAGAATCCTCCTACTGAGTAGAATAAAAATAACTGCAGATTCTATGATTTCTGCACTTATTTTTTTGACTCTATAAATAAATAGAAATCTGCAGAGTAACTTTTATTCTTGACACCCTGGAAATTTACCAAGTGTGTCTCTTAAGCAGTAACGATCATTACTGTGCTAGGTATTTGGCTAGATTTCTGGTTAATGCCAGGATTCTGTGGGTTGGATTTGAGTAACTGCTTTTATTGTTTATTTTATTGTTTTCTGCCATGGTAAAATCTGAATTGATAAAGAATGTAGAGTAACACTTTTGCTGATACTATGTGTGGTGATATGTCTGGTGTATCATATCTCTTCCTACAAAGCATGAAACGTAAATTTGGCTGTAAGACCCAAGAACATGTGAGTATATTTGTTGTTTGAGGGGGTGTCAGGGATGAGCTTTGCATTTGCCAAAAGGCAGGCAGGTGTATTCAATAAGAACTCGGTGAACAAAATCAGAGGGAAAAAATTATTCTGTCAGTAGTATTCTTTAAAAAGTTCCTGCTGGTATCACAGACATACTTAAAATACTGTTGTCAAGTGAGTAAGCTCTCAAGGGCCATGATAATTTGATAAGAAGGATTTGGTCTGGAATTTTATATATATTTTTTTTATTCAATCTTGAAACTATGAAGTTAGAGCTTTGAGGCTATTGAGCTATCTGGGTTCTAGAAATAATGTATGCATTTTGCAGTGTGCTGACAATAATTTAATGGAGTTACAGAAATGCTTGTAAAACACGTAATGTATGCAAACTGCCTGGAGAAGAAAAAATACCCATTGTCCATCATTAACATTTTGAGCCATAGGGAGTAGTGATCTCTTGTAGGAAAGATACAGAAGTCTTCAGAAGCATGGAGATCTTCCAGATTCCTCTTTTCAGTGTGTATACCTGTTTGAAAAAGGTCTCTTTTGAACTTGAACCACTTCTTTTAATGAATGCTTTCTCTATAGAATTCTTTGAAAAATGTTCAAATAAAAATATATATTTAATAGAATAATGAAATGCATCACAGGAAAGATTGTTTAGTATATGACAGTTGCACTACAGGTAGGACACAAGGGAGCATAGAATACTCATCTGAAACAAAACTTCAACTGGTGGAATATTACCATGTATACATAAATGTCTACATTGTATATACATATGGACAAAGAGATACGAAAACAAACAAAAAGGCAAACTGACCCCTGTGAAAACTGGAATAACATGTAAACTTTAAAACTCATATGAGTATCTCTTATTATTACAGTGCTTTTTGCTGTTTCTCATTTTAGATTGGCTTAATTTTGATCCAGATCCTGCTTTGATAGCTTTGATATGTGGTTCACTTATTGTGTGGCATTGTATGTGTAAATAACATTTGGTCCCTCCTGACATAATGTCTGGATACATTCTGCAAATGTGAAAGCTTATCTCTAAATCAAGTAAATACTTAGAACAATCATCTGATATTTTTTCTTCAAATACTCGTTTAAGTATTTCAGTTACAGTTAAGCCACTATCATTCTTCTACTAGAAGTGGAAGAAACAAATTTAAATATTACTGTTTTAAATACAGTTTCCTAGTGTTATACCTCAACTTTTCTATGATGTGTAACCTGTAAACAATATTTTAAAATGCAATCCATATAGCTGTAATACAGAAAGGATAGTTATGAATATTGTGCAATATTGAATTGCATTTCTATAACATGTTTTTCTTCACTTGTACTCTATGTTTGTTTCTACAAAAGTCTGATTTACTTTTGGAAAACACATCATCTTAGTTCCTCTATCAGACACAATGGGTGGCAGAAAGCAATACAGACATGCTGGAAAGAAGGGATATTATCCAGAGGGACCTTGACAGGCTTGAGAGGTGAGCCAGTGCAAGCCTCATGAAGTTCAACAAGACCAAGTGCAAGGTCCTTCACCTGGGTCAGCGCAATCCCAAGCACAAATAGAGGCTGGGCAGAGATTGGATTGAGAGCAGTCCTGCCAAGAAAGTTTTGGGGGTGTTGGTAGACAAGAAGCTTGACATGAGCTGGCAGTGCGTGCTTGCAGCCCAGAAACCAACCATATGCTGGGCTGCATCAAAAGGACAGTGACCAGCAGGTCAAAGCAGGTGATTCTCCCCCTGTACTCCCCTCTTGTGGGACCCCACCTACAGTACTGCATCCAGCTCTGGCACCCCCAAAACAAGAGGGACATGGAACTGTTGGAACAAGTCCAGAGGAGAGCCACAAAGATGCTCAGAGGGCTGGAGCACCTCTCCTATGAAGATGAGCTGAGGTAGATAGGGTTGTTCAGCCTGCAGAAGAGAAGGCTGCCTGGGGACCTTATAGCAGCCTTCCAGTACCTAAAGGGGGCCTAAAAAAATAGGGAGAGGGACTTTTTCCAAGAGCATGTAGTGACAGGACAAGGGGGATTGGCTTTAAGCTGACAGATGGAAGATTTAGATAAGATATTAGGAAGAAGTTGTTTACTATGGTGGTTAGGCACTGGCAGAGGTTGCCCAGAGAAGTTGTGGATGCCCCATCCCTGGCATTGTTCAAGGCCAGGTTGGATGGGGCTTCGAGCAACCTGGTCTTGTGAAAGGTATCCCTGCCCGTGGCAGGGGGGTTGAGCATACTTGATGTTTAAGGTCCCTTACAACCCAAACCGTTCTATGACTCTGTGGTAAGATGGGTGATAGATGGGAAGTTGGTTTTGGAAGAGCACTCATCACTGCACTCACCTATGCTTGTAGGGGTAAGCCTCATTTCTCCTTTTCACTGTGTTGACTAGATAATAAGAATCAGTCACAGAACTTCTAAATAGATTTATTCCTCTGTGTGTGTTACATCAGTGTAAAGTTTCATGACTTTTCACTGTGCTCGCCATGGCTGGTGTTACAGTTGGACTGTACAGTGTAGGCATTTCAATTTCCTTTACACTTCAGTCTTTTTAGTGTTTGGTAAAACTACTCAAAAGGGTAGCAGTTATAATTTGTCAAATATATATACATGTATGCTGAAAATTAGATGGTGTTCACTGCCTCACTGCAAAGTAGACAAGTCTGATAATGAATGAGATCTGTGATTCTCTGAAGTAAAAGCCCTCTTACTTTACTTAGTCCAGTGAGCTGGTCATCCATTAAACACACATTCTATATACTTCTGAAGAACTGATACCAAAATTAGTTTACAATAAAAGTTTTGAATGTAGATATAGAATTCAGGTATTGAATCTAGGTCTAGGTTTTGCATGGTTTAGAAGAAACCCAAAATTAGAGCTGGGCAGAACGCCCTTAGTGGTATATGTGTTACTTATGGCAAGATAAGTTATCAGTATGGTTCAGATCTAAGGTTTATATGTTTATATGTTCTTGAGCCTTTGAAAACAGCATGGATAGAGTACCTTAACTGAAGAATGTGCCAATAAGTATTTGTGGTATAATCTGTCTTCACAAAGGTCTCATCATAATGCCTAACAGTTACAGCTTTATTTAACCCCCAAACTGTAGACTGTAACTCATTTTGCCTTTGTGCTTGTTCCTACATTGTCCTGAAGAGCTTGAAGACCTAGAAGTCCCAGTCTGGCCAGAATCTCATTAGGTTAAGTGCTGAAGACTTGATGTTTAGGTTGAATGAGTAAGTTCAAGGCATAAATTGTCTCCTATTATGTTCCCTATCTCCACTAAACAAAGATGTAAGCTGAAATGGTCAGTTATACACACACACACACACACACACACACACACACAGAGGAGTCTTTTTGTATGTATGTCTGAGCTCTCCATGCCGTAGGTGTGGATTTGACTAAATCTGAGTGTGGCTTGTTGGACAACTGTAGGACCTGATGAGCCGAAAATCTTTCTTCTAGAATAAAATGTACCTGAAGTAAAAATGAAGTAATGTAAATGTCTAATGCTAAATGCCAAACATATGTGGAAAAGTGAGATAATTTTCAGTCCAGGCAATTCCTTATCCTGTTCTACAGCAGTGCTCAGACCGGTTGAACTCCATGTGTCATAACTTTAGAAAAAATTGTGAGCAGCTGCTTTATTCTTGATCATTTCTGTGCTTCTTTGGGAACCTGAAGCAATATTTGGATGGAATAGTGTTAAAAAAAAGGTAAAAATCCAAACAAAAACAAACCTTGAAAAAAAGGGACATGTGGTTTCAGGATAGAAGTCTCTAGTCAACCAGAAACATAATCTGATTACAGGAATAGAAATATGTCTCCTTTTTCTCACATTTGTGTACCTAACAGTGTTGAAACCTGGTCTTCAAACCTGCATCTTTGGACCCACAGGCTTTCTGAAATACCCCTAAATATACTGGCAACTCTGGCTACACACAGAAAACTAATGCTGCTCCAGCAGGCAGAATGGGATACTTTTTTCCTGAGTATTCAGTATACAGGAAGCTCTCCATGAGATATATGGACTTAGTTAATTGCAACCTGTGCTGCAGCTTTTATTTCTTGAGCAAAATGGTTTTAAAATCAGTGAACAAGTCCTTATCTGAAGGCCTTATCTCCCTACCAGAAAGGTTTCAGGCCATGGCGTGGCATACAAATGACTGTGCATGCCATCCTATTGCACATAGAGAAGGGGAAAATGTATACTTGCATATTGCAAGCTATTTCTGTGAGTATCCAACCTTGAAGACCTAGCACATTCTAATGGAAAAGCGTTCAGGTGGCAAAGATCTTTTCACACGGTATTCGGAGGACAATTGGTAACTTCTGCTTCAAGGCTATTTTGCCTGCGGAATAGCTTGTGATTCCTACATCATGTTTGTGATAAATTTAATTGAAGCAAATGTTTCAAATGGGAATAAATATAGATACCTTGTTCGTTTATGACTCTGGTAGAAGTGCTATACAGCTGTTTTAATGTTAGGTTGATTGCACCACTTGCATGACAGATGGTTAGTTGGCAGAAGACTATTGAATGACAGTTTGGGGTCTTTCTATGCAGTGGTGTGTAATTCTGTGTGATATTTCTGATATTTTCTTTATATTCAAAAATATTTTGAATGTGAAATTGATTGCTCTTTGTCACTTTGCTTCCAAGAACTTCCAAAAGCAGTAATCATAGAAGGTCATCATTTACACAAAAAGCTCTCCTGCGACTCTTTCAGGGAAGTGGGATGACTAAAAATTTGAAAAGACTATGTAGAACTTTTTGAAACAAAATGGTGGAGCAACTTGGAAAGCACTGAGAGAGAACAAGAGTGGTTACTTTTCTCATAAAGTTAATGTATTTGAGTGTGTGACTAGTGAAAATTGCTGGCAGAGAAAAAGGTTACAGAAAGAAATCCCAGATTCTCTTGCATACTTCATACTATTTAAAAAAAATAGAGTGGTGAGATAGTAAATACATATAGATTTGTTTGGACAGTTATATGTTAGCACAGCCTTTCTGTAGAGTTACATACAATAATTTCATTTGAAAACTGTTATTAAAGGTTATGTTCCTGCATAGGTTTGACCGGCAGTTGTCCCTGAACAGCAACTATGCATATGGTTATGCCAAGAACACCAATATGAGAGGAAGCTGTATGGCGTTTTGGCATGACCAGCATTTGTTGTCAGTACTTAAAGCAGCTGGGCCCTTATATTAATCTATATAAAGGGTTCATGCAGCATCTGTACCCTGGATATATGCTGGAGGGACTATTGAAAGGACACAGTTTAAGAGTCTCTTGAGAATACAGATGTCTGGAATAGTGGAACATGTAAGATATCATTCAGTATTTTCTGTGTACATTCTGTGTGTATTTTCTAATGTACACAGCCTCTTAAAAGTATAGCAGAATGGTCATTTTATTATGCTAGCTGTCACAAGACACAGGTCAACATCAAAATGTCTGTCCCTGCTTCTGAGGTTCTCCTAACATTTACTAAGCAAAGTAACATTATACAATCCACTTGGAGTTTACACCTTTGACATTGTTCAAATGTAATATTCTCTAGGGACAATGTAACTTGTAAATCACAGGAATCCTTCCCTGATAGTAGTCTGGAATACTATGTAACTAATCCTTAAAGGTTTTGTAATGAGCGACAGTCCTGCTAGCGCTAGAATTTTAATGCAGGCTACAGGATTTTCTACAAAACAAACAAAAAAATATTATGATCTTGCATAGACAGTTAATTCTTTGCCAGAGAAGGGAGGTACATAATTTGCTTTGTATTTTGCTTATTCTTTTTGTATTCTGGAGTACCTCAGAAACTATGGTATTGGGTACCAGATAATGAGTGAAAATAGACAAGACGTAGCATTCTTATTTGTAGGATATTTTTGGTTACGTGAAACTTGCAAAAAACTATATTGTACTTCAGCTTAACTGGACCTACCATAGTACTATATTTTCTAAATAATTATATTGCTAATGTCTTAGTGTTGCTGGTAGCATTTGTTTTTCTGAACAGAAAATATGGTGACTTGGTTGTCACCATATGCACCATATGCATACATATGTGTGCATATGAATGCTGTGAACAGTCCACTGTAAATATGTATGTGCAGTATATGTAAGTGCAACATAATGAAGAGGCATAAAAAAGTTAATCTGAGTGTTTCCCAAATTTGAAACTAGGAATAGTGCAGGAAATCAGTATAGTCTTTTGATGAGATAGAATTTTAAAGTATGTCTACTTTGTTTCTTGAACTATTCAAGGAGGCCAGGTTGTGTTTTTGGAGGGGGGCATTGTTCTGTATAATTGCTGAGAAGGAATGGTTTAGCTAAAGATCCAAAGAGTTTAAAATTTTTGTTACAAATTTTTATTTTAGTCAATACCTGTTAAATAGGCATCAATAGATTGGTAGTGATGACACTTGAATTAAGAAGTGGAATCACTACACTAAGGTACTTTAATAGTCATCACAGTGACACTTTCAACCAGTTTTCAAACAATAGATCTTAGTGTAGTATTTGCATCAATGTTACCTATTCACCTGGTGAAATGATGACTTTAGAAAGATCAGTTCAGGGCTGTTGTCAAAGAGATTTAAGTAAATAAAATTTAACTAGGACTGTCCATGCATTTAATTGTGGCTTTGCTTTTTGAAGGAAATGGAACTGAAACTGATCTTAGAAATGGCACAGCAGGATTTTGCAACTCTTTAGGTCTGATTGCACCAATATAGCACTCCTTAGGCTGCCACAATAAACCATAAAAAGGAAGCTGGCAGGAAAGTTTCAGACTTGCTTATGATTTTCTCCCTCTGTATTTTTCTAGCAATGTATTAAAAAGCCTTTACACTTTTGGTGGCATCATATAGTTACAGTATTGTGATTAAAATAAGTATATGACATGCTAATTAACAGTACACCAGAGTTGCATCATGACTTATGACTCATCTCTGAGAAACAATCAAGAGTAATTTGAATGAGATACAATTTATTTTTTCCTACATGCTTTGTAAAGAGTAACTGTGATGGCAGGCAGATGGGGTTTCTTGGGAAAATAATCTGTACCTTGCTTTTTTTTTTTTTTGTTAAGAGGGGTAAGAAAAAGTAGTTTACATCATAGAATCATAGAGTAGTTTGGGTTGGTAGTTCTAGTACCCGCCACGGGTAGTGGTACCTTCCACTGGAACAGGTTGCTCAAAGCCACATCCAGCCTGGCCTTGAACACTGCCAGGATTGGGGCATCCACAGCTTCTCTGGGCAACCTGTTCCAATGTCTCACTAACTTCATAGTAAAGAACATCTTCCTAATATCTAATCTAAATCTGCTATCAGTCAGCTTAAAGCCGCTCCTCCTTGTCCTGTCACTTCATGCCCTTGTAAAAAATCCCTCTCTAAATTCATTGTAGGCCTCCAGAACAGAATTTTTAATTATTTTTTTTAGGATATAACTGCTGATTCTGTCACAGAAAATGATAAGCTGTCATAAGCCACAGGTTGGTTTGTTCTCAGGTGTTGCTAGTGCCCTAGTATTTTGGGGCTGTCCAAGCCTGCAAAGCTTCAACTTTTTCTGTGAATTTGTGACCTTCTACATTTGAGGTGATTATGTCAGATTCTTGGGGTTTGTCCTGTGCACATATTTCTGTTTCTGCTGCAGCTGAAATGGAAGTAATCCCAGGCTGCTAAATATTTATTTAATTTGAGGGACACGAGTAAATGATAATAAGGCCTGGAGAGTCTCACACTGAACTACATGATAAGAAGTCTGTGTGAAATTCCTCATTGTCCCTGTCATAACATTTTTAGGGAGGTGTTTCTGCATCTAAAATCAGCGCTAAGGGTTTAGATATGAGATATTAGAATCTAGACACTAATTGCCAGATTTGAGGAGGTTTAGATTTTTGAGATTCAGTTTACCAAATACAGTAATTTACCCAAAGCTCTTGGTGTCTTTGTTGTGTCTCCCTTTTGCCTGCATTCTGTGGGACTTTGATGCCTAGTCTCACTCTTTTTTGCAAATCTAAGCTGAGACTCCTCTTCATCATTAGATATCTAAATACTTTTTGATATTTGCCCTTAGTCTGCATAGTCAGATGGGAGTTAGAGTGCTTGTCAGCAAATTGGTGAAGACAAAAGCTTCTACCTCTGAAAAAGCTCTACTGAATTGCCAGGTATTTTGCATATTTACTCCATAGAAGAGGCAAAAAGTTTGGGTGGTGATTTATTGTGTTTTTTGGTTAGTTGGTTTTTGTTTGTTTGTTTGATTTGGTTTTTTTTATCCTTTGATAGGTAATGGTCAGACACAATCTAAACCTTTCAGTAGCTAACCCTGTGTGAGATTGCTGTTTAGGAAATTGTCTTTTGTAATAATAAACGATTTCTCTCAGGGAATCTTTTTGTAACTTAAGCCATCCTGAAAGAAATTCATAATTTCTCCTGGCTGATGGAGGGTGCCAGATTCAAGCATGTATGTAACAGTCTTAGGAAACTTTCTAAAAGGCTTTCACTTGAACATATGTGGAAAAACAGCTTGTGACCTTCCCATCACAGCCACATTCATCCTGAAGGAGCCATAAAAAAGTTTATGCATAAGCTTGAGGTTCAGATATGAGAAGATGAGAATTAGCACCAGACTTTAATTGGGAACTCATCCTGGCTATCAAAAATCATTTGTATCTGATGGTGCTACAAAAAGACAATTTTTCTTTGGGTTTGGTTGATTACATGCTGGTATATAACATTCCATAATGTGGCTTTGCCAAACTAAAAGTTAGCATTTTTACCTTTTTAGTTAATTCATAGAACTAATTTCAAGCCCTCATTTTTTCACTCATGCAAAGTATTTGAGTATGATTCCTTATGCCTTATGGGACAGAACTGTTAAGCGTAGATACACTTATTTTCATCTATTAATATTAGTAATTATCAGCATTAACCCCATGTGTGTTTGGAAATAAAATAAAACTTAAGGCTTGTAAAAGGAAGACTGCACTTTTAACAGTGAAGCTGCTCTTTCCATTCTGTATTGCTTCTGTTGCCCTTAAGATATTGGGGTGAAGAAATAAAGCTAATTCCATCAGCTAAAAATAACAAAGATAACAGAAACACATAAATCAAGTATAAATAATAACAACACGAGTGAACTGAGGATTTAAAACAATAGTTGTGGTCTCTAACAGCAGGAGTGGATAAAACCACCGGAATTAAATGCCCTTTAATGGTTTAAAATAATTTATTACTATTGTCTAAGTCAGTCAGTTTTTAAACAATGAAAACTTCTTACATGCATATGCATGATATCTTTTTTGAGAATTACACCATGTTCTTTGCATGTGAATTAAAGTAAATAAAAATGTATAGTTTGAGCCTTGGAGACTGTTGCAGTATACTTTAAAAAAGTAATTTACTTTATTTGATCAATCGACAGTGTGCAAACGGCTCAATATTGTTATGTGAAAACCTAAGCTGTGATTTCCAATATTACAGTGATTAAAAGACAGTTTAACCATTATTTGCTTGTTTGCTTTAATATAGTTTACAATATCAAGGGAGTATGATCATTACTTATATTCTGAGGAATATAGCTTAAAAGCCTCATGAACACCAAAAGCTAAGGCTATTTTAATGAAAAAAATTATGCTTTACAGGACTTTAAAGCTTCATCCTATAAAATACTTGTAATACTGAAGTCTTTAAGTTGCACTTAGTGAAGCATTAATTAACATATACTAATTGAGTAATTACAAATGTGTTACTGGGGCATTCAAAACATTTATATGCTGGGAATGAATGTGTGTTGTTGTCATTTGACTTTTTTCCTTTTTTTTTTTTTCTTAAACTTATATTCCAGTGGACTGAATATATTAGTGATGAATGTGCTGTGAAACTGTTTGTTTCCATGCTGGAAAAGTTTCATGGCTCCAGCAATTGCTAGCCATGTTACTGCACAGCATCTATCATTTTGTCAAAGTTTTAATGTTTTTCACTGAACCACCTAGGAAAGAAAAGGGGAGAAAAGAATGACAAAACAGCCAAATTCTTTCATTTCATGCCAAAAAAATGAATGAAATTTATCCTTGTTTGCCATTGGAACAATTAACGTGACATTTTCCCAAATGCCATATTAAACTTGATTGCCAGTTATTGAAATGTATGTTTATGTCAGGAGTGATGCAATTCTAAATGCTTCTTTCATCAATGTCATTGAATCCTTAATCCACAACCTTTGAAACATAACAGAATTAGAAAGCCTTTTGGACCATTTGGCTGAAGTTGTGCCCTCACTACAGTATCTTAGTTTGCTTGGAAACATGGCATGCCCAAATGAACTGGTCTGCAAAGAGAAGGATGAAGATGACTACCAGAGGTACAGGTTAGTGTTTCAACTTGTAAATGTGGTAAGGTGTGTCACTTTTGTTTTATTACTGGAAAAATACTGAACTGAAACCAACTCAGAGTCTCAAACCAGATCTGCACTCTGTTGTGAAAGCATTGTTTCATATTCTGCAAGGAAAGACCTGAGAATTTGAATAACACAAATGGTGAGATCACTCTCAGGAACCCCATTTCAAAAAATAATTCAGTGCTGTACAGATCATGTTTGAGTTGAGCGGGTGTGCGCAGGACTTCCTGAATGTGAGTGTTCATAGGTGCCTACTTACAAGCCTGCCTTTCTGAAAGGCAACATTTAACATATGCGAAGGATGACAGTCAATAAAAAAAATGATCATTACACTTGGCCACTTGCATTGTCTTCTGCTAACATTGGATTATGGTGATGAGTTTCTTCTCTAGGCACTATTAAAGGCACTATTATCTCTAAGGCACTATTAAAGAACATAGAAGAAAGGACTCCAATGTTGTGCTGCTTTACTCAGAGTGGTTAGTGTTTAGATTAAAATACCCCCCCCAACTATCTCTATAATGCCATTTTAATGAGCTAGATTACACAAAAGGTCATCTGGAAATTAATATGGAAACCCGATAAAATACCATATGTCCAACTGATCCAACTGAAATGTTGCAAAAAATTAAAAGGGTTATTTTTTAATAAATAGAATTACTTGTGCCTGATGACTGTAAGCATAGATCCAAAATCTATGGAATATCTGCTGAAGTGACATGATTTTCTTATTTATAATTTTAAAGGCAAGTGATTATTGAAAAAAAAAAAGAAAGAGAAAAGTAATTGGAATTCTTTTTCTTTGCTCATGTCTGCTACAGGGTTTCAGTCTCTGTGTGCTGGTACTTTTCATGTCAGCTGAAAATGGCTGGCTGAGGCAAGTCTGAGTAAAGCAGCGCTAAGCAGCACTGGTCACCATGCTGCAACTTTGCAGGGCCTGAGCTTACTTTTTATCAGCAGATTACCTGCAGTATTCAGTTATATAGTAAACCACCGATTTTATCTTCATGTAATCTAAAATCTACTGTAGGAGTTATTGTAACACAATACAAAGTGACAAAGACTAAAAGCAGGTTTATTGGGAAATGGGCATGAATTCCATGTACCAGTTTATTGCTTGGAAATGCTGTAGGAAGAAGCAGCAACACAGCTGTCTTGGGTGTGGATATACTTTTTTCTTTGTTCCAAATTTTTGAGCTGGATTTCTAGGTTATCTTTAACCTAAATACTTTCACCTTCTAATGATTCAACTTTTGAATCCAGTTTACCAGTGGAGTTTTGGTTTTCACCACTTAGAGCAGCCTAGATTCAACAAAATATTTTCCCATTGCATTCACACTTCTGTGGAAGGTATGCCTACTATCCAGTTTGCAAGAGTCTGAAAGCACTGTCTCTATGTAAATTTATGTGACATTTGCACTAGAGAATTGCTTAAAAATGAATTACATTTCTGCAGTTTACTGTTTTTCACTTTAAGTATATTTTCTGACAATATGTCTCCTATTAATCATTTAAGCAAAAGTAGTACATTAAAGGAGCCATTCAGAGGCAAGAACCCATGGTTCATTTAGTGCTGTCTGAAAAAATTCCTTATTGACTGACATCCTCTGTGGTTATGTGATGCAATATTTATAGTATGTCACACAATCATACATCAAAACAAGAATGTCTTTTGTTTCATTTTGATGCAAAAATGTTGATTTCAGGGAGGTCAAGGTAGTTTTAGGTCACATCATGGCAAACCACTGTGTCAAAGTGTGAAGCGATTGTATTCATGCATCTGTTTGAAACTGCAACATTGTTTGCATTTTCGTTCCCCTCAATTTTTCAACCCCTCTTTTTTTTTCTTTCCTTTTTTTTTTATTAAACTAGATTAATTAAAACTCTTTAAAGAAAGAAGAATGGTCTTTTAATTAGTTGAATGATTTGTGGCTCTGCTATAATAATGAAATCTTTCTGATCCTTTTCTCTAATTATTTGTTACACTATATGAAATGTGGTTTTAAGTCAACATTAGACTCAAAAAATCCCAAAATGTCTGTCTGTCTATCTGTCTCTTTATATAGAGGGAAATGTATTCACCTACATAGTGGAACTGATTAAAAACACTCTGCTAATTTTATTCTGAATAGCTAAATCAGAGTTTTGAATACATGTTCTGAAGCATCTAGGACAATTTTTTCTTCTCTCAAATCTGCAGATATATCTCACAGATTTAACAGCAGTAAGCTCTTCTGAGTGAGAAATTATTTGTATTTTGTCAAGGGTATTGCTTCAAGTCTCAAAAGCAAACATCTGATACAGCCATTGTAATCTTTTTTTTTATGCTTTGAAGTAACTTCCCTAAGATTTTTATTTTTCTGAGAAAATTTGTCACAAATAAAGCATCAAAAGATTGCATTTCAGTGAACCCAAATTATATAAACATTTTGCTTTACCATAAAATTTTATTCTGAACAGCAACTTCTAGTAAATTTTTGCAGTGACCATTGGAAACACAGCTTCATTTTTCATTGAGCTTTAATTTCATTCCTATTGAGTTCAATTAGAGTTCAGACTATTTAATTCCTCAACCAGAATGAGAAAGGTGCTAGAAATCAAAGCTTTACTTCATAATTCTCATTCCAACAAACTGAAATGATATGTAAAACCCCCAAAATCTCAACCTTGAAAAAGTGCGGAAAATCAAATTTTTAACAAATCGAGGTCCAGTGATTTACTGTGATATTAGCAGCAGAGATGAGAAATAGTATTGCACATTTTAAAAATAATCAGATTTTCTTATAAATATTTGGAAAATTAATGAAAATATGCTTTTTTTGTGAAGAAGTCACAATCTGGTACCTCAGGTAGTCCATTGTTATACCTTTTCTATCACTGTCAATAATAAAACTTTTCCCTACTTTTTCATTATGAATATATTTTATACAAAAATATTGTTGTGACTTTTTCTTGAAGTAGTTTTTCTTCCTAAGAAACATGTGACCATGAGGGTGTTTTTTTTTTTTTGTTTTTTTTTTTTTTGTTTTTTTTTTTTTTTAGAAAATCTGTTTTTTTTTTCCCCATCCCTGTTAATTCCTTTCTACCTTTCAAATGTGTAGAACAAATTGATGAAAAAGTTTCTGTTTGCTACTGGAATATTTGTTTGGACAGAGGAAAATAGAAAGTTCCTTTCTGTGGAATTTTTATAAGCAAACTTAGAATCATAGAGTAGTTTGGGTTGGAAAGAACCTTAAGATCGTCCAGTTCCAGCCTCTCTGCCATAGGCAGGGACTACTCACACTAGACCATGTCACCCAAGGCTCTGTCCAACCTGACCTTGAACTCTGCCAGGTATGGGCAACCTGTTCCAGTGCCTCATCACCCTCACAGTAAAGAACTTCTTCCTTAGATCTAACCTGAACTTCTCATTCACCTTTCATTACAAGTCTCAAATTGGACATTGAGCCATTGACCTTAACTCTCTGTGTGCAGCCATCCAGCCAATTATTTATTCACTGGGTGGTCCATCCATCAAATTTATGTCTCTCTTAGAGACAATGTCATGCAAGACAGTGTCAAAAACTTTGCACTTGACAGTGAAGACTGAGGCAAAGTCGTCATTGAGAATCTCAGCCCTCTCCAAATCGAGGGTAGCCTGTTCTTCCATTTCCTTATAGAGAAGGCCTACATTATTCTTAGCCTGTCTTCTGTTTGCAACATACCTATAGAAGACCTTCCTATTATCTTTGACATCTCTGGCAGGACTCAATTCTAACTGGGCCTTACCTTTCCTCACCTGACCCCTAGCTTCCTGGACAAGTCCCTCTATTCTTCCCAGGCTGCCTGTCCTTGCTTCCACCTTCTGTTAGCTTCTTTTATCCTCCTGAGTTTTCTCAGCAGCTACTTATCCATCCATGGAGGCCTCCTGGCCTTCTTGCTCCATTTCCTTTTAGTCAGGATGCAGCACTCCTGAGCTTGGAGCAGATGATCCTGGAATATCAGCCAGCATTCTGGGCCCCCCCTGCCCTCCTGGGCTTCATCCCATGGAAACTTACTGAGCAGGGTCCTGCAGAGGCCAAAGTCTGCTCTCTTGAAGTCCAGGGCACTGAGCTTGCTGCATGCCCTTCTCACTGCCCTGAGGCTCTTGACCTCCGTCTCATGATCACTGCAGCCAAGCATCTGCACTGCACTGCACTACCTTGGAACATCACATTTCCCAACATCCCCTCCGTGTTGGTGAGTACCAGGTCAAGCATGGCACCTCTCCTTGTCAGCTCCTCTATTACTTGCAGGAGGAAGTTGTCTTCCACGCAATCAAGGAACCTCCTGGGTTGCTTGTGACAGGCCATACCATCCCTCCAAAAGACATTGGGGTGGTTGAAATCCTCCATGAGGACAAGGGCCTGTGATCGTGAGGCAGCTCCTAGAGTGCTTCATCTACAGAGTCCTCCTGATCTGGTGATCTGTAGCAGACCCCCACAGTAATGTCCCCCATCGCATTTCTCCTGTTGACCCTAACTCGCAAACTCTCAGTTGGCCCATCGCCCATCCCCAGCCAGAGATCCATATTCTCCAGCCTGTCGTTGACATAAATAGCTACACCCCCTGCCTTTCTGCCCAGCCTGTCTTTCCTAAAGACAGTCAAACTTGTTTGGCTGTTTTTAAAACCTTTTGGTTCTTTCAATCATTGTAAAATGTCTTTAGTTTCTTTCTGTTAAAAAGATGCTGTAAGTTCTTACTTTTAATCTTCTTTTTTTAAGCTTTCTGTATTTTGGAGGGATATTTTGTAAAGGGATATCTTGGGGGTGAGGCAGAGGAAAGCAGAGTACCTAAAATGTCATGGTGATAGGGAAGTTTTAAAAGCTCTTGGCTCAAACAGGAAGCAAGAAACACAGAAAACAGAGCCTGCAAAACAGTGTGTCCTCTAAAATAACCTACTCTACAATCTCTTCTTTGAAGATTTCCTGAAAGCAAAGGTCATGACCTGGAGATCAAAGTAACAGAAGTCAACACAGTAATTGCTGGTTGCTTCTCCTGTACCCGCACTTGGTCAGTCCTGTGGGTGTATTGTTTGCAGTGAAAACTTCAAACATGGTGTTACTGAACTGTGAAAAATCATCTGGGTCAGAATGTATTACAAAGCATTTGTGAATGCTGCAGGTGACCTCACCTATTTTTATTAAAGCGATATGATTGTGAAAGATGTATGCCATGTGTGAAGTTTTCAGTGCTTGTTCGTTCTTCTTTGCTCCTTATTGACATTTCCTGGAATGATGCATTCATTAAGTGCTGTTGACATGGAAACAAGGGCAAGTGGAAACAAATGCCTGAGTTTATTTTAAATTAGCTTAAAAGTACATATACTAGATATGCTATCTTTGGCAGGGGGAGCAAATGGTGATAACCTTATGGAGTCTTCTTAAGGTTTAACAGCAAGAAGGGAAGTGTAGTCATTTTGTATGGATTAACTTTTCAAGCTGAATCAGCTATTCCCACCCCAGAGGTTTGATTCTGTGAAATGCTGGGTCCTCTTACAGCATTTTCAGTTTCCTTTGTTTTGTTTTATTGTGGTTTTGTTTTGGTTTAGTGTTTGTTTTGTTTGTTTTTTTAATTGAGGCAAAACCTACTAAGGTATTTTGAACAGTCTTGTGATTGAATTTGGATGATAATATAACTATATAAATGCATATTCAAGAAGTAGTAGGAGACTGGAAGTTCTCACTCATTAATGAAAATAATGCTAATATACTTGGTCAATACCACTGATAATTGTTAAGGCTGTCTTTTAGCAAGAGAGAATTGAAGTCTATGGTACTTCTGCATATGGTTTTTATGTACTTAAGGAGATGCTTAAGGTATTCCTTTACATCTGTATGATCTATGAATCTGTGCTACTTCACTCTTTTCATGAGGCCTTGTCTGTTCTACAGTACCTGGAAAAAACCCTGTATCAAACAGCAACACAACTTCCATCTGAGATTAGAGAATGTAAGGATTTATGAGCAAGGGCTATTATAATGTTTTTATTCAGCCAAATAAACTGAAGTCCATAATATCCCAGTCTGTCCATATTAACACAGTAGGTCAAGACATAACTATAATCATTGTTACATGTGTGAAGACATATTTTTCTAATTCATGGAGGTCTTTGCTACACTGAAGTAAAGCAGAAGATGATATAGGATTAGGAGGCAGTCTGGATTTCTCAGTGCTTTGAGGGCCCCTCAGAGTCATGTGCACTAAGGTTGCGCAGAGGCTATGTGTTCATCTGACATACCTCATGCCAACATCATACCCTCTGTTCTGGAAGATGTTTGTTTAAGTTTGTGACCTGGCTTCCTTAACTCTGTATTGAGGAAGTTTTGTTGCAGACTGAAATTCTGCAGCCAGTTCGATGCTGTTTGTTGTGGTAAGGGTAGGGGTGGGTAGGGAGTTAAACTTTTCGGTGTTGCGATGTAACTTTGCCAGCTTCAGGTTATTTATTATTTCTAGTTTGCAGTAACATAAGTGAGAGCATAATCAGACCTTCAAAGTTTGAAATAAGCATATTATTTTTATGTTATATGATTGTCAGAGAAAGGAAGTGCAATAGCACAGAAAATAAAAAATGAAAGTAAACACTGAAACAAAGTGCATGTTGCAGTTGTGATGCAGGTAGAGATAGATGGTTTTTTCTGCATTCTTCTGGGCATATATTTTTCAAATTTCCACTGCCAGATTAATCTTGTGGTTTAAACTGAAATATTGATGTATATAGTACAGTTTTATATTCCAGTTTATGTTAATAAAAATACAAAATTAAGGAATATACACAATCTATTTTTTACTATAGTCTTTCACTGAAAGTTCAGTGAAAAAATTATTTTCTCTGGAAAACTATTACATACAAATTTAATATACTTTTCTTGTAGTAGAAGGAGAGAAAAAAAACCAAACCAAACAACCCCAAGCATCCTTTTCCCAAGTAATTTATTGCCACTTATGAGATTTTCTTATAGTGTGGCTCATAGGTGATGGCATCTTTCAGTATCAGGGGGCCAACCATGTTCTTCAACTTGTCTGCCTTTCCAAGGGCAGTAACAAATGAATTGAGGCCCTTTAGATGCTATGATATTAAGTGATTTTTTTTTGTTTGATTTGTTATGGTGTTCACATATCTAGAATAAAAGCTTCCTAGAAGCGTTTGATAACAGTAAGGATTAGTATGCCAAAACTCATATGCCAAACTGAAAGAATTTTTATGCCTGAACATAAATGGCTACTGAAAAAAATAGGTCAGAATGAAATTACACAGTAGCTATTTAACAAAGATAAGGAGTTGACCTAAAAGTTATTTACGCTTCTGTGTTTTGAATCAGGACTGTCAAATATCTTGCATATGTTTAAAGTAGATTTATTTATTTCTTCTGTGTGATCCTTTAAGGAACACTTACACATTCTTTTCGAGCCCTTTTGCTTCACCTGTGAAACTCTCCTGGAAGAGTGAACCATAACTGATTTTTGGGGTTGAGGGAATAGCTCAAGGACTACGTTTTAAGTGATGACTTTATGACTATTACACAGTGAAGAACTAGAAACACACACAGGATATACCTGCAAGGTAACTGGTAGGTCTTAGTTTATGTGTTTGTAAGACAGAATTAAGATGACAAGTCTGTGATTCATTAAAAGCTGTAGAGTGATGAGTATCAGAGACAGTATTTCTTTATATAAAAACTGAGAATCATGTATTGTTTAATAGATAGCAATAAGCTGATCTCAAAGCTAACTTTGTTCTGTCCCTTTCTGAACTCCAACATGTTTCTTCAAAGGAAGGCTTTGCCCCATTGAGCTTTTGCCAGTGTCAATAGCAGCTAAATCCCAAACTCATTGCATTCCTTTGCAAATGCCCCTTCAAGCCTGTCCCTCTTTTCCAATATCTTGACAGGTCTGTTTAAAAACTGTTAAAATAGTACTAATCACATGCAACACTTACAAAATTGGTAAATGAATTGTTAATCTTCCTTGTCATTTTCACTTAACTAAGACTGAAATAACATGAAATGTGATATTCTCCGGTCTTTTTTCAATCTCTGAGTGTTCCTATTTGTGTGTGATGGATATCTATTATTAGCTTATTTTCATGGGACTCTTGGCACTGGGAGTTAAGGAAGGGGAGATGATTCTGGACAACAGATGCAACTTTACTCTTATCATTCATTTCCTTAAACCATCATGAATTAGATCAGTTTGCAGCCAGTGATAAATGGAACTCTGAGCAACTTCCTGTCTCTTTTTTTTCTGTCTCAGGAGGTCACCTTTATCCTCATCACTGAAAATACTAACATTTTCTCACAGCACTGCAAAGATGTTAAAACCCAGTAACGACAGTCTCAGAGCACATGGAGCACTGCTAAGTTTCAAAACAATTAAAAATAAAGAGGGGAGGGGAAGCAGGGCTGAGCAGGGAGACCCTGCCCATCAACCTCTAACCTAAAATAAACCTTTCTAAACTTAAAATGTAAAATTTAGATGGGCTTTCTTCATTAAACAGTGTTCTGGCTTACAGGACTAAAACAGGTGCAGTGTGTCATGCAATTTATGGATCCTAGTACCTGCCATAAAGTATTTTATGATGGTTGCATTCTGTGTTATTAGTAGCTGTCTTTTTCTGCAGCCATTGGTGTTTGATAATAGTCTTAAACCACCCAAAATTACTTACCTGCAAGCAACATTCCATAGTCCCAGTTGACAGTTTGAATAAGTTTAGTGCCCTTTTGTTGTACTTTACCTTCAAAACAAACTGATTGAACCATCAATAGCTCCTGAAAGCTGACAGAGGCATGTCATCTGGTCTAACCCTCTGATAGCAGGTTATCTGTGGGAGTTAACCTCCCTGCATTGTTAACTGAAATGTTTTATGTACTATGCAACTTTAGGATACTGCTGTGATAACCTTAGTAACTAAGTCATACATCACAGTAAAGAGATTTTGTGCAACAAATAACCCTGGATTAAATTTACAAGGGTTGAATTGATATTGTAAAGTGTTCATTCCAGGGCTTTGGTAATCCTTTCCTGTATTTTTTTTATGGCAAACTTGTGTTTCATTTAGTTTGAAGCTGCATCTTCATATTTCTGGCTAAAATATACCCAGGAAGCCCAATGCTTTTCTTCAGCTGTTTAATAAAAAAAAGTATCTTATTATTTTCATATAGTATAGAAATCTTTTTATCCCACATTTGGTAAAAGGATATGAATAAGTGGGATCGTATTTTGTATCACCTTTTAAAAGAATTAATCACTGGTATACCTTTGTTCTACTGGTGGGATAACCTTTATGGTTACTTTTTAATATTTGCTGTTCTTGAAGGGTGAAAGTTAAAAGAAAATAAATCAACTCCAAACCTGTGACTTGTGGTGTAGTTTGCTGTTTAGCTTATGTGGGTAGGTTTTTTTGATTTTGTTTTTGAATTGGCAAGTACTGGTGCTAATTCTGTCTTTTGGAGTGCAGTCAAGATGGCTTAAAAATACAAAAATACATTTGTATAAAGGAATGTTATTATAATTTGAAGCTCTTTTGAAATGATTGAGAGACTGACATTAGGGCTGTGATCCAAAGTCAGCACAGATGACAGTGCTGTCTTATTCTGTTGTCATTTTTGTTGCAGCCTGCTTTTCAATGGCATATTTCATTCCATCATTAAACATTTGCTGATTTTCTAATACCGATGTTTTCTTCACCTGAATATTCATCTTTTCTCACCCTACACTTAGTGGGTGTCTTTACTCATTTTTAGCTTCACTCTTCTTCACTCCTGACATATTGTTTCCTTCTGTACATGTCTTCATTTGAAAGAATCTGTTGTCATCAGAGCTTTTCTGCCAGCAGTGCAAGATGGATAGCTTCTTCTCCTCTAAAAGATAAGGGCCAGCAAAATGACAGGGAGGACTGGAAGGGCAGCTGGGAAAGCTGGGAGGAGACTGAGAATATGTCAGTCTGGTAGATCTGTAGCTGTTGTTTAATAAATAGTCTTAGGACATATCCTGTTTTGTAAAGTGGTTCTCTTTTTCTTCTAATATAATTGAAAGTCATAGGTTGAGAATTCACATTTAAGTTGTCTGAGAATTTCAGTACTGAGCATTTCATTTCACTTTTTAACAATTCACCCCATGCGATGCTCCAGGCTTGGGGAAGAGTGGCTGGAAAACTGCTCCGTGGAAAAAGACCTGGGAGTGCTAATTGATGACTGGCTAAACATGAGCCAGCTTGTGCCCAGGCAGCCAAGAAGGGCAATGGCATCCTGGCCTGTATCAGAAATAGTGTGGTCAGCAGGTCCAGGGCAGTGATCATCCCCCTGTACTCACACTGGTGAGGCTGCACCTCGAATCCTGTGTTCAGTTCTGGGCACCTCACTAAAAGAAAGGCATTGAGGTGCTGGAGCGGGTCCAGAGAAGGGCAACAAAGCTGATGAAGGGTCTGGAGAATAAGTCTGGTGAGGAATGGCTGAGGGAACTGGGGCTGTTTAGTCTGGAAAAGAGAAGGCTCAGGGGGGACCTTTTTGCTCTCTACAACTACCTGAAAGGAGGTTGTAGTGAGGTTGGGGTCAGTCTCTTCTCTCAAGTAACGAGTGACAGGACAAGAGGTAACAGCTTCAAGCTGCTCCAGGAGAGGTTTGGATTGGATATCAGGAAAAAATTTCTTCACAGAGAGGGTGACGAGGTATTGGAACAGACTGCCCAGGGAAGGGGTGGCATCATCTTCCCTGGACGTGTTCACAAACCATGTAGATGAGTCCCACAGTGACATGGTTTAGTGGTGGTCTTTGCAGTCCTTGGGTAATAGTTGGACTTAAAGTCTTATCCAACCTAGTTGAATCTGCGATTCTGTGATTCTAAAACATGTTACCACACATTGATTATCTACTAGATCAGATTTTATTATTTTCTAAGTCATGAAGCTGGTGCGTCAGAGGAAAGGTTTATTTTCAGCATTAAATTTTGCTTGGTTGTAGAAGCAGAGTCTTACAGTCTTTTCTACATGTTTATATGGTCTTGAGAACAGTATTATAATGAAACTTTTACATCTAATAGCATATGTTTTATGTTTTGCTCTTTTTCAACATGTTATGTTACGCAGAATTTTCTATTACTTTGATTTCTTCCTCCCAGTGCCAGAAGAGATTGGTATGGTTAGGAGGTTCTCTGACCAGAGTTTTATGCAAAGCAGCTAGGCATTGGGAACATTATCGATCACCCTTCTACCCCCTGCCAGGAAAAGTCTGGCACTTCACTCACTTTGCAATGTCTGCCTCACATTTGGTTGACTAAATGTAAATAACATGTACTTGAGGTGGTTGGATATTTTGATTTGCCATGGTTGTGTGCCTTACTTTGTTTCTGATCTGCCATGTTCTCTCCTTTTACAAGCAAGGAGCCAATGGTATTTTTTTGAGACTAAAAAGGTGCTGTACTTTTAGTAAAAAGGATAAATAGAATAATGGAATATAGATGGATCCTACCAAGAACTTTGAATTCTTAAAATATTTTTAACAAAAATAGTCCCTCCCTGTGTGCTTCTGCATTTAATCCTGAGCTGGTATCCATATGCTATAAGAACACCTTGTCTCTCTAGCAGGACCAAATTAGAATTCTCATTCCAAATGATGCCTGTGTCAAAATGAAGTCCTGGAAAGAAGAGACCAGGAATAACTCTCCATGCTTTCTCTTGACAAATTCTTTCTTAATATTAAGTTTTTGAACACTTATATACACTTCTTTCAGGACAAACAATGGTGGTACAGTGTTTATAGTGGAAGACAAATTATATTCCTCCCTGATTTTCTGTTCACATTTCTACTGTTATTGATCATTGTGTTCTCAGGAAAATATGACAATTTCCAATTTATTCTGAGTATACCTTACACCTCACTAATACCTACAGGCAACATCCATGCCTGCAGTGATAATTTTTTTAATCTGTTTGATCCACCCATTATTAAATTGTTGGTCATTTTTCAAGAAGTTTTGTTTGAGAGAGTGAAGTAAGTATTACAACTTTTTACATAAACTATGTTGCATTAAAAAGGTGAACAGAGAGGAAACAAAGACTGTTGCTGTTTATTGCTGTTATTTTTTAGTAATTTAATTTGTGATTATGTCTTTGTGTATCAGTGGATTTTAACTGTGTGCATTTTGCTATCTGTTAGATATTTTGTCCTGCACAAATTGACAAACCTGAAATTTCTTGATGCTCGGAAAGTAACCAGGAGGGAGAGGGAGGAAGCCTTAGTAAGAGGTGCCTTCATGAAAGTGGTTAAGCCCAAGGATGCTAAGGTAGGAGAGTTAATAGAAGTAACAACAATGTTATTCATTAACACTGTTTTAAAATAACTCCAAAGGCTTGGCTGTGTCTTTCACTAAAGTAACAGACAGAATCTTTCAAATGAAAGGACTGGTAAATGTGGTCAGGTGAGGGACCTTAGTAATTTTTCTGTGTTTTGATATCAGACTTTACTGTTACATCTGGTTAATGGACTATGGTTATGTTATCAAATTTCTGTTTTCAACCTCTATTTCATATAACAAAGTAACTAATATGTGTCACTGAGCTTAAAAGGATATTTTTACCCTGTCTAAAAAAGATATAACTATGTGATATGCTTTTGGGAAAGAATGCAATTTTTCTGACAAGTTGTCCCCTGCCTTGTATGTTAAACACAAATGTCTATCGCAGAGCTCACACCTATAGTGATTATTGGCTTTTAGTGGATCAGCTGATTCTAATTTTCAGTGATGTTTCTTAATGTGGTCTCTTGCTAATAAACATGGACAGCATCAGAGAGATATTTTCAGTAGTCTGAGCTTTTGATACTACTTGCATCAACCCTGGTGTACTGCATACTGCTGATGCAAACAGAATGCGATGTGAATTCCCCACTTTACCTTCTTTTTCCATTGCTGATCAATACACGATAAGAGCAATCTGAGCTGCAGAGTCTTTTGGTGCTGCAGATCTTTCTTAAAACTTTACTCAAGTTTTCAGTCTATTTGCTTTCTGTTTGCTGTTTTATTCTCTAAAATACATCAATAATTTATTGCAGATTTCCAATAATGCTGAATGACATTGTAGCAGTTATGGAAATGCACTGTTTGGAAGCATAACAGTGTTGCTAGATAAGTGCATTATCATGAATACAATTGTAGTGCATAACAAATTAATTCAGGCTGATTCACTTATAACTACTAAAATGTTAACAGTTCTGATACTTGCATAGCTTTGATACATCGTTTACCACTGCCTTTAGTTATTTCAGCTTCATCTATGTAATAAATAAAATAATTTATTTCTAATCTGTTGTGAATATCTTATTCACAGCAAGCCATCTTTGCTGAATCTGGCCAAATGCAACAGCAGAAATGTGTTAGATGTAGCATATATGCATTGTCTTCTTTTAGAATACTTACCTAATCAGATTTTGGATCTGGTGAAGGTTTTTTTTTTTTTATTTTATTAGCAATTAGATTTTTTCATGTCAGAGTCAGCTCTTTGAATTTTGACCAAGTTAAGTGTTAAAGAAAAATGAATGTGTTTCTTAAATTTGAAGTTTCTTTTCTAGATGAAACCAGTCAATAGCTAAGGGTAATTTACTTCACAAATGTGAGGATAACGTCTTTATCTTTTATATCAGTAATTGAACCTTTTGTATAGTTTTGAATTATTTACTCACTAAGTCTTATGATAAAGCATACATTTATTTCAGCAAATTTGCAGAAGGCTCAAATTTACTGTTGTTATTGCCACACTAAAGTTTTTTTTTTCTTCTTTACAAATGGTTTGGTACAAATTGCTGATGGTAAAATCATTGTAAATGATTTTCATGGAATGAATTAATGCTTTTTAAGGTGCTACAAAATTACCCTTATCATACAATATTATATATATATTACAGAGGTGGCTAATTTAAAATAAATATTAAATTGATGCAGAGCTGATATTATAAACCTCTTAAAATTGTTTTGAATTTGTGCTTGTTTCCTAGGATATTCATGCTTTTAGTACGCATGCATGCAAACTCTTTTTATGCCTGAGGAACACTCATAGAGTCCTCTCTGCATGGATGTTTTTAGATGCAGATATGTATACATACAGCTATATATACTCAAAGACCAAGCAGCATTCCTCTATATATCTCAAAGATGGTGTGTGCCATAACTGTACTTCAAATTCTATCATATGTTTCATTTTGAATGCATAATAATTTTTATTCTTCAGCAGTCAGGTTTTCTGAATCTTGTGCACCCTGTTCGTCAGTTCCTCTCCCGTATGTTTGCTGATATTTTTGACCAGCTTCAGCAAAATTTAACAGATAGCTAGTGGTAATATATTCCAAGCTTTCTTAAACAAGTTAGAGGAGAATGCACCGTGATCCAAACTGTGAGGAAGGCTGCAGCATATCTTGTATTGTTTATCAGGAAAACTCCCTAAGAAGTTGACCTAGTGATACTAGACCCTTCTGATAGTGAACTTCCTAAGAATGTTTTCTTTCTTTCCCCCAATGTGGTGTCACTGTGTCAGCCTCTGCTTGCCAGGAATAAAGCTGGAGTGGTTAGTATTTATGCTGGTGGATGCCGCATGGAAATGTTGTTCTGCCAGATGTAGTAACAACAGTAAGCCTATCAGAGTTGCTTTTTTAGAAAAAAACAAAAACATACCAACCAAACACACAAACAGCTCTCCCCCTTCCCCCCCAAAAAGCAGAAAATCTTGTTAGGTTAGTGGGGTTTTTCCCCCATTATGGTAAGTAGGAGTTGGTATGGCTTATTCAGCATAAAAAGCACTGATGATCTAAAGAGGCTGTGATGTGGTGAGTTGTTTTCATTTTAGTCTTGACATGAAATACTTGGGAAAGCAAAATACCCCACCAAGAAAAAATACACAAAATGAGAATAAAAGCAAGAAATTTCCATCTGACTAGCTTGTGTTTACTCAAATGCAAAAGTACCTAGCAATCACCAGTCGTCACGAAGTCATAAATATTTTATTTTGTATAAATTTTTCTACTTTCATTTTCCCCTATTTGTTCCTTTTTTTTTTTCTTTTTTTTTTTTTTGAGCAGAACAGAGTACATTCTTGTGCTTTGCTTCATTTCATCCTTTGTTTAAAATGCATCTGGTTTTGATATGACTGTCTTATGGAAAGATGCAGTCATTTATTAGAAAACAGTTTAATGTTACTATGCAGTGTTCCGTCTCACTATGTAAGTGAGCTAAACTTCATTATTCTGTGATGTTTATGTTTTATTTTGTCAAAATATTGAACATTGTATCATGCCTGATTTTAATAAAGATTGGGTAAGCCTGGCTGGATAACAGGCACTAAGCCAGATGAGGCAGCCTTGTTTAATGACCAGACCATAACCTCATTTCACAGGCATAGTGTAGATCAAAGTAGAAGATGCCTGTCCAGTGTGAAGTGTGTTTCTGGGCATGACAGCACTTCACATCAGAAAGACAGCTCAAGAATATGGCAGTCAAAATTGCTTAATTATGTCCCAGCTTTGTAATTATTCATCCCTGCTTCTACAAAGAGTACAGTTGTCATTTCTTGACATAATTATTTAAAACTGTACCCTTTTTTGCTTTACAGGTATATAAATTGTGCTTCCAACTGCTTCGTCTTTAAAACTTAGAGATGCAAACCAGAATGTGATTTGAGAATGCATTTTAAGACTCCATATTTTTACATTTCGTATGATATAAATAACCAAAATGAAATTATGATATATCAAAGCACATAATATTTTCATATTTTATCAGTCTTTTTTCATGATCATTTAGTCTAGATGATAAAATATGGATATTTCCATTATATCTAAAGTGTGTTGCTATGAATGCACACTGCAGTAAGTGTCTAAATATTGCTTTACATAGGTCAGTGCACTTCCTTTTATAAGGTACGTATATTTCCCAGTATTTTGCAACTCCTCTACCCAGCAACTATTTTTTAGCTTACTGCATTTTTTAAGGTTAGCATTTTTGTCAGTTTGATGTGTAGTGGTGAAAGCAAGCAGCGTGAATTTGCTCACTTGTAGTACTCTTGCATCTTATAGAACCTAGACTTCAGCAAGTATGCTTCTAAGTGTATGACTTAGTATTATGTGGAGTCATTCTGCTTTCATGCAAATTTCCCAAGACCATTTTGTTCACTGGGTATAAAGGAAACTCTGTATAACAAAAGATGGCAGTATAGGTATTTTGAAATTTTTTTACCCTTAGATGCATTATTTTATCAGAAGTTATAATTATGAAACCTGACATAGCGTTTGTTCTCTAATTAACTAAGATGGAGATGCTCAACCAGAAAGCTAAGTCTAATATCTGTGTTTGATGTAATAAGTGTATGTGATTCTTTCTCACACTGTTACATGGAGTGATTTTAGTACTTTTTGTCCTGAACTATTAACAAAAATAATATTTGTCTTCAATAGATATATCCTATTTGCTTCCAAGAATTTAGGCAAGGCATTTTTGCTAATCCATCTCATGGACCCTTTCTTCCCCCTCCATAAATTAGGAAAATGGCTCTAGTTTTAAAAAGTAAATACGATGACCAAAGATAAACCTTTGGAGAATATCTGCATTGCTCAGTTGCTTGTTTTTGTTTGCTTGTTTTTTTTTTTTTTTTTCTTTTTTCAGCACTGTTGTGTAGACATCTTGACTTATGAACATACATCATTTGGAGTAGATAGCAAAGGGCTTTTAAAGTATAAAGAATCATCATGTCAATGAGATGCTAGCTATTAAGATATAAGAGATCTTCTGTATAATAGGGTTTCTAATTGACCAGATATCAAGGTTTCACATACTAAAACAGAACAGCATCATAAATTTAAGACTCCAACTTAGACTGTGATGCAGTAAATAATATTGACTTCGAAGACATTGTAGCAGTCATGCTACTGTTTGGCAAACTGAAGTTTCCTTTTGGCTCTTTGGAAAGTTTAATATTTTAAGCAGGAGTCCATCACGTGATTGGCTTATAATGCCTTAATGACCCATCAAAAAGAGGCATAAAAACTAATTAACAAAAAAATAATCCAGAATTTATACTTCTATCTATGAATACTTTGATGGTTTAAAAGAAAACATTGCTGAGTAGGATCCATCAGATACAAGAGTGGTGCTTGCTAGACCTAAGCTGGCAAAGCTAAGTTCCGTCATTTAAAAATTTTTGTTTTTAAAATCCCATCATCTAAAGCAAATCCCTTGATCCAAAACAAATGTAATCAAACATATCTATATAAAAATTTTATGAAATAATTGTGTGTGAATAACATTTGCATATTTTTTCCTAAAATGGTGGCTTTTACTTGTCTAAAACTGAGGTGTGATATCTTGCAGTAAGCCTTTTTTTGGCCTGCAGGGAATAAGTGAAATGATTAATGTGGTAGAATAATAAATAAGAAAAACATTGTGAAATTCCAATGTTAAGAAATGATCAAGGTCTTGTAGAACTGAGAGATGATCTTATGTCTTTCATTCTATTTTCTGATTCCTTATGGTATACTGATCCACGTTTAAATTTTTTAAATTTAATTTGGAAGCTTAGATTTTTATATGTTTCTATTATCCAGTTGGTTTTAAAGAAACCAGAAGAAACTTTTGGATACGATCTAATCCTTGAAATACCAAATAGTACTTTTTACCTTTCTGTCTCTGAGAATATCTCTATGTCCCCTGGATAGCAGCATTGCAGCAAGAGCAACAGTATGCATATCTGTGCCTGAACTCACCACAAAGCATGGTGAATCCAGAAATGGAATTTGAGCTGTTACATTAATAAATACCTTGTTCAGAAAACTTTACAAAGCTGTCCTCAGGTTTTGTAGCAACAAAAAATCAATTGCCAAAATATGAATACGTCTTCAGTGTTGAGAGGTCAAATCTGCTATCACAACTCATGGTGCTTGTAGGGTAAATTAGTAATGTGAAATTTTAAGAAATAGGAAATCTAATTATTGTAGCTGTGCAAGTGATAAGGGGCTTAAGGGTGTGACTGAAAAGGTATATACTAGACTAAGAAGCAGGAAGCTGCTAGTTCATCAAACAGCTAATGGAGTTTTATAGAACTCCACAGAAGAACCTCTGAGACACTGTGACAAAAGATATGTAGACCTGTGAACATACAGTTACTGTATATAACGATACAGGTGAGCGAGCAGTGCTGCTTTAGTTTGGATCTTGCCAAACAATCTTTGGATGAAATAATTCATTAATTAGCAATATTTTGATGCCTTCTTTTACATTTCCTCTAGTTATATATCAAATTGCTTATGAAGAAGAGCCATAGATTCCTTTCTTTGGTTCAAAGTTATTGTGCGATAGATCCAACTGTCTTTGGCTATGTTCAGTAGCATACCAGTGTTGCATTGCTACAGAGCATGTCATCCTAGTGAAGAAACCTAGTAATATATTTGATCTGGCTGTGAATTTGTGCATCATGTGAGGGAGCTCTTGCTTCTGGAAAATATGGAAATAGTAATGGGATCTAGAGCAGTCTACTAAGGCCAGTTGGTAAAGAGTTGCCCTTCTGCCTGCAAGGGCAACTATGTTGAAGCAAACTGAAAGGCAGGCTTGGGAAGAAGCAGCCAACAGTAGGAAGATGGTTGGAATATGTAGTATTAATAATAATATCCAACAGGTAGGAATATGGTCAGTATCCATAGAGGAAGTGAAGATAGTTATGATAGTAAAGTTGACGATGGGAATCCAAGCTACAAAGAGCCTGGAAAGTAAGAAGCTTACATGCGGTAGTTGAATGTGCAAGCAAAGGCATTTAAAGGGAGCTGAGGAACTCAATGGGTTTAAGCAGTGGGGACTAAGCTGTAAACATACAGCTGCTGGAATAGCAAGGGAATGTAGCCTCTTTGCTTTGTCTGCTGTAATTCTAGCTGTCAAAATGGAAGAATAGACAAATGTGATAAGTGTGTGTTAGGATAGGGGGAAAGAGTTGTCTTCCAATGAAGATGATCTTGTGGTGATATTTCCTGAAAAACTGATATAGATTTAGTTCTTTGGAAAGGTATTAGGTGGACTACATTTCAGTATCTAACTACTGTTGAGAAAGTACAGAATGCAAAAGGTGATGTCTCTTTCATAATATTATCCTTTTAAAAAAAGAATATTATTGCCATGAAGCCAGTGTCCTTTTAGCCAATAATGATCCCAGTGCACTTTTCAGATAGGAAGGGGTGTTACTTCTGGAGCCCTGGCCCTGTTCCAATTCAGGTAATTACATTCTGCCTTCATGGATTTCTCTGCAGTCTCAATTTACTAAGGCATTCTTTTCCACCTTATGCCCTAAACTGTTATGTAGTGTTGCAGTGTGCTAGTTAACCAGCTGCTACTTTACACCTGAAAGGTGTCTGTCTTTCAGTAGTAGTGAGCAAATTAATCCCTTTGTAAAACTTATTTAATATTTGTTAAACACTTAGAGGTTCTCTGATGAATGGCAATAGGCACTGCATCTCATTAACACATCCTTTTAATTGAAGAAGCTAGCATGACTTATTTATTACTGCTGCTATTTCATATACTTTCTTTTGTTGTTATTGTTCTCTCTGTGGGTTCAGAAGTATGGAGACTTCAGTTTGTAGATGCTGCAAGCATATGATCGGGCTTTTGTCTTGTGATCAGCCTGCTCAGTCTACTTGACAAAATGCTATTCAGCAGAATGTAATACTGTGATATCAGACAGTATGGCAAGAATTGTGATTGGTTTAAATTCCCAATGGATCAATAAGGCTAGAATTTTATCCTATAAGTTTCGTTTGGTTTTATTTTGGAAATGAAAGGACTGCTGCTGTACAAGCAGACCTCAATGAACTCTTCTGTGGTCCTTTTCAGAAAAACTAATGCAGTGGATCTCATTATCAGATGACACCACTGTTAGGCATAAGAGTTCGTATGTTGCATTTTGTCAAAATACCTTCCCCACCCAAAAAAACCCCAACAAACCCAAACATGCTTAATATGGAATTGGCAAAACTCTGGGCCTATTCTTTTGATGTTACCACAGGTGATTTTTTTTATTTCTTTTTTTCTATTTTTTTTTCCTTCACAGCAAGCTCTGCAGTGTATGTGTATGCTGTGGTAAGACCTGGCCTCACTGTTTCACTGACCCATCAAAAGCTCACCAGATGTTAGAGATAAACGTGGTCACGCATATGAAGACAAAAATAATTTGTGGCTGTGATCTTTCCAGAATTGTGTCTTGCAGTAAGGGACAACGCGCTGTCAGGGAGATCATGATGTAAACAGAGTTGTATTTTACGTTAACTTGACCAAGTTCACTGGCATTCTCCCTAGCAGAGGTTATAATGTATGTTTTTGGAAAGGTGATTCTCACATACGTAGCAACATTGTGTGAACCTTTAAATATTTTTTTTTTTTATATCATGTTCTCACAATTATGACTTGTTCTTTCACACCAACTTATATTGCCACATAGTTTTAGGTTTCTGGTATTTTGCAGAAGGTAAAAAAAGCTAAAGGTTTATAGAGTTTTATATGATAAGATTTGTTAAATTGCACAGTCATATGCAATTTAACATCCATGAAATGAATAATTGAAAGTCATCTTAGATTGTTATAGTTGTTGTCAGTACATCTCTGTGTACTCTTCTGTTTTTCGGTAGCCTCTTCTATTGTTGGCAAATCCTAGCATCTAAATTACTGAAGGCTTCCCCCAGTCTTTACAGAGTAATTTTTCTGGATTTCATGGTACTTTTCTATTTCTTTGGAAACAACATAAGCACCTAAAAATAGCAGTCTAGTGTCATTTTAAATTCCCTAAAGTATATAAACCCTAAAGTGTAAAGCTGGTCCCCGTAGGGATGGCAGTTAAGTATCTACAGAAGATGTAAACTTTTCTGGAGCCACTATGGGAGGCTTCTACAGCAGAAGCAGCTTGTGTTTAAGTAGCTGAATCCTGCCTTTCCTGTTGTTCTGAAAGAGCGACCATGTGCTGCGAAAGAGCGCCAGAGCATTATAGTAATAATCCTCCCCTGCACTAACATCAGCCAGAGTGTGATCCAAGTGTCAGATAGGGCTGATAGTGAGGAGGTCATCTTCTAAAAACTCAAGGATATTAGTCACTCTGTCATCATTCGCAGCTAAGAACATGACTTTTTTGTAGCTGGTTTATGAGTTACTTCAGGAAAAAGAATGAATAACTTGTTTCCAGAGAAGGACTAATATTTCTCCCCTTGTCTCCACCCTTACCAGTAATGTTTAGGCTAAAGGGCTATTTTGTAAGAAATCCTGAACTGTTTTGCCCGAGTTTCTAAAACTGATCCCTTCATCAAAGAAAAAGGCTGCAGCACAGTTTCATCTGCTTCCTTAAAATCATATTGAAGTTACAGATTCTGGTTCCAGTTCGTGAATGTTAGTTGAAGCTGATGCTAACCTCATCTTGTTAAAATATGGTGAGAATAATTTATTGAATTCTGTGCCTGGTTAAAAAATAGAGAGCTACTTATAGCTTGTTGTAATCAGGCTTGCCATTGAAAATATTACCCAATTTGAATGAAGAAACAGATTTTGAATAGACTTTAGGGCAGTGTAATAATAGTCTTTACACAGTCAGTTTCCACACACTTGGAATCTCTATTGATTTAGGTGAAAGGCATACACAAACTTATTCTGATCCAAACACCCTTTAAAGCTCTTAACATGTCTTCTACTAAAATCATGTTGTGATTTCTCTGAACTTTAAATTTCCCTTTTTACTTTTTTTACTTCTTTTAAAAAATCTTTCATATCCACTTTACAGACCAGCCTTTTAAATTTTATTTTTTTTTTAAACCTTAATGGAAGAGCATTTTGCCCATTTTGCAGAAAATGGAGCTGACATAAAACATTAAAGATTTGGTGATTTCGGTTAAGCACAGAAAGTTCAAAAACATTTGTGACTGAGGATTTGTGTTCTGTTTGAAGAAATAAATTGTTGTCCTAAGTTATCTTTGTTATTCACAGCATCTGAGGACAAAGTATGCATTTCAAAGCATACAAATTGTAATCAACTTTGCCATTAAGAACTTCTCTGGTAAAGAAAATATCAATCATTTCTCAAAATAGCATTGCTTTCAATCCTGTTCTGTGAATGATCTGTTTTGGAGCTAGAGTTTTTTGTGACTTTAGCCGTCAGGTAATCAGTCCTTAAGTGCATTTAATTTTTAAGCGTATTTAAGGTATGCTTCAATTCTAATATATCAAATGCCATTATATCATTATACTTACCTAGAAATGCATGTGCATTGTTCCAGAGATGATTCATTGCTCTTTCAGTTTTGGTGGGGCTTGAAAACCTTAAGCATTCTTTCTTGTAAAAGAATCTGTGGGATATTTGCTTAATGATAAAATTACAATTGCCTTTGTGTTTCTAATTTATGACCTTGAAGCAGAAGGAGATTAAGTTTGCTGTTAACATCAGTACAGCAAACTATCCTATATATCTTACTCTGGCAAGTTTCATTAGGAAATGTATCATTTGAGTTAAAATAAGAAGTAAATTCAGGATTGAGAAATTAAGACTTTTTTTTTATTTTTCTTCCCACATTGTAAGACTAAATATACAACTTTGTTCATGTAATGGTTACAAACAGTTCACTGTGTAGGCCAAATGCTCTCTAATGCAGTAAAATTAAGAAATAATATGCTTTGAAAGTGATTTATGAGTGTGGTTAAACTGCCAGATTTACAAAGAAATAGTTCAGATCTTGGGAAGCCTCAGGAGTCACGTCAAAAATGAATTTGACCATGATTTAAACTGCTGCTTTTCTTACATGACATTTAATATGTGTACTTTGGAGGCCCATATGTCTTTAATAAAATAGCATTAAGTTTTAAATATGATATAAATGCAGTCAGTTTCTAAATTCATAACCTTTTCCACAACTCCAAAATGCTAACCAATAAGGGAGTCATACAGGCAATAAAACATAAACCTTAGAAAATAGTTTTTTATTAGAACTGTTAGACAGTTGGCAGCTGTGTTGTAATGTAATAAATACATGCAGCCAGTGTGGGTTTATCAGTCTTTGTTTACACTGTAAACAACTGGGACCAGACAACTAATTATAACTGAGGACCAAAGGTCATGAAAAGTATATTTTGTCCCCTGAATGTGTACTTGCTAGATGAACCTTAATTCTAAGAAAAATCATTTATTAAATAAGAAACACTGTAGTATGCTTCCCAGTTGAATTTGTGAGAGAATATACTTTTAGACCATTCTGAAGTAGTAAGTATTTCAAAAACTATGAAAAGACATACAGAGCTTACAAAACATTTCAATGTTTAGTAAATGGTGATCAAAAGAGTTCAGTGTTTCATGAAAACAGAAACACAGGACTGGTGTATGCTGAAGTTTATACTCAATAAGAAAAGAATGCTAGCATATTTTGAGAGGTATTTCTCCGCAGTGTGAGGTATTTTATTAGTTGTATGAAATACTGTATTTTAAGATTACTTTCTGAAAGAGAAGCTAGCCCACAGCAAAATCAGCTTTCTAGATAGCTTGAGCTTTTATTCAGAACAACAGATTCTGGTTTGCTTGTGGAGTTATCAGTTTATTCAGCATGCATAGAACAGTACTGCAAGCCTGATCACATATTCTGGGTAGTGTGACATTCTAATGAAAGCTATTGAAATGGTGTGGGAGTTGGGAAAAGATAGTTTTTCTGTGTACTCTTAAGAGTGTATGGGGGTGGGGGATAAGAACTTGATTGTGGTATACTTTTTCCTCCAAAATGCTTTCAGTGATTTCATTTCTGGTTAGTGTGTTCTAGAAAAATGGCAAAAAGTAAATTAAGAAAGTCTGCTTTGAGATGTATTACAAAGCATATATTCAAATACTAATCTGTAGTCCTCCAGAATTATGGGTCCCCTAGAGCATCCAGAAAATTATTAACAGCATGTAATCTAGCTCAGTGTGAATGCATCTTTACTCTGTTAGCCAAATCTTTACATAATACAAATCATTCTACCTATAAAAGCACGAATATGTTATTGTTCTCAACAGGCAATTTAATGCAGCTATAGGGAGGAGAATAAGAGAAAAGATTACAAGCTACCTCATCATGCTTTTATTTCTCTTAAGTCTCTCAGCATTTCTCTGTGGTTTTACTTGTTTAAAGATTGTACACAACTGTGCTGTCCATATGAACTGAAAAGCAAATCAGCCTAAATATGAAGTTTCAATGGGTGTAGTTTTTAGGGGATTTGATACATTTATCACAAATAATCATTACACCCCAGAAAGAGTGCCGAACCTGCAATCTTTTTTTTTCTTATAATTCTTTTTAAGACTTAAGTTTTGCTGTAAGAAGCTCATTCATATTTGCCACCTCGTGCAGCTTTAGCTGCAGAACTGCTAATTTAATTGTTTTCTGGAGGGTTTTACCAAAAGGACTGTTAGTGTGAATGCATACAGAAGGTGTGCGAATGAGGAAGAAAACCTTTTGTTGAAATAATACACAACTATCTGCAGTCATGTTGTGGAGTCAGGATCCTGCTTCAGTAGTATGACATGAATTTGACTGAGTTTGGTAATTCTTGTAAGCAAGGAGGTGGATGCACTCTAGCATAAGTGTGTAAATTGTTCTTGTCTCTTATTATTGCATTCTCCTATTTTTTTCCCCTGCTATTATACTACTACCAGACTGTGCTTGTGAGTCTCACTGTTGCATTTTGCATCTATATGAAAATAATAGTTTTGCTCTTTGCATTGCTTTTGTAATTTCCCACTAAGCATGTGTCATTGTGGTGTATTTGTGTTAGCTAATCACCAAAGGTTGGAAATTTATGTAAAACATTTAAATAGGAGTAAGCAGTCAGGCTATTATCATTATTAGTTGCAAGAGAAAATGTGAACTAAATGTTTGTTTCAATGTGAAAAGTGGATGTACTAATACCAGAGAAGTAGCCTCTCTAAGAAAAAGAGCGGAGTGGTGGAGGCAATGAATGTTCCTGTTCTACCTGTTGTCATGCCTGTCAAGCATGAACTGGAAGAAACTGTACATAGTTCTGTGGAGAAATAGCATTCCCAAGTTTGAAACAGGATGTCACTTGCATGTTTTGCAGTTAGGTACAGGTCAAGTCCATTGGATTTTTGAACATAAAGCATAAAATACTGGTGCTGCTGGGTCTTAGAGCTATTCTTGGAGAACTTGCTCACTTTGAATGCATTTTAGCTGGAGTTTTGTGCTTTGTTTCATATTGCATATTGTTCCAGAGATGTCTAAGAGGCCACAATATTAATCCATTGCCTCAGGTCTGCTTAAATTTGTAACTGTTGGTTTTGCATAATGTCCCCCTGCTTTTTCCCTCTTATGTTATGATGTTTCATATCTTTATGGTCTGAATAAGACTCTACAGTACTATTTACTTCTAAATAACAAGCCAAAGAAGTGTGCAATTTTGAAGGATGGAATACTATAACAGGACTAGGCAAAAACACTGTATGTGTGGCTCCAAATTCTTCTTTCATACGAAGAAAACCTTTGAATCCACTTTTACTCTTGTAAGGTAGATGCTGAAGGAGCCAGCTAACAAATGTAGATCTGTGCCATGTCAAATGGTCTTTCCAAAGCAGAACTCATTCAAATCTCTGCACACATGATTCTTGATTCAAAACGATGAAACAATCATTCTCTAAATATAAAGAAATATTGCACTGACAAGTTTTTCTGCAGCATCTATACAGGTAAGTCACTGATAGGAGTTGTACTTTAGATTTTATTGTTTATCTCTGACAGTAGAGAAATCTTACAAGGTGAGAAAATAATTCAGACTGTGAATAGAAAAATACCTTTGAATTGAGTTCATGTACTAGGCCAGAATGGTGCTCAGCTTCTCAGTAGAGTACATACCTAACTTTCTGGGAAGCTTTGCTTCAAAGCCATTGACAGTTGCTAAGTAAAAAAGAAGAGTGGAATGGATTTTATTTTCCTGATTTATTTTTGAACATGCAACTAGAGAGATCTAATTTTTCGTAACAGCTTCTTGATTTCAAGGCAACGGCAACATAGCTTTGGGGTCTTTTTCTCACCCATACATTTACTGGTTTCTCTGGCAAGAACCTCTGAAGGACTGCTGTTTATGTGAAGTGCTCTTTTTCTCCACTGGCTCCTCCACCTCCTCCCAGGCAGAAATGAATATGCATGTTGTTGGTAGAGAACTTACTTGGTTTGTCCTCTTGAGGTCATATTTTGGCAAATGGGAAATCTATTTTTTGATTTGATTAAATCCCTAGTGAAATATGGTTTGGCTTGTGAAAACTGCTGTATACAGAGTCAGTGGTTGTCTTGTCCTTTACAGTCTGGTCTTCTACCTTCTGCCCAGAATTCAGGGGAAGACAACAATTGCTGGCTGAAGCAGGACCACAGAAAATTTATGGAACTCTAATTAAACCTAAAATGCATTAATTCAAGCCCTATAAATCTTGTGTAATATTGACACAGTGAAGTTAACATGAGGGTTCTGTGGTCTGGGAGACCAAGGCACATACCTAATATTCCTTGCAGTTTTACAGCTGCAAAGCAGCTATGTTGGAACATAGACTGTTCAGTGATCATGGAAGTTAATTTCAAGTTTATTTTCAGTCAGGGGTTGTCAAAATGTTGTATATAAATAGACAAATTTGATACTGCAAATTTGAAAGATCAGGTATCTTCTTTTGGCTTCTATGTGGAGAAAAGATTCAACTGAAGATTTTGCCTATACTCTAGTTACTTGAAGATGACAGTAGTCCCTTCTAATCCCTCTGCTGATAATAATGATGAAATCACTGAATTATCTGGGCTGGTGGTTAGTTGGATACACAATATATTGTTTCTGTGTGGCAGAAAATATTATTCCTTCATATACTCTCTTAAAGAAATAGTCAAATCAAATACTAATATGCAATGTAAATTTTAAATTTGATGTACTTGATGTCAAGGTGGAAAAGAACTTAAACTGCTGGTGTATCATTTTCTGATCTACAATATCAGTGTGATAGAATAGTTTTAGTTGGTAGAAACTTGCTGTAGTGGGAATAAAATAAATAATTTACTTCTCCTGTGGCTGAACTTCCAGGCCTAGACTTTGTAGGAAAATCTTGCCTGCAGTGCAATGGTTAGAAATAAACCACATTATCAGTGGAGACAGGCTTTCATGATTTCTCTTCTGCACTATTGAAAGAAATGCTTACTTTTCCGATGCCGTGTGTACTGGTGAAGACTTATTTATTTAAAGGGAGAATGGACTGTGTGTTTGACTTTCATGCAGGTTTTCAGTGCTTTTTCTTCCCCCCCCCCCCCCCCGAAACAAGTCAGAAAAAAATAGGTTAACGACTTTTTCCTTAGTTAGGGGCATGGAAAAAGCTGTCTGTGAAGAAAAGATGATGGGCCAGGTAAGAAGAGAATCTTGTAAGGCAGCTGACGGAGCATGAGATATCCCTATTGGAAGGCTGGTAGCCTGGCCTTGATGCGAATCTTGTGTGCATTCAGACATATATGTTTGTGTGCTATTACCAGCCTTCTGCGATTTAAAAGAGCGTTTTTTCAGGGCTACGAGCTTCATTGTCTTCACAAAATCTCGTCTTTCTCCAAGTTCTGTCTGTGATGAGAAGTCTTTTAAAGCCCTGTGTCAGATGGGCTCTTCATGTGATGTCTTTATAAATATTTATATAACCTACTGAGGAAGAGTCAATCCATTAGAATGCTTTAGGCTAAGATTAGCACTCTTGAAACCTATTTAGCCAGATATGAGTTTACTTTATTTAATAACATTATATTTGCTTTAAGTAAAATAAAGCTTTTTTATCAGGTAGTGATAAGATCCATGAAACATGTTTACTAATGTCTAACTATCAAATTATACTTGCCTCAGAAATCGTGGAAGTAGCAAAGGAATTGCCTACTTGATTTGAGACAGATTAGCATGGTTGATAATGTTGAAGCTGTTTCCCATGTGTGCAGCCCCTTGATGAAGTTATCAACAGCCAGCCCTGCTTTGACTCATACCTAATGGAGCAATGCTGGTCTGAGGTTGTATGGAAGGTAATGCTGATTTTTTTTTTTTTTCTTTTTTCTTCTTTAATACATACTTTTCATGATTTTAAGGCATTCATGCAGAAGTATCTTATGATTCATAGTTGATTCATGCAGATACCTGTAATCTATAAATGTTTGCCACAGACAACTTGCACACAGTAGAAGTGAACTAGTATCAAAGTGCTGTTATTGGCAACTGGTTCTGCTACTGCTCCAACACTGCTAACAGGCTCAAGATTCCTTGTGTTGCTGATAGCTTTTAGAATAAAGAAAACATCCAAGGTGTGTTTATGCATAGCACAGACCTCTGGCAACACTGGAGGCAAATCTCTCAGATAGAAGCATAACTTTCTGGTTATTCTTGCAGACTTATATAAGGGACAAAATATAATATATATTATATAATATATAATATATAATATAAATATATATAATATAAAATATAATATATTATATTAATATTAAATAAGAATCAAATATTACTATTAAATATTAATAATACTAGAATATAATTAGAATATAATATAATATTTGAATATAATAATATTAGAATAGCCAGTATATATATAATATAATATATATACTTGGGTTCATTCACATATGCCACTGCATATGTGACATATATGCTGCACATATATGACATATATATAGCAGCATTTGCATGTGTGGATGTTTATTTATAGAAACCACCCAACCATAGTTCTCCAAAACAACCATTTCCTTTAATGTTATATATTTATTATCCCTGAATCTTTGGTATATTTTCAGAATCTTACAGTAATATACATGAGAGAGTTGAAGCTCCTGAAACTATCATATTGTCACATTTTAAGTGCACCCTTGATGATTATCCGATCCAGAAAATAGTTCTTGCTATTACTTTGTTCTCTTTCCCACCTTGTATCTAGAACATGTCGGTCCCAAATTCTTTCTATGTCACTCAGACAAAGAGGGTTTGAGAGACAATTACTGCAACGTGGATCTTCCTTCTAATTACTGTCTCTGAAATAAGAATTGATGAATGCAGTTCCTCCGGTCAGAACCACTCCCACCACACACATTGTTTATTTCTTTTCCTTGGATCTCCTTTTCTGTCTTTCTCTACCTGTCCTTGCTTCCCAGAGTCGGGCAGATTGACTCATGTGTAAATGATAGAATTTAAAATAATCTTAAAGATAATGTCAGAAGGGTATGATCGAATTACAAGAAAATGCAATAATACTGAAACACTTCTTTACTTTGCAGTCACTACAGTTTAGGGTAGTTTGCCTTTTGCTTTGCCTTTGCCTTTGCCACCCCTTCAAGAAGAAATGCAGGCTGTATTAGAAAAGCTTATATTTTCAAGAATAAATTTTTTCCTGATTAATGTGCTTTAAATATGGATGCCTTAGACTGCTTCAATTTCATATATATGAATTTTTAATTTTTTTTTAATGAATGTCCCACAGACAGTTCTGGAACCACAAACTACAAGTTTTATAATTAACACCTCTTTTAGTTCCTTTTGATTTTTTTCTGTTTACTGGGCTTTTTTTTTTTTATTTTTGATTTGTATTTGATTCTCTAACTAAGGTCATTACAGGAAGTAAGTAAGTCTCAAAGTAGCAAGTGTAGAATTTTAACTTTTAATTTATCTGGCCTAATTTAATTTTCTGGACACTTCTAAAGTTAGTTCTGTGCAATCAGATCTCCAGGTTCTTCTAGATGAAAAAAGTTATTTTTATTTCTCTAATTCTCTCTCTTTTTTAACTGGCTGGCTCTAAAATACGGTAATTTAGTTTGTAAAGAGTAGGTCTGCTTAGTTTTATCAACTTAGAGCTGCACTTTGGTAGCTAATGAATTGACTAGACTAGAACTGCAGCAGCTGCTCTTAGAGAAGTGAAAACAGGCTGTAGCAGTGGAGAGGAGGTGATGGAAAATCTGAATATTAAGTCCACTTTTCCTTTTTGTTTAAAAGAGCATATCAATAAGTTGATTTGAGAAGCATTGATAGAAAAAAAGTTGTAAAAAGGAAAAACATAGAAAAGACACAACTCAACTGGATGGAAGGAAGCTAGAAGCGTAAAGTAGTTTATCTTGTGGGATCAGAAATGTTCATCATCTTGAATGAAGCTATGAAAATTTTAGATAATGCAAATGTTTCCATTACAGAGAAGTTAAACAGAAGGAAAACCCTCTCTGAAACCTTCCTAACAGAATTCAGTTAAAGAAGTGTTGTTTCTTTACCACTTCAGCAGTTAAAGTACACCAAGTTAATGCTCATTTGGCAAAGTCATGTGCTTCTGTTAATTGCAATTTAATGGATACTGCTTTAGTTACCAAATTCTATATTTTGAAGAACTACTTCCTCAGATCCACATAGCTGGTGATTATAACTGCTTATGCCTGTTTTGAAGTGCTTCCTGGTGAATTTAATCCTATCTATTACTGAAACCTATTTAAGTTCCATTTATAAGACAGCATTTCTGTGTAAGACTCATTCATCAAAATTAAACACATTTTTAATAGAAACCCTTCTGAGTGTTGTGTTTTATCACTGCATTTGTCTAATATTAAGAAAGATTTAAGTTTTACATATAATTTCAAAGGTAACAAAAGGTCACACAGCAAGCCCCACATCCACAGATACTTGCATTTGGAGAGCTGAGTCATGTTTTTCATATAAATCATATGAAATGGCCCATTATGAACACCTTGTAAAACTCAAAAGGCTTTATGATTGTTAATAGCTTTTGCAGTAGTGATTTACTGGCTAATTTGAGACAAAATATGTTGCAGTGTGGGCTAAGAGAATGTGTTTACCCTGTCTGCATAAATAATAGTATGTTATTGGTTGTGCACTTCAGAAGCAAGTGGAACGTCTATTACCTTATATCTTCCAAGTAGATTTGACATTTCAACTTTTACTTATGACTTAAATCAACCTGGTTAGCGACAAATTATAAAGTTGAATCATGCATTAATTTTTTCACTGCAGGTTATCCATCACTGTACTAACCTGTGAACTAAATGTAAGTTGTAACAGTGGTAATCACTCTGTAACTGCAATTTATTCAATTGAAGACCATCTTATTAGTGTAAAAATAGTTTGAAGAGACATTTTTATAATGACTGTGATAAAAGTTTGATGTATCCTAAATGTGTGCAATGTAAGACATTTATAGTGGCCCCAAGTGTAATATTAACACAGCCTTTTAATGCACGTAGAAGGAGATCAGTTAGTTTGATGACATTATCCAATACAGGTTAAATTCTCTTTTGGAGTTAAAGCATTGCTTGCTGCTTCTAAATGTCAAAAATACTGGAATTTCTAGACAGTTTAATGAATTCACATCTTTTGAGATGTACTGGACAGGTAGCATTGCAAAGAGGAGTTAGGTATTCAGTCCATTCATGTGATGGCTAATGTCATTTTATCCCTGATCTGCGCACATGGGGTGTGCTGGCGTACTGTGTCCTGTATTGATAAAACCATCAAGAATTGTAACTGCTGTGTCAGCTCAGTTCTTAGCTTCTCTGTTGGAAAAATTAAAAACATAATGGCCAAGCAATGAATAGTTAGAAATACTCTCAATAACATGTGTAGCGATAGTGAAGGTCTGTGAAGAATTATGTGTTGGGATCTTCCCCACTTAGAGATCTGGTGATGGATCCAAATGATAGATCAAGAGCTAAAAGGATCCATACACCATCATCCTCTGTGAATTCTTAAATATAATGGGATTTTCCAGCTTTTTTTAATTATTTGTTATTTACAAATATTTACATTATGCCCTTTTAAATGCAAACAGGAATTCTCAGCGCAGCTAAAGTGAGCAACAATGATTGCCTTTGGTAGAAAACTTCACTAAAAAATATGAAAAGATGGGAAAGAATATTATCAAACACTTCTAGTTCAAAGGTTATCATACAATTGCATGCCTCCACAACTGCTGAAGATTTAACTCCACAGAATCTCCTCTTAGGATTTAAAGTTTCTTTATAGCCTTCACATTTTAAGAATAAAAACCCCTCCTGCTCCTTATTAAAAGAGATGCCTTAATCTACGCTTACATTACTAACACATAATTTTTCACCAATGATGTTATTACATTCATTTTTCTTTTCAATCCTTCAAGTGTGTCACTTTTCCTAAGCATTCTTCAGTGACCTTCATATCTCCCACAAATTCACCTTTTGTCAAAGATTGTCCCTCATTTTTCTTTTTTTCTACCTATGATTAAGTTTTGTTAAAGTAACCAAGTACAAAATTCCTTGCATTTTCGGGAAATCCATCTGTATTTAACAAGCTAGTAATTGCAAGTTATTTGTACTTCTGTGCAAGGTGGTGAAGTAATTAATCATATTAACTGCTTAAAGTAATGTTGTTAGATTTTGGATTCTGTATCCCTTATATAAATGAACTTGGCTTTAGAGTAGTTGCATAACAATTTCACTGAATAGGAATGACTTTGTGGTGGTCTGCAAGATAGTTTTGTTGGGGGTGAGGGGAAGGGACAGAAATATTATATGGAAAATAGTTTTTTTAAAGGTATAGTGTTTCAAGATACCCTCGAAAGTCTGTGTGCTGTAAATACTAAAGATTTTAAGAAATCACCTAATTATTTGGCTTTGTTGTAAGAGTGTATTTCTCAGTGATTTTTCTCTCACAGTGAAATTCGTAATAGAATAGCCTCACCAGCTGTTCAAACAAATGCATGACTGAGTCCTTTCAGAGTTGATAGTGGTCATGGATGAGGTTTGCTAAATCATAGAATCATAGAATGGTTTGGGTTGGAAGGACCTTAAAATTCATCTAGTTCCAGCCCCCCTCCATGGGCATGGACACCGTCCACTAGACCAGGTTGCTCAAAGCCCCATCCAGCCTGGCCTTGAACACACCCAGGGATGGGGATAAATGTCAACCAAAAGTAGTATTTGACATTATACAAGACACATTTTTATTAACCTTTTACACATAAAATTCTTCAGTTTATTTACATTTCGTGAAAAATATTTGAAAAATTAATTTAGCAATATTAAAAATATTGAAACTGTCACAGACTGTTGAATAATAGTTTAAATACTTCTATGATCTGTTTGCTGTACAACTTTCATAGTCTGTTTGTGAAGTAGGTAAGATACCTGGAGATAATACTCCTGAGTTGAAGAGCTATTGTTCATCAAAAGGCTCATTGTAGTAGAAAATAATTTCCCATAAACCTTGCTGTAAAACATTTGAGTAAAACCCACTATGCTTATTATAGGCAGTCTGTCGTGTCTGATGATAGTCTTAGTAAGCTGTGATGGGTCACTGGGATGTGTCACTGGCAACATGTGGAGGTTTGATGGGAGGCAACTTCCAGAGTTAATATTCTGCTTTCATATTTGGAAATACCTAAGTAGTCTGAATTCCATCTCAAGAGAGAAATAATTAAATTTACTTTCCCAATTAAGATCAGACTGCAGAGTAGCAATTGGCTTCAGAGAATGCCTACTGTTATTCAAGCTAGAAATTGCTCTCAGTGACCAGGTCTTGGCAGGTAGTTGGACATCACTATTTTTGGAGGAACGTGCTGCCCCCACCTAGTCCAGAATTAAAAGTTTCATACCTAATTTAATAAATTGTAGTTAGGCTTGACGGGATTTCAGTTATGTCAAGTTCAAAAGCTTTTTATGTACCAATAAGGAATAATCTTGTGCTAAAATGTCATCCTACCCTTCCCCACCATGAATCACTGCACAAGACATTACTGAACAATAAATGCAAACCCCAAATTATTTATTTGTACAGAGAAAACTGTAGATAAAACTCCTGTGATTCTAGGATTACTGGAAGAAGAAACCAGCAATAAGACTGCTGGAGGAACAAACCATGTTTTCATGGTCATGAGCCATGAAAACATGTACATATAGTGAAGAAAGCAGCTAGAAGAATAATGTAAAATCTGATATAAATAAAATGTGCATTTACAGATACATATTACTTAAAAGTGTAAACTTGGGAATATAATAAAAAAGATGCTATTTTTGAGACAAAAAAACTATTAACATTATAATTTTATCAAAGTTTATAGGAAAATACAAAGTAAAAAGTAATTTTTGCCAGGAAAGATACAGAAGTTCCATTAATTTTTTTTTTTTATTTTTAATTAGAAGACTTGAACCTACGGCTTTCCCATCTCATCACATAATCATTCCAGATGTAAGAAATAACCACTGCATATCTCCCCAGACTTTCATGAACTAAATGATGTATCTACCTAATAGTTAAGGACAGTGGAAAAAGGAGTATGAAGCATAAATTATAAGTCTTTGAATATGAAAAGTGAGATTGTTAAGTGCCTCTTTTTAGCCACAAATAGAATGCTAATGTATGTTTTATATTAACTTTATGCTACCTCAGAGAAATAACATTTATTATCACCCTTTGTCAGACAAAGAGGAGACATGTCCATCTTTTAAATGCAGTAAACAAAACTAAAACTTTGTAATTTCAGCAGTGAAGCACAGTTTGATATATGCTAGAGAAAAAAACAATAAGAATAATTCAATATCGTGGTTTAACCCCAGCTGGCAACAAAGCACCACACAGCCTCTTTCTCACTCTCCACTGCTGGTGAGGTCAGGGGATCATATCTTGCTATATAGTAGCAACGTCTACATCTAATGCATCATTAAATGATCTTGTTCCAATGACTTCAACAAACCTGAATGCTATCAATGCCACCGAATCATGTAGTTTTCCAAGTAGCAGTAGGTCTGACTTGTAAATGCAAGTCTGTTTCCTTGTGTCTGTACTTCACAAAGTACAAATACCTTTCAGTGTTGATGCCTTTATAGGTTGAAATGTGGACTACAAACAGTAATGAACATTTCTGTCTTGAAACAGCAGCCACATTCCTGTGACAAAGAACTTTATTCTTTGAAGCTTCTTCCTTCTGTTTCACTGAGTCAGTGTTGTGTTGTTGAAATGCCTACAGTCATCTTTAGAGATTCCCAAGTCAAAGCAGCCTAAACTTTCCCTGGACATGGCTGACAATTCCTATGATTTATCAAGTTGGCAGCATGGGAAAGAAAGAAATTCTTAACAGCAAATTCTCCCTTTGACTGTTTACCTTAACAGATAAAATTTTTATGTTAGTTACTCTATTTCTTAAATCGAAGCTGGTTAGAGATTTAAAACTTCAAGGAGAAAAAATACCGCACACACACAAATACATATATGTACATTACCAGTTCAAAAATAACATCTGCTGGCTAAAAAGGCAAAGGAATAGTACTGAGTAACTCATTTTCAAGTGGAAGCCTCAATTTCTGTGGGAAATCTGCTCAATTTTTCTGTATGTTTGGGACTATGTTGTTACTTCTCAAAAGCTTAATAATATTTATGTTATGCACAGATGAAGGAACTATTAAGAAGTCATGTTGCTACTGTTCAATTTATGCACCAGTATTGCTGGTAAATGTGGAATGGTTACTGAGAATTTCTATATTTGTGAATACATGACAGGACACCTGGAATCTACATAGCTGTTCAGATCTGTTATTTATGTTCTGAAGATGCATACCACCTTTATGGTGCTCAGATATTAATCTCAAGAGTCAACTTTCACTTTGTAATGAAAAATCACTGTATCTGTAGTTGCTATATCTGTAGCAGAGACAATTTTGGCTGTGCTTACATTGTAGTTTTGATTTGGACTTAATTTTGGCTTTGGTTTTTAAGTTATGACCATGTGAGTTTCTTCTCTAAGTTGCTTTGCTATGCTTTCTTCCAAACTAAACTGGATTAAAGACACTGCTAGAGCAGAATGGCCATTCGACCGACTTTATTTGGGAAACAGGACTAGCACCTCTGTTTCCTACCAGAGTTCATTTACATAAGCACAGTGAACTTCTTGTAAAGAGATGCATAGTGGTCTTAATTCCAAGTTGGTCCTTTTTGCTCCACCTTCCCATAGACATAGCAAATAATGAGTATGTGTGCAGTTAAGCTCTGATTTTACCTGAGAAGGGGCACCTAGAGCTTTCTATACCTCCACAATTATGACTTGCCATTTTATGTATCAAACCCAAGTAAAGCACTGTAGTCCTTAGGTTTGCATAGTTTAAAGGGGATATGTCCTTAAGTGGGGGAATATGTCCTGGAGCTTAACAAAACAGAAGCATGCAAACTGTGGCACTGTGTCTGCTCAGAGTGGGGGCAAGTATACAATGCAAAAAAAATAGCTTGCATATTCCCTGAGGAAATAGCAAGGGAATTATTTCTTCTGCTTCTGTTAACCTAAACCAGCTCACTGAGATTGAAAGAATATGGCCACTTTTTAGGTAAAAAAAGCTAATATAAGACAATTTCTTGAAATACATAGCATTGTAAATGAACTGTCTGTAGAATGAAGGCCTCAAAGAGATGTAATCAAAATTAACACAGATTAAAGATAGGTAGGCAATTGTATCTTACTTGGTCATATCTTTATAGAAAAATATTTAGTACCTGTGAGGTGCATCTAATAGAGACAGAAATTGTAAAATCAAAGCAGTACAAATGGTTCCTCATGCCTTTTTTTCTCTTTCTCATTCCAGACTCTTGGCAGAGATTTAACATTATCTAAAAAGCAATTAGATTACTTGCAATAATGAGTTCATCTTTGGTATTTTTTATGTGAGTTTTGTGCCACATTTCTAGTGCGTTCCATTCATTTTGGGGAATGTGTGTTTAGTATAATCTGTATTTATTTTGCATGTTTTTTCTGTTGACCTTGAGCCCTCTAAAATAAATGCTATGTTTAGTATCCCCTTTGACTACAGTATTTCAAGGACTTTCCCTCTTGGCCTTTCTTTTGGAGGCTCCTTTCCAAGGGTTCTTTAAATCCAGCTTGCTAGTCTTTGCAAACTGGGATGAAAAGATGTGTGTTTGACTTGCCTCCCTTAAATGCATGTTCACTTGTTTCTGAACTAATAATGTGGAATTTGGAACTGTTGAAAAATTTAAAGTTCTTCGAGTTTTGGAGCAAAAAGGGCAGTAGAATAAAGCAAATTTACCACAAAAATTTACACATGAATCCAAAATATTTCTGTATTATTGAAATCATAATGTATTATCAGATAGTTTTATGACTGACAAATTTTTAAATCAAACTGGTTTTAATGTGCACTTTTAAAAAAGTTATAACCATATAATTTTCAAGAAATTGTAATTTTTTTGTTGTATGTTCATATGCATTACGAAGCTGATGGAATTTTTAATTGACACCTCATCCAGAGGTCCTCGAAGACTTCCTTTTTGCTGGAGCAGCAACTCAAATGGTGCTAAGAACCAAAGAAGTTATAGCCACACAATAATTGTGAAAAATTAAATCTTCATTATAGAGCTGCTTATGTTGGTGTAACCTAAGAATGGTATGCTGATACAGTGTTTGCTTAGCCTAAATCTGGGGTTCATGTTTAGGAATCTCAGGTTGTGTGTATTATTTCAGATCTTTGTTAACTGGACTTAAGCATCCTCAGACAGCATTCATAGTTTCAGAAGAGAGGGATATGATTGTTTCTTGGAATAAGATTGCTTTTCTACACACTGTTTTAAGGGGCTAATATTAAGTATTCACTCTCTAAGAGTAGCTGCTCTGTCTTATCCTAGGGCTTTGTGGTTTTACTGTACTAAAGTAAATATTAATAATAGCCACTTTTCTGTAATTTGATATTCTGTCTATAAAAGTGAATCAGCTACATCTGATTTTACTTTGCATTTATACTAAAGGACAGTGGTGTGGAATGCAACTCCAAAATCAGGTACAAATAAGGGGAAGGTTCATTTTCGTTAAATAGAAACATTCAAGTGGTTTCTCACTACCCATTCCAAGTCAGTGGAAGTTGTGTTTCCATCTGCCCAATGCGTTACTAGAAATGTTGTCTAGCATGTGTCTCAGTATATGTAAAGCTGTGGATCTTAGTAAATAATTCTCCCAGTGGAGAGGTAATTGCAATTATTATCCCCTGTGTACTTGCAGGTGGGGCAAGTGGTTTGAGAAAAGCTGTGTGAAGGTAGAAAAGGACTGATTTTAATGGGGGTGGCTTCATGGCAGTGGTTAAAAAAATTATGGAAAGTTCTTAAGGAAAAAATTGTTCTTCCATCTTACATTGTTCTTCCAGATGCTCCAAACTTTCATTTCTTTCCACATTTATCTCCAAAACTGTGCTGTCCTTTGAGAACCAAACATTTCAGGAGCAATGTTAAATTTTACTTGGTGTCTTGCACATAAAGTCATCCAAGCAGTGGGCATTGTTTGTTCCCAGCAAAATCAGTGAAACCTGGGAATGCTTTGCAGTTAATGTGTTGAAGCCTATAAACATATGGTATAGAGTAGCTTCATATTTACTACACGTGGTCTTTTAGAGTGAAAAAAACCCCAGCAACCTAGTGTATTTGACAGTACAGATACAATTGCAGTTTACCATAAGTATATCAACTAGTAGGAGACAGTATGGATTTAGTAAGGGTTATTTTGCAATCTCTGATGCTTTAGGATGATGAAACCCTAATTTAAATTCCACTTATCAAACCATCTAAAATAAACTTAACAGGGAAATAGCAACATTAAGGAATTGCTTTCCCTAATCTTAATTTGGAGATTGCCATTTTCATGACAAAGTGCTGCACGTGTCAAGAAAGTCAAATTGGTATTTGATAGATGTAGCCTTTACTAGTTTGAAGGTATTAACAAACAATTTGAAATTACAGTCTTTATTTACCTTATTGGAAACCTCTTAGAGAATATGGTTTACACCAGTGACAAGCTTTTTGGTGCAGTATAAGAATCTAGAACTGCAGGCTAGAAAATAGAGCTAGACTGCAGAAAGTTCATTTAAAAGTCATGTTTCCAATATAAATTATATCCAGTTGTGCAAACATGTCAAAGTTTGGTAAATTGGATTTGTTTAATGTAAACAACCTTTGAACAAAATAATAACATAGCTTCAGAAAAAGACACTATGCTCCCACTTTCAAAAAGTTTCTATAACTCAATGCAAGAAAGAGCTCAACCATGATTCTGTGGAAAATTATGATTTATTAGATCCAAACTCCATAAAGCAAGCTCATAAACATGTTTTACTTTTCTTTGTTGGTATACATTCTAGAGACAGTATTAAGACACAGGAATGGTCTTTTTCATTGATTGAAATGGCTTGGATACCGGGGTATAATGGGTGCTATTAGAACTAACTGCTTAAAGAATTAATTTGCGCAGATGTTGCCTAAAGAGTGGAAAGACGTTTAGTAATAGCCACGCCTTCCAGATGCAGCAAAAAGCAGTGTATGTAATTTTATTTAAAAAAAAAAACATGTGAAGAGGCACCCATGTTTGTAACATCAATAATTATTATTTTTGGATTAATCAATAATGTTGCTACTCTTTGTATTTCTGTATGTGATAGGAGCTGTATAAATATGGACCAGAAGTGGCAATAGCTTTTCCAGAGAATATAACATTTAATATGTTGACCATAGGAGATTCTGAAATTTGCATGTAGACCTAGAACCAATCCAATTTGTTTGGTTTTTTTTTTTAATGTGTATAAATTTTGTGAACAAGACTGCTGACAATTACAGGCTTCTGGCCAAATCCCATGAAACATTGAGTGTCATGGCCATAATCCAGGACATTACCATGGCATATTGTAAACAGTTCTTTTGATGTATTCAAAAGTTAACCTTATCCTAAATTCCTAGTTGTTTGAATTAAGACTTTTCAAGATAGAAGCTGAAGTGAAATAGTGAAATTTTATGACTGTTGTGGAATTGAGGAAGACTTCATATCACCCTGCTTCAAAAGAGTAGACTCCAAAAACATGGGGCAATGAACAGTTGATTCTTTCCAAAGAAGTCTGTGCAGTGTCACAGATTGGCAAGAGGTGTCCAAGGGGTTTAAAGGTCAGGACATACCAAAGTAATGAGTCTAATCTAATCCCTGGATGAAATAGGCTTTCCAGCTACAACTGGAACATTTAATTACATCTTGAATTATGCAGATTCAGGAGATATATTTTCCCATTAACTAGGGAGGCTGGGAAAAGGCTGCACATGAGAAAAGCAGATGAGGTTTATTGTTACTGGTTTGAGGAGGGAACAAGAGCTCCCACAGTCAAGGAAATGTCTGACATATCTGTACTGTCTTTACTGTTATGGTCTGAAATGTCTGCACTGAATCTATCAGAATATTTCAAAGCAGAAAAGGGAACATGAATTCACATTGACCTTACCCTCCCCAAAAACAAAATTAAAGCTCACCATCACAGACCCATTATTAGTTAATGAGTCATTCATCTGCAAACCTGTGCTTAAGTGTGACATGGGGCTTACCTTTTACTTTCCCTTTAAAAGGGGAGAAAACCTATATGGCTGTTCCAGTTTATCAGCAGTTGAAATGTCTAACTAGTATGTATTGAAGCATGCAGAACTGCATGTGCTCAAAGTCACTTTTTGTGTCCTCATTTATAGGTCAAATCACATGCAACTTTACTTGTTTTGCACTTCCAACTACCACTTGTTTGTAGATTCTCTGGAGAGAGCTTTGGTTTGAAAGGAAGAGAAAATGCTGCTCTGTTGCTGGCACTGGTGTAGCTGTCAGGGACATTTTGCCTTCCACAGAGGTCATAAGTTGTCACTGGATCCCATTATTGGCAAGGAAGGGTCTGGTATTTGTGGTATTGCTATTTGTTTTGATTTGGTCTCCTCCTGGGTGCACAGATTATAGGCCAGTAAACCTCTCTTTCACTAACTAGTGTGGGAAGTTCCAGCCTCTCATAAACCTTAAATAAGTCTTAACTCCAGAATGCTGCCTTTTGGAGATTAAATTTCTCAATGTTTTGCTGTGTTTTTAGCCCAAGGGTACTGTTGACAGAAAGCAGCGTTTTTATTCCCCGATTGCTCTCTCTCTTTCTTAATGTTGCATTTTTCTGCATTACTGGAGGTATCTGTGTTTGAAAAAGGATTACTTTCATCAGAACTTAAGACAGATGATTTGTCCCCTTTCCTTACTGACTGACAGGAGCCTAAGCTGCACATAATCTTTTGCAAAATACAGCCCTTTTGTAGCATATTGGAAATTTCAGAACCAGAAGATTTAACCTCTTAATAAACCTAATTGAAAAGCTGTTGATTTTGACAGTGCCAGCCAATAGTTGTGTAAGCTGCCTGAAATTTGCAGACTGATTTTTTCTTTCCCTTTTTTTTCCTAAACTAAACACATAATTTTCCTCTATATTTCCCTCATTTAAGGTAATTTATAATCTTCACTGCAGTGAAGGCAAAAATGAGCCTTCCTTAAAGAGTTGCCTTAAAAGCAAAAGAGAAATCATTGCTTTAAACCTGAATTTTGAATGCTGTGATTTTGGAGAAGTAAACTTAAGCAGCTCACCAATGTTCCATTGAGATTTTGCTGTAACATAGATGAATCAAAGGACATAGAATGTCTGTGTGGCTTTCAGGCACTCAAAAGAGAATCTTTCAAATATTTTTCAAATACTCTGAAGGAAGAATTATCAAATATGAGCATATTTCAGTCAGATGTGAAACTGTTTTGAGTATAAAGTAGTAGAGCTGCCTCTCACTGCATATGCTTGTGTCACATTTTATTTTTCTTCAGAAATAGCTTCCAGAATACTCACAATACTCTGTCCTGTGTTCCTCCATCCCAGCATGACTGTAACACAAAACTGTTACGGACTTTCTGGAGAGATTTTTTTTAAGACATTCATTGCTAAAGCATTGGAGTAGGGTCTATTCTGCACTCCCGTCAGAAGAATTTTTGGCCTGCAGTAGTTCACAAGTTCACAGGTAAAGTTAAAAGTTACTTGCTGCTGCTTTCACAAAGCAAGCTGTCTGTTTGCCTACCATGGAAACCTTTCCTGAGATTTCCTAGTCGTCAAGGATAGGTTCAGAGTTCATATAGCTTTTTATTGTGCCCTCTTTGAGGGATAGAGGCTGATTTGCAGCACTATTTAAAGCAAAGATGCCAAATGAAAGTTCCTCGTTTTAAGTTTGTGCTTACACAAAGCTTCTTTGTGGTTTTTTAGGCCTGTCAGACTTGTCAGGCGTGGTAAGAAAAAGTATATTGTTTCCAGCACTTGGATTCCTTTCCTTCTGACATCTGCCACTCTGTAAAGATGATAAATTCCTGCCTCATTAGCCAGGGGTGTGGGATTACAGGCTGACAACACATTAATCACCAGCTTCTGTGGCAGGCTGACTAGCAATAGGCATTGTTAACAAAACTTTTCTAATATGTCACTCTTCTCTATGACAGCCTGTAATCAATCATCTTGATTGACAGTGCTGATAGATTACACTATTTATACTTTGTGTAATGAAAGATAGCGTTTCCACCTACTGTCATTTCTAGGCTAGCTATGGAGGATCACTGAATAGAAACAAACACAACAAAAAAGCCCAGGCCTCAGCCCAGCATTGTGAAGTTAAGTCAGACTGCCTTGTAGGTCTTTTGTGGTAGCTTTCAGAAGAGGTGTATTGTTAGGGAGCCTGGTAAGCACATGCGTTTAAGTAACTCTTGAACTAAGTGTTTCTTTGCTGACTTTGTTTCTATAAACTGTCAGGTCAAGTTCAGGCAGGTAGGAGATTGTGTTAATCATATGGTGGCTATAGCTTCCATTTTCTACCCTGTCTTCTCTTGTTGACACCCCCACCACCCCAACCCTGGCCAAGATAAGAGCTGATTTAGATGTTGATGAAGTATGTGTTTCATGATTTAGAAGGCAAAATTATACATGTTTCCTGTAATTGTATGGTGAAGGGAAAGTAAACACAAGGAGGAAGTGCAAAGCCAACTTGCCAAGGCAAAGCAGAATTTGTGTTGGAACTTGTTGCCTTTTGAAACTTGGAAAATTAGAAACAAGATCAGGATTAAGGTGCACAATGAAATTAAGTTGATGCTTTGGGTTTTTTTTAGTTGTTTCTTGTTTTAAAATCACTTGATTATTACCTTTATTCTTTACCTCCTGAAGTTATTTTATTATGCTGTAGTGAAAGATTTAACATTGACTATGATGGGAGGACAAAAGTTTCTTGTAGCAAATGTCCATTAGAATGGCTATTTTTTATTATTTTAAAGTTAGTTCCTTTAATTTCATGTTTATTTAGTACAAATAAATGCTGCCTTAATGTTACTGTAGTGGCTCAGTTATCTTTATTGTCATTTATATATGCATCCTGAGAAATTTCATATTAATACATAATTACTTTATCAGTAAAATTATTTCTTCATCTGCCTGTCCCTATTTGTGGTGGGTTTTTTTCTCATTGGAAAGATTCATGTTCTCAGTCACAATAAGAAACTTAAAAATCAACCTTTGTATTCTAGGAAATAGGAGTTAGAGCTTAAATTATAGTACTTGGGAGCTGAGCTAAATTTAGGCAGTTGGGAGAAGATCATCTAAACTTTAATCTCCCTAAGAAGAGTTATATTGTGAGGCCACAATGATTAATGAGAAACCTGACCATCTGATTAAGCCCCTCTGTGTCACAGGATATGATTAGTAGGTGACAGAGACTGTAACAGTATCCAGCCAAGCCTTGTTTCTTTCACAGCTCAGACTGTTATATGATTAATGTCCCCAAGGGCTATCTCCAGGTCAGGCAGGGAGAACCTGTCAGAACAGGTGGAAGTGACAAATTCTGCAGAAACTCTTTTTGCAAGCGAGGCAGCATGCAAGAATGGATGAATGGGGAGGATTCCAGATGGACTGGTTGACCTTTCTGTACTCTGAACAGACACCGAGAGCATCATGGGAATGAAACATAGTAAGTATCAAAAAACTGCAGATGTTCCATAGTTATTGAAGAATTATAGCATTGCCAAGTTGGGTGGGTAAAATGTACAACACATCATATTATCGCCACTGGTTTATGCTTTCTGATATGCTGCCAGCTGACTGTAGATGTAAAGTGTGTGTGTATAGACTAGATAAAATACCACACTCTGTGTTTTATGGCAAGAGGGGAAGAATCTTTGCTTCAGTACAGATAAGGCTTGATAGAGTTAATGGCTTAGTATAGCATTTTCCTGTACTAGTATATATAATCTATCTTGTTCTCTTCAATACTGCTCCATTTAGGGAAAGACAGTCTTAGAAGTTAAAACAGTTTATAAAAATCCCCATTCCTTTTTATTAGGTTGTGGTGATCTAGTAAGATATTTTACATCTTTCAGAGTACTTTCACCTCTTAGGTCATAGGTTCAAATCCGCAGTTTAAGTATCCTAACATACTCTAGCTTGCAATATCACACAACACAGAATTAGCAAGGGGATTGCTGAAGTATCGTCTGTCAGATAAACAGACCATTTTATCACAGAAATGGTATAAAATGGTGTTGTAGTACTATAGAGGCAGAGAAGGGAAAAAGCACTGGGGTCTTTATGGAATTCCCTCTGCACATGCTTAATATTCAAAACAAAACCAAAAGTGAAACTGGAGGCTAAGATTCACCCCATCTCCAAATGAAGAAGATTCTTTTGTGCAAACTTGATTGCTGTTATGTCATTGTTATTACTGTTCGGTACTATTTTTGACCATTTATAATCTTTCTTTCTTCAGCCTCTGTTTTAGCATATGCAGAGTATCTTTTTCAGTTTAACTGTAATAGGTAAATTTTCTTTTACATAATTAATGTTTTTTTCCCTCAGCTTTACATATCTTTGAGAAGAATGGTTTCTTCCTGTTTTACAGATGAAATTGTGGAGTACAGAAATCCGATATAGCACATTCAACCAGAGCAAGTTATTGTGCTCCAGCATTAGGCCTTTGCATTTGACTTGAACTTCTTTATTCTGTATTTTCACCACTTTAAGGGGAGCCATTCTGAATAAAGGCTCTCATTTCTGTGGTTCTAAGACTTTTTGTTCTTTGCCACTGTTTAAGCTGTCAGAGCAAGCTTTGGGTATGGTAAATGCCATGCTCCCTTGAGCAAATCAGCTGCCATATGCTATAATTTACACTTTCTGACTCTTTATTGGCTAGGCAAAAGGTCATTTTTCAGAGTGGTTTTCCCCATATAGAATTAATAGAAGAAACAGACACACTTCAGTGGACGAGTAACAGTAGATGGCAAAGCTTCTCTTGTGCATAGTCACAGAGTGGCAAATAGGGAGAATGTAAGGAAGAATAAGCTCTAAAAACTATAGAGGAAGAGAACTAAAATCCCCTACTTGACCACTCCAGATGTTGAATTGGTTTGATTTTTATTTTCTAATTTGTTAAAAAATACACAAACACACAAATCTCTCATAGCATAAACACTTTATTAGCATTTTCAAGTTCTCTCTTACTGTGTTCCCACAAAAATGATAGACTTTGATAAATTGTGACAACTTATCTTGTAAATAGTTTGCCTTGCTATTGTTTGTCTCAAACTTTGCTATCAGTTTTTTAAACTCTTGTCACTGTATATCCTTTCCACTAGGTTGATTCAGTAAATCAGAAAGTAAGCCTGGATGTGAATTGCATGTCAGATACAAGAGGAGACAAGACTGACTTTTAAACCTCTGTGCAAACCTGGGAGGAAATGGAAGCTGTATCAGCAATCAAAATGCATAAAATTTACTATCCAAAAGTGGTTAAAGAAGGACGTGCTCATGTTAGGGGTAATTTGCTAATCCAGATGCAGAAAATCGGTATCATAGTGGAATATTACAAAGTGACTGAAGTCCTTCAATAAGCTTTGCAAGCTTTTGCATTTTTGAATATGATTGCATTAGCAATGTATGTAATTTGTCTCATACATTTCAGTCCCTGAAGCACTCTATCTGAATTTAGAATTACCCTAATGATTCTTAGGAATAGGGAGGTGCAGGTGTGCATCTGGTATATTTTGTAATGCACCCAGGTGTGTTTCTGTGATCAGTAACACTGACGAAAGCTTAATGTCAGTTTCCGTAGAGAGTTACAGAGATGTCTCTGTTTCCTTAACTCATAGGATGTGTGTTGATAGTGTAAAAGGGTTTTGTGAAATAATTGTAATTATGACTCATGATTTCAAGATTATTAAACATTTATGTGAAAGAGCACCTGCAATAGAACGGACATCATCATCCAGAGAAAATAAAAGGTGCAGCTGTAATAGAGTTAAAACACAAACCTATTTTTCTACAAAGAGGTGCATTTAAATCTTTAAATCTAGTGAATATAGTATAAGGCATAAAAGGTTGTCCATGTTTTGCATACAATTTGTAGTGATATATCTCTCCAGATCTGTATTGAACCTTGTGGAGAATTGCTGCTGTATTGCCTAATGAATTCATTGTGAAGAGGTATTTTTGATTTTCATTCAAGATATTTACTGGCAATACCAGGAGGGGAGAAGATAGAAAAATCATGCTCCTCACTAGTGTAGCTAAGACCACAGTGAACTTAATCTGCATCCTTGCTTCTTAAAAAAAATTCTATTTTATTGAGGACTAGCTGAAACTCTGCAAGCAGGGTAATTCTTTGAGCTGAAACAGCTGCACAGAGAGGAGTTGGGTGTAGAATACAGAGTTGTTCTGGTATACCCAAATTTACAAATTCTTTCTAGTACAAACAGAGCCACAGGTTTTGACAAAGTCTGTATGCATGTTCAAGCAGCCTCAAATACAGTTAGGTCTGTCTTGCCAGTGCTGCATTGCCGCAGATCTCAGCTATTCTTCACAGCCATATCCTTCTATCCCAGGAGAGCATATGATGTGAAAATGAGTTGGCATTTTCATCATGTTGGAGCCTGTATGTGCCTGTATGTGCCTGAAGGAGCATAATGCTCCATCAGCAGGGCTGAAATGCTTGGGTACCCTGTAACCACAGATCTGAGTTCTAGCTGAGCTGCTGCTGTGGAAAATAACTTAAAGTTTCTGGCTGTTTAATCCCAAGTAGATACTTTTAATGCGTCTCCTCTCACCTGTCATCTTTACAATGCACAATAACAATGAGAAGAGTTTCTTTTGTAATGAAGATGAGTTTGTCCCTGTGGACTTGGTCAGATTAGGACCAGTGCTAATTGTCAGCCTGTGAATAGGGACAGTAAAACGGCCATTTAAAATTTTGTATTCTGATGATTAATCTTTGTAGTGGGTAGTACGTAGTGGAGACCTTGATCATCAGCTTCTTTTTGTTACATGGAAATATGCAGTGTGGCTTTGGCATTCGTGAATGCCCAAGTACTGTAATGTATCTAGATTTTCTTGATATCACCAGTTCTTTCTAATATATACATTGCTAGACTGAATGCTGCTGTATTTCTTTTCTACCTGAAACAGTACTGTGGTAATAACAATGTATAATTTTTCTTGCCAAATACGTTGTGAAATTTAGGTCAGGGCTGTGCAAAATAGAATCTTTGTCTTTTATTTTTTTATGGTAACTGTGCCCGTTACCATACCATTTTTTAACAGTTATTCAAAGAACACAGGGCAGGATGCCTATAACGAGCTTAGAATATATGTATGGAGTTCCTGATAATGGCATGGTTTTTTTTCTTACTTTTGCTCTTCATTTCATCTTAATTAGTCCCAGTAGGAAAGATTGATTATTTTTTTTTTCTTTTAAAGCCTTGTAGCTAACATCTGTTGGTGTTCCTGAGGTCATTCGTGTACTGTCCTGTGTTTGACATTTCTTGTAAAAGAAGAGGAATTTGTTCATATTGACATTAGCTGCCTCAGTATCTCTCAGGGGTGCAGATGGCCTGTGAATAAAGACATCAAGCTAATAGGCAAGATGACAAGCCTTGGTAGCACTGGTGCTCCTCATGCTTAAGTGGCAAGGCAACATAGATTGCTTCTGCTGGGGAGGTGCTAGGTCTGCTGGCACTAGAGCATATGGAATTAGTTAAAAATGCAGTGGATCCTGGGTACCATCAATAGTACCATGAAAATCCCTGACTGGTTGTAAGAGTTTCTTTTTTTTTAATGTAGTATTTTACATTTCCTTGAGTGGCAACACTTAAAAGTGTATGCATATGGAAAAGAGATTCTTAATTTACTCTAGATATATAGTAATTGAGACTGTTTAATGTATCAGATTAAGACATTGCTGAAAGATTTCTTCATTGCATCGTTTGCATGGGTGTTGTTATTAGAAGAAAACAATGAGCATCTTGTGTGACAAGAAAGGTAAAACAAAAAATGTGAATCTAAATAAAGATGTGCAAGATACATCCTGAGTGCATATTAAAATATTATCGTAGGAATGTTTTGGAAAACATCAAGAGACCCAAATCTGGAAAATCTGGTTCTTCCACAATAGATATTTATATTATCCTCTGGAGAAGGCACACTGGAAAACTTGGCATTTCGAAGTCAGCTGGTTATTTCTTGGGTAGAACAGAAAGAAAAGGTGGAATTCAAAGTCTAACAAACAAAGCATGAAAAGGAATGATAATTAAGCTCTCAAAAAGCAGAAGACTAATAAGTTGCTATAATTTACCGAGGCAATTAGTTGGCAGAGTCAGTGGCTTGGGGATCCTTATGTCTATGTCGTGTGTAGGTCCTTTTCCTAGGGCTCATTTGGGATAAGATATAACTGAGGACAGTTCACAGAAATAAAATAGATTTTGCCTAATCAGTGTAGGCTCCAAGTGCAGGCTTTTTAAAGGAAGCGTTTACAAAGACTGACTTTAAATATTATTATCATGGTGTTAAAACTGGAAAAAAAAAAAAAGGAAGGAGCAGAGTTTTTCCCTCCTACTGCATCTAATGAAAATAACTTTGTTTTAAATGGAAAGACAACACTCTGTTTTCAAACAGTTTGACAAACAAATGCTGAAAAGTTAGTAAGCTTCTTTATAATAAAGTAAAAGCATTCTTAGTTGAAATATTTCACTTCATGAAAAGCAGAAAGTGAACAAGTACATAAATAAAAGCCAGATTTTTATTTTTTTTTAAATTCATTTTAAACTGGTGAAATGACTGTTAAAAGAGCAAAGCAAAAAATGACAGTCACTTGAAAATATTTGGGATACAGTTCATCTACATAAAAAAAGCCAATATTTTCTTCAAGTCTTACCTCTTGAAAAATCACATTTGATTTTACCAAAAACTCAGTGAGCAATGCAATCAAGAATGATCGTGCATATTGCTGTGATGTGTTTGTGTCCTGGGTTCAGCAGTAGCAGTCATTTTTCTCCTTCTTAGTAGCTGGTACAGTGCTGTGTTTTTGACTTTCGGCCTGGCAACAGCGCTGATAACACCGATGTTTTTAGTTGCTGCTCAGTAATGTTTACTCTGACCAAGGACTTTCTGAGTCTCATGCTCTGTCTGGGAGGAGGGGAAGCTGGGAGGAACCAGAGGCAGAACACCTGACCCAAACTAACCAAAGAGGTATTCCATACTACAGCACATCATGCCCAGTATATAAACTGAGGTCACTTACCCAGAAGGGTTAGATCACTGCTGGAGTTGGGCCGGGTATTGGTCAGTGGGTGGTGAGTGGTTGTATTCTCTTCCCTAGTTACTTCCCTTATCATTATTTTTATTGGTGGTAGCAGTAATGGTTTGTGTTATACCTTAGTTACTGGACTGTTCTTATCTCAACCCATGGGAGTTACATTCTTTCGATTCTCCTCCCCATCCCTCCGGGAGTGGGGGGAGGAAGTGGAGGGAGTAAGCTAACAGGCTGCACGGTTCTGGATTGCTGGCTGGGCTTAAACCATGACAGTTTGAGTCTACCACAGCTAGAAACTGTGGATTGTATTCTTGTTTTTCAGGAATTCATCAGTTCTCACTTGCTTTGGTCAATATTTTTGAACGTCTCATGATGAAGTGATTTCAACTACTTTAATAAGGGATTTTAGCAGTTTTATTTGCTTGTTAATAGGGCTCTGGAGGCAAACACCTGCACCAAGGAATGTCTACACCAGTGGGGATTGAGGAGTGTTTGTATGTGCAGTGCTGAATGATATAAATGTTGCTGACGTTAAACAATATTGTATTTCTATTCTGCCTTCTCCCCTTGTCTCTACTTTAAGAATTCATTATCTTGTAGACAACTTTTGTAAGAGGATCCTAGAGCTTTTGAAACGTGAATTAATTAAGATGCTTTCTGTACTTTGTAGGAGAGGAGAAATTTGCAAATCAGACTTGCACAGTTTGTTGAGATTACATGGCATAGACTAGATATATGAAGTGACATGGGAGCAGTAGTTTCAAGCTTGGCAAACTTTAAAAAGGGTCATGTTTGAAGTCACAGAACTACTTATTCCAAAAGATGGATATTCACAGAGCTACTTGGTAACCAAAACAGATTTGTTAATGCAGAAAGTCATACAGGTGGGCCTGGCAGTTGGCATAGCTTCAGGGAGAGGCGTGTAAAGCTTTACATGCAAAGATTTCCATGCACACAGTTGCATCACAATGGTACAAGTCCAGCACTGTTGGCATAAGTGGTGTCTTGTTCTCTGTCTGTCAGATGTCACTTGAAAGACAGCTTTGATGAAGGCTTGCTAGTGTTCTGTTTCCTTCATTCAAGGACAGTTTTTGGATAAATAGTCTTGTGTATCCAGTCCTCCCAGCAGCTCCAGCTTATCTACAGCTCAATTACTCCAGTTTATCTATAGCTAGAGAGTTGTTCTTTAGTTGCTTCTTTACGAGATCTGTTACGCTTTGCACACCTGCTAAGATAATTTTTCCTTCTTTTCATCTTCTCCTGGTGTTTCTTCTAAGCACTTCCTATGCTCAACAACATGGTCCATCACTGGAGGGACCTGCTTTGCTCTTTTCGAAAATTAAGGACTTTTTCCACAGATTTCACTCTTTACATCCCTTCCTCTATTTAACATTAGCAGTGAAGTTAGATCTAATGCATCTATTAGAATAATAGAATCATAGAACGGTTTGGGTTGGAAGGGATCTTAAAGATCATCTAGTTCCAACAGCCCTGCCATAGGCAGGGACACCTTCCACTAACTAGGACAACATCTGCTGTTCTTTAGCTGGTGGCTTTGTTTGTGGGTGGCTGATTTAGCTATTGGCAATTAATTCGTATATATTTTATTGTGACATACTGTGAAGCCGCATGATTTTAATAGGGGAATTGTGTTCTTCATGCATCTCTCCTGAAAGGGGTGATAATTGCACAGTCATAAAAAAATTGACAGCTGCAGTGATGATGCTTGAAGACCATGTGGCAAATTAATCCTGAAACTGAGTGAAGTCTTCAGTTTAATAGTCACAGAGTAGTCTGTCTTTCACTATAAATATGATCTGTTTTACACTGAGGAATCTTTAAATCCCTTTGTTACAGATGACTCCATAGCTCTTAAATGGCCCTCAAGGAATCTGCTTTTCAAAGTCTGTCTAATGCTCAAAATACATTTTTAGTGTGTCAAAAGAAATCCTGAAAAGAGACTGATTATTGTACAAATAAGATGTAAAATTTATATCTTCAAGTTTCATTATACAAAGGCTCAACATTTCTGGAAAATAGAGAGCTAAATTTCAGTTATGGTAAAAAACCTGGAAAGCTGAGAGAAAGTGTAAGTTAAAAAACCACATTGCTAGTTCTTGGTTATAGTCAGTAGAACTTGGATGCTTATGGATGTACTTGAGGAATGTGTGTATATATAGATTTTATAATCAGTGTATATTCATACTGCATGTGAAAGCATGCAATAATTCATTTTAGGAAAGCTGGCTGAAAAATAACTGATTAATACTGATTGCAGAGCATTATTTTGCTTGTAAATCTGAGCTTCATTTAGAACAGAACTACAGTCAGGGAGGCTGGATAAATCTCTTAGAGCAGGGTTTTACAGTCCAAGTGTGGAGATCTCCTCTATTTTTTGGAGCTACATCTTCATCTCAACACAGGAAAAAAACGGATATTGTCGATAAGATACAGATTTCATTTGTGAGTTTATGCACTGCTACAGCTTCCTACATTTTTTTAAATTTTTTTTTAGGGGCTTGTTGCCATGTTTTGCTAGGATTTCTAAGCAAAAGTTTTCCATGTAGGCTGGGTTAGGCCCCTTCTCTTTCAGTCACATGTTCTCTTATTACTTGGTGCTTCCCCTTGTCCCTCAGAGGTCCATATTGAAACCAGTACTTTTAATATCCTCATCAGTAACATAGTGGGATTGAGTGCACCCTCAGCAAGTTTGCCGGTAAGAGCAAGCTGAGTGGTGCAGTTGAGGGGCATGCCTGAAGAATTGGTTGCTATCCAGGGGCACCTCAACAAGCTGAAGTGGGCCTGTATGAATCTCCTGAGGCTCAACAAGGCCAAGTGCAAGGTCCTACACCTGGACTGGGGCAACCCCAGTATCAATATAAGCTAGGGATGAAGGAATTGAGATCAGCCCTGCAGAGAAGGACTTGGGGATACTAGTGGCAGAAAGGCCGGACATGAGCCAATAATGTGGGCTTGCAGCAGAGAAAGCCAACTCTATCCAGGATGCACCAAAAGAAGCATGTCTGGCAGGTCAAGGGAGAAAATTCTGCTCTGGTAAGACCCTACTTGGAGTACTGTATACAGGTCTGGAGTCCTCAGCACAGGAAAGGCTTGGACCTGTTGGAGTGAGTCCAGAGGATGGCCACAAAAATGATCAGAGGAATGGAACAGCTCTCCTGTGAAGAGAGGCCGAGAGAGTTGGGTTTTTCACCTTGCAGAAGAGAAGGCTCTGGGGAGACCTTAGAGCAACCTTTCAGTACCTAAAGGGGGCCTTTAAGACAGATGGGACAAACTTTTTAGTAGGACCCGTTGCTATAGGACAAGGGGTAATGATTTAAAATTGAAAGAGGGTATATTTAGACTACATATTAGAAAGAATTTTTTTACAATGGGGGCAGTGAAACAATGGAACAAGAAAAGTTGTAGATGCCTCATCCCTGGAAACATTCAAGGTGAGGTTGGATGCGGCTCTGAGCAGCCAGATCTGGTTGAAGATGTCCCTGCTTGTTGCAGGAGGGTTGGACTACATGATCTTTAAAGGTCCCTCCCAACCCTAGCTATTCTATGATTCTGTACCCATGGATCTTCTTTTTCAGACAGCTGCTCTGGTTTAAAGTGACTTTGAGATGGCAATGGCTTTTGCTTAAAAACATCTTGATATGTGTTGTTTTGAAACAAACTGAGTAGGTGCTGGTTAATCTGCACATGGATATGCTCTGGGTGAGATGCTACTTGCTATGGTGGCTGGTAAGGTGCTGCTATCTCAAAGCTTCATGAGGCGCTGGAAACCTTTTACTAATCAAGTTATGATAAGTTTTCATACTGTGAATCCTGACCTCTCAGTGTGACCCTGTCATTGTACAATACAAGGTGTTGCATAGTAGGAAAGCTCATTAACTTCAGTGTATTCCTAAAACCTCCTTTAAAGTATTCTGATGTAAAACAAAAGAAAATCTGGCTTATACGTTTGTTTCTTATGTGTATTAAATGTGATTTGTTACATGCCACTTTCTTTTCCTTAATTTTGTATTGTAATAAGTAGCTTTTTTGATGGTGAGATTCTCAAAGTTTACTTTTTGTACTTGTTCAGTCTTTGTCTCCAAAATACCCCAGATACAGTTCATTAGAGTTCAGAATTTTTGAGCTATATGTTTGCACAATGATGCGTTTGCTGCAGCTTCTTGTGATATTCCAAAGGGACTGTACAACACCCCAGCAACCATCAGCTTGACACGTTCTCATAAGTGGAGTCCTGCCAATTCTGGTTTGCTGAACTGAAGTCTTCGAAGGCAAATCTAAGGGCTTGCATGTATCTTGAGTGAAAGGGTTATGTGATAGGTGCAAAATGAACACCAGGAGATAATTTTCAGATATGCTTTCTGGTTTTAATTGTGGATCCCATTGCCACATGATGTGATGGATGCTGCAAGATTTAGAGGGTTCTAAAACATGACTGGTGGTAGTCCTGGACACCTTATCCCCTTCCCTCCCCACCCCCCCAACCCCCCACCCCCACCTTCAGATGCACATAAACACACACACAAAAAAAGAGCTTTAATAATGAAGGAAATCCTTGAGCCACAGACTCATGAAGCCTTGGAGATTATAATGGGAAAGTTATCACAGTATGCTTGTGCTGTTCTACCTTTTCAAGGCATTCATTTCATAGGCCATTGTCAGAGAGTGGCTGTATAGACCTCTTCTGATCAGTACAGCTGCTTTTATGCTTAATCTGCCATTTAATAATGTAGGACAGGAGTGAGGTTTAACATCGAATTTGGACCACTGCATGTCAAGGTTGACTTAGTGTATTCTAGTACAAGCTGGTAGTAGTTAGGTCCTGTTGTTTTCTTGTTGTCTGTGGCTGGTACATTCAGTGAACATATGAGGCAGTCCAGCACTGGAACTGGCATTACTTGGAACATATGCTGTGAATCATGGACAAAGAGACGACGGATACTCTTTCTCAATAAGGATAAATGGAGTAACAAATTAGAGATCTAAATAGACTTCTGTGAAAAATGATGTTTTGAATTATGTAGAGGCTTGTGTAACCTTATTCTGGGATGTGCAATTTTCAGAGTTTTCCATCACCTCAAATTTGCATTTCATTTTGGGCTTGGACAAAAGTTTGGCCAAAGCTCAGAATTCAAACTGGGCTGAAGTTGCCAAAAGCTCAGGTCAAACCACACAGAGAAACAATCTGATGTTGCAATATTTGCTACACATGACAGTGGCAGGGATTGGAAACTACTACACTGGATTAAGTATAAATAAACCTGAACAACTGTCATCCTCTCTAGACAAAGCAAAAGGAATCAATCAAGATTCAATGCCTTTGTGATGAATATATTTGATATCATAAGTCTGTGCATGAGTTTGTGTAGCGCCTCCCTGTAAGCTGTCAAGCCCATTGTTGGTAATGTTATATAACAGTATATTTTTGTTCTTAATTCCATTCTTTTGCTTCCTCCTATCCCCTTGTCATGGTTTAAGCCCAGCCAGTAACTCAGAACCCTCAACTGTTAATAATAAACAAATAAATAAACAATACCTTGTTGTTTAAACATCCTCTGTCATATAGAGAAAAGCATAGGAATGTGGAGAAGACATAGGTGGAAAGAACTTGTGTTTCTTGCTTAGCATCTTATCCATAACATCTCCAGAGGCAGCGTGAGGAGGAAACATGATGTGCCATCACTCATTTTAACACCTTCAGGAATGTTTCTCAGTGGTTTATAGTGCAGTGTGCAAGTCCATCATGGCTGCAACTAAAATGTTCTTCTCAAATTGAATCTCTGCAGACTGTGCAGACTGCCCTTAAGTGTCATAGCTATTGTACAAGATATGAAGTCATGTTCAGAACACAGTTAATGTTAAATCTGTTGCAATTTTTTATAATGCATGTATTTAGGAGACTATTTACATTTGATCGAGTTACCGTTTTATTATTTGTAATTTTTGTTGCTGTTTGTCTCTAGCACTCATTGTACCTGTTATTATTTTTGCCATATATTTTCTTTTAAATTGCTTAACTTTTGTGCTATTGTGAAACTGCTGTTCCGTACACTAAAATCTGTCACTGTGTATGTATACAAAACTAACAATCATAATTCCTTAAATCGACAAATAATTTTCATTTCTGCAGTTTCATTTTTGTGAAATATGGATTTTTAGGAAGTTTTATTATTCCCAAAAGTAGCTATGTAACTTTTCACAACTTGTCTTTATTTGGAAAAAAGAAAACACAAGCACCAAAACAGAGAGCAGTGTGAGTTTAGAGGAGGTTTATCTGGCACAAATCTTTGCATATTTGTTTATTGATTATGGTCTGCTTGCAAGTAATCCAAGTGTCAGGTCCTCTCATGTGAAGCTGCTTGAGCTGCATATTGGGTGTTTGTAGGGCTTCCAGTGGAAAAAACTGGGAGACACTGTGAAAAGCGTCAAGCAGTAACAGCAGTAACTGCTTCAACTAACCAATCTGCTTGTATTGCTGAATGAATTGCTGATATGGATACCGCCTGTGTGTCACATTCTGGATGGTTTTGGTCTATTACATTACTAGCTTATTCTAGTTACTGAGAATCGTCTCATTTTGTTTCAGACAGTTGTGTCATAACTGGTACTATTCTTTTCAATTAAAGATTAGCTTTCTTGTTAGCAGAGTGAAAGAATTAAACCGAAGACTTTGATCTGTTTTGGATCCATTGAAACTGTTTATAAGTAAACCAGTCTGTAGAGTCTTCAGAGAACTTTTGGTAAGTTGGCAAAGTGGATTTAAAACTTTTAAAGGCCTGTTTACAATACAGATAAGTTCTAACATATTCTTAACTCTCAGAATTGAACCTGCAAGTGTTTGTCAAGGCTTAGTCCCCCTACTTAACCAGTAAAAGATTTAATTCTCACGTTGAAAGTGTTACAGGTTACCTCGAGTGCACAATATATTTTTGCTTCGTTTTATGGAAACAGCAGAAGTATGCCGCAGCAAAGCTGCTGCAATAGCTTGTTGCTCAGATGTTTATTCAGAGATTCATACTACTTGTTTTGGTCCCAAGCTGCAGTTCAAAACTGTAGAAATTTTGCACTCTTTTTAAAGAGGACAATGTTTTAGAACTAACTATGGCACAAATCTGAAATTTGCACATCAGGTAAAGATCAGAAACAACCTCCTTTGTTCCACTCCTATTAATTAACAGAACAGATACATACCCACTAATCTTTTAATAATTTTACTTTCAAGCTAAGTGTTTTGCAATCAGTGTGAATACAATTCTGAAAGTCTGTGTCCATATTATGTATTTTGTCATCAAAGCACATTTAGTAACAGTTAGCAGTTTGGGTTTGTTTTTTGTTTTGGTTTGGCTTTTTTTTCTGTCTGTCTAATGGTCTTCAAATATTTATCTACTGTACCCTGAATGTTTTTATTTCAACTTTGGTTAGTTAACTTCTGCTGCTTCTGCTGTTGTGGCACTGGAGACAGATATGTCTGCATTTTGTACTAATTATTGGAGTAATGAGAGAAGATGGGACCAACAGTTATTTTTCTGAAGCTGTTTTCAAGAGTTAATTATCTCAAAAGGTAAATATTGATAAGAGGTGCAGTGTTTTATCATAACTTTTTAAAGTGCCTAATACACTGTGGTACTCTCCCAAGTGATGTGAAATTAAGTTTCCCTTTAAGAGTGCTTATTTAACTGAAAAAGTCTCTTAAAGGCTTGAATTACATCCTGACTTACTCTGTGATTGTTATACTCCATATCTGTATTGTTTTTAACAATAATTAATGACAGCACAGCACAGAAAGTAGTACTGCATTGAGAACATGAAAACTGCTGTATTTGGATAGTCAGTAAGGGAAGAATCATTTAATTCAGATCTCAGGTTGGTTATCTGGTTTACATGGCTACTACAAAATTAAATAGATCAAGACTGTAAGAGAGTAAATGTTCTAACATACTGAGATGGAGATGCTTTTTCAGGAGACCAAAGATGAAATTTCATGGATCCTTCTAAAATCCATTAAAATGCTCCTTAAATATCCTATTCATTAAGCATAACTGTGGCTCAGGAGAATGGAGCTAATGGCTGAAGAACTAAAGCTTTGTTCAATAGATATGATGCGTATATAAGCAAATGTTAATTTTGCATAGAGTTTTTAAACACATAGCTGTTATTGGTAGCAACCACAATAAAAGCATGCATTTAATCCAAAGGAAAGAAACTGGGTATTCCTGAAAGTGAAGGACAAGCTACCAAAGTGGTACCAAGTAGATAGATTTTATTCTTTTCTACCCTCACAACAGCTGTTCTAGTGAACTGTCCACCCTTTACCTGTGTTTCTCTACTCACCATTTTTTTCCTAAACATTGGGGGCTTTAAATCTGTTGCTATTATTTTTTTTTTTTTTTAAACTAACACATTAATGAAAGCAATGTGTTATCCCCGGCCTCCTTTTTGGGCTCACGGCTCACAGGGCTAAACATGGTTGAATGAGACTATTGTCCAAGTGACAGTTTCATAGTGAGATAAATCTCATAATCTCAGATGAATCTTCTTCATCGACAGGAACTGCAAAAATGTGACTTGGTCATGTACACATTTTAGGTTTCTGTCTAAACATTCTTGATACTAGAGTGGTGCCATTTGTGCTTGCTGTTTCTAAGGTCTCAAACAGCTTTTCTAGGGCTTCAGAATTTGTCCATAAGGAATATGTCAGGCGCTGGCCTTCCTATGGAAGAGCTTAAGCAACCAGGGAACGATTAAAGCATCTTTTCTCATGTCTGACTGATTATTATTAGTCAGGATATCAGTTTAATTAAATATTAAAAAAGAGAAGGACTAGGATTTTATGGGTTATATGAGGATATGGGATATGTTTCATATTTATGAATACATGAAGGGCAGTATTATTTAACTGTAAATGAGCAAACATTCTGTAGAGCTGATTGATTTCACACTAACGGGTTAGCTGTCTGGTTCCTTAGTTCCAGTTACTTGCCTCTAGCACTGTCCAGTGTCCACAGGATGACCCCAAAACCCCAAAATGCAACAGGGAATTAATGTAGCCTTATGCATGAGAAGACCTGTTCCTTAATGTCTCCATCATGACATTTTAATATCCTTGTCATTATATGAGTATAACTGCAGAATGGTGTTATTGGTCAGAAAATCATCCAGTCTTGAATACCTTACTGTGTTTGATCTTCTGTAGCAATGAAAATAAATGCAGGAAAAGTGTGCAACTTGGACATATTTTGGCTTCAGCAATAAACATCTGCTTCCAGATGTGATTTGCAAGCTGAAGTATGCTTTCACCCATACAGCAGCTCAAAGAACTTGTTAGATTTTTTTTCCATGCAAATAGAATTGTTATGTACTCTTAACAACAACCACAAAAGACTGTGAAGACCTTGTGCAGAAAGTACAGATTCTACACAAGAGTAAAAAGCACCTCCATTAGCTGCTGCCTTATGAATCATTAACTGTACATTATATTTACTCTTATTATAGTATATTAGTACATTAGATAGTAAGGGCAGTGTCCAACATCCATCACTACAGTAAAACTTCATTTTGAGTCTAGCTTAGGTAATTGCAGCTACCTTACAGATGTCCCAGCATGTAGGGTTATTTCTTCCTAAGTACTTTCTTCCTCCCCTTTTTCTGGCTTTCTGATTGAATTTCTGCACAAGACAATGAGGCAACAAGGACATTGTCTTCATCTCTTGCCACTCCCTCAACTCTACAAGAAGACCTAAAGGCAGGCAGGTGTGATTTGGCCCCATGCAGTGCCCAGCCCTCTCCTGTAACAGGGACGATTTGAACTGACTTTCCAAGATGACTGCTTTCTGATCCTTCAAAATTGATTATCTGGTCAGTGAAAGTTTTTAGGGTTGTTTTTTTTTTTTTTTTTCTCACAGTGTGCTTCTGTTCTGATTATTACAGGAATAAAAGACGAATTTTAAAGCTGTCTAATTTTAGTAAGGGCAATGGGGTATGTTAAGCTTGATCTCTGGTCCTAGTAGGATGCTCAGAGGCCAAGTTGCCTGAAATAACGCAAGAGATGCAGGATCCCATTAGTCTCAAAATAGAAAATTGTAAGGTTTTTGAAAGGATCTGAATGAATGACATTCTCTATTATGGAGTAGTATGGTGAAATTTGATGTGATGGAGTGTGAGGAAGGTTGTGGTCAATTTTGAGCATTAGGAAAAAGTGGGCATTTCTTGAGGCAGGCATGCTTTACCCTTGTTTGGATAGTTGTTGAGTTGTCTTTTAGGTTTTTTTGAGTATTTTTCATTTCTGTTTTTCATAATACTTGTTGATAACTGGTACTTTAAAATTCTGTATCTGCATTCTTCTTTGTCCTGTTAATCACATGGCTCACAGTTTAGAAGATGACTTTCAAACAGTAGTGGCATTGTAGCACTGATGATCTAAGGATACAGGCAGGTCAAATTTATAAGGAAATGTATCTTTTGCTACCACTGCTGACATAGAAAAGAATAGAGACCTTTTAGATGTACTTATCCTTTTTCAGGCTACAGAAATATGCATTTATACAAGTAAGCATTATAAATCTGAGAGATTGTCTCTTGGGTAAGTAATGCAAGTTCAATAGTGTATTATGTTTAGAGGGGGTGGGGTTGGTTTTATTTTCTTCTTTGAAGATTAGTTTTTTAAATTTAACTCTTTCCATAGAAATGCCCCTAATCCTGTGCAACAACAGCCTATGTGTGACAGGGAGGAAAAATTGCTTTAGTCAGCTTTGGTGGTGAATTTCTTGGATATTTTGTTGGATTGTTAAAACCATAGTATTTTATATATATATCCTAGGCTTTCATTGCCTTTTCATTGGGAATGGAAGCAAATAAGAGAGCAGATGAGCTTCCAGGTGGACACCATCTTTCATGAAAAGTATATGCATAGTATTGATTTTCGTAGTTTGTACTTCTGGACATAAAGTAATAGATTGAAATGAATCATTCAAGCTACTGCACTATTTCTCTTTACTCTCTCCCCTCACATGCACACCTTTTTTTTTCCAGACTGGTTTACAATTGACCTTAACTTTAATGTCTTTTTTCTCTTGATTTTGGAAAAAGACACTTGAAAAATGTTAAGCAAAATTTTCCAAACTTTTTGACTTTGAGGGCAGTTTACTAATTCTATTGTCAATAGTTCAAGTGAGTATATGTGTGTCCACACCTAAAAAATGTGATTTTCATTTATATTCATTAAACTCAAATAGCTTTTGAGCTTTGATTGAAGGTGATATTACTATAGTAGCTTGCTTAGAAAAAGTCACATTATAGATAATGTATTATGTATTTTTTAGAATATACCCCTATCATTGAACAAGAACATCTTTAAAAGCAGATAGAGGTTTTCTTATGATCTTGTTCCTGATCTGTTCCTTTTTTTTTTTTTTTTCCCCATGGACAAATAATCACTTAGAAGATGGATAGACTCTCCAGCCCCTGTCTATCTGCAGAATAATTTCAGGCAGTACTTTTCATTGAAAAGTACTTTTTCATTGTGAAACATTTTCCTGTAAACTTGAAATCTGAGTAGGCCCAAGAGCAGCACAAAAGCAACAGAGACAATTATTCATAAAATTTTTTGTTCGTACTATAAAGTAACTTTGGAGTTACGTTGGCCTTCTCTTTGGGATGACTACATAAATACTTATGCCATAAATGTCCTTTAAGGATTGTTGATGCAGTGAAAATCTGTCTTCTTAACAAAACATCTAGAGAAATACAGAATTCGATACATAGGATAGATGTTTAGTGCTCTGGAATGCTAGACAATGTGTTAAGTTTTCTGGTTCTCATTCAGACAGAAGTATTTTGTGAACCAGTTCTGAAGTTCAAGATATGTGGTGAAGAGTGTCGGCATGGAAAATGCTTTTTCTCCATTAAGTTGTCTTGCTCTCTGCTACTCTGTAGACTTGAGGCAAGTTTACAGGAAAAGTGGTAATCTTCATGGAAATTCATGCTGAATTTTTCATTAGAATAATTTTGTTGTTTTAATAAATCAAAGGAGAAACTGATTTACATGAGAGGTTACAAACTACATCTCTGTATGTACATATTTCTTTTTTCAAAGTTTTTCATGTACTTCTGGTGCCTCTTTCCATAAAGTTTTGGTGTTTTTCCCTTCCTCATGCCAAAAGGAAAACATTTGCAGCTGTGTTTATCTTCTAGCCATCTCCCATTGCTTTTATCTTAAAAATTCTTGCATGAATGCTAATAACTCTAATATAGTTTCTAATAAGCATCAATACAAAAAGAGTGTTACATTTCAGCATAAAAATGTAAGCTTTAATAGTAACAGAATCTGAGTTCTTTTCCTTTTTTCCCTGCATGCCCCTTTACCTCCCCCCCCAGTCTGGAAATCAGATTTGGGGCACATTGTTAAAGTAACTGGGGTCAGCTTAAGTCTTGCTCCCCGAAAACTGTACCTGTTCATAAAAGTGCAAGAAAGCATAATTGCTGCTGATACCAATCTGCACATTTTCACCAGCATGGTATTATTTTTAAGTTATTTGCATGACTATATCAGTGGTAATCATTAGATGATAATTTTTGATTTGCAGTAGTTGTATGATAATGAAGAGTGTGCTTCTCTTAGATACAGCACTTGAGATATTTCATGGTCTGGTTTTAGGAGGTTTTATATGATTTGATCAATTACATTATATGGTGATAAATTTATTCTGTGTAGTGTTCACATGTTTGGAGCACAGACTGTAAGTCAAAAGCAATACATTTTAATCAGTTTTGAGCAAGTGACTACCTTGTTTCACCAACATAAAGTTAAAATAACACACTCCCTTATTTTACACACAGCAATGCTTAATTTAGGTAGTAAGCCTCTGCAGTTTGAGAATTGCCAACAAGGGTGATGATGCCCAAAGCAGTTGTCTAGAAAGCATGCTAAGTAGTCAAATGCTCAATAAAATTGGAAATTAATTAATGGCATGGAATCCTATTTTATGAACTATAATGATTAATATCAGACAAAAGAGTGATTCTCTACTTCAGTAAATAAAGTGCTGCCTTGTAATAAGATAGAGGATCTGACTAGCTCAGGAGCCAGACTGTAGGTGGAACTGCCTCTAAGTGAGATGCTCTACTCTTTATCTACTTTAAGTGCCAGCAGAAGCTGGTTCACACCAGCAGGGAAAAATAACTGCCTACGCAAACTTGAGTACAGTATTTGATGAGAAGGACCTTGTGCTGCTTAGAACTATTGAGTAATTTCCATCATTATGGACAAATAATAATTTCCCTGGAGTAATCAGATGTACTGAGTTGAACTTCAAGGCACAGGTCAGTCACACGGAGTTTGGAGTATCAGCATATGCAGGACAGTCTCTCATAAATAAATAAATAAATAATGTGTAATGAAATTAAAATACTGAAGTAGATCATGCAAGCATGTTCTGTTCCTATTGGCCAGCCTATTGCAGAAATATTTTGTTCAGTGTTTGGAAGAACAAAAGTTTTGGTGAAAGGGTAGAAATCCATGTGCTTAGTGATTTTATTTGATTCACGAAATGGATCCTGAGAGTGCTCTATAGGATAGTGCTATGTGTATATCTCTTCCCATATTTATAAAATCTTTGTGTTCCATGTCAAATGCTTATATGATTCATTACCTGTGTATTTGAGATGGTGAACATAATTTTAAAAGTTATTCATCGTGATTGTATTTATCAGTATATGTGTGTATATATATTCTTGAGGCTATGCATATTTATGATGGTTTTAGCTAGAGATCAAGGGTACCTTGAACTGTGAGGAAGAGTTGATCTGGGAATCAACAGACTTGAGAAACAGTCAGATTGCTAGAAAAAACTTGTCTGTGATATGGGCTTGACTTAACAGGCTAATACCAGCCAAGTTAGAAATGAAGAAAACTAGAGTTGTATATGGAACCTTTGACATTTGCCAACTTGAAGTCTCATTGTCAGAAAAAGTGTTGCCAGTTAGAATAAACAAAAAGCCTTTTTCAGGACTGATAAAATATGTTGGAAATGGCAGCTACATTAAAGCTTCCACATCAAAATGAATGCAGAAAAAGCTCTGCTCAGGACTAAGGAGGAGATTCAAGTTGTCAGCAGCCAGTCTGAGTCTGGCTAACAATGTAAAGCACTTAGGGCTAGGAAACTTTAATTAGAACTCTCTTCAGGCTAAATAAAAGTTCTTAGTTTTCATCCTTGATAACTCGCTGATTGGCTTCTGTTGTACTGACAAATATTGATATTAACTTTGACAAGAGTTCGTGTATGTGTGCCATGCAATCAAGCCCTATGTTGTTATCTGAGTAAAAAGTTCAGTCTTGTTGGGTGCAATGGGTAATGTGGGTGATATATTGTAGCAATGGCTCAAAACCAAGATTACTGAACTTCTGGTTTTTTTGTATTGTGTGGGTGCTGTCTTTTATACAAAAGAGCTTTCAAATAATAACTTCCTTTGTATTTTATCTTTCCCTTACATCAAAATCATTGTGTATCATTTTCACTAAAATTTATTACTCATGACATGAACTGATCTTGGCAAGTTTTGCAGACAGATCAGGAGCATTATTATAATCTATTAATTTCAGTGTCGAAAGAGTTTTAAAAAAGATAATTTGGTTCAAAAGTATGCTCTTGTGACTTGAAAAATTAATTGGAAATATATACTAACCACTGGTATACTATAAAATGAGGTGTATGAAATGCATTAGATTTTGATAAGGAATACTTTAGAAACAATATTTTTGTACTTTGATCAAAGTCTGATTATTTTGACCTTGAGTGAAATTATTCAATATTTTTTTTCTTAGATTGCACGGGATGATCCTCTGTTTTCCTAGAAACAACTCAGTTTGGTTTTTATATTTTGTCTCAATTTTTTTCTTAGCGTATGTCATGTATACATGATGGTGAGGCTAAAATGTCATATTTAGTACTTTCTTCTTAAATATAGGAAGCACACTTTTCTTTTTTTGAAAATAAAGGGAAAAATCTTGTTACTGAGTTGTTACCATATCTGTTGAATAGAAGTATGTAGTTACTACTACTGGTAGAAGCCAGATATACTGCAATTGACTAATCAGTGAAAACAGATGTTTGACTATACCAAATCTATACTATTACAATTAGCTGCAGAGATGAAACACTTTAAAATTACACAACTAACTGCCTCTCTGGACGCATTCAAAACCTGCCTGGATGAGTTCCTGTGTAAACCTGTTCTAGGTGGCCTGGCTTTGGCAGGGGAGTTGGACTAGGTGATCACCAGAGTTTACTTCCAACCCTAACGATTCTGTGTTTCTGTGAAATGTTATATTGAATCCAAACTTTAAATACCTACATTATTTGAAGTAGCTTTTTGTTTTAGGGATGCTATTTAATGAATTTGTTATATTTGTCAAAAATTAATTTGTCATAAATATGAAGCAATGCGGGTCCTCTTTTGGAGGTCTGTTTGCCAATGATTTTTGTGATCTTAGTCCTCTTATGGAAAGTGTATAAGTTCCTCAAGTACAGAAAAAGCTCTCGAAAGCTCTTACCATTTAAAAATATAAATAATGCTCTTATAAGAATGTTTCAGCTTTAAAATCCTTATGTTTTTAATCTGCAGATTTTAATCCCTTTGTCAGGAAAAGCAGCATAAAATTAAGAATAACAAGAGAACTTCAAGGCATACATTTCTTTGATCTATATAAAGCCTTTTAGATCAGCAACTAACAAAAGTAGCTTCAATTATATTTCTCTTGTTCTGTATTTACTTATGGTACTTCTTTAGACAAAGACACTAGAAAAATTCCAATTATTATTAGAATTATTTGAAGTATTTGCAATTTCTTTAAAGTGTTCTTTGTCCTCAGTACACTTCCACACCCTCCATATTTTCTTTTTTTTTTTTTTTTAATTGTTATGCTTAAGGTAATGCAGTGCCTTTAGTAATCTGTAGTTGTAGTCTCTTTTCTTAATGAATTGATTTTCCTGTTTTATTCAGCTGGTCTTTTTAGGATCTGCCCTCTATGCTTTTCTAGCGTATGATTTCTTGACTTTGTTTCTTTTTATTTTTTTATTTTTCTTTTTTGCTTGGCATCATACTTTCATAGTTTGATTTTCTCATGTTTTTGACTTCTTTCTTCTCCATAAAGAAGACTAATAGCTAGTATGTGAACAATCATGTTTGGGCGTCACTACGATTGGTTTTGAAACTAATGGGAACCATTGGACTTTGGACTAGTCCTTTTGTTTTTCTGTTTTCAGTGACAAATGAACTGAAAGCTTTTTTTCTCCTGCATTCCATCTGTGTTGTGTTTGGGAGCATTGTGCCAGTAAATCAAGGATTTAGAGGGCCTTTGAGTTGGCAATATTGAGTAATTCATGGAGGAAGTTCTTCTGTGTTGAAGCTGATGAACATGTCAAGCACTATTTGCTTGGATTTGCACTGACTATTTCCAGCCCCAACTGGGAAGATATAGAAGATCAAAAAGATATAGAACACTATCAACACAAAACTTCTTTTAACACTTAAGCTTTCACCTCTACTCACAAAAGAACAATGGGTGCTATGCCATCTTTCAATTATAGTGTTAAGCAGAGAAATGCTGTCTCAGTTGTGGTAGAAGAGCTCAGCTCCAGTCTATGTAGAATGCTTAAGTACATTACAGTGTCTAATGCTGTGAGATTCCATATCATCCAGGATATAACATGCTTATATTTCCCAATTGATTTCCAAAAAAATAGTAACTACCACAGATTACAAAGAACTGCTGTAGTGTGTTTAACTGCAACAGGGGAAAAAACCAAAAGAAGTTATGCAGTCTCTCACTGCCTTACATTGGTAGGCCCGTATCCAGGTAGTTCCCGAACAAAAAATGGCTAAGATTCCTAAACCCACCTTCTCACTGCCTAATTGGGCTAGGCATAATGTTATATGCATGGCATATCTTCTTAGTTAGGATCAGCTGTGTGGTTTTGTCTCCTCCTCCAACCCTTTGTGCACACCTGATGCTCATTGTGGAGGCAGAATGAGAAACAGGGAATGACTTGATGCTGAACAAACACTGTGCAGCAATAGCTAAAAGATTTGTGTGTTGTCAGTACTGTTTTGGTCACAAATCAAAACCACAGCACTATGTAAGCTACTATGGAGAATTAACTCCATCCCAGCTAGACATAGTACAGCTTCCTACTTCCCCGTTCTTTACCTCTGCCCTGAGTTTTTAATTTTAAAATGCTCTCTTCAAAGCCAAAAGAGGTAATCAGGTTGAGAAAGGTGTAGCTAAATGGAATAAAGATAACGACCAAAGGAAAAAGTCTGTATATTTAGCATCCTAGATTGATCAAAATCTAATTCACTTGACAAAAAATTGTCTGTTAAGCACTGTCTTTGACATTAAGCTTCAGTGAAGTAGAAAGTAAGTTCCTTATCTTCTCCCTAACAGTCTTTGGGTGGTCTCTTGCTTGAGCACTGTCTCACCCTGCTGAAGGGTTTTTTTCCATGTGACACACCAAGTACAACCAGTTACACACTACTTTCTCTCTGAGGTCCTGAGGAGAGAAAAGAGGATGGAAAGAGAGTAAGAGGGAGCTAGAGCAGCCAAATACAGTTTAAAATAAACAAATTCTAAATTAAAAAGAATGTTAAATACAGATCATCTGCTCAAACCATGACAGCAGATTTAATTCCTTCCTCCCTTTACCTGATGGAGATGCGCCTGCAGGGCTCGCATCAATTACCTGTCGACATGGAAAATGATTGATGAGCTGCCTCAGGCACTGGAGTATACTTTGTCAACCACTCATAATTTATACATCTTATCTCTGCCAGAACAAAAGACAGGACAGCATGCACGCTGAAAGAAGGGGAGGGGGGAAGGGGGAAGAAAGAAAGAAAAAAAAGACTGTTTGGGTTCTAGTATGTAGCATGAGTTGATAACATTTGATGGCTATCTATTTGCTCCCATGTCAGAGTCTCCTGCCATTTTCTACTGTGGCCGCTTCAATTTGCCATTCCCTGCTGTAAAGATGCTGACATAGAAAGCATGGAGTAGTTTAGAGTTACATTTTAATTACACTACTATCTACAAGAGTGTCTGGAGCACTGATGTTTGCTCTGACCTTTTGTTTTAATCAGCACTCTCAAAGCATGCTGTTAACCACAGTGACAGAGATTGATAATTTATACAGTGCAGTCTTCTTATAAAGCTTTCATTTAGAACCAATACAGAAATCAGATACTTTGGCATTCAGGCATCAGTTTAGAATGTACTTTATCGGCGAGTCTTACAGTAACATAGAAAACAATTTGAGCTTTGACCTCAAATTGTAAATGAACCCAAAATAATATTTTTTTTTATTATTTTGGTGGGTATAAAATATTTCTTTGAGGTTCTTGAAGCACTGTCAATCAGCAATCTTTATTCAGTACTTGCTAAGAACTACCAGATAGTCCTCATATTCCAGTCTAACTTTTTAGGAATAGCTATTACTTTAGGGGGGGAAGGGGCTTGTTTTACTGCCAACCTGAAACAGTGTGAACAAGGCTTAGTTCCAAAACACTTTATTTACTGTCATTCAAGTGTCTGAAATTGAACAGCAAAAATCTCTGTGTTTTGAAATTTTTATTTTCTAGTTTAATATCTTAATGAAATTTAATGTGATCGTTTGTCTCCCTGGACAAGATATACTATTCTACCTCTTCAGAGTCTGCTACACTGGGAACAAAATAAGCCTTTTAGGTGTATTACTCTGTGTTTGCTGGGAAAGCCGTACTGGAGTTGCCTGCAAGTCACATTCATCCTTGTGCAAGATTGTAAACATCCATGCTGTTCTGAACCTACATACTAGTGAAGGATTAAAAAAACAGGTTAATACAAAAAATATCTGAGTAGAAAATTTCATGATACAATGTTGTGGAATGTTGGAAGTTTTAGTGAATGCTATGCACTATGGAGTTCTGTGGTATATAAAGTCCAGTGCTAGTGTACTGGTAAGATTAGTTTGTATAGTCATATTTTCAGGTGCTTCTCTTGTCCTTTGTTGTCATCTTGCTGTTTTTAGAGGCAATTGCCCAGACTTGTCAGGCTGTTTTCCAGATTTTTAAGAAATATTCAGCTTATCTGTACTTTTTTTCTGACACTGTGTTTCAGCATGTCTGAATTGAATAGGAGTTATGAGGCATCTTGAGACCAGTTTAGTATAGAAGCTGCTGGTCTGTAGCTCAGCATTTGAAGAATTATAGGGTGTAACTAAGAAAGCTTCTGGATAGAGACATAATTTTCTCAGTAATAGTTTTATTTTACACAGTGAAATTGTGAGCAAAGCTTTCAAGCAAATCTGTTTTGTCTGTAGTTTTTAAGTTAAACTGCTCCAGTACACTTTTCTTCCTTCTATTATGTTACAAATCCCACAGTGGATCAGGTTACAAAGTCACAAAGAATTAAATTAATTACCACAAGCCCAAACCTGCAGTCATGCATGGCCTTCAGAAACAATTAAGTATGCACAATAGCTGCTGGTTGTTTAATTCAAAATAGTTCAAAATGCTATTTAGTTGTATCAATAGAGTTGCTACAAAAACATGACTATATGTACCCTAACTAAACAGAAGACTTTTCCCTGAAAACAGCACATATGTGTTTTTGCTTCCATGTTACCAAAATAGACCTAAAATTCAGAATCGGTAAATGCAGCAGCAAACAAGAACGAGGCAGTATTCTGAGACTGGCACTGTGACCTTGCATAGTGACATGCCAAACAGGTGTAGCTACAGAATATGAGAAACTGGGACGAAAGGAAGCAAATTAAAAGTTTTGATCAGGAAGGTAATTTTGATTATTACAGGTAGCATTGTAAATTGCTGAAGCCCTTTTAGTAAAAATAAAATAGGAATGGCTTGCTCAACTTATTAAACACATGAAGCTATGAAGTGATGAGACTGAAACTTACTTTTGCCAAGGTCCTGAGCAGTTGTAATCTTGCTCTGCTTACGCTTCAAGCTGAGAAAAAGCTACTAAATGTAGTCAGCGTGAGCCTCAGCCTGTGAATCCAGTTTATTAGGGGGATTTATTAGGTTCAGTATAGCACAAGAGTAATATAGGTGTAAGACATTTTTTGGTTCTGTGTGGACAGGATAAGTTCTTTTCTGTCTTTAATGCAGTGTGTAAGCACATTTAAGTCTTGTTTAGAGAGGGGAAACTCCTGAAAATCGTAGAACTAATATGCACTGATCAATATAAGACAGTATTTCATACAAGATTACTTTGAGAGGCAAGCATATATATTGCAAAGGCAGTTTAAAGAGACAGCCATTTCCAGTCAATGGGGGCAAGAGATTCAATGTGAGAGAAATACTTGTTTCTTTCTGTACCCATCAACCTATTACATGACTTTGCACAAGATATTTATATCCATGCTTTATGCTGTTTTCTGTCTTGTCATGTTAGATTGTATTCTGTTCAAGGCAGGGCCTGCATGTTATTCTGTGACTGTGAAGAGCCCAGCACTGGTGGTACCTGACCTTGGATAAAGCATGCATGTGTTGCTTTAATATGAATGAATAACAATAATGGTGTCTTTGGGTAATGGGAACTGCGCTGTTGCTGTTATGTATGACAGATCAGTAGCGAACATTTAAAAAAATGAAAAGGTCAAACAGCTTTGTGAAAATCTTGTCTAATTGCTAGTGTTATAGCTACTAAGCTGTGAAAATAACACCATTGTTTCATTTTTGTGCTCTTACATCCTTCTATACAGCAGTCCTTCATTTTGGGCATAGACTAACTTATAAGGAAGGTAATATTCTTTGCCAGGTAATACCATGCTTGTGACTTATTATAGGAGCCTATGTCCTTGTCCTGCTTCTGTGAATGGTGTTTTAGAGCTGTGTGCTACACCTTCCCATGGTTACCTCTCTGTTTTCCTGTACTCCTGCCCCTCCTCCCATCTCCCCGTTTCTCCCCAAGCCCACACCCACATCCCATTCTCTGTGGTCAGCCAGTTCTCATAGATGTCTGAAACAGACTTCTTAATTTTATTTTTTTTTAAAAAGTGTCCTCACTTTGTTTTTAAGTATTTTATTTCTTCCTAGTCCTGAGCTGCTTTTTTTGTGGTGGTGTTTTGTTTGACAGGCTGCTCATAGATAGAACAGTTTTCCATAAGGGACTGAAATCATACATCAAATGTATTGTTTTTTATGTAAGCCACTTGAGAACAATGAAAGCAGTTGCTGGAACCCAAATACCATTAGAAATAGATTTATTGTAGTATGTTTTCTCCCACCTTTTTCTAGAAGTTATTACTTTAATCTTAAGAATTTATGTAAGTAGGCTTGTAGCCTTTATACGCTTTATGCATTCACTTTTGAGACTTTTTAGCTATTTAGTGGCATGGTGTTTAAAACAAGTGTTATCAAGGAAATAATTTCAGCTTTACATCATTTTTTTTATATTTCCTTCTGAATGCTACATATAAAATAGCCAGATGGTAATATAAAAGAGTTATAGTAAATGTCATGGAAACTTATCTTCACAATACCCTTTAGTTTGGTATGTTCATCTCAACCTACAAACATCATGAAGAGATAAAGTTGTAATATCCCTTTGTCAGAAAATTATATAGAATTTCAATGTCTTCAAACTTTAAATGTATCTAAGAAAAAAATTACTGGAAATATGTGCAATTAAAGTCTTTCCAGCATTTGTAAAAAAGAAGAGAAATGCTTTTAAACTGCTCTCCTCTTCAAGAACAAAGATATTTTGAAGTGAAAATAATTCCCAAACTATAATTATGACAAACTAGATCAGATGTTCCTAAGAGAATAAATCTTTATTTTTCTGTCATTTTAATATTGCGCCTAAATCAAATCTCAAAGGAGGAGAAAGTTATGTGCATATTATTGCCCAGAACTTAATAGCTTCAACAAGCATCAAAATGGAACAACACATTTAAGTTAGAGCAATATCTGAAATGCTTTAGTCATCATATAAAATGAACTAGAGTGTTGATAATTTTCATTTGTCTCCTGGTTCCACTGGATACCAGATTGCTAATTATTCATGAGATGTATTTGAAGTTCACTGGGTTGATAGGTGAAAAACCTGCTGATTAGATAGTTGTTATAAAAGGTGGTATGTTTCCCCAGCATTCTGACACTTGTCCAGTCCCAGTGGCCATATGCATTAAAATGATGTCAGATGGAGTTGTTACTGATCTTCATTTATTTTAGGTGAGCTATTGGAAGAAATGTAGTATTGATGAAGCTGACAATACCACAGAAATGTGACATTCTTGTTGGGCATTCAACTGATGTCCGAAAGTACTGGATGTAATGTAAATGGTAGGTTGTGAAGCCATACTCATCGGTATTAACAGACAGAAGATTATTAAGCCACTCTAAGTTGCCATCTAGAGGAGGTGGTTACATAATTTCACATGTTGTAGCTTTATACAGATTGACGTGAAGAAATTGGAGAAGTAAATATCTCAGTGAAAAAATAACAGAAATGATCAAATGAAGAAAAAAAAAAAACCAAACAAACCATGAAACAAATTAAGGAGCCTGAAAAAGCCAAAATTGTAGTTGTGTTGAACTAGACTGGTAATCGAAATGCTGTGATTGAGCAGTGAGCAATTTCCTGCTGTCTAGGGCTGTCCTTACCTTCTCTGTGAGAGTGGCACAGAATTAATTGTTCTATTTCAGAAATGCATTTCTTGGGAAGAAGAAAAGGCTATTTTACTTTATGGATCTAATTGTCGTATAGCACCGTTAAAGTTTGCTGAAGTGATCTCAGCATCTCAGTTTTTCTGTTAAGTAACCCTATGCCTTGAAGTCTACGGTATATATTTTAGTTGAAATTTGGAAGAAAGTGAGGTACAGATTTAATGCTAGTCTCACTCCTACTTTAACAGACACTGAAATATATTTAAAGAAAGAAAAAGAGACGCTGTTGTTGAATTTCTTAAATTAAGGTTGACAACAAATGATATTGGACTGCAGAAAGCAAGAGTAGAGTGTACTTTCTGCTTGTTTGATAACAACTCCTTTGAACTTGGTTCATAAGGAAATCAAAATGATACCTAACTGTACCTAAGTGATTCTACTACCTTGTACTGTAGGGTTGATAGATATATATAGAACTACATTTTGATAATTTTTCTTTTTTGCTTTGTGAAGATAGCCATTTTTCTTATATCATTCAGGAAAATTTGGATTGAACATACATGCCTGTAGTTAGCATGATCGCTTTCATGGAAGTAACTCTGTATTTCTGTTTGCATAATGGCTTTTTCATTTGATTTTCATTTCGGGTGTCTCTAGTTTCTACTTTAGAGAGCTGCAGAACCCAGCATCCATTGTCTCTTTATTGTGATGCATGCAAGGAGAGCAGTTTTAACCTTCCAATCTAACATACAAAAAAATTGGATTGCACATTTGAAGTGGAATGAAAATGATGCACAGGGAAGTAGATAATTTTATAGGCTACTGTTCTGTTTTATAGAATGATAAATAATAATGTAAAATGTGTTTTCCTTTGCATGTTTAAATTGCTCAGTCTACATAACCGAATTTAAAATAAATTCAAAAATGAGTGCTTCGCCTTGCTGAAGGAGAACTGCTTTATTCTTACTGTCTTCTAATAAATAAGCTTCTATGAATACAGTGTATTGTTTAGGTCTTAAATTTTAATTGGAATTTGGCAATTTTAAATTTCATCTGGGCACCATAAGGAGAGTCGATGCTGCCACTATTTGTCTACTGAGTTTCAAGTGACTTCTTGCCATTCCCCAGCAGTTTTCAATAGCTTCCCAAGAGCCAGCTATACTATATAAACTGACTAATTTCTTTAAGTATATAAACTTTTACTTGAGTCTGGCTGGGATGGACTTAAGGGGGGTTTTTTGGATTTGTGACTAAGGCAATGTTGATAGCACACCACTGTTTTGGCTGTTGCTGAACAATGCTTGCACAGTGCCAAGGCTTTCTCTTCACCAGACAAGTAGGCTGGGAGTGTGCCAGGGATTGAAGAAAACATAGGTGGATTTAAACTTTGTAATGAAATCAGTAGCATCAATTAATCTAATTGATTGGATTTAAGAACTGTGAAGAGATGTTATGACTCCATCAGAAAACAGTTATTTAATCTATTAATTCTTCCTTGCACATGCACTTTACCAAAGCATGTGGTGTTCGTTCGAATTACATTTTTTTTAAAGAGATGTTTACTTTGCAGGTGGTGCATCAGAAAAAAAAGAAAGGTCAGTATTTTTATTACTTTGCCTTTTTTTTTTTGTTGTCTTTGGAGTGACTCAAGTTAAAACAGATTAAAGATTAGTAAACTCAAAATGGAGGTTACAGATCAATAGAGAGTGTTACAGGATTACTAAATAATAATGAGTTTCTATTCACTTTCCCTATTATTTTTAACTGCATTCTCATATAATGTATAACTATTGCAAGTACTGAGGATTGATGCTTGTATGCATTCTTTGATTCTAATACTGCCTAGCTCTTTTAAGAAGGACGTTATTTGCTTTATGTATGTGTGTACACACACATATATGACAGTGTTGTGACAGAGTAAATTAGCATCAACAACATTTGGGCACTTTTCTTAAATACAAGTCAACTCCCTTCACTGACACAGTGACTCTTCTCATAAGTTCTTTTACTCATCAAAAGATGCACGCCTGAATTAACAAGAATAAATATATGTGGCAAAAAAAAAAAAGGATTTGTTTGTTCCAGAGATTTGAATGCTTGAAAGTGTAGATGTGGCATAAATGTCTTGGTTTTAACTTTATTTTATTTGCTTTTAGAGTGTGTGTCACACTAGGTTGTCATTTTTAAAGCTTTATCTATGAGAGGATGATAGTAGTGTGAGGGTGATGTCAGCCTGAAAAATCCAGGAAGGCCTTTCCAGGCTTTATTCATTTAAGTACATCCCGCCTGCTGGCAGAGGTATGGACTAGATCACAGAATCGTAGAATCATAGAATATTTAGGGCTGGAAAGGACCTTAAGATCATCTATTTCCAACCCCACTGCCAGGGGCAGGGACTCCTCCCACTAAACCATGTCACCCAAGGCTATGTCCAACCTGGCCTTGAACACCACCAGGCATGGAGCATTCGCAACTTCCTTGGGTAACCCATTACAGTGCCTCACCACCCTAACAGTAAAGAACTTCCTCCATTATACCCAATCTGAACTTCCCCTGTTTAAGTTTGAACCCGTTACCCCTTATCCTACCACTACAGTCCCTCATGAAGAGTCCATCCCCAGCATCCCTATAACCCCCCTTCAGATACTGAAAGGCTGCTATGAGGTCTCCACACAGCCTTCTCTTCTCCAGGCTGAACAGCCCCAACTTTCTCAGCCTGTCTTCATACAGGAGGTGCTCCAGTCCCCTGATCATCCTCGTTACCCTCCTCTGGACTTCTTCCAAAAGTTCCATGTCCTTTTTATGTTGAGGACACCAGAACTGCACACAATACTCCCAAGTGAGGTCTCAGGAGAGCAGAGTAGAGGAGCAGGATCACCTCCTTCGACCTGCTGGTCACACTCCTTTTGATGCAGCCCAGGATACGGTTGACTTTCTGGGCTGCAAGCACACACTGCCATTTCATATTCATTTTCTCATCTACCAACACCCCCAAGTCCTTCTCTGCAGGGCTGCTCTGAATCTCTTCCCTGCCCAACCTGTACCTGTGTCTGGGATTGCTCTGACCCAGGTGTAGGACCTTGCACTTGGCATGGTTAAACTTCATCAGGTTGGCATCATGCCCACCTCACAAGCATGTCAAGGTCCCTCTGGATGTCATTCCTTCCCTCCAGCTTATCAACCGAACCACACATCATCAAACTTGCTGAGGGCACATTTTATCCCACTGTCCATGTCACCAACAAAGGTGTTGAACAAGACCTGTCCCAACACCAATCCCTGAGGGACACTGCTCGTTATTGGTCTCCAACTGGACATTGAGCCATTAACCACAACTCTTTGCATGTGGCCATCCAGCCAATTCTTTATCCACCAAGTGGATAAACTGATGTCTCTCCAACTTAGTGACAAGGATGTCATGGGAGACAGTGTCAAACTCTTTGCACAAGTCCAGGTAGATGATTTCAGCTGCTCTGCCGCTGTCCATCAGTTCTGTAGCTCCATCATAGAAGGCCACCAGATTGGTCAGGCAGGATTTCCCCTTAGTGAAGCCATGCTGGCTGTCACCAACCACCTTGTTGTTTTGCATGTGCCTTAGCATGCCTTCCAGGAGAATCTGCTCCAAGATTTTGCCAGGCACAGAGGTGAGGCTGACTGGTTTGTAGTTCCCTGGCTTATCCGTTTTCCCCTTCTTGAAAATGGGGGTTATATTTCCCTTTTTCCAGTCGTCGGGAACTTCACCTGATTGACATGACTTTCCAAATATGTTGGACAGTGGCTCAGCAACTTCATTTGCCAGCTACTTCAGGACCCACAGATGGATTTCATCAGGTCCCATGGACTTGTGTACAGTTCAGGTTCCTAAGATGGTCTTGAACCTGATCCTCTCCTACAGTGGGCCCAGGGTCTTCATTCTCACTGTCCCTGCATCTGCCTTCCAAGACTTGGGTGGTGTGGTCAGAGCATTTTCTGGTGAAAACTGAGGCAAAGAAGTCATTAAGAACCTCAGCCTTCTCTAAATCCAGGGTAGCCAGTTCTCCCAATAGCTTCTGGAGAGGGCCCACGCTGTCCCTAGCCTGTCTTTTATTTGCCATGTACCCATAGAATCCCTTCCTGTTATCTTTAACATCCCTAGCCAAGTTTAATTCTAAGTGGGCCTTAGCTTTCCTAACCTGGTCCCTAGCTTCCCAGACAACATCCCTGTATTCTTCCCAAGCCACCTGTCCTTGCTTCCACCTCTTATAAGCCTCTTTTTTCCTTCGAATTTTCCTCAGCCGCTCCTTATCCGTTCAAGGAGGTCTCCTGGCCCTCCTGCAGCAGTTCCTTCTAGTTGGGATGCAACACTCCTGAGCTTGTAGTAGGTGATCCTTGAATATCAACCAACAGTCTTGGGCCCCCCTGCCCTCTAGGGCTATATCCCTTGGAACCTTACTGAGCATGTTCCTGAAGAGGCCAAAGTCTGCTCTCTTGAAGTCCAGGGCAGTGAGCTTGCTGCATGCTCTTCTCACTGTGCTGAGGATCTCGAATTTGACCATCTCATGATTGCTGCAAGCAAGGCTGCCCTGGAGCACCACGTTTCCAATGAGCTCTTCCCTGTTGGTGAGGACGAGGTCAAGCATGGCACCACTCCTTGTCAGCTCCTCTATTACTTGCAGAAGGAAGTTGTCTTTCACACAATCAGGGAACCTCCTGGATTGCTTGTGCTGGGCTGTACCATCCCTCCAACTGATATCAGAATGGTTGAAGTCCCTCAGGAGGACAAGGGCCTCCAAGCATGAGGCTATTACTTTCTGTCTATAGATGACCTAATGTATCTCCTGTGCCTCTGACTTCTGTGATTCTATGAGTGATAGAGCAGTACAGGAGATCAACAATGAGTTTATTGGCAGCTGCAGAAAGACAAGGCACTGAAAATGCCTGCACATCCTAGATGTGGATATATGATTGCATGTGGCAGTTACCTGTAGAGATCACACTTAAACACTGGGAGATTACTTATTTCCCTCCTTCTGACGGTCCCCCAGGAAAATATAGCCTTCACTGTTGAAGTTGGTAGCTGTTAGTTACTCAGATGGCTGGTTTTCATTGCATTCCTAAAGTAAAACAGTATGTTGGCATGTGTAAGAACTGATACAGAACACTTCCTTAAGTTACCTTTCACCTCTTAGGACATCTGAAGAAGAACACTTACCTCTTCCTCTCCATCTCAGTTAAATTTTGTATCAAAGCTTTTTAAAGAGACTGCAACAGGCAAGAGAGGAAACTATTTCTGAAAGGCATTATACGTTAAAATAAGATCTGGTCAGCTTTGATATCCAATCAGAAGTGGGCTAAGAACTCAAAACTTGGAAGGCTCAGGCAATCTCTACAGTTTCTTTTATATATAGCACATTCTGTATTTTGTGATATATACCAAGAAAAATTTAAACTCAGAGTATATATAATCCATCTGGAGCTTTCAAAGGAATCTAGAGTGGTTAGTTAAACTAGAGCAGTTAGTTACTCAAGTTTAGTTAGAGCTTTGACTTGGAACTGATTTATGTCTAAAAAATATAGTAAAGAGAATAATTATTCTGACTGTCCAAAGTGTGATTGATTTTATTCTTTTTTCACACATGAAATAACACAAAAAAGCCAGAGATAAGACTTGGGAGAATTTGGGCACAGTAAGGGAGAGCTTCTCTTTAGTCTCCTTAGTCCCTCAGTAAATTCATAAAGTTCTTGAAGTGTATAAGCTGGTCTGGATATTATCAGCATATGATATTGATTCACCAATGCTTATTCAGTTGCCACCTGAAGTTTTTTGCTATAAACAAATGCCTGAAGATTTCTCAAAAAGCGAGAGCAGCTTTGGTATAAGGAGTTTTGCCATGCCTTAGAAATGGGAGGGAAGAGAAGAATGTCATATGCTTCTCCGCTTACTTCCCACACTAAATATCTTTCTGTAGGGCTCATTATAAGTATTAAAAAGCACTATCCTTAATACATAGTGAAAAAGTGCAAGTTGTATTATAGTACCTCTTGTATTACTTGATCTAACCTTACTTACATTTGAGGATAAAGCATGAATCCTTCAACATGGAATATTTCCATTTTTTTCTCTACAAATTGCTGTCATAACTGTGGGCTGTCTTACTTGTTGAAAACACATCTGATATTGACACCCCTCAAAATGGAGTTACAGTTCTTTTTAAATGGAGTTTGAAGCAAAGTTTTGCTTTGTGTTTTAGGAGATATTTTGCAGTTGATGGAGAATATTTCAATATTGTAGAGGTGGCATATATTTGATGGAAGTGAAAGTAGTAGCCTGAACAAGTTTGTTCTTGCAGAGGAACATGGGGGTCTTTAGCAGAAAATGTGGAATGCTTTTTGTGCATGATCTCACATTAAATTTTGAGCATGTTCAGTTTTCAGATCATTAAGCTGTTTATTAGAAGGGTCTGTCTTTGCTGCTCATAAAGGTATCAGTTTTGGACATGTTACATTATGGTAGAGAGAAGCATTTAAGTAATTACCATGGGTTCAGCAGTAGCAGTCATTCTTCTTCTTCTTGGCAGCTGGTGCAGTGCTGTGTTTTTGATTTTGGGCCTGGGAACAGTGCTGATAACAGCAGTGTTTTCAGTTACTGCTTGGTAATGTTTTGGTCTGGCCAAGGACTTTCTGAGTCTCATGCTATACCAGGGAGGAGGGGAAGCCGGGAGGAAGCAGAGACAGGACACTTGACCCAAACTGACCAAAGAGGTTATTCCATAACACAGCACGTCATGTCCAGGATATGAAACTGGAGGGTAGAGACCTGGAAGGGTGTGATGGTGCATTGGGGGGGAGGGGTCGCTGCTGTGGGTGCACTGGCTGGGTCAGGTTTGGTGAGCAGTTATATTCTCTCTCCTTGTATTTCTCTTGTATTATTACTGGTGGTAGCAGCAGTGATTTGTGTTATACCTTAGTTACTAAGCTGTTCTTATCTCAATCTGTGGGAGTTGCATTCTTTCGATTCTCCTCCCCATCCCCCTGGGAGTGGGGGAAGAAAGAGAGGTGAGTGAGCGAGCGAGCGAGCGAGCGAACTGGCTTAAACCTACGACAGTTCTTTTTGGCGTCCAACATGGGGCTCAAAGGGTTGAGATAAGCCATAGAACGGCTTTCTGCTCCAGCTTATTTTCACAGACCTTACAGTAGGAAAATCAGACAGTGAAGCATACAAAAGTAAGCTTTTCAGTAGGAGGATGGATGAGAGGGTGGTATTGTACACTGAAAAAAGCATGAGCATGAAGCTTAAAGAAATATTAATGATGATTTGAGAAGATAATATCTCCACCAAAAATGTAAAATTCAGTAAAAAAGTTCTGTAGGTCAGTTATTTTTATCTAATAAGTTGTACAGCAGTATGGAGAGAGTAAATAATTTTTTTTTTGATGTTGCAAGGATGTACAATATTGAATTCATAGCAACAAGAAGTTTCTATTCTCATTTATCAGTATCAACAAAATATTGACACTACTGTGGTGTTGTCATGTCAGAAAATGTCGCTACCCATGACATTACGCACACAATTTTGAAATTATGGCATTAGAAGCTGGACAAGAAGTTATCCAATTATTCCACTTGTTCATGTGTTGTGGGATTTTTACTGTGGTTTTCTTTTTAACATTTTCTGTACTTTACTGTATATCTTATCACTTATTAGAAGTTTATTAGACTTGTCTAGTTCATTGCATTTGTCTAGTGCAGCTGATGAACCGAAACAGAGTACTTGTGAAAATTATTATCTTTATTAAAAAAAAACCCTGCAACCAAGCAACTCTACCTAACAAAAAAAAAGGCAAGATAACTCAAAATTTATATTTAATTTGACTATGTTAAATTCAAAGTTTGAGAATGGCCTAAGCAATCAAGATCCTGGACTATATTGTGTGAATCAACTTTATTGCATGGTTTGTTATTCAAAAAATCATAGATTTCTGGTATCTGTAGTAATCTGTGCAGGGTAACTGGGAATGTTCACTAGCTCTAATAAAGGGGAAAAAGTGACTATAACTTGCTTTTAATTTAAAAGCCATCACAATTTTTTTTTCTTTTAAATCTGAAAGGCGTCTGTCTAAAATGTAGCCATTTGAAGAGAGGGATAAGGCCTGTCAAGCTACTTCTTCTAAGCCACTTGTGTTAGTGCTTCATCTGCTTTGTTTGACCTCTCTAAACAACTCTTTAAAAATGTCGATTTTGGCATGCTTCACAAAGAAGAACTGAAGGGTGTTGTTTAAGTTATTTGGGCCTTCTCTGTTTTTCTTTCTGTGGCATGAAAATGTTCATTTTTTTCCTCTGCCTTTCCCCCCAACAAATGTGTGTTTTAGCCTCAAATGACCCTGGCATCTTAACATGTCAGAGTGTTAATAAAGCTCTGAGGCTGTCATAATGTGGGGTTAAATAAAGTCTTCATGAGCTGTCTATTAAGCTGATTTTTTGTTTGTCACTTTCTGTAGTTTCTTTATCGATGCAGCTTGTCTTGGTTTGTGGGCAGCCAAGCAAACGGGCTTTGTCTTTGTTCACTGCTCTGTTTAATTCTCCCCCTCATTCATTAATCATCCCTTTGACTATTTATACCAGTGGCAAGTATAGCTAACACAGTTAACGTTTTCCTTTGTCTCAGTGGCACTCTTTGTGCAGGCCAGAGGAGGGCTAATTATTAACTGTAAAGTGACATTAAAAACCTGTAGATAAGCATACAAATGCTGCATCCAGTGAAATGCAGCTTTTTTTCTTGGTAGGGTTTTTTTTGTTGGTTTTCTTTCTTTTTTTTTTTTTTTTTGTTAACCTTCAAATGCTTGCAGCCAGATGAATTTTTCTTGCTCTGTATAGTGAGAAGTTCACAGTAGCAGTGCCAATGTCTAGATAATTAATGAAGAAGTCCTGTTAAACCCAGAGAGTCTGCTAGTGTCAGGTTTTTTAGTTTCATTTCTCAGCTTAGCTGGATAGTTTGTACCTTATCAATAAGCCATAGAGATTTAAATTGCTGCTATTTAGTTGGAGGCAGTTCCTTTTCTCTTTAAAGGTCCCATTCCTGGTTTTATTAGTATTCTGTATACACGACTCTTGGAATATGGTTTTTGTTTTGATTTCATATTATGTGAGAGTTTTTAGCACTTTCCTTCCAGCTCCTTTCTAGTTTTGAGGTTGTCCTGAAAATAGAAGTTTGACCTTTGGGTTTCTTTTTGAAACACTGGTACTGGTCACACTTCTTTTGCTTATTCAAAGTCTTCCTGACCCTCTTCCTTCTCACTCACGATTTCATGATATCAGCATGACAACTATTCTGGAAAGGCTTCTTTGAAAAGGTTATACTTGGAAAAGGCATATGTTGTAGCTGTTTGAGGGAACTTGGGATGTCACAAGATCTTTGGTGCAGTAACCATTTTTGTTTGTGCTATAGTGTCTGCCTAATTCCATCATTTGCTACAGGTTTGAAATAAGATTCTGTTTTTTCTGTGCCTTGAAAGTGAAGTGCTGCTCTGTGAAGTGAGTTCCAACAGGTTACTGCAGGATTTAAATAATGTCACAATCAGCACTGTTAACTTAGAAGTATAAGTGCCATTCTGTTGACTGATGTTGCAACTGGAGCTCCGTGTTCATAATTCATAATCATGAATATAACACATAGATGAGGCCATACACCTTGAGTTGATGAAGCAGTATGCGATACTGAGTTTTTAGACATTGTTCTGTTCTAATGACACATCTGCTGGCTTTGATGTTGAGTCAAGGTAGATGAAACCTGTTTTCACAGATTTATTATGTTTACTTATTTGAATGTGCTATGCAGTTATGGATCCCTTCATTTCTTATAGACTGCATTTTCTTAGTTGTCTTTATTGCATCAACACCACTACACAACATTGGCTCTACTGTACATTGAGAAATTTGTATTAAAAGAGAGATGAGTCCATAACTCAAGTTATATTGCACTGAATACTCAGGGCTGTGGTGAATAATTTTATATTTTTTAAATGCAGTCATTCTAATATGCCACCTTTTTTCTGGAGTGTTTCTCTCATAGAGAACATTTTTTATGTTAAAATTATTTATGAAATATCTTTAAAAAATAAATAACAGGGATTTACACGATGTCAGCAGAGGCACCCTGAGCATCCTCTGGCATAATCAAGAGTGTTGACTCCTGTGACCCAGGGGTGACAGTTTTGATCAGCTTTGCTTTACAGTTCTCTCATCCTATCGAAGTGTGAGGCAACACTCATGATTAGCCAAGAGCCACCAGATTTCAGCTACATGCACACACATGTGCATACAGAGTATTTAAAATAATTGCAAAACTCCTAATCTCCTAGATTAAGAGTTCCATTGATTTTTTGTTAATGGGGTTAATACAGATTTTTCACTGGAGAGCTTTTTTACCTCAGACTTAAAAACTCAGGATATTCTGGTGTTCAGGAACTGTGTTGGAAAGCTAGAGAATTGTTTCCAGTTCACATTTTTGCCTTCGACCTGTTATGTAGCCTCGGGCAAACAATTTAATCACTGTCTGCCTCTGTTTTCTTTCTAATTTTTTGTCTTGTCTGCTCAGCTCTTAACTTTTAAAAGTCTAGAACTGTTTTCCATTACAGTTCTGTATTCTAAAAAGTGTAATCAATCAATGATATGACTAAAAAGAATTTTTTGTAAAATAAATCTTACCAATTGCCATTATAAATATTGCTTACAGTTGCTTTGATATTAGTTGCTTAGGGTTATATTTTTGATATTAAAATAGAGAACTAGAAACTGATAAATCTTCTGTGGTGCTTAATGTTACTAAAAGGTATAGACAGAAGGTTTTGTGCCTTAAATACACTATACTGGACTAGTTGATCAAGAAAATGGAGGCTTATCTTCCAGTTTTGAGAAACTGCTGAGATAGAAATAGAGGCACATACTGTGAGATGGGAGCAGGGGTGCCAGGGACAAAAATTGAGACACTTCTCAAATGTTTGGCTCTGAAAAGATAGTATGTATTAGAAGATTATTGGAGAAGTATAAAAGGGAGGATGATTCAGTCCTAAACTCGTATATTTCATGAATAAATAGTGACAGAGAAATTAAAAGGATTTTTTTGAAAGTTTCTAAGGTTTCTTCCTCTTCTGATTCTTACTGAGTCTAATTCTACTTTATGAGGTAGGAAGGAAAGCCCTAAGCATTGACTTACTTGAGGGTTTCCTTTCTTTCCCTATGTAATTTTTTTTTTTTAAATAAGTTAAGATACTTCTAAAAATTGCAGAACTGCACACAGTGAATTGACTCTATGTGCAAAGGTTGTCAGCTGGGATTTAACATCTCTTCCATACATCTAAATCTTCCCGTCTTTGTATTCCTTCACAGTTCAGACAGCCACACAGCTTGTTACTATGACTTTGCCTTTATGGTATGGATATTTTTATTTGCCTGGCTTTTTAGCTCAGTTATCTTTGACAACATTAGGACTGAGTATAAAACAAATTAGCATGTCACCATTTATGTTCACATTGAGGCGGGGAAGAAGAAGCAAAGAATCTAACTACAAAGTAATTTTAGCTTTAAGATTTCTTATTTGTTGAGCTGAGGTCATAAACCATGCCTTTTTAAAAATTAAAAAATGGGGAGAGAGGACTAGATTTACTTTCCTCTTTCACTTGTCATACCAATTATAATTATTCATTTCTGCTTGTTGTATATGAATGCTCTTGGGCTTAATTTAATATCTTGAATTGAATTGAAAGATTAAATCCAAGCAGTTGCTGCATGACTGTCCTTGAGTTTCATTTTCTGTATTCAGTCTTGCAAATATTCCTTGTTGTTGAATAATAATCTTGCTTTCCAGTGTTTTAAAGGTCATAATCTAGAAGGAGTCTGAGCAAGAAACTCCACTGAGTTCAAGGAGGGATAACCTAGGCATCAATGTTCTCTAGAGTAATTATTCTTTCAATTTGTTCATGTTTAGGAAAAGTGCATGAATGAGATTTTTGATAGAGTAGAACTGAACGTGTGCTAAGGGCTGCTCTGCTGTAAGCATCAAGGACTGTTATTTATACATAAATGGCAAGTAGATCTATGTCTCCTTGTAATACTGTAAAAGAAAGATAACTATAGCTTTATTTTCAATATAAACAAGACAACTTGTGTTGGGCTGCTTGTTGATGAAAATTAGAATTTTTAATTCCAGTATGTGATGTCACAGAAATTAGCTGTTTTGTTTAAATGCTATACATAGAATCATAGAATCGTAGAATAGTTAGGGTTGGAAAGGACCTTAAGATCATCCAGTTCCAACCCCCTGCCATGGGCAGGGACACCTCCCACTAAACCATGCCACCCAAGGCTCTGTCCAGCCTGGCCTCGAACACCGCCAGCGATGGAGCATTCACTACTTCCCTGGGCAACTCATTCCAGTGCCTCACCACCCTTACAGTAAAGAATTTCTTCCTCATATCCAAACTAAACTTCCCCTGTTTAAGTTTTAACCCGTTACCCCTTGTCCTCCTGTTACCTTTCCTAACAATAGAAATTGCTGCTTGTGAATTCCTGTCTTTCCATAGTGCACTCTTCTCATTCCAGTTTTTTTTAGCCAGGACTGTATGCAAATAATTTCCCCTTACATGCTACAGTATTTCGTAGATGCATGAAAGATCTCACATTGTAACCTACCTTGTATGAGAATGAAACTTCATTTTTTATCCTGAGCAGTTATAAACTGCATAGCATCTTATTGCTACTACTATTAGCAATGATAAGTGCAATAATATTGTTATATTGTTCTTCTAAAACTTGGCCCCGCAGAGTGTAGTTGTATATATATTTTTTTTTTCATAGTCTGCATAATCCTAATGCAGAGATCACTTCTAAATATAAATCCTTGTAACATGATGCTTCCTGAACCACACACAGGTATTAAAACTCGAATCCCTGAGGAATCTAAAACACCAAAAGAAAATTCTGGTATATCAACAATAATAGTTCATGTGTCATTGCTGGTCAAACACCACTGACTGCTATCCTCTCTGGTTATATGGCTTATAAATACAGCAATAATATATCTAACATTATTGACTTCCAACAATTTTCCCTCTTTGTACCTCTTTTTTTTTTTCCCCACCAATAAGCTGAATATCGATTGGCATTTTTAAAAATGTCCTTGGTTATAAAAATTATTGGAGTTTGAAATATAAAAGAGGAATAAATTACTCAGACGTATCGTATCAGGCTTTCCAGTTTTGCTGTTTAATCACTTGTTCTCACAATGAAGTAGAGAGTGGAAGGGGAAAAGAAAAATCTTTATATCCCTTCTGTCTTTTGCCACAGTAGGGGATGGCAGAGGCTAGGAATTGTGGAGGAAAGGACTGGCCACTGATAATTTGCTACCAAAACTATGGTGAGAAATATTATTCTGTAGCAGTCAACAGGCTTCACCTGGTGTCTGTTTCTACAAGCTCCAAAAGACCCATCTTTATGGGAGAATGCCATTAGCCAGTACAGATTGAACATCTTCATCAGCAGTGCGAATGGAGGCCTCTTCTGTAATTGAGAGGCATGTGGCTCTGTCAGCAGGTGATGGCAGACAGACACACCTGAATGACAGTGTGACAGGGAGCAGAGACAGGGGGCCTCATCTAGCCACTCTTACTGCCGGAGTGATGAGCTCACGGGAACAGTCTGTGAATTATCAGCAGGCCAGAAGGAGATGAGGCTTAGGGAGGGCTGCCAGACAGTTTGCAATGTGCTACACATTTCTTTCAGCAGTTACTATTTTGCTATGCATAGCCTCTTGCTATTAAGCAGACAGAACAGCTCATATCCTGTGGACGGATGATAGATATGTCATATCACTGAAAAATTGTTTGTCTTCCACAGGTGTATGGGATGCCTTCTAAAGCAGACAGAGCACATGACACTTTTCAACACTCTTTTTGATACTGATTTGGCATTCAGGGTCTATCAAAGGAGAAATCTTTCACATGCAATTATGACAGAAAATAAAGGTGATGAAGTGTTGTATACAAAGAATGGAGAGAGATCAAAGGACTGTAATGAAAACTGATTACAATAAAAGAGCTGCTTCAACCCTGAGAACTACACAGAACTGCTTGGGGCATGGCAACATACACACTTGCATGCACACAGCAGAAGCTAGAGATAAAATCAGACACTAATTCATAGGAATAAATGAGGAAAACTCTACATAGCTGCTTGCTTGAATATCATACGGCATGTTAAGACAGTAAAGTGTCTTAAAGTTAGAAACCACCATTCTGACTTGGAAGAGTATGATCAGATACTTTTTTAAAGCTTTCTTTGCTGTAGTATGGGCATAATGTGAAAGTCTTGTAAATTTATAACTTCTGATAAGATTGTAGGATAGATGACTGTTTTCAATTCTTCTATTGTTTTCTAGATTAATCTCCTGGGGATCACACACAGAATAAGTCACTCATTTAAGTTTAAATATTAGCAAGGAGACTGTTTAGTACTGTTAGTTGCATACAACTGAAGAAATAATCAAGTTTAGTCATCTATCCTCTTGACTCCTGTTCTGATTTAAAGCCTATTGAAATGAATTTTCTTTGACTTCACGGTATCTTTCCCAAATTCCTGACTTAATTATTGAAACCATTCATTAGCCAGTTTCAGTTAAGTGCCAAGCAGTTTTGTTTTCTGTCAAATGTAGGGAACTTCATGCTTCTTTCACGTGGCTCAAGAAACCTTGTGTAATTGAGTTTTAGACTGGGATTCTTTTTTTTTGTTTGCTTCTTTTAATACATGTATCCTTTAATAGCTTGCCGATGTCATTGTACTGAAGGACCTATCATTTTACACAAGGTAAAGAATTGACACTCTGCAGCTGTGCTGTTTCAAATTTTTATGTTCTGTCAAGATTTCATGTAAATAGTGAGCTTCAGACCCAGAATGAAGAAGCATTTTTTAAAACTCTGCAGAGCTTGCTTTTTTTTTTCTCACTTAATATTCTGAATGAGTGATTTTATTTTTAGTCCCACAGCAGAGTGTTACCTGGAGCAACGTTGACTCAAAACACTTATATTTGCTAAGAGTTTTAGAAGTGATTTAGCTCCTTGAGTCATGAGAAACAGAACATTTAATTATTTGAAAACTCAGCTACAAAACTAGAAATGTTACCCATAGCGCCGATGAAATTTTAACTAAATCCAGAAAAGCAGCTTAGCACTCATATTTCCAAGTTCTGGCTTCTCTTCTCAAAATTCTATTCTGTCTCCATGAACATAAGGCCTACTACTACTTACAGCAATATATTTTGGCCACCAGTTAGTATTTTAAAAATACTATTCTTGTATAATGAGCAAAACTATGGCTTTTTCTCAGCTTTTATGTAATTCAAAAATAAGTGAGGCCTTTTTAAGGGCTATGGTACATCCCAGAATGAGCATCCAAAGCATGTTTATAAATGTGCTTGTATAAAGTGCTAAAATGCTCTACCTTCTAGTAGCCACCTACTTGTGTGTTCTAGTGAATGCTGGCCATATCAGAATATTTTTTTTCCCAGTTTATTTCTTTCTGTTAAATACAACTGTTAGAGTACCAGAGTTAAACTCTGTTTATTGTGGTTTCTCTCTTTCCTCTCAAGCAGCATTCCTTTCTTTGTATCACTGTCAAAGTCAAGAAAACTTCTCTTTAGAGAGGTCAATTTTCAGAGAGGTGACCCTTGATAGTAAGAGTGTCTTTAAAAGTGATGGCAAAAACAAGCCCAACTGCAAACAAGCTAGAAGACTTTGACAAATTCTACTTTTTGCTCTTAAGTTATTCCAAAGAGAATGATTTTAAGGTGGCTCCCTCTTTCTGTGTTGGTTGATTGAATAACTTTCCCTGGCTAATGATGGATACAGCCATCTTGTATCATAAACCCAGGAACCAGTGGCTGTGGAGAATATCTGTGTCTGTTGTATCAGGCATTTTTATTTTTGTTACCATAAACAAAATATTTTTGTATCATAAACCCAGGTACCAGTGGCTATGGAGAATATCTGTGTCTGTTGTATCAGGCATTTTTATTTTTGTTATTGAATGTTTTTGGCAGAGCTTTCCGTACCATTTAGACTCATCTTCTTAATTTCAAGTAAGGAAAATACAAATAATTAGCAAATGAAATGGGCTGGTTGGGAAGAGTTTTAAGGCGTTTCATTTGATATGGTGATTGCTCTTTTAAGGACAGTTTTTTTTAAATCACCAAAACCATAGCAGCAGCTTATGCTCCAGAGAAAAGGACACAGCAGGCTAGCATTATCTTAATTTCTGTTGCTCTTTTCATGACCATGATATTAATATTTCAAACTCAGTATCATTTGGCTAATGAGAGATTTACACTACAGATTGTCAGAAACTGCAGCTAGTACAGATTTAAACAAATTGATCTCTGCAAGATCAGCTAGCTGAGCTTTGACTTAGTCTTTTGAGAGAAGACACCTTTAAATTTCTAAAGGCAGAAGTCAACTTACTTTTCATCTGAATAGCACTTTTTTTCCCATTTTATTTGTATAACCTATATCTGTAAATGCAGGTGTTACCAAGTTTTCAGGGTGAAATGGGTTGGAACAGATTTCTAAGTATTGTATACAGTAAGCAAACATTGTAGAGCATGTCTACAAAAGAATAGATGAGTGTTCTCAGGCATATGTATGTTCCTTTCCATTTAAGCTGCTTAAAAAGTTCCTGACATTGTCAAATGTTGTTGGTCAGGAAAAATTCTTTTGTCACCTGTGTGTGCAACAAAATTTTTGGAAGCTTGGACAATCAGAACTCTTCACCAGAAAAGCTAGTTTATTTTTCTTGAATTTAAGGTACAGCTTCTTCTGCTTAGCACAGTAGAAGTTGCAAAGCTAGCAAAACTGGCAACTCAAAGTGTTCAGTCTTCCCCGTATCATTAAAAGACATCTTTTTTTAAGGTATGAGTAAAGAATGTTGACTGTTTACTATACTTCTTGAGAGGGAAGTTTGTTGAGTTTTTTGTAATTTTATGTGGAGAACCAGGGCAATAAATAGCAGAAGAATTCTGTAAATTAATTATGCTATTAGTCGCTCTTGTACATTCGTAGCAAGCTATGGTACTTGCACTAAAATGAGACTTCTGTAATAAATTACAAAAAAAGAGCACTAATTCACTGTCAGATCTCTGTTCACTGGGAAAAGATCTTCTTGAATTGTCGATATCACGTAATGGTTTGAAAATCAGTGAGTCGTGCGTTGAAATCTCTAAATAGCCTGCACAGATCCATTCCAAACGGAATGGCTTGCAACTGAATGTGCATTGTTCAATCTTTGTATACGTTATTCAGTAGCCTCAAAAATAACTTTATTTTTGGAAAAAGCTACATGTCCTCAGAAATGAATTTAACTGGATTATGATTAGGTACTGAGGTTCACTTACTTAGTAGATTGAGAATAATGGTCAGGATTTTTTAAAAAAGATTACTTTTAAAAATAGTTGTCATCATCTCTGACAGCGATGGAGAGACACAGTGAATAATTCTGGGCCTACTAGAACACAATGAGATGCTCCTGTGTAGTTTAGAGCTGCTAAATTTGGTTTTAAATTACTTCTGCTAGGAAGCGGTAAGGTACCTGGAAGCCTTTTCACTCCTCTTTTACAGTTGCGCTTTGTTTGGAAGAGAGGTCTGCACCTCATCTGCAGATCTGGGGATGTCTGCACCAGTTCTGTGCTGCCATAGCACCTTCATGTAGCCTTATCTGCTCAGTGAAGCTCTATTTTCAATTTCTTATAGTGGAGGTGGCACAAAATGTACCAACCACTGGATTGGGGCCTTTATAGTAAATGTAAACTTTCTGGTAAATTTTATATGTATTACAGTGTTATATTTTCCTGATGACCTGTTTATATTTCTCTGACAAATTATTTTTAGTTAAAATTCTCTATTTTTGCATGTTTATTTTTTTGGCATATGAAGACAAAAATGTGAACCCTGTTTGCTGTGAGACAATTAAAGACTACTTTTACATTTGCCCCTTCGAAATTATCAAAATGCACGTCCAAAGTTTACAAGCTAAATATTCCTCATGCTGTTTCTCAGGAGCCTAATGTCTGTACTAATTTTGGAAAAGGGCTTTGTGGCAGAAGGAGAAATAGTTATTTATAAAGGCAGAGTATGAAATGCCCTCTGAGTATATTTATATAGAATGTTAGCTTGGTGGTAACTGTATATTGTTAGCCTTTTAAGGTTTTAGTTGTTGCATTCTGCAGTGTCATATTGCATATATTTCTTATGTGCCATTGTGTAATTGTAAACAATTTAAAGTATACTCGACTTGGTAAAATACTCAGAAAAACATGGACTGTGAGGGTCCAGTGGACCAAAGCTTTAGGAGGACTTGTGACTTCGGAAATATCATTCTTCATCTGTTGAAGATAATGCCAGTTGTGGATGTTTATAGAGATGCCAAAAATTCCTTCCCAGCCACTTGCCTGTAGTTGATTTGGCTCTTCTGCTAAAGCAGCAGCATAAGAGTTGCTGAAGTGAAGGGAAAGTGCGGCAGAGCAAAATGCAGCCTGGTCTGAGAAGCGGAGATCAAAGGATCCCCTGTGGCTTCTAATCCTGGCTCTGACTTCAACTTCCATTTAATTAGAGTCAAATCACTGAGGCCTGCATTTTAAAGTGTCTGCTAATTTTGGTGAGTTATTTTTTGGCTATGAGATGTGTAGTGTTATTTTTCTTTCTTTGTGCATCTGCATCTTCCATGAACTACATGGAATTATGGATACTCAGTACCTTCAAAAATCCAGTAATAACTTGTTTCACCTTAGGCTAAAGATTGAAGTGCTCTAAACCTGTAGAGTTGTTAATGTCAGCCCTCTCTCTTCTTTGGGTTAATTCTCAAAAATCTGGGAAATATCTTTCATATATCGCAAGACAGTGTTAATATCCGTAAAGCAGAAGACCAAATGTTAAATTCAAGGGAACCCATAAGGAAGATATTGAACCATTGTTCAAATATACAGAGTTTTCCTGTTGTGTTTTTGTTTTCCAGTTGTTCATTGTTTTTTTGGGGTTTTTTTTTGTTTTTTTTTTTTTGGCTTGGTTTTTTTTTTTTTTTTAAATGAACGCAGCATAAAGCTAGATGAAGGTCCAGTACATTTTCTAGGGCCAGCATATGTTTTCATAGAGATACTATGTTTTTATAGTTGCAGCTTACAAAACTACTTCTTTAACTTTGGAGTTTACCTCTTGCCTTTGCAGTGTAATCACAATTAGTTGTGCAGAGGGAGGTTTTTCCTTTTTTTTTTTTTTTCCCCAAGAATAATTAATCATGATAGAACCAAACTTGTCTGGTTGTTTATTATTGTACAATTGAACCACAGTATATACAGTGTATTGAAATATGTTTGTATACTGCATGGCCTATGCCTAACAACTTTTGTGGATTAAAGTATAAAAAGAAAATTTTCTGCTCAGGAGTAACTCTAACTTGAGGGCAAGTTAGATCATAAATATGCACTGTAAACAAGATATGACATCCTTAATTTTCATATAATTTGAATTTTGTATTTAGAATAATCAATTTATATTCACATGAATGAAAGTTCAGGCACAGAGAAAGGGAAGAAAGGTATATGAACACACCAGGTTGCCCTCTTTCTTGTTTCTGCATTTATGTTACTCCTGTACAGACCTTATACATGCCTGATCCCATGAATAATATCTGCATTCTCAAGTCTTACAAAAGTCGATTTGGTTTCTAATTGACGTTCTAAGCATTTAACATGCTTAATCTCTTCCATCATCCTTAAGGTGGGAGTGGGGAGAGGGAAGTGTATTGCTTCCTCACTACCAGGAACACTAAAATATGTACAATCCAATAATACCAGTGGCTCCTATGTAGTATGAGTTATTGAAATGGAATTTATTTTCATCTTAACAAAATATAGTGTTGAATCTTATGCTCTGTATAGCTTTTATAAACATAATATGCATCTTGTTAAAAATACTTGTAGATAATGTGATATTTACTAAGCAGATCTCTTTCATATTACTGTGAAGTACTCATATTGTTTCATTTGCCATACCAAGGAGAAATTTTACAAACAAAAAGTAATCTGTAACCTGAGGTGTACACTACTGTCTACTACATTGAGGCTGTTTTCATTGTGAGTAAGATGGGCAGGACAGTCTTCTGGCAGCAGTCATCTTTAGCCACTGGAACGGTGTTAGTGGATCTTCAGTTCCATGTAACTCAGTCCAGATCTGGTGTAGTGATAATTCTTTAATTGCCAGGCAGCTCAGTCCTCAGATTTCTTTGTTTTTTGCACTTGGTCTTGACAACGTATTATCCCTTGCGCTGCCGTTAGCAGGGCCTTCAATGTATATATTTTTCATTCTTTTTGTTTGAAATACTACTCTAAAAAAGACACAGCTATTTTGGAGCACACCACTATCAAATACTAGAACTGTGGAAACCCATGAGTCTTTTGTAACTTCGAAAGGGAACTGTGATACTGTAGCTAAAACCCAAGTTGCAGTAATTTTCAGTCGTCTCAGGTGTACTTAATTTTCAGCAGTGCAGCCCAGCAGCACTGCTTAGGTTATTTCTGTCCTGGGTATTGCAATCTGCATTTATAGGGAAACACAAGTGGTAGTTTTCACTTTTTGTCGCAGCATGGCTGATTCATTGAGGCATTAGAAGTGGTTAATGACTATCAAGGTACCAACGTTTTGTGGTTGGAATGTAGAAGTAAGCAGTCAGCAATTGGTAGCTCAAATGTTTTATTACAACCTGTCTAGTTTAAATAGAATCACCTGTTTCTGTCAAGTAAATAGCAAGCATTTTATTTTACTCAAATATGGGACTCTTGGTCAGAATGAAAGTTATTTTTCTGCACCAACAGGGTATGAAAGATTTCTCAACTTTTACATGCAGTTGTCTACTGCATCCTTTCTAGGTTGAGTTGCTGTGGGGAAAATGCAAAACACATTTGAAGACCATCCTGGAAAAGGGCTGTACTGATCTCTTTCAGATCAAAAGAGAAAAAGCAAAAACAGAACTAGGAAACTCAATAAAAATCTTAAAGGTCTGTGTAGAATATACAGTTGTTAAGATTCGGACTGCATCTTTTCGCAGCTTCTCAGTGACTGGAATGAATAAAGGGGATCTTGTGGTGGTAGGAGGTCTGGCTATGGTGCATAGTACTCTAAGCAATTTAGTTCTGTAGCAAATCTGCATGGGACAAGTGTTTGTGTGTGATGTAGATCAATGTTAACATATGTACTTTTGCTCTTTTTTTTTTTTTATTTGTGTTCTGAAGAAATGACAGTTGCCTAACCTTTAAGGCTGCCTTGTGTTCAGAGTGGTCAATCTAACTGCCTGTCTGTCTTTTCCTTCTCCACCAGCGGAGGAGGTGAAGATCACTGAACTTTTCATTCTGGTAACTGATGGGTGGTTTCTTCATTGTCCAGGAGAGAACAAAGACTTGATGCTTCAAAAGTAACTTTCTGGGTACCCTCCACATGTGGTTTCTGAAATATGCTTATACAGCTTATGAACTGGGGAGGATCCTTAGTAATTCATGTGTATGTGTGTCTGTGTGCTGATGGTAAAGCTTACTGAATTTATGGCTTTGGCTTAATTTTATATTGGTGGTTGAAAACTGTGCTGGTGATAGTGGAGCTCCACATCATGTTCCAAGACAGAACTCCATGGAGACTTCTTCAGAAAAATAATAGCCTTCCACCCAGACATGCCTCTGCTGAGAAAAAGAGGTTCTAGGGTGCTTTTAAAAAAGCCAACCCTTGCTTTGCAGGCAGCATATGGATATGCTGCTGGTTTATGCCCCATATATACTCACAAACCTTCAGCAGCTGCTGTAATCAACCTTTTTGTTTCAGAAGAAATGGCTTCAAGCAATTAAGTTTTTTTGTGGTACTTAGTGTTTGTATGAACACAGTGACAGGTAGAACCCAGTTTAAAGTCATGAAGTTGTACAGCCAAACTTAAAGGACTTATTTGTCATGGGAGAATCTCTCTGACTCACAGAACTGAATCCTGAAATACTTCCTGCCAATTCAGAACGTGTGCTCATTCGCCTGAAGTTCCAGTATGTTTATAATGAAGGTATAAAGAATCTTTTCTCAGTTTTTAGTTCAGCTGTCTCACCAGGCTTGCATGAGCTTTAGGCCAAAGTAGTTTCATGCCTAGAGCAGTAGACAAATGGGGAGGGTAAAATCATGGCTTAAGTCATGTGAGTCAGGCACCCTCTCTTTGTTAACACTCCTCTCTGTGCCACAGATATTAACTGTTTTTTCCCCCAGATTATCTCACTGATTAGCATTATATGGCTAAATCCCTAGCAGCTTTTCTCAACTAGTATTTAGATCAAATGTGGCTGATTCTGCTTCAGATGTGAAGAATGATATACCTGTCAAAAGGCTTGTCCAGTTTTTATAACTATATCCCTTGGTCTAGCAAGTTATTACATCTACCATTCTTTGCTTTACTTAAAGTGTATTCTTGCCTGTTGTGTATCCTTGAGTTTGCAACAACTCAGTTGCCTCTTGGTATAATAGCAGCCTTGAAGAGGTGGGGTTCATCTTTTTTGTCGGATTGATTTCCTCTGCTGCTGTCTATTTGAGAGCAGTTTCCTTGGGTTTTTTTTTAGGTTTGCTGTGAAAGCTTTTCTAACATGTAGTTTTTGACTGCTAGGGATTATGTGGACAGGAATTTAGTGTTCCTAAATCAAAGTGTGGTGCCTCTGGGCACAAGGTTTTTTGTGTAATTAAAAACAAAAGTAAATTTTACTAAGGGGTTTTGTCTAGCAAACAATTGCATTGCTTGGTTGAATTACAAGCTATAGTCCATTTATCTTCCTGGATTTACACTACTGAGCCTTTTGTATTTCAGGAGCTTCACATTTTCTGGACTGTTATGACTTTATATATATATATTGTTGCAACCCTGAGTGGCTATCTTCACCAAGGTTTTCATAAAATTTCTCCTTGGTGAAACACTGCTATGGGTAGCAATGATGAGAATTGAAGTATAGAAAAGGCATCAGCATTTTTACCACTGTGTCATCTATTGTTTCTCAGACTGACCTCATAGTGGTAATATTCTGGCAGCTGATGGTATATTCTCCTTTTTCAGTATCTACATTATTGTTCCTATTGGGATGGGTGTGCTGGTGGGAAACTTCAAAGGAAAGGCACTTGTAAGGAAGATAGAAAAAGCATATTGTCAGTCTTAGGAACAGCAAGGGCTACCACTAAAGAGAATGACTCCTAGTTTTAAGGACAGTACAAGTCTATATCTTAAAAAAAGGTAATGCTAACTTAAATATCTAGATTTTCTGAGTGGTTTCCAGAGCAAACAATGAAACCCTTATCCACTGTTCCTTCTGTGTGTTCACACTAGAGTTGCAACCTACTCGAGTGTTTGAAGTCTGATCCACCTTTTTTAAGGTATGCAGTAGAGGGAGAAGGTGGGTATTTTTTCAGTCATGCAAGTGACCCCTGTTATGGATTTGTTGACAAATATGAGCAGGCCTTTTAGTATCCATTAACCAAAATGTAAGATTGGCTGCTTGAAGTGATTCTTCAATGTTCATAGGCATTGGTGGAACTATTACAGGGTGGCAAAAGATGCAGTTAATTGGTAATGATTAAAGCTGTCTGAAACCCAATTCCCTGAGTTTTTAGAACACATAATTGTTCTATGTAATACACAGCGGCACGACTCTTTCATCTATATGAAGAGATCAGAAAAGAGAGATTTACAGCTTAGGTTGCCCCAAGCCACACATAGCTGACTTAATATTCCTTTCCAAGGGAATTTTAAGATTGTTGTTGTGACTGGTTCTTGGGGGATTATGTGTTATTTTGAGGTCACCTGTGAGTTTGTGTTAAATGATTGATTGAAATTAATTATTCTGTCAGGACTGTAATGGAAGTAAGATTGAGGACACTGATAAATACAGAAGCTAAAGCAACTCTTATAAATGCACTTATGTCTCTTTCAATTTAAATAAATCAAGTAGAATACATATACCCCTTATAGTGTTTTGTGTCCTTATATTTTTCCCTACATAGCCAGAATATTTTTTCTTTGGGGAACCCTAGCTTTGAAGAGAAAATTCACTCTGCTTACTGTGGAACAATATATAGCAGTCAAATGTGTTCTCTGACATATCCTAAACATCTGAACTCAAATTATTTTTCTCTATGTTGTTGTTTGGGGTTGTTTTGTTTGTTTGGTTGGTTGGTTGTTGTTTTTTTTCTCCTCAGATAAGACCTTTTTATTCTCAGTCACAGACTAATTTCAAGTTATGGATTAAGTGAACGAAGTGCAGACAAAACACACAAGATTAACAATTAATTTAACACTGGAAGTGATAGTGGAAAAGTATAAACTTTGCATGAGTTATATTTGTTAGAATGACTTTGATTTAAGAAGGGGAGAGGGGAGAAAGACAAGGAGGGACCTTTTCAGGTCCTTATCTTTCTCTGAAATATGCCTGATCAATTGACCTGTTTTAAATGTGTGGCAAAGTGAATGTATTTTTGTTGGTTGTTAAATAAAATGTATGGCAAAAAGGAATGTTCAGTGTTTTGCAGGTGTACAGTTGTGAGGTTGTGTGACAAGTTTGAAGGAGCTACCTGCTATTAATTTTTACTCTTGAACTGTGTTGGAGAGATGTAGGCTTTTAGATGATAATCAGTTTTAATTTCATTGCGGAATGCAAGGCAGTGATTTAAAGGCAGGATGAAATTATTCACCTTATAATGTCTTTAGGCCTTTTAGAACATTCTAGTCAATGTAAATGTGTTCTCTTCTAAATTATTGGGTTTTTTTAAAGTAATTTGAAGGACATATTTAAAGAGTGCTGCCATGTTTTTTACTTTATGTGAGGGTCCTTATTAAACACGTGGTCCAGTTCTCTTCAGGAAGAATGATATGAAGAACCATATGCCTTTCTGAGTTTTGGTTCTGTGACTGGTTTATAGATAACTTTATTCAATCTTCCCATTTTGTCCATTTTTTTATAGCTTGCAGTGACAACCAAACCTAACAAATCTAATATGCTGTCTATACACCTCTGAAAGCATTCAACTGCTAGAAAATCAGTGTGTTTCTTCAGATATACCTTTTACTGATTACTGACTGTTCTCCTTAGACTAATAGTGTGAGATAGGAGGTCCCTAGAAGTGTATATCCATTTTAGTAACATCGCTGAAAAGAAACTGTGTCAACAGTGTAATACTGCACAGGCGCTACCGCGATGTCAGATGATCACATGTGTTATCTCTCTTAATAAAGCTGGTTTGCAGCTGCAAAAACAAAAGTTTAAAGGGTAATAAAATGTTTTCTTGTCCAAGTCAGTGTGGTTTTTATGATTAGAGTGTGACCCACTTTTCCCTTGAGAGTCTCAATATATGTGTGGGCAAGGGTTCACCGAACATAGTAGTAGTCTTTCTCATGCTTGTGCACAGAAGATGCCAGACTTTTCTTCAGTTCACAGTCCAGCAATAGGTGAAAAGACTTGATTCATATCTTGGTTCCTAAAGACACAGAGGCCTTTGTATCACATAATTTTTATTCTATTTTTTTTTCATTTTTGTCTATTCAATTAATCCTTTTTCCATCTTTTTAATATTCAGGAAGTAATAGTTTAAATGGCATTTAGGAGGACAAGATTTAATGCATTGAATGGATCCATTCCATGAGATCTTGAATGAGGACTGCACAGAATACTGCACTCTAAAATGTAATAAATGCTTCTCATGTGGTATTAGTAATTTATTGTATACTTCTTTCCTTGAATTAGTACATAAATTATGGCCATATTACTATAATCCTTTCTTTGTTGTATAGTCTTTAAATTTGTGTTTTGTTTAAAAATTAGAAGGAAAAAAAAAGCTGATCCAGCTTGGCACTATTAAAAATATCAATCATTATTGTATAAATCTACTGTAGTATTGCATGTTTTAACAGTATTAAAGAGTAGTATGGTAGTTAACAATAGTCAGGAAGCCTTCAAAATTTGTTTCTGCAAGTTATGTTCATTGACAGAATCATGAAGAATAATTTGGTCCAGTGCATGTGTGACTTAAGTTGAAATTGATATATAATTTATACATATCTTTTGAGTGTGTGTACTCATGAAAAAAGGCTGTGTATTTTGAAAATAAGCATGAAAGCTGAATGTAAGTTCCCTATTATTTGTGATTCTCAATATTGGAACATGTATTTAAAAGCAAATCAAATGCTGGGAAAAATATTTAATACTGAGGTTTACTATTTTAACATTTATTGCTGCTCAGCATGTCTTATAAAAAGCCTTGTAGGCTGCTCATTGTCAGTCTTGGATACATCGCATAAATATTTAGCTGTAGATAAGACTGTTTCTTGAAATCCAACATGTGTCTGGGTTACATTAGTAATATTTTAAGTTTGCTTTATTTTTAGATATAAACTGGAAACAGTGAGAGACACTTGAAAATTTGAACACAGAAAGAACATTTTAATTTTTAAATATGTTGATTGTGTTTTTGAACAGACGTCAGTCTTAGACTCGTTTGCTGTTCCAGCAGTTATTTCATATGTTATTTTATTTACACTGCATTATTTGCACATTTTTTTAAATTCTTATACATTCTGTTATAACTAGTATCTTGTCTAAAACTGGTCTGATTTGAATATGTCTTCAGAAAATTGGTGTTCGAGAATTCGCGGGTGTGTAAGTCAGTGGAGACAGATATGTGATTTGTGCAGCCTTAACCAAGAAGTGGTTAAGATGTTCGCCTTGCACAGTCCTTTCATGTTATCAGATCCCAGCCAGTTCCAGACCAGAGACTCAAAGAAACTCCCCAGGGCACAGTTATTGAAATCACCTGCCCCTGCGTGAAGTTTCTACTTAACCTCATCAGTTAGTTGTTGACTGATGCACAAAAGCTTATGTTCCTTTGGAGTCTGATCAAACTGTGCATGTATTCTAGTCTGTTGGGATAGTTGAAAACGAATGATGTACTCAGCATCTGAATGTGTAAGAGAGACCATAGTTTAACAGTAATTTAATAGAAAAGAATTAAATTCCCCCCCTAAAATTACAGGTTGTCAGAATTTTGTGTCATTTTCGGGCATCTATCTGTTGTTTCGTGGTACTTAGCAAGCTTCACAAACCAGCTGTATGTGTCTCACCTTCTGAGGAATTATATAGATTTTCTTGCAGTGTTTTTCCTTCATGTAGGTATGTATGAACTGTCTAGGACAAGTCACTGCATATGAGACTCAAATCTATTTCCTGATCTTAAAATTTACTCTGTTGAAGCTCTAGGGTTTGTCATAAGTCAGTGACTAGCTCACCTCACAAGCACTATTCCTCAAGAGACATCTTCTGTCTTTTAAACAAATTCCAGGGATATTACTTTTTTCAACTGTCATGTTGAGTATCTGAAATTAGAATTTGAATCTTTATATATATATATGTTATAAGACTCTACCAGTTCTTGCTCTTGCCTATTCATTTTCATCTGGTTTTTTTTTTCAGTTCTGGTATCTGCAATTTTTGTTATATGTTTTGTCATAAATTCTCAGTCTGGAGATGTAAATCTGACATTCTTCTCTAAAATAAGACCAGGATGCTCTTACAAAAGAGCAAAAACTTCAATGCAAGAGAAACCAGTTTAATGTTCAAGTATTCATTTAAGATACTGAGTTATTCAAGATGCAGAACCAAAATGGTACAGAATCTGAAGAACAAGCATGCAAGTTAAAGGACTGTTTTGTGATTCTACCCCCTGTTTTAAGGCCTTCTTGGTAGATACTTATAACCTCTTTCCTGTGGAATTTAATACAACTTTTTCAAAGATGTCACTAAATAAACTGGGGTAGGAAATTTGTTTTAATATTACTGTCAGCGTTGCACCACAGAAAATTCTATCCAGCATGTCAATGAGAGGATATCAAATGTATTCATGTGATGTCAGTTAGCGTTTTGCTGTGGAAATCTTGTGATCTGTGCCCTGAGGTGTGAATTACAAGAGTTACTCAAGTGGTAGATGTGGTTAAGAGTGTTAACAAAGTGGGCCTTCAGGGTGAGTACAGCTGATGCAGCAAACTACAATTACCAGTTGCAAAGATCTGTGCTCTGTGGGTGATTTGTCCTTCCTACCTTCCCGCCCTCTCAAAATGCGTAACAGGACCACAGTATCTTTTCATAATGCCACAAGATTTTTTCTTATTATTCACCTTTAGTTTGAATTGAAAATTATAGCAAAATGTTAGACGCTCACTTAAAAAGGTCACTCACATCAGGCCAATCCAGTGGATAATAAAGTACATAGAGGTACTACTGATGACCTCCATATATCTGGATTTGGACCTATTTCCTTCTGTGTCTATTTCCTTCTGAAAACCTTTTTCTTGGATTTTCTGTCATCACATCATTTTTCTGCATTGTTTGGTTGGTTTTATTGATACACTTAAATTCATTCCAAATGCTTTTCTTTTTTCCTCTTCTTTTTCTTTTTTCATAAGGTTCAGACCACAAAGTTAAACACCATATTTTTCCCTGTGCTATTTGGCCATTTTGTATTTAAGCCTTTTATACCAGGATCTTGACATTTTTGGGACGTTGGCAGTAAAGGCAAAATAAAATGCTTCACCTGAGTGTTAGGCAAGAGACAAGAAAATATTTATATTGCCATGTGACTTATGACTTTAAAAAAGTGGGGTTTGTGATGTTTTAAAAGGTCTATGAGAGAGTCTTCTGAGAGAACTATAGTTACATCTTCTAAGGACATGAGGCATTTACCAGAAAAAGCAGTTCATGAAGTAAAGTATGTATTCTTTTTTGAAAATGTGACCTATCTGATTCATGGTTGAACTGCTTAATCGGTTTGTTTTGAATTTGATTTATGTGGACTATATATTCTATTAAACAAAATGAAACAAAACCCACAAAAAAAAATACCCCAAACAACAAAAAGACAATGTGGCTAAATAGAGAGAGGAAAGCTCTTTGTTTACACTCCTTAGTGCTTCACTCACTGTTGGTTAGGTGGGACCTTCTGGAGGTAGCAAGAGATTGAGCTTGGTCATCAGAAAATCCACCTAAGTATAAGCTGAAACAGGTGAGGAGCAAAAGAATCAGCAGATAGGGAGTTTGCAGAAGAAATAAAGACGTGGGAGGCTGTTGGAAGGAACAAGGAACAGGCAAAAAGCAAGCTTTCATAAGTGATGGGCAGAAGGAGGCCTCTTCAGAGAGAGGAGATTGTTTGGCCTGGAGAACCATTGATGTTGTTGGTCTTGAGAATAGGAAAGGAGAGAGAGCTCACTCTGTCATGACAATGTAGGTCCAGGATAAAGGAATCAAGATCCATTGGGCTAGAGATGCAGGAACTGGTTAAATATTAAATTAAGATGATAATTTCAAATGCATTTATTGCCTTTTTAAGATAGTTACAGTATAAGGACTCATTGCAGGCTTATGGTATTTATATGCTTAATTATGCAAGGCTGTTGAACAACCAGTAAGGAAAACATGATGATGGGCTTAGATAGTTAACCCTGTAAAAGCAGTATCCCATTTACAAATAGCTATAGACAGTTAAAAGAAGTTGTGTTGAATGAAAATGGCTGTTATTGAACCATTTTCTCCAAACATGTTGTCATCTTCTGCCTTTTAAGTCCTTCTGGCAAAGTGATAATCTGTGAATCTTGCAACATGTACAGAATGTTTCTCCTCGCCCCTCTAGGGAGACTATTCTCTGCATATGAGAATTATCTTTCTTTCTCTGTCCTGCTGCATTCTCACTTAGGCAGTTGCTGTGAGTATCACAACTTTGGAGGCACATGAAAACTGAGAAACTGTTTGTTGTAATATTTAAAATCCTACAATCCTCAGTGCTTCTGTAATGTAACTAACAACTGAGTGAAATGTGGTCACCAGCCTAAGCCCCTGGTCCCAAGTGTTTTGAGGGAAGGCCTAAGGGACTAAACTCACTGCGCCTGCAGGATATTCATCACTGGCATATGAGGTTGCAGGCTTGGTGTTCTGCCCAAGTATTCAACTGGGCAGCTCCATGCCCATGTTGGGAATGACAAGACAGGTGCGTTTAAGAAATTAACAGAAAAGGTAAGTGTTTCACTGAGCTGTTACTTTGACAACTGTTGCACATATAAGGGGAATGCAAAGGTGGGTAGGCAGCCCGCTGCTTTACATTAAGAATTACTAGACAAAGGTGGTGTGGACTCCACCATTGCTTTCTGTTACTACTGTGTGAAGCTACTGTAGTGTCTGGTGTAACTGTCTGTAAAAATGAAATTGTTACAAATGTCCACCATATGGATGTGTGGTAGAGATTATGGAGTGTAATGTGTGCATATATTGTAATATTGGCTTACAGATGGTTATTCAATAACATGTTTCTTAATAAAGAAAATACGCTGAGACTTAAGAAAAGAATTACCTTTATTTATTTGTTTTGGATTCTAGGCTTTTATTTTGGGCATCTCTAGTTTTTGCATGTTTCTCTCTATTCTGTAAATTAGTAGGTGTGTTTTGACAGCTGCATTTTCCCTACGTTCAGCTTCCTAGTTCTGAGCTGGTTCTGAGTAGGAAGTTTTCCGTCTGAGATGATAACATGACCAGAGCTGACTGCCTGGAATCTCAATCTTTTGCTAATTTCACCTAGAATTACTAATTGATGGTCATCTTGCTGCAGAAAATTATTCATATCTGTTTTCCTTTGGGCATTTTACCTTTATTCTGTACCAGATGCTAAATAAGTTTTTCCTCCATTCCAGTCTAAATATTTGTTGATATTGCCATTTTCCTTTCAGTAGCTAGTAACTTTTAACCCTGCTTACCTTGAAACAAAGTGAGTAGATTACTTTCATGCCTTGGTGAAGGCTGTACCTTTACTGAGGAAATGAGAACACTGAATTAAATGTACTCAACATCTGTTTCTCAAGAGACACATGGGCATTCTGGTAATAGTACTTTTCCTCTGTAGTACTAGGAGGGTCTAAACCCATGACTGTGTCTCTGTCAGTAGCAATTATCCAGCAATTATGGTTTACCCATCCCAGGGACTTAAAGGGATGGAGGAATGGGTCTTTGAACTGACAGGCTAACTAGCTTTTCAGCATTGAAAAGCAGAATTAACAATTTTGGAATCTCTTCCTCTCTTCTGTTCAAGAGACATTGTCTTCGCTCTTCACCCCTCCCATTCTCTCCCCATTCCCTTTCTCCCTCCCCCTTTCCCATGCCATCTAATTTTAGGTTAATTACTTGCATGAAAAAAAAAATCACTGGAAGCACACTTTAATTGGGTATTTTTTTTCCAGTTACTGAAATAACCATAACCTTATTCCTCAGTTTAAAGAGGTTTGCAAATAGAACACTTTTAATTTTTCTTTTTTACGCAGGTGTAACTGAAAGGGTTAACTTGCACTGGTAACAATACCTTTATTGAGTTACCAAAAAATAAAAACCAAACCCCAACCTACATAAATAATTTCTACAAAAGAAGTTATTTCCACATGGTTTACAACTCTTTCCTATAATTTTTAGTATCTTGCTTTTGTCACTTGTCACATTTCAAAAGGCATTTCTTTACATTGAGAAGTCTGAGAATTAGAAATTCAAGAACAGTCTTCACAATAGTGGTAAGAAAATATTTTACAATCTAATTTTTGTCATCAGATTAAAAAACAAACCAAACCAACAAAAATGAAAAAACAACCAAAAACCCAACACTCCAAACCCTCACAAACCAAAACCAAACCTCCTCAAAGCCAAAAGACAAACAACTTGGAAAAACTTGTTAAAATAAAGTTTTGAATATTCAGTGACCTCTTCATCAGTTGAATATGGAGCTAAACACATCTGTGGCCTCAGTTTAGGACTGTGATACTTATGAGTGCTGCCGTCATTAACAAAGAAATGCAGATTTCCTTTTGTCAGCTTTCTTTGTGAAGGCAATGATATTTTCTGGCAAAGTGGAATGTTCTGAAATAAGATAGAAGTAAAAAATAATCTGACCAAAATAAGTATCATAATGGCCTCATTTGTATGTGCACAATAAACAGAATCTCAGAAAAGGAGTGCAAATATTGAACAGTGGTTGAATTGCTGAGGAGACTTTGTGAAGATCTCAGCCAGGTGAGGCTTATAAAATCCTGGATTCACTGCAGTGAGTTAACATAGATAGATGTGGTTAAGTATGAAAGGATGTAACCTGTGCTTGGTTAGGGTCTTGGGAGCTGTGGTGGTTAGTTCCATTAAGTTATTCTCCTAGCATGTTCCCATGAAGACTACTGAACATTTCTGTTTGAAGGATTGACTTGGTTGCTGGAATTTAACTTTTGATCCCGGTCACAGTGGTCTAATGGAAACAGCTGTTGTGGAAAGTGAAAGGTTATCTTGCTCTTATCTTGATTGCCATATGGCTTTTATATCTCCTGCAAATAACTTGTCTTCCAGGAGCATTTTGCTGTGCTGAATCATTTATTCATTGCTATCACAGAACACTGAGTTTTACATTCTGTTTTTCCAGCCCTGTATCAGCTGAATACTGAAGGGGTCTGCATCTCTGTAGTTTGTGAGGTTTGTTACTCATAACAAAAATAATCTAAAGAAACTATTCTTACAATTTTGTCTTGTTCTTACACTGAAGAAAACAAAGGCTTCTAAAGCCACCTGCCCCTTTCCTGTGGTGGAGGCATACTGATAACTCAAACTTGTAGATACAGCTGTGCCGTGAATTTCAGTATGAGAAATATTTTCGATCTCTTAAAGATAGATACTGGCCTGGAAATCCAGTGAGGAATTGGTACTCCTGCTTCTGATCATGCTTGAAGGTCAGGATATTCACCAATGATTATTTTTTTTTATATAATTAGTTTTAATGGTTTTAATCACACATTTGGTCCTGCCATTCAGTTCCAGCTTCAGGCTTTTACTGTCTTACCCTTCACTCTTCAAAATCTTTTCAAGAAAGCAACTTTCCTTATCACAACAATGATAGAAACTGGTATTTCTTTTTTTTTTTTTTAATAAGTGCAGTGCACCTTTTGGGTTAGATTACTGTCACAATAACCCCTAAGTCACGGCATATTAACGTGGATAGTCATTTATGCATTAGTGCAGCCAAAGAAACACAGCCCGTAATGGACTGGTGTAATGATGCTCAGCCCACAATGGCACGCTATTGACAGGCAATTTTATTTAATTATAACATTGTACCTGCAAATAAAAATGAAAAAAAAAAAAAAAACCAAAGCAACAACAACAAAAAGCAAAACACAAAACAATACCAAAAACCGCAAAACCAAAACCCAAGCAAAAACCCAAACAAGAAGCTACGTTTTTTATGTGGGAACTGTAACTGGAAAGCATTTCTGTAATGAAAACTAAAGAAAAGCACTGTAATCACTAGTAATGGAGTGTTTGTTTTTCAATGTGAGATATCCTTTGCAATTATTTATAAATTATTCTAGGCGCTGATTTTATCATCAACTCAAAATCAGGTTTTTCAGTATAAATGCAGTAGGTCATACATTAGACGTACCAAGCCATAATGAAACACCCTTTGTAAATCTGGACCTTATGGAAAGGGGAAGTGCACAGCAAGGGTTTGTGAAGGCTGTTGCCTTTGTTAATAGTTTGTAATGTTGAGCTGAAGTTCTTCGGTAAGGTGTGTGTTTTTTATGTTAAGCTTTCTTTCTTATTCTCTTTGATGCTTTTTTGTTTACCTTGTTCAGATAAAGCTGCCTCTCCATAGCAATTGGAGGGAACTTTTCTGTAAAACTCTTGGCAGCTGAGCATGGGTATTTTTAAACTAAGTCAAAAGCTGGAAAATAAAAATATATGTTTGGGGATTTTTAAGAAAAAAATCCCAATACACTTCCAAAAACTTGTCTTGATATTATGCTGTATATTTAATTAAATAGTAGCCTCTGAGACTACAGCACCTGCTTCAGTGCTGTGAGATTTTTTTTGTGAATGTGAATATAATAAATTCCATACAAAATTTCAGAGACGGGAAAGAACTTACAAAATAGAAGCAAATATATTTTATGAAAATTGTATTTTCACTGCATATAATTCAATCTCTTTTTTATTGGTTTGTTTTTCATACCTCCCACAGGCACTGGTCTATAGTGTAAACATCCGCTGCATAAATATGTAGGCTATTTTTAGCTGGTTTTGTATTTGTAGGAAATGAAGGACTGAATCTGAGAAATAGCTCCTTATTTTCTCTTATCACACTTATTTCCTCTTTAAGTACTTTTCTCCTTTTCTATTCTTTAAATATTCTTTTAATTCAGCTTGATTAAAATGATTAAAAATGAGGATTCATGCAGGAGTGTTCTGTAATTTTGAAACTAAAGTTGAAGCCTTGACAAGTGATATATTAGTCATCCTGGAGCATTCTAGGCTGTCATCTACTATGTAGTGCTGAAAAATATCAAGACGGATAGGGTCCAGAAGCAGGATGGTATCAGGAACTGTGAGGCCGTGGCTGGTGCTGCATTCTGTGAGAACATGTGCTGAGAGCAAAGAAGCCATCAGTGTGCATGTTCCAGGAGCATGGCAGTCTCAGAGCAAGTAGCTGACCCAAGTTCTTATGTTACTTTCCAGATTAGACAAGGTTCAAATCGTACATTGCAAAATCACTTCCAAGCCTAAGTATCATTGAAAGTTAGAAGTATTTTTGCAAATATCTAAATATGTCTGTTAGTAGTGGGAGTACATCCACCTTATTTGCATGGAGGGTTTTGAAAATATTTCATTGAATTTGTTGACTACAGTAGTATGCATCTGCATTTCCTGTAACTCCATCATTGTAGTCCTTAACTTCGGTGTTTATTAGTGTTGTTTATATGAACTTTGTTTTACTGTTAATGTATATTCTTTCCTGAAACATATAATGAGGGTTTAGGCTTATACAAGACAACTGTTACTGATGTTGAAATCTGGAAAATAAGCAGTGTATCAGTTGGTCATTTATTAACAGATGAAAAGGAATACTTTAAGTTCTTCAGCTGCATGGGATGGCTTTGGATAGTACTAACAGATGGCAGCTATAACCTTTAATACCTAAGGGAAAATAATTCACTTTGTCAGATAATTATGCCAAGAATATCTTGTCATTTTTTCCCCCAAATTAACTGCAAACCTTGCTATAATTTTTTGATGACTGAAGACGAAATCTTTCCTTCTTTCTAAGTCATCATCATTTAGAAGTGTAATTATTATCAGCTGAAGAGATGTATGTGTAGTATTGTTAGGGCACAGGCGACTGACTGGTTTTCAGATTTGGAGCAAAGGATCCTCATTAGATAGTGTTGGATTTACATGGTGAAGCGCATTGAGAGTTCTGCATTGTGAATGTCGAAGAAAGGCTTTTAAATGTGATTTGTCAGTCTATCCTATGTTTTATATGTATTGCAACATGCCTGTCCTGCCCTCCTGCTAGCTTTTGCAGACAGCACTCACTTGTGCACTCTTGATTTTTGCACAATGGAAAATTAACACTAATAAATGGAATAAAATTGACCAGTCTTGAAATGCATAGTGGGACAACCAAGAGACAAGTTGTTTCAGCAAATGCAGCAAGCCATCTTTACAGTTCTGATTTTTCAGGTTTCATGTAATGTGGTGCATTGGGCATCCTGTACTCTCACTGGTCACATTGACTTATAGCTGCTGTGCATTGGGAGGGATTTGGATTTGCATATACCCGGAATTGTATCATTTTTTTGTTCTTTTGGAGGTAAATATGTGCCAGAATTTTCAGACTCAAGTACACTTTTACACTTGGATTTAGCTTCCTGCATTTAACTCAGAAGAAATATTCCTTGGGTTGTGGCCTGGAGAAATCTGCTGAATAATACTTAGTAATGACTGTTTGCCCCTGTGCTGCTTAGACATTGGGATCATAGGAAAAAAAATAAAAAGTAAATCTGTATAATTATGTTTTGTGTTGGATAGCTTTATATGCGTTTTAATTGCATATGTTGGAGATATCACCTGAAACTGGCAAAACATGCAGTCTCAGTTATAGCATATTAGTGTCTTAAGTTCATTGTTGGATTTGTGTGACGAGTAGTTTATTCTTCAATTTATTCTTAGATAAACACTTTGTGGTTTTATCTGCTGATACTTTTAATTTCAGGATATCAGAGCGCTTCTGGTATGTTTTCTTACAAATTCTTAATGTAACTGGATGCAATCAAGGTACTATACCAGTAAACGTTATCATATTGCAGTGTCAAGCATTATACAAAGTAGCAAGGTAATAATTAGCAGATAATAACACATATATCTTTGTGCAGACAAAGTGGAGTGTTGAAGTCAACAAAAAATTGCACTTCCTGCTTTTTGTTAAAGGCCTGTTTTCAGTGCAAATGGCTTGGCCACGCATTTACCATGCTGATTGGAAAACATAGATGCAGCTTAATTGCACCTAGGAATGTGCTTTTGTGTGGATGTTTGCTGAAAATTCCCCTTCAAAGTTGCTAATAGTTCCCATCTTTTTTGAGTCTTGGACATTTCCTGATGTCCTACAGCGGCACCTGCAAACTACTCTGTTGTCTGATTCAAAAAAGTGAACAAGCTGCAGTTTTGCCTTCATGATATACCTCTTAGCTGTGCATATCAGGGTACTAATTATCAGGATTACTTTTGACCTTTTCAAGATATCAGACTTCTGCTGAGTCTAAACATGATGCATTTGGGTATAGGAATTAAACATAATAGATTACTACAAAACCAGGGAGACTGTCTTCTTGTATTTCAGGTATTAACATGACAGAAAAGGTTTAAACCTTGTCTACTACTGTGATCTGCTATTAGATTTGCTAATATTGTTGTGATGTGAAGAGTAGTTGTGCAAAGGAGGTTTCAATTACACTCGCACAAGCAACTTTAATCCTGGCATTTCTAATTGCTGAGGGTTATATATATATTGATTTATTTTGCAGCTTCTCACAGAATGTCTCTTTATATGCATTCTGTTTTTATATGAATTACCTAGATGGATGGATACAGGTAAAATTAATGAACACATCTGTAAATAATAATAATTCACTTTGATGACATTTTTAGCAGGCTATAATTCAAATTCTTTTTCTACCTCAAGCAATTCTTCAAAACTGAGGGCTAATGTTTTCTCTGAAAACAAAGTGTTCAATAACCATCACAAGATCTTAGAGAAAATCACATGGGATATTGCTGTAGGGCAGGAATGAAATTCAAACATGACACCAATGTATGGCATGTAACAGAACTGTAAATAAAGGAATCGCCACAAGCTCTCTGTTTTAGGAATAATTAAATAATTTGTGATAATGTGAGCAAGGTGTGTGATTGTTTGTTAATATTGTGCTGAATAAATATGAAACAAAGTACCTACAAGATCTTGTGAGCTAAACAGGCATAATGATAAAATAAGAACTAATTCGAGCTTCTGGCTGAGAAGTTCTTTCAGCTTAAATATATACTACGAGGGTCTTGGAAAGCCAGTATCACAGTGCATAAGAAATGTTCTCAGATTTCTTAGTGAAAAGATTTATTTTTTGTTTTATTTAGATAATGGTGACTTCCTAAAACTATCCTTGCTTTAGTCCTGTGCACAGTATTTTATTTCTATTAGCACATAATGTAATCCAACTAACTGTCTTATCATGATATTGATGATTCTGCTATGATATCAGCAGTGTTTTTGTCTTGAGATTAAGGGAAGACTGAACCAAACTAATGCAAAATGTATGCTACTGGCTTGGTAGGCATATGGGATGAAGTATGGCTAACTGGAAAAAAATAATATTGGACTTTTTTTTTCTTTTTCTGCCTTTCAAATCCATTGCTCTGAACTATTTAAATGTACTATTTCAGCTCATTATTATTTTTCTGTGAGCTTACTTGAGAGCCTGAAGTACATGTATAAGAGTCTAGCAGAAAAAATAGTGGGTTTGACTTTTAGTAACTCTTTATTGTGCAGTTTAATTCTGCTAATTCTGGACTCTTCTTTTTATTCTTCATGTCACTAAATTATGAGATGTTCCAGAGCCAAGCCATCTGGCTTCTATAAAAGCCACAGAAAGATCAAGGACATCTCCAACTGCTTTTATTGACCAGAACACCTCATGAGCCTTTAATGGGAATAGTGGGGGTTATAGTGGGGGTGGACAGAAAGTTTGGTTTTCTTAGCTGAAAGTGCTCTTATAGATGAGCCTCAGAAGTGAAATTAGCTTTCTAGACTGTTTCATAAACTTCTTATCACTACAAGGGTAAAACAAGATAAAGATCTGTTGTGTTTCTCACTGAATAAAAGGATATTCTGAAAATTTGGCATACATTTCTTTTACTTAAAATGTTCTTCGTGAGCACCATATGATATTTGTACTACAGTCACTTTGAATTGAAATGTCCCAGCCTTGACTTTTTTTCATGCGTTTATACTGTGTGTCTGTCACAATAAATTTAGGTAGAAAATGCTCCTCATGTTTGTAAAAGACAAAGTCTGTGAAGAAGTTTTAGCAGTCTGAGGAACTGTGTACTCAATGACAGTATTGCTGCATTTAAAATCATTGGCTTATTACAAGCCCATTACAAGTGGCTAGGTTAGGTTACTCTCTAGTCTCAATTTTACTTTCAATATCATTTAACAGAGAAGAGTTGGGGTATCAACGGCTGCTCTTTGACAGCCTTTTGCAACTTTGTAGAAAGATTTTATTTGTGAATTTGAAAATGGCTTTTAATGTTATAGCAGTAAATAAAATGCTATAGGTGGAAGAATAGGAATAGTAACGCTATTTATCTTTGTTACTTTTTGCAAGGCGTCCAAGACGGTGCTCTCATATTTAGGATCATCTTTGTCTTTTTCCCTTGTGTAAATGACCTATAGGAATATAGTTATAAATCAGGGCTCAATAGAAAGATCACAAATATGAGCTTTCATACTTCTTTGAAGTGTCTGTCTGCTGATAAATATATAGGGCTTTATGACTCTGACTGTCTAGACGGCAGTACATGGTCTAATGCCAGGTATCTTCGAGGCTTGATTCTAGAAGATATACTTAAAATGATTCTGAGACCTGTTAACTATTACTGACTTGATCCATATATTTTATTTGTTTTGCTTCTGGTGTTTTTGGAAGGATGCTGAGGTTAAAGACAAACAAACAAACAAAACAAACAAAAAACCCAACCCAAAACAAACAATTTGTAAAAGGTATCATTAAAATCCATGAGATACAAGAAGATATAGCCAAATATCTTAGTCCCCTAGAAACCTGGAATTGCAGTATTTTTAAGTGAGTGTAGTGACAGCTTCAGGCCTACAGAAATCATTTACAACTGTTCATTTAACAAAATACAGCAAATCTTCCAGATGAGATACTGATGTGGGCCAGTGCTGCTGACAATGTGAGTCATGTGTGCACATTTCAGTAGTAGCCTCCAAATATTAACATAATGGCAAGCTGTCACACAGCTGGGGAGTTCAAGAAATGTCTTCATTACAACAGCAGATTACTTTAGCTGTTGTGCCCTGGCCAAAACCCAATCCAGGATTTTCAGATAGATTTGGCATCAGTTTCCATCTCCAGGACTGCATGTAGAACAAAAAATGCCAATCTCTTCCAAGTTCTCTATGCTTCAGTGTGGTACCTGTCCTCAATGAGAGTAAGACACAAATAATCTGGTTTGGGTTTTTTTTCTAGAAGTAGTTTTGTACAGATGTTGAGTGAGAAAGTAGAACAATGAGATAGCAAGCAGTTTCACACTGGTGCTCTGATTACCACAGTAACAGAATAAATTGCATAAGGACAAGAGTTCATCCATTTTGTTGTTAGACAAATTCAGAGAATTTTATTTCTGCAGCATAACCATCTATTCTGCATTACAGACAAATAGAGAAATTCAAAGTATGAATGCACTAATACATGCAGTACATGAATAAAGCATAATAGGAAAGTGCAACAGATGATAGAAAACAGTGAGATATTTGCCACCCAGAACTATGAATCTCTCTGACATCACCACTGGTTAAAAGAGAGACAGATCTCTGCTTTGTCTTAATTACACATAATTTGGCTGACAGTTGAAATAAAAACCTAAACAGTCAGTCAGTTAAAGATACACAAAATTAAGTATTTCATACAGTGTCCAACCCCTTTAATCTTTATTAATAACTTAATTACATTAATTACACCAAGGTTTAAAATATTGCTAGTACAAGAGGGGGAAAAATTATAGACTCTCCTAAGTAATGAGCTGCATAGCAAGTCTGTTAGAATTAAGACTGTTAGCAAAATGCAAAGTAGCAGTAATTTGTAAATATATACTCCACAGTATATAATTCTTGTTGTTCCACCCCATGATTGTTTTTGTTAGCAAACTCCAGTAGACATCATTATGGAGGTCAAATTGAGCATACCAGAAACATTATAAACAGAAGACTATTCTCAGACTGAGTGGATGTATGAATAACTTGGTATTTCCACTATGTTTTCACACCTTTGGTTTTGTTGCTGTTGTTATTTAGAAGTTTGCTTTTTTTTTGGCCCTATCTCCAGCAAACGTGTAGCACTAAAATAACCTGAATTTTCTGGGGTTTTGCACCTGAACCTTATTCTGTTCCATTCTATCACATGTACATATCTATGTAAGATAGCACAACTATCTTACATTAAAGTATTGAAGCTTTATATACAAACTCACGTCTAAAGATAGTGTGGTAGATCCATGTAGTGGATCAGATTTGCTAACTTTTAGCCTCCTGTCTAGGTAATGTTCCCTTTGAATAGTATAAATACATGGGCAGCTTCAGAGAAGTTATGTCTCTTCTAACTTGTTAGACCAAGCAAGACTATATAAAATAGCAATTTGCCAGTAAACTTGATGAAAGTTAGGAATTATGAGCACTCTTTTACCATAGTTAGGTACATCTACATTGTACCTTCTTACAGAAGCATGCTCACTGTAGTCATCTACCCCTTAATAATCATGATTAACAGATATTTGTAAATATAACTTCTCTACTTCACCTATATTACCGTACAGATCTGATATTGCTGAGCTGTATGAATGTTTCTTTGTCATTTAAGTAAAGAACGCATTTGAATATTTGAAATAAAATCAGGGTATGTTTAGTTTAAGTAGGAAAAGTATTTCTGAGTTGTAAACTGCTTAAAACCAAAGGAATGGCACCTTGTTAATGGGTAAGTTATAGTTGAGATATATGTTAAGCATCTTTTCTAATCAAATTAGAATTTGCTTCTTAAGTCATGTTTAAAAGACTTTAAAATGTCTTTAAAAGATTCTTTCTTTGGGGCATTAGCTTTGGAAAGAAAGCTGATACCCCTTTCAGGTGATTCTTTTAAAGTGAATTATTCTGGTGACTGTAAGTACACATTCATATAAGAATATTCCTGTAAGCTTTTAAAGAAATATTTAAAAATGTGAAATTATTAAAATTATTTCTATTGTCTCCAGAATAAGTTTTGCCCTTATTAAAATTTAGAACCAAGTGTATCTCACAGAAGAAATTTTACCTCTTGGCTAGAACTGACAGGGACAATTTGAGAGATCCTGCTAACTGTAACATTTTAAAATGTAGAGATGCAACAAAATGGAAAGGTATTTAAAGTGTTCATATTTAGGCTTGCTTGAGTAGTCATTCAAAGTTAAGGAGCCAGTTGCATTTGCAGTTTGTCAAGGATGTGGTGCTTTGTCCTTCCATGCTACTTCACTGAGTGTGTCAGTGAGTCTGCCTGGGAGACATTGGTGACTAATCACTGAAGTGCCTGCCTGAAGTGTTTGACTATTGTTCTACTTACCATCTAAGGAATCTGAATAGCTCTATGGTTTAAGCTACAGAAGCTACAGAAAGGTGCTTTTCTTATCCTTGCCGTGATAAATTATGGAAGTATCCATTGTAGTCCCCTGATTACTACTTTTTCTGTTACTATAGTCACCTGTCATCTGCCTTTATCATTCAGATCAGTGGTTTGATGCTTACTCTTTGAAGATTCTCCAGATGTGATATTTTTGTATTCTTTAATACTTCTGAACTTTTGAATACCTAGTTAAAAAGCCGTCAACAGTGATAGATATCTACATAGATGTCACCATGCTGTCACAATGGTAATTCTACATACCTTCAAAATTATAATGAAAATATTTTCCATGGTAAAACTATTAGACTAAAACATGCTAAAACATGCTATCCAAGATTGCATGTTTGGGATTGAACAAGACAAAGGCATGCTATATAGACTGCTTATTTGTCTAAAACTAATTCAATGGTGATGGCTAGAAATAAAGAAATGCTCTTTGCTTATTTGTACCCTGAGACTTTAGATTTCATTTTCCTAGATTTGAATTCAAGTACTCTTTATAAAAATTTACTTTGAAACTGAAAAGCTTAAAGATTATCACATTAAAAGAGAAGGAAAAAAAGGAAATCCTGTTACTTTCAAAATTAACTTTCCTGAAAAAAGAAAACTGTTTGTTTAACTTAGTCTTGTTTGTCTTCAGGAAATACTGATGCATATCTGGGAATATTGCTAAGTGTTCCTACTGGAAATCTTGGTCTAGCACAATCATATGAACTAGAAAGTGTGAATGAAGACCTGAATAGTACAGTATTACCTTTATACTTCTTTTATTGAACTCTGATTAATACAAACATGATTTTTAATTTTTGCTTTATTTTAGAATGTATTTTCTTAGCCTTCTGTATACTCAGTCCTGGAAGTGTGTACGGGTAAATACAAGTGAGCGATTTGTTAATTCTTCTGCCTACCAAATAGTGCTGCAATACACAATGTAGACTCTATAGGAGGTATCATTTCCTTTCATGATAGATTCCTAAAATTTATTTAAGTTACTTAAAAATTGCTATGGTAGAAAGAGGGAAACTCAGAAACTTTCATTCCGAGGCTGTCAGTTTTAATTTTTTTTTTGCTATCTTTTTATTTTTGTGAACTTAATGCCCAGTTTGGAACTCTAGGCATAGAATTACCAAAGACAGTGCTTTTTACACAGTCCTACTCTATTTCTTTTAATCAGTGGGTACAGGGTTACTGTTTCCTGAAAGGTATTGCATGAGAACACTTTCTATTGAATTATGAGACACAGCATGTTCTTCTGTGATAATTTTTATTCCTTTTTGTGAGATTGTCTTGATGATGTTATGATACCGATAAATAAATATAGGACAATAAATGTAAACTATAGCTGGACATCACTATTTGGTATCAAAAAAATGTTGATTTTCTTTCACTTGAGTTTTATTTTGCTGCAAAGGCGTCTAATTTTGAATTTTGTAAGACATTCAAAATGTAGCTAGGCCACTGTTCCATGTTTTAATAGATTTTTGAGTCTAGATGAATTACACTAGAGAGTAACAGTCACTATATAAATCTGCATTATGTCCGGCTGTTAAAGAAAAGCAGTAGGAAAAATAGTATATTGAGAAAGTATCATGACAGTATTTTCTTTCTCAGTTTCTTCTTAACTTGCTCCTTCACTGGAACTGCTGAGTATTTTTCTCTAACTTCGATAAATATTAGAGCAGTGAATGTTCAGGTACGCCTATGGTTAGATCAGAGCTTCTTGTCTAGCCCTGAAAAAGCACCTGTATTTGAAGTGGATTCTGCTATTGTAATATTTGGTGAATAGGATTTCACTGGGAACTGGTCTGTGTGCAGTGAGAAATAGGTCCTTTTGCACACTATTTGTAATGGAGTGGAAAATTACATTTGCCATTGCAAGAACAGCCCCATTAGTGGGAAAGCAGATTCTCTTGCACAGAGCTGGAATGCACCTCGGGCAGTGTCAGGGTGACAGTGCAAATAATGGGAGTTTGGAATGAACTGGGAAATACTAAAATGAAAAAAATGCTTCTCTTCATACATTGTGGTTCCTTCAGAAATTTACTGCTACATAAAGAACAGTTTGATTTAAAACAGCATGAAACTAAAAAAACCCACACATTTGAACTACGGTTTGTAGCTTGTTTTGAGGATGAAGCCTATTGTTGTGAAAAGGCAATACAGTGGTTTTATTCCTAGACCATTATCTAAACCAGTGTGAAGCCGCTATTATAAACACTAATGCTAAAGTGTTTGCTAGGTTTGTTTTGGTTTTGGTTTTAGATAACACTGCAAGTGTTGTCAATTCTATCTTAACCATATGGGTATCATAGGAATAAAGTAAAGGTTCTTCTATGCAAGTGCAAACATCTAAGCAAGTGTAAGCATCTAAGACTGTGCAAACATCCCTGAGCTACCCTTTCTAGCAGCTTTTCTCATCAGTGAAACTGTTTTAATATTACTCCACCTACAACTTCTTAACTTCTGAGTAGGTATATAGAAGGAGTGGTGTCAGTTGTGTTTTATAGTATTACAAATCTCTGACAAGATAAACTGCAGATGATGACAGTTCACAGAGCAAAAATAATTTATATTCCCTTGATGCTTAAAAAAAAAATAAAAAATTAGAGCTCCTAAAGATTCTGAAATATGTAATACCAAGAACACTGAAGACTGCAATTCACTTTGCTTTTTTAAATGTATTAGACAGCTAGAAGTTCTGGCAGAGATAACCCGTGCTCTAGAATGACAGTCAAACTTTAATTTATTTAAAATCTGCCATTCCCCTATTGAAGCTGCACACTTGCCGATTGAAATATAAAAAAAAAGGAAAAAGTATACACCATAATTTTCTTTTTTTAATCGAACTATGGTAACTGACAGCTTCTGCAAAATCCACTACAAAGGGCTGAGGTAGCTATGTAGCTCTGTCATATAGACCAGGAGTTTAGAGAGAATTAAAAAGTCTTACATTTCCTTGGCATTCTTCTGTCAGAGTGGCCCACTGAGTTTATAGTCATTAACTTCTCTAGGAACTGATCTAAATGATAAAATTCAGACTGACATTTGAAGGAAATACTTGCTATCAGAGTGCTGCATATAATTAAGCATATGAGCCTCGATGATTCACAGGTCCCAGGTCATTTAGACTAAATATCTGTTAAGGGTTGCTTATCCATCCCCTGTTGTGCAATAGGATTTCAATGTAGACTGTCTTACTCCTGTAGTAATTTCTGTTGGTATTTTTCTTATTAGATGTTATGTGATAATTCTGACTTTGAGCAGAAGCTCATCTGTATCTTTCAATAAGAAACTTCAATCATTGACAAAGTTAGGGCCAGTATTTTTACCTGTATTAAAAGAAGTATCCATAAGCAATTAAGCTGCAGGCTTTTAATTCAGCTGAAAAGGTAGGCATTAGACATTAGGTATAGTGAATTTGTAGAGAATGGATTTTGAACAGGGTCACCAAAAGTAAGAGAGATTCTTGACCTTCATGCTTTTTACACGAATGACCTGATTTTTGCTTCAGTCCTCCTCTGCAATGTACCTCTGACCTATCTTTGTTTCAGGAATGGCACTTTCTAATTCCCAGTTTACATTTTGAATAGGTTCCCTCTCCTAACACAGGTTGAGAGAATTTAAAATAAGGGTAGTTAGTATTTGTAGTTATTGTGGGGTCCATCCACCTTCTTTTTCGTCCTTCTCAGGAGTGAGATCTGTATGTATTGGCTACTATCCTCAAAGATACAAGGAAATACTTAGTGTCAGGCTGATTTGTATGTTTCTGATAAAAATATTTTTCATCATCAGGGTAAATTACCCATTTTAGGTTTTCATTGGATTTATTCCAGCAGTGCTTCCAAGATGTGTCTTATGTAGGAGGTTCCATGTTTTGTATCGAGTGAGGACTGAGGCTTTCCTTATCCAGATCAGATTCTTCCTTTGATATGTTAGGATAATTGGGATAAAAATACAATAAATGAACAGGGTCTGACACCCATGCTGTATGAAAAGCTATGTGTAGCATCTGAGTGAGTGAATGGCAGTTAGTCTCTGGGCCCATTAAGGCAACTCTTACAGTTCATGGTGGACAAATGAGCAGCTTACATAATTTTTAGTCTTTGTTGAAATGTATTCAGATTTTGAGCTACAGTGTTCTTTTTCAAAAGGAAATATCCACAGCTGCAGAATGCAAGTCCCTGTACCGTGAGATTTTAGTCTAAAACTGTAACTGAAATACTTAATCTTGTTAGTGATAAACATTTTTTTTCTCTTAATATTTCTTCAAAAACATAAAGACTTGAGAACTTTTAATTGAAATGATATATCCTGGTTTTATTTTCTCTGATAATAAGGTGCAAACTGTGTGGGACGAAATAAATATGTTTCTGGATGACACCATCTTGATGTTTCTACACATTCTTTTCTAAATATATTCTTTACCTTAGCTGTCTTTAAATACTTTTAATATTAAAAGCACAGAATGAGTGCCAGACTTGTCAATTCCAACAACAAAGTGCTGAAATTTTCAGTAAAACTGAGAGATCCATCTCCCACACATTGTAATGAATAGGTTCATAAAAGGAAAATAGTTTAATTACATTTTAGTTCATGGATTGTTAATAGGCTGGAGTATCTAAATTGAATAATGTGATTCTGGTAATAATTATGTGTAAATGAACTTGTTTAAATGATATTTTACAGCTTCTTTATAAAATTACAGCTAGAGGCAATCCAGTGATAGACAGACAAAGGCCATGCAAAAATTATCATAAACTATTAGCTTGTTTGCAAAGGGTTTTATGTTAATCTTTTAGTACTTAAAGCACTCTGCAATTAACATATCACGGGGAGCTGCCTCGAAGCAAAGGCATGCAAATTAAAGTGCTTAGATAAAAAGCATTCGCATTAAAAAAATCAAAGAAAGGGCGGCATAGCACTCAAAGGGTACTGGTTTTATATTTGAGATTAAGGAGGTGTAATGATTGTGTTATCTAACTAGGGTCGTAATTAAAGCTTTTCTCCTGCAGACATGACAATAGATACAGCATTGATTTCGGTGTTTTATTTGTGAAAGTCATTTTATTTCAGGGCAGAAGATATGAATAGCCTAAATCAAAGGGCTTGAAGATTGCTTTGTTGATAGTACTTGTTCAACAGCTGCCTTGTTGCTTAATACACAAATGGGGAGAATGGTGAAAGAGATCCTGGGAGGTGCTCCATATTGTGTAATTCCCCCACTGGTTTCCTTTCCTTTCATGAAAAAGGCATGGATTTGTGTACTGATTGTAAACAAGAAATCTTTTCATACATCACCAATGTTTTTCCTCCCTTAGTTTCCTCTAAACAAAAGAAGTCATAAAAGCCTTGAACTAACTTCTACTACTGCTCTTTCCAAACTACAAAAGTTTTTGTAATCAAACCATCATCTGCTCTCAGAGATATCACACTTTCAGTGGAGAACAAAAAGTCTACATGTGGCTGTAATTCCTGTTATCAGAAATGCCAGTGTAACAAAAGGGATATGCTGCAGAGAACTGGGTGTGAGATTTTATTTACATTATATCTCTGGATCTGCAGTCTCCAAAGATTGGGAAGGGGTGAGGGTTTCTTTTGGTTGTTTGTTTGTTTGTTTGTTTGTTTTCTGGGGAAGAGGGGAATTCAATCGCTGTAGTAACAGGGTAGAAAATAGCTGATCACAATAAGTACATCTGGACAGGTTCTTAACTGGCATATGTAGCTATACTGTCTGCTTGTTCTAGTGGGGAGTTACATGCGTGGAATGGACAAGGCCCAGGGGCTGATGTAGGAATAAACTAGACTGAAATGAGGGTGGATACAGTAGACCAATTTGAAAAAGAATTGTATCAGTATAGCTTATTGTTGTGATTTAAGACCAGCCGTAATTCAGAATCACATAGCTACTATCTCACTCCCCCCAATTCCTCCCCCTGCTCCTGAAGGGATGGGGAAGAGAATCAAAAGAATGTAACTCCCATGGGTTGAGATAAGAAGAGTCCAGTAACTAAGGTATAACACAAACCATTACTGCTACCACCAATAATAATAATGATAAGGGAAATAACAAGGGAAGAAAATACAACCGCTCGCCACCTGCTGACCAATACCCAGCCCAACTGAGCAGTGATCTAACCCTTCCAGGTAACTGCCCCCCGTTTATATACAGGGCATGACGTGCTGTGGTATGGAATACCTCTTTGGTCAGTTTGGGTCATGTGTCCTGTCTCTGCTTCCTCCCGGCTTCCCCTCCTCCCTGGCAGGGCATGAGATTCAGAAAGTCCTTGGTCAGAGTAAACATTACTGAGCAGCAACTGAAAACATCGGTGTTATCAGTGCTGTTGCCAGGCCGAAAGTCAAAAACACAGCACTGCACCAGCTACTAAGAAGGAAAAAAATGACTGCTACTGCTGAACCCAGGACACTTATTTCCTCGCTGGTATGGAAGGAGGTAACTCAATATGACATGTCAGTGTATCTTATTTCATCTCTAATGTGTAAGAATTTAACTCAATATGCAACTACATGCATGGAACAGGCATTATATCATTTTTTGTTGTACCAGTATACTTGAAGTTTCTACAGATTTTTCCATTATAGACAATATGTGAATTTTCAACGTGTGTGTTTCCTCTTTCCTTAACCAAATTAGGGATTAATATGGTACAGGATCTCACATAAGAACTATCCCAAATTCCCTTGGAGCCTTTCTGAGAGACTCAAATATAAAGAAATAAGTCTGACTTTCTGCCAGTAGACCTGCACATCTCCTAATTTGGGTTTAAAGTAGGAGCCTATATGTCACAAAAGAAACAATTCTCTTGTGATTATAAGCAGTAAAGGACTGGTGACAGTTTTTGCTTGGGACTCCACTGCTGGTCCCCACCCTTTTTGCTGCTGGAATTTTGGGTTAAATTCACATTCCTTTCCCATAATTTTCAAAGCTCTTCATGGAACTGTCTCAAACTATCTAAGAAATAGCCTTTCTCCAGCTGTAGTGACAGATTCCTAGACAGCTACGTTTCTCAGGAGCTATGAAACTGTCAACCTTGAGGATGATGCTTGCGAGAGCAACAGAGCTTTCTCAGCAGCTGGCTTAAGGCTGTGGAACCTGGTTCTGAAGGAGGATAGAATGACTACAAATCCTGCTCTTTGCAAAGCTGTGTAATATTCAGCTGTTGCTATCAACAGCCAGAGGAGAAACAGTAATGATTAAAGTAAAAGGGGGAAGAGTCTGCAGGCAGAAAAAGTTCCCAGGGAAAGCAGAGAGACAAGACTACCTGACAACTCATGTAGCAGGGTGGTTATGACCTTTGTTCAAATAACACATACTGAGGACAATGGCTTGCTTACTTTGAAGCACTGGAAACAAAAGTGTTTTAAAGATGGTCTAAGATTTCTAGCCTGATTTCTAAGCCAAGAGCTTCAATTAATTTCCATCTGTATGTGGTGCCATAGCTTGATGTTCCATTGAAATTCTACGTGTGATATTATCAACGTAAAAAGATTTTAGGTTTTGGGGTTGTCACATCATTACTTTAAATCGAATCCTGAATGGAAGAATCATTCAGCTACATTTGGATTAGATTCATGATTATGCCCTTCCACCTCCAAATATTTAATGGAGTAGCTGTTTATTGCCTTAAATATTTAGAAAAAGCACATGAGAAATAAAAAACAAGATCTTGTGGGTGTTTTGCAGTAGATTGTGTAAAAGTTTCCGGTGTGTTTTTCTTTTTTTGAAAGGTAGAGATTTTTGTTATATAGGCTTCATTGAATCCCATTGAGGTTTAATCTTTACTCTTACAAGCTCTCGTCTTTGCAGACTTCTACCCATCTAATTACAGAGGACTTTAAGGTAGGGTACCCTCTCACTGGATCTGGTTCTTAATTCAGTATGAAAGGTCAGACTGAAAAAAAAAAGGTCTAGATAGGTTGCAGCAGATTTATCTGTAGCCCTGTGTGGTTGCTTTCAATATTTATTTTTTAAGCTGAGAAGATTATAGGATAATACTGTCTAAGAAGGCAAACAGGATAGCATAATGGCATTTTAGGATATGTATTCTGCTTAAGGAATAGGTGGAACCTCTTTGCATAGAATGAGATTACTTCTAAAAAGTATTCCTTGATTCTGGAAAGAAATCAAGGAAAGCATTTGAAAAACTGTTAACTGCATTAAAAGTATTTAGCATATTGGTGAAACCTGTATGAGCAGGATCTTTAAAGCATCTTAAAAGGCTTTTAAATTTTTGTTTGTTTACTTTCAAGAGACTGTTTCCAGCACAACTCCAAGTGGAAATGTACATGATCTGCATATTACGTTATAGGAAAAGGAGTCCTTGGAAGCCAGGCTTGCTGTTTTTTTCAAACACAGCATCAATTTGCTCTCAGGTTTTTTTAATGAGGAATTCTGCTGCTGAAGACACTGTTGCTCCACTGGGACTGAAGTTGTTTTGCTGAAGTTTCTTTCTTCCTAATAACTGATGGGAAGACCATGTATTGTCATGTCACTGCTCTGAATTCTGTAACACTTATTAATATATAGACTTTATAACTTAGTAATAACTGTCTTCCAAGTTATTGTAAGGAAAAAAAAGCTAATGGGTGAACAAAATGGCCATTGCTGTCTTTAGCAGTTTGGTTAAGATGTAGGACAAAATGGCGGAAGATTAGTATGATTCCACTTCATTCAGTGTTGCAGAAAGAATATGAATTCTTTAGAGGTTATGAAATTCCTGCATCACTGAACATCTCAGTTTATGTGGATCAAGTTATATGCCTTATATCTCCCATATCAGGGACAATGGGAGGTCATCATTCATAATGACTCCTATTTCACTGGGTAACCTCCTGAAATCAGTACAGCTGAAGCCTCACATTAGAACACCTTTATCTTCCAAAAGCTGCAGTGTAAGAAATAAAAAAGGGACACACACAACTTATTTTGAGTGTGGTATTGATTTGCTACATTCAGGAAAACTACTTTATTAATTTTAGGCATGTGCTTAAGTTTATAGTTACCTCACAAGTCTGGGTCTGACTTTTGCTCATAGAACTGGCTTCAAGTTGACCTGGAATACATCAGATAAGCTACATTTGAAAGATCTGACCCTATGAGTTATCCTTGCTGATAATTTCCATTTCAGGACTGAGCACTTTTAGCTCTGCATGTATTAGAGCATCCTACAGAAGGAATTCTTCAGTGAGACTGAAATCTTATTCACTGGGAATTGTGAGATTGGGGGACTTACAGCACTAGATCCTGAATCAACAGGCCTTTGTTTCTCTGTCCAAATTTTGCTTTACTTTTCTGAGATTTGTGGAGTGTCAATTTAGAAGTGTTTTAAAAACTATTTTCTTCAAACGGCTTGCTAACTACCATGTATTACAATGGGCTAATATAAGAATATTCAGGGTTACTAATGGGCGTTTTGTGTAGTACTGACACAGGGATTTGTTATCTAGGAGCAGAAGTCGGTGCTGGCTTCATTAAGGTGGAAAAAAAAAAGAGCCCACTGTAAGAAACAGCAAAAAATGCTATACGTTATTTATCACTTCTACTCTTACTTTTTAATTCTGATGAGTTTCTTATTAACTTCGCCATTTTTATTTTGCAATGTCTGTGTTCGTGTATCAGTGCCATTTTAACAGAATAGTTAATAGACATTATGATCCCTTTTATATTTTTCTTTGATTAAAAAGACATTCTTCCTCCTGGAGATTGTGATTTACAAAATAGTCACAACCACAGAAAAACTGCAGTCAAGGCTTGTCATGGATTACATGATTTTTACAGTACCTGCATTTTTCAGGCCTAGTTTCCTTTATTAAAAACTGTATGAATAGTCATAATTTTAGTCTTTTTCTTCTGTGAATCTCTCTAGGTTTCTGCTTGGTACTTTGAAAAGTGCTGGTCTTTTTGGTACAGCAGATGAAAAGGATTGCAAAAAAGCAGCTTTAAAATTGCTCCAACAAAGTCTGAAATTGAAAGCAAGAGCTAGGACAAATATTGAGTGACTGAAGTGATGCTGGCTGGGGAAAGAATTGCTGGGGGTCTGACCAAGCATAGCCTAACAGAGTGTTCCACTGTTTATGAGAACCTGCAGTCATGATGTTGAAAGCATCACAGACACTAGACTCATCACTCATCATGTGATGCACTATTTCTTTTCCTCAAAACAACTTTAAGAATTCTTTATGTATAACGGTCAAAGCATGTGTTTCTTCCAGTCTCTTTGGTAACTCAAGTATCATTAGTCAAGCTAGAGAGTTCCCCAAAAAACTAGTATTTCATTCAAGAGACTGTTTTCAGAGTAGGGCAAATATGAAGTATGTTCAGGCACTGGCTCTACAATAGATGGTCACCAACACTGAAATATTTTATATATTAGGAAAGGGTAATAATCAGAAAAAAATACTGATTTCTAAAAATTAAGATGATTCTTTATGATACATAATTATGTATCATGTATCCCAGCCATGAGCAGAAAGGTTTTCTTGTTCTTTATTCAGATTCCACTCTTATAGTCTGTGTTTGTCCTGCTGTATTCCATGTGTACTACTACATTTTTCCAGTAAGAATTGTTTGTTGTTGAAAGTAGTTGGTTTGGGGGTGGTTTTGGTGGGTGGTTTTTTTTGGTTTTGTTTTTTTTTTCACTTGTGGGCCAGGTGTCTGTCCACAAGAAACACAGAATTAATGACAGCAGATAATGTTTTTTTTGTCAAAACAGTGATGTATTCCTGGGCAAACGCTGGCCCAAGCTGTAGCAGATGGATGTCTGAGAGGCACTTTTGTGCCAGAGCAGCCCTTGGCTGTGTATGTTTCCAGGCAGAGATGTTTTCCCTTTACTTCGTCATTTCTGAGCAGAATCTCAGAATCTTCTGCAGGATTGCAGTTTATTTCTCCTTCCAGAAACCTAAGTCAAACTGTAGTGCTGAGACAGAAATGTGTAGTACACCTGCAAAAAATGAGGGTAATCCCACTTTTCATTGAGGGATAGTGTGTTTTATAGAAGATGAATGGGAGTTACGTTTCAAGGTAAGCCAGTCTGCCTGTAGTTCCTATGCCTTGGCCAGCAGAGATAGAGCCAAGAATTTTTGTCATCTTCTAGAGAACTGTCAGTGTTTTAGGTTTATACATGATACATAGAAGAAATGAGAAAATCTGATGTAGAAATTTAGCAGGAATGTTATGGGAGAAATGGAAATGTAGAACTGTGGATAGACAGGAAGCAGTGAGGTGGAAGTCCTCTAGTTCTAGCCCAAGCCAGGCTCTTTAGTCATTAAAATAGTTTTATATCCTTGAGCTTGTGGGTTGATTCAGTTGTCATTGCACTCTAAAAGACATAATTTGAAAACTGAAACAAAGAGGCATGGTAATTGAGCTTCTGCTTTCAGGTCAGGGTAGGTAAGCAAGGGAAATGTTTTACTCACTTTTCACAGTCACTTTAGTCATGTCTGTTCACCTGCATCAAGGGAGAATAAAAGCCAAACTAAACCAAAACAACTGAAATGAGGAAAAAATAATTAAAATCTGAAAATTGTGGTCTAGCACTGGCCTCAAAAGTGAGCTGAATGCTCAGAAAGGAAAAAGCTCACAAAGCAATTCTAACAAGAGAAAAACAGTTCTATACATTAGCTTCACCTTCTGTTTAGCCTGAGAGAAACAAAGCAATCCCTGGAAAAGACAGACAGTATCCTCCCCCACACTTAGAAGCACAAAAGATGGGTGGCACTACTATGGTGAGAAGTCTGCACAGCTCATGTAACATGTTTCATTTAAACCAGTGCAAAACAGAAATCTCTGAATACACAGAAATGCTCTTTTGAGTTAAGTAGCAAAGCTGCTCTGAATCCTTCATTACTTGCATTTATAACAGAAATAGCCTCCAGAGTCGACTGTTTATTTATCAATTCTTAATTGAGTTGATGTTTACTCATGATTGCAAACAGATGATTAATTTATAGCTGAGTGTTATTACTATGATAGTGAAGAGATCATTAGAAAGAAGGATTATAATAGGTTTCTCTGCACTTGTGAGGATAGTAATAAAGATTGACTAATATAATTAGGTAAAGCTTTGTAACAAATACTATGAAATTGAATCTGGGACTTTATTTAAATGCACTGGCCTGTTATCTAAAATGTATTAGCAAAGTGTGTGGTTTAAGCAGAACCCCTGCCTACACTGTTTACTGTCTCCTTCAGAGATTGAAATGGCTCTATACTCATTGGTTAAATTGCAATATTATGCTCTGTGCATGAATATTATTTCTATTGAAAACTTGAAAACATATTGCAACAAAATAACCCCCTGATATTTGCTTTCAAATTTAACGTGGGATGATTTCCAACTTTAATTTTGATGATAGGTTAACCAAACTTAATTCAAGAAGATGGTATTAGGCTTCTTCATTTGCTGAGCCTGGTAACTCTTTTGCATAATTCTATTTAATGGAAGTCAGTTTAAGACTTTTGTGAGAATGCAATGACAACCTAATGGAGCATTTGAGTTTTTAATTTTCATAGAAGTGTGGAAGGCAAAAACTGAAGCTGAAGAGGGGTGAGATGATGCATTTAGAAAAAGAGATCTACTTCCTTCACCCTCCTCCCTCTCTTTTTTGCTTCTTTCCCCTCTATACCCTCATTTTTGGAACAGTGTATGCTATTTCATGAACATAGTCCAAATTGTCTAGAGCTCTATAAAGACTGATCTTTTTTGTTCCAGTGTAAGTTTAGCATGGAGAAGCTCTTCTTTGGCCCATTTATACTTGTGGGTACAGATGTAATGTCAAACTAGTTTGAACAAGAGTAAGTAAGTATTTTAAGATAGGATGGGAAAATATATAGACAGAACTTGCAACGGTAATGTAAACATCATTCTAGCAGCAGTCGTTTAAACTGTTTGAAAATGCTATGGCATCATAACAAAAATACTGAAATAATACTATGGGGACTATAAACCCAGGGGTTTTTGGTTTTTTTTAGAACCTAAATATGCTACACTGTAACTACTCTATGGTTTCATGAAATCTGAATGCAAAATTCTCACTCTATGGTCAGCTTCTTTTTGGATAGGGAAACAGGGTTATCTTCTATGGCCTGAGTGCTTGAAACCTAAACCTGTTCTGGAGTTGCTTCACCTACAGACTGTGACATTGCGAACCCTCAAGGCTCTGCAAAAATGCTCTCATCCTGATAGGTGCTGAGTCTGAAGAGAAGTATTTTGAGATCAGTGCTTACTGAACACCTATCAGTATCAATTTAGAGAAGAGACTCGGAGCAGCCCTGCCAAGAAGGACTTGGGGGTGTTGGTCAATGAGAAAATGAACATGAGCCAGCAGTGTGTGCTTGCAGCCCAGAAAGCCAACCGTTTCCTGGGCTGCATCAAAAGGAGTGTGACCAGCAGGTCGAGGGAGGTGATCCTGCCCCTCTGCTCTGCTCTCATGAGACCTCACTTGGAGTATTGTGTACAGTTCTGGTGTCCTCAACATAAAAAGGACATGAAACTGTTGGAACAAGTGCAGAGGAGGGCCACGAGGATGATCAGGGGGCTGGAGCACCTCCCATATGAAGACAGGCTGAGAAAGTTGGGACTGTTCAGCCTGGAGAAGAGAAGACTGTGTGGAGAACTCATAGCAGCTTTCCAATATCTGAAGGGGGGCTATAGGGATGCTGAGGATGGACTCTTCATTAGGGACTGTAGTGATAGGACAAGGGGTAACGGGTTCAAACTTAACCAGGGGAAGTTTAGATTGGATATGAGGAAGAATTTCTTTACTGTGAGGGTAGTGAGGCACTGGAATGGGTTGCCCAGGGAAGTTGTGAATGCTCCATCGCTGGCAGTGTTCAAGGCCGGGCTGGACAGAGCCTTGGGTGACATGGCTTAGTGTGAGGTGTCCGTGCCCCTGGCAGGGGGTTTGGAACTAGATGATCTTAAGGTCCTTTCCAACCCTAACTATTCTATGATTCTATGATTTCCAAATGACCACAAAGTGTTTCTGTGCTCAGCTGCAACTCAAAATTCTTATAATATTTATAAAGGGAAATGGAAAGTTCTTGCCACTGTGGTTAGAAAAGGCTCCCACAGGGCTTCAGAATTAGTGTTGCACTGCTCTGTCAGCTGTGTCCTCTGTGCTCAGATACATGGTATTCTTCATAGTTAGCAAAGCTGATAGGTCTACATTCATGTTGCTACCTGCGTCCAGAAGTTACTCAAGTTTTTCAGTACTGAAAAAAAAATTATAATTGTGGGTTATTTTCATTCTGTTTGGTGGAATTTCTTTGTTGGAAGAAGAGATTTGGAATAAATAAGTTTATATAAACTGTTTGACTACTAAAAATATATTTAGAAGAAATGTTGAAATCCTGAGGTTCAGAAATAACAAACTGGACAAATGCTTGAACTACAATTCCCTTACACAAAATTCTGTCACTATCAGATGAACGGATGAGAATGTGAAAAGTTTAAATATTGTTCATAGAAATTACTCAGGAAGGATTAATAATGGCTCAAAATAGTCTCAGAGACTCTGGGCATGTTCATGGAACATTTTCACAAATAGGGTCTGCTAGTTTGAGTCTTGCACAGCAAATGAAGAGAGCCTTTTGATCTTGACTGACTTGATAGGACCATGGGATGAAACAGATTTTAATCAAAAGTGATCAATAAATCACTCCCAAAATACTTTTTTTCTTTCGTAGATAATGTAATTAAAAAAAAAATCTCTGTGGGGAAAATAAGTATTTTTAATGCTTTCAATGAATCTGTTGCCAAGTTTTAGCATTATAAGTTTTCACCAGCACTCTGTCCCAGAGCCAGTCAATTTGACTACTCTGAAAAGTCGTCATTCTCAAACAAGTCTTGTCACCTGCTTGTCTTCTGAAATGGTGCAAAGGGAGGTATTAAAAAAATAGATGGAACAAATAAAGAAGAAGCATCCAAGAATGGAGTTGAAGAATCCCTGTCAATGTCCAAGGCCAGGTTGGACAGAGTCTTGGGCGACATGGTCTAACATGACGCATCCCTGCCCATAGAAGGGGGTTTGGAACTAGTTGATTTTAAGGTGCTTTCCAACCCTAACCATGCTATGATTCTATGATTCTATGAAGATAAAAGAGAGAAATGTACAAAAATACCATCTACAGCTGAGTTTGAGAAACCTACATGTTAGAAATACATTTGAACAAATGAATGCAGGTTGGTAGAGACTGTGTCATCCTATTTAGAGTTTTTTTTCCTCTATGTGAGTAAAATGTACATTGTTTTCCCTGCAAAAAAATGTGCAGTTTGAAGCCCATGATGTATTTTGAATGGATCTTAAGGAAGCCAAATAGCCACTTGTAGGCAGTTCAGAGATACCCAGGGCTGATGGGTTTCAAATTTCACTTTAAATTTGTATGGAAGAAGCTCAAGATTGTTCTAAGAAGCATTGGAATTGCCCAAACCCAGAGATGGTTGTATTAAATACTGCTCCTTATGAACTGATAAAGGCTTGGGTTTTCAAAAAAAAAATTAATAGTGTTGGTAGAGCATCTTCCATAGAGATTTTAATATTCATCCTAGAATTTGTGTCTTCTTTCAAGTACCTGGTAATAGTGGTGTTTGTAATCAGGATCCCAGTTGCAACGGACCAGTAATTTGTGCATTAAGTTATTTTTACTCCTAAGAATCATGTGGAAGATATAAATGAAGACTCCTGGGTTTTTTTCTGCTGTTATTAATATAGAATTTAATCTGTAAAAAATACATAATTGCTTCTTTATTCAACTCTCTGTTCTTTCTTTGGATTTAGATCCTTTCTTTTTAGGTTATGTACTCTGGAGACATTAAATGAGATGGGGGAGAAAGTAAGCGTTCTTTATACAAGATTATGAAAACTGGCATATAGCTGACATGTGAAAGCTGTCGTGATAATCAAGTCTTTGATGGATTTGACAATGGTATACTTGCATAGATAAATCCACACAATCCCAAATGACACCAAGTGAGTACTTAAATCCTCTTAAATACAGACCATTTTACTCAGTTGCTGAACATTAAGCATAGAAGAATTAGATAACTTTAGCTAGTTGTCCTGAGTTCAGCAGTAGCAGTCATTTTTCTCCTTCTTAGTAGCTGGTGCAGTGCTGTGTTTTTGACTTTCGGCCTGGGAACAGTGCTGATAACACCAATGTTTTCAGTTGCTGCTCAGTAATGTTTACTCTGACCAAGGACTTTCTGAGTCTCATGTACTGCCAGGGAAAAGGGGAAGCCGGGAGGAAGCAGAGACAGGACAGCATGACCCAAACTAACCAAAGAGGTATTCCATACCACAGCACGTCATGCCCTGTATATAAACTGGGGGCAGTTTCCTGGAAGGGTTAAATCACTGCTCAGTTGGGCTGGGTATTGGTCAGCAGGTGGTGAGTGGTTGTATTTTCTTCCCTTGTTATTTCCTTATCATTATTATTATTGGTGGTAGCAGCAGTGGTTTGTGTTATACCTTAGTTACTGGCCTGTTCTTATCTCAACCCATGGGATTCTTTTGATTCTCTTCCCCATCCCTCCAGGAGCAGGGGGAGGAAAAGGGGGAGGGAGTGAGAGAAAGACTTCATGGTTTTCTGAGTTACGTCTGGTCTTAAATCATAACAGTTCTTTTTGATGCCCAACATGGGGCATGAAGGATTGAGATAACGATAGATCTGACCCGAGTGTGTCTAATCGTATTTGTGATAAGCATTCATTGTTTCAGATTAATAGTCACTTGTCACAATGCTGATTTATTGGCTCTCAAAGTTGTTGCACTTGATGTCACCGTTTCAGCATGTCGTACCTTACTTACAGACGGTATTTGCTGTGTTACTGTTTATTGGCTGGGGCCCTTGGGCTAAGGTTCTTGTTTCATTGTACTTTATGGTAATGACTTGTAATACAGTAGAATCATTCATTATGAAACTGATCTGGCTTGCGTTCCCAGTGTGGTCACCCCCTCTATACTTTGGGAGGTATATAATAGAAGTGTATAGCAATTACACGTCTTTTTTCCCCTCCTTGGGTGGTCAGCCCATGAAGGAAACATTCTTTTACGTTCCCATTCCCCCCACCAGACTGTTTACAGCATTGTTTGAGAGTTCTGAAGGTTTTGAATGGCCTTTAGGTACCCTTGAGACCTGCCTGCTGATTGTGATGAGGATCACCATGCTGGCACTCATACAGAGTGTGTTTTACCCGTGAACATTTCGTCTGGTTCAGAGAGTTAAGCAGAGTCATGTTTGACCTTGTCTAGGGTTAGACGACAATATAGGAGGAACAAGAGATTTTTCCCGAGGCTGGAGAGCCATGAGTGGCAGGGTGTATGGAGAGTATGGGCAAGTATCTAGGCCAGTGGGCCCCCCCAGTGCTTTGGAACTTCACCACTGAAGAAGTGCAAAATCCATAAAAATTGGTAAAACACTTAAATAGGTATATGGTCATTCTGGTCATACCAGGGATGGACAAATCATGGCAACATGCTGGGGCTTATCCTATGCTTACAGAGCCCTGTTCAACACTATCCAGCACCTTCAAAAGGAAAAATGTCCCTGGATCTGATGGCAAAGCAACAGACAGTGCAGGCTACTCCAGCTCCAAGCACAGCAGCTAAGCCAACCCCAGTGACAAGTACAGCAGCTACCCAAACCCCAACAACAGATGCTACAGCCACTCTAACCACAGTGATAACCACTGCAGCTCAGCTAGAGGACCAGTTCATACCAATATCGGTTGCCCCTGTATGCAAGGGAAAAGCAAAACAAAGACAAGAAAGGTGAAGGACCAAGATGAAGAAGCAATGGCAATGCACTTAATATCCGGGACAGCATCTGACCAGGAGTCATCATCACATGAAGAAGAAGTGACTTCTTGACCTTGGACCTCAACCGAGCTATGGAATATGCAAAAAGATTTTACCCGTAACCAGGGGAGCACATCATCACCTGATTGCTCAGATGCTGGAACAATGGGGACGATGGTCACGAACTAGAAGGTAGGGAAGCCAAGCAGCTGGGATCACTTGCTAGGGAAAGGAGAATTGACAAAACAATTGCAAGAGAGAAACAGTCGTTCAGCCTTTGGAAGCAGCTCCTGGCAGCTGTGAAAGAAAGGTTTCCATCGAGGACGATGTTATGAGTCATTCGTCCAAGTGGACTACTCTAGAGAAAGGCATTCCAGTCTCTGAGGGAATCAGCCATTGTAGAGATGATCTATCACATCAAGCCAAATAACGAGGATGTACTCATAGATCCAGATGAAGTCGAATGTACATGACCCATGTGGTGGAAATTTACACGAAATGCAGTCATCATATGCCCATTCGTTGGCAACAGTAACCTGGAATGACATAGTACCACTAACAGTGGATGAAATGATTCATGAACTCCAGGAGTTCGAAGACAATGTCACCCCTTCCATCATTTCATCTGTGGAAAAACTGTCCCAGGAGTTCAAACAATTGAGAGATGATCTATCTGATCTATCCAGTTCCTCACTGTGTACCAACACACGTCTCAGCTATTAACAAAAGGTATCCTACTGTTCGAGAGAGAAGATACAGAAGGTATACGCCACGGGCCACCCTATGGTTTTTCCTGCGGGATCATGGAGAAGACATGACGAAGTGGGGTGGGAAACCTACCTCAGCTCTGGAGGAAAAGGTTTGTGAATTGAAGAGGAGAATAAAAGGTCAAGTCTGATCATCCCATGAAAGCTGCTTCTTCAGTCTCTGGTGAGCAGGTTCCCAGATGGAGTGGAAGAGCTGATTTTACTCCAGCTCCTGTGGTAAAGAAGAATAATCCCTTTCTACAAGACTTAAGTGTCCAACGTTGTGATGACTATTAGAGGGACCCTGCCTCCAGCCAGGAAGTAAGGGAACAGTTGGATTTACTGGACCATGTTGATCAGATGGCCTGGCACATCAGTCCCACTGAAGTATAAGGCTCTAGTAGATACCGGTGCACAGTGTACCCTGATACCATCAAGCTGTCAATGGGTGGAACCCATTTATATTTCCGGAGTGACAGGAGGATCTCAAGAGTTGACTGTAGTGGAGGGCTGAAATCAGCCTGACTGGGAGGAATTGGCAAAAATACCCCATTGTGACTGGTCCAGAGTCTCCATGCATCCTTGGCACAGACTACCTCAGGAGAGGGTACTTCAAAGACCCAAAAGGCTACCGATGGGCTTTTGGTATTGCTGCTGTGGAGACAGAGGAAATGGAGCAGCTGTCCACCTTGCCTGGTCTCTCAGAGGATCCTTCTGTTGTGGGGTTGCTGAAGGTTGAAGAACAGCAAGTGGCAATCGTGACTACAACAGCGCACCGGTGACAATATCGCACCAACTGAGACTCCCTGATTCCCATCCATAAGCTGATCCATAGACTGGAGAGTCAAGGAGTGATCAGTAGGACCCGCTCACCCTTTAATAGCCCCATATGGGTAGTGCAAAAGTCTAACAGAGAGTGGAGACTAACGGTAGACTGTCGTGGCCTGAATGAAGTCACACCACCCTTGAGTGCTGCTGTACCGGTCATGCTAGAGCATCAGTATGAACTGGAGTCAAAGGCAGCCAAGCGATATGCCATGATTTATATTGCCAATGCATTTTTCACAGTTCCTCTGGCAGCAGAGTGCAGGCCGCAGTTCGCTTTTACTTGAAGGGGCATCCAGTACACTTGGAACTGACTGCCCCAGGGGTGGAAACACAGCCCTACCATCTACCATGGACTGATCCAGACTGCACTGGAACAAGGGCAAGCTCCAGAACACCTGCAATACATTAATGACATTATCCTATGGGGCGATACAACAGAAGTCATTGAGAAAGGGAGAAAAATAATCCAAATTCTGCTGAAAGCTGGTTTTGCCATAAAACAGAGTAAGGTCAAGGGACCTGCACAGGAAATTCAATTTTTGGGAATAAAATGGCAAGATGGATGTCACCAGATCCACACAGATGTGATCAACAAGATAACAGCAATGTTTCCACCAACTAATAAGAAAGAAACACAAGCTTTCTTGGGTGCTGTGGGGTTCTGGAGAATGCACATCCCAAATTAACAGTTTGATTGTAAGCCCTCTCTATCATGTGACCCGGAAGAAGAATGATTTTAAATGGGGCCCTGAGCAGTAACAAGCCTTTGAGCAAATTAAATGAGAGAGAGTTCATGCAGTAGCCCTCGGACCAGTCCGGAATGGGCAAGATGTAGAAAATATACTGTACACCACAGCCGGGGAGAATGGTCCTACCTGGAGCCTCTGGCAGAAAGCTCCGGGAGAGATTCAAGGTTGACCCCTCGGCTTTTGGAGTCGGGGATACAAAGGATCTGAGGCCAGCTACACCCCAACTGAAAAAGAGATATTGGCAGCCTATGAAGGGGTTCGAGCTGCTTTGGAAGTAATTGGCACTGAAGTGCAGCTCCTCCTGGCATCCCAGTTGCCTGTGCTGGGCTGGATGTTCAAAGGCAGGGTCTCCTCTACACAGCATGCAACCAATGCTACATTGAATAAGTGGGCTGCACTAATTACACAACAAGCTCGAATAGGAAATCACGGTCATCCAGGAATTCTAGAAGTCATCATGGACTGGCCAGAGGGCAAAGATTTTGGAATGTCGCCAGAGGAGGAGGAGGTGATGTGTGCTGAAGAGGCCCCACCATATAATGAACTGTCAGAAAGTGAAAAGCAGTATGCCTTGTTTACTGATGTGTCCTACCGTATTGTGGGAAAGCATCAGAGATGGAAGGCAACAGTATGGAGTCCTCAACGACAAGTTGCAGAAACTGCTGAAGGAGAGGGTGATTCGAGTCAGTTTGCAGAGGTGAAAGCCATCCAGCTGGCCTTGGACATCGCTGAATGAGAAAAGTGGCCAGTACTTTATCTCTGTACTGACTCATGGATGGTGGCGAATGCCCTGTGGGGGTGGTTGCAGCAATGGAAGCAGAGCAACTGGCAGCGCAGAGGTAAACCCATCTGGGCTGCTGCACTGTGGCAAGATATCGCTGCCCAGGTGCAGAACCTGGTGGTGAAGGTATGCCACATAGATGCTCATGTACCCAAGAGTCAGGCCACTGAGGAGCACCAGAACAACCAATAAGTGGATAAGGCTACTAAGATTGAAGTGGCTCAGATGGACTTAGATTGGCAACATAAGGGTGAATTATTTTTGGCCCAGTGGGCCCGCGACACTTCAGGCCATCAGGGCAGAGATGCAACATACAGATGGGCTCGTGATCGAGGGGTGGACTTAACAATGGATACTATTGCCCAGGTTATTCATGACTGTGAAACATGTGCTGCAATTAAGCAGGCTAAACGGTTAAAGCCTCTTTGGTATGGAGGACGATGGCTGAAGTACAACTATGGGGAGGCTTGGCAGATTGATTATATTACACTCCCATCAACCCACCAAGGCAAGCGTCGTGTGCTTACCATGGTGGAAGCAACCACCGGATGGTTGGGAACATACGCTGTGCCCCACGCCACTGCCCGAAACACTATCCTGGGTCTTGAGAAACAGATTTTGTGGTGACACGGCACACCAGAGAGAATTGAGTCAGACAATGGGACTCATTTCCGGAACAACCTTATAGACATTTGGGCCAAAGAGCATGGCATTGAATGGGTATGTCACATCCCCTACCATGCACAAGCCTCTGGGAAAATCGAATGGTACAGTGGGCTGTTAAAAACTACATTGAGAGTAATGAGTGGTGGGACTTTCAAACATTGGGATACATGTTTACCAAAAGCCCCCTGGTTGATCAACACCAGAGGATCTGCCAACAGGGCTGGTCCAGCCAAGTCAGAACTTTTACATACTGTAGAAGGGGACAAAGTTCCTGTGGTGCACATAAAGAATTTGCTGGGGAAGAGTCTGGGTTATTCCTGTTTCAGGTAAAGGCAAACCTACTCATGGGATTGCTTTTGCTCAGGGACCCGGATATACTTGGTGGGTAATGCGGGAAGATGGGGAAGTCCTGATGTATACCTCAAGGGGATTTGATTTTAGGGGAAATCAGCCAAGAACTAAATTGCATGCTGTTGCCTGATATGTAGCACTTTTATAACCCACCAAGTAGATGTCTTCATGTCACCAGCAACTGACCCTGACTTCTCTCCAACCATCATTCCAACAAAGAATGAACTTTGATGAAACCAGATGAGCTCAGCAGTGACCAGACAAGTTCCGCGGTGTCATCAGCAATCAGTGATCCAACACTGCACACAGTCTCTCCTGGTCTGAAAGACTGTTACAGGAGATGGAGCCCAACACCATGGATTGGATGAACTCAGCAGCTTTATAGGGATTGGTCCATGCACTAAGGAATGATATCTCTCTCTATCTCTCTGTGTGGATGTATATATGTATATATATGAGATAAGAGTAATGGTATATTGAAAATGTGGGATCTGAGCATGACGTGAATGGTATGGAATAAGGGGTGGATACTGTCCTGAGTTAGCAGTAGCAGTCATTTTTCTCCTTCTCAGTAGCTGGGGCAGTGCTGCGTTTTTGACTTTCGGCCTGGGAACAGTGATGATAACACCTATGTTTTCAGTTGCTGCTCAGTAATGTTTACTCTGACCAAGATTTTCTGAGTCTCATGTTCTGCCTGGGAGGAGGGGAATCTGGGAGCAAGTAGAGACAGGACACCTGACCCAAACTAACCAAAGAAATAATCCATCCTACAGCATGTCATGCCCTGTATATAAACTGGGGGCAGTTTCCTGGAAGGGTTAAATCACTGCTCAGTTGGGCTGGGTATTGGTCGGTGGGTGATGAGTGGTTGTATTTCTTCCCTTGTTACTTCCCTTATCATTATTATTATTGGTGGTAGCAGCAGTGGTTTGTGTTATACCTTAGTTACTGGACTGTTCTTATCTCAACCCATGGGAGTTACATTCTTTCTATTCTCCTCCCCATCTGTCCGGGAGTGGGGGGAGGAAATGGGGGAGTGAGTGAGAGAAAGACTTCATGGTTTTCTGAGTTACGGCTGGGCTTAAACCACGACACTAATGTATATAGAGCAACTACAAGTTGTCTTGTTTTGTTTTTTTTCTAATCTTCTTCAAAGTTTCCAGGCCAGCCTTTCACTGAAGAATATACAATATTTTAGTTGTTTGATAAGTCTTGCAGTAAGAAAAGAAGAAAAGGTGGCATAGTACAGCTGGTGTTTTTAAAGTAAGTAGTTGTTTGACAGCCGTAGAGATATTATAATTGTAATTCATTGAGCAGGGCTCTATGAGGAAGCAGAAGTCCCTGCTGGAACTACTCCATAGTTTCCCAGCTGTTATCTGTTTTCTTCACACAAAGAGGGCTTGAATTTCATCTTAAGCCTTCAAGAATATATGGTGCTCTGGATACAGTGTGTATTTAATTCTGGACTGGAAAATGAAGCCAGTGTAAACTCCAGTTATTGCTGGACTTTTTCATTTATCTGACATCAGACACAAAAGGTCGTAACTGCGAATGTCCAATTGAAAATAGCAGTAAAGAGTCAGAAAACTAAAAAATGGCAGTCTTAATTAAACACTTCCAGGGAAACAGTGTGTTTACAAATGCAACCTGTAGCTCTGTTTATATTCATATGCCATTTCTTAAAGTAATGATATTTGGAGATATGTGGAAAAAGTGGCCCTCATCTCCCAAATCAAATGGTATTTGAACAGTCTTCATTCCACACTTACTGGGGAGTGCTTTTTCAAACAAATCATCTTGTATGCCTGTTGCCTGTCTGATGGGATTGTGGTTTGCTTTCTATGACTGAAATTTGCGCGAAAGGGTGGAGCAAAAGTGATCAAAATCCCAAAACTCAGTATGGAATTGTGATCCAGTATGCACTGTTAGCCCTGTTGAGCCTGCTATGCTTTTATTACAAATCAGAAAAGTTAGTTTAGGATCACTCAGTCTACGGAATAACTGCGGAGTGAAGGATTAGCTCAGCTGATGTTTGTTCTTTCTAATACTTGCTGTTTATATTAAAGAAAGGAGGCTGTCATTTGTATTACAGTCTCAAAGAGTGTCTAAGATTGAAACAAGATGGGTTTAAATGAGAAAAAGACAATAATTTACAACAGAGAAATAACTTCAGATTTATTTTTTTCTGACTTAAAATAGCAGCAGAAACTGGATCCAGCAGTGCCTCTAATTCATTTAGAAAATAAAATCGCTAAATGCCTGTGCCTATAGTTAGAGAAAGAGAGCAATCTGAATCAACATACAACAAGTAAACTATTTATTCATCCTGGTAAATGGTAGAAAAAATAACAATTTAGATTTAGAAAATTAAAGTGAAATGTGTCCTGAAAATTATTCACTTGTTGTGCAGATTGTAATCTCTTATTGTGAATTTGTAGTATAAATCTTCTTATCTAATTTTAATATTAGAAATTAAAATTGCTTAAGACATTTTCATTGAAAACTTCTTTAAACTATTATAGTTGTCAAAAAGCTGTTAAAGCAGGCCATGAAATGAAAACATATTTATGTGATATTTGAGCAACAATGAAGAAAAAGCAATGAGCCCTAAGTTAGAATAGCCAAGTACCTTACAAGTAAATGAAGTTTCCTAGGATAAGGTTTAGCATGTTGTCAGTTTAGACTGCAGAATTTTAAGAGTTGTTTAATACAAAAAGCTGGACAACTCCTTTCAAGTATAGCCTGTGTCCCCCATTCTTCATGGTCAAAGAGCTTGTTCAAGGAATATGACTTTGGAGTCTGCATCAGCTGGAACTGTACTAATGTTTTATTTCTAAAATTCTGGATCAGATTTATGTGTATTGGTGTCAGACATAGTCTTACATTAATTTGATAGATTTAATTTGAAAATGCTTTTTTGTTTGGCATTAATTTCTGAATGTTCAAAATGCTAAACAGAAGTGAAAGCAAGGAATTACAAAAGAGGCTGAGTGGATAAGTTGTTCTCTTTGTGCACATTTTCAGTGAAATTTGATTGTTCAGCTCCCCTATACTCTATAAAAATTCTAGTCTGATTGTGTGCATAGATGAAGAAATAAGCCAACAACTTTCTGATGAATACACTGTCATTTGTTTTTAGGAGGTCATGTACTGAGGAAGTCACAGAACTCTGCCCTGTCTATATAAGGTGTTCTTTCCTTGGTTTCTGAGTGCTTAGTTAGTGATGGATGATTCAGTCCAAATGTTAGGTTTGTGTACTGGCAGTCTGTCTCTCCGATATACTTTGGATGAATTTTTATATGGCTTTAGATGAGTACTCATGAAAACAGGAGTAAGCTATTTCATTGCCAAATCTCAGGTGTCCAGCCTGGTGCAACTGCTATAATATTTTTTTTTTTTAGGTGACTTGCAAAATACAGTTAATATCCAGCAGTGGGGAGCAATGAATTTGTTAATGGCTAGACTGGCAGGGCTGCACTTGAGGTATTTAGAACAAACACCATAGTCAGCAGTCACAGGTGGGAAAAAACACCTTTGACTTTGAAAAATATTACAAATGCTTGATTTATTTTTTACAGTACTTCATCAAATAACTTTATCTGAGCCTTAGTCCTTAGCAGCTGCAAGGTTTGTTCAGAAAAGGCTGAACTGGTAAGGAGGAGAGAACAGAAGAGTCTGTTGAGTCTTTGAGCATGGTTTCCAAACTCTAACCATTAGCTTTCTCTCTGGGAGTTGTTCTTGGGCACTCAGAAGATCAGAGATATTTTCCCTTCATACCTAATGCCTGATGTTTTCAGATCCTGGCTTTCATGGTCTGTCTTAAGTAGAGGTGTTTATAGAATGTCTTTATGAGAGATTTATTCCTGGGAGATGGGCTAAAACCACTGAATTTTTATCTGCTTCTGAAGAAAAACCATGAAGTACAAGACCTTGTTTCTTCAGGCTCTATTGAATCACTGGATACTTTATTGAGGGAATGGTTGGTTATGGCCAATGTATTACAGCTATGAGCCCATTCTCCAAATGAAAATAACCATGTTATGGTGAATATTCGAGCACGGAGCAAGACCTAATAAATGGTATCTTAATACTGACATGCACCATTGTTGTTGAATGGGCCATGTAAAGGAGAGATGTGGTGGAAGGCATCATGGACACATACTTTCTAGCGCAAAAACCCTCTAAATAATGGAGGTTTTGTTGCAGTCTCGGTCTAGATTCTCTACCCAGTTCTGGTATTTTCCCTTCTGGTCCCACGTAGTGAATTCGAAATGGGGGTGGAGCGGGCACTCTGAGGTGTGAGGTTGTGCAATGAGACAGGGACTTTTACCTTAAAAAAAAAAGTGAGACAGAATTACAGCTGGCAAGAGTGCAAGACAGGGGCTAAGTGAGTAAAGTCCACATGAAAAGCATAGCATTGTAACCCCTTACTCTCTTGCCATCAACTGCATGGATAGTTGGTGCAAATATGTTAATTATAGTTTCTTGCATCTCATGTGTTAATGGATCTTTTTTATTTTAAATTTCAGCAACTGTGGGTTTAATTAGACTTTTAAAAATGAGACAGTTTTGTTCAGATCATGTTGGTTGCAAACAGAAGGAAATTTTTTCATGTATTTTTGAAATGTTTTTAAAGAGGAAATACCCTAATCAGTGTTGCTTTAATTATCTGGGATGAACAGATGAAAGAACAGTGATTTATAACTAGATAACTTTAAAAATAAAATGTTTCATTTTATTAATGTCTAGCCAAGTATGAGATATAAATTATGAAATTTTTAAGGCATGTGAGCAAGACCTGATGCTATTAAATACAAGATTTCTTAAGGTTATAGGCAATGTGCATGCCATGTGATCCTGTAAAATATCACTTGGGATTTTCAAGTTGACATTGAAATGCAAGTTAAAACAGCATTTGTATATTGCGCAGATTAAGGGAATTAGAAATATATCTGTCCTGAACATGTTTTAAAATCTACTGTAAACTGCATTCATCAATAGAAAGCTGGATTAATATTTGATGAGATTATGATAGTACTTGTGTTAAGACTAAGTGAAGTTAGATTTTCCCAAGAAGAGTTTTCTATATTGTAATAACCTCTGGAATTAAATTTAAGCACAAAAAGAGTACTGTTTTCTAGTGCTTTTTTTTTTACATTTAATATTGATTGCAAAGATTATCAAGGCAAATGTCTATGGGGTTTAATATTAAATCATTAAAAGTTTGGCAAAGAGTGTTCTTAACATACATCTTTGATTTCAGCATGTTATGGTTGTGGGAATTGATTCTCTGGTTTAGACTCTTTGAAGATGCCCCATAGGCTTCTTTTAGATCAAATCACACCTCGCAAAAACACTTAATTGAGTCCAAGTTCCTCTTTTGTTGCTCTTCAAAAGCATTAGAAATAGTCACTGAAAATAAGCCATCCTTTTAGGGCAGATACAGTGTGAATTGAACCTCTGTGAAGCTGTTTAGAAAACACACTTCCTGTTTAAGGTTATCTTCACTCATTTATTTCAGTATCATGTGAACATTTAACAAAAAAGCTGACATTCCTGTCATAGTGTTGTGTGTATTCTTCTCCTGTCCTATGTGGCTATTTCCCACATTTGTCAAGGCAAAGGTTGAAGGGGGTATGGACGAGGGAAATAGGTCTCCCATTCATTCCTATCTGTCAGGAGTTCACTTTGTCATGATAACATTCAAGGAGTATATTTATCTATCCTGCTACTGGAGGTTAAAGCAAGGGTAAAAAAAGGAGAAGGGAAGAAATCATGTTTTAAAAGTTTACAAATTCTGCAGCAAAGACTGTAAACAGAGAGAGGCATGCAGTGGAATGTGTAAAATACTGCTGCATTGATAGCGATGGGGTGGCTAGCTGCTACAAATCTGCTCATATAAACAGAGGAACTATTGCTGCAGTCTGGGTCTGTTTTGGCTCAAAGTCTGAGGAACACATTGCTTTCAAAGTGAATTCTTAGGTGTCACTTCCCATAACTTATAGCAGAAGATTACAAAGCTACTGATATAACATATTAGTTTGATGGACAGAATTATACCCCCAATGCTTCCTGCTCTCCCCAATGACGCACACTAACTTAGTGTGCTGTGACAGCTGCCTTGATTTACCACCAGGCTAGGAGGCCAAGTGGGAGAGGGAACATTCACATGAACGCAGGGGCTGATACTGGCCCACAGCCTAGTTTATAAAGCTGCCCTGTAATTCACCACAAATGTGTCACCATTAAAAGGGAAAAAAGGATTGCAGATAATAAATACTCTTTAATTTATTAGCTAACAACAAAGAGATCAGAGCCAGTTGTGATGTGATTGTTTGACATTATATTGTCAAGGAAAAAAGCTAAGTTGACCAAAGATGTATATTACACATTCAAGCAGATGCATCAACTCTTGGCTTGTCACAAGCGGAGCTAAACAAAACGCCAAACAGAGGAGAGAACTGGCAAACAGCACAGTCATTTATCTCTGAAAAAGACATATTCAAGAGCAAGTGAAATAAGACATAGTTCTTTGGGCTTGATCAAGGGCCAAGTTCTAACTTTTATAAATTAAATGTTTTGTGTATCGTATTTGGCAACTGCAGCAGCTCTTACCATCTTGGTCATGGTAGGAGAGTGTTAGATTTTTCTGTCTCCTTTTGCCAGAATGATGGCTTTTGTTGTGGGGACAATATTAGAATGTGTCTGTGCATACCAATAGCCAAAATGCGTGCTATAAAAAAGGCATATAGGTTTTGTAAATACGAATAAGATCTGTTAGGGTAGGCGCTCTATAGGACCTAATTTTTTCAAATAAAACCTTAAAAAGTCATGCCTCTCAAAATCTCACCCTGGATTGCTTGAGTTCAGAGAATATAGTCATCAATAAAATTATTTCAGGTTCATATGGCTTTTTATCTGAATTTTGAAGTTCATGTAGTTTATTTTGAACAACCTTTGCTTTTTTTGTTATATGGGCGGTGTTGCGGCACCAGTTAGTTTGATGTCAGCATTTCCATTGTAAATTGTGCTTGAGCGGTTTGGATATAAACTTTAAAAATTTTTGCCTTGGTCTCAAAACTGATTCGCAGAAGTAGAGCATTAGAGCATTAGAGCCTATATATAAAAGCAAGCACATGTACACATTTATTTTTTTTTAATGAATATTTAAACTTAGGTACATTAGTGTTATTCCAGAACATGGGTACCCTGTTATACAGTCAAATATGTCTCATCAACAGGGCACATTATGTTCTAATATTGGAGACAAGTAAATAACATGCACAGCCCCAAGTCTTGGTTGGTTGTTAATCAGTCCAAAACTGGAGTAAATACAGTGGAATATATCTAGATGTATTGTAGTCTCTCTGAAAGCCAAAATTTCCAAACAGTGTAATGTAATCTAGTTTCTGTATGTTGCTATTACATACATACACTCAAGACATGTTAAACGTGTAAATCTGTAGCTGAAAAGATAATGAACAACGTTTTACATATTATTAGAAGAAAGAGTTGAGGAATCAGATATTCTTTGGGGTGCTTTTATATGTTGGGTTTTTTTTTAAAAAAAGGATGTATTTCTGTTCCCTCACTGCTCTACCTTTCAGAAGTATGAAAACTTAGGAAGTGTTATATTACTTGTGGTAAATAGAAATTGTTAATTGATGTGAAGATCATGCCAGCATAAAACCAGAGCATTATTTAAACTCAAGCAGAAGCCCAGAACAATTTTTGTAGTACATGGTCCTCATGCTGATCCTTTGTATAGGTATAAAAATTATGCCAGAGTTAAAGGCCCATGAAATTATTTGCTTCAGCTACAGACTAGTCAGTCTCACCTTGGTGCCCAACAAGATCAAGGGGCAGATCCTCCTGGAAACTATACTAAGGCATATGGAAAATAAGGGTAACAGGTTCAAACTTAACCAGGGGAAGTTTAGATTGGATATGAGGAAGAAATTCTTTACTGTAAGGGTGGTGAGGCACTGGAATGGGTTGCCCAGGGAAGTTGTGAATGCTCCATCGCTAGCGGTGTTCAAGGCCGGGTTGGACAGAGCCTTGGGTGGCATGGTTTAGTGGGAGGTGTCCCTTCCCCTGGCAGGGGGCTTGGAACTAGATGATCTTAAGGTCCTTTCCAACCCTAACTATTCTATGATTCTATGATTCTATGATTTGTGGCAGCCACCATGGCTTCACTAAGTGAAAATCATGCCTGACAAATTTGTGGCCTTCTACAGTAGGGCCATGGCTTTGGTGGATAAAGGGAGAGCAACCGATGTCATCTACCTGAACTTATGCAAAGCCTTTGAGACTGTCCCATATGATATCTTTGTCTTTAAATTGGAGGGGAATGGATTTGATGGGTGGACCACTCAGGGATTTAGCTGGATGGTTGCAGGTGAAGAGATTTGATCAATGTCTTGATATCCAAGTGGTGACCAGAGACGAGTGGTGCTCCTTGGTGCTGTTTATCATCTTTGTCAGTGACATGGACAGTGCACCCTCAGCAAGTTTGCCACCTACACCAAGCTGTGTGGTGCAGTTTACACACTGGAGCAAAAGGGTGCCATCCAGAGGGACCTTGATGTGCTTGAGAGGTGGGTTAATGCAAACCTCACAAAATTCAACAAGGGCAAGTGCAAGGTCCTGCACCTGGGTTGGAGCAGTCCGAAGCACAAGTACAGGCTGGGTGGAGAATGGCTTGAGAACAGCCCTGAAGAGAAGGATTTGGGGATGTTGGTTGATGGGAAGCTCAGCATGACCCAGCAATGTGCGCTCGCAGCCCAGAAAGCCAACTGTATTCTGGGCTGCTTCAAAAGAAGTGTGGCCAGTGGGTTGAGAGAGGTGACTCTCCTCTTCTACTCTGCTTGTGAGCCCCAACCTGCAGTACTGCATTCAGCTCTGGGGCCCCCAACATGAGAGGGATATGGGCCTGCTCAAGTGAGTCCAGAGGAGGCCATGCAGATGCTCAGAGAGATGGAGCAACTCTCCTATGAAGACAGGCAGAGATAGCTGGGGCTGTTCAGCCTGGAGAAGAGAAGGCTGCATGGAGACCTCATAGCAGCCTTTTCAATATCTAAAGGGGGCTGACAAAAAACCTGGAGAGGGATTTTTTTACAAAGGTAGGTAGGGATAGATCAAGAAGGAATAGCTTTAAACTGAAAGAGGGTAGATTTAGTTCAGACATCAGCAAGAAATTCTTTACTGTGAGGGTGATGAGACTCTGGCACAAGTTGTCCAGAGAAACTGTGGCTGCCTCATCCCCGGAACTGTTCAAGGCCAGGCTGGATGGGACTTTGAGCAGCCTGGTCTAGTAAATGCTCCTGCCTGTGTCACGTGGGTTGGAACTAGGTGATCTTTAAGGTCCTTTGCACATAAAACTACTCTATGATTCTGTGACATGAGAAGCATTGTCCTACAAATCTGAAAAGACTGAACTACTGTAATTTTGTCTGCTTTTATTACACTGACATTATCTTACAATTTTTGTACAGATTGAATTTAGAAAGGAAATTGAAACTCCATATACGTTCTTTAAGGACTTGCCTTTTCCCCATTTCTCTTAACTGCTAGATCACACAGCAGTTTTCTGAAATAGGAGAGGAAAGGTATAATGCATGGTAAGGAAAGGAGAGGCTCAGGTCTTCTCTCCCTGTTGAGAGGTTGAAAATTCTCTGGATGATCCAAGTCAGCGTCTCTGAAGGTCAACATGCTTGTTGGCACAGTGATACACTGATGTGTGTGGGTCTCTGCAGTCGCATAGCTTTTTATATGTTGAGCAGCCAGGGAATAGGAGCCTCTATGGAGGTATGGATGGATCAGGGTGCCTTCCTGCAGCAGTTTCTAGCATATTTAATGATTTCTGTCCTCAGGGCAACATACATCACTTTTCAGCAACCTGTCTATGATGAGTAATTAAAGGATCTTTCCAGATTATATTCTAATTTAAAATGAGGGAAGAGAACAGACTGTGTCAAAATTGATAACTTAAATTGCTCCATTTTGGTGAAAAGGGCAGTCAATTCCAGGAAGAGGAAATCAGCATGTGCTAACAGGGGAAAACATGATTTGGGATTGAGTAAAAACAGTGTGGAGTCCACTTTGTGACATTGCCCAGGGTAATTAATGGCAAGCTAGATGGATATATAGAGGGATATACTTTACCATTTGTTAGAGGTAATACATGAAGGTGTTTCATATTTATTCAAAGACATTGGAAAAAACAACCTCTGCTTTACAATCTGATGGTCTTGCAGTCCACCTCTTCTTCATTCATTCTCCAGAGACTAACCTTCAGATAAGGCCAAAGTTCAGCTTCTGCAGATAATGGCAAATTAATTTGTATTTTTATGCTGATTTTCATTACTAACAACATAGCTTTAAATAATTATGTTGATACTTAATAATTTCTTATGCATCAATTATTGTTGGAATCCAAAGTGCTTTTTAATTAAAAGAGGCAGACATTTAAAATTTCTACTTCTGATGTATACAAAAAATTCCTCATATATAGCCTACTGTCCCCCCAAAATCTAAACAAATTTATAAAAAAGAGAAGGAATCTCAATGTCACTAGTATTTCAAATCTGAAGGCTAAAAAACACAGAACTGTTTCAAAATAATACATCCTGATTTGCAGGTATTATGTTCTTTAAATGAAGATTTATATTCTTTAAATGCTTGGAGTTTGCTGGTTTATTTCCTTATGAAATGGAATTCTGCTTCTTATTCCTTAAATTCCTGAAAGAGAAGAGCATAGAAAATATGAAGGTGAAATATAATATGTAGGGGACTATTCTAGTCTTCTATTGTTTTCAAAAGAAACATTATAGTCTTAACTCCCACAGAATACGACATTTAGAAATTCAGACACATTCAAATGAAATCAACAGCACACTATGGTGTCTTCTAGGAATCATTCTTTAGAAAGTCAAAGACTAAATTGTATGTGTTCATGCTTATTAACAATAATCACATTATATTTTACCTCACTGATCTTTAAATATGAGGTAGCTTACAGAAAATTAGTGCAGGAGCAGATGAAAAACAAGTCACATTAATACCACACAAATGCTCTAAAAAAAATTAGAAGCAGGATGTAAAACTGTATTAAAGAAGGTAAAATGTGTGCTAGAACACATGACAAAATGGATATAACAGATGAAGAAATGGATACAGCATGCTGAGGGCTTAATGTAACATACAGCAGAATTGATAGGACTCGTACTGAAATAAATAAAACATAGCATAATATATACATTGTAATGAATAAAGCAGATGAAAGAATTGATTAGAAAGTGTACTGAACTGAATAAAGCATAACAATATTATGGATTGAATCAAAAAAATATAACAGATTGAACTATATTGAAATTACTAACACAAAAGCTGTATCTAAGCCATGTTGAGTTGAAATGAAATATGGAGTGTATAAAGCTCAGTAAAACTCTGGGTACTAGTCCATCAGGGTCACATGACTCATTTCATTTTGGCTGCATGCCACAAGCAGACAAGGTCATTAATGTACTGGGTTTTAGATAAAGAAGATGTGTGATTTATATCTGACTCTACCAGACAAGCTTTTAATTTGATATTATCAAAATAACTTATTCTCTCTCAAGTGTTTTTTTATCCCACATTCTCTTACCCTTTCCCTCTCTCTCCTTCCTCTTTTATTTTCTCCTTTGCCCCCTTTCCTCCTCTTCTCCCTCCCTTTCACCCTTTTACACATGGTCTTTCTTATTCTCACATGCTTTTTCACTTGCCTGCATGCTTTCTCGCTCTCACTTTTGCTTGTCTTCCTCTCACCCCACCTCTCGTGTCCTCTTGCTCTTTCCACATGCCCTTTCTTTCTTGTGCTTGCTTGTGCTTCTTGTTTGTGTCTTATCGCTCTCTTCTATATGTTGTCTGGGTAACAAAGATTCCTCTGTCTTGGAATTTGTATGTATATTTTGAATATATAAACAATTGTGGTGACAGAAATTATTACCGGATTAGATATAAACTTGATTTAAAGTCAGTTGTGAAAATACCAATATTTTGTGTGGTGATGATGTGCAGTAATGGAAACTTCACAAACCCCATCTCTCTATAAGTCTATCTTGTTTGCATCTGAACAGCAACCCTCCCTGCTTCACTCTTCTCACATTTGTCAAAATTTGAATTTGGAGCCTGAGTCTGATTGGAGCATTTTTCCTTCTAATTGAAGCAAGAAAAATCAGACCTGAGATTTAAATTTTACTTGTTCCATATTGTGAATGTATGATCCGTGGTTTGGCTGGATTGAGTACAGAGATTCATTGGTCTCATTGTTTTTCTTTGGTTTGATTATATCACAAGCTGTATAAAAAATGGCCCTATACTTCAAGCTTTGCCAAGACAGATTTTAACATTTAGGTTTTCTTTTCTGTTCTTTCTTCTCTTCATTCTTTTTAAAATTTGCCCATTAAAAGTCTTAAAAGTTGGAATGCCAGCAAGCTCCTATCTTTCTAGTTTTATTGCTTAGCTATTAATCTCCAACTGTAAATGAAAACTGTATTCCTGCCAAGGCTGGCTTCAAAAGTTTGCCCTATTAAGTTCATTTTATTGTAATCTTTATTCTAAATGGAGTGTTCATTCTGGTTTAACCACAGCTGATGGTGACTTGATGGTTTTCTAGTGAAGTAATGCTTGACATAGGAAGTCCTTAGTTTAAGAAAAGAGGGACAAGAGCACTTGGTTTTCTTTGTTTTCTATTGTTGTCTTTGTGGGAGGAATTTTGTAGCTATTTGTTCATGAAGTTTTAAAACTAAAGTTATGTTTCTGGAATTTTATCTTCAAAGCACATAAAGTGTATATCATAGTAGGATACCTGAGCTTCAGTATTGAAGTTGGCATGCTATGCCCATGTTGGTAAATACCCTACTGTAAAAGGATGTGTAGAGCAAAATAATTGATGCTGAAGACTCAGTATCCCCACTACAGGCATTGGACTAACTGAAAGGTGGAGAGCTTTGTTTTATATTCTCTATCTCTAATACACACAGAGAGTAATGACTGGATAGAGAGTGTACCATATTGAATGGCTGTTTGTTAGAATTTGAAGAACATTTCTATCCTTTGTATACAGCTTTAAATCTGGCGGCCTTCTATGATGGAGCTACAGAACTGATGGACATGGGTAGAGCAGTTGATGTCATCTACTTGGACTTGTGCAAAGCGTTTGACACTGTCCCACATGACATCCTTGTCTCTAAGTTGGAGAGACATCAATTTGATAGGTGGACCACTCGGTGGATAAAGAACTGGCTGGAAGGCCGCACGCAGAGAGTAGTGCTCAATGGCTCAGTGTCCAGCTGGAGACCAGGAACGAGTGGTGTCCCTCAGGGATTGGTGTTGGGACCGGTCTTGTTCAATATCTTTGTCAGTGACATGGACAGTGGGATTAAGTGCGCCCTCAGCAAATTTGTTGATGACACCAAGCTGTGTGGTTCGGTTGATACGCTAGAGGGAAGGAATGACATCCAGAGGGACCTTGACACGCTTGTGAGGTGGGCTGATGCCAACCTGATGAAGTTTAACCTTGCAAAGTGCAAGGTCCTACAGCTGGGTCAGAGCAATCCCAGACGCAGGTACAGGTTGGGCAGAGAAGAGATTCAGAGCAGCCCTCTGGAGAAGGACTTGAGGGTGTTGGTCCATGAAAAAATGAATATGAACCAGCAGTGTGCACTTGCAGCCCAGAAAGCCAGCCGTGTCCTGGGCTGCATCAAAAGTAGAGTGACCAGCAGGTTGAGGGAGGTGATCCTACCCCTCTACTTTGCTCTTGTGAGACCTCACTTGGAGTATTGTTTGCAGTTCTGGTGTCCTCAACATGAAAAGGACATGCAACTATTGGAACAAGTCCAGAGGAGGGCCACAAGGATGATCAGGGGACTGGAGCACCTCCCGTATGAAGATAGGCTGAGAAAGCTGGGGCTGTTGAGCTTGGAGAAGAGAAAGCTGCGTGGAGACCTCATAGCAACCTTCCAATATCTGAATGGGGTCTATAGGGATACTGGGGATGGACTCTTCATTAAGGACTGCAGTAATAGGACAGGGGAAGTTTAAATTGGATATGAGGAAGAAATTGTTTACTGTGAGAGTGGTGAGGCACTGGAATGGGTTGCCCAGGGAAGTTGTGAATGCTCCATCGTTGACGGTGTTCAAGGGCAGGTTGGGCAGAGCCTTGGTTGGCATGGTTTAGTGAGAGGTGTCTCTGCCCATGTCAGGGGAGTTGGAACTAGATGATCTAAAGGTCCTTTGCAACCCTAACTATTCTATGATTCTGTGATTCCATATAACTTTATTATAAAATATAAATAGTTCTATCAATTCAGCCAGAATTCTTGAGTATGTTTTCCCATAAATATACTTACATAATTAAGTCCTAATTTAAACATAAGCATGATGTCATTAGATGCTGCCTTGTCTTTCCTGGTTATACTGTATTTGAAAGCTATAATGGGTAAATAAATTAGAAGTGTAAGTGTTGAAAATAAAGAGAGTCTAGGAGAAAAAAACCCAAAACATGGGGGTGAAAAAGCCACCTGTGTGCTTACATATTATATAAGCACACAGAGGACTGTATAATAAATACCCTACTCCTAATTTAACCTTTCGTGCTTGTATCTCTGACACTTGTTGACCATTTCAGTCCATTAAACAGGCATTAGTCAACTGTATGCTGAAATAGCCACAGTTCTCCATCAGATGGAAGGACATTAAGCTGCCACAGCGGGAATCAGACAGCCTTCAAAATGTGGAGGAGTCTCTTTTAATTTTTAAACATTCAGAGTGTATTAATTCCAGTGACAGTTATCCCTTAAGTCTTTTCAGGCAGTCGCACACTTCTCAACTTTCACAGCTTTCATGTGGAGTTTGTGATTTTATTTTTTTTGATTGAAGTGTTTCCCCCATCTCTCATACTTGCATTTGTAGTGGGAATGTTTCTAATCTGAAAAAAAATAGTTAATAAGTTCACAGGTAATGGATTGAATAACTAATAGTTCCTTTTAATGGCACTTTAACTGTGACTGTTATGATATTCTAATCTCCTTGGTTTAAATGAATGCACTGGCTGATACTGAGTAACTTTCAAAGGCAGACCCAGCATCGCTTAGTTCCGGTATAAGTTTATTGGATATTTTTAGTAAGTTCTTGATGAAAAACAAATGAACTAAACAAAATTTTTTTTTTTTTCCTCTGGCTTGCTTGATCTCTTTCATGTCCCTTTCATAAACTCATATTTGAAAGATGCTGATTTACGTAGAGAAGTTTTAAGAAATTGTCTGCTCTAGATTTGTAAGCCTAATCTGAGGAGTGCACTGTATGTGTCCTAGGCTAACTGATCTCTTCTGGAGCAGTTGTGGGAGTAAATGAAAATTTTGTGTGATTGAAGAAAGCAAAGAAAAAGAAGGCATATGTATTACTTCAGTGTAATGCATCTGTCGTAATATTTTTTGTGAGCCAGTCCTACAGTGGCTTTGACTGCTGACCTCTGAAAATTTAGCCATTATGTATTACCAGTCTTGAATTTGCTCTTTAAAGAGTATAATCTTTGCACTACGAATAATCTTTTCCCTTTGCCCTTTTTCCCACTGGGATAAATTATCAAGGTGTATTTAATAATTTTTTTTTCATAGTTTTCATTTTTGACACTACACCTGCATCAAGGACATTACTTAACTTCATTTAAAACTATGACCACAATGCCTATGTCCATTTCCAACTACCGTAAACCATCCATAAATCAGGAAAAAGTGCCATGCTGCTTAAAACTGCTGAAATGAGCTTTTGAGCATTATGCTTACAAGAATGTCAGCATGTCACAGAGTAAATCAACATAGTGTCCTTAAACCTTTGTTGCATCAGGGAGATCTTTGACTTCATGGCTTGAAGCCTGGTTATTCATTTTACTGCCCTATTTCCTCCCATCACAGTGGACACATGTGATTATTATTTTGTTTGGACACTGCATCATGGTTATTTCTACTTTATTTATGGCTAGTAATTATAGGTTTTACTGCTTAGTCCTATTTAGATTTTGTCTGAAAATATTAAATGAAACTTCTGGTGCCTTCTAGGCTCTGAAAGGCCTCAGATGTACATTAATGATCTAGGAACTGTGAGTTCATTTTACAGTATTAATAGATGCGAATTTTACATGTTCTTACAATTCCCATTCCTGCGTTTGTTGTAATGTTTCGTCTCTGCTCTTTGAGGTCAAAGTTCATGTTTTGAAAGCAATCATCCCAGGAGACAACCACTTAATACTGATGTTGAATAATACTGCAACATACAGATCAGACCTCCTGGTTATATTTTCAGTGTTTGAATCTGACCTGCTGTTATTTGGTTTGTTGTTCATTTCTGAATTGCTTTGTGTCCGATGAAAATTTGCATGAGCCCAGCACATTTCTTGTTGTTTGTTATTCACTGTCATCAAAAATCACTGTTGTAATATTCAGCTATTGTTAATTGATCTTTAAGATGATATCACATTGAAATTTATTCCCTGACAGCCTTCTAGAAGTTGAGTTCTTCTCTATTATAAGAAGAAGCTGCATTCCACTGTAATCGCTAAAATATCCAAAAGTCAAGTAGGCGGTACGTGGCAGGGCCAAAACCCCTGGATAGCATTTCCCTTGCCAAGCAACAAGCGTGTTCAAAGAATCTTAAAATGAAGACAATTTAGAAACAACATAAGGAGTCTAGAGCAGGAGAACGACAGGTCATCTTGATTTCTTTGGACTGTCTTTTTTTTTGGAGTGTCTTTTGCCTATTTCCTTATATTTGCTGATTGTCTTTGTTCAGGTAGATAGGGTTATCATACAGGGTGCATAACAGTGACAAAGAAAATCAGCTGTTAAGTAGGGAATATTAATTTGCATAATCCTTTTGCAAATCCTTCTAAGTGCATATTTGTTAATGAGTTAGATCTGATATTAAGAGACTTGGTAGAAAAAGGTGTATTGATAGAAGCCTAATATTTCAAATTTTTAATTTGTTAACAGCTAATTTTGTCTTAATTATAGATTTACTAACAAATGTTATATTGATAAGGAACTTTTTAAATCAGATAACATTAAAAATGGAGTATAATGAATAATATAATAACATTAACAAAATATTGACAGTAATATCTAAAATGATCAATAGGATAAATCTTAAACTCATAGACAATAGGCAAATGCTAGACAGCCATCTATGACTTTGTATGGGTTACTCTTTTACCTGTCTCTAATTAGAATGTTCCTCATGGCTCAAGTCACTGAAATTAACAAAAGCATGAACTGCAACATTGCTTAAGTTATTTGGAAGGATGTTTTTATTCCATCTCCTCCTCCCTAAAATGATGTCTTCTCCCCCCCCCCCCCCTTTTTTTTTTCTTTTGTACTATCTTTTTCCTTGGAAGAAACATAATTGGAACTTTTTCCTAAGAGTTATAGAAATAATTTGTTAGGCATTGCTTCCTCAATATGTATCATGATGATAAAGTGCAGTAATTTAAAAAATGGCTGTCTCTGAACATGTCTAGTTTACGCTTGATTAAGCTACAAGCTTGAAAATAGATAGAACCTGAAAAAAACTGATTTTCCAAGTTGCTTGTCTGTGTTCTAATAGTTGTAAGAACTTTGTCAGTCTTAGCTATAAATTTTACATAAGTAAATAGATGTTTAGAATGACATTTTAACAATCTGTCAGATCAAAAATGCATCATTTAGGCAATATTTTTTTAGTATTAATCAGCAAATAATTTCTGCTTTCATTTGTATGTACCAGTAGTGGGATGATCATTTATGTTAGATAAGGCTATATTTAATGGTTACGTATCCGCACCAATCTCATCCTCCTCTATTTCTTCCTCCACAGTTTGTCTCCCATTTTCTGAGAAGTTTCTTCATTTCAGTGAGGAATATATCAAAAACATGTAAAAGTTGGGACTTACCTATCTTTGCACAGTCTAATCCACCCTAGGCATCTGTTTCTTAGCTGTCTTCTTTTAAATACCACTGTCATTATGGCACAGTCCCATTGTACTACCTCTAAGGATGCTGTCATATTGTAGTCCTCAGTGATCTAGTCACCTGGTCTTTCAGTGATTCATTAAAAAAAGAGAAGGGACCTGCAACACAGTGCTAGAAGAATATAAAATGCGAAAAATATGAGCGCTATGCAAAGCAAAGGAATACTGGTGATTAACAATATAGCACAAATTACACAAACTGTCTAAAATATTACTTGTCTATCAGTTCATGTGGTGAAAAAGAATTTGGGTAGTATATCTCCCTCCACCCTTGCTTCATTTTGTTTTAGCTTGTGCAGAGTGTGTCAGAGCTTGGGACTATCATGCCAGTTTTTGATTTGTGTAATTTGTTTTGTAGGCTTAAATTTATCCACTTAAATGGAGAAAGATGGGCTACTGCTTCATAATTAGGTAAATTTACACCTGGGATGAATTATTCTTCTGGACAAGGAAGCAAGTGAATCATTCTGAAAGATTGCTTATGCTCCTTTAAACCAGCTGTAATTTTACCAAACTGAAAATTAATCAAACCAAGACTGTTCTGCTCACAACAATATCTCCAGAAATGTTGTTTTGTATTACGTTACCTTACCTCAAAAAGTGTTCTTCAGTGAAGTGCATTTGTAGTCTGGAAAAGAGTATGTGACCATTTCTATCAACTGATTATTTTAATTCTTCATAAAGAGGAGCATTACTTGTGTTACTTCCAATTAATCTCTGGCATATTTTACTTGAGTCATTAGGACACTAATTAATCTTAAGAGACCTTCAATAATGGATCCAGTATTAAATGGATCCAGTAACAGATCACATCAGTAGTTTATCATTCCATGTTTTTCTTGTTTTCTGCCAGGACATACTCTTATTTTCAATATCATCCCTCAATGGCTGTTATGTAATGTATTCTTGTGCATAGAATCATAGAATCATATAATAGGGTTGGAAAGGACCTTAAGATCATCTAGTTCCAGCCCCCCTGCCATGGGCAGGGACACCTCCCACTAAACCATGCCATCCAAGGCTATGCCCAACCTGGCCTTGAACACTGCATGGAGCTGCTGTGCCAGGGGAGGTTTGGATTGGACATTAGGGAAAATTTCTTCACGAAAAGGGTTGTCAGGCATTGGAACAGGATTCAAAGGGAAGTGGTGAAATCACTGTCCCCAGAAGTGTTCAAAAAACATGTAAATGGGGCCCTTAGTGATATGGTTTAGTAGTGGTCTTGGCAGTCCTGCGTAAAGTTTGGACTTGATGATCTTAAAAGTCTTCTATGCGGATTCTAAGGAGGGTCTTCTGTAACATGAAAGGAAATTTAGCTTCTAGGTCTCTGGAGCAGCTATCTTCCCTTTCATCTGTGTATAATGGTTATCTAGTGAAGGTATGGAAATCTTGCTGGTACTTGTAGGTGATCTCACAATTTATGTAGAGAGAGATGATATAATATAAATGCCTTGTTAAATAAACTTTATATTTAAATATCATATAAATATTTATAGTTACATTATATATATTTTATATATTTAATATAGACGATAAACATTTATATTATATTTATATTTATATTATCCAATATAATATATTATATATAAATATGCTCAGGATAGAAAAAGATGTGTTTGTCTGATGATTTTATCCATTTTATTCAGTAATACTACTGTAGTTTTAATTTTGCTCATTGCTAAAACCTGAAAAAAAATTGATGGTGTTCCTGGTGTAGTATCTAGAACAACTCACGGGGAATGAATACTTGCCAAAACCCTATATATGAGTAAAATCACATTTCTTGTTCCTCATTTCTCTTCCTATTGTCTAATGGACAAAATCAGTTATGCTCATTTAGCTAGTAAGAAGATACCTTAGTGTCTGGGCATCTTTTGCTTATTTTGAGCCTACTTTGTGACTTCTAAAGGAGCATAGTAATTATAAAAAGCACAGGGTTCTAGGTCTCCCCCCCACACACGCATTTTTTCTTCCAGATTTCCTATAAGGGTTACAGAAATTATTCCAGAAACCCTGAATATGCAAAACGTTCAGTGGATGTTTAGTGTCTCTTGGGATATCCAAATCCTACTGAGTAGGACTGTAGTGAGTAGATGATGTGTGGAATAATAATAATTAAAAAATGTATCCATTGTACAGAAAATGGAGAAGTCCTTTAATGTTTACTGTTATAATGTAGTTTGGATGGAGACTACAAACCCCTCACTCCACCCCCCCAGTTTATAAGATTTAACCTGAAAAGTTTTGTTGTTTTAGTTTTTGTTGGTGTTTTTTTCTATAGCACTAGATTTCTAGTAGTTGTTCATTTCACGATTGTTTTAATAAAAGATTTGTTAGTTATGCATACTCATTCTTAAGCAAGTCTAAAATACTTTTCAACATAATCGCTCTCAGCTAATCAAAGCATTTTTACATGGATTTCTTTTTCTCAATTTTGGGGAAGGTTTTCTGTGGGTACAGTCTTCCCAAAAATCTGCAGCTGTTTGTTCGTATAGTCTACATTTGGGTGTTTTGCCCACCCTCTCCCTTTTTTTTTGGCTATTTTCCATTTTTTACTGAACAGTTCGATTTTCTTCAGGTAGGAGATAAGGTACTCAGAAGTCCCTGAGTATTCAATAGTAACTCAAGCAAAATTTACCTTGTATCCTTTTGCAACCATTTATAGAAAATTAAGAATATTCACATAAAATTCTTGAACATCTTTCATAAATAATTCAGAAATGCAAGTTCAAAAAGATATTAAAGAGATTGCTTATTTTGAGACATGTTCCAAAGTCTTCCTTTCTTCAGACAAACATCTATCTAGTTTAGAAATAGGGATAGACAGTGAGGGATATTTAAGTGTTTTATTATTCCTACATTATTCTTCACTAAATGGAAAATATTTTGAAATGTTTTTCTAGTATATTATTTGAAGATAGTTCCAAACACCATGAGCCATCTATCTCCTAGACTTTGTTTGTTTTTTGTTTTCTTTTCTTTTTTCTTCTCTCTCCAGAAAGAAAAAATGTCTTGAATCAGTCATTAGATGAGTTCACAACTCATGTCAGACTAGTATAACTATCAAGAGGTCTAAAATAAACCAAACTGACTCTTCTTCAAAAGTAAATGAAAACAAAAGCCCTAAAATGAAAACAACTGTTCTTCAGCATTCCCACTCTCTACACATTGTCTTTGGTCAGAACCCTTAGACCTCCGGTTATGGTTCAGAGTGTAACATTTAAAAAAATAATAAAAAAGCGTAAAGCCTCAAAAAAAGGGAGAAAGTCATAGTTTTACTTTAGCTTTTAGTTCAAACTGCAAAAAAAGCTGTACAGTATGGCTTTTTGTCTTGTGAACTTGTGTAGTTACATACAAATGCCACTGTTCCCTTGTGATTGTGTTCTCTGACTGATTTGGAATTTAAATTAATTTTGGTCAATTCTGCTATAAAAGGCTCCTCATCTTGGTAACATTTTGCACCTTGACATTTTGTTCCTTGCTGTGATGGGACCTTAACTCCATCAGAACTTTGAGGGCAATTTTCTTTCCTTTCTCTCACAGAGTTCCCCTCCAAAACATTTATCAGTTTCTGAATCACATGGTTTTGTTAGCTCATAAGTTATTAAGGTGAACACAGAATAAAGAAACTCCGGAAGCAAAGCAAATAAAATTAGATTGTGGAAGCCCATCACATTCTTTGTAGCAGGTCCTCTCCTTCAGGCTTTTTCCATGTCACAAGTTGTTGACTTTTTAGATTCTAGCAAATCCATACAGTCCCCCATGGACACCTTGAGGGCTGATTGCAAAACTTGCTTTCTGTCATCTTTATAGTCTGGCTTAGTCATCTTAGTGATCTGCCAATCTTTTTCTGTGGCAGATATTTGATGGCTGAATTTTCCCCCTCCTTCATCTCTAACCTGCATTACAGAAACTTACTGCAGCTATGGCTTCCTGAATGAGCTCAGTTGCCCATAGCAGTAGTGGTCACCTTCTGTCCAAATCCAGAGGGCTACAGTGACTACAAAGAGGTCTTCTTCACTTTTGCCCTCTAACACCTTTGTAATTTCTGAATACAATAAAAGCATTTTTTTGAACTTTAAAGTTCCTCAAATAGTTTTGATGTCACCCTTGAGTGATCAAACTTTTACAGCTGTTTTTTACCACGATTTCTCATTCTGCCGCAGGTACAATTAGTGTAGGTTTTAAAGTTGGAATTCCCTTGGTATAATTAAGAGTACTTTGTTTTTCCATTTCTGACCATTGGTGCTTGAACTGCTCTGCCATAACTGTACTTTAAGTTATAGCATAAGGCGCACTTATTTACTCAAACTCTTTGCTATCAGGAAGATAATGGGGAGGTGGTGTTTGCATATTTATTTATTAGACTACTCTTTCTTAGGCATTTTTACCCACATGGAATTGTATGATGAGGAATTTCAGCTTTTTTGAGTTGATTACACCATTAATTATTAACCTTTCAAAGTTTTCTACAGCTGTTTCATTATATATAAATGAAAGATAAAATATTTGTATCTTAGACCAACAGAATTGCATACAAATTAAAAAAAAAAAAAAACAAACCATACAAAAACCCCACACATAACCACCACTGACAAACCATTGCATCCATGTTTTTACTTAGCATCATTGCATACCTCTAATAAAAGTGAGTCATCTACATAGAGGCAAAAGCCACTCCAAATTTAAATTAATACTCTGATTTTTATCTGTTGAAAAAAAGCTGTTTCATCTCATAGTTAGCTATGACTGAGACATATTTGCTTTCACTTCAGGAAGAATGTGTGTATGGGGGAAGAGGGTGAAAGAAGGTTAAAATAAAAATTATGAAGTACTTACAAATGTGCATGTTCTCATGCAGACCAGTTTTATGTCTATAATAACCCAGAGTAAGTAGCTATATTCATGCCTTTGTCAATATGCCCATTTTGATTTGTATTGAGGACATAGTTCTGAATTTTCTCTTGTACTGCACTGCTGACAATGTTTTATTTGATGTGAAGACACCTTGGAAAGAATAACTTTTATTCATTGTTTGGGTGAGAAGACATACAATTATCTCCGCCCAGTAATTATGTCTACCTTATATGTTTTTTGTGTGTATGTGATAGATATGCATGCAAAATGCACTTCTAGAAGGTTGAAAACAAAGAAATTTTAAAAGCAAGCCTAACTGACAGTGTTTTGCTTACTATAGTTCTCAGCATTGATAATGAGCCCTTTTTTCCCCCAACAATTCTGTATCCTTTTAAACACTGTTCACCTTTAAATACAGTGTTTTAGAGGAAAAGTTGTGTATTTTTGAGGAGGAAATTTCATATTCCTGTGAAGCTTCTGTAATTGTAGGAAGTTTATTTCTGCCCCCAGATGTCAGCAATCAAAATCTGCATAAATATATTTTGTGTAAATCTGTTGGCAGCTGCTCTCCCGTCAGGTTCCTCAAGATATTAGCCTGTCTTTGAGTTTATGACAAAGTTAAAAATTATTCATTAAACTGACCTGCAGTATATTCAGTAACTGTAAAATTGCCTTGCAGTTCTATTTGGTTTGTAGATGTGATCACGAGTAAATTTTTAACTTAATTAATTGGCCGTTTCTGTTGACAAGAAATTTATGTGGTAATAATTTGCTCGAAATAGATGCCGACTGTAGGAAATGAGATATCCATCATAGGCTTGTGTTCCACCAGCTGCACAGTGGCTATTATGAAAGTATTTCAGGCTGCGACGACCCCAGTGTTTGTGCAGTCAGGATTATATATACCCACGATCCATTGCCTGCCTGAGAGGCGCTCATGGAGGTCTATGATAACAAAGACTTTGTGATTTATGGCTTGCTGTGAAAGCAGAGCTTGATGAGATTAAACAATTTCATAGCACAAGTGTTTCTTAAGACCTGATTTGTAGTTGCAAGCTGATGGTAAATCACATTTATATATCTGAAAGCATGCTCAGCAGAGGAGTGCAATTACAGTTTAAGACAGCTACTTTTTATTTAATTTTTATCCTGGTTTTGCCTCTTTTATATCCCCTTCGTCTGCAAACCATTCACCTTCACAAGTCCTTTCTTGGTTAGAAGGCTAGAGACTGAAGTCACTGATGTTCTTGCTGTCTTGTGAGCACTCTGATTAAAAAAGAAAAAGGAAAAAAAATACCTTTGAGCCATTTTAGAGTAGCTTTTACTGGTTCATCTCCGCTGAACTGAGTTACTGGGTTCAGCTACAGTTCTTGATTTGCTATCCTTTTCAAAATCCATCATGCTTTTAGGCAACTTCTAATCAAATAAATACATATAAAATTTAAATACAGTAGAAATAAAATATAGAAAAATCGAAGAAACCAGTTTTAGTACCTTGCAGTTTGTATTTTTCATCTAAGAATTTTGAGACTCTTTTGGCTTTATGCACAGTAGAAAACAAGACTATTTCTAGCAATGTTAACCTGCTTTGCATTGGAATAGATATTGGCATTATCAGTGACACCTTTGCTATACTTCATAAGCATCTCCTGCTAAATATTGCAGCAAAGCTATTTGCATCAATATTAAACCATAATTTGAAGGTCTGAGTGCTTCAAAACCAAAATCAAATACTTAGGATACACTTGGCTTAGATGGATACATTCATTACTCTTTTGACTCAAGAGCAGGTTGGAGTCCAACATGAAATCCCCAATCAAGCTGAATGGTTTCAGCTGTTGCTACAAAAAGACTTTCATGTTGGTGAACACATTAAAAGCAGGAAAGTAGAATAAGTCATGGGATGAGTTATCATTCAAACTCTTTCTCCATTTCCTGTTATAATAGACCTAGTTTCTCAATATGCCAAACATCTCCTGTGAGGCTGTGAGCAGCTCCTTTGCTCCCATCTGTTTTCCCCAAAGGCTCTTATCATCTCTAGTCAGCAGGCCAAGGTTAGTTTTGTAGTGGGAGAAGTGTTCTAGAGAAGTTTTTCATAATTCATTTTCTGCATTCTGAAATCTTTTGTTTATGCATCACGTTTCTTGGAATAAATTTTTGTGCCACAAATAGAACCAGTAATGCTACTACAGGATCAAATAGAGGGAGAATTGAATTTCAAAAAGGTATTATTCTTTAAATTGCTTTATAATAAGTCAGCAGTAAAAAGTCATAAGGCACTCAAGAGGTAAATGCATGCTTTTACAGATATTTAGATGCTAGAAATCCTAATGATGAGAAGTATAACTCAAATAGGTGTATTGTTTTATGGTCAGTTTTTCACACCCATTTCTCATCACAGGCAGTGCAGTTAGCTCGGAGTTAGCTGTTGGAATGATAGAAATTGACATGTCTTTGCCATAGCATCTAGGAAGTGTTCAGAAGGGACTAAGCTTAAAAAAGCAAGTGACTTACAAGGAATTTTTCTTTACTTTGCATATTTTTTCCACAAATTTTTGACCAAATTTCAAAGTTCAAAATTTTAATCAGTCGAGAAATCATTTGCTGGAAAATGCACAAAAAACGAGTGGATGCATTTCAAAGTTAAATCCTCTACCTCATAACCCATTTGAAAGTATGTGGAGCCTTAGCCAAAATTATTTGAAATAAAAAGATCATGCTGCCTTTTGTAGGTTTTGGATAAGCCCCAAGATGATTCTTATTTGAAGTTTTAAACCACACTGTAAAATTTGAGAAAAATAAAACCCATGGCATTGCTGGTAGGCTGATACCTGTTTTGCAAACACAGCCACTGAAATTACTAACCCATTTTGCCCCAGATGATGATAAATTTATTCTAAATAAGACAGGATAGTCAGGAAAATAGGATTTATAGTAACCTGTGCATTTCAGCTACAGAGAAAGAGTTTCATAGAGAAAAAGACGGGCAGCTCATCAACACTGCAATTTTTTATTGGCTACTAAGAACTGGGTACTACCTTGTCTCTTTAAAAATGGGAAAAGGTATTTCCCTTGCTTTTAATAGGTGAGTCCATGTAATTAAATACCTTGCAGGATGTTTGGTATTTTCCCATGTGATGGACAATCCCTAGAGAATAATCAAGATTAGCTCCTGAGCCAAAATGCCTCTTGCAACCAAAATGAATTACCAGCCATCTTGCTAGTCATCCCTGCCAAGTTATCCCCCAGGGTTACTTTTCCTAGAGGAAGCCAGTGTACCAGAATGTGCCATAGGGGTTTGAAGAGCTGATGTAAATTATACTGTGCAAAGTGGAGTTGAAGAAAGGAAAAGGAATGCTTGGTTCTGCTGATTTTAAGCAGATGCTTTGGGCTCATTCAGGCTGTTGGAAACATCTGCATTTGAGAAGATCTTTTTATTACCAGGTCTGACTGTCCTATTTCTTTTTATGCTTACATAAACACCCTGTGAAAAGGCTGCTCAGCACTGCACATATTTGATGCCTACTGGACAAATAAAATTTAATTTATTTTGTCATCTTAAACTTAGGCTAATCCACTTTGAGTTAGCCTTTTCAAAGGACCTGACATAGTCAAAACTACACTCAACGTGCATTCAGTCCTGTAGAAGTTGAGTTCTGGCAAGACTTCAGTGGTTTAGGACAGCAGAATTTAAATTTTTTGGATCTAGGCATTAGAGTTTTCTTGATTAGGGTTCTGACAAGTTATGGTATTAAACAACTATGCTTTTAGTGAAAAATGGTTGGGGGAGTTGTTTGGGGACTTCTTTACTTTTTTATCTGTTTTTATTATTAATATATCTGCCCGGAAGTGTGGCCAAGAGTACATGATGATTTGTTTGCATCTTTTTCTGGTGATTGGTGATAGCACTAATTGAGCCTCTAAATTATTTACTTGTATACTTTTTAAAGCCACACCTACAGTGTTATTCTCAGTTATAGGAGTTAAGACAAAATGTTGCTGGTGAAATGCTACAAGCACATACAGTGTCACAACTGATGAAAGAAATTTTTCCAAGGTCTTTTGGTAAGCATTAGTGTAAGCTCAGTTTGCAGAATGGGCTGTAATAATACTGTTCAGATATGATCTTGAGTTTCAAAATCTATTCCATTTGGCAAATTTCATAACTTTCTTGTGTCTCAGGTTATTTGCTTGCAAGAAAGACTTCAGAAATTCTTGTTTGTGGAAAATTCTTTCTGGATTTTTGAACCTCTGCACAGGTTGAAATTTCTTTCTTTTATGTTCTTTTTCTTTTTTCCTTTTCTTCCTCTTATTCTTTATTCTTTTTCCTATGTTTTTTTTTCTTACTTCACTTTATTTCCTTTTTTCTTTTTCTTTTCATGTTTTTTTTCCTTTTTCTTTTCATGTTTTTTTTCTTTTTCCTTTCTTATTCTTGACTCCTCTCTGATTATGAATTAACAATGAGATTTGATTCACATTAATTTTCTTTGAATGGGTTTTAAAGAAAAGAATGTTCAAGTGGTCTTTAGCCTGCAAACAGAGTCAAAAGTTTTCTTCTCTGAAGTGAATAGCAGCCTCAACCTAGTGTATCACAGCAAAGAAAACATTAAAAACACATGACAGAGCCTTGTCAGAAAGGGGAACCCAGAAACACCTGAAGCCCAGATGGCAAAAGTGGGTGTTTGGCAAAAGCGGGTGTTTGGCAAAAGCCATGTAGATTTCCATCTTTGGAAGTCAATCTTATGCTAATGTTCCTTGAAAGCAAGCTAATGCATTTGATCAAACATGCTAGAATGGGTCAGTTCTCATCCTCAAGTACAGGAGAAAGTAGTTCCGTTCTTTTGGGTGCTTGCCTTTCTCTGATTTAAATAAAAATAATCTTGTAACTAGAAAACTGTAATGTATTTATGTTAAAAAGAGTGTGGTCTGGTTAGATTTCATTATTTTTAACTCATTGCTTGCTAGTATATTTTTGAAACATAAACCAGTAATGTTTGCAGCATGCTGAAGCTTTGGTCTTGACTGATGTATCACTGTAGCTTTCATGAGTTATGAAACTTGGTGACAGCATTTGACATAGTTCATGTTTAGCTAATCTTGAACATTAAAAATAGTGCAGAATGAAATCTGTTTCTCTTGGAGTCAGTGGCAAAACCTACAGCATTTCTCTCCTGAAATTAAACAAAAAGACGAGGAAGCAAAAAGTTGGCAAAAAGCTGTGCCTGGAAATAGGATGAATCAGAGATATAAGTTGCTCGCTTTTTGTACACCTGGAGATTGTGGCACTATTAGAAATTCTGTTTGCATTCTGCACCTGTAGATAGTATACATACATACAGTGACAAGCTGTCCTGTGTAGAACAACTGAGAATTCAAAAGGCAAGACTGCCAAATGCTGGAATGCAAAACAGATATGCAGAGAACTGAAACAGTGAGTGCGAGGTTAGTGGGAATGTCGGGAGTGGAATGTAAGATTAATGTTTCTACATCCAATCACCAGTGGGTCTATTGCTAGGCAACACACTGCTTTGTCATGCCTTTCCTGTTCCTGCAAAAAAATACCATTTTATCTTGTTGGGTGCTCTAAGACTATGCTGCAACTCAAAGGAATTGTCCTCTACCTGTGTTTTTGTCTCGTATGAGAGAATGGAACTGCACTTCAGGCATGACTTGGGAGGGCAGGAAAGCCTTTTCCTTTGGTGGCAGTGCATCTTAACTGTCTTAACCCAATTATGAAATTACTTTTTTTGCTTTGGGGGTTTTTGGTTTTGTTTTTTTTGTTGTTTTTTTTTTTTTTTTTTAACACAGAGCATTATTGTGCATCTCTAGCATGTGACTGTCCAGCACAAAATTTTAGCTCATGATAAATGCAACATAATTTGACTTAGATCAAATGTCTTCTAAACTAGATTAAGTTGACTCAAATTTTTTTCACACTGACGGTGGGTTAAGGGCTTGCCCACTGGCAGTTGTGGGAATACTGGTGATGCTTCCTAATTTATTAACTGAGAAATTCGATCATATGCCAAAGCCAAATGGGAGAAGTGAATTGAAATTTGTTTTAATGGTGAAATTCAAATCTTGTATGAAAGTGTAGATGAAATAAAAATAAATAAACACAGAAATTATCTTCACATACATAGGCAACTAAATTTGTGTCAATAGTCAGCATACCGTTCGAAAGGGAGAGACTAATTTAATTTGAAAAGCCCATTTGTATCTTTTGTAATTGAAGTTAGTATCAAAATGTGCAGGGGGGGGGATGTTCATTAAGTATTTTCCTTATTTGGAAAACAGGAGTTTAGGAAATACAAGGTTTAGAAATCTTTGATTTTCTTAATTAGTTCGCATTCATTATGTAAAATGGGAAGGCTGACTTAAAGCTTACAATAAAAAGAAACAAGACATCATTGCAGTAATATAATAGTAAATGAATGAGCATCATTACAAATAAATCTGAAGTTCTCTTCTGTCTCAAGATTAATGTCACATTTGCTGCATCTGGCTTTGCCTTTTTTCCCTTAAGTTCTTAGAATAAATAATACATGCACTTCATCTTTAACTTCAGATAATCAGAGTTACCGACACCTGGAATAATGTGATGAGCAATGTAAATCTTATACACATATAGTCATAATAATTTAGAATGTCATTTTAATCTATTTATGATCAGCTAATGACTGAAGTGTTTTACCATTGTGCTGGATATTTTATAACTGAAGCTTTGATGGGTGAATCAGTAACACCTGGCTGTCTGGAATGCTTTTCTTTTCCCCTTGTTAGACATTTAAATACATCTCTGGAAGGCCCACGGGGTGTGATGTGACATATAAGTTCTTAAAAGGAGGAGAATAAGTTCTTGATGCCGTAATTATCAGTGGGATGAACGTTTGCATACTTAGCATTAATGCTGTTAAATGTAAGAGCTTGATTAAGACTGTTAAGAAGGTGGGTTGGGTTTTTTTATTATTATTTCCACACTTTTAGCGCAATTTCTGATTTCACTTTGAGGGATTACAAAAGGAGCTGATGTTTTTGTTTCTGTCTGTGGAGGAATCTTGGATCTATCCATAGTCTTTTGTCTTTTAGTACCATTGTCTGTATTTTCTTCTCGAATCATCTGTAATACCAGCCAAGCTTCTTAGCTGGTAAGTATATTAGATGCATAAATGCCAACAATGCAAGATGCAAATTTCATGAGACACTGCTCCTAACAGAATATCTAGTATTGTGTTATTAAATAAAAATATATCACTCTAATGGCAGTCCCCTCTCTATTACTACATGAAATGTATTTGTAACTTTTTTCTTGCTCCTTTTCCTCATTAGTGTTATGCATTTTCCATATATGCATTTTAAGATTTTTGTAGCCGTTCCCTGTTTCAAGTTTGAAGTGTACAAAGTATAAGGATGATAAAATCACAGTAATTGCAACTTCTTGTCTTAGGTTAATAAATCTATGACTTTTGTCTTGATAAGCGCACATACGTACTCATGTTGTGCTAACTTTATTTTCTTGCTTTAATGTGTTTTCTGGGTGGATTTAACTGTTGTTTTTATGAGGTAATACTGATGGTCTCGTCAGTCTTCCTACTCAGTGATATCTATAATCTAATGAATTTATGCTAAGAACTTTTTAAAAAGTGTTTCATATATAATTTTCCAGTTAAGTAGTTAGCCTTCTCAGGCATTTTGATACTGCAGACTTAGACCGATAAACTGTTGAATGTTTAGTGGCATTCTTCTGAGAAGACCACAGCCACTGTGATAAACAGGAAGGCGGTGGCAGTGAGGAGAACTGTGGTATAAATAACAGAAGAGTTATTAAATATTGGGAATAAATGTATACTTTGAGAAATAAGAAAAAGAAAACATTTTTGGTTTATTCTATATTGTTATTTTTCCAGATGATATTCTAAAATACAATCACATTGTGTGTCAAATACCTCAAGGAAGAAAACAGCTTTAAAACGTGGTTGAATTCTCTTGCTCATATATATACTTTGGGAGGAGATTTGTTATCATTTGGATCTTCTGTTTAGACAAATGACTGGATGAGAAGGAATAGCTAGTTTCTAGGCCTGTTGGCACCGTCTTTTTCTCATTTTGTTCTTCAGGTGAAATACTTGAGAAGTAGGCATCCAGCTTTGTCTCGAGCTGTCAGGTCTGTGATAGACTTGGGCTCTATAAATTTAAGTACCTTATGTGTTTAGAAATGTGTTTTTAATGGTCACAGTCAGGTGACTTCTACTGCATTTTCCTTCATGTTCTATGGAGAAGTTTCATGGTAAACTTTTGATCCTCTTATTCAAATGCTTCTTCCACAAAATGCTCCTCCACATTTACTTTTAAAGTATCTAAACAGAGTGATTTGCTATGCAATAATGAAGACATTTTATCTCATCTTATGGGTGTAATACATAAACTTTATTTCTGTTTTAATTCCACGTGCCTCAGCCCTGATGATACTAACTGTTGTGGCACTATTTGCCTGTTGCTTCTCTTCCTTGCTGTTGAAGAGATGGTCTCCAGTTTGGAATAGAAATTAGGTGGATGTTGGATTTGTAGAAACTCTGGGGTGCATTTTTGGTCAGATAGAGAAGAGAGATTACTGATCTATGTTTCAAAAGTAATTTTGACAATAGTCTCTTTTAGGTATCAGATATCTAAGACTACATCAGTACCTGAGAGGTGAAATTGTCCAAAATCCATGGTTACCTTCCATGTAAGAGAGTGGGGTGCTGGATTTTGGCTCATGCTTTGTGAAGTATCTGATTGCTCAGTGCAATGGAAGGAATAGTGTGTCCACATTTTTACTTTCCTTTGTTCTTGCTGCATGGGATAGATTCTCTAGGAATCTAGTAATTTGTGGCTACAGTTACAAGTCATGGGATTTTAAGAGAGGCTGCCAATTTTAGTTCCTATTATGATGTCCACTGTTGCTCTCTGTCACCTTAAGTGTTTTTATAGCTACACCTCTTAATTTTAAGGTTCAACATATGTGTTCTGGATTCAGCAGTAGAAGTCCTTTTTCTCCTTCTTAGTAGCTGGAGCAAAGCTGTGTTTTTGACTTTCAGCCTGGGAACAGCGCTGATAACACTGATGTTTTTAGCTGCTGCTTAGTAATATTTAGTGTGACCAAGGACTTTCTGAGTCTCATGCTCTGCCAGGGAGGAGGGAAAGCTGGGAGGAAGCAGAGACAGGACACCTGACCCAAACTAGCCGAAGAGGTATTCCATACCACAGCGCATCATGCCCAGTATACAAACGGGGTGAAGTTACCTGGAAGGGTTAGATCATTGCTCGGTTGGGCTGGGTATTGGTTGGCGGGTGGTGAGCAGTTGTATTCTCTTCCCTTGTATTTCCCTTATCAGTATTATTATTGGTGGTAGCAGTAGTGGTTTGTGCTATACCTTAGTTACTGGCCTGTTCTTATCTCAACCCATGGGAGTTACATTCTTTCGATTCTCTTCCCCATCCCTCCATGAGCGGGGGAAGGAAGGGGAGGGAGTGAGCTAATGGCTGTGTGGTTCTGGATTGCCAGCTGGGCTTAAACCATGACAATATGTTGTAAATAAAATATATGTGTTTCCAGTGTAGTGATTTATAAAGACCAGCAAAAAAAGCTAGGCTTTCAATCTCTTCTGTAAATTAATGGAAATAATATTTCTTCTTCTTTTAATTATATTTCTGTGGACCCACTAATTTGAGTAACCACAAATAAGCATTGTATTTTCATCTTTAGCTTAATTACAAGAGAAATAGCACATTTCACATGGGTCTGGAAGGCCAGTGGATTGTGTATCTGTGATGAATGGAACTTATATGGCCCTTTTCTTAATGGATTTCAAAACACTTTCCAAGGCTTATTAGGAATCCAGAAATGCTACAACCTGGTTAAGTCTTAGATTCCTCAATATACAGAAAGCAAAGAAGTTGAGCCAATGATTTAGTAGCAAGGTAGAGACAGAAACCAGACATTACCTTATATTAAGGCTCCTACCAATCAACAGACATTTTCTAGAGAGGTGCTAAAAGCTTTGTTCTGTTTTACACAGAAAACTTACGTCCACAGATACTGCATATATGCCCTCAGGCTCTCACAATTGCAAGTTTATTTTCAGAATCAGCTTCCAAACACATATAAGGGAATAATTAGATCCTTTTCCAAATCAAACTCAACATGCAATATTTAATATTTTTAATTGTTTAATGTGCAAATAACTATACATATGTTGTTTTTCCATACTACTTTATTATTGAGTTAGGCTTTGTTTCTGAGTCTCAGTTCACATTGTAAGCAATTTTTTTTTTCATATGGATGAATATAAATGTAATAAACTTTACTAACAATTTATATTAAAGCCGAGATACTTTTTTCCTGTATCATAGTATTTTCTAGCTACATTAGAGTGATAAATATAATTTAAGTATAAGTGCATTTGTTTTGCCATTAATAGCTTAAGTATCAAAAAACTGATTTTTGCCTTCTGTCTAGTACTGTTTCTTGTTATTTATGTCTTCTACAAGGGCCTTTCTGACACCCGTGGGGGAAATTTCTTCTAGCTCTTGGTTCTCTTCAAAAGTTTCTCACAGAGAGTCTTTGCAGCTTTGCAGGAGCATTCCCTAGTTCCCAGGTACCCCTACAGAAATCTTGCTGTGCAGGTGCCCCACCGTTGCCTGCAACACTGTTTTTGTTGAGCTTCTCTTTGATTTGAATTTCCTCCTTCCCTAAAGGTATTGAGTCTGACAGTTACACTCTGATACATTTATTCTCCAACATCAGACTGTCTTAGTGATAAAATGAAACCCTGCATTAAGCAAGACTTAAGGCTGAGCATTTAGATACCATGCTGGAAGTGAAGTTTACAAGTGATGCTAGTACAGCCTTCCCTTTCTCCTACATCAGTCTTTCCTCAGCTTCTGAACACTTTTACCACTGTTACCAAGAAGCTCCCAGATTAATCCAGTCAGGGCTTTTGCTTAGGGGGTTCAGGTGCAAACTAATTTTCTACATGCTATTTTCTGCCTTCTCTTTAAAGCTAGGTCAGGTTGCTATGCTTCCAAAATTTTTCCTCTCTTTTATCCTAAGAATTTTTCCTACTTCATATCTACAGCTGCAGCTGTGATGGCTCATGTTTCTAGTGTTTTTAGGAGTTTAGGCCTTAAGTAGAGGTGCAGGTGATTTAAACTTCTCTTAGTAAAATGGAACTGATTTTGGATGCTTTGTGACTAAGAGTTCTTTGTCCATAGCTTTACTATGGCCTCATTTGTCACACAATCTAGACAGTCTTCCAGGCTCAGTTGAGGCCTGCCAACATACTCGTAATAAATCTGATGCAAAACATCACTTAAGCTTATAATCTTAATCAGGTTCTTGCTGTCTGGACAGACAGTTCTAATGCACATGGATAATAGGTGTGACAGCAAGTTGCTTTGCCTGGGCCTGCTTCTGCAAGACAGTTCTTTCTTTCCCCTATGTTTGCAAAACAGAAAGTTCAGCAATGACCATAAAGCACGCAGTAAATCCTAGCAAGAAGCACTATCCAAACAGACCTTATTTACCGCAGTATTTTAGGGGGGGATATTTCCTTACAGGGGGATAGACAAAGCATTACAGGTTCTATATTTTCAAATAGCTTTGCAGCTAAAACCTGTCTAACTTTTGTGGAGTATCTAACATGAAGGTATTCAAACTGAATACTGGTGTTCTTTTCAAGTTGAAAAGTAGTTAAGGATTCTTCACTTTAACCTGTTGAAAATCTATGATGTGGTAAAGTAGTCTTAGATGATTGAGGGCAAACATTTAAAAACAGCAATTATATTTTACTAAAACTTAAAATTTTCTAGGAAAGGTATATTCCATTTAGATTGTAACTAAATTGACACAACGGTCTCCTAACTTGTCTGTTATTCATGTAGTATGAGAAATAATATTATTTGCATTACTGGTTTTAGATGCCTGATTGTGTTAGGTGCATATAACAGATTTTTCAAGAATAGGTTATTCCCTTTGTAGGATGCATTACAAAAAGACATGCAAGATTGAGGAGAGAAAGGGACTGTTCTATTCTGATGCGTCATCAAAACTTAAACATACAAATTACAGATTTATGATCTTCCATTTAAATGGAGTGTAGTTGTCGGCTAGATTGTAAAAATAATGAACGGAAGTTGAATGCTCTTTTTGGGTTAAGAACTAAGCAAAGGATACTGACTGGTGTATGATGGGAGATGGAGTTGCATTGTCACTGCTGGGTTGAATTCATGGACTGAGGAATAAATAGACAAGAACTTAAAATTCTAGGGTTTAGTCCTTTACTTAGAGTGAAGAGAAGTTTTGCCTTTGTGTATTAGCAACCCGTCAAATGTCAGATTCTGGACTGTCAGCTAGAAAATAAATTGATATCTGTGAAGTTAAGTGCAATTTTGCTACCATGTCACTCAATTGAAATTACACATGTTGTATAGTTGCTAAGGGCTACATCCCCCTTTGCTTGCCTTCCTTCTCCTCCAGCATCTGTTTATCATGTATATATATATATGTGTGTGTATATATATATATATCCTGTGCATGTAGAAGTGTACAGGGCAGCTATGGAAGCTATGAAAGTATTGGCATTGTTCTTTTGTTGACTACAAAATAGATGAATGCATGTTGCAGGGAAAAATAACAAAATAACCTAGGGATCCTAAAAAACCCTTTTGCCTATGATAGTATGCTAAAATTCATGCGGAATGATCTATGCAATGAGTACGAAGCCCTTAGTTCAGCAGTTGGTTTTGACCTTAAAACCTTTTGACCTTCCCCACAAAGCCAGTGCCAGTGCTTTACACGATGAAATAGCCACACTTGACAGAGAAATCCATTAATTTTTCATAAGTTTCAACAGCAGTACTGAGAAAAATACTAAACCCTGAGTGAATGCATAGGGCTGAGGATCACTGCCTTATAATGTCTCTTATATTTGGAGATCACTTGTCTTTTCTGCGATTTGAAAGATGAACATTTTTATTAGGTTCAAGCTATGTAACTAGAAGTTCACTGATCACATATTCTTTAATTTTTATCTACATGAGATGGGCTATTTGCTTTATATTTGCCATGACTGCAATGTTTCCATCATTTTTAGAAGAATTCAGTATTTTCTAATGGCTGAAGTACTCATTAGAAATGGAGAGTAAGGCAATGTTGAGTTTAAAATTAATGGAATTGTTCATTGCAGTTTTACCTTTGTGTTACTTGAAGCAGAGAGGGAGTTCTTGTTTGTTTGGTGGTTTATTTTGCGTCCTTTCATCCACAGAGAATGGGGACTAGCCTTTGGCTAAAACAGGGCTTTCAGGCCTTTCAGCATTCAGTAACTGTTTACTTATCCAGGTATAAATGGGTAAAAACACACTTAAAGCTGCCAGCAGCAAAGTCAGCTACCTTTTTAAAATTCAACCTCATGAGCTCCGCTCAGTTGAGAGCTTGCTGGTATGAGCCATTAACTGCCTGTTGCATGTAACCTTCCCTTGTCTTACACAGAGCTGCACAAGAACCTCTGGTACTGTACAACAGATCCTTGGTTCATGCTATGCAAGAAATAAAAGCAGTTTAACTTGTGATCAGTGATCACATGATCCATTTACAGGGTGCAAGCTCAGTCAAGTAGAACTAGTATATGATTAAAAGCTCACTCGTTACCATTCTTTCTGAGTAGAACATCACAACAATACTTTCTCAAAGTTGCCAGTCCAACACTATTAGCAGCCTTGCTTGGAATAAGAACAAGATTTTCAAATCCTTAATTAATTTTCAAAGTATAAAATCCATTGCAAAGCAGAGGATATTAGTTAAAAGCTATAATGCCTGACAAAAAATAATCTCTTGGGCTAAAACTGTATCTGCAGAAGCTGAAACACTGGGATATGCACACTATAAAATGACAGTAGCTCCTATGACTGTTCTATCCAGCCTACTTGAGAAAAATGCTTAAACTCACCTTACTTCAGAATATCATGTGAGAATATGGTTAAATGCTGCCCTGAAAAAAAATAAAGCTCTGTACAGGTCTCCAGCCCTGACCAAGTGGTTTCTGTATGTTTTACTTTTACTAATAATTATGTAAAGTTTATTGCTTTTTTTAAAAAAATATTTTTTTGCAATGCATTTAAGCCAATATCTGGAATAATATTTTTTCCTTGTTTTCATTAGCTTGGTTAGTTTTTCTTTGAGTGTGATTATTTCATAAAGTGGCTTCTGTGCATGGAAAAGGTAACTCTTTCATCAGTCTTCTAATATTATTAGTTATTCCAGGAAATGTATTTTGGAGCCGTATTAGCTAGATAGGTAGACCTCGCTGGTTTAATTCCTCTTATATGAGTATCCAATATGCAGAAACATACTCAGTGCTTCTTGTTCTGTGAATCTGGAGAAGTCTTTAAGATTTATTCACTAAAAAACTAAGAGTTTTTAAAACAAACAGGGAACTTCTTTGCCTTGTAGATAGAAATTGAAAGCAAGTTAAGGTAATGCTATAGCATTAAAAGTCAAAACAAAAAATCAAGTATATTCTGCAAGTTGAGAAACCAAGTAGATGAGTATTTGTTTCATTGAAAAGTCTTCTGCTTATTTTAGCTTCATGCTTCTTTTTCTCAATGAATCTGAGCCTAATGAAAGAGGTTCTATACAAGTTGTCATGATGTTTACCTTTTCATAGTAAATAGCTGAGCTGGGAAAGATTATTTTCTCTGTGCAGGTGGATTTCTGATGTTCCTGTACTTGTGGCTGTTCATTTCAGAGAGGGCAAATGTGATTCCAGAAAAATACAACTTTGGAAATATGTTCAAATGTATAACAGTTTGGGTTTTTCCCCCATGCCAGATAAAAATTGACAAGAAATTGTTCATATTCGAAGTGCTATATTAACAGCAACCATAACTTATTTGGTTGTTTCTATTCTTTCAAGATTATATCCATAAACTAGCAAAAAGATTAAGAAAGCATCTAATTTTTGGTAGTACTGAAGAGCATTTAGTAGTTCAGTTCAGAGACGTGCCTTACAGGGAAAAATAAAATAATTTTAATATGAACAGAGCAGTTTGGAAACTAGGAGCTTGAATAAAATAAGAAACAGAAAACTTTTACATATATAATTTTAGATAGAAGATGCAAGAGTCTTAATCAATCTTACACCTTAATCAACCTAAGACATTCCATTTTTATCTTATAGTGATGTACTTGCAGCTCTGCTAAGTACAAATGCTTAAATCTCTCTGTGTTAACATGGGAATAATTTGCTAAATGGTGTAACAGTGTCATGGTTTAAGCTGTAAATCACGCAGCCCGTTCACTCATTTCTCCCTCTTTCTTCCCCCCCACTCCGATGGGGGGGGAGAGAGGGCGGAAATTGGGAGAAGAATCAAAAGAATGTAACTCCCATGGGTTGAGATAAGAACAGTCCAGTAACTGAGGTATAACACAAATCACTACTGCTACCACCAATAATAATAATAACCAGGGAAATACAAGGGAAGAGAATATAACTGATCACCCCCCGACCGAGCCAAGAGAAAGAAAGACTTCTGGGTTCCTGCCCCCAGTTTTTTACATCCTGGGCATGACATGCTGTGGTATAGAATACCTCTTTGGTTAGTTTGGGTCAAGTGACCTGTCTCTGCTTCCTCCTGGTTTCCCCTCCTCCCCAGCAGGGCATGAGACTCAGCAAGTCCTTGGTCAGACCAGAACATTACCAAGCAGTAACTGAAAACACTGCTGTTATCAGCACTGTTCCCAGGCCGAAAGTCAAAAACACAGTGCTGCACCAGCTACCAAGAAGGAGAAAAATGACTGCTACTGCTGAACCCAGGACAAACAATTTAAGGATCATGCCAATGGGAATAAAAACTCATTTGGTGTTTCAATAGGAAATTAATGTAGCGTTGCTAGCTGAAAGGTGTCTACCTGCAAGTGAAAGGCATATATCTTTCAATCTTCTCTAGCTAAAATGCATAGAAGTGAGACTGCTAAAAAGGGGCTGTTGAGTGCTCCTCTTAGAGATCAATTTGAAGTAGCAGATGTTGGGCATTTTATTTCCTACGTAACTGGACATTTCTCGGGTACTCTTTGTGATGGTGTCACTGCAAGAAGCAAAATAACATTAAAACCAGAAAGACAAAATGTGTCCTTAGCACAAAAGTGCTTCAATGAGAGAAAAAAACGAACTCCAGATGCAATAGTTGCAACTTAAGAAACTGAGCAGTTTCAGTTCCTAAATAATGCTATTGGAACAATTGTTTTGCGAAGTGTAAAACATTTAGTGCATCAGTCTGTTTCTAATAATTCTAAGTTAAGAGTAACAGAAAATGAGTTCTGACATGAATAGTCAAAATATGTCGTCATCTTTTTAACTTTGATACTTTATGCAGCCTGTAGATATAATATTAACAAAAAGTAATGCCAGGAGGTGGGTTCTGAGACCCAAGTCCAATGCTGAAAAGACAGAATATTGTGAGCAATTTTTTTTTTAGCATTTCTTCAAAAAGTTTCAGAATAAGTGTAGCTGGAAATAAATCGTTTATTTAAACCTGAGTGTCTGAAGATATTTACTGTGATACTTATTTCTGTTATTCCACTCATGAAGCCACATAACTGAAGCAGAGAAGTCAGAGATACGAAAGCTGGCTCTGTTAATTTTGTTTCATTGCAATGCCTGAGAATTTGTGGTTATTGAACAATTAAGTCAGTGTTCTAGAAAGTAGACCTAAACATTAGGTTTTATATGTAAACATTAGGTTTTCTACCTCTACCCCCATCTTCCACTGCTGTATGAATAGATTTTACTAATTTATTTTTTTTAGGAAGAACAATTAAAAGCCATTCAGAGAAGTATTTTGGAGTGTAATTTGTGTAAATTCATAGAGATACAGCTTGAAGAATTTATTTCCCCATCTTCCCCCAAGTTATTACCACCAACAGATACCATAGTGGTATGTTTTCTGTTGCTATGCAAGAGACTTATGTTTGGGCTATGATATTGAGACGCTTGTCAGAATGGAAAAAAACCTGGTCTGAATATGATATGCTGGTCTTGTGGGCAGTACAGAGCTTAAAAACTTTTTGCATCAGAATTGTTTTTAAGTCTGCTATGAGAAGTTCACAGATACACTGAGCAATACAAAACTGAGAGAGTATTTGGAATATCACTTCTTCCTCTGTGAAGCTACCAGTCCTAGTTCAGATGGGTATGCAAATTCCTGTTAAAATCTGACCCTATGCAAAGAGGAGAAAAAAATGCAGATATTAATGCAAAAGGAATTGCCATTTGTAAAGCTTATGCAATGTAGGTAGTGTTTCTTCTGAAGAGCACATAGATCAAGTTCAAACAATGGGAAGGACTATTAGAGTTGCTGCTGTGCCTTAAGAATCCACTGTCAATACAGAATTACAGACAGTGACAAATCTTTGTATTTGGTTGGTTAGCTGAATTTTAAACCCACAGTATCTCTTGATCACATAGAAACAGAAGTTTAGGAAAATTTTAACTCCATTTATTTAAGTACAGTGGAATAATTGTGGATTATTTTATCTTTATGCTGTTGTTTTGTGCACTTGGTTGTACTCCAAACATGAATGCAAGCAGCTCTTGAAATTACCTAGTGTATAACCCAGGCTTATTTTCTTTTCCCTTTTAATTTCAGTTCCACAGTAGTCTTACATTGTCTGAAGTAATTCTGAGTTGTCTGCTTATGGTGTCACTATTGTTTCTACCATATTTTCTATATTCACAGTGAGGAAAAAAGAAATGTTTTTTCAACTTTTTCTACCCACTCAGTTTAATGATTCATGCTTATATCCATAATTTTCAGGATTCCTTTGACGTTTCTAATATTATAAAATAAGAATACCTCCAACTTCTGTGAGCGATATTACAATTCACAATGCACTTCTTACATTCTGTGAATGGGTATGCTTTTTGTGAAAGTCTTTTACTTGCAAGTAGTAGATTCAACTGTTGGTAAAAAGACAGATGAGAACAGGAATGGAAGAAATATGTTTTTGTTCCTTCAGTCCATCTCCTCTTTGGTCAGTGGAAGTTGTGAGCTTCAGTACTGATAACAGCAATGACTTTCATTTGATTTTGTATTATAATTAAGCAAATACAGCATACATTATTTTGATTAAGAGGCTAGAATAGTACATGGCATGTGTTCACTGAATTTAGTACAGGTGTACAGGTCTTATGTTGATAAACTAAACATGTTTTCATACTCCTTTAAGTTATCAAGTATAAGGGGAAATTTTAATACTACCGTTGTATTTGTTAGTGCTACAACTGCTGCTAGAACACCATGTTTAGGTTTGGAGAAGCCTGTGGTTCTAGAAAGTTGCTATAAGACTGAAGAGAGAATTGTGGGTGACAAGGCAAGTGGTTTCTTAGAAGACTAGATATCATAAGTTAGGGTGAGAAATTCCAGGATATTATGTCTATCTTGGGTAGCCAAGAATGCATGAAAAAGAGAATTGATCATGGTATGTCAATAGTATCACCTCAAGCGAACAGCAACATGAGAAATAGGATTCAGAACTACCACCTACTGGGCAGTGGATATGAAAAGAACCAGCTGTTGTAGCTGAAGCTTACATACCCAGGGTAGAAAAAAGAAGAATTTTAATGTCAATGTTAGTTTGTTGGATCATATTTCTTAGAATTGCGACAGACTGTACATAGATGGCAGGTTTTTAGTCAATACTGGAAGTGCTCAGTATGTCAGCTGTTTAAGTAAACAGCTGAAACCAAGAAAAATTGAATAGTTCTATGCATGAGCAGTTTCTCTGTCTTACAAAAAACCCTTCCCTCTTCCCTGAAATGTAGTATATCCTGCAGTTATGCAGATTTGGGGATTAGTTTCTATAGCTGAGGGATAGACTTTGTCAAATGATTTCTGGATTTTTGTGGGTAGGGACTGCTAGTTAAAGCTTTTCTTCAGTAGGAGGATGGAAAGTTTCTCAAAGAGGCAGAAACCAATTCATTTTGGGACAGTATTCATTAAATCCATCACCTCAAGAAACAAAACCTTCTCACTAGTATTTCATGGCCAGTCTGAACTCCAAAAACCCACACAAAGAGCTTGGAAAAGGACTTTTGAGACAAAAAAAACCCTCTTTTGCTGTTTTTTCTCTCCTCTCATGCAGGGTGAAGGTATTTTCCAAATAAAATGAAAAAAAATGGACATCACTTCTTAAAATGTTTAACAAAAGTAATTTTAAAAATTAATTAGGCTAATTATGGTGCAGAATTCATCTCCCTCTTGTTATGTGTTTCTGGTACATAAATACAGACAAGAATTCTCAGACAGCTTTGGACTACTTTATGTAAGACATTATTTTAGAAAGAGTTAAGAAATCCTAAATCATTAGCACTGCAACAGGGGGTTTTGTATACTCCAATTTTGTCTTTGTGGTTTTTGCTTTTAAAAAATCTATATATCTTCTGTGGCTATTTTTTATTCCCTCCCCCTTTTACAGTGTCTAGTGTCTCCCATTGTTTTTAAGTTTTTGTTACTCACCAAAGCCTGTGTAAGTATTACTGTAATACTACTCATTGAGCACTGTAGTTCAGTGCTTTTGTATACGATTTCTTATTTCTCATGGCTTCATTTATGAAGATCCTAAATTAATTTCATTTCCCGTGATTAATGATTTCCATCAGAATTTGCATTCTGTTTTCTAAGCAGGTGCTTTACAAATTAATAATATAGTGGTTAATCACATTATTTGTAGCCCTGAAATTCCTATATTTATATTATGTTGTGTAAGTCCTAAGGCCTAAATGCTCTTTCCATTAGAGCCCAGCTTTAAAACTGGCCGTGGCATTGCCTTCTTTTGGCTGTCCACTATGAAACCACATATGAACGCAGACACAGTTTTAAAATCAGCCGCTTTCAAGACATTTTTCCATATTGATGGGTGGTAGCTGAAAAGCCAAAAGGAAGAGGCAAAATGTGTCTTTCATACATGCTGGGTCTTCTGTCTGGAGTCATAGGAGTCATAGAAGAGGGAAATCTCAGTTTATAAACTCATGAACAGTTCACCTTGCCAACTGTCTGGACATAATAAGGACTCCAGCTCTTCTAATTGGGATCCAGATGTGAGACACTGCAGAAGATATTTTTTCTGCCTCTTGCTCACTCTCCACCTCCACATCCTCATACCTTGCAAAGTTTAAATTCAATCAGGTCATCAGCTCCGTAAGGGAAGACAGAAGTAGGAACAGAGATAAAACCAGAAATCTCTTTTGTATTTTTCCCTTTTTTTTTTTAAAAAAAAAAAGAAATTTCTGGACAGTGCTGCTGGTAAGTATTTCTAATTGGAACACCACTAGCTTCATCATAGAATCATAGAATAGTTAGGGTTGGAAGGGACCTTAAGATCATCATGTTCCAAATCCCCTGCCATGGGCAGGAGCATCTCACACTAAATCATGTCACCCAAGATTCCATCAAACCTGGCCTTGAACACCACCAGGGATGGAGCATTCACAACTTCCCTGGGCGACCCATTCCAGTGCCTCACCACCCTCACAGTAAAGAACTTCTTCCTTATATCTAACCTAAACTTCTCCTTTTTAAGCTTGAAACCATTACCTCTTGTCCTATCACTACAGTCCCTAATGAAGAGTTCCTCTCCAGCATCCTTGTAGGCCCTTTCAGATTATGTTTGCCTCCTCCTTGTTTCCCGGGAGTATAATCAATTATATATTATGTATCTGGAAAAAGACCCTTTCAAGGTTGCCATTGTAGACCAGTGCTGCTAATCCTATGTAATTGTGTGATGGCTTGGGTGCACTGGACTCACTCTTGTATTATCATAATACAGCACAGAACTATGATGCAATAGGTCTTTTTCTCAGAGATTTGTTAGTGGTTTCTTTCTTTACTTTGCTCAAAACTGAAAGTATTTTAGAAACCCATTGGACATTTGATAAATACAGCAAATTACACATACAAACTAATTCATCAAAATTATCCCTAGAAAAACTAGGATGGATCTCACATTCAGTCACAGGCTTACCAAGCTGGTGAAGAAGGCTTTAAGCTAAAGCTGTTGTGGCAGGGAAGCCTCAATCCACCCTGTTCCTACCAGTCTAGTGCTGGTGCCACTAGGAGATGCCCAGAACATGGAGAGGCATCACATGTCAGCAGTGAAGCACCTGATGAGTAGCACAAAGGACTTCCAGCCACTCCAGCCGATAACTGAGCATCATCAGGGGCTCAACTGAAATGCCTCTATGCCAGTGCATGCTGCATGGGGGACAAGCAAGAGAAGTTAGAAGTGTGCACATGCCTGATGACCTCATTGACATCATAAAAACGTGATGGGATGCCTCCTATAACTGGAGTGTTGAAATGAAAGGATTCAGGCTCTTCAAGAAAGACACGCTGGGGAGATGAGGAGGGGGTGTTGCCCTCTACATCAGTGGCCAGCTGGAGTGCACAGAGCTCTGCCTAGGGATGGATGAGGAGCTGACTGAGAGTTTATGAATCAGGGTTAAAGGGAGGGCAGGGACAGGGGACATTACAGCGGGGGTCTGCTACAGGCCACCCAACCAGGAAGACTGAGTGGATGAGGCCCTCTATAGACAGATAGGTGCAGCTTCAATGTTTGCAAGTCCTGGTCCTCATCAAGGACTTCAGCGACCTTGATATCTGTTGGAGGCACAACAATTGCACAAGCATTCCAGGAGGTTCCTGGAATATGCTGATGTTAACTTCCTTCTCCAAGTGACAGAAGAACCAACAAGCAGGGGGAGGAGGGTTACGATGGACCTTGTTCTACCTACAGGGAGGGACTGATGGGGAATGTGTGGCTGGAGGGCAGCTTTAGCTGCAGTGACTATGAAATGATGGAGTTCAAGATCCTTAGGGCAGTGAGGAGTGTGTGCAGCAAGCTTGCTACCCTGGATTCAAGAGAGCAGACTTTGGCCTCCTGAGGGATCTGCTTGGTGGAGTACCATGCGACCAAGAAAGCTGGTTAATATTCAGGGATCACCTCCTCCAAGCTCAGGAACGATACATCCTGACAAAAAGGAAGTCGGGCCACAGTGCCAGGAGGCCTGTGTGGATGAACAAGAAGCTTCTGGAGAAACTGCAGTATAAAAAGGAGGCCTACAGAGGGTGGAAGCAAGGACAAGTAGCTTGGGAAGAACATAGAGAAATAGTCAGAGCAGCCGGAGATCAAGTTAGGAAAGCTAAAGCCCTGTCAGAACTCAATCTAGCCAAGGACAATGAGGACAAGAAAAACTTCCATAGGTAAATTGGGGAAAAAAAAGGCAGAAATTGGGCCCCCTCCAGAAGGAAGCAGAAGACCTGATCACATGACATGGAGGAGGAAGAAGTACTCAATGACTTTTTTGCCTCAGTCTTTACCACCATGAGCTTCAGCCACACTGCCCAAATCACAGAAGGCAAGGGCAGGGACTGGGAGACATTAGATTAGATATTAGGAAAAAATTCTTTACTGTGAGGGTGGTGAAGCCCTGGCACAGGCTGCCCAGAGGAGCTGTGGCTGCCCCATTCCTGGCAGTGTTCAAGTCCAGGTTGGACAGGGCTTCGAGCAACCTGGTCTAGTAGGAGGTGTCCCTGCCCATGGCAGGGGGATTGGAACTAGATGAACTTTAAGGTCCCTTCCAACCCAGACCATTCTTTGATTCTATGTTTGAGTTATTCATATGACATTTTCTAACTGTAGTTGTGGGGGTTTTTGGCTTGTTGGTTGGTTGGTTTTGTTTGTGGGTGTGTGGTCGTGATTTAACATCATTTTGTACCCTCTAGTATGTTCTGAAGGAAATGATGCTTCCAGAGGTTAGGCCCCACAGTAAGCAGTGGTCACACTAGCTTTAAAATTCAAACCTTTCATTAGACTAACTTTTCCACTGTCAGCTTTCCTTACATTCTGAAATCCTTAAAAAGACACTGAGGAACATGTAGTTATCATGTAAAGTATTTTATGTTTTCCCAGTTTCAAGCTACTTAGTGCAAATAAAATTTTATGCCAGTCAGCCCAAGATGTGTTACAGGACTGTTAAAGCCCAGCCTATTAATTACAAATCTTTTGCACAATTTGTGTGATGCACAGATTTCTTGGAAATAGTTATCCTTTGGCAGTGTGTAGTTTTACAGTACAGCCAACAGAATGTTACAGAATAGTAATTATGGGAATAAGGAGAATGCACAAGCTATTGGACTGAACACTTTAATGCCGATTTATTTTTTCTGATAAGCAACTCAGATAAGAGGATATCCAAGTCATTGTAGCAATTAGTTTTTCTAAGATGTCTAAATATATGAAATGTTTCATGGTAGGGAAAAAATACAGCTCTGTAGTAGAATACAAAGTTTATTACATTTCTAGACTACATTATCCTTGTCAGCTAGATTAAAGCATTCTCCTAGTTTCTGTCCTATATTACCATAACAAGTGAGGAAATAATGTAGTGTTGTTACACAGAGCAGCTTATAAATTTTGACATAAGTGTGAGAGAAATCACTTGAAATGTGAAGCAACCAAGAGGAATAATTAGGAACAGCAGAATGATCTCAGTAATATGACAACAGTTTCTAAAGCACCCCACAGGATTGAAATCATCAGGTTTGCTTGACCTATATCTTTAATAATACAGCTCATTGCCCTTGTATTGAAGCTAGAGGGTAGGACAAAGTATAAGCTTTATCATGTTTTAGGAGAAATTGCAAAAAGTTTATTTATTAGCACAGCACAAAATGGCCCATTTCTATGATTACCAAACAGGAAAGGAAGTTGGGCCACAGTTCACCACACAGAACACTTTATAGTCAGGCTTGGCTGGCAAAAAATATTATGTGATGCTCAAATAAGATAAATGGCTGCATTGGCAGTGGAAATAACCTTCTGTTTAATTAGAAAATAAGAGCTATATGGGACAATAAAAATAGTTACTGCTGCCCTCAGTCACTGTTTAATAAATATGATAGTGCTGAAGATAATGCTAAGTGTTATTTATTTGTGTAATATCATGGGCTCAGTAATTGTTCATGTTCTTGATAGTTACCCTGCATGTAGAATGAGTCCATTTCACGTTTTCTTTGTTTAATTCTTAAAAAGGAAAGAAGTTGGGGGGTTTTATTTATTTTTTTTTTATTTTAAACATTTAAATTGTTTTTTTAAAGGCCAAAGATGCGTGATGAAAGTTCATTCCCTTCTCAGTGGTCCTGTGACCAAACTGCAGGTTTTCTTAGTTCACATTCAGGATAATTAACCTTTGAAACTTTGTTTCATACTTTTTAGACTGGATTGTCTATCTGCCCTGCATATAGTTTTATGTCTGTGAAAGGAGAGCATAATTTGAATTTTTAGCTGTCCATTTCATCACAGCTCTGTTTATGATTAGTATAGTTCTAAGGTCTGATTTTAGTGTGGTTTTGTTCCTTTGTCTTCATTTGAACTTTTAATCACTGAACATGAACAAATCAAGTCTTGCAGGGCACAGTGTGGAAGACTGATGATTTCAGTGAAAGCTTGTCTATAAAGGGAATAGGTTTTACTAGTAAATTGAGCGTCAAATTGTGTTATGTGCATATGTGGCACAAGTTTCCTTTCTCTGTAGAGCATGCTTGCTAGATATGGACATTGTTCTTGATTTCCTGTATTTAGGAACGTACACATATTTAGGAACACATACATTACTTATCAAATGCTTGACAGAAAAGCAGGGCGTGGGATTTATTTCACAATATACTTTTAACAGGCTTGGCATCCCAGCCCTATTACTTTTGGTCACAATCTTTCCATTTTGAATCTACAGTAAGTACAGGGATTTGAAAAGGATATCACTTTGCTTGGTTTTATCCAAGGGGAAAGTTCAGAAGATGTTTCATCAAGTTTTAATCTCTCCTTCCTCCCCTACTTCCCTCCCACCCAATTTAGACTATATGTCAAGAGGCAAAACAAACCAAACCAACCCCCCTTTTCTTCACAGAATTCACTTTAAGCTTCAAAATCCTCAAAAATCCGTTTGCAGTCTGGTTCCCACTCTCCAGCTTTCCTCATCTCCCTCTGAAAGAAAAAAGCTCTTCTTTAAGGGACTGATAGGTTGTAGAGCGATGCTTAGCAACAACATTCCTGTGCCTTAAGTAGCTGCAAGCCCCTAGCTGAACCCTTTGATGTGACTGTCAGGGCAGATTTATTTTGTTTTAGCACATTGTCTGCTTGTCCAGATGTATCAGGAGATAAAAAGGAGTCATGTTTACACTCTTGGGGGGTGGGGAGGAGATGTAATTAAATCGCATTTTTGATGAATCTCTGAGAGATTGAGATGGAGAACAGAGGAATTGGCTTGAATATCGAGGGGAAACTCGCTTGCCCTAACACCTGACACTGTAAGAGAATTAAGTGTAAAGCCATAGCACAATGTGTTGATTTGGTTCTGCTGTTGCCTTTGACTCTGTGTTTTTGCATGCGCTGGTAGTTCACGAGACTCCAGAAAGGCCTGTTAGAAAGTAATGATTGCACATCATAGACTTTTCCCTGTGTGTCTTATTTAATAAATTTATTTGTCCAGGTTGAAAATAACTGTTTCTCTCTAGAATGTTAATGTTACAGATCACGTACCCCAGAACTTCTGGCGATGGTAAGTGACTGGCAATCAAGTACTTAAAAAAAAATAATAATAAAAATTGAGCCTTAGCTATCTTGGATAAACAAATGTTCAGTGTAAGGCAGGCCTTGTTGAATTCTCTCAGAGAGCAAATACCACAGAAAAATCCATTTCTGTTTACTTGCTTTTAACTTGCGTATTTAGCAACACCATTCTGAGCTCTATTAATAACCTGCGGTGTGCAGTGACAAGTCTGATTCTAGCATTCAGTATGCTGTGGGTATGCCAAGTGAATAAAATGCTAGTTTTAATCTGCTGCTGCAAAAGTTACTCTATTTGCATTTTAAATAGGTTACACTACAGCACCCCCTTCTGCTGACGGAGTAGTGTGACACGAGGTTTTAGCTGCGATTCAGTTTCATTCCCACTACAGAATGAAGATTACTTATGAATAGCATTTTTAACTTTCCTATTTCTTAATTCCTGTGCCTATTAAGCAAGGAGATCCGTGCAACTCAACAATAGTCCGAAAATACTGATATCTTATACTTTTTTGCGATCTAGCTTTTATTTTTGCAGAGTTGTCCATACTCTGAGAAGGTGAAGGGAGCAAGGGAAAAGCAAAATTAATAGCAAAGCAAAGTGAACCCTGTAACATTGCAAACAATTATGCTTATGAAACTTATGCACAGTTCTGTATTAATCCGGTTGTCATTGTATGTGTTTGTAAGTGATGATATTATGTTACTGATTTAATTTATGGAACAGTTTCAGAGGTTCCTATCTAGAAAAAAGGAAGGCAGTTTACCTTGCTGATTCTGTCTTCTCTTTTGAAGAATTGGCAATTGACATCAGATTGGCAAAAAAAGTGTAGAAGTTCTGAATAGTCTGTATGCCAAAATATATGTCAGAAAAGTAAGATATTACTGTATTGCATGTAGTGTGTATTTGAGGTCTGCATCTGTCCTTATATGTAGCTTATACACTGTTGCTATGCTATAGCATAGCATAAATCTCAGCAATTACTCCAATAGTGCTGTGTCCTATAGTTGTGATGTAATGTTGGAAATATACCGCAGGGAATGACTGAAAGAAACCTGCAATCTAATACATTATCAACATACTTGTCTTCATGCGAGTGACTTGACTATGCTTTTGCACCTTCTGTTGAAGTTATAATATCTAAAAACTCAGCATTGTTTTAAAACAGTTTTTTAAAAACTCCTTCAGAGCCCTTGAGTGAAGAGTGAAATGTGATAAATGACATTTTGGGGCATTGGTGAGGTGGGAACTTATAAAAAGGTTATCATCTGCTAGCCACTAGAAGTTAATTTGCAATTAACTTTTAGCAGGCACTTCAAAGAGCAGTTGTGTATGACAACTTAAAATTCTCTAGAAACAGTTTCAGAGTTTTCTGTTTTGGGGTATGTTATTTATGTGTTGGGTTTTGTATTGTTTTTCTTGCACTTTATTTTACTAGCTGGTAAGTCCATTGAATCCTGCATAATGTAAATTAAAAGACGGTAACGTGTATTCCCAGAGGGTGAAGACGCTAAAGATACTGGTAAAGAAATGCAGGATAAAAAGTATACTTCCTGCTTGGACTTACTGTTAAGCTCGGGCTGGGAGTCAAGGCCAGCAGATATTAGTTTATTGTTTTATACTTTTGGGGGTCTTTTGTCAACTTTCTCATTTCATTAACACCAAATAAAGCATTCAGAAATCTATCTTAGGGATGAATATAATTTAGCAACTTTGCATTTATTTTGTACTGTGATTTTAAATGGATTTATTCATATTTTAAAACCTAGCATTAATTTTTTACAACGAATAGATTGCCTGTTGGACCCTATTAGTAGGTATTCCTTACATTCACTGTTGTGTTGCTAGAATATTTAAGTGTGGCTTTAAGGGTAGATCCTGTTATCTACGATAATGAAAGATATTGAACCACTTCAGCACTGGTTAAACTCATCACAAATGAAAATATTAGCATCTGGTATATGATTAGAGACAGGTGATAACAGTGGTTGTTTTCCTTCAATTCATTAAACTTAACTGAGAGCAGAAGAATGTCTTTCATCCTTCTGCTTTTAAATGTAGATAGCTAAGGTACTATTTTTAAAAAGATACAAGGCAAATAGCATAAAGTAAGAAGTCATTTATTCCCTTAGTTAGATTGAAAAGAATAGTGTTTAGATGAAAAATTATTGACTTTTGAATTACATAAGTTGAAAAAGAATGGTTTTGGAAGTCAGGAAACCCAATGGGTAGTTTTGTATTCTATATGTTACAGTAGAACAAATCAATTCAGGCTCCTTAGATACAGTCATTGCCTTGTGATTATAATTGTGTAACGTCTTGGAGCCTTTGATCAAAGAAAGGCATTTGTGACTAGGTCTAATCCAAGCTCTTTAAGGTGTTTAACTTTCATGGGGGGGGAAGGGATTGATAACAGCTGGGATTTAAATTTAGTTTTGCTGAACTTTTGTTTTGAAAGGATTTCTATTATACACTGCTTCCTTTTCCATACAGAAGATGGATCATTGAGTAAACCTAAAAGGGAAAGAGGATATGGGAGGAAATGGGTGGAGGCACGGAATTAATCTTCTGAAGAAAAATGTTTGATCAGTGGGTAGGAGAGGATGAAAACCTCTGATGTTGACAGCAGGCAACTTTCTGACTAGTGTGTGATTGACAACTTTGATGCTCCAGTGGGGAGCGAGTGTCCAGCCGTGCTCAGGCATCCTCTGTCTGTGGGTGGTAGTGTTAATAATGTGGCAACTGGAAAGATTAATTGTGGACAAGCAGCAGGATTACGAGGAGGGCTTCACAGGTCTAAAAGGAACAGTGGTAGGAAAGCCTCTGATCTGTCAGCCCAAAAGGAAATTAGTTAGGGCAGGCTGGAGCAGGCTTAAATAAAAGGGGGGGGGGGGGAGCGGGAAGGGAGAAGATGGAGTAATGGGAGAAGGGAAGCATTTAGGATATTAAAGCAAAATGAGGAGGATATTGAAAAAGGTCATAAGAGGCTGGGGCTGATGTTCTTGAAAGACCTTAATACACTGCATCCCCTTACAGTACATGCAGATTTCAGTTTGTTTTGCAGGGAACTACAAAGGGACTTTGTAGTGCTTTAGAGCAACTTTAGAGCTGCCACATTAGGTAATACCTGCTACTTGTTTTCAAAATGAACCTTAGAGTAAACTCAAAATAAGAATTTTCAAAGCTGTCTAAATGCAAAATACATAGGAGAGAGTTTCTTAAGCTGTTTCTGCAAGTTACTAGCTGCTGTGTGTTTTACTTCCCACCCTTTTTGGTAGAAGTAGGGATTCTGCCAATAAATTCTGTGTTACCATTAAGGAGGCCATTCATCATGCTTACTAATGTTATTAATCAAGATACACCACAGTACTCTTAAAATGAGATCATTTTGATAAATCATGTATGACATGAAAAGACTTTATTCCTTTTAAGTGCAATTTAGACTGCATTTTTTTTCTCATTTATGATTCATGGGAGAAACATGGATAAAATTCCCTTGCACATTTACACCTTATCTTCAGTAATAATTCAAAACTGCTCTTAGATGAAAATTCAAGGTCTGATTCACCAGTGCTGAATGCCAGCTCATTATTTTCTGGCATTCAGTAGTCCAAAAATAATGTCCATACATTAGCTGATTTTCACAATAGCTGAATTTGGCTGCACACCAGACATATCGATTACACTCAATTAAGCCTAAATGCATAAGAATTGTCTGATGTTCGTTTACATTTTTGATCTAGTTGCGCCCTGCTTTCAACCTTGCAATTTAACATTAAGTGAAAACCAAAAGGTAAATTCAAGTGAAAAGTGATATCTCTCTTATATGAGAATAAAGAAATTTACTTTGAACTGCTTTGAATCTTCTTAAGATCCACTACTTCTGTTAAATAAGCAAAATTCTCTTGACTTTTCTTGTTAAAGGTTATTGGAACTGGAAGGCCAACCAAAATAGAAGATCACTGTTCTTGTTGTCCTAGTACTATAATAATTTAGCTTACTCTATTAATAGCATCACATATGAAAATAGGCGGCTAAAATGTCCAGAATGAATGTCTGCGAAGTTCAAAGTCACACTCTTGGTTCTAGCTGAAACACTTGTGTTATTTTTTAAATTAAAAAATGCCAGAAATGGGTTGCAGCATTTTTGGCTAACATAGGTATAAATATTAGATAATTTTCATTTATTCTTGTGTTTAGAAATATAAAAAGGAAATATCCAGTACAGAGATTTAATTTGGAAAGGGGAGTTATTTAAATTTTACTGTCTCTCAAGCCATGATTCAGAGAGGATTGGCTTATCTGAATTACAGTCCCCCCTTTAGTTCCTTCAGCAACTGGAAATATCTGAAGGAATGTATGTGATTGCCAAAAATAGCAGATCATTTGTATTTTCAAACAAATGGTCTCTACAAATTTGTTTTAATGCAGCAGATGTACAGTATATCCTGATACTACACAGGATGTTCCCTTACTTGTATCATCCAAATATTGGGGTTTTTATTCCCTGAAAACTGGAATCTCGGGATTAAACAAAGGAAGCTTTTATTTAGTATAATTGTATTCCCAAACATTTGAGAGCAAATTGCCGGATTGTGGCTGACTCCATTTTCTTCTAAGTGTTGCAAAGTGTTTTGTTTTGGTTTTAGTGCTTCATGCTTTTCTTTGTGTTTGCATACTAGAAAAACATTTTTCACTTCCACATCATACTAAACGCTATGCATGACAGACCTAGAAGGTCAGACTCCTGATGATATTTTGAGAAACTCTTATTATGAGTATTAGATTAGTAGGCAAAAGAAACATAAAGCCAAAAAATTCCCTTATCTTACCAATACCTGCCTTCGAGTTCCTTTCTTGTCTCATGAATTCTCTTTATTATTAATAAGAAAAATAAACTTGGGGAAAAGACCCTATATTTCCCTTGGAAATTCTCTGTAATGAGATACTTTTATAAAAATAAGAAAAATGGCATATTAATTCAGAATAATCGGGTTGTGTTTGTCTTCTTTATTAGGACTGGTTAAATAACTATTTTTAATTTTCTTAAAAATGGCTGTTGCTGAAAGATAGTCATTCAGATCTTTGTGGTACTCATCAAAATATGAGAAACACAGTTTAAGACATGAGACAGAAATTATCAATACCCTTTTCCTTCCTTCCTCCCTTTCATTCAATATTCATCTGCTTTGTTCTTATATTTTTCAGTGCCATGGTCAAACATCTAAAACCAGATTTAAAAATAAATCACTATTTCTATGCCAGGTTAGGAGGTCATCTCAATAAGCCTATAAAGATCAGACAAGTTGTGATAGTACCACATATTTGTTTCTGCCTCTTCCCGTTAATTAATGTGACTCAAATTATGCTGGAGGTTTAGTAAAGGCAATTGCTAACTTGTAGTTACGGTTGCTTGGATGTGGAGCAAGGGAATTGGGAAATCCTATGTCAAGGAAAGCTGTCTTTCCATGTAAGCATGGCAAGCCACCTGTTGGCTTTCCAGAACATAACAGTGTATTGAGATCAGTTGCAAACTTGGACTGGCTTATTTGACTGCTCTAGCCTAGTTCACAACTAGAGAGAAGAGATCAAGACCTTCTGTAGCCTTCCATATATAGTGGTCCTGTCAGGTCCTGCTTTTGTATATGTTCTAGTCTCTGTATTTATCCTTTCTCTCACACTTTATCCCTTTCTTTCACTAGCTTTATGGGTCCTGATTTTGTAGAAAAGCAAATACATTGTAAATAAAGTTGTTCTTCCCTAACCGTTCCCTAGGATGGAATGTTTGAAGTCTTGGTGTATTGCTGCTTCCTGTAATGTTTTCTGCTGTCACAAAGCTCTCAAAGATCTCACAGTGAAATCAAAGCCCCACTGTGGTTGATGCTCTGAAAACTTATGGGAAGGGGCAGTGCCTCTAAAGTAGTATTTTGATATTCTCTGCAAGCATGTCATAAATTCAACCCCAAATGAATGCATTTAAATATTTTTTTCTTTTTTTGTTATGAGGCAGACTGTGTTCCTCATCAAACATTTAAACATGATTTTTATTAATCAATCCATAAACAATTAATTTCTAGTTAGTTATGTCTAAATTTTGGGGGGAAAAACTCTTGAGGAGGAGTTCTATGGAAAGTTTCTGTATATTTTATAGCAAATGTGAACAAATCATGATGGTCTGATATACTCATGGGTTAATACATTTTGAGTTGTTGCCATCAGTGTTTCAAGGGGTTGAATCAACTCATTGCTGATGTATTGGTGCACAGATAGGATCATAGAATCATAGAATGGTTAGGGCTGGAATGGACCTTAAGATCATCTAGTTCCAGCACCCCTACCAATGGGCAGGGACACCTCACACTAGACCATGTTGCCCAAAGCCCTGTCCATCCTGGCCTTGAACACTGCCAGGGATGGAGCATTGTTGTGGTTTAAGCATCTCAGCCAAGCAGTTTTCTCACTCACTCCCCCCTCTTTCTTCCCCCCTCTCCCAGAGGGATATGAAGGAAAATTGAAAGAATGCAACTTCCACAGGTTGAGATAAGAACAGTTTAGTAACTAAGGTATAACACAAATCACTGCTGCTGCCACCAATAATAATAATGACCAAGAAAGTACAAGGAAAGAGAATACAACTGCTCACCACCCAATACCAAGCCCAACCCAGCAGCGAACCCCAACCCTTCCGGCTCCCTGCCCCTCATTTTTACATCCTGGGCATGACATGCTGTGGTATGGAATACCTGTTTGGTCAGTTTGGGTCAGGTGTCCTGTCTCTGCTTCCTCGTAGCTTCCCCTCCTCCCTGGCAGAACATGAGACTCAGAAAGTCCTTGATCAGACCAAAACATTTTAAGCAGTAACTGAAAACATTGGTGTTATCAGTGCTGTTCCCAGGCCGAAAGTCAAAAACACAGCTCTGCACCAGCTACTAAGAAGGAGAAAAAATGACTGCTACTGCTGAACCCAGAACAAGCATTTACCACTTCTTTGAGTCAACCTGTTCTAGTGCCTCACCATCCTCACAGTAAAGAACTTCTTCCTCTTAGCTAACCTGAAGTTCCGCTGTTTAATTTTAAACCCATTTTCCCTTTTCTTATTGCTACAGGTTCTGATAAAGAGTCTCTTTCCAACATCCGTGTAGGTCCACTTTAGATACTGGAAGGCTATCATGAGGTCTCCACACAGCCTTCTCTTCTCCAGGCTGAACAGTTCCAATTTTCTCAGCCTGTCATTGTATGGGAGGTCCTCTAGTCCCCTTATCATCCTCATGGCCATCCTGTGGACTTGCTCCAACAGCTCCATTTTCTTCTTTTGTTGAAGACACCAGAGCTGAATGCAGTACTCCAAGTGGGGTCTCATGAGAGCAGAGCAGAGTGGCAGAATCACCTCCTTCGATCTAGTCATGCTTCTTTTGATGCAGCACAGTATACTGTTGGCTTTTGGGACTGTGAATACATCCTGCTGGCATATACTGCTGGCTCATGGCAAGTTTCAAAACATATATGAATTATTGAAGGCTCTTGCCACTATATATCTTGGTGAAGATAGCATGCCCAAGAGATCCAAAATAATTCCTTAGCTTAAGTAGATGTTTGTGCAGACTTTTATAAAAATTATAATAAGCTACGTATCTGTTAAAGTATGATTAATTTTAGAGTACTGATTCAGAACAAGCTTATTGAAAAAATATTACTGTTTCTCTGCATAAAAGGAAAGGATTTTGAAAAGCAAATCCTCTAAGTTGGAATTATACCGCAGGTTGTCCCATTAATCATGTACCTTTCTGGATAAATGCTTTTGTCAGTTTAAAAAATGGATAATGCAATCATTTCCTTCATTCTTAATTGTACTTTCCCTGTGGATATATAAAAAATCTTTTAAAATAAGTCATACTTTCTTAATAAATTCAAGTTTTGCATCTGATAATGTGATATATACCACTGGGCTGATCACTGCAATGTCACAATATTGTTTTTCGTTTTTATTTGAATATAAATCACTAAATGAGAAGCAACAAGCTTTTAAATTGCTGAGGTTATTTTTCTGTGACCTTACTAGATGACTTTGACAAGTGTTAGAACTGTGATGAATGAAAATAAACAACAACATAACAGAACACAAGCATTCTTGGTAATTGTGGGTCAGTCTTAGAGACTGAGTATCATGCTGTCCCCAAGAAATTTGCCTCTTCATCAGTTCCTTAAAAAAAAAGAATGAGTCAAACTCTGAGATGTTGGAGATTGAGATATTCACAGACTAGATTAGAAACATGTTGCAAAGGAAAAATCCCAAACACTTAAAATCTTTCTGAGGTGACAGATGTAAAAGAATCCCAAGTCTATGTCTTGTGCTCCATAGTAAATAATTTCTTAGTTATTTTTGGTTTTGCTACCACATCTCATTTGGCACTCTGCCATCTCTCGTTTGGATGATGTCTTGTTCAAACTTAAATTTCTCTCTGTGATGTCCCCTGAAAATATTTTGGAATTAAATGTATTTAGCTAAGGACATCTTCCTTTATAATGTATGTGCCTGTTTAAACAATTTTACTTAACTCCATCTTTCCATAAGTACATTGCATATCTATTGAACCTTTGTCAGAACATGCCAATATGCTGCTGTTCTTCCCGTGTCTTAAAATTTTCCAGGTATAATGCATTAATGGCTACTACAGTTACTAATGTGTATAGGTGTGTAAACAATTTGTGTTATGCCTTAGAAATAAGAGGTTTATTTGTTTGGGTTTTTTTTTTTTTTGTTTGTGTTTTTTTGCTTGGTTGTTGTTTGATTCATTTTTTTTTAGTGCAGCTTCTAAAGTATCTGTAACTTGCACGAACATAGTTTGAAACTCTGGTACTCTTTTACAATCTATTTAGTGTTAGGTACTACAATTCTTAGCTCAAATAAAACTTACAGGTTGATATGAAAACAGATACTTCAATTCAGCAAATATTTGGTTATGCGCATAACTTAGGCTGTGGGTAGCCTAACCTTATTACTTTACTGGCCTTGTAGATTTTATACCTGGTACTATGATATATACTTGGATGACTATAATGCTTGCAAGAATACAAGCTTATCTTGTAATAATGCTGTTAGAAATTCTTTATTGAGCTATTTGGTTTTCCTATAAAACTTAAGCTACCACCCATTTAACCAGATTTCCTAGAAGATGCTTGTATTTGTAATTAATTTCCACTGCAACAAGAACTTCTGATGCATGTCACCAATACTTGAAGACATAACTGTCACATGTCAATGCCGTCTCTGTCAAAATATTCCTGTGAATATTAAATGTCATACAGTGTGTATAAATCTCTCTGGAAAATAGCTTAGGGCCAAGTATCAGTATGTGGTAAGGAAAAGCATAGTCCTTCTGCTGTTGCACAGGCTTATTCAGAAATGTGATTCAGAAGTCTAGCCAGTGCTTGTGCAAAACACTTCTAGCCAATGCTTGTGCAAAACACTCCTAACCATGGGTGATATTCCATAGAATTAAAATTCCTCTAACTGAATGCTTAGCTAAAAGGTAATGAAAGCTGCTCTATATTTGACAGGGAATTATATACTGTACATAAAATAACAGCAAAACACCAATAAACAAACCCTCCTGTTCTTGCTTTTCCTAAAATTGGAAATAAAGCTAAATTGCCCCTTCACTCCAATATCCTTTTTAGAAGCTCTTGAATTTTGCTCACTCAGTGGTATATTGCTGAAAAGGCAAAGTCTCTTCCAGTAATTTTAGGAAAACCTATCATCAAGCTGTCAACAGTCTAAATGGAGATTAAAAGTACCAAAGAGAAGCCTTCACTATTATTGGAGTCCCAAATAAGTGCACTTGAATAGGCAGACAACGTCTAGGGTATATGGTATGAGACCACTTATTCCTCCAGCTTTTGGAGTGATTTACAGGGATGAAGTCTTATGTTAAAAAGTTAGTGACATTTTTCATCTTGTCTTACCCAAAAAACTTGTTCCAAAGCAAAAAAATAGTTGTGAACAGATGCCTGTTCCTGGAATTTATTTCAGATGTCACATTCATCTGTCACGTTCAGCATCTCTCTCATCCTCTGAGATGTTATGTTCCATCAGCTCAGTATTGGTCATCAGACTGAAGATTTCCAGTACTTCATAGACCACAGCAGATTGAGCTACATGTTTACAGTTCACTCAAACCAAAATATTATTTGCTGCACCTGAAGGTGAGACTTGTGTCCATAGCATAATCTGTCTGGAAAGAAGGTACCCTGAAAAGTCATGTTATCACTGATGAGTCAAGGGAGGTAGGATTTTCTAGATTTTTACTCATATCTAATAATAAGTCTCATCCTTGCTAGTTGGACAAACTTGTCTCTATTATGATGTTTGTTTTGATGCATGATACGTCTTCATGTTATGATCTGATTTTTTCTAGGGACAAAAATGGGACTATAGCTATGGTCTGACATACAAGCAAAAGCTTAGTAAACTATTCAGTCACATCTTAACATTTTAATATACCCTGGACCAGGTTGCCCGGAGAAGTTATGGATGCCCCATCCCTGGAAGCATTCAATGCCAGGTACAATGGGGCTTTAAGCAACCTGGTCTAGTGGAAGGTGTCTCTGCCTGTGGCAGGGAGGTAGAAACTAGATGACCTTTAAGATCTCCTCCAAGCCAAACCATTCTATGATGCTGTGATCTAGGAGCCCGATGATCTCTCACTACTGTCCCTCATGAAGAGTCCCTCTCCAGCATACCTATAGGACCCCTAGAGATATTGGAAGGCTGCTATGAGGTCTCCAAGCAGCCTTTTCTTCTCCAGGCTCAACAGCCCCAGCTTTCTCAGCCTATCTACATACGGGAGATGCTCCAGCCCCCTGATCATCCTTGTGGCCCTCCTCTGGACTTGCTCCAACAGTTCCATGTCCTTTTTATGTTGAGGACACCAGAACTGCGCACAATACTCCAAGTGAGGTCTCACAAGAGCAGAGTAGAGGGGCAGGATCACCTCCTTCGACCTGCTGGTCATGCTCCTTTTGATGCAGCCCAGGATATGGTTGGCTTTCTGGGCTGCAAGTGCACGCTATCAGCTCATGTTCATTTTTTCATGGACAAACACCCCCAAGTCCTTCTCCACTGGGCTACTCTGAATCTCTTCCCTGCCCAACCTGTAGCTGTGCCTGGGATTGCTCTGACCCAGCTGTAGGACCTTGCACTTTGCAAGGTTAAACTTCATGAGGTTGGCAACAGCCCCTCTCACAAGCGTGTCAAGGTCCCTCTGGATGGCATTCCTCCCCTCCAGGATATCAACTGAACCACACAGCAAGGCTGGGTTGGACATAGCCTTGGGTGGCATGGTTTAGTGTGAGGTGTCCCTGCCCATGGCAGGGGGGTTGGAACTAGATGATCTTAGGGTCCTTTCCAACCCTAACTATTCTATGATTCTGTGATTCTATGACAAAGAAGATTTTTTAATTACAGCCTTTAACAAACTACTACAGCAGTTGATGTCATCTACCTAGACTCGTGCAAAGCGTTTGACACTGTCCCACATGACATCCTTGTCTCTAAAATGGAGAGACATCAATTTGATAGGTGGACCACTCGGTGGATAAAGAACTGGCTGGATGGCCGCAGGCAAAGAGTTGTACTCAATGGCTCAATGTCTAGCTGGAGACCAGTAACAAGTGGTCTCCCTCAGGAATCGGTATTGGGACTGGTCTTGTTCAACATCTTTGTCGGTGACATGGACAGTGGGATTGAGTGCGCCCACAGCAAGTTAGCCGATGACACCAAGCTGTGCGGTTCGGTTGATACATTGGAGGGAAGGAATGCCATCCAGAGGGACCTTGACACGCTTGTGAGGTGGGCTGATGCCAGCCTGATGAAGTTTAACCTTGCAAAGTGCAAGGTCCTACAGCTGGGTCAGGAGCACTCCCAGGCACAGCTCCAGGTTGGGCAGAGAAATGATTCAGAGCAGCCCTGCAGAGAAGGACCTGGGGCTTTTGATTGATGAGAAACTTTATAAGAGCTGGCTTCAGTGTGAGCTTACAGCTCAGAAAGCCAACCATGTCCTGGGCTGCATCAAAAGTAGAGTGACCAGCAGGTTGAGGGAGGTGATCCTGCCCCTCTACTCTTGTGAGACCTCACTTGGAGTATTGTGTGCAGTTCTGGTGTCCTCAACATAAAAAGGACATGGAACTGTTGGAACAAGTCCACAGGAGAGTAACGAGGATGATCAGGGGGCTGGAGCACCTCCCATATGAAGATAGGATGGGAAAGTTGGGGCTGTTCAGCCTGGAGAACAGAAGGCTGCTTGGAGAGCACATAGCAGCCTTCCGGTATCTGAAGGGGTCTATAAGGATGCTGGGGATGGACTCTTTATTATGGATTGTAGTGATAGGACAAGGGGTAACAGGTTCAAACTTAAAAAGGAGAAGTTTAGACTGGGTATAAGGGAGAAGTTCTTTACTGTGAGGGTGGTGATGTGCTGGAATGGGTTGCCCAGGAAAGTTGTGAATGCTCCATCGCTGGCAGTGTTCAAGGCCAGGTTGGACATAGCCTTGGGTGACATGGTTTAGTGAGAGGTGCCCCTGCCCATGGCAGGGATGTTGGAACTAGATGATCTTAAGGTCCTTTCCACCCCCAAACATTCTAGTCTAGTCTAGTCTAGTCTATGGATTATTTTGATTGACTTTTGCAGTTTATAAGCCAATGTAGGAGTAGAGAATAACTTGCATAGTAGATAACCATTATTTTCTGAAGACTTCTTTTAGAAAATTAACGTGAAATTCAAGGAAGAGTTCAGCTTTTGAACATCTTCTCCTTATTTGCCTTACCTTTTCTATTAGAATTATCATGTAACTTTCAGAGAACAGTGTCTTTTATTAAAACCCATAATCTTTTATGTATGTTGCAATGGGTAGATTATAAACACTTGAGCAAACTCCATACCTGAAACAGAACATATCACTATCATGGTATCAATCCACCTAACTTAAACCAATTTTTAAAAACTGTGATGATGATTGATATTCACCTACATTATCCCATTTTTTAATATGTCCTTCTAAGAATGCAAGGTTGCTGCTCTATAACTAAAAAGTAAGATGGTAAATATGGCTTATCTTTAGTTTATATTGCTTTTCCCTTCAAATGAAACATACATCTGGATGATTAGTTTCTTGCAAACTATAGCTCCAGAGTCTGATCTTTAAATCAGAATCATAGGATGTTGAAACTTTTATTATGAGGAAAAGATTGTGATTTACTCTCTCCTCCCCTAATATTTTGCTTTCAAGGATTCTGAGCAAGTGTGTTTGGTACTCACCTCTTTAAAAGTATTAGACTTCTGATGTGAGTTTTTAGTGCTTATTATTAAAAATTCTATATACTTGTCTGCTTTTTTGTATTGTAGGCATTTTAATTTTTTAAGACATCCCTTCATTTAGCTCACAGAACAGTCGAATGGCAGAATCTGTTTTTTGTTTGGTTGCTTTTTGCTTAAAAAGTGTGGTATCTTATCCCAACATTCCATTTTCTGTCTCCTTATATGTGGACTCACTCATAACTTCCTTCAGGTAAATATTACACTTTTTCACCAAGACGAATGTTTTAAACAATCCAAAGATTTTCTGATAAAGGTGGTAATTTTCTGAAGCTGCGAGTTGTATGTAGTCACTTAGTAATGATACCTAATATCATTATGAAAACTTTTGTGAGTACAGCTAGCTTGAAGGACTGTGGGCAGCCTTAACAAAGCCAAATTAACCCTCAATGGCTGTTAACTCTGTGCACCTGTAACCACATAATAGCACAGGTGCATCCTCTTTGCATAATCACTGACTTTCTCTCAGAGATTGATAATGTTTGTTTTATCACCCAGGCTTCCAGTGATGTTGTCTCCACCTCTCCAGAGATGCACTATACGCCTCTGCCTTCAGGATCTAGAGATCTCACCAATCACAGAGGTATGAGCTAAACTTTATATTGGAGATAACTGCTGCAGGGTGGTAAGCTTTGCTGTAAGGTGTTCCCTGTATTAGTGACTGCTGCATTGGCACATTGCAGAAAACTCTGTGCCTTTCAAGCAGTAGATGAGAAAACTGTACCTGTCAAGATTACAGATTTTAACTCATATTAAATAGGATTTAAAGGTAGTCTACTGGGAAAGCAAATAATTCTATGAATAATAACATTCAATAATATTTTTGTGTGTGTGAGAAAAAAATGTAAAGAGCTTAGAGTACTTAAATATTGCTAAGTAGATGATTATATGCAGCAATAGTAATTTTGAGAGAATTTGTAAACTTTCTAATATTTGTAAAGAGAGAGTTTTTTGGCAGTTTAACAATGTAGGTCTATAATTTTAAAATGTTAACACATTTTTGTTATAATAACAAAGGATTCTTCTCTGTTTTTTAACATTAAAGGTAGATCAGTATTCAATTTCCTTTTTAACCATTCCTTAGAACTTCAAAAGCACCTTGGGCAAATTCTGGAATTCTTTCTGCATACCTGTGGGGCAAAAGGTTCAGGGAACAGGTGAAAAACTGAATCAGTCAGGAAGGGAGCATTCCAAGCTCATTCACCTGTATTCTAGAACGGAGAAATTCATAAAGCTGGCAGCATTTTTCAGCTTACAACGAGAGCAAAAATGTTGATATTTATTTCTCATATTACACATTGATTCCATGTTGATCATGGAAACCATGTGTGTCGAGGCACATTTTGTATAGGGTACCATAAGCAAAGTCAGCCTTACATTTAGGAATTGACAGTAGCTTAGTTTTAGTATGTGCTGAAATTCTACAGCACTGAAGAAGGTTGATGCAATATTAGTAGAATGCCTTATTACTTGAAAACTTCTGAAAGAATCTGGCAGGCAATGCAGCCGAACAAGGACCTGTGATTCAAGTGGGAAGGATGAGGAAAGCAACTGATTAGACTTTAATTTGTTGTGGCCTATATCACTGTCATTGTGCTAGGGCTAAAGATGGGTGTGAAGCTATATCCTGGTCTTGGTATAAATTGATATGGTGTACTGGAAATAGGATATCCTGAAAGTGCTATAGTGAGTTGTGTTCTGACACTGAGCTCATGGAACTTTCTGAAAAGAAAGGACTAATCCAAAATCCTGGATTTTAAAATAACTGAGCCCCATTGCCCCCTAATTTCCAAGATGCATGTTGTGGCTTTGATTTTCAGTTAAGCTTATAAATAACAAGTAGAATGATGACAGAATGTTGCCAATGACCTATGTTCTAAAAAAATACATTAAAAGCCAGGTTTTCCCAGATTTGTTTATTTAGATGATGGTGAATTAAAAGTGGGGCTGATTTGGGGATCTAACTTTGTGAAAGAAATGCCAGTAACATTAAACATCAAAAGGTGTGTGCCCGCATTGTCAATTGACTTCTCTTGGAATAAAACAGTTATGTGGCTTTAGTGGGCATTGCAGACATGTCCGTATGGGTGTCTATTTAGAGTGGGAGCTTACCAGTTTCTGAGTATTGTGGTCTTCACTAGGAGTGAAGGCATTTAGGAATGCCTGCTCACTTACTATGAAAGGGGAAAATTATATTCCCCAGATTATCAACTTTTTACTCTTATCTGTTCACATAATTCTCTATTACTGCTGTCTTTACTTTTACCAGAAATATTCTGCTGTGCATGCTAAACATGCTGAAAATTTCCTAGATGATTAAGCACAGTTATAAATAAAGTAAATGAGGAAAAGTGTCATCCAAAAATGGGTGATAATGGCCCTAAAGGATACATTGTTATCATGATCCACTAAGTTTTTATCTATATTTGTAAAATATATTCACAAAATAATTAAGAAAGCTTTCCAAGATTCCAAGTCTTGTAAGAAAAGTTTGGACTGACCTGCTGGCAGGGCCCATTACCTCAATCAACTTCTTTTATGCAAAGCGAAATCTCTGCATTCACAAGCCCATAAAAGATTAATTGGAGTCAATAGAAAAATCTCCAAGAAAAGAATGAAGTACTCAAACATGCTATTTTATTGAAGTTCTGAATATTTTCTGGTATTTTTTCTTCACTGAATGCTTTCAGTGTTATAAAATATGATTGAATCAGCTGTTGCATATGTAAATATTGGCAGTTTTCAATGCAAACTGGAAAGAATGCTGTAATTTTATGAGTGCTCTTATTTGTCCCTGGAGAAACTTGTTTACCAGAATCTGGAAGTCTGGCAAGTGGTTTGCTACAACTATAAATTGATTTGGGAGAGGTTATTAGGGAGAGGTTGAGCAAGCTAAATGTGTTTGAATGGTAGTTTTACTTGGACAGTTTCTCACAGTATTTAGCTATGAATTTTGCAGGGAGAGCAAAAACGTGATTCTGTATGCATTGCACCATGCATCTTATATAGCTTTCATGTTCCAGAATACAGTGTATAATTTCCAGACAGGAGCTGGTCTTTTGGAGTTGACTCTGTACTTTTTGCACAGACAATATTCAGGAATTGCAAAAATATCTCTCTCACTTTCAGAACCCACAGAAACAGCATATGACAGTGCAGCATCAGTGTGGAATGTATGTAATAATCAGTCTAAATATTATATCAAGTGTTATAATGCTTGAGAAGTAAAGAAAAGCAATAAATACATGAAGAAAGCACAAATATGGATAAACATTTTTAAACTTTAGAAAATTTCTAGCAATTTGGGAAAACTGGTTTTGGGTTGGGTTTGTTGGGGTTTTGTTTGTTTGGTTTTGTGGGTTTTGGTTGGTTGGTCGGTTTTGTTTGTTTTTTTGGGTTGTTTGGGTTTTTTTACCCATTAAATTACTTTGCTTAGACCCACTTTTCTAAGCTGAACCTTTACTCAGTCCCACTGTTCATGTTTTTTAGCAGAAAACGTATTGGCTTTCTATGCAGATTTGGGGAACCTGACAGTAATATGATGTGATTCTTTGAGATTTAATTGCTGTCCCGTTAGGCAAGCTTTCCAAAGTGGTAATTCTGTAGCTAGCTTTACTTCTCGTTTGATTCCAAAACAATGATCTTGAATTCCTAAGTGTCTTTCCTTGGTCTTTGCTAAACTAGCATTTGGCATTTAATTTCATATGTTTTTAGACAACAGTGATTTGCTTGTGTGAAATCTATACAATTTTCTTACCCAAATAAAACAGTTCAGTTAAAAGACAAATCGTCTTGGCATAAAAGGTGCTCTATTTATTTTTGAATTCCTTTTCTTGTATTGTTCTAGTTTTCAAATTTGCTACAGAAACAAAATAAAATGGCACCACCATTCTTTCTGCTTCTCTGGATTTACCTTTAAGAAATAAAATATCTGTTACTTATTGTTGATTTAAAATGGAAATGGCCATGCTCCCAATACACAAAAGTGATGAAGTGTAGTGTTTTTTTTAATGTTTTTCGTGTATGGCACAGGTACCCTTCTGTTCCTTATTGATAATTTGTTAACTGGGTCCAGATAAGAACTTTAAATAGAGCTTTCAATTCTTAACATGGTTGAAAGTGATGGGAAAAGAAATTTTGAAATAGTAATAATGTAATTATAAGGAAAATGTGGTTATGTGTGGAAAAAGGCTTCCCACCCTCCACTCCCCCTCAGGATGTATGTTTCTTTTTTTATAATGGCGTCTTTGGTAAGGAAGTTCCTTTGTTATGTCTCAGCATTCAAACTCAGATTGCCTTCTGAAAAGAACAGCACTTTCCAATTGGTGTGGAAAATAGTAATTTATCACTCTGTCTCTTGATTTAGTAATATTACTTCTCAAAACAAAAGTTCTGGATGCCTTTTCTATAAACGGATATTTTGTAACATTGCCTATTACCTGATTTGCTTAAAATCTATTCATTTGCCAAAGACATTTGGTTTGCAGTAACATTTTACAAATGATTCCTTTTCTTGCGCTCTTGTTTCTGGGAACAACCAGTGGCAAGTCTGCCCCATGGCTTACTGATAAAAGGAAGAAGAAGCAGTTTCCATTAAAAACTAAACCTGTATTTATGCAAGTAGTTTTTAGAGCCTTAGTTTGGATTTATGCCAAGGTTTAATAGTTACAATCTATTCTGGCTTGTAAGAACTTCCTGAACAAATCCACGGTCCTGTTTTGGTGTCTATTCAGTTAATTATCCAAGTGTTCTGGTATGTATAGAGGTTACATTTTCTCATTTTGTATTTGAATGATGACTGCCTAAATGAAAAGTTATTTATTCTAGTAATATGTTTCAGTCAACTGACAGACACATTTTCTTATTCTCTATAACAGTATAATCTGAGTTTGAAAGTCAGAAGTACTGCATTCAGAAGTAATGCCTAGAAATCATAGAATCATAGAATAGTTACGGTTGGGAGGGACCTTTAAAGACCATGTAGTCCAACCCTCCTGCAATGAGCAGGGACATCTTCAACCAGATCAGGCTGCTCAGAGCCGCCAAGAACAGAATATTTTTAAGTTTCTTGTTAACCCTTTGAAGGCAATATTACAAAGCATTTTTGGTCAAAGGAAATGAGAGGTTCCTTCTGCTCTTAGTCTCTTATTAACAGGACTGTGTTGAAGATATGATTTGGAATGAAGATCTTTCCGAACTTCTGCATTGCTAAGCAAGCAAAAGCATGCGGGCATATAATCTGTTAGAGAGACACCTAAACTTTCTCTCTCTCATTTTTTCCCTGTGATCATTATATTGTGCTGTTCTACTCCAAGTGTTTGGCATATTAAATTTTCAGTAATAGCTGGTATGACTGTACAGAATGCATTCTGATTGATTTTTAGGGTGTACTGTTTGTAACTAGCTACTAGCTTTATAGGAGTTGAGATATGCAGTAGGGCAAGAGGGAAGTGTAATTTAGGCTGCATGACTGGCATTCAGCCGTCTAGTTGTGCTGGAATTGACGATCCAATAGATGTCAAAGAAGACCTACTATTTTCAAGATTTGGTATTGTAGGAAAAAGGTAGAAGTTTGGAGAGTCAGGGGGAGTAATATGATTGATGTGATGTGTGAAAGCACCAAACTATTCTCTGAGAATTTACCTGTTCTGTGTCAATTTTCTCAGTCTACTCATGCTTTAGAAGTAAATATTCTCAGGTTCATCTGGACCTAATAATGTCTATTGTTTTTTCAATATTTTGGTGTAGAGTTTTTTACTTCCTAAAGTAAAATTATAAAGTTGACATACACTTCTTAATAAAAAATGTTAATACACAAAGTTCTTATTTTTGAAGGCTTTCAACTTGTTACATATGCATTCTGAAAAGTCATCATGTCTTTCAATCAGAGACGTAAAAAGAAAAGGAAATAGGTTTGCATAAAAACTTACTTCCAGAATGGGAGGTATCCTGTTTATATTATCATTGCAGTCTTCTCTGTTTTTATTGACACAGTTGTTAAGTACTCGTTGTGTTTGTGAGCCAGAAGCTTCTTTAGAGTTTGAAATTAGGTGCTGGGAAAGCTGCAAAGCAATTTATGTAGCGACTCATCATAATTAATTTTCTTAATGTGAACTGCACTTTATGCTTAGCAATTGATTTTTCTGTATATTTGCATTAAGCAGCTCATTGTATGCTGTCCAAAAAGAGAATAATAGTAAAAAAATCTGTGGGTAGTACTTTATTATTCATTTAATCTTAGGAATCTTAAAATATATTTTTTAACAAAAGATGTCTATGTGTATAAGAAGTATTTGCTTTAACTTGTCTAATAACTAAGAATAGAATGAATAAGAGAACTATAGACAGTATATGGAAGTTTTGTATCAGGCAGAGATGCTGTGAATAGTGAGAACATTTCTTTGCTAGTTTACATGAGGTGTCCTTTGAAAATAGATTTTAAGCTGCATAATGTTATGGTGAGTAATGGATTGCATACCTCTTAGGCCAGGATCTTCTGACCATGAGATGAATAACCTTAGAAAAAATGAACAAATAAAGTTCTCAGTAGCATGGGACAGACAAGATCATATTTTCCAGGGGCAGGAACACTCAAAAATAAGCTGTGACATTTTCTATTAATGCCAGAAAATATGTCCCAACATTGAGTTGTGCTATGCTCATCACTTAGTCTTGAGGGAAGTGGGTGGAAATCCTCTTCTTTTGGCACTTTGGAAGACGACTAAAATAAGTAGTCTGTTATGAAGGGGGAAAAAAAAATCATTTGGCTTGCCTGTATGAAATGAAAAATCGAGATCTAGTGCCTTGCTGAGTTTTTCACTTTGGGAAATGGACATTAAAGGAAGCACAAGAGATGTGGGAGAAGCATAGAAAGGGAAATGATGGTAAAGATGAGTGCCAGCATGAGGGAAAACTTGGTTAAGAAAAGATTTTTGCCTAAGTTTCCCTTAGTTAAAGGGATTGCAAAGAGGAGCTCTATTAGTGGTGGATTAGAATCCTTGCAGGCTGGAGGTGTGAGAGCATTATGTTGGATGTATAAAGAACTCTGTTGTGACCTGTTTCTGGTGCATCTAAGACATAAGCAAGCTTTTCTCATAGCCACTGAGCCCCTGGTTGTGCCTGTAGACCTGCCAAGCTTACACTTGGAGATGAGATGAGCAGTACTGACCCATGTCTCTTCAGTGGTGCAGCTGATTTCATTCCCTTTAACTGTGATTTTTCCCTTCAAGCAGCACTCTAGTTTACAGCCTCAGTTTTGCAGATACAGTTCCTTTTTGGGAAGAATAGTTAGAGAGATGAGTGAACAACATACGTGGGGAGAAATGCTAGAAAGTATGTTTTCAGAAAGAGGCTTATGCCGTGAAATGCTTCCGTATGATAACAGAAGCTCACCTGTACTGGCATTTGCCTTGAATCTGAAAATGCGTTAGAGATCTACCCTGCTTTTGTGAATTGAAACAGAGTCAGAAATTTTGTGTTTCGAAGGAATCAAGATGTGTAGCACACATTTGCACGATTCAGTCAGCTCTCTGACATGGAGTGGTTTCATTACTGGGCAGTAATGAAAGATTAAGGAGGTTATTGGGTAACACCTCTCTCCTAAGCCCTGATCTGGTTGTGTACTGGACTAGAACCGTCACCAATAGCTGTGGTCTTCTCTGGACCAGTTTACCTCAATTGCTCAGTAGTTGTAACCTCTGTCAGCTCCTGTATGTTTTTCCGTAAACCACAAAGACTTTCCCAAATGTGGAATAAATTGTGCTTGGATTTGAGTGTGACCTTGATTACTATGGTTCAGGAGATATGTTTTCTGGGTCGTTGGATTCATGTTATTGTCAGTTGCAGGGTCAAGAATTTCTTGTCTGTGTATACAAAGAATGTTGGATTGGTATTGGAATACTGTAGATTATTAAAACTTCAGCATAAAAATGTACTCTTATCTAGAGTATTGCCATGATGAGAGCAAATCATCATGTGAAACTGGGGGTGTGTGTGAATGAGTTGGGGATGATATAGACAAACAGCTCATTTTGTCATGCTGGCAATAAGAAACCATGAGAATATAGCTATGCTGCTTGGAGCTTGCACAAAGTGGCAGAAAAACATAGAAAACATTGGCCTCTATAAGAGGAAACTTGGGATCCAAAACTATAAACCCATCTAAAATATTCTTTAGGTGTATAGGGGAACTAATAATGCAATGAGTCTGCAACTGGCAATAAAAAAAGAAGTCTAGTAAATTTGCCACTTGGCCTTATAATCTTTAACAAGAAAGAAGTCCAGTCATGACCCACAGTATTATAGCCCTTCCAGAGAAACTGGGTTCAAAGCATACACAGTGCTGTGCAAATGCAGTCTCCTGAGAGATCCTCATGTTAAGTTAGCACTCCAGCCTAGCCTGTTTTTGCGGGAGTCCTCCAATTTTATCACTCAGACATTTTTACAGCCTCATTGGAACAAATAAACAAACATCTGGAATCATGTGGTCTATTTAATTAAAAACTTTTTGTTTGGCCAGAAATAGTAAAATCATGAAAAATTGCCTGTCTCCAAGCTCAGAAAGGCCAAGTGATGAAGCTGTTGGCTGCAGACAGTTTTACAATGTATTGAAATTCATAGATATGCACACCTGCTACAAGGCCTTCCCCTTTATTTTGATTCATAACCATTAATGGGTGTTTAGTGCACAGATTGTAACCCTTGTTTAAATGGGAATTTGCTGGTTTTAATAACATATAGACATGTGTTGCTATATTCCATACAGACTGTACTGTCCTATAGTACACAGACTGGATATAGCTTTATACTGTTGGTTAAAAAAAAAAAAAAATCCTTATTGTACCTGTTCTATTAGAATATTCTGTCATATGAAAACATGTTTTCATTCCAGAGGGAGTAAATAACTGCCCCATGCTGCGTCTATTTCAAATGTTGGAAATGTGAAAGATGGTGTTTTATCATTAAAATTAGAGTATATATTGAAAATGTAAATTTTCATTGTTTCATTTAATGCACTTTTTTTTAGGAAAAATTCAGGAGATTCTTGATGCTTTTGCAGGAGAAACTGCTTGCTGTCATCTGAAATATTACTGTATGAAAATATTGTACAGACCAGGATTATTATTTACGAAAACTACTTGGCCTAATGAACTGCTACCATTTTGGCTGAACAAATATATGCCTTTGAATATATGGGACATAGAATCTTATTTTTAGTTTGTACATCTCAGTGTCTAAATAGCTGAGCCCTCTTTTGAAAAAAAGAAAATTATATATACGCAGAAAGTATTACTGCATCCAAATGTTGTTCACAATTCTTCCTATTGCTTATGGATAAAATAACTTGGACATCCCATTTTGAGTCCATTTCTCTGAGAATTTACTGTACTTGGCAGGATAGCATGCTTATGTGACCTTGGCTGCTGTCCTGTGTTTAGTGTTACTGAGCTAAGAGAAGAGGACGTGTGTCATCAGAAACAAAAGCACCAATTCCCACATAACGAATACATGTAAAAGCCTACTTTAAAACTGGGGAGGGGGAGATATTTCCTGCACAGTCAGAAGGGAAGCCATCTGTGTAACAGCAATTAAGCTGATGTGATGTATTTTGCATTGCTTTGTTCAGTATGTGTGCTGTGCTAGGAGTGGGTGCAGGTTCCTCTCTTTAATTTTGCCTTTGGGAAAGAAAGGGGAATCTTAGTATGATTTCATTACGTTTTCTTAGAAAGCTGTCAGCATTTTACAGGATATGAATGTCTGTATTCAGGATCTAATGATGTTTGCTGATCAAAGTTCCTTTCAGAGGCCTGAAAGCAAATATTAAATAGGTTGGCAACTTCCCCTTTTTTCCTGTTTCATAATATTTTTGTGGTCTGTCAGTAGCCCCAGCGCTAGAAAAGGAAATGATAGGAAGTACCATGACATCCTCCATTAGCTTTGTATGCCTTTAAGCAGAGAGATCACACCTGTGGAGAAGGGGAGGAGACAAGTAAACAATAAGTATAAACAACTGAAATTGTTTTGCATCCCTTATCAAACAGGATGGCTGATCCCTTTTCTGTTGATATTCATTGTGATGCCTTTTACAGTTCGAGAGATTTTGAAAGTTATTTCTATTTACACAGGATGAGATTCTTTTACTGCATGATTGACAACATTGGTATGTTTTGCAAGACCTTTTAAGAAAGCTTGTCTATGACTCTAAAGTGCCTAGTAAACCTAGGCAACCACCTGAAAGACCCCCCACCTGTGGCTGCATAAAACTGAAATAAAGAATGGAAAATAACCCATTGAGTATGCACTTTCCCACCTACTGAGAGCAAAAAGCAATGCAGTGCAATTTTAGTACTTGTGTGCCACTGGGGAAAATAGACTCCTAAAATCACATAGTGAAGCACTGGAAAAATTCAGTGAATTTGTACTAAGTGCTGTGTTATAAAACCTAAAGAACCTTAGGCTTTGCTTCTCAAGTGAAACAGATTTGTATTGCTGTTCTGTTAGAATGCCTACCAAATGTAATGATGATATTTAGCACAGTAGGTTGAAAAAATGTAGCGCTAGTGAATGAGTCCTTTCACAGGAAAGCTATACAGAGGGGGATGCAAGCAACGTCTGTGATGTCTACTTAAAGATCAAGACAGACTTCAATCCCTGAATTTGTTTTGTTATACTTCTGCTCAGTGTCGGGTCACATACAGAGAGGTGGAAAGAGCACAAGGCCTGAGTTGGCTCTTTCAAAACCATTTGTAGTAGTAGACACAGCTTCTCACAATTAATAGAGACCTAAATTAAGATTCACGTCTTGTCTGAGTGAATTTAGGATGTGTGTGTATCAAAATCACAGCCAAACCAAAATGCCAAGGTGCTTAATTTCACCACAATAGCTTAGCTTCCTCACCACCAGCTTCTACATTAGTGGCACCTCTAGTAGCTTTATCACTGTATTTAGTCAGAAATATGCTTAGAAAAACTGCATCTATCCTATCTCTACCTCTTCCTCAAAGGAGGAAGGCAACTCCCAGATGGTATTTTTGCTGAACCGTGAGTGGGAGCAGCCTGTCTTGACAGTCATTTTGTTCCATTAAATAAAAGGAACAGGCTCAATGGGAATAATCCCTTGGGCCATGATGGAAGAGCCAGAATCTACCTTAAAGCAAAAAGGTTGGCAAACCCTGCCCCGCTAATCAACCAAATGCGCCCCACAGACCCTCCCAAGCCCACCCAGTTAATTAAGTTGGCGGATTGTCTCCTTCTTAAAGGCAGTGAAAGATAAATTTCACAAGGGGAAAAAAGAGACCAACTTTATAATAAATAGATTAAATATAAGCTATTAGATCATTCAGAAGCAATTTGGTGCTGTCTAATGCTAACCATTACTAATGTAAAGTACATAATGTGTCAAGAAAAAGAAATACCAGGTGAAATTACAGTAAGGTAAAAAGCAGATATGTAGACATCCACTCAACTACTAATTATGGATGTAAAGTTTGCATCTGCCCTGTAATCTGATGCTAGATAACAATGACAGCAGAAATGTGGAAGATATCTGAAGGAGTCCCTGTCCTAACTGTTAATCTTCACTCTGTTTTCTTTTCACTTTTGTTCCAGACTGTCATTATAAAAAGTAATCTCTTTTTCAAGGTAAGCTTAATAAAAAAGTGAAAGAGAAGCTGTGAGCTAAATTATCTTTTTTGTGTTGAAAAAGCTGTTTGCAATAAACAAGTATAATAGTTTGATTCAGTGGTCCCACAAATGAGCAGAATTGGAACATCAAGCAATGGTACAAAGGAGAAAGGGTTTGGAATGCTGTCAATGTCTGTAAATGCTCTTATTCTGCCAAACTCTATATGCTTTTTTTTCTGCTGTCTGTATGTTTAGGAAACATAGCTGTTCAGATATGGGTGAACTAATTAAAATAGATTTCAAGACTTTTAAATACCATTTATTTGGGAGATACAGGAAACAACATTCAGGCAGAAGAAGTTCCCATGAGAAGCTAAAATATGAAATGCAGTTTGGTAAAGAAAAAATGTAAAGTGCAGGTATGTTCTCCAGAGTACAAAGAAAACTTGAAAGGGTTCTAGTGATCACTTTTTCACTTTCTGTGGCCGATACAGTAGCTAGAAATGCACTGGGTGGGAGATCCATGTAAAAAATGTCACAAGGAGGAATATATTTGTAACCATGTAATCGTAATTGTCCATCCTGCATAGAGACAGTATTTTCCTGGCAGATTAATATTTAAAATCATTCTTTGTCAACATACCTCCTAAAGAAGCTACACTGTTTCACCAGGGAGTTAAATATTACCCTGTCATTCATTTTTTCCCTATCACAAGCAGAAAGGTGAAGCATTAATATTACTTCTGTGAAGTTCTAGAGGTTGTTCAGGATTTTTTTTCTTGTGTATGTCAGAGACAGAGCCTAGAGCTAGTCTGCAGAAATTTTAGAAGGTACCAGTTTCTAAGTTAGTGTTCCAACCCATTAGGCAGCTTGGGAAGGCAAACAGTGTCTGATTCATAAAATGGGGTCTTGACATTAAGGAACCCAGTTTTGAAATCCATATAACTATTTTGGTTGATGTTATAGGATTTGAAGTCTAGACAGAATTATTGTGATAACACTGAATTTTAACTGGTTTCTTCCTCAGAAAGTATTTTAAAAGAAATAAAGGTGCAATAGCAATTTCTAATAATTTTGCTTTGTGAAGTTCAAACTCACTTTTCTAAGTATTTTTACGCATGGTCATGGAGTGAAGAGTGAACTGTAAAGTAAAAATCAAAATATGGATGGTTGAGCTAACAGTTATATTTTTTAAGTAAAGGAACTAGTGCATTCCTTAAGTTTTTTCTTGTTTTGTTACTGTTTTTTCTTTGGTGATTTGGAAGATTTTTCTTAGCACCCAGATCAAAGTATATATTATAGATTTTGATGTAATGTTGTTTGAGATTTCTTTGTTTGTCTGCTTGTTCGATTTTATTGGTTGTTTGGGTTTTTTGATTCCCAAATGTGATTATGTTATTTCCTAAAAAACAAAAGACAAAGATATGACTTTTGGTGGGGTTTTTTTGTAGTTTTTTTTTTTTTTTTTTTTTTTGTTGATTCCTAAATTTCCTAATCTTAATACAAGCTTTATTTTGTGAACTTAATACAAAAGATTTTTCCATCTGCCTAGAAAATGTTTTCTGTAGGTTAGAAGTACTGTGTTGGAAGCAGATATATTAGTACAAGAGGGGAATCTCTAGGCAGTTTCTCCCTGTGGCTGTAGTTACACCTGCACAAATTATGGGGAGAAAATCCATACATATGCTAGGCACCTCTGTGCTTTAAAATAACTACAGGAAGGTGTTTTGGCCATGCAGATATAGATGGACATATGATGAGGCTTTTCAGATTTGCAGCCAAGTCTTCACTTGTTCAATAATTAAATGTTGAGGGAGAGGGAAAATAAGATACATACACATGTAGAGGTTATGATGTTATATGGAGTGAGTTACTCTTGCATTGATGTGTCTCCTAAATTAATTCCAAATCAATTGGTGATTATACTACTAATTTAAAATCTTTGAGGATGAGAGATGCTGTGCATGCATACATGTAATATGCTCTCTGTATACACAGAATCATAGAATGGTTGGTGTTGGAAAGGACCTTAAGATCATCTAGTTCCAACCCATCTGCCATGAGCAGGGAATCCTCACACTAGACCGTGTCACCCAGGGCTCTGTCCAACCTGGCCTAGAACACTGCCAGGGATATAGCATTTACCACTTCCTTGGGCAACCTGTTGCAGTGCCTCAGCACCCTTACAGTAAAGGACTTCTTCTTTTATCTGCCCTGAACTTCCCCTGTTTAAACTCATTTCGCCTCTTCTTATTGCTACAGTTCCTGATGAAGAGTCACTCTCTGGCATCCCTATAGGCCCCCTTCAGATACTGGAAGGCTGCTATGTGGTCTCCCAGCAGCCTTCTGTTCTCCAGGCTGAACAGCCCCAACTTTCTCAGCCCATCTTCATGAGGGAGGTGTTCCAGTTCCCTGATCATTCTCGTGACCCTCCTCTGGACTTGCTCCAACAGTTCCATGTCCTTCTCATGTGGAAAACACCAGAACTGTACACAATACTCCAAGTGAGGTCTCATGAGAGCAGAGTAGAGGGGTAGGATCACCTCCTTCAAGCTGCTGGTCACGCTCCTTTTGATGCAGCTCAGGATACGGTTGACTTTCTGGGCTGCGAGCGCACACTGAAGCCGGCTCATGTTCATTTTCTCATCGACCAACACTCCCAAGTCCTTCTCCGCAGGGCTGCTCTGAATCTCTTCCCTGCCCAACCTGTAGCTGTGCCTGGGATTGCTCTGACCCAGCTGTAGGACCTTTCACTTGTCATGGTTAAACTTCATGAGGTTGGCATCAGCCCCTCTCACAAGCGTGTCAAGGTCCCTCTGGGTCCAGTCCCTTCCCTCCAGCTTATCAACCAAACCACACAGCTTGTTGTCGTCAGCAAACTTGCTGAGGGTGCACTCAATCCCACTGTCCATGTCACTGACAAAGATGTTGAACAGGATTGGTCCCAGCACTGACCACTGAGGGACGCCACTCATTGACAGTCTCAATTTGGGCATTGAGACATTGACCTTAACTCTGTGTGTGTGGCTATCCAGCCAATTCTTTATCCACGTGCTGGTCCATCCATCAAATTTATGTCTCTCCTGTTTAGAGACAAGGATGTTGTGCAGGACAGTGTTGAACACTTTGCATAAGTCCAGGTAAATGACATCAGCTGCTTTGCCCTTATCCATTAGTTCTATAGCTCCATCATAGAAGGCCACCAAATTGGTTGGTCATGATTTGCTCTTACTGACGTCATGTTGGCTGTCACCAACCACCTCACTGTTTTTCTTGTGCGTTAGCATGTTTTCCAGGAAAATCTGCTCCATGTTGCTGCCAGCCACAGAGGTGAGACTGATGGGTCTGTAGTTCCACAGGTCTTCCATTTTCCCATTCTTGAAAATTGGGATTATATTTCCCTTTTTCCAGCTGTTGAGAACTTCACCTGACTGCCATGACTTTTCAAATATGATGCACAGTGGCCTACGAATTTCATATGTCAGCTCCCTCAGGACCCACAGATGGATTTAGTCAGGTCCCATGGGCTTGTGCACGTGCAGTTTCCTCAGATGATCTCAAACCTGATCCTCTCCTGCAGTGGGCCTAAGGTCTTCATTCAGCCATTGTCTGCTGAACTTCTGAGGAGAGTACTTCATCTCTATAGACCTTCACTTCTTACTTGCTAAGTAGCAGCTATATCCTTACTACCAAGCGAAGGCATCTTTGGCATAAATTTAAGTCAACGAGGAAGTATCTAAATATTCTTTTCTCTGCAAGTAAAACATAGCTGGCTACAGATTTTTGAGCATCACAGCTAGACAATATGTCACTTTTCTATTGCATCCTAAAGTGTAACCCCAAGTAGGTTGAAATTTTGTTGACAGTGTATTATGAGAGTGACTCGGAAAGAGAATTACTTCATAAGTGTGAGCATCTTCTGTAATGCCTAGGTACATACTAGGAAGTCTTCATCCAAATGTTGATCTTGGGTATTTTGATCTTGCTTGCCAGGCTCTACATGGCAACAAAAGGAATGGAAGCTCGTGGGTGAATTCTTTGTGCTCCTCTTTTTAAGTAGCTTAAATTTTTCAATTGATCGTCATCACTACTACTATTTTGTGATTCTTGATTTGGAAAGAGATTTGGACACGCCTAAACAGCAGCTTCATAAGATTTAACTTCTCTAATGAGAGCTTGATAGATAACGTGTATAAATTAGAAGGGGAAGGGGAAGTATGAAAAAGATAATTTTGTCGTTTCAGTAATCAAATGTCATTGAAAAGATACTTATGAATTTTAAATCTTAGGATGCTTGTCAGATTTCTTTTAGTCTAGAAACAATGACAGTCATAATTTGAAGATGAAATATGGTCAGAGCTTCTGTCTCCTTGACAATCACTCCAATATTTAGACAAAAAAGTGTTCTCTCACAGATTTCATTAGTCAGCTCATGCTTTTTACCTTTTCCCTCATGTAACTTCAATACCCCTTGAGAAGCCTAGACAAGCAGAATCGAGTGTTATCGCAAATATAAAATGATTTCCATGTGAGAATGTAAATCCAGAGGAACTGTAAGGACAATCCCACAGATGCCTGTATGACCCAGGAAATGATAGGGTTGCATTAAATGAGTTTGGGTATGTTTTGAGCAATTACAAAAACTTCTCTATCTAATTTAATGCCTTCTCCTACATTTTTTTTTTTTTTTTTTTTTTATGCTCATTGCCTAACCTAAGTATTTAGGTTCTTTCCTTCCCCCCACCCCCCATACACTGTTGCCTTGATGCTTAATAAAGGGGAGAGAGAAGGGAAGTGGTGTGGGGAGGAGAAAAACTAGCAGCAGTGGGAAAGGCTTGAAGATCTTCTCCGGCTAACATGCCAGAGAGTGAAGAGATTCTGATTAACAAAGGAATCTGCATTCATGAAGTATCTTTTATATAGTGTCTCTGGACACTTACAACGCAATAATCTGTGGAGCTTGGCTAAGTAAGAGGAAAAGGTTGAAAGAGTGGGAATTTTGAAAGCAGAGAAAGAAGGGAGCTTGATCTGATGTCTTAAGACAGGGAGCTTTGGAGCCTTGAGGCACAATTAACAAAGGGTCTGGCACCTGCTGTCTTCAGCTTTTGTATTTGTTTAGAGAAAGATTTAGTACATTTAGTAAATTCATGGGGCATGATTCCTGTTCTTGATTTCAGTCCACTGTGGCTCAGAATCTCCCTGAATATTTGTGTGGTGATATCACATCTGTCGTGGTTTAAGCCCAGTCAGTCAACAAAGTTTTCTCACTCACTCACTCCACTCTTTCTTCACCCAGTCCCTAGGGGATGGGGAGGAGAATCAAAAGAATGCAACTCCCACAGATTGAGATAAGAACAGCTTAGTAACTAAGGTATAACACAAATCACTACTGCTACCACCAATAATAATACAAGAGAAATACAAGGAAAGAGAATACGACTCCTCACCAGGCCCAACCCAGCCACTGCACCCCCCAGCAGTGAACCCCCTAGTGCACCACCACACCCTTCCAGGTCTCTACCCTCCTGTTTTACATCCTGGGCATGATGTGCTGTGGTATGGAGTAACCTCTTTGGTCAGTTTGGGTCAGGTGTCCTGTCTCTGCTTCCTCCCGGCTCCCCCTCCTCCCTGGCATAGCATGAGACTCAGAAAGTCCTTGGCCAGACCAAAACGTTACCAAGCAGTAACTATAAACACTGGTGTTATCAGCGCTGCTCCCAGGCCCAAAATCAAAAACACAGTGCTGCACCAGCTACCAAGAAGGAGAAAAATGACTGCTGCTGCTGAACCCATGACAACAACATATGCATCCTCGACTTAGGTGACAGCAATAAGAAAGGATTACTTACTGAAGCTCATGAGAGAATTGCCTTCTTTTTTTTTGTTTCTGTCCCCTCCACCTTTTTGTTCCGTCTTTTTAACATCAGTAATGTGGTTCTAAGAGAAGACAGACAAAGGAATTTGTACTGCTTTTTGCAGCAGGATTATTGTGCAACTACCAAGTTTCACTTTATTTATTTTTATCATCTACTGATATAAATGGCTTGCCTACTAAAAAGTCAATTCTAGCCACTACTATTGCTTTCTGAATCACAGGGAGAATTCTAATGACATATATGTTTGTTTGGAGAAAAGTTGAGGGGTTTGAATACTACTATGTTTCCATTACTTTTCTTGAAGATGCTATACTTTCTCATTTTGAATGTATAAACAAGAGTTCTTTTCTCTTACTGCTATATTGTCACCTTGAGTATCATGTAATTTTGTATGGGGCCATTGTCAGGTGTGTGTGTAGCAAGAAGTTATCCATGGTCCAGTGCATTTACCTAGTTAAATGGGCAAGATAGGCCATAAATAAATGGCCTCTTTTCATTAATAAAAGAAAGAAAATACTGTTTTCCTTACTTTTGTATTTTAGAATGTGAGGCAAAAAGCACCATGTAGAGTGGTTAAGCCAAAATGTCTGGGGCACTGTATGGACTTAAGTATCCTAATTCTTGGTCTACAGACTTAGTAACTAGAATACCCCAATAGAAATGTTTTCTTCAAAGGCATGCACATTTCTTAAGTAACTTTAATAATATGATCTTTATCATGCTTGTTTTCATGGTGTCACGAGTTTGTTCTCCTGCCTGAACCATTCTGACTTTCCCTTATCTTCTGGTTTTGCAATCTGGCAGTATATTTGTATGTCTTTTGAAACTTCCCACAGGTTAAAATGAGCATATTAAATATAATCAGAAGCACTGTATAGTCATTGCCACCTGTGATGTTTCAACACATAGTTGTTAATCATGATGAATGAATCTCATGAGGTATAAAATTATTAAAAGAAACAGGTTAGAGGGGATGTAGACAGCCAGGTGAAAATAAACTATGTTGGGCATCTGACATCATTATCCTCCTGAAGACATCAAGGAGCTTTCAGTACAGATAGTCTACAGTTTTCAAAGTTGGTTGTAGAGGTTAGTTTCTTCTAAATCATATTGATCTTTGTAGGAGAAACTAATCTGTAGTAGGTTGGAGTTTTTTGGTGATGTAAAATTGTCATTTGCATATCTGATATAGTGCCATTAAAATGACTTTTTATTTTACTAAAATATGTGTCATTTCAAGACATGGTTTATTGGTGGACTTGGCTGTGCTAGGTGAGTAGTTGGACTGGATGATACTAACGGTCTAGGGATGCTGGTGAGGGACTCATTAGGGACTGTAGTGATAGGACAAGGGGTAATGGGTTCAAACTTAAACAGGGGAAGTTTAGATTGGATACGAGGAAGAAATTTTTTACTGTAAGGGTGGTGAGGCACTAGAATGGGTTGCCCAGGGAAGTTGTGAATGCTCCATCGCTGGCGGTGTTCAAGTCTGGGTTGGACAGAGCCTTAGGTGACATGGTTTTGTGGGATGTGTCCCTGCCCCTGGCAGGGGTGTTGGAACTAGATGATCTTAAGGTCCTTTCCAACCCTAACTATTCTATGATCCCTCTTTTTGTAACAGCCTTTCTTTTCAGTAATTACAAAACACTGTTTGAGGAAAGTAGCAATACTATATCATTTAGTCTGTTAAAACCCACTCTTCTCTAAAGGTATTGTGAAGAGAGTGACAGAAGCCCAACTCAGCTTTAAGGGGTGAATGATGAGCAAGCTAAGGGCTTTTTCATCAAAGCACAAGTTTTTTCCTGTCCAGTAAACCCAAAAATTGAAGTGATCCACACTATACTTTTCTGAGTTGTTCACAGAAAATAATTAAGTGTTATGTGATCCCTTCTGATGCTGTTGTCATTTCTTTGCTGAAGCTGAGGCTATTATAGCTATAAACTGCTATAGTGTAGCAGCTGTTTATCAAAATATTCATGAAAATTTTCTGTGACAGAAGAAATGCACATACTTGTAATACTGTTTCCATGGAAAAAGATGCATGCGCTTAGATTTAGTCAAAGTTATGGCATACTGTTCTAAACTTGACAGAACTAGTTCAGCACATAATCCATAATAAAATGGGAACTCTGGTATTTAAACTCTATTTAAATACATATTGCTTTGTATGCAAAGACTCTGTTTAAGATATTGAAAAACAGGTTTTCTTTGTAAATGCTACTCAGGCTATGGCATGTATCCCAGTCCTGGGATATGAGTAAGGTCTTTATCTGGTGTCCAAGCTATGGCTCCATGGTTTACTGTCTCTGCCCAGTATAACAACTAGTGGATGTTACACACATTTTTGATTGATGAGGTATTGAGGTGGATTTGGAAATCTGAAAAACCATAATATTAAAGATTACAGAGCAGTGGGAAATGGAGCCAGGAATGTACCTATAATTTAAGGAAAGGAGTAATAATGAGTGCTCATAAAAATAAATAACCATGATGTTAAATAGACTGCAGATCATTTGCACCTTGAGGCTTTTCTCAGATTTTGTGCCAGTAAAGAAATGTGGTAATAAGCCCTCATTTTTTTTTTTTTTTTTTTTTTTTTTTTAGCCAAAAGAGTTTCTTTAGCAGAAATTTTATTTAAATCATTTAAATAGTCCAAGAAATATTTAGGATTATGAAGGGGACAAGATGAAGACAAAAGCAAAAGGAAGATGAAGTCATAAGTCATAAGAAGCCTCCACTATTTTGAAAAAGTACTTTAAGTTCAGATTGTCCTTGATCATATATTTTTCATATTGCTTCTGACTCTTTCATAGCTGCTAATGCCATTCTGAAATCTGTTCTGAGCAGTTGTAATTATTTCACTTCTGTTCAATAAGAAATCATCTTTGATTACTGTAGACATGCAAAATGAATCTGTACAATTGCTCGCCAATTCTTATTACAGTCTTGAAAGTTCTCTCTTAGTTTGTTCTCATCAGTCAAAAAGAAAAAGACTTTGTGCCTGTCTTCTTTTAGAGGCATGTTACTGCGTGTAGGTACTTTGGCCTACAGAGTGAAGGTTAGCTTTTCCTACTCTCACAAGTATAGGAGAAATTTTTAAGATGAGATTTCATAGTTAAGGAATTAAAAGCTTCTGCCCAAAGAGTGGCCTTACTCTTTGCTTCTGCTTTATCATAGAATTTGTCTGATAAAAATTGCCACGCTGCTGATTTTTAAATAACATTCATCCATGTCAATATTTATTCACAGGCCATGTTGTAACCAGATTTGTTTATAAGGTAGTAGAGTCTGTGTCTGCTGGAACCACAACACTTCACTCACATTTTGCAGCTTCCTTTCATTCTCAAAGTTTCTTAGTTATGTGTGTAAAATTGCAGATCTCTACAGATTCAAGCAGTTTACAAATCACTTGGTTGTCATACTTTTGTGTAAGAATTTTTGTGGACATCATCTTTCCCTCTGACAAAATTTATTGAGCCACGATGAAAGGAAATTTGGAAACCCACTCATTTTTAGTAAAATGTTGTTAGTTCAGTGAGAGGTGGAATGGTCAGCAGCTTTCTCCACACTTCAAGTTCCCAAAGCAAAAGGAAATTTATTCTCTCCATTGAGGTATAAACTAGTTTATTTTCAGCCATTTATCTGAAAAGTTGACGCTCACCATAGTAATTCATCAGACATTTTTTTGTGAAGTGTATCTGGCAGGGCTTCTTGGCATTAGCCTTTGAAATTCTAACTGTTCTTGTATCCTCTGGGAACAGAGTGACTCTCTCATCGTATTGCACATCTGGAAGGAATGTTGCTGCCATTTTATTTCAGTAGGGAGATATTGTTAGGATAGTGATTTAACCTCTCTAAACCGTGTGCTAGTATCTTCAAATTTTTTTAAGATGACAGATGAAAAATGCTATCGCTTATAAAATACATTCATACTGCAGTTTCTAATGGTAAAATATCATAATTATTGTATACAAATAATAATGGGAGCATAAAAATATTGGGACAGACTTGTTACTGTTAGCATTAAAGATTTCAGTAAATATATTAGGACTTTGCTGGGCCTTTCATGAGGAAATAGAGGTTAAGTTCTGTCTGTATATCTATTTAATGTGCTAACTCTGTTATTTAACCTCATCAGGCACTCTGGTTAAACAAAACATAGATGCTTACTTCTGTTGAATATACTTGTCCTTTTTAATGATCTATAAGCCTTAGTAACACCTCAGACAAAAATAGAAATTTTACTATAAAATAAAGATTTACTTTTCTTTTTAACAGCGAATTTAATTAGGAAAAGTTCCCACCTAGTATTCAATTATACAGCTTTGTCTTAATTACAAGACAAGTCTTAATTTCTTGTTGCAAAAATAATCCAGTCATAAATGTTTATGCTTAATTATTTAAAGTATTTATTCCAATAAAAGTCTGTATTAATTTTACTAATGTAAACACAATTATCTAAAAGCTGATCCTCCTTATCATTAAGATTTAAATGTATTTAATAGAATGTTACATTATTTATCTTAATCCAGAAAACCATATGAACCGTCACTTAAATTCCATTATGTGCTTTTGTCTTTTGCTGAATATGGATGGTTTTAAACGTATGTATAAAAGACTTATTGAGTGAGAGACATTTTATTGGAACAGGGGTTAATGCTGTTTGCAAGCTTTATGTTACTAAAAATCTAGAAAAGATTAAATTTTCTTCAGTATTTCAATGAAAATTAGTATAAGGCTGAATGCCAACAGGAGATACATTAATAATCCATAAACCTGTGGTAGCAAACTAATTTGGTACATTATAGGAAATCTTGGCTTTATGCTGGCCAATATTTCTAAAATGAGTTTCCATCAATAAGTGCAGGATATACTAAACTGAGTTATTAATCTGCAAGGAAGAAACTAAAATTCAGAGAGATACGATTTCTGTGCAGGAAAAACTTTTCTTTTAGGCATTAAATTTTAATCCAGAGTATTTAAAAGTCATAAAAAAAAGAAAAAAGAGGATTTCTGTGTTGCCATTGTGGACTCCAGCAGAATGTTTTTATATTACTAATTAGTGACAAAATATCAGTAAGCTTTCATAAGTCTTTTGCCTTACTTTTCTGATTGTTTCCTTACTTTTCTAATATGTATTTACTACTGCAACTAATTATAAGTATATGACATATGTGCATACTGCATTATCAGTCTTCCTTCTTGCTTCTGTGCTACCATAATTAAGTAGTCTGTGGCACAAGGAATTGTGCAATTAAAGGATCAACATTTTCAACCATACACTGAGAAGCAGGAATATAAATCAGTTAGAAGAGTTAGTGGACATTTACAATTTCATGATACTCACTGCCCTTGGCAGATATGTTTGTTTCCTTGTGGCTTGCCAATAGGGTTACCTATATTGGCTGCTAAAACTTGGATGTGATGAACTATCTTGTGTGTCTTGTATTTGTTTTTAAATGAACACAATGAGGCTTTAGGCTGAATAGTGGTTTAGATATGATTTCAAAATTCCATGAATTATTATTCTGAAATTTACTCAAAAATGCTTTTAATTTCACCTTGTTATTTCATGAGAATGTCATGTTCCCCTTTCTCATACAATTGCCACGATACTGGTCTGAGGAGTCATATGAACAGCTGTACCCATGTTCCATGTCCATTCTGGAACACTCAGACAATTCATGTTATCCCATCTGTAGTCTTGTATGCTGTTATTGTTTCCATAGCATGAAATTCTTTAAGCTATCTAGCTGCATGAAGATGCTGCTGCCTTACTAATATGGACATTAAAATGTAGCCCTTGGACTATAAGAGATGAATATATTACCTTCAATAAACATGTTTGAGAGGATAAATTTTATCTATGGTTTCACATTCCTTCTTGAAATCTATGAAACAGAATGAAAGTTTCCTCACATTACTCCACTTAGTCAAGTGTATTAGTGTATTCCACCAGATCTGTTTTGTTGAATTTTTTTCCTCCTGTTAGACCTAAACTTAATGCTTGTGTCTCATACTTTTGGGTTCTGACACTGTATCCTGGCTTCTCCCAGTCTGTTTCAAATAACAATTTTTTTTTTAATCTAGGAGGATTTGGAAATCGCAGAACTGTGATATGCAATGTGATCTGACAGTTGTCAGAAGTTGTCCCTGTGGAATTGTATCCATTAGGCCATACCTCTGAGACTTAGGTTTCCAGCCTCTTAGTCTCTGAACATTTTGCCTGAGCTAACACATCTGAACTAACTTCTGAAGAACTTAATTTTGTCCTCAAGATTAGTTTGTTATTAATGCATCAATATGAAGAATATAGCTAGTATATTGACTGCTTTGAGAAGAACATGAAATCAATAGTTTCATTATAGTCCTCTTAGACTGCAAATTCTTATACAGCAGGTAATATTTTTACTTTCTTCTATATTACTGCAAATAGCAGATTTTCAGAAAATGCTGCATTATTTGGTATAAATATCCTTTTCACCTGTGTGAAAGCTAATTAGAAGCTTGCTGATAGGAAACATGCATTGGAGAAAAAAATGATAATTTTACAAAATATTTCTACACAGTTGTATTAGTTTTATACTTGGGTTTCCCTCTGTGCAGTGGGAAACCATAATGAAGTTTCCTTTTAGTGGATTCTACAATGCTAATCTCCTTGGAATTTATTACTATCACACTCAAAGTAGATATTCTGTGTGACATTCATTAAATTATTATCACCTCCTACCATCTAACCTAGCAGGAGCTATGACTAACAATTTTCAAAGAGAGAATGGACAAATGAGGCATTTCTAGTTTCAAATCCTACTGCAGCCATCACCATGAGAAAGTGAGGAGGAACTTCCTGTGAACTGTAGGCAGCAGAACATATGTACCTCCAGGGGTGGGTTGTGCTCTTTCCAGCATTCATACTTAACGAAACAAATTGAAAAGCAGTGTAATTAAGGATGATGTTTATCTTCTTGATCAACCAGTTGTTTATCTTCTTGATCTGTTTATAACCCATCAAAGAAATTATATACGTTTCTATGCTTGATCTGAAATTGATAACAACATCTAGGGAAAAGATAGTGTGATACATTACAGTGTGAATGTAATAGTGTTTATTCCATGAGGCTCACAGAGTTTCATGATTTCCAGAAGCGGTATTCAAATAATGCCTCCAGCCATATGTGGACCGCTAGACTAGTTTTTCCATCCTCTGTTTCTGTCTCCTCCCTTTTGGAGGAACTCCTCCAATGCTGGCATGGACTATGCTGTAGCTCTCATGAATTGTTCCAGCATTGACAGACCATTCCTGGCTAGGCTTTTTTCCCATGAATGCTTCAAGAATGGGCAAAGACTTCACCTGTAAATGTGTCATAAAGTTAACACTGAAAGTCTGGACCTGCTGCTAGTGTACAGATCGAGTTAGCACATACATAGTATGCTGTTGGTCTGATCACTCTGCAGAGAACTTGATCAATCTAAGGCTAACTGGTGCCACAGAAAAGCATGATGAGTACTACTGGTTTAGGGAGTGATTTCTAGGAATGTATTTATGTGTTGTCCTCATTTTCCATCTTAAAAAGGAAAATTTTTATGAAGTCTTTGAAATTTGAACAACTATTTAACATTTAATTATATTAAGCTCATAAAATATTAAATGCAGTGAAATCAACTTCAGTAGCATTAAAAATGTAAGTAATGAAGATTTTACATTGTGAAATTAATAAAATGATAAAAACAAAATTTGGAATAAAGCTGTCATGGGTTCGGCTTTTCCGAGTCTCATGCTATGCCGGGGAGGAGGGGGAACTGGGAGGAGGCAGAGACAGGGCGCCTGACCCAAACTGACCAAAGAGCTATTCCACGCCGCAGCACGTCATGCCCAGGATGTACAATACTGGGGGCAGGAACCCGGAAGTTGCGCTCTCTCGCGCTCTCTCGGGCGGCGAGCGGTTGTATCTTTTTCCCTTGTATTTGCCTTGTCATTATTATTATTATTGGTAGTAGCAGTAGTGATTTGTGTTATACCTTAGTTATTGGACTGTTCTTATCTCAACCTGTGGGAGTTACATTCTTTCGGTTCTTCTCCCCATTTCCCCCCCATTGAAGTGGGGGGGGGGAAGGGAGGGAGAGGTGAAATTTACGGCTTAAACCACGACAAAAGCATATAAAAATTGGTGCGGAACTTTACAAGCTGTTAACTCACTGATGTTTTCTTTCAAAAATTACAAGGTTATTATCCAAATTTTGAAGGTATCTTTCTCAGTCTTAAAAATACCCTAAGTATGTAATAACTTTATCGTACCCAGGCATCATTTATATCAAGAGAAATGTTCTTTGCTTTTTTCATGTGCTTTTACGTTATCTGGGTTAAAAAAAACAACAACAACAACAACAACAAAAAACAACACAAAAAAAACCACACAAAAAAAAAAAACAAAAAAAAAAAAGCCAACAACAAAAAAACCCAAAACAAACAAACAAAAACTCCAACAACTTTTTAACCAGCATTTGGGGATTCACTTTGCTTTGGTTTTGGTGTAAGAGCAATCTTACGGTTATTTCTGAGTTACAGTACCAAAGTTTATTTGCTTTGGCTTCAGCCTCCTTAAGGGCAAAGGTATTAAGCTAAGGACAATTTCAGATATGTTCTTCTGGTAGTATTTGGCTGTCCATCCTTTACAACATTTGATATACTATGAAAGGAAATTATATTCATACTGGATTTTATAATAGATAATAAACATCAATAAGTTTAGGTTTAGAACACTCGAATTAGTACTACCAATGAACTGGTTTGTGCCCAAATAGAGAAGTAATGAAGTTTCACCTTGCATAGCTGCTCCAGCCACTGTGATCCTTTTTAGTCCAGCAAAGACTTTGATAAAGAACTTTCAGGTCTTGGTGAAATGAAAAGTAAAAAATAACCTTCTGTCATGGTTAAAGCTGTAAATCATGCAGCCCATTCACTCACTTCTCCCTCTTTCTTCCCCCCCACTCCGATGGGGGGGGAGAGAGGGCGGAAATTGGGAGAAGAATCAGAAGAATGTAACTCCCATGGGTTGAGATAAGAACAGTCCAGTAACTGAGGTATAACACAAATCACTACTGCTACCACCAATAATAATAATGACCAGGGAAATACAAGGGAAGAGGATACAATTGCTCACCACCCGACCGAGCTGAGAGAGAGAGAGAGAGACTTCTGGGTTCCTACCCCCAGTTTTTTACATCCTGGGCATGACATGCTGTGGCATGGAATACCTCTTTGGTCAGTTTGGGTCAGGTGTCCTGTCTCTGCTTTCTCCCAGCTTCCCCTCCTCCCTGGCAGGGCATGAGACTCAGCAAGTCCTTGGTCAGACCAGAACATTACCAAGCAGTAACTGAAAACACTGCTGTTATCAGCACTGTTCCCAGGCCGAAAGTCAAAAACACAGTGCTTGCACCAGCTACCAAGAAGGAGAAAAATGACTGCTACTGCTGAACCCAGGACACCTTCAGCTCTAAATTTTGAACTGTTAAGGGTTTGTGGTTTATTTGGTTTTTGTTGTTTCATTTTTTCTCTTTTCCCTCCTTCCCACCCCGAGGGATTTATTTAATTTTTTGGAGGTCTAAACTGTTGTCATAGTTCTGTGGTGTAGTTCATTCATTCCTCTGTATTTTTGAGAAGCGTGAGAGGGATTGATTGTACATCAAATGATCAAATATTAGTGGAAGTCTTACGGTCTTACATTTCAGTAAATGGAACTTATTAACTGCAAGTAGGGAAAAGAGTTCTATGTTTCACTAATAATTTTCCCTACTTTCAAATAATAATGCCTATAAAAGATGCAATGTATTGAGCATTTCATAAAATATTCCAAAGTCTGTCTATAAAGTATAACATAATTTGGATACTAAAAGTTCGATTGGCTTCTGAAGCGAATGAAAAAGCACAGGTCTTTACAATAAGATAAAAATGTAAATTTTATAAAAAAGCATCAATACAAACATTGATCTCCTGTCTCTTTATATTCTAGTAATTGCTGAGGAAAAAGTGTCTTCCTATTTGGATTATAGCTTTCAGAGGCATGCTGTAATTAGTGGAACAGTTTAATGACTTAATCTCCCTAAGGAGTTATCCCATTGTAGTTTTCTGAGAGATGTTAGGTCTTTACCCACATGGCATACACCTTGAAATTCAAATTGAGCAATGAAAAAGATGTGATTCTGTTCTCTACTAGCTTCTGCTGGATGCAATTCCCAGTACGAAAGTACATATAAAGAGGTAAGATAATATCGCAGTTTGACTGAAGTTATGAGCTTCCTGCTGGAATGCTTTTATATCATAGAATCATAGAGTAGTTAGGGTTGGAAAAGGACCTTAAGATCATCTAGTTCCAATCCCCCTGCCATGGGCAGGGACACCTCCCACTAAACCATGCCACCCAAGGCTATGTCCAGCCCAGCCTTGAACACTACCAGTGATCATTCTGATGAGCATGAATTGAGTGTGAATTGCATGTTGATTCTTCACTTGGATCCAATGGAAAAGTAGAAATAAATAATGAAAATATGAATGGATCATCTTGTGAAATCCCAGATGCTGATATCTGCAGTTGTCCTTTCCCATGTCAATTTCAGTATTGCTGTATGCCAGAGGAGTGCAGACTGCTCTTTCTTAGTAATGGGCCCTGTTGCTTTGCCTCACAACCTCGTATCTTTATGGTCTTTGCTTAGTCCCTTCCTGTAGTTCTGCTTCTCTGCCAGATCCTGTAGTAATTCCATTTCTTTTATCCCTTAGCTTCCTAATCCTTTGTGCAATATTTGAATGACACTAGGAGCCTCTTAGGATTTTTTGTTGATGATGGGGAAAACTATCTGAGAGGACATAGGGGAACTAAACAGGCTAAAAATAGAATTACTCTTGAAAACAGTACAAACTAAAATTTTAGGAGAAAGTGAACAGTTTAAATAGATTCACAGAGACAAATGTAGACAGTATATGTCATGACACCCACTGATATATGTAAGAGTGAGAAGAGTGGCTGGCTAGAAAAAAGTCTTCCTTCTAGAAGGCTTTATAGAACCTTCACATTGAAATGAACATTAGGCAGCAAAGGTCAATGTGCAAGGGAAAAGGAGTTCATTTAAGACCACTTAAATGCCTGAGACATTAGAGAGAAGTTTTGAACGTTTATTTACGGTTCCTATCTTGTTTGGCTAAACAATGAAAAGGAGCAGGAATACCCTTTGCAGTCCACAGGAGTGAGATAGATTGATAGAATCAGAGCTCATTTTAAACTTCTGTTTGCCGTAACCCCTCAGCTTTTCCAGCCTAATTGAGTCTGTCTTTTATAATTGCGACAAACCAACAAAATATGAATTATCAAAGTATGCTTGGTGAAAAATTGTTGAGATAAAAACAAACCAACAATAAAAAAAACCCCTGAACTCAAACAACAAACAGACATGTTGCAAAGCTTCTTTGGAAAACTCGGGACCTCTAGTTGCACGTCAGCAAACTGATCTGAAGCTGTACATCTGGTAAAGTGCAGTAAAAAAAAAATTCTCAGTTTCTCTCTGGGCAGAAATTCTGATAAGTCCAAACATCTCTGTTCTGTTGTTGTTGTTTGTATTTTTTTGTGTGTGTGGTGTTTTTTGGTTTTTTTTTGGTTTTTTTTTGTTGTTGTTGTTGTGTTTATTCTTTTTTGTTATTGTGGTTGGTTGGTTTGAGGGTGTTTTTTTTTGTTGTCATTGCTGTTGTTGCAATCAGGTTTTCTCTAAATACACTGAGCCCTGTAGGTCAAAATTATTTACTTCTATATTTTGGACATCTGAGTTCTATTCTACTGTTGCCAGTGTGTTTTCAGCTGTGCCAAAACTGAGCAGGTCTGTGGTTCCTTTGTAACATCAAAACGGAGACATTGATCATTAAGATTTATCGTGGGAGAGACAGCCAGATGTTTTTTTAAAGGTTTGAGTCTTGCTTAGCTCATGTGATATTTTAGTTAGAAAAAATTACATCAGCTGCTCACTGGAAAGGCTTTTCTTTCTCCTTCTTGGTAATGCCAAAAACATTAATATAATAGCAGATGTGGCAGAGATTGTCATTTTAGAAAGGAAACCAAGTTGTAAGCGATTCTACTGATCGCACTGAAATTAGAATATGACCTCCTTTTGCCTTGCATTGAAGCAGCATTCATTTCAGAGACATGCTGATAAACAACATGCACAATAAATGACCCTTCAGAAGGGGCAATTGCAAGACTGAATTTTGGATTTTTTGTTCATACCAAAGGCATTTCTTCTGCCAAGTCTGTAGAATTAGGCCAGAAGGAATGCATTTCATTGCATAAAGGCAAGACTTACTGGGAACAGAGCCCTTTGAGGTTGTAAATGCTTTAATTCAAACTATATTCAGATTTTAAGTCATTATTGATGATGATATAGGCATGCCATTGTAAGGCACTGAGGAGACAAATGAAACACTGGAATCTTGTCTGTTTTCCTGCTGAAGCTAGAAGAATCTTCAGTTGTTTGTGTGTTTTGGTACTTATTGCAAACAAATATGAGAATGCCAAGTACCAGGAAGTACTAGAAATCTTGTGGGAAATAGTCTTCTCTTGAGATTTCCAAACTGAAATACAACTCTGAGTCAAATAAGCAAAGTGGAAGTATTATGATAGCATCCTTTCCTATAGCATTTTGGTACGTTGGATTCTGGTCTTTGCATGAGATCTAAGCAATGCAGAGATCAGAGGAGAAGCAGGTATTTCTTCCCTTGCGTCTGAATTACTTGAGGGAATTTTCAGTGTTTGTACAGGGTGTGAAAAGGAACTGAGGCAAGGTTTACAATGACAGGTGATACCTTTCATTAGAGCAACTGACGTAGAAGAAAAAAATGTTTGAACTTTTCGGATACACATACCCTTCTTCAGGTCTCTTGTCAGGCCACAAAATTTATCGGTTTCATCAACTGACAAAAATGAATAAAACAGACAAGGGCTGGGAGGAAGAGCAAGCCTGAAAGCATGAAGAAGGGCATATGTCCCCAAAAGCCTGTCTGTCTCTCTTTTTCTGCATTAGTTGGTCTGAAAAAAGGCATTACCTCCTCTTAGAAACCATATCTTGCCTAGATCCTTGCAGTCATGTCTGCAACCCACTACTGTTACAAAAGGCAGTGGCGACATTTAAGTGAAAGTTCAAATCTGATTGTTTCTCGCTGTTCCTTCTTCTGCCCTTTAATTTTACCTGATTAATTGTTCCCTAATTTTTATTCTAATCCTAGTGTTCTTCATACTCTGATGTATACTACAGCTTTGCAGCATTGCATCTTTTGAACACACCTCAGAGTGGAAATGAGACTGTTTCCTAGAAAGACTCTTTATGTAGCATGATCCCAGACTAGAAATAAAGGAAAGGACCTATGAAGTCCCAGCTGATGTCTAGAGATGCAGCCTTAAGGGTATTGTTCTTTCTTTTTTATATCCAACAATTTATAGAATCTTGACAAATGGCATCAGACAGGTAGTGAATATAATCTTCTGATTTCACAAGAAATTTGTCAACTGAGTCTCTGGTCTATGAGATTGCGAAATTTCACAAAGATATAGTCTGTATTGTACACAGTTGACTGAAATGAAATCTGTTCTTAATCAAAATTATTCCATAGCTCTTCAAACTTCTTAGGCCTTCTTATAAATTCTATGGTCTTGAGGAGCGAAGTTAGACTGTATGTAAAATCTGTTGTTGGATCAGAACCGGCATGAGATTGACTATTCAGAAAAATGCATTTCTTATTTTGGAACATAAATGGAAGATATGATAACACATCCCTATAAGTTGATCGTCTATCTTTATGTCAAAGCTTCCTTCTAATCTTAATGTACAAGGACCAATACTTTTTCTTTCCTTTTCTTTTTTTTTCTACTCAGAAGAGGTAGCAGGATTTGATTTCTTTTGTATTTTCCCCTAAAAGGCAGGTATTTTTCTTCTGTATTTATCAGTGGTATATAATTAAATGTGTTTTACGAACTGAATGGAAAATCAAGTTATGTGCTGTTTAATAGCTGAAGTTTCTTCTTCAAAGAAAATAAGAAGTGTGTTGATAAATTTGTGGTGTAATTGGTGTTTTTTCTTTAAGTTCTAACTTTTTGTTTCCTTTCTGACAGAACTTGTTTAACAGAAGGAGCTGTTTTTTCTCAAAAAAGTCTTTTATTTAGAAAAGAATTAAAATCTTAATCCTAATTTTAGTAATTTAAGGCCCCATTCTGTACAGTGTCACAAAGCTGTGTATGCAGTTTTTAAAACTGGTCATGATTGCTGATTTTCAGTAAGTGATATAGGTATTCCTGTTAGAGTATTTAGAAACTGGACAGGAATGTATTATGCACAACTTTGTCTTGTGACAGTAGTGTAGCAGAGCATGGATGTAGCAATGCCTCCTTCAATATGTTTGTCCTGGGTTCAGCAGTAGCAGTCATTTTTCTCCTTCTTAGTAGCTGGTGCAGTGCTGTGTTTTTGACTTTCGGCCTGGCAACAGCACTGATAACACCGATGTTTTCAGTTGCTGCTCAGTAATGTTTACTCTGACCAAGGACTTTCTGAGTCTCATGCTCTGCCAGGGAGGAGGGGAAGCTGTGAGGAAGCAGAGACAGGACTCCTGACCCAAACTAACCAAAGAGGTATTCCATACCACAGCACGTCATGCCCAGTATATAAACTGGGGGTAGTTACCCGGAGGGGGTAGTTACCCGGAAGGGCTAGATCGCTGCTTGGTCGGGCTGGGTATTGGTCAGTGGGTGGTGAGTGCTTGTATTCTCTTCCCTTGTTATTTCCTTTATCATTATTATTATTGGTGTTAGCAGTAATGGTTTGTGTTATACCTTAGTTACTGGCCTGTTTTTATCTCAACCCGTGGGAGTTGCATTCTTTTGATTCTCCTCCCCATCCCTTCATGAGCAGGGGGAGGAAGGGGGGGAGTGAGCTAATGGCTGAGTGTTACTGAGTTACTGGCTGGGCTTAAACCATGACAATGTTTTAGAGATTAATTTGGCATGCAAATAGTAATCAGAAATATCACATTAGATAATCATGTCAGGCATGTATATATACTTAAAATATTTTAAGAAAGTGTCACATAATATTTTATTTCCAGGGGTCTCTTCATTGCTCCTCTGTGGCAGCTTGTACCAGTATGTGTGTGTATAAATAAAAGAAAGATGGAAAATAAGTTAGAAGAGATGGAAAACTAATGATTCAAGAAATCACATAGCATCAGATAATTCTATTTTGAAATCACAGCAGTAACACCCAGAGGCATAAACTCCCCAAATTGTTAGTAAAACCCCCTTTTGATATATCCAGTGCTATAGAAGCCTGAAGGCACTCTTTTTATTAGTGCCTAATGTTTCCTGAAAGAAACATTTAGCAGACATTAATATATATATACTTATTTAATTTTATAATCTAGTCTCTTTGACACTTATTTACTGATGATTCATCTTGGTACTTGGTTTTAATGTTTGGTGTTATCTTTGTAGCTTTAAGTATTTCAGGATTCTCTAACAGGCCTGTATGTGTAATTTAGACAAGGAACTTTTATCCTGTATTCGAGACTCTCTTTTATCTTCACCTTTCCATGCACCTTTTTAAGCACACCTTTTCTACCTACAGGGCTATATGGCTCTTGGGAGAGCAAGTGAAAGCCTGGGAAGCCCATATCCACATTTCTCCACAGGTCTCTAATACTTGGGGTAGGATTTCTCTTTAGCTGTAGATGGTTATGCTAAACTCTCCTTTCCTCCAGTCCCATGGCACAAAGATGGAGTAGATTCTGTTCCGACAAAACATTCCTTGTATGCATTTTCAGCCTTTTCTCTGCCATTGCAATTATGCAGAAATATGTAGTGTAGGATTGTTGTTTAGAAATACAATCAGTCTTAAGAGTCTTAGACTCATAACATTCTGGTCACCACCAAGTGAAGAAGTGGAGAAACAAACTAAAAGACAGATATTACTCAACTCCTTCTTTTGAATAATCAGCTGTTGCCCCTAGTGAATTGGGCCCTCCTCTACCTTTGCTCAAAATAAGATTCATAAATGTGTTCTGGCAGACTGGATAGAGGGTTGGGATATCACTTTCCTGGAAACTTTTCTTTAGGCTGGGTTAACTATATGGAAGAAATGTTGCTTGAAAGGGACCAATGGGCAGGTGTATCATTCTGCTTACAGTAAAGTCTCTATCAAAGAGAAAGTTTTGTAGCACTTTTCCTTTAAAAGGACAGAATTTGTTGCCCTGAAGTTGAATATGTGGCCATGACTGGGAACAAGGGAAGAAAGGGGGAGCCGTAGGGAGAGTGGCTCCCGAGGCTTTAGAAATTGGCATGCATTCCTCTTTGTTTTCCATCTGGTTTAAAATGAAGACATCTTAGATCACAATAGAAATATTCTGACACTTTGTCATTCACTCAAATTGTGTCAGTTCATCATAGAGAATTTTGATTACATGCCCTCTTCTCCTTGCCCTTTGGAAGAGTAAGGGGTAAATACTAAGATTGTGATTAAGTTCCTGAAAATTAAGTTGGTCCTGACAGAAAAGCACAATGCAACTTTTGTATGGAAAATTGGGGTAAAGTATCATTTTAATTTGAGAGGACAACTCACTTCAGTTTAAGATTTTGATTGGCTGATGAGTTTTGACAAGCAGTGTCACTTCAAGAAGATTCAGATGAATGAATTCCAGAGGTCAGACGTAACAGCTGACTCCAAAATACTGTAACTTTGCCTAGTAATGGATTTATTTAAAACAGGGAAAAAAAAAAAAAAGAAAAAGAAATGGTATGTGATCATGTGGTTAACCTTAACACTTATGGCTTTTTGCTGACTTTGCAAGCCAGTAGTTTAGGAAGGTGATCAGAACAGCCAAGAACCTCAGATTTTCCTTTTTTCCATCCTTATAAAACTCCATCTAATTAATGCTAGACTCAATACATGACAAAATAAAAAAAAAATCAAGCTGGTAGGTGTCTTTTAGAGTCTTGTGTTATTTATGTAAGAATTAGATTGCAGTGGAAAACTGAATCTGCGGTCAAAGAAAATATTGGCGGATTTCTCCAAAAAGGGGGAAATGCATAACAGTATCTATTAATCCAATATATTCAAAGGGAGAAACTATCATTATGTTTTTGTAACTGGAGTCAGGATAGGTAGGGGAAGAAGCAGCTTGATTCCTAGCACACTTCCTTTAAACTGTTGTGGCAATTCTGTGTGTCAGTCTTTGGGCTTGCATGTGTGACGCAAAATCTGTGTGGTACTTGTTCATTCAAACTTTAAATTTCTATAGAAAAATTGTTTTACCCGGGTGTGGAACAGTATGATAAATGCTTCTCTTGGTCTCTACTGCTGTTTAGATTTGACTTTGGATCTGTTGTGGTCAGTTACGGGGTAAACGGGTGTATTCTACAGCAATCTGAGGAACAATATGGAAACAACCTACATATCCAGAGATTGGAAGCAGGGAATGTTATCAGTTTTATTCTCAATATTTTATTTTATACTGCTCAGTTATTTGTTTTCAAGATCACTTTCTACCATATCTTTATTTTCGTGTTATTACAGTTGCTACTGGTTTGTATAGAGGCAAACTTATGAAATAGGCACATGGGCCCCTGAAGCCATGACAAAAGGGATCACAGAGTCCAAATCCTGAAAGGCTGACAATATATGCTGGACAAATTCTTAATAGACCATAGGTCACTAAAACAACGTTTGTATTTGTTATTTACACCTTGTGGCTTTTGGTTTCCCTTCCCTTTTCCCAAAACATTATATCCCCACTAAACATTCTGTCTAACAAGCTCTGACTTGGGAAATGGTCTAAAGGGAGGAGTTATTGCCAGAAGGGTTCCAAAAATACAAACTGGTGAAACTATTTGAAGTAATCATCATAGCTCAAATCTTAAACTTTCACTCCAAAGTGCTTCTGAGCTGGAATCTGCTGTCTGAAGTAAATGAGGAGTTTTGCTATTGAACTTGTTGATTAATCAGTTGGTCAGTGTACCCACAAAGTGGGGAAGGCAAAAATGCCTTTGTTACTATTTTTAGTATTACCAAAATTATTAATGTTTTTCAGTTTGATTTATTTGCAATGCTTTCTGGATAAGCTACAATTGACATTCTTAATTAACATACCAATTTTTCTAGTAATAGAATTTAGATTCAAGCGGTAATTCAGACAGCTTTGTGCCATTGTCAGGCCTTCAATACTGATATGTCAGATACCCTTGGTTCCACCTTCCTCCCATGCCATGTTATTAGTGGGAATATAAATTCCATATATTTTGGAAGTATGCATTTCCAGAGATATGTCCAGCTGGCAGGCAAATCTTAGGTAAGGTTTGGCAGAAAACTATTTTTATCAAATAATAACTCTTCTTGGAAACTGTGTGTTTCCCACAGTGATGGTTTTGATATCTCTGTGTGAGATCGGGTGGATAAGGAAAGTGGGGTAGACCAAGATATACATTAAGGTAGTCAGGAATAGTGCCCCATGGAAATTGTAATTTGGATTCATCATGTCCTTCTTCTCTTTGATGGTCTATGAGTCCCAGTTGGACTAGAAATCTATTTTATAGAATATTTCTCTCCTTTGCAAGTCACTAATGTGTCAGTAAAGTAAAAAAAGTACCTTTTCAATTCATTGGCAATTAAAATTAATTGAAGTACCTCAGAAACTTGAAAACTGCTTTAAACCAATTTTGAAAAATAGGTAAAAGATAGTGATACAAAACATTGGGGTGGTTTTCAGTATTTATTTCAGTGTGTCTCCCTCTTTGTACCAAATTTAAATAAAAATCGTGCATTCACAAAACACATTAGTGTCACTTAGTCTCTATTTTGTTGCCAGATGAGTTTTGTGTCTAAAGTTTTGCTCAGCATTGAGCACTGGTGAACACAATAATTAAATTTATAGAAAAGTAACATAAGGAAATGTAGTGGAAAAATAAGCTGTGTCTTACTTATCTCTGAGCTTGCTTTTATTGTTGAAAAGGAGAACAAAAGGACAAGATTATTTTTGGGGGGGGGCTTTTAGTTTTTTTTTTGTTGTTGTTTTTTTGCTTGTTTTTCTTCTTTTGTCTTTTCTACAGTACCAATATATTGTTTGCTCACTATTTATGGTGTGTTGACCATCACTTGGTAGCCCATGCTACACTTGCTGTCACCAAATTTTACATCCTACATAGGAGTAGCTGATAATTTCTTTAAAGTTAAAAGCTGAAATACTTATTTTCTTTGCCCAGTCTTCTCCTTAAAGATAAGATTCGAGAGCATGTAATATTCCCCAGCTATAGTTTGAAAACACTTTTGGATTTTATACAGTATCTCTGCATGTTCAGCTGAACAAGGAATTATTTATTTACTTCTCTCCCCCATAGGCTAAACTCCCTTTTTTTTTTTTTTATTAAGTGGGATATATTAATCAATTCTGTACCTAAACAATATATCCAGTTTATTTCTCATTGACATGTTCTTGCCAACTTCAAAGGTTCCTTCTAAAGTTTATTTTTGTTACCAGTAGAATCATAGAATCATAGAATAGTTAGGGTTGGAAAGGACCTTAAGATTATCTAGTTCCAACCCCCCTGCTATGGCCAGGGACACCTCCCACTAAACCATGCCACCCAAGGCTCTGTCCAACCTGGCCTTGAATAATGCCAGCGGTGGAGCATTCACAACCTCCCTGGGGAGCCTCTGTTGCATGTTTCACTTAGTATTCAATACTAAAAATTTCATTATTATTGGTTCTTTGCCATACACAGTATGGGGATCTCATTTCCCCTTTTGGCTACTACTCTTGTCAATCATTTTTTTGTTGTGTTTTCTGGACAGTGTCCCAATTCCATCTCTTCTATGGTTAATATTCTTGATGTCACTGTTGTCCACATTAATTACTGCTAGGTGGAAAACACCTAGCCATGTATACCTCGCATTTTGTTACTTGAATTAGGTGCCTTGCAAACCATAGCTCTGAAATATATTGAGCTGATATCATGTGCCTAGCCCTGTTAGTTTCAAAGCAATTTTGACAATAAAAATGTTTTGTGGTTTTGGGCAAAGCATTAACATTTGTTTTCCCTTAGTTCTTGTTCCATTTCCTTGATAAAAAAAAGCCTTTGATGCCCAACAGGGTAACCTTTTCCTTCATATTTCTATAAATTGAGTATTTGCATAGTTGCTTAAGAAATTACACATGTAGCTTGCCTGTTCACAATCTGTACTTTACTCTCAGTGCTTTGGCTGAGTTTTGGTGGCCCTGTTTTCCCTGCACACATCTTAGGATCTCTCCATGTCAATCATATCTCAGTTCCCAGAAGCTTGCAGGACAGTGGGAAGTTTTAAATTAACAACTCACTTTCAGAGGCAGAATCTTACAGATGTCACACAAGATATTTTTCTTATTTCTAGTTTAATGGTTCACTACATGACTGGTTTCTCACCAATCTGCCAGTTATTGTTATAGTATTCTAGGATGGGGTGTTTTGTTTTGCATTTTTCCACCCTCATGCCCACACTGCTCTGGGTCTTGATTACTTCACTATCTCCTTTGTGCTGCTGGAATCTAACTTATGCAAAAGATGCTTCTAACCATGAATGTTACTCCTGGGGAGAAGCAGGGCCTAACGTATTTCTATTTGCATCTGCAGTCATTCTCCAAGAACTTTTTTTATATCCTTTTGCTGGTCTGAAGATGAACATTTGGATCAAATTCCTTTGAAATACTCCACTGTAGGAGGTCTTCAGTACAAAATTGGTTAAACTTTTGACATGCTACCTGACTTCAGATGGGATTCTTTCTGAAGCAAAACAGAGTAGACAAAGTTAGCAGGATGTAAACTTATAAAAAGATGGCATACTAAGCTATTGTTAAAAGGGTGAAAGGGTGACATAATATCTGTTTGCATAATAGTTTGTAAAATTTAAAACATTTGGAAAAAAGTATTTTTAGGAGTGCACTTAGCACTGCATTGCACCTTTTTTATTTCTTCTTTTTTTTTTCTTTTTTTTCTTCCCCTTTCACAAAGAGTAGCCTGTAAATACACTGTTATGAATAACAGTTTGGGGGCTGGTTTGGGGGTTTTTCTTGTTTTGTTTCGTTTTTTTCATGAAAGCAATATCAGTAATTAGACAACTGAAACCACCCAGATGTGAGATCTATCTGGCAATATCACTGAAGTTAATGTCTATGCCCATGTTGAATCTCACTGTGATAAGGCAATGGTACAAAGACTTGCTGAGAGTAAAGATATTATTTGGAGTTGGGATCCATTATCTGGGATGGCTTCTGTACCCTGCCTTCAAACAAAGCAAATGCAGATCCTTGCAAAGCATGATTTAACACAGAATCCCTACATCATACTGACTAGTGCTTTTGTAAAATCAGATATGCCCCCAGACAGAAGTATACAATATAATTTACTCAAGGGTACTAGTGTTATATGTTACAATCTGGAACTATTGTAAGAAAGAAGTTTGCCTTTCTCACTTGAAAGGTAGATGTGCATAAAACTTAAGCAAAAGTTAAGAAGAAATGAAAATATCCATTTATGACTTAGAAAAGGGGGGGGGGAAGGAGAGAAACAACACAAAACCCCCAAAGAACAACAAAAACTCCAAGAAGCCTGTTACTAGTTCATTGTAGAAATTTAGTTATTTATATTGCTTATCTAAAGACACAATAGATGTATTCTTTTTGGCTGTTCCTTCTTATGTAAGGGAATGGCCAGGAATGGATTAGAAGTTACATTTGTGCCAGTCACCCTGGGACAGAAATGGACTGCATCTTAAGTGCCAGGTGACAGAGGATTAGTAGTCATTACATAAAGCAGGAAGTTATATTGAGTGAAAGAAGTTGATACAGAGAAAAGCAAGATGAAAATTAATTTCTTTTGCAAAATGAGTCTTGGGACGTCTTTCAAATATACTTTGCTCAGCATTTCACTGGAGGCTTGCATGGTGTTGGATAGGTAGAAAATTCTATGGCAGTATGTATTCAAATTTTGGACTTTCGGTTTGCTCTGTGTGTGTGTATATGTATAGATACACAAAGGTGTATCTATACATATAGTGATGCAAGGAGTGATGGAAGGACAGGAAAGATGTGACTTAAGTCTTGCAAATAAAAGGAACTGCATTATTATGAATTATTCTTTGGTTTCTTCAAGAGTTAAATCCTTCCAAATAGAAACAGACTTGCATTCAAAAATTCTCACTGCTTGCTTGTTTATGAGGAGCATATGAATAAAATATGTATAAAACATTAAGCAATGAAAGTAATAGCCTCTAAGGGAAAGGGAATTATTTTCGTTTGAAGCCATGATGTCATGGTCTTACCTCACCTTTAGTTTCAGCCAAGCAAATAATGTGTACTGAGCTCTCTATCATGTACCATTATAATTAGCTCTGTCAGGTCTTAGCCCTGCAACCCTCATGCAGATAATATGATAATATGTCTTCATAACCAAGTGACCTTACATGCACAATATTTCTCCCCTTATGAAGATTGCATGTCAATAAAGTAATTGAGTCTCAGAGGCTGCAGTGAGTGAAGATTTAGATGATTGGACTTTCAGGGCAGTGATGTATGACCGTTATTATTCTACTTGTCAGAGAGCTGCGTACAAGCGAGGATGGTCAGAAGATGACAGGGATGAAAGGTGGTGTTTCATTAAAAAAAATATTGCTGTTAATCACCACTCTATTCTTTTCAAAGTCATGGAGGAAAGAAACTCCTTTTTCATTTTAGCTCTGGTTGGGTATTTAAACAGGAGTACATAGCAGGCTTTCAGAGCCCAGTTACCCAGCTTCATTATTGCTTGACTAGGGAAATAAATTATTATTTCAGTTAATAAAATACAACAAAATGCTAGACACTGAGACCACCTTCATACTTTTATCATGTTGTTTTAAATTAATATTAAATGTACCATGCTAAGTTCAGAATCACATTTTGTGTACAGCTTTAAGTAATTGTAACAAGTGCTATGAGGCTGGTACAAAATCAAACCATACTGAATTCAACTATTTTTACTTGTACTAATTTGTTTGGACAGTTGCAGTGCTTGAAACATTTATATCTCCATCCTTTGTAAAAGCAAATATTTATTTTTTTTCTCACCAAGCTGTTTTGTATCTGTAAATTTATCTTATGACATCATAACAGCTGGAAACTTGTAGCTTGACAAGGTTTTGTTTCATATTTAAATAGCTCAGAAATTATGATTGAGACATGGTATATTTCTCTCTGAGATTTTTCTCATTTTGTTGCAGGTTATCTTGGAAGTATCTGAAATATATTTTAAAACAGATTATTTATGGAATAATTTAGTTATAATTCCTAATTATTTATATATGTAACAGACCTTTCTTGTATGCGTTAAAAAAATCCCAGAATTAGCCTAGAATGCTGTTTACTGGCAAATGCTATATAATGTATGCGGATGTAGGTTCTGGAAGGCTGATGATCAGGAATACTTGACAGTCCTTTTAGTGAGTGAAAAATTCTAACAGAAGCACATCTCTTCCGAAGAACTAGTTTCAGAAGTCTTTAAATCTTCAGAGTTAGGAAATTGACTGAGCTTATAGAAGCTCTGACAGAGGAAGAGCTTATCAAGTGATTTTTGGCTATACGTAGTAAAGCAATATGTTAACTAAAATTAGCTACTGCATCTTTTCAGGGTTGACTCCCATATAGACAATTTTGTAAGCACAAACATCAGAAAAAGAGAATTAAAACTTTGTATGAAAAGTGGAAAAAAATCAAGTTCTACTATGCTTCCTTCCGGGCACATTTTTAACCTAGCACGTAATTGTAAAGATGCAAAGTCGTTTGCAAACTTATCTTCACTGTTAATGATTTTTTGAACAGTAATGTTTGATGTGATGTAGGCCCTGTTGTTCTGTGCACTGTATTAAAAGTGATACTCTCTGTTCCAAGATAAAATGGATATGTGAGTAAGAAAATTAAAATCCCAGAAAATTACAAATATTTAATATTTTTCACCATGTTATTGGTAAGTGACAGTCAAGAACACAAGTCTGTCTTTTGAGTTGTCTGTTAGATAAACTGACCACTGCTTCTCCTCTTCTTTCTGCATATGTATGTAGCATTAAGAATACTACTGTTAGTAAACCAAACAAAATTCATACCTCATGCTTAAAGCTGGTGTCTCTTGACATAGGTTTTCTCTAGTGATTTTTCTAATCACTATACTGTTAAGTCAGCCACAGCATTAACAAGAATGTTAGTTGCTTTCACTGATGTGGCTGTATAGCAAAGTCTTTAAAGCACTGGAAGTTTTGAAGTGATAAAAATGCACAGGAATCACTATGAAACTGGAGGGGAATGAAGAACTTACCAAAACAAACTTATATAGCAGTGCAAAAAGAAGAGTTATAAGCCACTTATATTTGTATATGTCCTTCTAGATAAGAGAAGACTGATACCTTCCAGTCAAATGGAAGACTGATGTGAGTGATCTGACTCCTCTGTCAATGTGACATCTGACTCACTGTTAAGTTATTGGTGTTGATAGGCACACCCCACACAGAGAGCCAAATGCAGTTGTTTTGATCCCTTGTTCTTTTATTTCTATCCCTTCTCCCTGTTTTCTGTCACAATGTCATGTTGAATCATTGTTCAGTGGCACATGCAGGACTTCTCAACTACTGAGGTATCAGACTTCAGGAACCACATTGAAATGAATATAATAATGAGAACCAGAAGGCAGTATAAACCCACTTAGCAGGGAAGAAGGCAGATAGTAAGTGTTATTAGTGGATTCTGGGGAGAACCACCAGAGGTGCGTCCTGTGGACAAGCTGGTGTAGACTGGCTTGTCTCAGGGTCCAGTTACAGGCACTCTGAGAAGATCAGTGCCGGATGTCTGTCACTTTGTACGCATCAAGATGCTTACTTGAGAAAACAGAATAGTCAATGGTTATTTTGTAATCAAACCTGGTATGAAGAACAGCATTATATATATAGAGAGAGAGCGAGACTAAGTACTGCTTTTTAGATTTCTATGTATGTCTTGCTAGCTCAGCTTTCTGTATTCTCTTTGAAGGGAATAGATCTATATTTTCCTCCCCTGTTACTTTTACTAGGTTTATTACATTATAATCCCTGTCTAGATCTGTGCATATGTAACCTACATGCATGCATAATGTGTGCTCTTTTTTCTGACTGTTTAGGCATTTAGATGGGACTTAGTTTTCAGATCAGTTACTGGTGCTTTCTCTGTGTGTCGTTTGGAAGGTAGATTACAAATTTGCTTTCTGATTTTTGTAAGCTTTTAGATGTAACTTGTTCCATTTTTGTCAAACTCAAAAAAGTTTGACAAGGATGAAGAGTTTAAATAATATTCCAGCCATAGCCCAATTTTGTATGTGTTGGTGTGTATATATACCTGCTTGCATGACAGTAATTCTACTTTACAGCAACAGCAATGATTGATGTGGCATAAGTGTTTCCATTTGCTTATAATTATGACATTTTTAGATATAAGAGAAAATTTAGTGTCTTATTTCTGTCCAGAGTAGGAGATTCTTTCGATATTTTTTTTCTTTTCTAATATTAAATCAGACAATCCCATTATATTTCACGTTTATAGATTCATGCGGTCCAAAGCTACTTACACTGGCTTGATGTTCTGTACCTCACAAGCCTTGCGTTTCATGTAATTTTTCCTTAACTGTGCTCAGTAAGTTGTATTTGCTAATGCCTATCTTCCACAAGAGCACTAGCTTGATTAAAAAATGTAGATTCCACTGACTTACCTGATGGTCTGTTCAAATTGTTAATCATGGTATGGTAAAAAATGTGTCTAATTTGGTCTGGCTTCCTCTTTCAGCCTTGAGAGCTACTATTGTAATATTAATACTGAATATTAGCCCTTTAATATTTAGTATTTTGTTCTTGTGCAGAGAAATTAAGCGGTGCAATGAAATAGTCTTCTAGGAATTCTTTTTTCTTTTATAAACTAAAAGCACTGTATGATTGAAAAACTTCATTCTTAGATTTTCTTTTTTTCTCCATGCCTTAAGTACGGATTGTGGCTTTTTAATCACCTTTTCTAATTTTTCAACATGCTTTAAAAAATATGGCCAGTCAGAGCCATTTGTACTAATCCAGTCTCATGAATGAACCGAAGTAAAATAATTTTCTATGCCTACTCTGTTCCTCCATTAATTTCCTCTCCCTATCTCTTTAAACCATCTTGCATTAACATCATGTTTGGACTTTACTGAATTGCTTGCCCACCATATTCCCTAAATTATTTTCAGAGACACTTGTTTGTGTTATTGAGTCTCACATTTTATGGATATGGCCAGTCCTTCCTCACTCCCTGATAAACACCCTTAGATGGTAGTGACATATTAATGACTGACATTTCAGCCAATTTCTAATGTATTTAACTTTTATTGCTGATGCATGATACTAATTTACCATTAGTTATTATAGGTATACAAAGTGAATTCATATTTGCTTTTTGCTTTTTCATCAAAACTGAAACCATCCGTTGCTAGTGATTTGGACAAGGATATCTTTTGTTTGTAAATCAGTCTCTACCAGGTACTTCTAGGACCACTGAAACCTGGGAGATATTCTGTGCCCATGTGAAGTAGGAAAACGTGAGATGTGGGCGTAGTGCAACCATGGTGCTAATTCAGCTCACCTTTCAGAAGTGCCCAAAGTTTGTGCCAGGAGGCTAGCTGGGTTGTAGTGGGGGTGAGATCACCCTTGACGCTATTTTTAATTCCTTCCTCCCCTTCATTTTAAGGAAGTGTATAATGAGAATCTGTTTTGCTTTGTCTCTAACAGCATGTGTCTTTCCGTGTAAGTATATACTGTAGCATGTTTTCTTAAAGTATGAATATATTTATGTGTTTTTTCCTTAATGAAACAGCTTTTTTCCAATCCTTTATGCTTCTTTTACCTTGAACTTGCAGCCTGCCTTGGGTTTAGTCTTTAATGTAATTAGTTTGCAACAGAAATAAAAGTGATTGGTGGCTTACCAATGTTTTCTTCACACCCATCTGTTTTCTTTTCTGCCTTTTAGTGCTGGGGAAAGAATGTACTCTTTTATTAAATCTAGCACAACTCAAAGGTCACTTTTAATTTTCATTTTGAAAAAGAAACTGTATAAAAATTAATCAAATACTCTTTGCCTTGTCACGGACAAGTCTAGGGAAAAAAATGTCTTAACTTTCTTGTTTGTTTTTTTTCTTTTTCTGTTTTGAGATAAATCAATTTACTTATAAATTACTTTGCTTTTTAATCTTGATCTTCATCACAACTGTCTTTCATGTGTCAGGAGTTATAATTGCATGCAGAGATATCTAGCTTTCAAGATGGTTACAGGAAGTCTGCTTTACAGTTATTTGATATTAAAGAGATCATATCTGTATGGTCCAAAAGTGTTCCATCTAGAGATATCTTTTAGGTGCCTCTGCTAGAAGACAGTGGGTACCTTGTAAATCTGAATGACTTCTACATGATGATGGTCTTAAATGCAGAAAAGGCTAGCTGGGAAGTTATTTACAATTCCATATTTATTTCTTTCTCTAAATTTTGTTAATTACATTATCATTTGTATTTTAAAATCTTTTTACAACTTTTTTTTTATTATTTTCATGGATGTTACCAAAAGGATTTCCAGAAAACATTAAAAGTAATGACATTTTCTTAAACAGCTTGTAATTAAGCTATCTGAGCTACAGAATGACATCTGAAGGACATTTCTTCAAGAATATGTTGGATGCCAGGTGTGTATCTGGGTTTTCAAGTATGTCTTTCATTTAAATATCCTCTAGTGGCCAATACTTAATATTTGTGAAAAACAGCTGCTGGAAGGGTGATGTTGGATTGACCACCTAAAAGTATCTGCAGGAAAATTGTAGATGTTGTCAAAGAAAACTTGCAAGTTTATTCAGCTGAATCAGCTTCACATAGGGCCAGCCACAATCTTTTTTCATGACTTAGCATTAGAATTCAGCCATTAACAGGAATAATTTTTGGTGGCCCTGACATACTTTGTCAATAAAGGTATCCCTGTGTAACAACAATTAACAGTTGTTAACTGGCATTCAGCACAATGTTCATTATTAGCCAAAGTAATGTTTTTGAAGCATTTAACTGTTAAAGCATAGATAACATTTTTTAAAAGTTAACAGTGGAGATACAATTTGGTTTCTTTAAGAAGTTATTTTTATTTGTGTTTTGAATTCCTCCATGTGTTCTTGGCACCCTACTTCCCAAGTACTTCTGTGGTTTGGAAAGAAATAAACCACAAATGTTCCTACTCTATTGTTTCCGTTTAAAAATCTTAGGTTTTAACCAGTTTCTCACAGATAGTCTTTGACACCTGCTGGAGTAGTTACTCATCAGAAAATGTATTGTGTGGATATCTGATTTAATGAAAACACGTTACAACTGTAAGCCCCTGTGGCCTGCCAACCATAACATCATCCAGATCTTGTTCATGTGTTTGCATTATTTGTCAATTCTTTGATAACAGAGTTCCTTCACTCTAAGATAAGAGGCCCCAAAACTGCTTAAAGTGGTAGCCAGCTAAAGCCTGACCTTAGTCTGATGATTATTTTAAAACGTGAAATGTACCAAGCCTGTGACTGGCCCCAGAATATATGCTCCAATTTTTTTCTCTTTGCACGCTGTCTTGGGAAGAGATGCTGGGGAGAATGTACTCTGATAACTCATATAAGACATTCTGTCTATCTGTAGCATAGTGAGAGAAATATATCTGTTCATAGCAACTCCAGCCTTTAAGAGCTTCTGCTTTTCAAGGTGAGCTGGAGAAGCTTGTAAATGTTACAATAGAACTATGTGTTGTTCAGTGTGTGTTTGTCCTGATCAGTGAGGTTGAATCAGTTCTGCTTAATTTTACAAATTATTAATCAGAAAATACTTATATGTAATATGGGACTCTTTTAATGCAACATTTTTCTTAGGTACACGTCTGACAAATCCCATTGGCTTCTTATTGTTACAGTTTTAGCATGTAGAATAGAATATTTACAGCTTTGTTCAGTGTTTTCAAGGGCCTGTCTTAGGGCTCTTACTTGAGCAAATAATACTTTTCCTTTATAAGGCTCTTTTTATTTAGGGTTCTTAAAACACTTTACAGTCTAGAAATAATACTTCTAGATTTGATGTTGACTGGTGCTGCTTCTGGTATTTTGTTTTAAAGTGTATAGCATGTCAGCTCTGTGTCATGCAAACTAAGAATTGCAGCATGAGTCCTGTACCATGAACCTTCTGCAGCAAGTTAGGATATGGAAATAATGTTATCAGGTTTTTTGGTTGTTTTGTTGTTTTGGTTTTTTTTAATGGATTGGACTAGAACCAGCTGGTATATCATCATAGTACTGTATATGCATGCACAGAAGTAGAAAATCTTCACACGTTATAGGATATAGTTATTAATCTCTTTTCAGTGGAGTTCTGTTGTAACTATGACTACCAGGAAGAACGTTTGCCAAAGTGACTTGTGAAAACACAATTACTAAGCTTCAGAACTTGAGTTGAAACTTCCAATTGTGTTTCCATCAGCATGGGCCCCATATGCTCACTGTGGACCTTCTAAACCACTCCATCTGAATTATTTTCTGTCAAGCAACTTCCCCAAAGACGAGAGTGATTCTGTACTCCAGCGCATGGAGGTTAAAAGGCTTGCTGCAGCTAGAAGTCTTAAGCATTCTTACCCAACCTCCATAACATCAGAAAAAAGCACAAGTACGAAGATGTTTTGACATCTGAGTGCCCATAGTTTCTCTATTCAATCAAAGGCGGGTGGAATTCTGATAGCCAAAGCAGAAGTAGCAGGATTGAGAGAGTGGGGGGAGAGTGTTTCTTCATAAAGCTGACATTGCTTACAAAAATAGCAGCTTAAATCCACTCTGGTTCCTCCTCAGATCTAGAGAGTTGAACAAATTTGCTGCTAATCAAATACAGTAGAACTACTAACAGGTTATGTTCGTTTATGGGTTTGTTTCATTTATCAATACCAGTGGATAGTGTAAATAAGCATAACAAGAGGATGAATATGACATTAAATTGCATGTTTTAGGCAGATTAATTGCAAATGGGAATCAGAAGAAAGAAATCTTTCTGTGGTAATATCTTGCAATACAAGGCTGTTTCATACGAGAACGTTAAAGTGTAAGAGTTTGTAATGACAGAAGTATATGTCAAAATCACTATTTCCTCATTGGATTTAAGATACTTTTTGTTCCTTACACCGATGAAACTACCAAATTATTCAATAAAACACTACTCCATACACAGTTATTTGTATGTGTAAATTAAAAACAAACAAACAAGACCAAAAAAACAACCCCTGAAATAAACTTTGGTGGGTTTACAGTAAAAGCTATAGTGCTGCCAAGTGTAGTGCTACATGAAGGTAGCTGAATTTCTCATTGTGACTGAAAATTTAAAGTGAGCATGTTTAAAATGCATAATATATAATTGTTTAAAAGGGTTTTGAGAAACAGGCTTCAAAGAAGGTATGAATAAACTCTGAGGAAATCTAAAGATATTAATTTGTAAGTGGAAATGGAGAGGAAGCATCTTTCCATTATTTCCCTTTTTCTAACAAGCTTGGGCTCCTGTAACCTTATTTAAAGAATGTGAATATTTTGGATTTTTGATGCGTACTTTGGATGTCAGAAATCAAACATTTTGTGTTCCTTTATTCTACCTCCTTGTCTATTTTCTCCTGTCAAACGTATTTAATTTGAAAAGTCGTTATTGGGAATGATTACCATCCATGAGAGGTGTGGCAGTTTTCTCAGAGTGTTCAGTCCCATAATATTGATTAGGTATATTGCAGTTGATCCTCCTTACTATAGAATAAGCACATTAAGCTTTCTTGTAAATATGAGGGCTTAGTCTGTATCTGATATTGTATAAAGAGAAGGAGAACAATAATGGCAATTAATATATCAGGTCTTGCAATTCACCGCAGAGATAATTCAGTGTTTTTTTATGTTGTTTCTTGCTATTGGAAATCTATAGAAAATTATAATTCTGAAACCATATCTGGAAATTTAAATTTTGAAATAAAATGTCCCAGTGAAATCCATGTATTTGCTTACAGTACAAATATAAGCAGAGGATATAAAAGAGACCCAACTTTCTATCTTAACAAAATAATCCACTGCAAAGGTGACTTCTTCCTTAGTTGTTTTCACTTCTTCATAAAATATCTTTCCTGGCCCAGATGACCCTTTCTAGCTGTCATAAATTAAAATACTGTTGCAATATTATTATTAATCTCTCATGCAAAGAAATAATAAAACCTAAGAAGCAAAGGATTTTCCATAAGATAGATAGAAACCTTATTGCTTAGTGTTCTCTAGCTACTGACAGGTTACTATCCTTGACAAAGAATTGTATTAATAAATGTCTTGAAATAGGAAACTCAATCTGAGACAGCACACTGAAAGGATTTGTAGGAAAGGGGGTATTAGAAGCCACAATTGTCACCCAGAATTCAGAAAAGAAAAGAGAGGCCTAAATGACCTGATGCACCTCTCAAAGGGAAGTGGTGTCAAGAAATCCAGCCTTAGTGCAACACAGTCTTCTGTACTCCACCTGCCCAGGACACAGACAAGGCTTTTCACAGAACCAATCAGAGCATGAAATGCTTTCATTAGGTTTAGGTAGCTAATGGGTCTGATGCCTCATGGACTGTTTCTATTCTTGTGTTTCAACTAAGTCGTTCTGCATTCAGATGAATATTTAGGTAGACTGCTGTCATTCAGGATTTTAAATGACGCTACCTTTTTTTTGACAGTTTGTTTCAGTAATGATGGAGCACAGGTTTTTTGGGGACCTATTTTCAGCAGCCTAGGGCTAGGAAGCTCAATTTTTCAACGAGATTGTTTACTGGAAAGAAAAGGCTACATGATCTTGGTGACAACTTGAAGACTGTTGTTGCAATAGCTAGTGATAGGGCTCTGTTTCAGACAGGGTAATGCTAGCAAGAAGTAGCTCTTTTTTTTCTTTAACAATGATGCTGTGATACCAAACTTGTAAAACCAGGATGGCACTAGAGAAGAATAAAATGTATTACAAGAAATAAAAAGTCCAATCTTGTGTGCTACACTTTCTCATGTTAGAAACTGTTCTGAAAGTGCAAGAAGCATCATCTGTTCTTTATACTAAATTACTTTTAATGAGGTCTAGTCTTTTCTAATGACTTCCTTTGCTATTGAGACATATGACAATCTCTCTGAGCCTTTATTTACTCTCAAGCAAAGTTAAAAGCTTAATATGGGAGACCTAAAATGGACTTTGGTTTAGTAAACATGTATGAAATACCTAAGAGGTGGTTCTGGAAAATGAGAGGTTATTTTATTGCTGTTGCTGGAGCTGTAAAGCAAACCGTGCTGTGTAAAGTTAAAATGTATTTAGAGATTTCTATTATTTAATTCAGGCTCATAAAAAATATTGACTAAAAATGCATGTTAACGTCAACTTTATTATTTTTTTTACCTCAATAAGGTCCTACTATCAAATAAAAATTTGGACATTTGAATATCTATTTTATTGTTCAGTATTTATTCCTAATAGATCTTGGCTGATTAGAAACATATACTTAGAGAAGACAGTCCTCAATAAAATGCTTTTTATAATAATGGAGTCATAAGTTAATGCTATCATTTTGTTTCAGACCATTGATTACTTTGGCAACCTGGGGAGAGATTTACCTGACCCAGAATATCCCTAGCTTTCAATGTTTCTTTGCTTAAGAAAAATATTGATTCAGTGATTGTAGTCTTGTATATGATTTCTGGGGAATTGCAGCCAAGAAGTTCAGTAGTACTGGCCTTCATATTGGAAGAATAAGATGGTCATCATAATTATTGATATTCCTCCTTGGTTGCATGAATCTTTCTGATTATTGTGCTGTTGTTGCCTTTTTCAACTCCTTTCTTCTCATTCTGTCTTGAAGTTACTTTAGTCTGATGATCATACTGCCTTTTAAAATTTATTTCTCTCTTCTTAAACATTGTTCATGGTGATACCCAAGACTGTCTTTAATCTTTTGTGGCTGGTGGCCATCTGGCCTTAAAGATGAGCAAAACAGTGATGTCAAAATGGTATCAGCACTGTGAGCCCAGGTATTTATTTAAAAAAAAAAATCCAAACCAAAACAAAAACCCAACACCTGAATTTCTTACCAAAGAGACATATGTGTGTAAATGGCATATAACATTCATGTATAGAAATTAAAAGAGTTTTCTACAATTCTGATGGAATTGCTAGATGGCTAAGTGCGTTATGGTGAGCACAAGTGGTTTTAAAAAATGTCACTGTACAACTCATGGTAAACCTGATCTCTTTTCACCATGGTACTGCTATCACTTTAGGCTGGTTTATTTTATTTCATTGTTTACATTTAGCAGTAGATTACTGCTGCTTGCGTTGTAATAGTGCAGCTTGTGCTGCAATACTGCTACTTGTGCATACTACTGTAGCATTACAAAGACTCATGAATTAGTTTGTTCTCATCATATCTACCAAGGACATGCAAGCTCTATAGCAGCATTAACAAAAGTACAGGAAATGAAAGGTCATGTCAAACTTAGCGCAGATGGCATCATAATAGGGGTCGGCAAAATAGAATAATTAACTGAAATCTGATTTTGATACTATTTTAAAATCGATGGAGAAATCTTTAACCCTGAGATCCTGAAATTAGCCTTGATTTTAAAAACAAAATCACACTCTTTCCCACAACCCCCAAAAACCTCATATGTAGGATTCTTCCCTTTAGATTTGTTTCTGAAATTGTAATATAATTCAGGTAAATTTTCAAAGGCTAGCAGCTCACACAGATATGTCATAAAAATGATGTCTTCATTCCAGTAGCTGGAGGTTAAAGACAAACACACACTTTGAAAAAAAGTAGGATTTACAGTGCTAGTGTTACAGATATACATCCATATTACTGACTTAGAAACATTAATGTGTGGGTTCATTGACACATTTTTATATAATTTTCTTATTCAAATAATAGGTTAAAAAAATAAAGTCTGCATGCCTAATTTATGTAAATAAGGAAGTGGTGGTGTTTTTTTCTGAAAGGATGTGAGCTTAAATTACTGCATATAAATAAAATGAAGCTTTTGGAAATCATAGCTATACAGATGGAATTCTGAAATTCAGAGTTAAAAATAGTGGTATCACAGTAATTAGTTTTGTATTTAACATAGCTTGAAATGATTGTCTTTGCCTTCTGTCTTTAACTGAAGTTTCTTAAGCACCTTATTTTCACAGGAAACCAAAATCCCATTGACTTCCAGTAAGACTAAAGACGTGCAGCGTATTGGAAAATGGGACCAATCAAAAAACACCTTGTTAGTTTTAAACATTTCTTTCCCCATGCCTTCCTGTTGATTGGATGAGATTTGATTTAATTTCTGCATATCTAATCAATTATATTTAGGATACATAAATAGAAGAGTAAAGCAAGCTTACTGGAAGTGATTATTGGTCTCATCACTGACCTTCATTATAACATTGGAGCTGCTTGCCAACATCAGGAGTCCTACTCTGCAGCTGCTTTTTTTTCTTTTTTTTTTTTTTCTTCTTCTAGGTATGCAGAATTGAAATATTGCAGAGAAATTTACTTGTGCAGGTATTTTAGGAGATACTGATGTTCTTACAAGCCACTGAGGCTCAGATACTCAGATAGGAAAGCTTTTCTTATGCTGTCGAATACCAGAAGATTTCCCTGCTGCTGACGATCATTTTAGGTTATGGCAGGAGGAGATTAGCTCAAATTTATAACAGCTCACATTTTCCATTTTTTCTCAGTTTTCAGAGTGGCATGGAAATTATATTTGTGAATCCCTGGGGACTCTCACATTGGTGTCAGTTTTCAGATTTTACCAGATACATCTAAATGTGGACATAAAATGTAATGGAAAGAAATTGAAAAAAATATCTGCTTCTTGATTCGTTATTACTGAAGAGTTAAGAAAGCAATTCCTCAGGCTATTACACAAATCTTAAACTCGGAATAAATATTAGGATGAAATCAGATTGCTTAAGTTTCTTTTGCCTCATGATCTTAAAAAAAAAAATCATATAAGGAATCTAGCAGACAAAGGTTTATCCATCTCAGTATTAGCAGCTCATGAGTAAAATACATTGAAAAATAGAAAAATTAGAAAATAGTCATTTTAAATTGGGAGTATATAGGAACACGCTGTTATTTCTGCAATTTAAGATACGTTGGAGAAGCCAAAGGGAATGAAAAGGCTCATTATGATTTCAATTGTATTTCATCAGATTTCAGCTGGCAAAAATGTTGGAGAAGTGTCAGGACTTCTCCAGTATGTATGGAAAGTCAGAATGGATAAAAGATGTCCTTTCCTATACAACAATCTTAAAAAACACCAGGAAGTTGCTGAAATAGAGACAAAAAATAAGGACATCATTATTTATGTTTACATAAATGGGTATTCAATTTAAAAAATTCCCGAGACAAATGTGTTGAGGAATGGCCACTTTATACTTTCAGAAAGATAAGTCTTGTGTGCGTAGTTGAAGTCAAGTGGGGGGGAAGATCCTGGGTGACCAATCAGGAGCAGGTTAGAATCTCTCTCTTTTCCTTGCTCTGCCTTTCAGTCAAAGCTTCTCTTTATCACGCTGGAGAGAAGGATCTTCTTATAATTAACTTTTTTCCCTCATCCTCTCCTATATAGTTCTGTGATATTGTTCATAATTTGGTCCTTGTAAATGTCTGTATCTTTTATTTTGCACTATCTCTTATAGTCTGTTAAGTTATGTAGTGATTGTGTCCTGGTACACTGTTACTGGGAAGACTGGACTAATTTTTGACAGCTGTAGCTTGGAAATATTTCTAAACTTATTGATTTCTGTTATAGTTCAGAGATGATTTATTGTGTTTAATTTTTTTCAAACATGCTACAAGAAATGGTTTGGTAAATAATTGCTCATAGCAGGGTAATTAACAGAAGAAACTTTTTAAGTTCTATTAAATAGAGCTATTGCTACTTCAATTTAAAGATGCTGACTTTATTCCTAAACTATGCATATACCGTTCAGTGCCTGTTTTAGTAGGAGGATATGTCAAAATTGAATCTCTTTCAGTAGACAGGTGTATATTATTTACAAGTTTCTAGCTGTAAGAAACATACCAGACTAGTTCAGTCCTTACAATATTTTGAAATGTGAAAAGTACCTGTTCTTATAAAATTTAGGTCTTATTTTAGATATTAAATACAGAAAATATTTACACAATTGTTGTTGTTATTAAAATACTATGTTTTACAGTTATGCCTCCATGCTTAGACTGTTGTGGCAGTGTGTAGTTGAATCTGTGAAAACTTATTTTGATATTTGCATGGTGCAAAGTGGTGACAGTAACTTCAAATTCCATTATATGTGGCTTTTCAGTTAATCAGAACTAAAATATCTACAAGCCTGGGTGATTGTTTTTAAATTAGATTTTCTCCAAAGGTAAGACTTTTGTTAGGTAAATGTTTTTCTAAAAGTTTAGTGACATGGAGACTATAAAGAATTTGAGACATAAAAAGAGAAGGAATGCAGCGTACAGAATGAAAATCCTTTTTCTTAAGGAGAGCACCTTTGGAAGTTCTCAAGTTGGTTTGGATTTGTTTTACTACGCACTGAAATTATTATTCAGTTCTCAGATCCTTGTGCCAGACTTCATAAAGCATGTGTGTGAAATCTTATGTTATAGAGGACTTAACCTGAGTTTACATGCCTACACTATATCATGAGGTTGCTAGAAATTTGTGTTCATGCATCTAGTTTATGTCAGCCATTATTCCTCTTTGGGTATTGGATAATCCAGCTGGCTCTCCAAGGAGAGGAATTCTGGTAAGAGAAATTAGCTTAAATTTGAGCCTTATCTTGATGGGGGTCAGGATGCCTTAAATCCTATTGAACCACATGCATAAGCCTGCTCTTGGATTTAATAAAATGAGTGGATATAGGTTAATCTTTAGGACTATGTAAATTTCTAAAAATTAACTTGCATTTAAAACTGTATTTGGGAGAAAATTAGAATTGTTGTTAATATATTAAAATTGCCTATGTGTGAAAACTTCCTTTTGGATTCCAAAACTCAATAATCATCTGTGCAAACAGGCAGCAACGACTCAATTCTCATGACTTTCAACAAAGGATAGGTTTTGTAGCTGAAAGTTATGGATAATTAAATTGCATTTTTCCAAAACCCTTCAGTATTGTAACCCTTAGAATAAGGATGTTAGCTGCATGTGCATACTTAACTACCTTGTTAAAATTATCCAAGAGATACTATAGGTGGAGGCAAGAGGTTTTCTCCTGTGATCCTCGCTGTTTGCCACGCAGTAAATGTCTGTATTCTATCTAATCTGATGTGTTGGGCCATGCATTCCTTTGACTTTTAGCCAAATATTTCAAAAGTGAGGTGTTGCAAAGTGAGCTTTTCTTGTGAACCAGAAGAGCTTCAAAGTCTTGGAGAGTGCACATTATGTTTTATTTTACAACAATAAACAGAAAAATGACTAATGTTTCATTTCTTTTTCAATCTAAAAAAAGCTCTATCATTTAATTGTGCAGGTCAGAAGAGCTATGTTAAAAATAATACTTATTCTTCATTTTCTGCTTTTGCATATACTCAATTACAGTTTTTCAGATGAGACTTTTTCACTGTAGCTGTTCATTTAGGCATGAAAGACCTTAGGATGTTCTACAATAGTTAGATTTAAGGTAATTTACTAAATAACTTGGAAAACATTGTAAAAAGTATGCTGAAGTCCTTTCACTTAAACTTATACCCATGTCAAAGTTGTCTCAACTTGAAGGGCAGATTTATGTGATCTCATGCACAAAGATTCTTTTCTGACACATGCTAATAATGTTTATGAATTTTTTCAGAAATTCTAAACAAAACAGGCTTTTTCTAGACTAAGTAGTAATGCATTTTTATCAAATCCATATTTGTTACTTTAAATGAATGAATTCTTGGTTTGTCCTTAAGATCATGATCTACATGGGTGCTGGTAAAAAATCATAGTAGTTTCTCACTTCTCTGCATAATGTGTAAAAAGATTACAGTTACCTGTGAGTGAGGAGAGAAAAGAAATAAATAATAGCAAATAATAGCAAATATAAGTTTATAAGCAATAATATAAATGTCATAAAATATAAATATAAACAAATATAAATAATAAATGTAAATATAATAAAATATATATACTATATATACTATATAATACATTATAGATATTTATAAATAATAGATATAAATATAATATAAATAATATAAGTTTATATAATCAAATACAAGTTTATTCTTTTCTACTTTTGATATTTTCGGTGTATTCATTCTTTATGTGAACTATCCATACATTGAGTAAAGTGTTGAACTCTGGAAGTCCTCATCTGGAACTGACTTAAGTTTTCTTTACATTCCAGCAGCTTTGTATTTTTTACCCAGAAATAGAGATAATAACAATATCTGCAAGTAACTCTCAATTCTATAGAGTGTCCTGATGTTTTTAAGACTTTCAGGTATGCAATTGCTAGTTACAAATCTGCAACTTGGATTAAATCACTATTAATGAGATAACGGACACAGGCCTTGATGGGCTAAGCTAATTTAAGCATCTTAAAGTTTTTATATCTGAAAGTAATTTTAGTTGCCTAAAAGTTCTAACTGTGGACAAGTTTCTGGTCTATATTGCATAATTTACTAGTGTTTGTATGAAATATGTGTACCACTCTTTCAAGCTTTATGCTTGTTTTCCCATATCAGTAAGAGGTGGGGCGTAAAAGAACTCAGATCAAATTAGCTTTTTTTGGCTGTTTGCATGAGTTTTTCTTATAGCTTCACAATCAGGATTCTTCTTGTTTCATTTCCATAGTAAACTTTCCTTCTTATTACAGCTAGTTTTGTTGTATGATTTTAATGGTGATTTTAATGTTTTATTTTCTAGTATCCACTGGAGATGCTTTCAGCTAGGGCTGTTGCCTTCAGGGTCTTGCTGTCTCACCTATTCAGAAAAACTGAACACCATGCATCATCTTTAATATCAGTTAAATTGTAGAACTCAGTCAAAAGCTCATCAGTTCATTGTAGAACTCAGTCAAAAGTATTATTTCTGCTTATTCCAGTAAGTTCTTTGCATCTTCTTATTTAGTTGGTGGCTCCACCCTCCCCCCTACCTCTATACTTTTTGTTCCTTGTTCTCTTCTGGTTATCTGAAATTAGTCAAAGTTTCATAGCACCAAGAAAGTAATTTTTAAAATCTTGAGTGAACATTACTGTTTTCATATTTTGATGTACATTTTATCTGTCTCTTTTTTACAATGTTGATTTGGTGTTTACAGAGTGCATGCAAGCTTGGATCTTGAAAACAAACAGCAACTCATGAAGTTAGGGGCTTTATAAAGTTACAAAGTTAATTATAATTGTACGAATAATATTTCACAATTCATATACTTCTAGTGAAGCACAGAGGCAAGGACTGATAAGACGCATTTTAATGTGCTCCCTAATAACTAAAAGCTGTAGTCCTGCAGCCAAAGGCTCATATGGATCTAGGATAATTAATCTGCTGCAGAGACTTACTGTAGGGTCCATACCTTATTGCTAATACTACCTCTTATACTGCTGTATTTTTTTTTATTCTTTCGGTTAACTAACACGTTTCTGGCTGAGAGAGGTGGTTTTAGTACTGTAGGAATAAGATCTTGCCCACGCGTTGTCACCTCAGCCTCAGTTACACTATAGTAATTAGTATCCTGAACAACTACCAAAATTGGACCTGGGGGCATGAGAGAGCAGAGGCAGTTTTGGGTGGGGAGGTATTTTAATATAAAGGTCTTGTAGGCAAATTTATTTGACTGTGTTCCCTTTGTACCCATCTTCATTTCAGCTTGAGACTCCTCCTTCCCTGCGAGAAATCAAACCTGGCACTTCAGTAATTACCATTTCTGTCAGTACTGATAAAGACATGCATCCCCCTGATCTGAAAAATGCAATATCCCTTCTGCTTTAGGGTTGTGTTAGAAACAACAAAAACACATCTATATAATTTGCTTTATCTATGACGTTCATGAGGAAAAAAGAACAGCTGCCCTAGTTAGATACTATTAGTCTTCAATATCTGGTCCTTAAAGGTTACCCAGAGTGTTACTGATACAACAGCACTTGCCTTCCCCCCCCCCCCCCCCTTTCTTGTTATTGAAGTTATGGGATGCTGTATCAAGGAAGTGCTTTTTCTCCTTTCTCTGTCAGGTCATCTTCATCTAGTGTGGTCATGTTAGAAAGCCTTTGCTGTCTCAAAGGACAATTACTTCTTTTCTCTTTATTTCAAGGCCTTTATCTAGCTCAGACTGGTAAATTAGTACAAAATGCTTGCTCAGAACAAAATTGGAATGATGTGATTTTATTAAATGGGGTTTGCAAAGGCTACCGTAAAAGTGAGGAATGATTTTCAGTCACTTCTTCTGGAACGTGTTCAAGTTCATATCCCTGAGAGAGTTTAAAAGATCTGCAAGAACTAATTGTTTGTTTAATGATTTGGCCACCTTTATAAAAACTGTGAAACTAAGTTTTTCATTACTGCTTTGGGTCGTTTCTCTAAAGCTTCCACGTTAAACAGTTACTCATAAATCTTAAGTCTATTTTTGATATTCTCTAGTATTTTCACAGCACTTCAGAGCTGTTACTAAAATAATGATTAATGTTTACTGATGAAGATGTGAGCAAAGAATAAAATGTTACTGATGGGTGAGCACAATGATGAATTTGATAATTTTGGTAAAGAAGTGTTTCAAATAATGCTATTAAATATTCAAAAAATTACTTGCTGTAAATTGCCCTTTTTTTTTTTTCCTTCTTGTTTTTTTCTTTTTTTCTTTTTCAGTCCATATCCCCACGATTTCAACAGTGGAACATCTGTTTTATTTTGAGGAAAATATGATAAGCATCTGTTTGCATGGAAAATGTGAATGAAACCAGACCACATTTGTTTGTAGTGTTATGGATTATCTGGTCTTACACTGTTTATGAATAAATCATGTAGGGTGAATAGTGCTGGTAACCACCACAGTATGTTTTATACTTGGTTTAAAACATAAATTTATGCATTTGTGATTTTTCCTGTAGACACTCAGAAATTTATGTTTTAAATAAAGAAGCAGCCTGTTGCATTTCTAAGCCAGTATTTAAGCTCATGGACACCAGCAATTCTTTTAATCCAAGCATGCCCGGTATTGTTAGTAAGTATAAGAATATAGCTTGCTACTTAAAAACAAAGGAAAAAAATTACCACGATTCAGAAAATAATACCGTATTTTATTATTTGAGAAATAGCATGCTCTCATGTTACTGGATTGGGGCCTAATGTACATGTGGATTGACTTAAGTTTTCATGTGTAGCCTGGAAGACACATGTTTCAAACCCATGTGCCTAGCTGTGGTACTTGCTGTCATGAATCCTTTGTGTAGATTCAAAAATATTTCATATGTCCACAGAGTGGGTGGGTGTACAAACTTTTTTGTGTTCAAAGCAATGGGGTGATGCTTAAGTTTGAACAGGCTCTAGTAGTTTGTGTGTTTGTGAGGTTTGTCCACTTTTCCCACAGTATCTGTACTAACATGTTTAAAGAGTGGAGGCTGCATTTGGTCACATCTGTCAAACTAACAGGGTCTGCTGGTTCTGCAACATGAGAAGATGCATTCTACAGGATAGTTTATGCACTGATTTTATACTTAGTAGACTAACAATGTCATATGGGTGCTTTGGTATTGTTGTTGCCCTATCACTTCTGATATTCCTTGGAGCCAGCACTGCTGGGCTTAGTGCTTTCAGAATACCTTGACAAAGGCAACCCAGTGAAGCTTTAAAATATCTTGTAAGAATATGAAAACTTTTCGATGCATATGTAGGCTAAAGTTCACCATGCATGAAGGATTTCGGTGGAGAAAGTAGATCTGGACTCTACACCTAATATTAACCACCGGCTTTGTGAAATGTGGATATCAAGTTCAATGCTTAACTGTTAGTTTCCCCAGTTGCAAGATGATGTAAGGCGACTGCTGCCTCTCAGCCGTTAGTTACTGTCTCTCCTTCGATGTGATGCATGTGACTCTGTGTGGATGACATGGTGCATATTAAGATGTCAAATATTAGCACAAATCTAGCATGTTAGTGTCAATGCTGGAATGAGTTTGGGATTGAGTGAAGCCTCCTAACCATGTATTCACACCCTTAATCTTAGCTCCTGTTTTATCTCTTTAGCTACTTGGCTAGAATTGGAGATGGAACACATATTTCAATTAGGCAAGTGTGGCTATATTATGTATTAGTTAATTGAGTTTCTCTATCCAGCAGGAGTAATTTTCTCAGGTAGGCTTAATCAGCTTTTCCCTTGGTTTGGAGGACTTTGGGTATCTTTCTTATTATGGTTCTAGCTTTGGGGCTTTTTTCCCCCTATTTCTTATAGTTTGTCTCCTCAGTCAGTTCTCCTTCAAAACAGACTGGGCAAAACCTAATGCAATATTTCTCTAACACACAAATTTTGATGCAGATTTCTTTATCCTGTCTTCCAGTGATGTGAAAGTACGCTACTCTTGTAGTCTGTTCCAGGTAGGCTAAAGTTAAAAAGCAAAATGAATGTACACATGCAGGAGATGGGAAAAGAGATTTTTGAATGAAAAATGGGTAGGGGGAGAACCTGGATAATTTAATATCATGTTTCCTGTTAGCTCTTTATTCAGCTAAAACAAAGAGGGCCTTCCCCAATGAATCCAGCTGTTAAAAGAAGCTGGATCCCTGCTCTAAAGGGCCAGTAGAGAATTCCTTTTATGGGAACATTTGTTGATGTAAAGCAGCTGGTGTCAATGTTCAGGGCAACAGGATCATTCCCTCTTCTGCCATGGCTTTCTAAGAGCAGGAGGAAGGGGGCGTATAGTAGAATTTTACCGTGCTCTGTCAGTTCACAGTTGATTTAAGGTGCGTGGAGGAACATGTGCAAGCTAAACAACATAGAGGATACTTATGTTCTGACGGCTTCTGCAGGAGCAGAATAAAAGCTTTCTGTGCTGCATCTTTCCTGTGCAAGCAGCCCAGCTCAATTGTTCAGAAGATTGAGCCAGCTATTTTGAGATTCTTTCTTAAAAGCTGCTGTTTAGGTGTAAACATGCTTAAATTATATCAATTTAGCTAATACGCAGTAATTACAGTAAAGTGTAAGTCTTTCAAAAGTTATCAAATATACGTAATTTAAACTATGTTTTTTCAAATGTGAAACATTCCTATGTATTTGTTGTTTGGGAATAGGGATAGATGCAGATAAAGTGATCTACGAAAATATTCCAGACTTTTTTGCTTCCTTGCATCTACCATTTTGTTTAGCTAGATATTTAAAAGTTTACTTTTAAATTTTTGTTACTGCTCTGTACTTACCTTTTTTGACAAAACTGTTGCTTTTTAGTGAAGATAGCTGCAGACTATGGGGGGTAGGTTATATTGGATCGTCAAAACACTTTCGCCAGACACTTGAAAATCCTGGCTTTAAGTTCCTGAGAGTTAAAACAAGTGCGCTTGGAGTTTCTTTTATTTTGTTACTTGGTCTTGAACTTTTGGGTTCACAGTCCTAAAAAGTTCAGTCCTAAATCCTTTCTAGTGAAAGCAAATAATTCCTTATTACCACATGGCTCAAGAAGTTGAGGTTTAATGAGGAGCAATAAACTGAGCAGGAATTGACAATATCAAAACTGCTTCCTTCCCAAAGGAACTTTGATAGGATAAAGTGCAGAGACTATGTTACAGCAGAGAGGAAAGATTATTGGCTGTGGTTGAATACTGAATGAGATGGACTAATCATCAGCAAATCCCACTTTGCTAGAAAGGTCACATCTCTTTTTTCTGCCATGTTTTTTTTTCAGTGGTATTCCAATTACTGCTTCCTCCCCCAAAACTCGCAGTCCCAGGAAGAAAGTAGATGTTTGGGGTAATTACATTTCCAGTACTTTAATTTAGGCCAAATTCAAGTCCTGGGACGGAAAACTTCCCAATGCATGCATCTGCTCTTGGAAAAGTTATTTCATGAAAATCAAAGCTTTCAGTCAGCAAACCAAGTTTTTGACTCATGATTCTTTGAAGTAGCAGAGGTGATGCTTTAACCTTTTGAAGGGTAACTGGTGAAGCAATTACAGAGCACTATTAACATGATGAGAAAAAAGATCTCCTCTCACCCATGCCAATTTGGATGAATTGATAAGAATAAGGGAAATACCAATAGCAGTTTAATAAAAAAATGGTTGTTGAAGTAGTAGTCAGTGTTTATAGTTTAGTCATGTATACTTTTATTGTTATAAATATAAAATACATAGTAATATGTATTAATGTTTTGATACATAATTATAATAGATAAAATTAAAATAATCCTGATTAAAAAAAGGTCTTTTATTAATTGAATGACTTTTCAATGAGGTTTATGTTACAGATGCAAATTCATGGTAAGATATGATTTGAGATTGCGTAAAAGAAACATACACACAGATGAGCTACTCTTTCTTGTTCCTATAGTATCTCTTGTCAGTAATGATGGTATGTATTTTCAAGAGCTTCTTTTGTTGTTTTGATCAGTGACATTTTTCTCAACCCTTGGAATCTGTTGCTGTGGTTGACATGTTCAGCTGAAGATGTTTACTTAGTGCTATGTGGGGTGGTGGAATTTTGATACTTTAGGAGGCATATTTTTTTCTCTTTTCAGAGTGTCTATCTTAATTCCTGTCATTTCTATGGTAGTTTTGTGATGGTATCAGTTCACTTTTCCCTCTTGTGTAGAGATAATTCTCCTTCCTGGTATGCACAGAGAGAAGAAATGGAGTGATGACAAAGACCTGAGTGTTATTACACTCCTGCTTGGCCTATTTTCTTATTCTAATTCTTCCTTCCAGGAGTCTCTGGTGAATGTGCTGGAGCAGAACAGTCCAGGCAGAAAGCCTCCAAACTGTGGTTGTGAATGCTTGAAAGCGTTTATTCGTATGTTGGGCAGAGTGTCTGGCAGCTCACAGTTATGTCTGTGATGACTTAATCGCAGGTGTAGAAGCCCCTATCCATAAAGTCACTTGGCACCATATTAATCATAGACTTGCAAGTGTTTAGGTGCTTAAGTTCAGATAGATTGTTATGGTTTGATTGGTAGTATCACCTGTGGTAGCACTCATATGCATAATGAGAGGCACCAATGAGGGCTTGTACCTCGGAGAGGATACAGAGACCAGTCATTGCTTCCACCTCTCCAGTCTGTGGTGCTGTTCCCCAGAGCACCTGGAATAGGAGCTCTAGCAGGTGCCAGGATCCCTACTTTCAGCTCACAGAAGAGAGAGCACAGGAGGCCAAGGAGGTACTGGGAGCTACATGCTGTAGCAGGGAGATCGGTGTCCTAGTTTGGGGATTTATTATAGGAAAGTCATGGGGGCAAGCTAGATGGAGTTACATGATAAAGTTTTCATAGTGGAGATGTACCTGGAAAGTGACAAATGCAGGACTTGAACCAGAAGCAGTTCCAAAAAAGCTCCAGCTTTTTACCTTGACTGCCAGTGGTGCTGGGATGAGTCTTGTGTGCTGTCTTCACAACAATTTCATTTGCTTTCTAAGCCAGACTTAAATATCTTATTCTTAACCCAGTGTTCTTGTCTCATTATGGACACTTACATGCATGTTAGCTAGGCTTTAGCTGATTTTAGGAAATAAAATGTGGGTTCAGCCTTTTCTCCCTTTTCTGCAGGCAAGTTAGTGCAATACAGTTAAAATCATGAAGGCCTTGGCAGTCCCTAGCAAAATGGGAAAAATGGACTTGTCCCATTAAAAAAAAATCACAATGGGGGATGCATAGTCAACTCTTCTACTCCCTTTTTTACCCTATTGTGTTACTTCCAGAAAGGATTATTCTTTGTGACCAACATGCAAACCATATTCAGTACATATTTGAAACCTGAATGCCAGGAAAGGGTTATAAGAAAAAAATATGGCTTTTATTGAGATCTAAGTTAAGGTTTGGAGTGCTAAAATAAATCTCCAGTCAAAACCACATTATGTAATATTCAGTGCTGTTTCCATTTCCAATACTATCAATCTTGAGACTCCATTGTGTTTTTTACTTACACGTAAACATTTAGATGAACATTAAGGAGCTTATTGATTTTTCTATAAACAGAATGATTTATTGATACCTTTCTCAGATTTCATAATATTCGTTTGCTAATCGCTCCATTGATTTGTTGTGGTTTGTTTGGGGGTTTTTTGTTTGTTTTGTTTTTTTGGTTTTTTTTGTTTGTTTGTTTGTTTGTTTTTTAGCAAAAAAAAAACCCCAAGCAACAAAAAAACCCCCAAACCATCCAAAACCTGAGGAAACCTGAGGTATTCTTTTTCCATGCAGTAGAGCTGTGTGCAGAAATACATACTTGGAGATAATAGAAACATAGATATTCAAATTGGAACACATTTTTTCATGACTATGGAGCCACAACCTCTGCTAGGTGCATCCCTGCAAAGAGGTGCCAGGAATGTGTCACTGTAAGATTACCGTAGGCTGTACATGTGGCTTTGAAATTTAATTTTGCATATTTGAAGGAACATCTAATCTGCTTTGGGACTAAATGGTTAAAGGAGACTGATGTGAGTTTGGGTTGGTTTATTTGTGTGTAGGCAAGCTCACCTGTCTGTGCAAAACTCTCTTAATGTCTGTGGGATTTTCAGCAAGTTCTGCCACCCCCTTTCTGTAACAGTTTGCGCCCCTTTGCATAGTGTATGTTCCCCCACTTCAAGGCAGCTGCCTCAATGTCATGAGGTATGTCAAAGTTGCAGCCTCCTAACTTTAATTGAAGATTTCTTTTGAAAACTTTTCCCTTCTGAATTTAATCTTTAGTATATTGAATAAAGAACACAATGGGCTTATTACCTAAATCAGCACAGCAACGCTTGTTAGTGTCTTAGATGCTTGTTAGTGTCTTAGGATGATTTATTTATTTAAATAACATGTCAAATTCAACGTTTCTGAACTTGCCTTTTTGTATTTACTTGGAGGCAAAATAATAAAAACATTTAAATATAACCTGAATTTGTTGCTATCTCAGAACTTCGTGGAGGAAACAGCGAAGCTGCAAGCATAAAGTTTTGAAAGTTTAACCTCAGGTGCATGCGTTAAATCATCTGCACTCATGGAATGCAATGAGTTCAAGGAGACATAAAATTAAGCATGTACTTTTGCAGTTTTCAGAAGTAAGGCTAATTTGTGTGCTGAAGTAGTGATTGTCCTTTAAAAGTACACACTGGAGGGGAGAGGTTCCACTGACTGTTAAGTTCCTGCAAGTCAATATTTTGTTCCTAATATTAAAAAGAATATCTGCATTTTAATATTGGATGAAAATAGTAGTGAAAAGATCATTACTGTCTTTCAGAATGTACTGACTTCTCTTATATTGTGTTGTGTGAGCAGGAATAGCACTGAACTTAAACTAAGGGGAGCATTTTGCCCTTAGTACCGTATCACTCTGTCCCACAATACAAATCCTAATTAGTGCATCCAAAGAAGCGTTAAATAGATTTCATGCTGTTTAATAAAGGCATTATGTGGTTTTGTCTATTGCAAAACATTAGAGGGAACATTTGTAGTGCATGTTTCTGCTGCCTCTTTCACAATTAAGGTGCAGTTTCATGTTGTATCTGCCTCAGGAAGACTCAGTAACTTTTCTTATCAAATCTTTCCACTCATTGTTATGCTCTATTTGTTTTGGTGTTATTGCATAATGATATTGAAATAAACTCTTAATTGAACACCTTTGCTAGTAATTTCAAATTGGGGAGGGAAACCTCTTAGCGCTAGAGAATATATCAGGTTGTCATGACATGAGGTTCAGTAATTCTTATTTGGTGCTGATCTTTAACTAGTAACTGAGAAGAAAGAGTTTACTTTGTGACATCTGTAGCCTGAACCTTTTCATTCTTGTGAGTTCTAATTAAAATGTGCGATTTCTTCCCGAGGGCCGCCATTACTGTCAGGTTTACACAGCCCTAATGGTGACGTTTTGTTTCTTTTTTCATCCCTTAGTTGGCCTTGTCTGGCCTAAAGTGTCTGTAGTGCAGACCTTCTAGACTATATATGCTGAAGTTCAAAAGGAGAAAATTCCACCTTAGGGAAGGGTGGAAGGGCTCCTTGAATTCTGCTAAATCTTGCCTTGCCGTACATAAACCTTGAAGATCAAGCAAAATGTTAAGGAATATCTCATTGTGTTTAGCTAAACTGTTGCCTGCCTGTTGGCAAGGTCTCGGTTTATTTTTTTTTTGGTTTTGTGGGTTTCTTGTTGGCTTTAGCTCAGTGTTTAAGCGATCTGGTTGAGGTTAATATTAGGAGGCTTATATGGAATGCTATACATTACTCACCTAACATGTTTTGTAAAACATTTCTGAGAATTTTCAAATTGTACTAAATTTAATCTTCATGATCTGTATTTTATCTAGGTTCATGCTAGTGTGAATTGACGTAAAGATCATTAGTGATAGAACAGTTACCTAAACTTAAAGCTTTGGATTTCCCCTAGTACACTGTAGACATTTGATCAGGATTTAGTGATACACAACCCTAACTCTTATAGCAGGACTTCTGCTTAGAGTACTTTGAGAATGGGTGCTTGCCAGCCCAATAGTTGCCTGGAAGCAGCTAAAGCTGTACTGTAGAAATTCAAGGTCAAAATGCTGTAGGAACTGTTCCATTATGCTTTCAGCTGTTGGTGTAATATATATATATATATTCGTTCAGGTATGATTTTTCTGCATCTTGTTCAGCTCATCAGCATAAAATAGGGCTCAGTTTTATAAGTCTTTTTTCATAGTTAACACAATTTCCTGCCTAGGAGTCACCAGGTCTTTAAATGTATGGTGTTTTAGGAATACTGAAACAGCTAGCCGCTCCCAGAAACACCAAAAACATAATAAAGAGCAACATAAGAAAGTGCTTAATCAAGTCCAGAAACAACCTGTGTCCTTATGTTGTTACTTTGTGTGAGCCTACAAAGCCACACAAGTAGGAGTGTGATCTGAAGGTCACAGAGAGCAGTGATTTTTCCAAATGTTATATAATTAAAGAAACACCTGTGCCCCAGCCAAATAACTTCATGCTGATCTGTTGTGAAAATGCTATGCTTAATAACCCAAAAAATGTCTTATTTCTTTTTTCTGGTGGAGGTTGCAAACAGAGCAGCAGTACATAAAATATGAGATGTTGGTTCAAGATGTCTTGAAAGGTGTCTTAAGCTTGATTTGTGTCCCAATACATTTCTTAGTTTCTGCAATTATGTTTAGCACACTTCAGATGGGACAAAATGGGATTTAAGACTGACGATGATTTAAGAAGATTTAAAAGTAACTCCTGATATTCTTAAGCCAACAGAGGTTTTAAAGATCACAGGTCACATATCCTTTCTTAAGGACAAAGCAAAAAATCCATATTTCTTGATGCTGGTCATAATAGCAGTCTTTATACTGCACTAAAGAGAGTGTTGTTAAGACATTTGAATGTTATAAACTCATATCAAGAAGGAAGACAGATATCAAAATTGGTGCCAAATATCGACGTTTCTTGGGGGCATATGAACTTTTCTATGCAGAAGGAGGGAAAGAAGAGGGAAAAGAGATGACATTGTTAATGTTTTAGGGCTATGAAGAATCTGTAGAAAGTTGGAGGGAAATCCTGCATAAGTAAAATAAGATTTCAATGGGAGTGGAGTACATTGAAAAAAATAGGAAAACCAAGATAAATGAAAAGGCAGGACTCATAAGCTGCATGGATATTTTTTCTGACTAAATTTTACATGCACATATCTTTGAAATATCCAGAGTGCCAATCTACTGACTCTTAGGATGTGGCAGCAAGCACATGGGGCCATAGCAGTGAAAGGTGTGGTGACAGTTTTAAATTCATAGTCATCTAATCTCAAGGTGCAGATACCTGTGCATGTTATAGGTATAGAGACTTTAAATTCCAAATGTTAAAGCAGATTCTTAAAGATAAATTGGCAAAAGATACTTCTGATTTCACAACTGAGAATTTTGCCCATGACTGTTAACAGCACTAGTTGGAAGAGAAATACAGATCTACCTGATTCCCTCTCCCAATCTGGAGCATGTTCTTTGTGTTACTGAATTCAAAACCCACTGTTGACTATCTGCATAATTGTAAATGGCTAAATTATATATATTAGGTACTCTGTGGGAGGTCACTGAAACACTGATCTGGGATAATTGAATGTTTTTCATTTAGTCTCTTTACTCCTGACAGTAACTAAAAACCACAGTGATTTAATGCTTGCCAGCTGGAATTTATTATATGAGTAAAGGCCATAATAAGGTGAGTAGTAGTGATGTCCAGGTATTCTTACCTCTGAACCTGCATGTCACCTGCTTAAGAAAAATAATCATGAATCATTTGATGTTTGATGAGTCAGAGGTTCAAATAGCTACACAGATAGTTTTATAGTCATTACTAGTTCTTAAGATATGCAGTATGGAATAAAGGCCCATTGGAAGATAATTGTTGTTGTTGGTATTAAATTGGGCAAGCAGAAACAGATCATTAAAAAAAAAAACCCAACACCAAAAACACAAAAACCAGGTTGGTGCCAGACTCTGTGCAGTGAAGGTGCCTTTAAAATTCATTTGTATTTTGTGCAGAAGTTGTCATCGCCTGTCTTTATCGATAACAAATACAATGAGGGCCTGGAGGACAGTCATTTACCAAAATTACCATGAACTGTGAGGATGAAGGCAGCACTTTTGTTTGGACCAGGATACACATGCATGTACACACTGGACTCTGGAAAGTGCGAATGATTAGTTTGCGAAATTATTAATGGAATCTGTAATTACACAGGCAGCCTACTTCCACACAGTCTGTACTTTCTGATGGGATCTTCTGGAATAGTTTCTGAGGGAGCATGGTGAGATACACCCTTGAAGTTGCAGAGGCTGGAATAACAGTGGCAAGGTCTGAGGACATTGTCTTTTTGCCAAAGATAAAGGCAGAAAAAGCTTGCTGGGTATCTAAAAGCAAAAGATACTGTAGAAATCCAGTGCTGCTTATGCTATCAGCCATCTCATAATAGATAGCCCTTTAAGCTAGGAATATTCAGTTATGTCTCCTACCCTTTTCAGACAATTTGCCAAATCCTCCAGTGTGCCACTTTTCCAATGATTTGCTTTTCTGTAGATAAAGACAGAGCACTGGGACCTGAACAACTGGCTCCTTTTACCAGTTCTACTTTTTCCCTCAAAAACCTGTATCTTTACTGACTGTCACTATCTGAATACTCGCTTTTCAACGTTTTTAAGTTACCAGAAATTTAGATATTCTCACCCAAGATATTTTTTTTTTACTCTCAGTATATTTTTGCCTGCAGGCATTATAGGAATTTTGTATTAGTGTGAATATTCCTGCTTAAGCTCATAATGGTACAGATTGTATTTACAATTTGTCTGTTGATTTACAATTTGCAATTTACAGTTGCTGCTTTTTAATGTTGAAACTCTTTGGTCTTGCTTGTTTGATTGTTTGAATGTCTTTGTTATTTTAGAATGGAAATGTATGACTCTCCATCCCTTTTTTTTTTGTTTGTTTGTTTGTTTGTTTGTTTTTTCTCCTCCTGCCAACTTTCTTCAATATGCATATTACAGGTGTGAGGTCATCAGCAATATCCATAACATGGCTGCATATATATCAGTTTAGTATACACCTCATATGGCTTCCTTCTCCAGAAATGAGGCCTCTTCTGCTCCTCCTAATCATTATTTTTTTTGTCCAAACCAAAAGATAGTTTAAATCAATTGGATATTTTCTTTTCATATTCTCTCCTCTGACCAGTTGATGGGTAGCATGTCTTGCTCTACATCTGCGTGATCTGCTTCCTTCAGTTCCTTCAAAAAACCAAATGGAGTTTGGATATTTAGTCACCATTGTATCTATCCTTATCTGAAAACTCTTCTACTAGTGACTTCTTAGGTGATAAAGAAAAAAAAACAAGCTGATATTCTGCTCTCAATTTTGTATACAGTTCTTTTTTTTTCCTCTCCAGGGAGGGTTTTCACTACCTTATTCTTATCCTTCACACTGATCAATCTGTGTACAGATCAGTCAGGTGGAAATGTCTTCCTTCCACACTTGTTACCATGAGTAATGCAACCACAGTGATCTGAGCCCTTTTCAGTGCTGTATAATGCAGTCTGATAAATTAATTAAATTGGATCATACATATGCAGACACAATTGTCTTCAAGCTATGTAACCAGATATACGTCTTTGCCTTATTAAAGACAAGTCCATACTTTGCCTTAGATCTTCACTGAATAAGGCCGTAAAAGGTGAAGTCTCAGCACTCATAAATAAAGTAGGGGATTACTGTTATGTTCATTTTAAAGGAGTGTTGCATATAAGTTAAAGAAATCATAAGTGATTTTACATGAGAGAATTAAATTCTTCTGAAGTTATAGTGCTTTGGTAATTATGCCTATTTTATCTAGACTTATTTGCACAGCAAGTTGTTGAAATCTCCCATTTTGGCATACTTTGGAAACCAACTTCTCTTTTTTTTTTTTTTTTTTTTTTTTTTTTTTTTTTTAAATGCAAAAGGATTAATTTTGGACTCTCTTCTTTTTTTCTCATGGAAGATATCAGTCCTATAGATTATGTTTTCAGGTGTAATGAACATAGATCTTAGGATATTTAAATCCTTTCTGAACCAGAGGGTTTTGTCCCATACAGTCATAGTAATTTGTTAATAGAGAAAGTGCCAATAAATAGTGTATAGAAACAGGAAATATATTTCTGGGTTTTGTAGGGTGAATAAAATGGTTTCTGTACTCCAAATGCCTTCTCCAGCAACAGTTTACATCATTTGTTAACAGCTCCTAAATTCTGCTTCCCATACACACACACTTTTCTTTTTCTCCTTTAGACACCTAAACAAGCAGGTTGATTTTACGAGTGGTGTCCCTCAGGGATTGGTGTTGGGACCGGTCTTGTTCAACATTTTTGTCGGTGACATGGACAGTGGGATTGAGTGCTCCCTCAGCAAGTTTGCCAATGACACCAAGTTGTGTGGTTCGGTTGATACCTTCGAGGGAAGGAATGCCATCCAGAGGGACCTTGACACGCTTGTGAGGTGGGCTGATGCCAACCTCATGAAGTTTAACCATGACAAGTGGAAGGTCCTACAGCTGGGTCGCAGCAATCCCAGGCACAGCTACAGGTTGGGCAGAGAAGGGATTCAGAGTAGCCCTGCAGAGAAGGACTTGGGAGTGCTGGTTGATGAAAAAGTGAGCATGAGGCAGCAGTGTGTGTTTGCAGCCCAGAAAGCCAACCATATCCTGGGCCGCATCAAAAGGAGTATGACCAGCAGGTTGAGGGAGGTGATCCTGCCCCTCTACTCTGCTCTCCTGAGACCTCAGTTGGAGTATAGTGTACAGTTCTGGTGTTTTCCACATGAGAAGGACATGGAACTGTTGGAACAAGTCCAGAGGAGGGCCATGAGGATGATCAGGGGACTGGAGCACTTCCTGTATGAAGATAGGCTGAGAAAATTGGGGCTGTTCAGCCTGGAGAAGAGAAGGCTGCTTGGAGACCTCATAGCAACCTTCTGATATCTCAAGGGGGCCTATAGGGATGCTGGGGAGGGACTCTTCATTAGGGACTGCAGTGAGAGGACATGAGGTAATGGGTTTAAACTTAAACAGGGGAAGTTTAAATTGGATATGAGGAAGGAATTCTTTACTGTAGGAGTGGTGAGGCACTGGAATGGGTTGCCCAGGGAAGTTGCAAATGCTCCATCGCTGGCAGTGTTCAAGGCTGGGTTGGACATACCCTTGGGTGGCATGGTTTAGTGGGAGATGTCCCTGCCCATGGCAAGGGAGTTGGAACTAGATGACCTTAAGGTCCTTTCCAACTCTAACTGTTCTATGATTCTATGATTTTTGAAACATGAGGTACTCAGCAGTGCGTAGTCAGTTTGGTGAAGTTATTGGAAGTTGCTGGTCACCAAACCAAGGATTTAAAAGCTTAGTTTTAAGCACTCAGCTTTACAGTGTGGCCTGAAAAAGAATAAATAAAATACTTGTAAATGAATAGTTGTTCAAAAAACAAACAGCTTTAAATATCTCAGGAATAAAAGAAAACTGAACACTTCAGCAAAATGGATATGGTGACTGGTTTTAGTGTTTGAGAGCACTTTGGTCTAAGCAGTATCTGCAAAAGCATCATTTTTGAGGCAGTTGGGATAGGAAATGATTTAGTGTATTATACACCTTTATGTGATACCTCTTTGTGGATGCTGGCGTTTTAATGGAGCTCACTGTAATCTACTCCACAAGCACTATTTAAAAAAAAAATAAATCAACAATATAACCCACATACTGGTTCTTTTATACCTGTTAAAGGAGTAGTTCTGGGTATTGCACAGTGAATTCATGTATTTGACTTGTGTACGGTGTTCTAAAGCAGACCTTGGATCCTGAGGTCTTGAAAGTTTTATTCAGAGTGTGTTTCTTCAATGGTGTACTTGCCGCTTGGAGGACAGATATGATTTATGGCACCCAGAGATTCTGGTCTATTCTAACATTCATGTAGGAGGTAACAGTAGCAGGAGGGAAAAAAATACTGAGGAATGAAATATCAGAAAAAAAAATAATTTCAAGTTCTGAGGCTTGGGTTTATTATTTCGGTGACCAGTATTAACAAATACATTTTCAAAACGATGCTAAAGGGGTTTTTTTAAGAATGTGGTTGTTAAAGAATGATGGATAATCATGCTTTTGGGTGAGACTGTGTACTGACGCATGAAACAAAATCTTAGATGGTACCATGTTTATGAACCAAGCGCAGAAAATGTAGTTTGCCCTGAAAGAAAGCTTGATTTTTCCAGCATACAGACTTAGAGGCAGGAGTGGTACATGCACATATATGTTGCTGTTATAGACACTAAAATGTTAAAGCCATAAGGAAATCCATTTTTAATTACTTAAAAAATTGTAAAGATTGCTGTTTTTTCAATTCTTTTATTAGTTTCTGGAACTTGGGATATATATTTAAAAATCCATACAGTTTAATAATGCAACATACTCTCTTTTGACACACATTTGTTAATTTCTGTCTTGAGAATAGCATGTTTATGAAAATTTGCTTTTCACCTACTGCGGTTCAGGTTAGTGGTTAAAAATTTTCATAGATGCTAATTTGGCCTATATTTTCTCTAAGGGAGATTTTCTTACTGTTTAGTTTTTTGCTTTCATTTATTAATTTGGAAAAGAATACTGCAGTAATTTTGCACATTTTGCTTTCTATTTCAGAAAATAATGTAAGCTTGGTTTTTTTTATCCGACCAAATAAATTGATAAATACAGCCGATTCAGAGCATTTACATAATCTTTCCAATGTCAACAGTTGTTTAAATTATCCAAACTTTATACTGAATCTCCAAAATCCAATTACCAGCTAATAATGATTGTCAATTTTACTCTAAACCTTTAATGATGGGTCACAAGGGATGCTGTACCAGAAGGATTAAATCACTGTAGACTGTAGCTATGCCCAGCCTTAAATTACTAACCTCTTATCTCATGGTAACAGAGCTACTATATGTTTTGTCGCCATTTTGGCTAAATAGAATAAATGTCACCAAGATTAAATTAATTTTTCTTAAGTTAGCTTCTTAGTCTGATTTCTCACTTCAGTCGAAATTTATTTCTTGAAGAATTTAATTTCTGTCTTAATCTATTTTCTTTGAGGAAGAGGAGGAAGAACATTCAGGAACAAATGCCTTTTAAATCATTCTGTGGCTGATTTTGAAATTTACCCTTCATTAATAATTGCTGACCCCTGCAGGACTGAGGTTTTTTTTAAGTCAGTGTATACTTAAAATTAAACTGGTTCTGCTTAGTTCACCCTGGCTATATTTGAGGCACTAAAAGATAAAAGGGGGTAAATCCTCCTTGTAAGGAAAGGTAACGCTTAATCATGTGAATACAAGATTTTCCATTTGATGGATGATCCAAGGGAATGTTGTAATTAGATTTTTTTAGCTTAGTTGCATTTCTTAGTTTTAAATCATATTAAGGGCACATAAAAATGAAGGAAAATATACTTAATGTAGCAGTATATCTGGAAGAAATAGTGCCTTGAAAAGTAGGGATTGAGAGTTGGCATTGTCAATGCAGTGACAGCAATTTCTGTCTGAGTTGCTGGCACCCTTAAATATTTTCAGTGAAATGTGAATTTTAAAATAATTAAAAAATGCAGCTATTTGCTTTCTAGTATATTTCCCATTCTGTTGGTTCAGATGAGCTCAGTCAAAAACTTTCTGTAAAGTTAAAGTGTCATAGTTCTGTTAAAGAAAAGGAATTGAAAGAATGAGGCAATTGAAAAGGGGAGGATTCAGAAGATAAAGCTGAAGTGACAGGCTGTGTCTGAAGTTATCACAACTAATGATATATAAATCAAATGGGAGTGCAGGGGGGGTGGAGAGGATTTTTAATGCTCGTAAAATCAATTTGAAAATACTGAAATTTAGAGGGAGTATATTGTGTCGAATAGTAAAAACTATGAAAAGGCCATGAGTTCCTTTTGGAAACATGTTCCTGTCTAAGAATCTATGGAATAAAGAACAAGGATGACTAGAGGAAAAAAAAAAAAGAAAGTAATAATTTCTTCTGTCAGATGCACATGATTGTCAACGTTTTGTAAACTTAATTAGTAGAGAAGAATATATCCAAAATCTGATTAAATATTAATGCCAGCAGGGCAGAAAATTAAACAGAGCATACACATTAATAATCTATTAAATGCTCTATCAACTTTGAACAGCTGTAGCTGTTGTAATCAGGCATTTCTTTGTGGCATCCTACAGAATTGTGTAGGACTAAAAAGTCACTACTGGATTATTGCAGTGGGTGGAAAGTTAGAAATATCTGTCACTCTTCTGAGTGTGGAGGGGATCACTGTATTGCTTTTGTGTATAGCAGAGCTGTCACCTCCACTTTTATTTGAAGTATTGATGTTTATCTGTATCGTGGCACTGTATCTGTATCATATTTGTCTGCAAGATGGCTGAAGAGAAGAACCTATGCAGAAATAGGGCTACTGTTACTACCTTGCCGTTTCTAAAAAAGAAACCTACCAGGACCGGTTGGTAAAATGGTAGGTTGCATTGCAAACAGAATGATATTCTGAGGAATTGAGTTTTTAATTCTTTCATAGAAGATGTATGACACCCAGTAGCCAAAATAAGTGAAAACAGAAATAGAATTAACTATAACTTCTTGCGTTGAAGTAGGAAATCAAATCTTAGACAATTTCAATGCTTTAGAGAAAGCATTATAGGAACTCTAAATGGTGTGTTCATATTGGTAACCAGTTGTGTACGTGATGGGGAACTGCACAAATTAAAAAGAAATAAGCTGATAAAGAGTAGGGGACCTTGTTGAACCACATTCTTCCCAAAGCAGAATATAAGAACAAGTAGGATGATATCCCTGCTTCAGACCAGCTACCCAACTGACCCAATTCTCTCTTTAAGCATGGCCAGAAGCAAATGCCTGGAAAGGAACCGAGCAAGAATATGGTACTTCCCTTTAGTACTCTTCCAGCATTTGACGCTTTTCAGCGGTTTGTTTATTAACCTGTAATGGATCTCTTGTCTCAGTTGGAGTTCGTATAAGCTTCTACGCCTTTGGCAATGAATTTCAAAAGTCTACTACTTGTTATATAATGACCCATATCTTTCCTTTTGTTTTGAATCTGTTTCCAACTGCTTTCTCATCATGCGCTCCAGCTCTTGAACTGAAAAAGGCAGTTAAAACTTTATCTCTCCTAATCCTTTTTTATTTTTATTTTTTTTTATTCATCTGCAGTTCTGTAGACCTTCAGTAATTTTAAGCCTAAACCTAGTACGGAAAGATTTCCACGTATTGATACTGAATATGCGTATACCTGGGTTTCTGACTAATTTAGTTTATGTGGCCCTTGAATAATTTTTATATGACATAAACCTATATGTATGATTTAAAAAAAAAAAATTCATTTCTTTCATCTTTTGTTTGGCTTTTGCTTGTTTAATTCCAAGCTTTATTTACATAAAGAGGGCCGTGGTTCTAGAGTACCATCTCCAGAATAAGTAATTGAACTCAATCAGCCTCTACAGTCGCTGATACTGCATGCAGTAGAAAGAAGGGCTTTTCATTAGTCAGGTGATACTTGTTCTCAAATCTTGCTTTCCTTGCCTTTACATAAAAACAGAAATGCAACTAACGCCAAAAGACACAGATTCTGAAAATGGAAAGAGGTTTCTCCCATTTAGAAAGGGAGAAAACCAAAATGTTTACAAAACATTTCTTTATGCTTGGTTTTTGGGATTTTGTGGTTTTTCTGTTTGTGGGGTTTTTTTTTCTTCTTTTTTTGTTGTGTTTGGTTTGGTTTTGCTTTCTTTTTCTTGGGAATGTTGCTTTAGTGTTCCCTTGAAGTTTGCTTGTGGTGTGTTGGTTTTTTGGGGGTTTTTGGTTGGCTTGGTTTGTTGGGGTTTTGTTTCTTTGTTTTATTGTTTTCCTGGTTTTATGTATGTTTGGGGTTTTGTTTATTTTGTTTGGTTTTTTGAGGTTAAGATATGTTTTCTGAGCTTCTGCTCAATAGAAATAGAATAGAGTAATAGAATTCCATTCAATAGAAATGGAATAGAATGGAGGCAATATAAACTTGGAAAAACTGAAGTCTTTACCATTAATAAAACCACAGAAGGCTGTGTTTGCAGTGAGAATCTAAAAAAGCTACAAAAGTAAAGGTTGGGAATGAAACAGCAGGTTGAAGTTATGACTTTAATTTACACCTGAAAGCCAAGGTATAGCAAAGTTTAGCAAACAGCTCATGATAACTAATAATGTTTCTTACATGTTCTAAAACATACTCAAAAGAGCAATTTTCCAAAATGTATTTCTAGCTTAATAAAGCATTCTTATTTATTAGAAAGTGTTTACTGTGCTCTCATAGTTGTAAATAATCATACTAATTTGGGAAATGCTAAATGTTTTCCTCCAAATTCTAATTGCAACTGGGTTTAGTTGTAGTCATGTTCAGTTAAAAATCATTTTTGTAAGATTTAGGTGCATATTTTTAACCTGGGAAATGTTCTGGATTGAGTTATGTGTCATCGTTTCTAAGAATAGCTTTTACAGTGACCATAAGTAATCCTTACTACATTAGTCATCTATCCTTTGCTTCTTTTTAGCCTTTCCTTTCAGTTGTTTTCCTGTTCATCCTTATACACACTAGATTGTAAAGTAAAGAGATTGTTCAGTTTTGGCCTTAAAATCCAAATGTAACTATTTCTTTCTCTCATCTTTTCAGATACCTGGATTACAATTTACTGCACAATGGCACAATCCTAAGTGTCTGTGCTGGGCAATGAACTTAAATTAGGATTAAAGATTGTCAATTTTATTCTCAAAAGCAATGCTAGGATAATACTGGCCATCTACCAAAGCTGTACAGGCTTGAAAAGTTTTGCTGAATGTGCACAGAACTCCATTCAAGCATGGGCAGTTCACACTGGCAAAGGTCAGCTCTCTTTCTCATCTTTCTCATTCTGTAAAGGCCTCTAATTTTTCATCATTAGCATCTTTAAAGATTGCTGTGAGGGTTTGCAGGAGATAAGGGGTGAACACTGATTTGTAGTATGATGACACAAGGACTATTAAATATTTAGAGCTAGGAATATCTGAAGATTGAGGAGGTTGTTACAAATGCTGAAAAATTGGAGCATTTCCTTCTTGCCTATAGAAATCTGGGCTTTTCACAGAATAATATGCAAAGTTCATGCACGTATGATCATATAAGTACATTTCTGTTTGGTTTGCTATATGAATATATGCAACAAACACAGGAGTTATTCATTTTGGGGGTGTGAAGGAAGGGAAATTGTGTAGTAATAAGGAAATAAAGTGTGTGGTGAAACGAAGAAATCAGGGCCAAACCCAAGTGCTCAAGAGTCAATGTTAGATTACATATCGTTGTGTAATACACACGTTGTAGCAAATAGCAATAAATACTTACTGCAAGTTTGCTATTTTTTTTACTCCTACCCCTTCCAGCTAAAGCAGCATTATACTATGTTGAGATGCTGTCATGCTTTCAGATGGGAGCTACTTTATATCACACAGAGAGTTATGTTTTTTTGAGTTCTTGACCTTTTCATGACAAGGCCGTAATGGAAGCCTTTCCTGCATTAACTTGTATAGTGATATGGCTATGCAAATATGGATGTATCTCTCTAGGTAAGTGACAGCCTATGACAACGGGTGGGATTTCTCTAAATCTAGGCACAGCATCTCCTTGAACAATATAAGCTAAATCTATTGTGTGATGGTCACCACAGAAACGCCTGCACTGGTTTGCAATGTTACAAATTATGGGCAAAGTCAGAAGGTTAAACTGGGTCACAGCTAAGCTGGAAGAGGTCAGCTTACCTCACTGTGGAAGATTTTGCAAATTCAGTCAGCTGACTTTGTAGTGGAGCAGTTGATAGGTCTTCCACAAGCTATTTTGCTAGCTCAGATGTAATGGTAGTGACCCTCAGAAAAGGATGTCAAAAGCAGTTAGAAACTGAAATGGGGATTAGCATCCTAAATAGGCACAGGCTTTCCTCTAGCAGCCATTTGTCATGGCTTGCAGGATTGATAGATTCAGCAACAACACTACATTATAAATTCAATATTGTCCTGAATGTGGAACATCATCAAATGGTCTGTTTCTGTGTGTTGATTTTTCTGTGCCACGTGTGCAGGGATAGCTGTGAGAATTTGTTTTTAGCAATAGACATGTCTCAGAGGAAAAGGGCTTGTAGGGGGTGTCTCAGTTAAGCCACTTTCCAAAATGACTAACGGCTAGCTCAAATCTTGATATGCCAAGCCTTTATACATAGTGCTGTTCTAAGTATGTCAAAATCCGCCCAACTTCTGAAAGCATTTTAGCCTCATTCATATGGAGCATCACCAAAGGTAAAAGCTTTTCTTCACTGACAGACTGACTAGTGTAGATGCATGTCAAAACTGGTGCTGTTTCTGTAATAGCATAATAACCTGGATCTCCCATATAGTCTGTTGCAAGGTGTAGCTAGGCTTTCCCTTTACTTATTCTATTGGGAATTATGTCTACTGTTGTTTCCTTTTATATGGTGCTTATGGCTTCTCCAGGAAAAAGGAAGTATGAAGAGTCACATCTTTTGAGTCTGCCTTTATGCCACTAATCAGAATATATTTCCTTCAGCCCCTGACAACATTCAGGGTTATCCTGGAGCTTGGTGATTGCAGGTGATTCCTCAGTCTCTCGAACTGTCTCCACATAACTCATTCCCAGACATAATGAAGGAAACATGAAATTCCTGGTACATTCCTTTTCTTCCTTTAAATGTAGGTGAGTAGGTTATGGACAAATCTTTGCTTCCTTATCTGCTTACTATTTCCAGCAGCAAAGTTATCTGCTAACCTGAAAGGCAGAAGGACATCATGTGTCCTCACCCTAGCATGCAATAAAGGGAAACTTCTGTGCACCAGCCATTCCTTGCATGTGCTAATAAAATAGTTTCTACTGCAGTTAAATCATCCCAAGAGAAATCAGAGGAGTAGAATTATGCCATTACTTTTTGTAAGGCCCCGTACCTCATTTTAATGGTCCCCAGTCCTTAGCCATTTCCAGTGTGGTTTCAGTCCACCTGTAATTCTGTCCGGAGTCAGATCACTTATGCTTAGTGAAGGTGTGGATATCTACTGCATGAAAAATGAGAAGCGCTATGACAAAAGACATCTCTTTCTTGCAGTGCTGAAAGTTTTCATTTGGCTTACAGAATTTTGAATAGAAGTTTAACAGGCTTGGTGGTATATAGCTTCACTGGGTACAGCAATTAAACACAATACTGGCTAGCTGCTGAATTTGAAGAGGTTTACATAATATGACAATGACTTTTCAGTTCTTACACAGAAGAGATTTACTATGCATGTGTTATAAATCTGTGATTTATAAACCTCATTGACTTAATTAGTCTCCAGGGACTTCATTTGTGTTAGCCTGGAAATGCCTGTTAATATTTTTTTATTATTATTATTATTTTATTTTTTAAATTATGACCTCAGAGTGAAATCATGGCTCAGATCTTTGCCTTGAGTAAATCAGCCAAGTCTTATGTCTAACCCCAGCTGAAGATCCAGGCTGTAAATTAAAAGCCTGTCCTTCCCAGTTGCCTCTTCCCATCCCAAAGGTTGCCCCTGGTTTTAGAAACATCCTCATACTAAGATGAAAGTGCATTTTGGTAACTTGTTTTCTGTTACTTCTCCCTGTTAAATCAGTAGTCTTTCAATATGTCTAAGACTTCAGCAGACGCATACAAGATGTAATGCAATAAATTTCTTCAAAGGGGGAATTAGAGGTAGGATGTTTAAAAACAATATGCAGAAGTGTTGAAGACTGCCACTGCAAAAATTGTAAATGTTAAGTGAGATTAGGTTTCAGTCTGTCCCATTATTGAGAGTGGTATGAGTAGCCTCATTGTCATAGTTTTCTAAAGTACTGCAGTTAATCTGAAGAGCACTTCATAAATTTGTTCAGGCTAAACCAGAAGAATGGCTTTGCTAAAGCTGTCAAATTTCGCTTAACAAGTGTCTTGTGGGTTTGGTGGGTTTTTTTTTTTTTTCCAATGCTCTGTTATGCAAATTCGAAAGCATCTTGCAAGTAATGTTGGCTTGTGGAAGTTGTACAAGTTGTTGGGGGTTTGCTCTTCTAACAGGTTTCTTTTTCTTTATTTTAAGACACTGAAGAACACTTTTACCTTATCTATTACGCTAACTCCCAATCAGTTTCATTTATAGTTGCCAGACATAAGTTCCTAATGTCATCTTAATTAGAAACATGTGGTGAAAAAAGAGGCAACTTTTAAGTTAACACTATTTTTGAGTTAAAATCTGGCATCCCCTTTCTACTGACAGGCCTGACAACTGCAGCAGCAACCACCTCATCAAATCTCTGTTGTGTCTCTCCTGGTTTTTGGCATCCTTCCTGTCTAAATTTTTATCAGATGAGTGCTTTCTTTCTTGGCAAGTATTTTAAATACCTTCTTGTTGCTTTATCTCTGCACCATCACCCTTTGCTCTCAATGTCATTTCTCACATGTGAGACTGTAGCAGAGTTCGAAACAAATTAGTGAGGAACGTGGATTCAAAGACCAGTTTTTCTTCCTGGCTCAATGGTATTTTCTCTCCCCACTTTTTAAGCACCAGCATATCACAGATACCACAGGAACACTCAGTTTTTAAGTGCATTTTTGATGCTTAAAATCCTCAATGCTGCGTCTACCTTCTTTCTGCTATGACATGTCCTGTGATGCTTTTCTTTACCTCGCTTCTTTGCGCCCTTGAAAGGTTATCAGCTGGTGATATTTGGCTGTTTAATCCTGATCTTTGGAAATACTCACTAGACTATGTCAGAATCTTTAGGTATAGATGCTTGAGAGCACAGCCAAACTACATATCCTTTCGGCAGTTTTTCTAAATCTGGGCTGGAATGTGCTTTCTTGCAAGAATTCTGGTATTTCCTCTTCTAGTTGCTATTTATTGCAAAGTTGACTCTGAACCTTGAAATTCAGGTGAAACTAAGAAAAAAGTTTTGTGGGACAATTATCCAAATAATTTGTTTCTTCGAAGAAATACATAAATATTGGATGATATTTTCAAGCTGAATTCATATGAATAAGGATAATTTTAGCATGTGTCCAAAGAAAAATCTTGTTTATCCTACAAGACTTCAGCTATATGTCTTTGTCAAAGATTAGAAAACTGCTAAATCTTAACTGACATTTGTAAGCATAGAAAAATAGAATTCTGTCTTCCCCTATGTATATTGTTTAAAAATGAAAAATAAATTTCATGGAAGCAGAATCCTATTGGGGTTTATTTCTCAGTCGAGGTTTGTCACTCTTAGAATTTATGGTTCAGCACTTAGCCTAAGTTGAGACTGCTTTTTGTAGCTTAGATGAAGAAAAAAAAAAAGGGAGGGGGGGAGGCAAGAAAAAAATTAACAGTTTTTGAGCTTTAAACAAATCCATGGTTCCTAAAGTAATGTTACAGGGGCCACCTTATTTTGTGATAACCTGATTTAAGAATTTTTACCAAGTTGACCTATCGGTAAAATGGACTTGGACTAAAAGTCCATATGGGCTTTCGTGTTCTGAGCCTTAGATTCAAATATGTAGTCTGCAATGTAGATAAAATATTCTGTGTGAAACATGTACTGTGTGGACACAGCTAGCAGTCATTGCCCACAGTGTACAATATGCAGGACTCCTTAGAAGAAAAAGCATTATCCGTAGAACTTTATTCTATATTGTAATAGAGAGGTGTTAAAACCCTTTCTGATACCTTTTCATCACTTAAATTTTGTAGCCAAATGACTATTAACTGCTTGTTACACAATCTGGATGTGCAAGACTTCATTAAGTTCCAGCTACTGTCCCATCAGGGCTTTTTGTGACACTGCTATATTAATATAGAAAGTGAGATACAACTGCCTGGAAATAAGTTTTAAACCTAAATTCGCTATAACAAAATTAGTGACAGTATAGACAGCTCTAGTTGCTGATGTCAAGGACAGCCTCTGTGGGCAGGGGTCCATGTCTAGTAATTTCTGCCCAGAAATGAGAGTTAGTATCAGTGGTGGTTGAGGAGTCTGCAAAACTGGCTCAATTTCTCCTAGAAACCATATCAATGTTGCAAAATCATATTTAGAAGCTGCTGGATTGCCATTAAGTTTCAATGTAGGTTTTTTTACATTACTGAACAAGCTGTATTTATGCAATAGAATTCAGTGATGAAAGGTGCTGGCTCCAGTTCCCAACTATTTCTGTATTGTTAATTTTCTCCTTCTTATGCACAGTTGTTTAGGAAAAAAAATATTTCTCCTATTTCAAAAGCTGCATTCAAGTTAAAATTTTGATTGAAAGGAGGAATTTTTTACCAGCTTCCACTTTGTTTGATACTGACATCTTCATTCTGTAGGAGTACAGGAAATAAATATTTGTTTTCTGGGATGGGATTTGTTTTCAGTTGTGATCTCATTTGAAATTAAATATTTAAAGATACTGTGCTATGATAGAGATTAGGCTTCTTTTCTTGCAAAAAGTAAAATAAGGTGTTCAACTTGGAAGAAAAAGATTCTAATTTTCAGGCATTTGTCAAAAGGACTTTTAAAGCAAAACTCCTGTACAATATAAGTTTTGCAGCTGTAAATCTGCTTTCAGGGACTTAATATGTCATAAAATGTCTTTGTAATTTTTGAATCTGAACTGCAGTGCTGTCATTTTAAGGATGTTTTTGAAGTGTGCAAAATACTGTCTAAGAATGTGTCTTTTGTGGACCCCAGGACTGTCAGTTTGTCCCATCCATTGCAGTGCGGAAGGGGTACAGGAGACGGTAACTGTGCTTCTGGAGGTTAAGTCCTTCAAAATGTGAGCCTAAAACTAATTTTGTCTGATTGCATTTTCAAATTAAATTATTATAGAAACTCTCACTGAGAACACTGTATGCTGCTGAATGCTCAGCAAATGAAACTCCTCTTCAGGGTGCCGTGATCAGGCAATAAACTTGAAATGATTTTGAATTTCAGTAACAGAGCATTAGGGAAGCATACTAATTAAGGTAAATTTGGCAATTTTATTGGAGCCAATTTCTGATTTCTTTAGTCAGTAAAGAGAAGTGTAAGCTGCCGGACAGAGAGTATTTTGAGATGCTGGCTGCTTCTTTTCATTGCCTAAAGTTAAGCTCTCCTGAATATCCAGCCATAGTTGTAGTGCTAAATTCTTTTGAAAACTCCAGCTGTAAATCCCAACTCTAGTCAACTAATGAAGTGGGTTTATTTTCCAATGGTAGCACCTACTCTCTATGAAGGCAGCAGAAGCAGCTAAGTATGCAGGCTTCATTTCTGGAGATATGCATCTAAACTCTTGGGGCAGGTGTTTTTAAAGTGGCTAAGTGCAAGGCTCTAAGGGCAAGAGCTATGTGGTTAAAGCTCTTAAGAGCAAGAGAACAACACATAATATGCTGATCAGGTGCATAACTGACCTAAAAGTCTCTAGCTGTCCATGTTTTCATTAGTGAAGTTGCCCAAGTATTTCGTGCTCTGCTGCTGCACATGTCAGCAGAGGCTGCCATTTTGACTGTGCGGAGGCATTGATAGCTGAGCCCTTCCTTGGCCTCTTGACATTTGCAGATTCCAAATCCCTTGAGAGTAATAGTGCATGTCTGTTTGGGCAGCATGCAATTCAGTGCAGGTCATGGCAGTCAGACATATTCGCTCCAGAAACACCAGGCAGAAGGGCAATGGCACACTAGTCACAGGGTTAAAATTCATTATGAATGTCCAGGAGAGAAAGAGGATTTTTTTTTTATTTTTTTTTTTACCTCTCCAGGGCAATCTGACCATTTGTTTTCATCTTCATCTCTCACATTCTGTTGAAAATCCTCTGGTAGTTCTTCCTTATCCTGCAGATCACAGTGCTCAGTGATGTGCCCAGTTGTCCTGACTTCAACAAGCGTACCTGGATCACACCCCAGCTGGGGAATGTGTTTCCCCTGGAAAACCATGAAACTTGAGCTTTTTACTCCAGAGGCTGGAGGCTGTGCAGCAACTTCTTGCCCAGATGGTCAGAGAAGTGGAGCAGAGACTCGCTTCTTCCTGATAGAGATGTGTATGGGGGATCAGGATTGCAATATATTGCAGAACTCGGGTTTAGCCTCTGGATATTTACTTTTCTCTACAGTTGTGTTATAGGGATCTTAAGTGATAGCTGTTAACTTAAAAAGGTGTAACATTTCTTTGGTTGCCAGTTTGCTATCTTTGTGGCCTTAGGTCTATATATGTTTGTGGGGTTTTTTTAACCCTGAAGTACCTAAATTTGTAAAAAATGGGTTTTAGGGACTTATGTAAATTTAATCACAAAATACTTTAAATTAATTTGAAAATATCACCATATGAACATTCATAAGTTTTTCTTTGACACTCATGGTATATAATACACAATTGCTTTAGTAACTTCTCACAGAAGAGTAACCATTAAAATGTATGCAATCCTGCTTGATAGTGTAGAGCCTTCCTAGAGCTGCACCCCCAAAGGGTGGTTCAGTCATCAGTTTGCATCATAGTGACATGTTGTTACTTAACAAGCAACAATAAGCATTTTTAGATGTTTCGTATACAACAGCCAAAGCTTTAACTGACCTGTCCCACGGAAATGAAGATGAATTGTAACTCTCCAGTCTGCTTCCAAGTGTTATTCATAGTTTTTTTCCAGTCTGACATAGAACATGTGCTGCAAGGTAAAGGCCATGGCACAAATGGACAATCAACCTTGTTTTGAATTTCTAACTAATTTTGAGGCTCAGTTTTTATAGCACTTAAAATAACATGTAACTGTGGAGAAAAGAAAGTTACAATCTTACGTGTTAAAAGAATAAAGTACTAGGAATCGAGATGCTGATTTATTAAAAGATTTTGTGGAATAGCAAGCCAAAGCTCTTAAACCCTTTGTTTAAACAGAATGCTTAATACGAGGGTTTAGGACTAAATACACTTTTTCAGTATAATGTAATGCTGATTTGTAGAATCAGTGCACAGAAAAAATATTATAACAATAATGTTGTTGGAAGAAGGTTAAGCACATCTTTATGAAAAACCAACACCGCATGAGCGGGCTTATTGCCGGTATTGTTCTCTTATTGCATTGTAGCATGTGCAACATCCAGGTCACTGGCAGTGCAAACCAGACAAGCTTAAGCTGTGATGAGTGATACTCAAGGGGGGCCTGTGTGTTTGGATCTGGATTGTCTCAAATTCAGACCCCAAGCAGAGATCCAGTGCTGGCAAGTACAGCAAGAGTCTGTGGGGAAACTCTGCAACTGAAGTCTTGCAGGGAATGTGAAAGAGTAGTTCCAGATAGGCCACCTTGACAAAGGTATTAGGTGTAGCAGGACATGCTGGTGTTCTGAACACACTGACAGTTATGAGCTTTTTAAGCAAATGTTTCTCATTTCTTTTTTCTTTTTGTTAGTTAAGTTGGATTGGGTGGCTGGTGCTGAAACAATTTAATCCTTGTCTACAAAGCAATTTATTGCAAGTTATTGCGTCCTATTGCAATTGATTGCTTTATTGTTGTTGGCGTGTTCTGTGCTTTTGCTCTTAGAAATTTCATTTTGCAAATGTAGTAATAATATTTTACATGTGTAGAGTGCCTTTCATCACAAAATACTTCACAAACTAGGTAGAGTTTTTGCAGTTAGTTGTTTGAAAGGGACTTATGCCTGTATCAGGACGCACAGCCATCTTCGCCTATATATCCTAGCCAGGCTGATGCTTTATCATACTGTCTACTTTCTTGTAACCTATATTGTCAACTAAGTAATAAATAGCCAGCTTTCCTTCCTGGCTCAGATACATTTACTGCTGTGACTCAAAACCTGAAGTACTTGCTGGGTAGGAAAAGAGCTTCAATTATACTAGCTGCCGCCCCATTTGCCTGATTGGCCACGAATCTAAAAAAAGAAAAAAAAATGTAAGAAAGGAACTTGAAACCTCAACAAATGCATTTCTAAGTCTTGTTTTTTTCTTTATATGCCTTGTTTTAAGTGGGTACGATTTTAAAAAGTGTTAGTGATCAAGATCCTGAGTTTATTTGACCAACTTCTGTTGGTTTTTTTCACATTTGTCTCATATTTATTTTATTGTGTGCTATGGCCTAAAGCTAAGACACTCTATTAATAATGTTGACCAGCTAGATGTAAGGGCACAGAATTCTATGCTTTGTGGTAAGCTGGCCTTAAGTTCAAGAAAATCCTTGGAAATCCTATGGCATTCAGTGAAAGAACTGAATTAATTTAAACTGAGCTGCACACAACCTTTAAAAAATTAAATCTGCTATATATATGGATAATACTTCTTAAATATTCAGCCTACGTTACTTACTTTTATTCAGTAGATTTTTGCTGTCTCCACAAAACTTCAGTGTAAAGGGAAAGGCTAATCTACTGGTTCAGACAAAAGGCTTAAGCTCAGCTGATCTGTGTTCTGTTTCCTTTTTTTCATGTTCTTGCACTTTTTTTTTCTCCATCTGTAAAAAGGAGATGACAGCACTTCACTCCTCATGATTGTGTAAGAATGTATACATTGATTGTGAGATGTTCAAAATGATTGAGCCAAGTATGCAACTAGGCCAATTTATACATAAAGATGATTTCAAATGAAAGTTGGGATATTTTTGTCTTAGAGAAGTGTGGAAGAGCAGATAAACTAGCTTGCCTAAAGTATTTAGAAGTGAAATGGTTAACAAAATATATATACAGGCAATGTTTAGGTTTCAGAGTTAACACCCTATTGAGATGATTGAAAATAGTTCACATCTTGCTGAACTGTCATTTTGAGCTGTCTGCCAATTTAAGAACATATTGCTGCCTCAGTTAACATATGGTTCGAGTTGATACAGTTTTCTGTGCAACCATGAGAGCTAGACACATCATTATATGAAAATGAAAACAAATGGCTGAGTCCTGAGCTTGCTGCTTTAGGCCCCCCTGTTGTAAGCATGAGTTCAAAGGCACCTAGTCTTCCCATTTGGAGATTCCTGCAGCATGAGGGTCTGGGTGTGATGTTGAGCCACAATAACATGCCTCTGTGGCACATAGCCTGTAAGGGACATTCCCAGGAAAAAAAATTTACAGTGTAGGCACAATGGCAAATGATCCCCTTGATTGCTGTACCAAAATTGTCAAGATTTAATTAGCTCCTGGGATCAGTGAGTCTCCTATTGGGATTTCTACTCCTTTACTGTGTCACTGGTGTTGCAGATACATTATACTGGGCACATTAAAGAGCTGATCCCCACGCTTTTTCTGCATCTTAATTGAGTTCTACTGTATGTTAATGCTGGCAAATAAAAAAATAAAGGTGAAAGTTTCTAAGGAAACACTCTCTTCAGTGAGCACCATGAGGTAGCTTTTGATATACAAAGAAATAAAGTTGGAAAAATTTCCACTGAATTTATAATGGCTCCATTCTACAGCACCTGCAATTGTTTTGTATACTAAGAATTTGTTTTTCCCATTTGTGATAGAAGCCATTGTTGTGCTACAGGTTTGCTTTTCTTAATTTAAGTTACAGTTTTAGCACTGAATCTTTTTTCTACTTAGGCTGGGTAAATTTTGCAGCTCCCTTGTTACCTGCGTATTTCCATTGCTGTTCCTCATATGTCTCCTGTCACAGTAGAAAATTAATTTACTAAAGCCAAATTATGTTTAACTTTTATTGAGGGTCTAACAAAAGCTGACACTAAAACAAAAAAGAAAATGAGGCTGAGTTTTCATCTTTTCCTCGTGCAGTGGGGCAAAATACAGACCAGAGAGAGTCAGGTTATGTGTACAGCATAAAACCATCCAGATTTGGAAAATGGATTTTTTTCTTTGTACATATGGCTTTGTAACTGGCTCGTTTCCCAACATTCCTTTTGACTCAACTTCCAGATTCAAAGAAATCCAAATATCTGACCAAAACTCATTTCATTTTCTCCTGCCTATTAGAAGTAAATATTTGTGCAAAATGAAACCGCAAATCAGCTTGGCTTTGCTTGCGACATCGATGAACCATAATGAATCTTTAACTGAACTCAGTCTAAATTTCAAATATGTAATAAAACAAAAGCATATCCAAAAGTCACTTTGAGTGTATCCCTCTGTATCTGGTAATTTATTTTTAGGTGACTTATTTTGGGGCATTTACGAGCCAGTTCAACTGACAGAGAAATGCCATTTAGCAGCCCCACCTGTACATTGCCTATATACATACTGGTATACAAATCGCAGAGGCGTGCACCAAATGGCAGATTTTTGGCTGATTAGGTAATAAGAGCAGGGCAGTATTTATTTCTTTGGAGCTACAGTGTTGGAAGATGTAAGCCAAAATCTCTTGCTGCTCCACAGATCAAGTTGTTCAGATATATCATCACCTCCTCTGTGTTCCTTGGACCTGATTAGAGCCTGCTACTCCCCTCTGTGCTTTAGCACAGAACATCCTGCAGTGGGATCACAACTTGCTATAGACGTAAAGAGGCCAGGCTGGACTGTGCAGGCAGGTTGAGCATGGCATCAGCTTTGCATTATGAGGATTACAATAAACGGGACATCACATTCACAACATATGTTTTGTAATTCACACATACATTGTTTGCCTTTTCTAAGTCTTTGTAGAAATATTTATTTGGCAAAGTTGGCAAATCATTTCCTAGACTTCCATGGCCTTGTTTTTGATTATCTTCTTCAGTCTCACAGGCTTTTTGAAGTGACAACTTTGTGCAGCTTACTACTTTGGTTCTTTTACACCCATGCTGTGGCTGGGTTTATGATGGGTTTGGGAGCTATCTCCAGAGTTCTCTTCACCTAGGTTGATATTTAATAGTAAGAGGATCATGATGTTAGAAGCAAATTGTTTCATTCTTCCTTGTTTTCAAATGTATGCATAAATCCACGTTTTAAAATGGCAGCACAGTGACTGTTGCTGTTGGGTAAAGATCATTACATCCTAAGTAATGTAGTAGGCTTATGTGGAGATTTCTTTGTTACAGGGTGCTATTATGCTTATGTTCCTATCTGCAACAGGGAAGCTGTCAGATTTGTCTGAATAGAGTTCTTCATTTTTGGAATCTAGATTACTGCCATTAGTCTCAATGAGTCTAATGCCCTACCACTGTGCCTTTACCTAGCACGGTGACTAAGTAGTGAAAAGGAAAGAAACCAGGATGCATTTCATTGATCTTTCCATGTTGTAAATGTAAAAGTCATGTGCATTTTTGTTTGCTTTACAGCTGTTCTCTTTCCTTTTCCTTATTTAATATGCACTTCATACTGTGCCAAGGGGTCAGTAGGGCAAATGAAGGAGCCAGATGGCTTACCTCTGCCCTAAGGAAACATACCAATATTTAGCTGGGCATTTTACCAAATAAATGCAGGACTGGAATCCACGATAAATGTGAGAGTTGGTTAAAACTGCATCCTTTTCTTAGATTCACAGCTGCAACCTCCTTGAGGCATGAGCTTTTTACACTTCACTGGTGCTTTCTAGCTTTCTCCAAGTAACTGCAGTCTTAGAAGATGTTAGAGGGGGGTGCAACTCATTTTATTTATGGCCTTTGCACAGAAACAAGTTTCAGTTATTTTAATCTGCCTGAAATAAGAAACCATAATCCATGGATGAAAAGACAGTGGACAAACTCAGTTAAATCCCTAGTACCCTGAGGATGTATATTTTGTCCATTTCTGGTTTTTTATGTTCCTTTTTTCTGCTGTTATTCCCAACTTTAACTTTTGAAAAGCCAAGCAGTTTAAGTGGCCAGGCCTGGGGAGCTTATTTGTATGCAGCACAAATTTCAGGATCTGTTCCCAAGCCTGTGCAGAGTGAAAAATGGCCTGCATTTTCTTGATAGCCCATGTGGTTGTAAAGAATAAATGGCTAATGAATTACAGATGAACATTGACGCAAATTAATCTTCCTGATGTCCCTGGGTTATATGGCAGCCATTTAAAAGTTTAATCAATACACTAAAGTTGAAAACATGCAGGCACTGCAGTTGTTTGGATGTAATAAACATCAGAGGGAAACGGGAGGCTTGTACCCAGTCCATGTATCATAATGACAGGTATTTATGTTTAATGGACTAAATATTTTTTATTGGAAGAGAGCAAATGTCAGCTTAACTTTGTAAGCCCCGCATTCAACTTTCCTTTGAGGTTGGTGAGAGACGGCTGACATGTCATTGAAAATGAAATCTAAAAAAACCAATTGAGACAAAGCGAGGATAAGGAGCTGTTTTGACGACAAGATGTTGCTTTTAATGCTCTGCAACTATTCATTAAATAAAATGTAAACTCTACCATTTCAAACGTAGCAGTAAAATAGTTTACTAGGGTAGACTTTTAATGGTTATTAGGGAAAACAAGAGCCAACTGCTGCCAAATATGCTTTTCTGGGAAACATTTTATTTGAAAAGTCTTTTCCTGAGTTACAATTTCAGAAGATTTATAATCATGGAGCAGTCATTCCTCCTCCCCTCCCCTTCCCCCTTTCCTTCTTTCCACAAAGAAAAAACAGAAAAAATAACTTGAAGAATAACCATTTGATGGTCCTTTTCCCCAACTTTGAACAGAGTAATAGGTTTATATAAGCTTCCCAGAGGCTTGGGTATTAATTGCACTTGAAGTCCATAAATTTTAGAGCCATGTGTGTCCAGAACTTACCCATCATTGCTATAAATGGGGAAAGAGGCTGTACAAGACTGCCACATTCACCAGGCCTGCAGAATTTCTCAGCTGTGAGACAGACTACATGAATTTATTTTCTTTACCTAAAGAAAAATGTTGTTGATGTATCACTGGGTCTTATAAAAAGACAAGCTTCTTCCATGTTAAAAAAAGGACTCTAATAAATGGGAAAAGATCATGTTTTACCATCTTTCTGTTATCAGTTTTAATATCTATGTGTTAGCTGATCTTACCTGAATCATAGCATCATAGAATAGTTAAGGTTGGAAGCGATCTTAAGATCATCTAGTTCCAAACCCCCTGCCATAGGCAGGGACATCTGCCACTAAACCATGCCATCCAAGGCTCTGTCCAACCCGGCCTTGAACACCGCCAGCAATGGAGCATTTGCAGCTTCCCTGGGCAACCCATTCCAGTGCCTCACCAACCTTACAGTAAAGAATTTCTTCCTCATATCCAATCTAAACTTCCCCTGGTTAAGTTTGAACCTGTTACCCCTTGTCCTCTCACTGCAGTCCCTCATGAAGAAAGGACCCTCGATGGTCTAGTGTGGTCTCATGAGCATTTTGGTAATTTATACTGTGGAACTACTTCAGAAAGGGAAGATGGTCTCAAGCCTATGGGTCCCCGTTTACTTGTTTTGTGAGTGGTTAAACTGATTTTCTCTTGACCTCATCATCTATCTAAAATATTTCATTTAGTTAAGTAATTGCTCTTAATAACAGTGCAGGAAGTCACCTGGTAGAGTTTTGATGGCTGGCCTCCTGTTTCATGATCTCCAAGCATATTCCTTTTGGCTTTATCAAAGACTTTAAGGCAGAGTGCATAGCAGGAGTGGCAAAAATTCCTTACTAGAGAGCACCTGAAATATCTAACTTTTGTTTGGCAGGCAATGTTATTTTAAATCATTTTCACAATTTTATTTTCTCTCAACATCTCCCTGTTATGTGGCATCAAGTTCTACTTTAGATATTTCAGCTACTAATACTGTAAGTAAAGCCAGATTTGGCTAAATAATGTAGATTGATAATGTCATGTTTATAAGATATTATATACTGCTTCTTGATAACAAAATAATTGTTGAAGAAGCATTTGAAAATGTTACTCTTGTGTACTCCCTGGATGAAGAACTATTTTTATTTTTGAGCAAGCCCACAAATTAATATGTTTTTACACCATGAAAAGTAAAATAATAAAATGGGTGCATTGGCCAGACAGTCTGTGAAGGCTCAAGAACCCATAGCGCAACATAACATTGAAATCATGCAAAAATGGCCTTTTCTCCATTTCTTCTGCTGTCACAGCACCTGTCCCAGAAAGTGTAGCTTCCTAGCCTCAAAGAGCTAATATGGTCTAATCTGATGATGCTTCCAGACATGCTACTTTCTTCTGATCTTACATCCTGCAGTAGAGAGTTGGTTGCTCCTTCCATTGTATGGCCGTACTGCACATTGCCTAGGATTTACCTGGAATGCAGTGTAAGGCAACTGAGCAATGACATACTGTTTTATGACCATTAGAAATGGTCTGTGCAGTAGTTCTGAGCTGACTTCAATGTGACTGGTGAAGGGGAGGGTTGGAGCCTTGTTATTGTCATAATTAAGCATCAAAGACTTAGAAGCAGGGTTGCAGTGTCCTGCTGAATTAAGTTACAGTTTGGTTCAGTTTCAAAAATTGTCTTCCATTTCATAAAGCTCAAAAGCAGTTTTCCAAAACTGCTCAAAAGCAGTAAGCTTTAGTGGCATGTGAAGTAAAACAGCCACTGTCTGCAGCAAAACATTAACAAGATTGCACCAGACAGAGGTGGTTCTAGTAGAAAATTGGAGGTAAAGAGTGTGTGACATTAGATTGATTCTCTCTGTCAGATGGAAAACTCTCTTTTCAGTAACTATTCACAACAGAATATGAAGTCCTTTGTAAAATGGTACGTTGGGGAGTGCAGGCTGCCACTATCTAGCACATTACTCCCACAGCATAGAGCATAATAAAGTTATTTTCTTGGCCAACCCATTATAACATTTGACTAAATTATGCCGAGTTAGATTTTTACAACAAGAAGCTTGAATTTCAGTCATATAAATCCTTTTTAATATGGTTGCTCAATTTTTAAACTTTGTAGAGAGGCTGCTGCTATGTATTATAGACTTCATGGATAAAATGTAGGGGGAAAGAAAATATTTGTTGTAAAAGATTTCCTTTAAAACAAAAGGCAAAAAATGTGAGAACTTCAAGACTCCATATTTGAAAAGAGGTTCAACTTCAAATAAGAGAAAGTATCTAAATATTGGCAAACGACAAAATTAGAAGTGATTAAACATGGACTTTTGAGAGTACTTTTGCTTCAGGTCAAAGCTACGTGTATATATATATGTACCTAAATACAGCAGCCTCTCTGTCTTGAAGGTTTGCCAGCCCAGACATACAAATCTGCCTGCTCACACTTTGACTTAATACGTGATAATTAAAATATTTTGTGTTTTTTTATTTGTCTGTCAAAAAACTTGCCTCTGACTAGTGGTCAGGTAATGTTTTGCAAGGCTGATACATACCATCCATTTAAGTACATATTTGTGTTGCATTTTTTCCTATATTGTACCAGTGTAAGAAAGATGCATCATATGTCTACCAAAAAGTCAAAATCTTTAAACAGTGATACAAAGCTATTAATCTAAAATAAATTTAACCAAAAAAAAGAAAAAAAAAAAGAGAAGATAGGGAAGCACGATTTAGCAAAGTATCTTTTCCTTTGACATGTTCATTTTGAATTCCTCAGGAATAAAGCAGTTTGAGAACTATGCCAGTTGCAGCCTTCTTGAACTGGGACCCACAGCCCTGACAGCTATCAAAAAATGAAGTAACTTTTGTTCTGATTTTTTATAATGAGTGTATGATAAAAAGGGGTTTACTTCTATGTTATCCTGCAGGTGTAACTCTGCTGTCTGTCAGTTTATCTTGTGTTTTATTTTGATGAGGAGAGAACATTAGGGAGGAAAAAAAAAATCTCTTAATCAAAAACCTTAAGAGGAAAGAAAAAAGTCTGAAGACAATGTCATGTATTGCTGATTATTTGTGATGGTTAAAAGAATTATCTGAAAAAAAAGAAGTCTTTCACAATGAATCTAAAACACAAAAGCTTTAATAACATTTACATCTGTGTATCCATATCTCCAAATGCAAGCCATGAATAACACATAAACTAGCGTATATGGGGAACAGAAGTGCTAGCACATCATTTAAATCCAACACACCCCATCGTCAGTGGAATCAAATACACAGCAGGAATGATTCCAGTTGATAGACACACAATGAAGTAATTGAAAATGAAAACATATTAATTATTTTCCTAAAGGTTAAGATAGAAATGGCTGAGTTCTCTAATCCTGGAATAATACTAATGCCTCAAATCTGTGTAGGAAAAGTGTGTGACGTTTCAGAAATTGTGGAAAATTTTAATCACACGTATTGGTATCTCACCCATGACTGACTCTACAGCATGGGGAGTGGCAGGGGGAAGAGAATGAAGTGCAAGACAACAATAAAACCTGGGAGAATTATCAAGAAAAAAAAGATGTTCTTGGTCCAAACAAGCTACTTGCACTACATGAGCTAAGTATAAGAATAGACTGCTTCTAAACTGCAGCTGTTATGTGCTTAAGCAAACCCTGCTGGGAGAACTGCTTTGTAGAATACCTCTGCTAACACAGACACACAGAGTGCCCTTTAATAGAGGAATACAAAGTGCAGTGTTTAAGGGAAACCTTTTCCTCTTCCAGATTTTTCCTGTGCTTATTACAGGATGTGATCCTAGCATGTCACTTTGACATAGGTTTCCCTTAAATATTTTGTATTTTCATTATCTCTTTGTCATATGCAAGCAATGGAGGCTGAAGGCTCTGTGTGTGTGTTGGGAAATGAAGGGGGGGGGGCTGAGGGAGAATGCTCAAGTTATGTGATAGAAAATGATAGGTGTCGTAAAAAAAACAAACCCACCAAAGACCTAGCTTGGTCATGGTCATTTTCTTTGTATAACAACACTTTTTTTTGTTTGTCCCTGAAGACTAGTAAGATCACTCATATGGTAGTTAATTTTAGATGTATTCTTTCTTAGTCTTTTCTTCTCCCCCCTCCCAAGTCTTCATCCATGCATTTCTGACACAGAACTGTAGCACCTAGGTTTCTAACTGTATCGACTCCATTGTAGCGGTGTGCTGGGTGCCCCTGATCCTTTATGTCTTTATGCTAAATCCCAAATCTTCCCAACAGCAAGGGGTTAATCATCTCCTTTCAATGCGGTTTAAAACTCCAAGCTCTTGGGAATGATGCTTCCATGAGGGTTGAATGTAATTACAAAATAATATGGGTACTTTGTCTTATATTCAGTGAGTAATACTTGCTGGTGTTGCTGCATGTGTTCATATTGGGGCTCTTCCTTCAGTGTACATGATGCAAGGTATTTGCAAATTTCAGCCTTTGGGCTTTAAATGTTGTGCTGTTTCTTCTCTTCCTTATTCACTACAGATTATGTATAATTGATGACCTGCATTTACAGACATGGGTGGTATACAGATGTAAATGTTATTATAGCTTTTATATTTTATGTTCTCTCTGAAAGATCATTTTGTCTTTGAATAATACTCCTGTTCAGATTTTGGGGTGTTTATCTGTAAAAGAGAATATGAAATGGATATTGCACATCGTATATTTCTTAAAAGTAATTTGGAATTTTAGAGTATGGGATTGGTGGTGACTGATACACTGCCTGGATGAGATATATCCCTTTGAAAATAACAGCGCGAGTACATGCCTGCATCTGTCTAACCTCATAATTCACTTTCACATTGGGTTATGGATGTCTGCATTCAGTGAGTCTATCTTCCCTTTAGGTATTATTTCAGCCCTTTGAGATAATAAGGAAAGTTTAATTGCGTTGTTAATTGATTTTTTGCACAACATTATTACCTTGATTGATTGCAGAGTTGATGAAAATGTTAGACACAGGCAGTGTAAAGTATCAGCCCAGTAAGGAGTGGGAGCCTTGTGGAGAATAGATAACCTTGATGTTAAGAGCTATATCCTTCAGATATGTCTTCCCTTGACATATTGATGGCCCTTGAAAAGGGAAAAGCTGATTGTATGCAGAATGCAATCATTAAACCTACTTCAGCTGGCTGTTGATTAATTTGTTTTTTCCTGAAGGATCTAGTTAAAGAGAAGGCCTCACTAATATCAACAGCAGCCATTTTCCAAGCTTCAGATTATTCATAACCCTCTCCTAGAAGAAAGAAAAATGATACTGTCTTGGTTTAGACAGGCAAATTGTCTGAAAACATCCAGTCCAGCTGCTATTTGGGGATTATAACACTCACTTTCCCCCGTTAACTACCGCTTCCTTCACGACCTCTCTTCCTCCTGCCTTCACTATTCCGCTTTGCCACAGCCACAGCTAGCAAAAAGTCACATTTGATGTTTTTTGAATAAGGCCAGTCTCTGTTCTCAGCAAAGATGCCAACAGGGACGTCAAGCTTGTTTTGGCCAAAGACTGAAATACTTAAGTAGCATATAGCTGCTTCCCAGGAGCCCTCCCTAAAAGGACCAGAGAGTTCACTGAGCACACATAAGTGGTTAAGCTTTACTTATCCCTGAAAAGATCTTTTTTGTATATCTTTTAGTTATTGCTTTTGAGATCTTTGAGGTCTTCAGTAGCACAGTTGTGCTGTGCATTGCTTCTCTTGGAGAGCACAAAGGATGCTGTGGAAGTCAGTGTGCCTGGTACTTGCTCCTTCAGGACAGAGTCTGTTCAGTGCTTCCCCGGGTTTAACGCCAGCAAGCGTGTCCTGCTGTTGACTATGTTTAACCAGTGACTGTATGCAACCAGCTTTCCCACTGTGAATTCAAGCAATGGTCTAATCCTGAATTACCATCTACCTTCAGAGCACTTTCTATTTTAACACCATTCACTTTGAGAGCGAAGGTGAAGAGTAGTACCTGTAAGAGTCATTGTCTAAATGACCTGGTGGCAGAGGGAGCTTCCTTGACAGAAAAACAGTCTCGGGATTGAGAGACAGCTTATGTCTTAAGCATTTCTTGTATTTGTATCTGCAAATGGCCCAAGACATCCAAAATATTTATTCAGCTTTAACCAAGCTGCATTGAATATCTTGGAAACAGAATGTGGTGAAGGTTTTTATCCTTCAGTTAAGCATTTAAAGGATATTTGGCAAAGTAGTAGATAGCAGGTTATTGCTTCCTGTTTAGCTTGGTAGTCTCAAAGACAGTCACTGTTAATTTCTGCTTGTGAGTGATACAGTGATCAGTGTTGCTTGATTGTTTGGCCAGATGTGGTTTATTAGGTCCAATGTGCACATTTGCCAGTTGGCTCCTTTTTAATATGAGGACATGTTAACTTACAACATAGTCAAGTCTGACAAATTTGAACCAGACAAATAAGTGAGTGATATTTCAGGCTGTCAAAGCGGGTGAATACTGATTAACTGACACACTCCAAAAGCTCTCACCAATATCCATGCTCCAGTGGAAAATGTTTACTAAGCATAATACTTGTTAGAAAGTCTTTGGTGCTTTGACTAAGCTTTAATGACTCTGACTCTAATGGAGGGGTTTTAATGTGCCGCACTCTCGCTGTTTCTTAGAATCCTATCTTTTATCTTTAGCAAAAGCTTCCATAGAGGCTAAAAGTTCACTTGTAAACTATGTTCTGCTGTCCACTGTGATTTAACTTTCAGCCTCCTTCTCATTAGCATGTTTTTAAAGGGAGGCTGAGGAAGGGGGAAAAGATTCAAGGATATGAAACAATGACAATGTTTTGGCATTCAGCACTGGAGGCAGTCAGCTTTTGGGAGCTAGACTATGGCCTGTAAGTATTTAGCAATAGCAGCTGGTGTTATATGCTATACGATAGAACAAAATTCTGCCAGGAGGCAAGCCCCAGACTTAGTCCACATAACTAGATATTTGCTGAGCACTTTGGGTGTTTGGATCCAGATGCATTTCTGATTTCATTTGGCGCTGCATAGCAATAGCTATAGAAGAGAGAAAGAAGCTCATGAGCTGTGTGGGGTCTGGATGTGTCATGCAAAGTGCCAAATGCCTTCAGCTTCCACTGGAAATCAAGGGAATCCAGGGCCTTATAGCGTCACCTTCTTAAAAAATGTTTGGTTTTATATTAGGAAGAATCTTAGCAATCCTATCATTAGCAATTAGTTAAATGTTTCCTTTGTTTATGAGGAAAAGCTTGTGGAAAGGAGCAAGTAATGGAATGCAAAGAAGGTTCCCTTAACTGTATTGTAATGTGACAGCAACACTATTTCATTATGCTCTTTAATTTTATTTGAGAGACTTTCTTTCCCAGCTTTAAAAATAAAAAGCAACTTGTCTTTATTTCAGATGACTCTCTTGAGAAATTTCAAACCAGTTGAGCCAGACTGAATTTTGCATGGCTTTTTTTCTTTTTTTCTTTCCCTAATGCAAACTCCTCCAGCAGGAACTCGTTTGAGATCCAAAAGCAAGTTTTACTCATGAGATGAGCCAAATTTATGTCTAAACTCTCCAGAAGGGCCCTGCTGCTCAGATTTTGTTCACATAAGAATTTGTAATTTTATTGGAATGCTTGCAGACTTTCCGAACAATTATTCCAAAACTTTGCTTTCTGCCCCATAAATCGTGGTACATTTGTTTCATTTTATCACGGTTGCTAAAAGAGCAAACTTCCCTCTTCCCCCCCCCCCTTACGTTTTACTGCTAATGTAATCTGTGTATGGTTAAAGTTTGTGAAGTACAATATAATTATACTCACTTTCTGTTTTCTTAATGCCCCTGTCATTCTTCATGATTTAACTCCATTGCTGATTAATGCAAGTATTATTAGTACAATGTAGCCCAAAGTATAGAGCAGCCTAAAGAAATGTCTTTTTTGCATATGTTAGCCAAATTAACTGAAATTCTTCTAAATTAATACAGTGAGTGCACACTGAAGAGCTGAACTTTAATATATGGCAGGAATGGGATTTTACAACCTCCTTTTCCTACACCATTCTAAATATATTAAAAGTGTCTCTTACCACTGCAATACTGTTGCATTATCAAATGTAATAGAAAAATGGTTCAAAACAGTGTTAGAATTTATGTTGTCAATGTGAGAGAATAGCAACCGCCCCAGCTGCAATTGAAGCCAGTGGTGTAGACGGATGATCGCCTCCCCCGTACAACATTTTGAACCTTTTGTTCAGACCACTATCCAGTGACATCCTTTTGTAGCCATCTGTATACACAAACTGATGCTCGCTGAGATTAGTCCACCAGAAGTCAGGCTCCTGGGCAAAGGCTGAAAGAAGGGGTTGTATAAATATAGACTTTGATCATGACAGAACAAGAAATTGGCTGCAAAACTAACAAACAGCGTTGCTTTTAATTGTCATTTTGGAATAGTTTGCTGGTGTGGTCCGATTTTTAGACAAATGCATGCTGCCCTCTAGTGCTGATGCTCCCTACTTGATGCTGCCTGGCAAGAGGGAAGCCAGGGAGAGGGTCTGTTTTGGTAGGGAGAGGCCTTGTGCCTGGGTACAAAATTACTAGTCCAGTTTGGGGTATTTGGTCATTAATAGAAAGTAATTAAGCCCTCGTGACATTGGTTTAGAGATGAAGGGTATTTAACAGATATAACCTAACTTGCACTGATATTTATAGAAATTTGTTCTGCCTTTACTACTTATATTAAGACGATATATGAGAGAATGAGATATATGAAGAAGTATTTTAATAGATTAAAAGAACCCATACTTCCTCCCCTCCATCTCTTTCAAGGGTATTCTACGCATTCAAGTGTAAGCATCAATTCATGCATAATCATTGGCATTGCCGAAGCTTTCTGTGTACTTGAGTTTCTTTGACTGCAATATCTAGCTGACTATCCAATTTGTGTCTGAGTAATTAAAAAGAAAAAACCTGCTTTAATTTTTTACCTTATTCAACAAAAAATATTTTGTTGTAAAGTCAGCATTAATTCAATCCATAACATTATTTGAGAGTGCAAAAATGGTAAAGAAACAGTGAAAAGACAAAAGCATTTGGGTTTTTTGTTTGGTGCGTTTTGCTTCATTTTCACTAGAGAGAGACATCCTCTCTCTCCCTTCCACAACATATTTCTCTGATGATAGTTACAATAAGCATAGAAAGATTCCAAAGCAATCCCAAGTGTAGGACCTTAAATTGTAACAATGATACCCGGAGGAGTATGGAACTGGTTAATGATTTAAAGTATTATGCCCTAAATGCTCCTATTTTAGCCAACAGTGGAGAATCTGTAGACAGCACATGCCCAGATCAAAGCTGATCATGTCAATGTCATTCAAGGAGGGAGAGATGCCATCCTTTCCCCCTTCTCTCCCCCCACCCTTTTTTTTTTTTAAACAAAGTATGACATCTGAGGAACAGTGTGTTGATTGTTCCACTGCCAGGATATGCATAATGGAAACATTAGCTGCAAGATAACTTTTAATCTGTCAGCCTAATGGCTCCTTAATGTGTAGAGGGCTTTAAATGTATGTCAGCCAGGGCTGTATAAAGTAATATAGTTTGTGGCCTGAATGGATCTAGATGACTCCTGCACCATGACACAATATGGTTTATTATTAAGTATCAGCTCATCAGCTTATTCCCACGGACTTGGACAAGCTTCTCAATTTTCCAGTTACAGATTATGTGAGAAAAAGCTTGCAATGCATTTTTTTTTTCTCTCCCCTCACCCCCACTTTTCTTTTTCTTGTACCATTTTTTTTCCCCCCTCTTTCAAATTACATGTTTCATCCCCAGCTGCACTGAGAGCCCTGAAGTGTATTTACAGCAGGCTGCACTTTGTCACACATCAGCTTGACTGCTAGTTTACACTGGGCATTTATGCAACTCCCTTGGCCCGGGATACAAACTTCACATCTTTGTATTCCTATCACCTTCACTGCAAATTTTTCCAACATCCTCTCCCTGTTGACTGCTTCCCTTCCCCTCCCCTACTCTCACTTCCCCACATACTCCCTCCCCCCCCCCCCCCAATTCCTACAAACATGCCGGTGAGACTTGACATGTCACAGTACTTGTCTGTGCAGGATACTTGCAATAATTCAGTGTCTTAGTTTGCCTGCTCTGATTCCCCTCGGCTCTAGCTGAGTTATATAATTCCAACAGCATTGTTGTAGACAGATACTGATTTGATTTTGTGCCTTTCAGTATTTCCTTTCGGTGTGAAAGACCACTTTGTACCCCATGTTGTAGGGTGTCCAGAGGAAAGTGTTATCACTTTTTGGCATCCCCGTGCAGGGAACAGAGCAAAGAGGTAATTCATCTCCACTGGATGTGAAGGTTACCTTCTTTTATTGTTTTTACCTTCAGAGGGAGGGGAGAATCAGGATCAGCAGTTTGCTAATGTCCTCCTCCTCTAGGAAACCTGCAACAGACCACAGTCCCTAATCCATAGAGACCCCTTTGGGAGTATTTGGGGGCCACTCTGTGAGTACTGTGGTCATGGTGTAGGAATTCTGCTTTTGCTACAGTGAGCTCTATCCTCAGCCTTCTCAAGCACAACCTAATCCCCTTATGCACAGATAGTTGCATAGGAATTATGCATGATTTTTGCTTGCATTTGATGTCTATCCTCTTAAAAATAATTAATTCATTTATTACATAAAGGAAGTTAATATTTGTGTGTTTTGTTATTTAGCTTTTGTGAGTATTTTTTGGTACTATTTCAGGGGGGGGGTTGTTTGGTTTTTGTTTATTGCTATGTTATTTCAGGTCTTTATAAGATAACCTATCTACAGTATTCAACTGTGTCCCAGCCAAAGGCATTCCCTCCCTTAGCTGTTGTATGCTTCTCTTTCTGTTGGTCCCTCTGTTCTGATTTAAGGAGTCTAGATCCTGTGCCTTGACTCCAACCGGGAGCATTCTGGAAAATGTGATTGCAACAAACGGATTCTGTTCTTTTCCTGCATCACATTGCAGTTTTTGAGCTCAAGCTCCCCCATACTGACAGTGGTTTGTTTGCTGCGGCAGCGGAGTAACCCCCTCTAAGTTACATACTTGGCTGCTTTTGGGGGTACTTAATGACCCAAGTAATCCTTTACACCTTTTCTTATCTTCCAGGTGGTCTTCTCAGATTCCTGTGTCAGAGAATTCATAAACTGGATGATATTCAGTAGAAACAATGAGTCTGTTCTACCTAAAGTCAACATGAAGGACAAAAAGTCTGTCTATAATTTCCTCCCTTATTGTCCTAGAAATTTATAGTTTTAAATTTTTTATTAAATTTGATCTAATTTACAGAACATGGACCAACAACATAGCAGGCATTCTCATTCATTTTTGGCTCTAGCAGATCTTCAGCACTAAAGGATTTCTTGATTCTAATTGCTCAAACTATCGCTCTTGTTTATAAAAATATATTTCTACATAAACTGCGAAGGCCCAATTATAAATAAATGAATGTCTGCAACTCAAAGGAGATGAATGAACCTTGGAAAAGTGACTTGGACAACATTCGGTATTTGCAGGGGGTGGGGAGCAGAAGGAGAGAGAAAAAAATAATCCTTTTTTCTTCTGCATTTGTGAAGTGTTTACCTGGTATTAGTGCTGTGAGACTCAGTAAAACTGGAAGTGCACTATTTGGGCCCAAGTAAATTTCCTGGTTTTTCTTTTTTTCTTATCACTGTTCAATATTTAGCCTCTCTCCTCTCCTCCCACCCTGTTCCAGGTTCCCACCCTTGCCTGCTTCAAATCTTTGCATGGATCTGAATTTCAAGCTGATTTGACTGAATGTCAGGCTAATGTTTTTGTGGGTTTGTTTTTTTGGGGGGGCTTTTTGTTGTGTTTGTTTTGGTTGGTTCCTCAGCTACCCCCCCTTTTTTATTTTGGGGGGTGAGGGTGGGGAGGGGGTTTGTTTTGGTGGGGTTTTTTTGTTGTGGGTTTTTTGTTTTGGTTCGGGTTTTTTTTTTGTTTGATTGTGGTTTTGGTTTTTGTTTGTTTGCTTTGTTTTTAATTATTAATTGGAATTACAAAGCAAATATTTAGAAGGAGCACGCTTTGAAATATTTTGTATTTTTTTACAGCATTCAGTTGTATAAGTATTCTTAATGCTGAATATTAAAATAGATAGCTCAGATACAATTAGAGTGATTTTCTTTTTAAACTTAAAATGACTGCGATAGTTTATATGATTTAGTTCTGCTTCAGTAGAAAAGAATAACCTATGTGCTACTGAAGGTGAGAGGATTAGGCTGCTAATTTCTTGCAAGTCTCTAGTACTTCAGTTCTCATAGAAAATCAAGGTAGAATTGAAAATAAGTTGTCACCTAGACAACTAGATAAAGTTGTTAGAATTTCCATGAAGATAAATATAAAATGTAAAATTAGTAAGCTCCTATACAAAAGGAATTTTTGCTTCAAACCAGCTTTAATTTTCCCTTAGATGAAAAAGCTTTTAAGAGTTATAAATTAATTTGACTGATGGAGGTCTTTTGCCTAAACCAGTAGCATTGCAGACTTGAAAGTGTTTGTTGACAGGTATTTATTCTCCTCTAAATGTTGCAGGTAGGGAATTATTTTCCTTTAAGGGAATATTATATTAATATTTAAGGGAACCTTTGAACTTCTGTTCATTAATTGTAGAATATGCCCAAGTGCCTATGAAAAAAATGATAATGGTCTTGATATTTCATTCTGAAGGGTCTCAAAACAACTTCCAGATTGGTAGTATAAGCACACTGAAATGCACCCAGCTTCTTGGTGGAACATGGCAGCTGTTTAATAGCCCATAACAAAACTATACAACAGCAGGTTGTGGAAAAAGAGATGAATATGGATCAACTACAAATTGGCAGTGGAGAATTTAGGTACTGTACTCAAACTGAAGTTAGGTGAAGTGGAATTCTACTAGAATATTGAGTCTGTTTATGAAGGGCTACACTTTGTCAGACCACAGCTCCCCGTGTGAAAGACAGGCAAAAGACTGTGTGCTGAAATGTAATCCTTGATGTATACTGTAGACCAGTGTGTTTGACAAACAAATTTAATTGCGAATACTTTGCTGTTTGCACTTGTAGAGGCTGTCCTGGATTTTTTAAAAACATTTCATGTTAAAATGGGTGCCTGAGGGGCATCTTGGGCAGATGTGGCAATAGGTTTTGATGGGGGTGGCAAAAGTGTTGGCTCAATTACATAGTTTTAGTAATTACTTTTTAAAAAAACTACATGTTACTGGAGAAGGCTGTGCTGCTAAGAGCTGCCCCAGGTAGGAGGGCTGAGAGGTGGCTGCTTTGGGTTTTTTTTATAGATGTAGAGCATTTATTTGCTAGGGGAAAGAAAGGCAATAAGATGCTACCAGACAGCATTCCCTTAAGTCCCTGTTGGCCTGAGCTAAATTTTGACTTGTGACTGAAGCTGTACGATCTGTAGGTTTAGCCCATCTAGACCAACTTCTTTGTACCATTTTCTATATAATAAATAAAGATCTGTAAACTTTTTTTGCTCTAGGAAAGTATATGGAGGTCCAACTACACCATAGCTCTCTGCAACACACTCCAGATTTAAAAGGAGTAAACATGACTTGAATAATTTTTCATGAGCTTTAGTATGCATGTATTTATTTATTTATTTATTTTGATAATTGGGTTTTCCCTCAGTTAAGGAAAAGCTGGTGTTGCTGACATTACAATGTGTTTGTGAAGAAAGACTGATACCACAACCCATGCAGGCAACAGCAAGGTCATTACTTACCCAGCATAATTAGAACATCCATTACAAAGCGGGAAAACATTTAAAAGATAAAGAGTGAATTTAAAAATTATTCTTCCCAATATATTTTTTTCCATAATTATAGTTTTAACAGCTTGTGGTGATGATAAAAGCAGCTACTAAAGAAAAATTAGAAGCCTCATTTGGGAAAGATGATCCCTCAAGAGACCTTGTGTTGTCATTTCTAAAGAACCACGAGCAGAAACCTCATTCAGGATGCTGTGTGTTGTTTTGATGTATAGGGGGTATAGTTAGCTAATTATGGCAAATGCTGGATATTTTAATTAAAAAACATCACAACAGCCACAGATGTATTGTTTCCCCCTTATTCTTCCCCTTGTCTGTGTGCAAAAATACAAGTATACTCCTGCCCCTCCACTGCCAGGAATTAATGCCATCGCAGATAGGCAGAAGAGAAGCAGTGGGTTTCCTAAATTCATATGTGATATATCTTAGCATAAAAAATTCTCATTACAGCACACAAGCTTTTTGTAGTTTTCTGAGTTTTCTGTGGTTGCCAAAGGGAGGTGGGAAATGGAGAGGAAAAACAAAACAAAAAAACCAACCAGTCACCACATGTAATTTATGAGCAGGATTATTGTTTTACAAATAACCTTCATGATAAGTAATATCTCATGGCAACATTTTCAACCGTGCTTTTATCAAGACTCTCTGAGTGGTGTGTATAATATGCCGGGCAATTGAATCACAGCTGTGTGCCTGGGTAGGGAATCTCTGCGGAGACAACACTTCCTTAATTTAAACAATTGTAGGCTGCAGGAGTTCAAAAATTTCAGCTGACTTTAACTGTCACTAGCCCAAGCACCTTTATCCCCAGGCGAGCAGCAGCAGCTGGATTTCATTTCCTGCTGCCTGACTGTCCGACATCTTTGCTGAACATCCCGGGAACTGAGCGTCTTTACTTTAAGGATTTTATTCAAGGTGACAGCTCCTCACACTTTAGCGTTCAGATCACCTCAAGTAGCTGAGATATCAGTGAAAATGAGAGCACTTCTCCAGCAAACTCCAAATTTAGATTGACTGAGGTTATCCTTAGGCCTCTAGACCCAGCCTCCACGACAGCACAGGCCTGCCAGTAACTTCAAAACTACAGTGGAGTTTGTAATGATGTCTGGGGAGAAATATTCTGCTGGAGCAGTGGAGGATACTATAAGCGATAGGAAATGATGTCAGATTTAGTTAGGGCTGGAGACAGTGTTAGAATATACTTGGCATAATATGGTACCGGTATCTCTGTCAGCATCTCTGTTTTCTGTCACGGCACACAATCCCGGGCCTGTCTGTATCCCTGACAGTGTCTTTTCAGATCAGGTTATTGCCAACTCAGGGACTGGCTCAGTGCAGCACCATACAGCCCTCTTTGTTTGAAGTCTGCCCTTTTGTCATTAATGCACTTGATGTCTATTTAAATCTGACGGTGAATGCAGTATCTGTTTTCCTGTCAGGAGATCATTGACAATATTAATACCTCATGTCCTTGCCTCATTTTCTGAGCACTGACACCTAGCCACAGTCTCCAGCATTCATCAAACAGCGCTCTGTCACCAGCATCTCTATAAACAGTCTTGCTTCCAGTCCTTAAGAACTGTGGCAGACCTCAAACAAGACTTTTATCAATGCCAGTGAAAAAGAAGTCTGAAGAATGCCATTAATAAACCGTTCGTACCCTGTACATTTAGAGCTCTAAATGGTCTTGCTACCAATCTAATGCCTGCTGCAGTTAGACTTGGAACATCATCTGTTTTGGGGGTGGAGGGGAGGGAAAACCTTGCTTTTTCATTAGATGCTTGGTTAGGAATGATAATATCATCCCTTGAATGTGGAAACTGTTCCACTAGTGAAATTATTGAAGTTCTGTGGAAGTGGGAAAAGGGATCAGGCACTGCACCATAGAGTCCCCATTTGTGTAATCCTTAAGAGGGATGTGTTATTCACAACAAATGGCAGGCCTATCAATTCCTCCACTTCCAGCCTCCTTCCCCTTCCCCCCAGTGTGTTTGTCCTGATGTCTTAAAAGGAAAGAAGAGCATGGGTTAACATTATCTTGCACAGCCCATTCCTTCCAAGGCTGTAGTTGCTTATCTGATGCATGTTATACTGGAAAAATAGACACAGAAAATAAAAGCTTTTATACTGAATTCATAGTGCAAGATGGCACAGTATTTGGTATGTGAGTCCTGGAAAGCTAAAACAGCAACAAACTGAGGATCTGCTCCTCCCCCATCTTTATCCTTTATGTAAGACAGTGTTTGTCTCTTGTGGGCTAGGTTATATTTGTCCTTATGGGGATGAGCCAGGTACTTCAGTGTCTGCTGTGTTAAGACACTTTCAAGTAGAGGAGGCCCTTTCACGTCTCTTCCATGCATGGGAGATGACTTTAATTTGACTATGTGTGCATAAGGGCACAAAGAACAGCTCAGCTAGTAAGATTTAGCATTTTTGAGGATGTTCACAGGTGGGATGTGACTGAATTGACACTTATATATATCACTTAGTACCATCAGAGGGGATGCTTTTGAATAAGGTAGTGAGATCTGCAGGTATGTGTCTCACAGCAGTTAATCCTTCCTCAGGCATCTTGCCACCTGTGCACACTAAGAATAATGTGCCTAGTCTCTCAAAAGCAGTATTCTGATTAATTTTTGAAAGCATCCTCTATGTACTAATATTTAGCATAATTTATAATTGCAACTTGTGCATGGCATGTGAGGCTTTGAGCAACCTGGAATAGTGGAAAGTGTCCCTGCGTGTGACTGGGGGGTTGGAACTGGATGATCTTTAAGGTCCGCATCAAACCCAGATCATTCTATATTATTTGAAGACCCGTTTTGGAAATGTTTTTTATGGAATTTTTATTTGTATGTCTGGCAAAAACACTGGAATCTGGAGAGCTAACTGTTAGGAAGTCTCAAGTTCTAAGAAGTCCATGTTCTAAGAAGCCAATGACTTTCTGCAAGAATTTCAGCTGATCACTTCAATTCTCTAAAGCAGGAATAGCTTCAGCTGCTTGCGGGATGACTTTATGAAAGTTTGAAAGGTTTTTCCTGGATCCATGTGAAACTTGTAACTATTTGCTACTTTTTTGTTTTGTTTTAATTATCAGGAAAACCCTGTAAGCATGTAGTAGGGAGATTGCAGAGAGTACAAAATGCAACTTCAACCCAGACTTTCTGGTTTTCAAAAGCAAGAGAGAGGTGTTTTGATTTAAAGTACAGCGTATGATATTTCAGTGTTATGTCATTCCATTTTTGAAGACACTTGTGGATGTACGTTTAACAGGATGGGTCATGCATATATGTAAACACAGGTTTTCCCAGTGGATTCAAAACTGCCGACTGAAATAGTAAAACTGAATACAAATACACAAACTTTCTTTTGCAGGACAAGAGAAATTGTTTCTTCCTCTCCTTCAAATTTACCTAGTTATGTGTTTTATTTGCATATTATGCCATTGCTGTCCTAACTGTAATTAATTTCTTTTTATTGTAGGTATTTTGGGAAAATGCCGCTACATTTACTATGGAAAACATTCCGAGGGCAATAGATTCATCCGAGATGACCAGCTGTAAAACACAGCATTGTTTTGTGCCTCTCTAGTCCCTTCACATAGAAGCACAAATTGCATCTAAATTTCAAGCATGTAACTAAAGTCCTCTAGTGCCTTCTGCTGACTTTGCCAAGCCTGTCAAGATCATCCTTCTATCTTAGTCTGAGTAGTCGCATAGAGATTGACATGATTGCCTTTAAGCAGGTCCCATCCACCAGTGTGACAGACAGCTGCAGCGGAGCACCCAGCCTGACAGGAGGAGCACCATGATGGATTGCCTGGTCCAATCGCTGCTCGCAGAAGAGCAGAGGTCACACCTGGTGCTTCAGTGAGCATGCTCCATCGGCTGGTGCCTTAGCACAAGCAGAGCATTTTATCTCCAGCTTGCCTGTGGAGTTCAAGTGGCTGGTGATATCCAAGTGTTTATAAAAGAGAGGCTATAATTTCAGATGAAAAAGCCCTTATTGGTTCTTTTATTTTTTTTTTCCCTGTGAATTAAGTGCTTGTGTTTCTATCGTCTCGTACATGCTTAGACAAATCCTCTCACTGTGTTTTTTTGGTTCGGTGTTCCTCCACCCTCTCACCCCTAGATGAGTCTAGATAGATTATTTTTAGTTCCAACATGGAAAAAAAGAAATCCTTAAAATATTTTGGCCATGCAAAGTACTATCAATTTGTATAATTGTTTTTATGCAAACAGATTTAAGCCATTTAACAAACAAAATTTCTAATTCTTCAATTACATCTCAACATTTACTAAGTCTGACCTTCAGAAAAGCAACCATTTTTTCAGTGCTGCAGAATAGTGGTGCAGTTTAACTGTACATACTTGGAAGAAGCCCTCAGTTATGATATCAACAGTGTGTATTATTCCTGGTTTATTGCACAAGATAATTTTAATTTGTACAGCACCAGCATTTAGAATTAAACATTTAAATTTGGAAAGAAAAAAGTGCTTAAAAGGAATGATATAAAATAAAATTGCCACCAAATAGGTATGATTATTCAGAGGAGAAAAAGTCAGTAAAAGTAACTGGTTGAATTAACATGATTAACAGCTTTATTAACATGTTACAGAGACAAGTTATTAACCCATTTTGATGTCTGTGTAAGAAAGGCTATTGTCAAATTTTTGGTGAAAAAAAAATGCATGGCATATTTCCTGCTTTTCTGCTGAACAGGTTGGACATATTTAGAATCATGAACTTGTTAGTGTAAAAAAAAAAATCCCAATATTTCATGTATTCCTTGTGTTAAGTGCCACTAGATACAATGGGATTAGCTGAGGAATATGCAAAACTTCTGACCTTTGAACTGTTCCAAACCTGTGCATATTGGCTCTCAACTGAGAGCCATCAATGTCTGCTGTTCTTGTCTTCTTTGAAATTGTTTGGTGGTCTTTATTCACTTACCTGGTTAAAAAAAAAATGTCAGATTTTAGAAGTTGCCTACTTTGGGGGGCTATTGAGCTAGTGTTGCAGGTGGAAGTGAATTGGATATTGAAGCCAATCATTAAATCAGGTTTGACTGTTGAAAAAGAATGAAACACTGACAGAGTGACAACGAAAAGCTTGCTGCTGCTGAACATTCCAGGCCTTACTCAGTAAATGTAAGCCTTCCCTCACACTGGAAGTCTATAATAAATCTTTAACAGATATTTGAAATCAGCGATGAATGTAGAAGGATCCAGTTCACACCACCTGTGGTTCAAATTGAGTTCTGAGATGTTTGCCATACAAATTGATGTCTGGGAAGCACATTTTGTCCACTTTTAACTCCTCTACTATTGTCATAAATGGCTAGAAATGAAATGCCAATTCACATTAGAAGTCCTAGGAGATGTTAGATAAAGGGAAACTACATGCATTTCTTTAATCAAAAATATTATTAGAAATATTTAGGGCACTTGTCACTTGGTCACGAAAATAAAACAATCCCAGTTTGTTCCTATCACACTGTGTGTTTTGAAGCCTCCACGCATGTTGGCCATTGGATATTACAGGCAGCAGGGTTCTGAATTAGGGGTGTTCAGAATAATCTGATGTCACTTTCAGTCTGGTTGCATATGTGTTCTTGTCTTTATAGAAGGCTTTAACCCTGCCTCAAACAATAAACAGCACTTGCAAACTGACCGCATGATTTTTCCGTCTTTATTTTGCTTGTTTACTTTTCCTAATGTCAAAACCATTTGTATCATTTCTTGGAGTGTTTTCTTCCCAGCAAAGCTTTGGAGGCAAACATATTTTTGGAATGAGATGTGATTAAAGTCACTTCAATTTTGATTTTTGTTTTCATTTGGGGGATTATATACCTATAATTAAATATGGTAAAGGCATAATTAAAATTTGCTCAAAGGGAATTCACATCAAATGTCTCTGATTCTGGAAGAATCTATGTATAATTAATGAGTAATCTATGAATAATTATTTGATATTGCTAACATGTATTAAGGTATTATTTAGAAACAAGCATGGTTGTTTATATTGTTTATGTTAACACCATTCTTTTTTAATAAGCGGATAACTTAATTTTCAGGTGTCTTCTGCTGAAGTTCAGTTTTAAGAGATGGAAACTCTTCAAACCTGGGGCTGCTATCTACACTTGGTTCTTTCCTCACTGGAAACTGCGCCTGAATTTCTTAAGTGAGCTGAGCATTGTTTAAGATGAAAGCTGCAGTGAAATTACCTGAGATTCCACTCTCTCTCATTCACTCCCCCTTCTCCATGCACGAGTGCATCTTTTCCTCTGAAGATTAACTAGGCTGTTAAAAATAAAAGATTTGGTGTAGAGCTATAAGGATTTATTCTATGATTTTAAAAGTTTTAAAATTCTATGATTTTAAAATATGTATCTTTCCAAGGAGCCACTGAGTTCTTATTTTGTTGTGTTGTCACAAGAAAAATTTTGGCCAGCCATGTTTTGTGCCTGTGAACAAGGTTTGAGATAGAAGGTGTGCTTGAATAAGTAATCTTCAAATACTGAAACCTTTTTAAATAAACACCCAGACTTCAGTCTTATGTCATTTTGGTCATAACCAGTACTTTAGCTTTTGGTAGGCATCATGTCTTCTCAAGTGAAGATGAGGAGGCAAATGGTTTTACTTGGAGCGGCCTGTAGTAGCTGTGCTTCATGCATTCCTAACTTTATGCATTGAAAATGTTAATTCCTAACCTTTTAATTAAAAATAAGGAAAAAATCCCAACTACAATATTGAAGTGAAATTCTAAGATTAATGACCTTCAGTGAAAATCCTACTGTTACGGATACACAGACTTAACTTTATAAAAAATTGGCTCTAATTGAATGTGTTGCATGCATAAATGATTTATGGGAATGCTGAAAGTATGCTACCACTGAAACCACTTTTTTCTCCTTTGTTAGGGCTGAGACTCCAATACTTTTTCTAATTTTTGCTTTACTCAAACTATGAGTCCCTTTGAAATCAATGTTTTTATCCATTAGAGGTAGGGGTAATGGTATTGGAAAGCCAATCTGCAGGTCCCTTTTTAATATATTTGGTTCTCTGAGCAGGACATTGCATGATTGCTGGATGTTCAATCGTCATACCTTTTCAGGTGAAAAATCATTGTATGTTGGTCTAATGTTGCTCCCATTTAAGGCAGAAGAAGAAACAAACCTGTCTGTGCTTTTGAAAATTCTTTCGTTTTCATTACAGGGTTCACTTGCTGCCAGTGGGATGTATTAATATTTTTCATTCCTGCCAACAATATGAGCATGTTGGGAAATGTTTACCCTCAGTAGAACTTTGCTTGATCAGCCATTGTGGTGAGGTTATGAATCAGCCCATTTTATACTGACTCACACTGAGTCTTGCCACATAATTCTTCTTTATGTGGTGTGATAGTTGGCTCATGAGTCTCTGCTTGCCCATTTTGGGAAAGTTTATTTTTTTTACTCTCTGTACAACTGTCTTTCTGCTTTTTTAAATGGTTGGCATATGTGGAAGAAAGAGGTGGAATTCCGCTTTCTAGAGGTGTGACCCTATAGCCAAGATTGAGGCTGTGTGTTTGACACTTAGAAATCTAAGTATCCATTTGCAGGATGGGTTTTGCATGGCTTGCTAGCTGTTGTCCTCTGTTCCTAAAGAACAGACCTTTCCTTTCTAGCTGTGTCCTTGTCTGCTTCAATTGCCATGTCATTGCTCTGCAAGCAAGGGATGGCATGAAATAGGTACGTGCTCCCATTTTGTTTGTAAAGTGAAATTTATGCTTCACTGCTTGCAGTATAACAATTGAAATGCATAGTATGCTTTTTCAGAGTTTTTATATGTACACCTAGTAACTGTTACCTCTTACAAGTCTTTTTCTGCTCTTCAGTTAAATCTGTTTTCTGCATTCCTTTCTACTCCTAGTAATTGGAATAAACCAAAACAAACAAGATATGATTATTAGAAAATTACCATCTAAAGATGTTACTGTGGGACCATGCCTATGTAAACAACTCTATGTGATAGGTGAGCATTTTTATACACAAATGCTGCTAAATCGCTTGAAGGACTGAAATGTCTTCTTCTTTGGAGCTTTCTTGGAGTTAGCCTGTGACTGTGAGCAACCACTATAGCCTTTGATTTCCTTTTGTCACTCTTGCAGTATTAGGTCATAAGAGAATGTTGTCTTATCTAAATGAATTAATGTTCATTTTACTTCTACTATTATCCAAATAACCTACCAAGATCTTGGATTATATGAGAGTTAGGCCCAAGAAAAATGGCTTCTTCCAGACATGTGTAGCCTGTTCTTAAGTCTTTAGAGTATTTTCTTTGGCGATTTGTTATGTGAGAATGTTCAAGATATATTCAGCACTACTAGTTCGTCAAAGCTGGTTGAATGAATATATTTTCTGTATGCAGTACTAAAGCAGCTGAATCTTTCTAAAAGTTACCTTATAGGTTAGGTGACTGATGGACTTGCCTCTGGTGGGGTTGTCAACCTAAAGCTGACCCTTTCTTAGAGTTGCTGACAATTAGATTAAGGTTTCAGACCAGGATTTTCACAAGCCTTCAAGGAGCAGATATTTTTAAGGACAAGCTAAGTCATGGTTATAGTACATTCACAAATATCATCATCATCTCAGCATCCTCAGCATTTTAAGAAAACAGCATCTTGCAAAATATATTTAGCTCTAGGTTAGTCATGTTTATAGGTTTTAATGTAACATATATTCTACATTATCACATTGCATGCAATGTTTGTGCTGTGAGTGCAAGTTCCTTAATGTGGAATTCTCCCAGCATGAGTTTAAAATTTCTTGCAAACATTTTGCATTCTGATTGAAAGTTGTGCTGCCAATTCACAAACAGAACTGTGAAGTCTAGTTTTATCACAATCCAGAAGTTTAACAGATCATCTCACCTCTCATCCATAGATCCCCATAGATCAGAACTACAGCCTTGTGTTATTAAAGTTTTACAGTAAAATATATAGAAATGAATCTGTTTGGAAATGTGGGTATTAAATGTAAGTTTTAATTCAGCATTATATTAGGATATATATATGTGAAGAGGATATATATGATAATATATATGATATATATGTGTGAAGAGGAGCTTCACAGGATCTCTTCAGATCATACTCCAAAGAAAATCAGTGGCAGAAGAGTGTAGCTTAACAAATTCTACATTACTTTTACATTTGAATGGGGAAAATCAAATAAAGAATACAGAGATAAAACTGAAATTGATATTTTTGCCATAATTTTTATCTATGATTTGCCTCCTATTATTAAATTAACACTATTTTTGCAATTGAGTATGTAAGATTCAGTATAGGGAAAACAAAGAAAGATTTCTGAAGAAAATCTGCTCATTCATTTTATAGGCTTCTCTGATTTTATAAGACCTTTGTGCACTCAATTATCTAGCATTCAGTGTTTCTATCAAGTAAGCAGACAGTTGCGGACTTCAGGGAATTTTCAAACACACGTGCTGTTCAACCTTTGCAATTTTCTTTTACCTAGGAATTGTTTTCAGAAATTCCCATATAATGAAATTTCTGTTTAAGTTGATAGCTGTAAATGAAGGAACAGTTGCTTCATTTCCTTTTGACAATAAGCCAAATTCATCCCTGGTGGAACTCCATTGATTTAACTCTACTTGAGCTAAGCTACACTGGGGATGAATTTGGCCAGCTTGATATTTTTTTTATTCATCTTTTCTTTAATTTCCTTTAGCTTAGTAGTCGATTTAGGGCTGGTCAGAGGATTACAATGCAAGAGAGGGGAAAAGCAAAACTTCTCTGCTCAAGAGTCATTTCCTATTTAATACCCTACTGATTTAACCATGACTTGTAATGTGTTTCAGGTAGCCAAATTTCAACATCAATTTTGGAAGAAAGTTCACTATACTTTGAGTCTCCTTCCTTGGCTACTTCCCAAACCACCAAATCACCACTTACTATACAAAGCACATATTGTAAAAACCAATGAAAATGTCAGTACACTGGGAATTATTTGGATAAACTGCAGTTATCAACTGATGCCTGATATGGTTATCTTGAGCTCCAGTGATTGCACACCTCTTTGACCATTACTTCAGATGCTGGTGAATCTGCAATATCTCAGCATCTGTAATGCCAAACATATCTTACCCCCTAGCTACTGCTTGTTGCACTTCGGTTTCTGAGTCTTGGGTGACTTCTGTCCATGTGTTTCTCATGCCAGATCTTTTTTTTTTTTTCCATTTCTTTTCTATAAGTTTTGTTTGATTGGTTATTTTGGTTATTAAACAATAAGTTTCAAGTTTGAGCAAAAGCTGAAAGTGTCATTGTTGTGGTTTAAGCCCAGTCATAACTCAGAAAACCACACAGTCTCTCTCTCACTCCCACCCCCTTCCTCCCCCCCACTCCTGGAGGGATGGGGAGGAGAATCGAAAGAATGTAACTCCCACAGGTTGAGATAAGAATAGGCCAGAGCTAAGGTGTATAACACAACCCACTGCTGCTACTACCAATAATAATAACGATAAGGGAAGTAACAAGGGAAGAAAATACAACCGCTCACCACCCGCCGACTGATACCCAGCCCGACCAAGCAGTGATCTAACCCTTCCAGGTAACTGCTCCCAGTTTATATAGTGGGCATGACATGCTGTGGTATGGAATACATATTTAGTTAGTTTGCGTCAGGAGTCCTGTCTCTGCTTCCTCCCGGCTTCCCCTCCTCCCTGGCAGAACATGAGACTCAGAAAGTCCTTTGTCAGAGTAAACATTACTGAGCAGCAACTGAAAACATGGGTGTTATCAGCGCTGTTCCCAGGCTGAAAGCCAAAAACACATCACTGCCCCAGCTACTAAGAAGGAGAAAAATGACTGCTACTGCTGAACCCAGGACAGTCATTCAGCAAAAACTACGACTGAGCTGTATGTGCTTTTTGTATGAATCTTGTAAATCCACTATGTTCACCGAGGTGTTAGCAAACCCAGTCTGAATGTCAAACCTCTAGCAACTCTCCCAAATCAAGCTAGCTCTGGGTTTCATTATGAAAGGGTTGCACAGCTGTAGCTAAACCCTTATTTTCCACTTTCAGCTGTATTTATGAGGCTGAGTAAAAAAAAAAAAAAAAAAAAAAACCAACAAAACAAACAAACAAAACCCCACAAACAAACCAAAAAGAACCCCACCAGCTGTTAATCACAAGTTTAAATCATGAGCACATTCTGAGTCTTATCCTCTTTCCGTTGATGCCAGTGGCAAAGCTTTCAACATCAATGGCAGTAGGCAGAAATATTGCAAAATATAGGTATTCACACCCACTTTTAAAGTTAAAAAGAGAGGTCTGCCTTAAACTGACAAAGCCAGGAATAGGATGATGCACCTTTGAATGTTTTGCTCTATTTCCATGTTCACTTTTGCTCCAAGAAATACCTAGTGGCACTATAAAAGCAGATACAAGTTTCAACTTGCTTCACAGGTTTCAGGCTTGTATTTTCTTATGGGGCATCAAAAAATATATTAAAGTAAAACCTTTGACATAAGGAATCAAAATATTTGGTGTAAAGAATGAATGTTTATCACCCGTGTTAAAGAAGCAACCCAGATTCATTAATTTTGAAGCAACTGCTGCCTTGATAAATTTCTGGAATTTTTGCAATGGAAAAATTCTGTTACCTATCGAAATGGAAATTTATATTATTTTACAAAATTTTAATCTATTCCAAAATTAATTATATTTACACATTTAGTGAGATCTGATGGGTTTGTTTTGTTTTGTTTTTGTTTTTAATCAAAACATGAAACATTTAGTCTATAAGGCATTCTGCTACATCTGCCATTTTGGTTTTAAGGCTTAGTAGGTTCAGGTTTTACCTAGCTGTCAGTCTTAGCTTCACTGAAATATCTGAAATCAGATCAAACACTCTAGACCTGCAGATTGTGCTAAGGGATGTTTTACAGGAAGGTAGAGAAGTAGATGTCAGGAGCATGAGATGGAATAGGCATTTTCAGTCCTGTGTCTATTTCAGTAGTTTACTTTTTAAAAGTTATTAAAATAAAAATATGTCCTAGTTTCCCTATTGGAATAAAATAGCTAATATAAATTTACCTGAGAGGATCTTGAGCCTTAGTTGACTAAAACATTCCCAGCTCTGCTGCTATAACATAGCAAAATGAATTGTGGTTTCACTCTGGTTTTATTTTTTACAAAATGCTATATTTGAAACCACCTTCTTTTTCAGTAAAACTAAATCCTAAAAAATGTCACTGTTAATACCATTGTTAAAATTCATCCTTAAGGGCATTCCAACATTAACAGCAATGTTTACAGTTGTATCTTTTAGAGCAGTTTGAATTTGAGGCCACAGTGTGCCATATTTTGTGAAAGCTTATTTTCATGTGACTGTCCTGCTTGTGTGTTTGAAAGCATATCTGTAAGTGCAACAGAAAGCTGTGGCTATGGTTTCTTGTTTAACTGTGGCTGTGTCCTGCTTGCAGGAACTGTAGTAGTTCTTGGCTAAAATACAGAATGCTACCTTTTATGAGAAGTCTCATCTCCTGCTGGTAGGCTACTGCTCCTCATCCCTACTGAAAAGAAAGGTAGCATCATGAAAGGTTTGGGAAACTTGTTTGTCCTCAACTAACCATAGCTGTGTAATTAAGGATAATAAATATATTCTGTCCCTTTCCACCTTTCTCTCTGCTACTGAGTCACTGATTTCCTAATTTTGTGGAATGCTAAAGTAAATTCTTGACACTGTGCAGTAATAGTTCTGGTTATATGATTCTATAATTTGTTTTGTATTAACTTTTTCATTTAGCCTTCAGTAGAGCAAAGAAAAAGGTGACTGCAGAAGCATTCGCTTTTAAAGTAACTTACCTGGAGTTTAATCATCCTGAAGTTAGAATAGAAGTTAATGAATTTTTATGTTTGGAATTATGGCCTTTCATCTAGCAATAAAAAAAAATGGTGAAACATGCTTCAAAGGAAAAGCAAAACGAAACAAAACCCTGGTGCCCCCGAGTGTCACAATTAAATGCACAGCATGTTGGGTACCTATCAAAGGCTGAGCACTCACTCAGGACTGTAATGTTCATCCATCTAAAGGGAGAATAGCTGCATTTTACTCGAAGTTTTGGCAGTGCCCTCTGCAATATCTCAGGTTACCCTCTGCTGAATGATCATCTTCCATCTGAGCCCAGCTTTCTCCACAGTCAGATGCAGATAGGCAGAATCCTTCCCCTAAAAAGCAATCAATCCCTCTGGGATTCCTCTGGGGCTACTAAGGAAATAGGCATATATAACATATTTTGAAAAACATGAAATGAAACTGCATGTTTGCACACGTGTGCAAGCTCGTGTGCCATCGTTGCATTTCTCTGTGGTCTTAAAAATAAGCTCAACCAGAAGCCTAGATAATTATTTTCTTTTTTCTTTTTTTTTTTTTTTCACTGCTAATCAAATCCAACTGAAACATGTCCAGTTGAAATGGGCATAGAGAGCCCTAGAGTAAAATTACACAGTGTGAAACTGTGTGAAACATGTCTGGCCATCCATACACAGTCACAGATAATTCTAGGAGGATGTGAAAAACTCAGGCTGCCCAGGGAAAAGGAAGAAAAATTACTATTTATTATAGCAATTAAACCCAAAGGGAAAATGCCATCATCAAGGAGTCCAGAGTTTTAGGCATTTAATTTTTTTATATTTTTTTTTTTATTTTGAAAGACAAAGGAATCGTAATCTGATCTTAAAAGTGACATGTATTTATTTTAAGTGAATGATAATGATACAAGACTGCTCTCTTCTTCTGAATTGCGTTTTCAGCTCCTGGAGTACTGCCCTGATATCCCTTAGTGTCCATTAGCAGATCCATTTTCTACCCTTAAACTACATATTCTTATCAAAATGTTAATTCTTCCAAGCCTTGAAAATAACATACTGATACACTGTGTATTTTATATGCCAAATTATTCCACTTTAATGGAAAAAGAACAGAAATGTTAAGGAATTCATGTGTATCTGAGTTGTGCACATCAGTCTTCTAAGGCAGCGCATAGCAAAGGTCAGAAATAGCCTAGCGCTGTGTTTTGTGTAGCTCATCATTCTATGCGAAAATGTGCCCAAGTTCCTCCTAAAACATTGTTTTCAAGCATGGTTACTACTGAATATATTTCTAAATGACAAGGTTTATTTGTCTGTATTTTGATATGTTTCAGGGGAACTCAGGCTGACAGTTAGAGGAGGTAGGAAGAGGGAGCCACAACAAGTTCCACCCAAATACAAAATGTCATTTCTTCCCTAGCTAGGATACAGAAGCATCCTGATGAAAAAAAGAGCAGACATTTAAAAGTTTCTGACATGTGTCACAGATGCAGCCATTGAGCCACTGTTCCTGATGTAGCTCGAAATGACAGCATCCAAGCCATTGGAACTGGCTGCGGGACATTCAAAGTTTGGTGTGTGTCGCGTTTAATCCTTGTCATGGCACATCTAGAGAATAAAATAGACAAATGGACATGGGCAGTAGTGATAGTTCAAAAAACTTAAAATAAAGCTTCCCAGTCTAATTGATATTACCAGGCTGTACTAACATTTACCAGCCACCAAGTAGACAGACAGGAGGTCAGCACCCTTTTTTTCTGCAATTTTCCCCTACTCAGAAGGATAAGTCTTTCAAGCTTTCTCTAAGGGTGACCCAAATACATGAACTGTTTACTCAGAAAAAACACTGACTTGCCAAAGATACTCCTTAATAATCAAAATACATAAAGCAAAAAATCTTCAACCTCTGATGAAGCAACTTGTCATGCATATGGGCCATGTTATTTATTTACACTACCTTAGGATCCAGCAATAATGATGATTATTGTACCAAAGAGTTGATAATTTATTGCTTGTACTACCTCTGGATATTTTATGACCTTCATTTCTGATTATTTCCTTGTGAAGTTGAGGTGCAGGCACCATAAAATAACATTCTTTTTAAGTTTTCATGTTGTCATCTTCTTTCAAGTAGGGTGTCTTTTAATGCTGGCCCAGAATGCTTGTGTACATAAAACCGATTGTCTACAGTGGCCCCAGGACTGCAGCACAGCACTGGAATCAAGAGCTTCACATCTAGGTTTCCAGAGAATTTATAGTCAGCAGCTCATTAGCTTGTCATTGATTGCAGGGGATGTGTGCCTGCTCCTCATCTAACTTCCAGTTTAACACTAGGGGATATACTTTTCCATTTAGCAGCCTGAGAGGTGAATACAGAGGATTCAATTTTAGCATTTTCCAAATACAATCAGGCTCTGATAATGTGAATCCCCTGGCAAGCTTAAAAATAAATAAATAATCTTTTTATTAAAAAGGCAGTGGTACCTACAGGCTATTGGACTGATTTCTACTTAAATCTTTTGGCTACCTAGGCATAGTGATAAATCAAGTATGGGTTTAAAAGTACTTCCTTCTGTATGTTAAACCAGGCTTGTAAGTCTTCCACAACATTATAGATGTTATGGTGGTGGAAGAGAAGGTATAATGAAGGAATGTTTAATATACATATTTTTTTGTACAGCTTTATTAGAGGTTTGACAAATATATTTGTTACCACCTGCCTATCCATCACATTTTTGGGAAGAAATGTTGTATCACTTTGTTGTTTAAAGTTCAAAAATACTTTTTAAAAAATCTTTTTTCTCTTTATCTTGGCATGCAACAGCAGAGCCAAAAGCTTGAAAGTGTTGTGAAAAACATATATTGGTCTACTTCTATCCTAGGTCAGAAATACGAAAAAAAAAAATGTCACAAAAGTCCCCTTTTTTTTCTCTATTGTAAAACATAGCTTCTGGAGAAGTCAAGTTAGTGTACTAACTTACAATGAACTCTGAATGTTTTGAGGTTCTCCCTTTGGCAACCTTAACACTATCTACACTGATATTCAAACTTGGTTGACTTGGTTGCCCTCTGTAAGAAAAGGATGCTCAGAATTGGATGTCTCCATTTTAAGTGATTTCTTATGCCTTGGAGGGTATTCATGAGGTATTTGCCTGGTGAACCTCTTCCTATGTCTAAATTCGAGAATGGTGAGGCTGATAATTCAGTAAGGAGGTTGCAGCAGGCATTGGTATTGCAGAGGCACAGAGCAGGTAGCTGCTGGCTTGCCCGCAGAGGCTTTGTGTAGAGCAGATAGTACCCCCACAGTACCAATGAAGGAAAAATTAGTTGAAGGTCTGTCCTTTCTGCATGCGTCAGGTAAATTGGAGCTTCCGTGGAACACTGAGCTCACCTCCAAAATTCTTATGCTGGAAGATCTGTAGCCAAGGCCTGCAGAGATAAGCAGAGTAAAACCCAGGCAATGTATCTTAACATAATGGCACCTCAAAGAGGAAATAAGCCTTGGTCATGTTTCTGATTAACAGCATAAATGTGAATTCAGACTTTACTGTGACAAGTCAAATTGCATCATGAGAGGCAAACAACATCCCCTTGTCCTCATTTACAGTGGCACAAGGTTGTTCCATTGCTGAGAGATAATGACATTATAAATTGCTTTGCAGAGGTTGTGGACCATTTCTGTGTTGTGACAATTGATACACCAAAGACTTAGTGTGGAAGTGTTGTGCAAGGTGAGATGGTAGATTCTTTGCTCTTTTTGGTGACACCATAAAATCCTGCTTTTGAGCTGCTTAGATGGTGGAAATGTTGTGGCTGTGCATCTATCTCCTTCTCCAATGAAAGTTTTTGCATTTTCTTTTTTCCAGTCATCAGGAACCTCAAATGACTGCCACGATTTTTCAGATATGATGGACACTGGCTTAGCAACTTCATTCACCACTCAACATTGTTCATTCAACTTACCATGTTGATTTCCACCCACTCATTTTTGTGTCACTACAGAACACATTTTCATACTCGACGGCAATATAATTTCATTATTCCTCTTTGACAGAAACTCAGTTTTGTTTTTTGCTTTCTGCCAGGTAGTTCCAGAGGTTGGGCAGAGAAGAGATTCAGAGCAGCCCTGCGGAGAAGGGCTTGGGGGTGTTGGTCAATGAAAAAATGAACATGAGCCAGCAGCGTGCACTCGCAGCCCAGAAAGCCAACTGTATCCTGGGCTGCATCAAAAGGAGCGTGACCAGCAGGTCAAGGGAGGTGATCCTGCCCCTCTACTCTGCTCTCGTGAGACCTCACTTGGAGTATTGTGTGCAGTTCTGGTGTCCTCAACATCAAAAGGACATGGAACTGTTAGAACAAGTCCAAAGGAGGGCTACGAGGATGATCAGGGGACTGGAGCACCTCCTGTATGAAGATAGGCTGAGAAAGTTGGGGCTCTTCATCTTGGAGAAGAGAAGGCTGCGTGGAGACCTCATAGCAGCCTTCCAATATCTGAAAGGGGACTATAGGGATGCTGGGGATGGACCCTTCATGAGGGACTGTAGTGAGAGGACAAGGGGCAACGGGTTCAAACTTAACTAGGGGAAGTTTAGATTGGATATGAGAAAGAATTTCTTTACTGTGAGGGTAGTGAGGCACTGGAATGGGTTGCCCAGGGAAGCTTGTGAATGCTCCATCGCTGGCGGTGTTCAAGGCGGGGCTGGACAGAGCCTTGGGTGACATGGTTTAGTGTGAGGTGTCCCTGCCCATGGCAGGGGGTTGGAACTGGATGGTCTTAAGGTCCTTTCCAACCCTCACTATTCTATGATTCTATGATTTATGTATGCTAGGGATTTCCCATTTGCCTTAGTGAGAGTTACCCTGCACTGTACAGTAGATCGGTGGAAGAACAAAGGAAGAAAAGTCAAAGAACCCCTAGAGAGCAATGTTGATTTAAAATATTTCTTTTCTGCTATAATAACTTCCATAGCATCTTATACATTATGAAGTGCCTGATTAATTTCCTGCATTGTAAAATAAAGCCATAATTATCATTGCTAAGTGTAATTAACTGTACATTTGATCGCTGTGAAGAATAGAAGACAAATATAGCACAAAAACACTTTAATGTCATAATTACAGGTCCATTTGTATTGTCCTTGATAAACACATATGCTAAATAATTTGATCTAATGTGTTGAGCTATGTTGCACTTTGCCTATCCTACGCTGATTTCCAAGACCCAAACTTTTCTAGGAACATTTTTGGTTCAAGACCTTTTTTTAATGGCAACCTGTGTAAGGGAATGAAAGCCAGCAATCATGTGGAGTTATTTGGGACCATTTCATAATGTCCATCATTTCCTAGACTTGTACTTCCTAGGGTTTTTTTTATTATTATTAATTAATTTATGTGTTTAATCTTTAGATTTGGGAATTCCAGTGGTAAGCCTGTTTCAACAGAAATTCAGTTGGAAGACAGTCTTTGCTGGAGAACAGGAAGGAAAATAATGCTGTGCTATGCAGGAAAAAGTCACAACATTGTCAGAAAGATTCTATAGGTTAATGGAACATCCTTAATTGCAGCCCAGAGTGGAGCTCCTAGTTTTACTGGTCTGTTGAGGACCCTTGATGCCAGCACTGGTTGTCTGGCTAGTGAAAAGAAATAGAGTTCCAAAGTTTTTGTGGCCTTCAAAATATCAGTCTTAGAAAAAGCTTTCCCCATTAAGCTTCATAAATTTAAGATGGGCCAAAGCTTGAAAGACTTCTTAAAACTAGGTAAAATAGATTGGATCTTTTCTTCTTTGGGGAATTAAGCATTTTTGTCTGCATTGATTAAAGAGTCTAAATTCAATGAGATTGTTTGGGAAATGAGCTAATTAATGAGAAAAGATTTCAGGATTTGGCACTTTTATAGGAATGTCATGGACTTAATGGGATTATTGACCGGGGGAGAGGTTGAGGGACCTCACCATAGGCGTTTTATGTAAAAGAAACCATTTAACTTGTCTCTAGAATGAAATTGCTGTGATGATTTCTGAGATCTGCCTCTTGTTCTGGTCAGGTGCCATTTCTTTTTTTCTGCAACACTGTTATAGCAGCACTATGTGTATTATTTTCTGCTTAGATCAGAATATCACTGATTCTCAGAAGCATCAACTGTTCACTTCCCCTTGAGATCTGGTCATGAAGCAGCTGAGGTTTGGGGTTCTTTGTTTTGCTTTATTTCTATAGCAGTCACTCCAGTAAGTGAAAGTAGGCATTACAAAAACATTTCAATGAGAAGTATCTGGATGGGCACTAGCGGGAAATCTGCCAACAAATGGGTAAGCAACTTACTATGATGCTGGACTTTTTCATGTACTCCCTCAAAGAGGTTGGTTACCTTTTTTAATATAATAAAGGATGAAATGGTTAAATACATCACAGTTTTGCCAATAATAGGTGTCGGTGTATAAGTCTAACTGGCAGTCAGACTGCCCAGGTTATTGATTTTACTGTCTAATGGCTGAAAGAGATGTTATCTTGATTAATTAGAAGTCAAAAACAAATGCATCTTGCTGCTGTTAGATCTCCTGGCATTTGCTTTCTTTTTTCCTCCCTCGCCAGTGTTGTTGTACATGTACCTTTAAAATGTTTTAAACTAAAAAGCTAGCAAGGTCAGCAGTATACAAGCCCTAGTGACTTTATTTTAGCTGTCAATGGGTCCTTAAAGCATACACTGATTTTGGTGGTGGATAGTAGTCTTTTAAAGCATAAGGTTTTTAATTTAACCTCAACAAATGAAAATCCAGTAAGCTATTATTCTTAGTGCTATTGAAGTAACTAATCACCTCGTTATGTGTCCTGGTTTAAGTCCCTCATGAAGTTCGCTCACTCACTCCTCTCTCTTTCTTCCCCCAGTCCCAGGGGGATTGGGAGGAGAATCGAAAGAATGCAACTCCCACAGGTTGAGATAAGAACAGTTTAGTAACTAAGGTATAACACAAATCACCACTGCTACCACCAATAATAATAATGACCAGGGAAATACAAGGAAAGAGAATACAACCACTCACCACCCAATACCAAGCCCAACCCAGCAGCGAACCCCAGCCCTTCCAGGTCCCTGCCCGTCGTTTTTACATCCTGGGCATGACGTGCTGTGGTATGGAATACCTGTTTGGTCAGTTTGGGTCAGGTGTCCTGTCTCTGCTTCCTCCCGGCTTTCCCTCCTCCCTGGCAGAGCATGAGACTCAGAAAGTCCTTGGTCAGAGTAAACATTACCAAGCAGTAACTGAAAACACTGCTGTTATCAGCGCTGTTCCCAGGCTGAAAGTCAAAAATGCAGCGCTGCTCCAACTACCTAGAAGGAGAAAAAATGACTGCTACTGCTGAACCCATGACATTATGCTATTGTGCAGAAATGCTGACATGCTATCTGAGTATTAATATATTTACTGATGGTTTTACAGGAAAACATAATCTTCTGTTTTGGAATATTTAGTGTTCTGCAAAGGTGTTTAGTGCTTTATGTGAATAAGCTTTATAAAGACCACTGCAACAAGGAAACAAATAAGGTAGACATTTTTCTGTAAGTTATGCTGAATTATGATCTGCAAGATGAATGAAAAATTATATAAGGGTAAAAAAAGTCCTGGGTTAGCAATAACAAAACCTGTAGAGTTATAATATTTCATGTTAATAATTACTTTCTGGTGGTTTGCATGTTCTCAGAATGCCAAGAATTAAGGAAAAAAAAAAAAAGGAATCTTGCTGCATCTTTAAAAAATTTACATCTCTCAGAGTTTACTTCAAGCACATGAGTAGTCATTTGTTTTTACTGTAGTTTTATTTGTGTTTAATATGAGCATGATCTAGAACTAAAATTACTTTACAAAGTATACAGAAATAGAATGAAGCAGATGCTTTATGAATCAAAATGAAATTGCCATGCTTGCATTTCATAACTTTATAATAGATACTTTTTGTCTGATTCTAAATATTGTATACAAGTCATGAAATGATAGAACGGTTTGGGTTGGAAGGGCCCTTAAAGATCATCTAGTTCCAACCCCCTTCCACAGGCAGGGACACCTTCCACTGCACCAGGTTGTTCAAACCCCATCCAACCTGGCCTTAATCACTTCCAGGGATAGGGCATCCACAGCTTTTCTAGGCAGTCTGTTCCAGTGACTCATCACCCTTACAGTGAAAAATTTCTTCCTTATGTCTGATGGAAATCTACCCTCTGTCAGTTTTATGCCATTCCCCTTTGTCCTGTCACTGCATGCCCTTATAAAAAGTCCCTTTCCAGATTTCTTGTAGGATCTCCTTTATGTACAACCTGGCTTTGTTGAACTTCATGAGGTTTGCACAGGCCCACCTTGCAAGCCTGTCCAGGTCCCTCTGGATGGAATCCCTTCCCTCCAGCATGTCAGCATGCTTGGTGTTGTCAGCAAACTTGCTAAGAGTGCACTAAATCCACTGTCCATATCACTGAAAAATATGTTAAACAGCACCAGTCACAGTACCGACCCCTGAGGGACACCACATTCAGCCCTTGACAACAACTCTTTGAGTGCGACCATCCAGCTAGTTCCTCATCCACTGAGTGGTTCATCCATCAAATCCATACCTCTCAAAATTAGGGATAAGGATGTTGTGTGAGACAGTGTCAAAAGCTTTACACAAATCCAGGTAGATTATGTTGGTTGCTCTTCTGCTCTTCACCAATGCTGTAACCTCACTGTAGAGGGCCACGAAATTTGTCAGGCATGACTTTTTCCTTAGTGAAGCTATGTTGGCTGTCACCAATCACTTCCTTATTTTCCATATTCCCTAGCAGAATTTCCAGGAGGATCTGCTCTATGATCTTGCTGGGCACTGACGTGAGACTCACTGGTCTGTAGTTCCCTGGGTCTTTTTTTTTTTCTTTTTTAAATACTAGGGACAGATTTCATATATTTTCAAAAACTTGAGAATCACATAAATGCAGTAGCTTTCTGCTTACAATAGTGTGTAACATGTTATAGAAAAACAAAGAGCATTGACAAACTTTGCGGCAGTATCTACTGAGCAGATGGTTTACATGACTGTTTCTTCTTACATTCTCCATACTATTTTAGCAAACAATTAATCTGTTTATTGAGGTCTTAATTCTCTCCTCTAGGACCTCTTGTCGTGAAAGTTAGTGTCTAAAGAATGACGGCCTACAGCACTGCAGGATTTATAGATGTGGAGTGGCTTAACTAGCCCATTTGTAAAGCTTCAGGTTCAATTTATGTGTTATTTTTCTTGTGGACTTTACCAAGAAAAAGTGTAAAGTGCACAAGACTTCAACTCAACTACGTCCCCACTTTGCTTGGCAACTTGGTGTTCACAAAAAAAACCAACAGGATCCTGTTCATGCCAAGCAAGAAACTGTGATTGTTTCCTGAAATAAGGACATAAGTGGACAGGATGTAAATCAAGGCAGCCCTGTGGTAATTTTAATTGGCATTCTTACCATTTATGCAGGTCCATGCAACTTCTTACCGTACTATTGAATAAAATGAGAAGTTACAACAGCAACTGTGGCCAGTTCTGGTTATAGATCTGCTGGAATATTGACTTCAATTTAATTTGCAGTACAATTTCAGTAAATTTAGTGCTCTGATAGCTGTCAGATTGAAGGCATTGTTTAGCAGGTTTAGGTAGTGGTAAGATTGGCTGTTTTGCTATGTACTACATGCCTTGTTTCTGACCTCAAAGAGCTTCTTCTAGGCAGGGTATCTTCTTCTTTTATTTGGAGACTACCTGTAAGAGGGTGCCTACTAGTACCAGTTATAATGCTTAGCCCTGTTCTGTAAAAACTAGACTGAAATCCTCTTTATATCAGCTGTACCTAGTATATATACAGTATGTATATGGTTGTTTCTATTGGAAAGATACATTTAACCCCTGCCCTGTTTAGCAGCAACCACATCCATTCCAAATTATTTGACAGACAAGAAACTGAACTGGAGGGCACATTAATAGATATGGAGGAATGGTGAGAGGCCAGCTCTGGTCTCTATATGAATGGGACTCAGATCTGTAAAGAATTGTCAGATACTGTTGCAGTATAGACATTCCAGAAAAAGCTGTTTAAAAACATATGCACACACAAAAAGAGGTGAATAAACCCCTTGCAGTTACAATAAGGTATTTAATATATATATTTAATATATATATACTTTCTATATATATATAATACCGAAAAATGGAAAAGAGCAACTGTGTTTGGGTTAGGTGGTGCAGAAAGGCTTACACCAGCTCGCTTTATGACAAGGTGACTTGGGTCCTGATCGAGTGAGCATCCAGGACACCAGGCTGCTTTGACACGATCCTGAGCTCCAGTGGAGGTAAGTGTGTTGTATTGACCAGTATTTCCTTTCCCATGGCATTTCTCCTCATTTCCACAATGTCTCCCCCTCACAGCAGTGCTCCTGATTTCCTTGTTCCAAAGTCAAAAATTTTCCTGGTCAATACCACCTTCCATTTGTGGAATAAAGGGAAATAAAATTTGTAGAATATTGATTTTGGAAGTTTGCATGAGGGAAAATACACAAGCCTTTCTTCTGAGTCTTGGAATGGTTGTCAGAGGCTTGCCACAGCTGTTAAGAAGGGCCCAGCTAGTGCAATCGAGTTTGCTCCATCTGCCACAGCTTTGAGTGACAGCTATGGCCCAGTGCACATCCACTGAAAACTAGCATCAGCGACTGACATACAGTTTGATAACATAAGATGCTTAGGTTTTTTGGCTCAAGTGAGATGTTCAGAGCTAATAGCCCTGTGAGCAGAGTTTCAGCTGTGATCTGTACCTTGAGATATCAGTTGTGTCTGGCTCAGGAAAAAGAGGAAAGAATGAAAGCTTATTTCTAGAAAGGTTTCCGATGAGCAGCATTTGTCATTGAAGGAGAAGATGGGTATAATTAGCTTGTCAGTCTACTTTGGGCTGAGCTGGCTTTCTGTGGTAAGAAAGATGGACTAACTGCCAGAAGAGCTGACAGGCAGTCGATAATGCAGCAATTAATGTCATAAATAATTCTGGAACCAATTATATCAAAATGGACTCCAAGCTTTAAAAAGGAACAGAATTCCCTTATTCTTCCTGCTAACAGCAAGAAGCAGCTTTCATTTTTCACTGTAATTACTTTTCATTGTATACAGCAATAAAGTAAGGCTTTTCTGTCCATATTTAAAACTTGTCTTTCTTGCCTTCCCCCCGCCTCCTAAACACTCTTTACCCCACAGGACAACGTTATTACAACAGATCTTCACTGAGGTGAATGCATAATCTTTTCACATGGTTGCTACATGATAATTTCTGCTGTACCTTAAATGATTAAGAGCCAAGTTTTCTCAAATGTCATGGACAATGACAGCAGAAAGCACCAAACAATGGCATTTGGAAATAAAGACATTTGTAAAATAAATTGATTTGTCTTATTATTTTAAAGGTTGCTCTGACTTGCTTACACTGAACTTATTGATTTTTCTTTTTTTCCTCCCCTTTCCTTGTACAGTTGCAGCTACAGAATCTAAGCCAAGCTATTCCCTTTATACTGCAAACACAATTCAGAACAGCCCTGTGAGTTAATGGGTATTCTCTTACAAAGGACGCCAAGTTACAAACACTCTCCAGAGTGATATTCTCCTTAGCTGTTTCTCCATGTGCTGTAATACAGATGTAGATAACACAAAGCCTTTACTGGCAAAACCCCCACAGTACTGCTTTTGCTAATGTTCTTTTCTGTAGTCTCATCCACTGTTTAAGAAAAAAAAAACCATGGACTGTAGAAGTAGTAAATTACTGTAGCATTCATTCACAGCTTTGTTCAGTGCCTGACAAATGTTTCCAACTTTTCAACTATGGTGGTATTTACTCCTGGGAGGTTGGAGAAAACAGTTCATGAAGTTCCCACTGTTTTAAAACTGGAAACATCTGTTGGTGTCACATGCAGTTCGTTGGCTGGGTCCAGGAATAAAGAAATCCTGCAGCTGATCAGGTCTCTCCTTAGCAGTAGGTGTCAGTATGGTGAGTGGTAATTACAACAGAGGGTTTTAGAGGACACACAATAATTAGGCCAGCTAAGAAAAACATAAATGCTGACATTTACCATACTTAAAACCAGAAACATGTCTGCTGTGTCTGTACATTGTTTCAGACCATGACAATAGAGCCATAACTAGTTTAATCAAGCTTCTAAGGAGCAAAGGCTTTCAGATTTTAGATATACAGCTCACTGTTTCAGCAGAAAGAATGGGAGAAAGAGTGAGAGCGATCTGTGGTGTCCTAAAGCCCAGACATGCAGCGGAGTAAAGCTGGGAGAACTGAGGTCCTTTCCAAGCCCTGCTACAGCGATGCTGCTGAGTGACTGCTGGGAAATCAGCATGTCTGTCATGGCAGTTTCCCCATGCCAGAGGGACAGAGAATGCTCACCTCACAAGGGTGGTGTGCATATTAATGCTTTCAAGGTCTTTCTAAGCACTTGGAGATTGTCTGTAGGAAAGGGTGATGGAAATTCAGTATTATTGAGGAAAAAGACCATCTGTTTCACAGCTCATTAAGAACTATATCCCCTTTCCACTGTGCAGCCCAGCAAAGCCTGAAAATAAGAAGCTGTGTTTAAACAATACTACCTTAGTTAAACTACAGTATATAGAATCTAAACATAGTTTTGGCCCAAATGACATATCTTTTAGAGCTCACAGGGGTTGTTACAAAAAGGTGGTGGTAAGATTTTGGTAGAATCCTTGCAGGTTAGCTCTGTAGCCCTTCAGTTGTCTTACTGTCATAATTTTTTTTGTCATACTTCTGCATTTCTAGGGAAAGTACTTGACTATCTTTATCCTCAGATAAATCAGTGCATTCTTTCTCTTCAATAGAAAGGAGGTTTCAATACTTTCCTTGTATTCATAAGAATTATTAGAAGCATAAAGGTAAAATCTAGTCTGGAAAGAGTGGTCCAGCAGGTAATGTCACTATTTTCTCTGCAGAACTCCTCTTGACCTCCATACAGGGGAAATTTAGTTCTATGGTGAAGTGGACTTTATAAATAAGCCAAGTAACTTAGTATGAAATGGCAAATCCAATGAGCTTAATTTACTCACCATCGTCTGCAATGCTACTCCAGTAATTTGGCTTTCCTGTTCTGACTTCAAACATCATTGATGTTGTTGTAAGAAAGTTTTGGCTAAGTGAGCAACTACTATGTTTGAAACAAGTAACAGTTTTCCAGTTCAGAAGTCATCAAGAGCAATTAATATTACCTAAGATTTCTAGTATCATTGCTTCTAATAAAAATACAGGAGTTTTTATTTTGTTCTTAAATAGTTTTAAATAATAATTTTTTATTAAGTATATTTTAATGATTCTTAAAGAAAGAAGTTAAAATCCTGAGATATTTCATAGTCCCGAAAGGCAAATATAGGGTAACCTAATGGCACTATGTACTTACATTTTGCTGCTCCTTTATCCTCTAAATGCCTGAAAATAGCACTTTATAAAGGTGAAATGCAAAATCCAATGATCCTAGCACCCTGATTTATCTCAAGATAGGAGATATTATCTAGTTTTATTCTCTGTGTGTCAGGGTGTTATATGTTTTTATGTGTTGCTTGAAGTTACACATTAAAATTCCAAGCTCTTATGGCTATTTACTACTGCCACCATTGGAACCATAGTGCTCATTATGACTTACTGAATTCACACTGATGATACAACAATGACTGGGTGTTCATTGTGAACTAGCACAGACATCTTTTTGGATTAACCTTGTGGTATTAAAAAAAAAGTGTCCTATGTCTTAAACACAAATGCAGCAGCAGTGGTCTTAGTGGAGTAACACAACACAGAGAAACAGGAAAGTGGGGAAGGGCCAAGAATTCAACTTCAGTAGGTAGATGAAAAAGGCTCACAGACATCAATATAATTGATGTGGTTTTCAGTTACTATTTTTTTTTTTAATGGCTGGCTGATTTACATAATCATGTAAATTTTTAAACATACTCCTCCTCTTTCCTTTAGGTCTAATGAGCTGCCATTCACATCAGAGTTGGGTTTCCTCTGCCTTTTACCTCAGACCCTCTTTTGCCGCAGCACTGTTTGCATTTCTTAGATCTTGCTTGTCAGAAGGGCCCAGCATGTCCAAACAATGACAGATTTTTCTGAAGCTCAGTTCTCTATCATGCAGCTAATTAAGAAGCCAGGCTGATGGTGGGCAGAGGATGGAAGGGAAGGGGGATGGGGAATGATAGATGAGAAAAAGTCTTACTAGTTCAGCATACCTAGATCTTTGAAATCTGGTTGTACATGTCATAGATGTTAATTCTGGGGGTCTGAAAACTTTGCCTTCATTAGAGACTTAAGCTGGAAGTGAGGAAGTAATACTGTTTTCTTGGAGTGTGAGCTTGAGGGGCAGTGACTTCACATGAGCTTGTACAGCGCTGTTTCTGAAGGGATTTTTCTGAATGACTTTTTAACACAAACAGTAATACAGCATGAGTACACAGGATACGAGTTTCTCCCTAGCACTTTTGTTATTGAGAGGAGTGTTTTATCTTTTATGTTTTCTCCAGAAGACAGGCTAACATATATTTAGTTTTGAAGCACATATCATACTTCATGGCTTTGGTAGATAGGCCTGCTTAAAAATGTTTTTGTTCTTGGTATATATTTTCTTTACTTTTCTGAATCTTTCTAGATCAGTTACGGAAATTGCAGGAAAGAGATCAAAGAAAAAGAGGAACACAGAACAGGTTAATTTAGTGTGCTAAGTACCCATAATAGCGAAGCCTACTATGTACCATAACATCAGCAGGTTAATGAACCTATCTGCGGCTAAAACAAGTGGGAAAATAAGTCTTGCTGAAGAAAAAGAAATGGGAAATTGAGGCAAGTGTGTATACTGCTGTCTACTGCAACATACACAGACTGTTGTCTGCCAAACATCAGACTTTGTTTCAGCTAACTTATGGGGCATGACATTAGTTATTTCTGCTGATGCTGATGGTGTGGGCTTTTCAGTGAGAGAAGAGCTGAGAGATTCATATTATTAAATGCTGCAATTTGTTCTCTTTTACACAATTCTTGAGTAAAGATGATGGACATTTAATTTACTCTTTCTATGAGATTACACATCTTCACCAAAACTCTGCTCTTAGTTTTAGGTTTGTAATTGCTTTGACTTTCTTGATTGTTGAAGAAAAACTTAAAAACTAACCAATCCCACGCCTGTCCACAAGATCCCATCTAATGCTGCTAGACAACTTTTACATTTTTATTGTTGTGTTTGTTTTTTTTTGAAGAGGAGTAACTCACCACAACTTGAATTCTTGGAATCAGCAGTCCTGCGTTTATCTGGATGAGAAACAATGTCAGCTTGGACGAAAGACGAAAAGGATAGGATCTTGAGAAAATCTTAAGTCTGCTTATGGCAGAGGATTTCGTTGCTCTGAGGTAAGACCCACATGTGAATCCACACTGGGACCTAGAGATCTCATGCCTTCCGGAACTGAAAAAAAACCAAAGACAGCACAGAAAAAAGGTATATAAAGTGCAAGAGAGTGATGCTAAGACTGTCTTTTCTCATTAAAAGTAGAATCTGTTGATAATATAGTGCTAGCTACCCTTTTCTCAAGAGATGCAATGCTGTTTTAAATGGAAGAGTAGTAAAGTCACTACAAGAATTAGGGCACCCTGAAAACATATGGATGTTATCTTATCCAGTTCCTCTTCAGAGTGGAAGGTAGAAGGGTGTTAGGTTACTACCCAGAGTATTTAAACATTTTCCTTTCAGGGACTTTTGCAGCCTAAGTGCAGATATGCAGTAGTAAATTTGAATTTCACCTGTGTTTTCTCCTGTGGTGCCTTTTTTATTTGGCAGAATCTAGGTGAGGTTAATTGCTCCTGATTCAACATTAGCAAGATTAAGATTTCTCACCTCCTGCTGATGGAGTTCAGTTCCTTTCCTTCAGTTAATGTGTCAAACACTAATTCATCTCCCTCTCTCCTTACCCTCCCCAGTAACTAACTGTGTTGAAATACATAAGACAATAAGAGAATACATTGTATAATCAAGAATGAAAAAATAATATTATCTACCCCATTAAATAATAGCCAAACAACACAGTTATAATAGAAATACCTTTTCTATGTCTGATCCACTAACACATACTTAGTCAGATAACAAATGACTTATTCTTTGAGAGAGTGCCCTGGATTTGATTTATCTGTGAGTGTAAGTAAATATGAAAAGGCTGCCAAATCTGCCTGTATAAATCTCAGCTATCTCAAAATGTCATGTCTGGGAGAAGTGAAAAATTAAGAAGGTGTTTCTGTCCTAATAGGGTATGGAGACAAAAGGTTCTGCTTTTAATTCCTAGGGATAATATTTCTCTGGTTGACACCTGGGAAGAATTAAAGTAGAACTGGAAAAAAAACATATATATGTTGTGCCAAATTCTGGTCTTATTTTTGCTGATGTAAATCTGGAGTAGATCCACTAAAGACTCTGGAATTAGTCTGGCTTTGTCCCAGTGTAGCTGACAGCAAACTGAGATCCATTCAACTTAATAATGGTTAAATCTCAGCATTGTTAGGAATTTTCATTTTGGTTATAGTGGCTATTGTTTGTTTGAACAAATGGAACAAAAAGAAATCATCTGAAGATACTTATATACTGCTGCACAAATGCGAATAGGAAGAAGACTGGGCCAATGTGAAAACAAAGGGTAAGAAAATAGTTTCTGTAACCATTGTTTGCATACGTATATTCTTGTCTGGCAACACCACATCACACTTAAGGGTCCATTCAGACAGGAAAGAAAGAGGAGGCATGCAGGGCTGGATTATGCCACTTTGAGTATTAAGTAGTACTACAATCCAGGCATAAATCCTGCCACTTTCTGCATTACCACCTTTGCTATTTCAAAGGCTTTGTATTTCTTTCATTTAATTCACTGGACATCACTGGAGTTACTTCTGACTTGTACCAGAGTGGTGAATGTCAGAATTAGACCCTGCTTGGGTTGGTGAACCGGATATTCTGTGTGACAAAGTGAGTCAATTAGCCTGAAGTACTTACCAAGCCTCAGTCTATCTGGGATTCAAAGGTCATTTGTTACCTCTGAGGTGGGTGTTTTAGCTGAACGTGTCATCCTACTCAAATTCATTAGATGAAAAGTGAGTATCATCTTACATTACATAAGTTCAGCTGGAATGTATACAATGTCAGCAGTATGGGAGAAGAAAACATGTGTTGAATACATCTAGTGTGTCTTGGGTCTCTGAAGGTCACTCCACTGAAGCAATATATAGTGCTGGTGCTAGTGGCTCAAGGTCAAGTCAGCTTGCTTTTCATAATGCATAAACCCGAAGCTCTCTCAGACACCAATCATCTGACCTAAACCTTGGAACAAATATTTTACTAAGTAAATCAGTGAGCATGCTGGCATTTCTATTAACCTTCGATGCAGTGGTGACAGAAAATGAATAATGATGAATAATAACTCAGGCCTGTAAATCAAGCTTTAGCATCAGTGGGGAAAAAAATAAAAAGAAAAAAGAAAGAAAAAAGGAAAAGGTCTGGTATATTACCATCTGCTAAGCTGGATGAGCCTGTAGGGAGAAACCCACAACAAGAGGAAATGTGCTCTCTCCCTCCCCCAGCAGTTCCCTGGGCTTGGAAGTTGAGATGACATGGAAGGGGCTATGCAGAGACTGGTGAAGGAAATATTTGAATGTGAAAAGCTGAATGTAAACAAACTGCAGGGAATCAGTGTAAGAAGTGCATAGTTACACAAGGTGGTAGGATTGTTTGGCAAGCCTTGAAATGGGTTGCCCTCCTCTCCTACTCTCTGACTGTCAGAGTCTGTCTGGTGGTAAATAGTAGATGACAGACCTACAGTAATTTAGCAAGTCTGAGGAGCTGCTTGGTTTTTTTTAGCCCAGTACTCCTTTATTTCCTTTTCTTCTGCTTTTCCTTTCAGTTGTTTTGCTATCGTTTAGGGTCACCATAGCCACACAATGGCCTTTAAGACCATAAAGTAGAAAAAAAATGAAACTCTATCTTCTACCCCATGATATTTTTAAATCGTTCAGCTTCATTCAGGAGTGCTCTGTTTCTCATATCCTTTGGCTTTTTAGTCAGTCTAACTTTAGACAATACTAATCTGATCATTAATTTATTATAGTTTTTTACAAGGAGGGTTTTTCCTACCCATGTTGTTTAAATGACTTCACAAATTTGCTCAGAATAGATATATATATGTATGTATGTATGTATATATTTTTTAAGTTCTTTCCAGCTGTGAATGCATTTGTAATGGATTGTCAGGTTGGAGACCCTGAGCACACTTTTTGCCTCTGCTACAAGAGGTGATGGGTATAAATATAAGGAGCAGAAGCATAGACTGATGTTTGCTTTCTGCAAGATCACAGAAGAAGGTAAACTTAGCACTTATTATGGATTGGTAGGAAGAATGTAACAAACAGTTGTGGCTAATAACACTTTGTGACTATGCTTTAGTCTGTTGTGGGATCACAAAAAACCCAAATCACCCAAATCTAACCCAGGAATGTGAGGAAGAGTGAAGTCTAACTCCTGAGAGGATAAATGGAATTAGGGGCTTGAGTTCATATCTCTACTTCCCTTTTTGTCAGAAATGAATGTAGAGTTTGAACTTTTCAAAGAGTAAAGGCATTCTTTGCCTTCAGGACTTCAGTCTGAAATGCAGGCAAGAGCCATCCATGGCATTCAGATCCATATCTGATTTCAGACTCAAGAGCAGTCTTCGTCGGAAAAATCCGAGGTGCTTGAATCTAGTGTTCTTTTTGGACCATTTCCCTCTTGACCAAAATAAAAATAAATGTATTGTTCACCAGACAGACTTGTGTTATTTCCAACAATTGTTTTTAAATGATATTCCCTACTGGATTACAGTAGCATGATAACGCCGCTTACAATGCAGTCACTATTGACATTATAAACAAAAAATGAGCATGTCTACATTGTTCTAAAAGTATTTTGTACATATATGTAAAATTCTATCTTGGGAGCATCTTCTACTAATTTGAGTTCTTTTTGTTCTACAGATTTGTAATTGTATGAATCTTGTTGCTGCATCTGACCTCCAGAAGGCTCCCTACTCAAAAAATTAATAATCAATTAATAATGCTTGTAATCCTGATGCAGGAAGTCCAAATTAACTTCTGTGGTACATTTTGCATTCTTAAACTAAAATGTACTACTTGATTCAATGCTCTCTGAGTAAACTAAAAGTACATACAAATACAAATCTTTTGTGTGACTCTTGACAAGCAGAGAGAATTAGGTTGAATTCTTTGCACTTTGAAGTCTCTTCTCTCTTTAGTTACCAGTCAGTTCTCATTTGAGGTCTGGTGCTTAATGAAATGTGTGAACTATTGACTTTCTGGAAATTTTTAACAAATGAACAAAAGAAGGAAGAGTGAACTGCTCTACCAATATCAAGGACTAAATTTAATTAAAGTCAAAATCTATAGAATTTGCAAGATACTTTACTGGTGTAATTAGAAAGACTAAATTATAGCCTTGGTGTAGTAGACTACCAGGGGGAATCCTACATTTTTACAAGCCAGATGATCACAAATAGAAGCCTTTTTAACTGAGTCAGTAGAACTTTTCACCTGTCTTTCCTGTTCTGGTTTAGATATGGAGCAATTCTGTATTTGCCCTTTTGCCAATAACGCTGTAAGAACTTCATTTTGAGTGGTGAACGGCAACATCAGGCCCCTAAAATACATACATGATTTGTTAAATATTACATCTGTATCAAAGGACATGCAAAACCACATAAACCTAATCTGGATAATTAGTGAACCCTTTTATTGTCCTGTTCAAGCATAATGCGGACTGTCTACCTTGTTTTGGCACACCAGCTTTTATTTCAGATTGGCTGCCCTTTGATTTCCATTGGCAGTAGATATCTATTTCCATCACTGTCTTTGCCAACCTCCAAACATTTTTCCTTATAACTTTGCCTGTACTTTCCTGTTCATGCCTCCTATGATACTAACCTTCATAATAGCATGTTACTTTTCAGACTAAAATCTAAAATTATATATGCACAATGATAAGAGTAAATCTGCCTTAGTGAAAATGTATTAAGTAGCTCTATTTGCTATCTCTTTCTGGAAACTTGCTTTTCTGTCAAATATTGCTAATCAGTTGCTAGAGATAACTCTTGCTATCAACATTTAAAAAGTTTTATCTCTACTGTTTCTGTTTCGTAACTCAGATGTTGCCGAGTGAACGGCAAAAGTTGCTACTTACAATATTTTTTGCGTCATCTGTCTGTTCCTGAAACTCTATTAACCTACACAGATGAGATAATAATATAGCCTAATTTCACATATGAATGAAAAAGTCATTCAGTCATAGACAAATTTGTTTGCTACATATATTTTTAGATATCTCATTTTAATTTTCTTTCACCTGCAGGGATGTTAATGTATGGAGAAAACAGTGAATGTGGTTATGTCAGTTTCCTTTGTTTTCTTTTGCTTCCAACTATTTTGCTATCACAATCTATTATAGGTCACTATTTTTTGTAGGTCAGTTCTTCATATCTGTAAATTTTGCATTGTAGCATTGAGATATGGTAAAAGACACCACTACCACATCAGGTTATGGATGGAAGCCAGAAAAGGTTGCAGCAAAGGAAAGTAGTCACACACTAAATAATGGTATATTCACCAATAAGGATGGAGATCAGCAGTAGCTGACTGGAAGATGACTCCTGGCATGATAGGAAAAGGTAAAATACTTCAAAGAGAAGAACAAATATTATACAGCTCTAGCTACATACATAGGGAAAGCAAGCTGCACCAGGTCCCAAGCATGCCACCTGTGAAAAGATGCTACTTCAAAAGCAGCCTTTGTATACCTGAAGTTGGTTTTGAAGCAGGTGCCATATGGGTAATACTGGCTATTTGTAACATAGTAGGTGAGTCAGTTTATCTCCATTGGCATCCTAAACCCTTAATTGAATCTCATGACTCATAAGCTGTGGAATACAAGAGAAACCATGGAAAGACCAGTGTCTCTGTCATTGCCAAAATACTGGATGTTTAAAACCAATTTAGTGCTGTTCAGCCTGGAGAAGAGAAGGCTCCAGGGAGACCTCATTGCAGCCTTTCAGTACTTAAAAGAGGTCTACAAGAAAAATGAGAGAGACTTTTTAGAAGGCCTTTCTGCGACAGGACAAGGGGTAATGGTTTTAAACTAAAAAACGGAAGATCCAGGTTAGACATGAGGAAGAAATTTTTTACCATGAGGGTAGTAAAATACTGGAACAGGCTGCCCAGAGAGGTGGTGAATATGCCATCCCTGGCGACATTCAAGGCCAAGCTGAATGTGGTTCTGTGCAACATGATCTAGTTGAAGATGTCTCTGCTCATTGCAGTGGGCATTGGACTAGATGATTTTTGGAGGTCTCTTCCAACTCAAACTATTCTGTGATTCTGTAAGAGGATTAAGTAAAAAAAAATGCTATGAACCAACCTCCTCATGCGAAACTCCAAATGTGCAGAATGAGTAATAATAAATTTCTAAACTTTGGCTAAAGTCTTTAAAGTTTTATTAAAAGTCTGTTTCATGAAAAATGTCACAACTTCAGAAAAAGACAGCATCAGATTATTCCACCAAAACGGATGCATGGAGACTACTTCCAATAGAGAACTTACTATCCTGAGAAATTTCAGTTAGCTGTTCATTAATATACATACATTTGCAGATCTCTTTAGGAAAAATTAGCCTTATCTCAAAGGGAACATCACTAAACATAATTCATTCTGTCCTTTGCTACATCATGACTTGCCCTTTGAGAAGGCAAATGTAAGCTTGTATATGTTAGATGTCTGATGTTGACCATTCCCAATAAAAGACTGACAAATTAGTTTTCAAGTCCTAACTTGATTGGTAATGTAAACCTTACCATCACTATTCTTATACTTTTCTGAACAGAATAGAAATCATTTAGCAAAGACTAAATAAGCTCAGAAAAAGGTTAATAAAACAGGTTGTAAATCAGAGTTTATATTATTTTCTCTGCACTTAATTTAGCTGTCTCATGTTTCTTTCTTGAGGTTGTTCAGTACTTTGGGGATTTTTAAATTTAATTTTGTGCCTGATATGAATTATGGCTGAAAATAATATTTCAATTAATATACCATCAACAATAAATAGCTTTATATTTGTCTTAGTAGTAAAGAATTTAAAGTGGTTTACTCAAGGTTTCACAGCAAATCCATACCAGAACCATAAATAATTAGCTGCAAACTATAATGAAGAAATGAAAATGCTATAAAGGGGAATCCCAGTTTGCTTAGGTGGGAAGTACTTGGCCTGACATCTGTGGTACATTTTTCTTTCTGACCCACTTTTTGCATTTCTATGCATTTACACATGCACCCCCAAATGAAAAAAACCCAACAAACCAACAAACCCACATGAATTCAAGACTGAAGTTATTATGCACAAATGAGCACTCTGACATCTTTTTTAAATTTTGAGGAAATTGCCCACTAACCAGCTGGAGTCAGAGAAGGGCAAAACAATCCATAGTAATTAGTATTTACTCACTAATTTATAATGGGACTCTATCAATTTAAAAATGACGGGCTGGTGATTGAGGGGTGGACTTGACTGTGGACACTATCATGAAGATTATTCATGAATGTAAAACGTGCTGCAATTAAGCAAATCAGGCTGTTAAAGCCTCTTTGGTTTGGAGGACAATGGCTAAAATATAAGTAAGGGAGGCCAGGCAGACTGAGTATATCACACTCCCACAAATCTGCTAAGGCAAGCATCGTTGTGCTTACAGTGGTGGAAGCAAGCACTATGTGCTTAGAGTAGCAGAAGCAGCCACCTGATGGTTAGAAACATAGGCTGTTTCCCATGCCACTGCCTAGAACACTATTCTGGCTCTGGAAAAACAAATCTTACGGTGACAGAAAGAAGTCAGACAACATGACTCATTTCTGAAACAACCTTATAGATACCTGGACAGCTGTGGTTTTCTGATTTAGTGTGAGAATAATGTTGATAACACACTGACATTTTAGTTGTTGCTAAGTAGTGCTTGCTCTAAGTCAAGGACTTTTCAGTTTCCCATGCTCTGCCAGTGACAAACGTGCACAAGAAGCTGAGAGGGAGCAGAGCCAGAATAGATGACCTGAAATAGCCAAAGGGGTATTCCATACTACAGAACATTATGCCCAGTATATAAACTGGGTGGAGTTGGCTGAAAGCCAACTGCTGCTGAGGGGGTGGCTGGGCAGCAGTCACTGGGTGGTGAGCAATTGTGTTGTGCATCACTTGTCCTTCTTGGGTTTTATTCATCTTTCTCTTTTTGTTATCCCTCTTTTCATCATTGTTGTTATTATTATTCTATTTTGTTTCAATAATTAAACTGTTCTCTCAACCCGTGGATTTTACCTTTTGTGACTCTTGTCCCCATCCTACTGGGACAGGATAGGGGAGTCAGCAAGTGGCTGCATGATACTTCATTGCCGGCTGGGGTTAAACCACAACAAGTTTCTATTGTTTGGTTTTTTTTTTAATGTGGATTTTCAAGCCCCAACTGTGAGATTCTTTGTGCATCGAAATGTTCAAAATATAATACACTTACAAAGAAGACAAATATTTGCTGCATAACTGAAACGTTGCAGGTGGTTAGGAGTACATCTACCTCATGACTTAGATGTTGACAAAAATCATTATTTTGTACATCTTATCTGGCATAACTCTCTTTAAAGAATCCATTAGTGTTGATGTTTGGATAATAATTGTTGTACGTAGTACTTGAAGACACCAAAATTGATTATTCCAAATATGTGAATCATGGACTGGGTTTAATATTAAGGACAGAAGAGAAAATAAGTGTCCTGTGATGTTGTGTCTACCTAGTTTGCACATTTGAAAATTCCCAGATACACTTTTTATCTTCTAGAACAATTACGTACTCTCTGAACTCTCAAAATTAAATGCAAGTACCCAGACATCAATAAGCCCTGATCCACGTGAATGCTAGCTGGAATTTTCTAAAAGTACTTTCAATAGTAAACAGTGGCTTTTTCTTTAGCACTGATGGGTCTGTGATAGATGGCCCTGAAGTTTGTGTCACGAATAAATGGCTGGTTCTTCAACTATTTCACATGACCTTACAGACAGGCAAATGTGATATATGGCTTCCACAGACATCTCAATGAACATAATCACGATATCACAATCTATCATGTTACACCAGTATATGTTCGGGTCACATAATTTGCTTTCAGCAGTGTGAGGATTAACAGGACTAAATTATATGGATGCTGCACAGAACAGTTTGGGTGCATTATGATGATGCTTTGGATTTTAAAATGTTAATACTGCAAATGAAAAGTACACTTTGTGTACCATAAATCTAAGTGTCTATTCTTCCTGTGTGCTCAATAAATACACTTCTCATCAACTTTTAATTATGCTGTTTGCATTATTCTGTTCTGAAGAGGATTACACTGTGTAAATCATCCACTTCTATGGTACAGTACAGCATAAGTTTAGTTAATTAAACCATACATTTTATTAGCACTTGCACTTCCATCTTGTAGAACTGCTGGGAGAAAATAACATAGAGAGGTTTTTATTTATTGCAGCTGAATTTAAGATGGCATTAGAAAAATTTGACAGGGTAAGATGTGCATGTCGCTGTTGCCTGATAGCTTACTTACAAATATCCAGTCTCGAAAACTTACAGTCTAACTATTGCTACACAAGTGGGAAAATTCTTGAACAAGTTGACTTTCCCACAAAACCACTTCAGTGTATTTTATGGTTGGTATTATCGTAACTGAATCAGATATATGGTTATCAATTCACACAATTTTTTATATTAAATCACTACAGAGAGATTTCTCTCAAAATGAAATTGACAGTGTAAATAAGAGATCCTTTCTGTTCTTTTTACCTCTAAGTTTCTACATTTTTATTGGACCCAATGTCACCTCCTGTTTTTAAAAGTACAAGTTCCAGAGAAAAAAACATTTTATAGTCCACTGTAGGTGCCAGTTTAGTGGGGAGTCATTTCTGTTTCAGAATCATAGGAGAGGCCACAATAAACATGAAAAATAGTAGTAAAATATTGTGCAACAGTAACATAATTCCATGAGAGGTATAAACACTATAGCAGCTATAACTCTCTGGGAATTAAAGTCAGCTTTGGGTAGAGTCCCTAGTATTTTCTGTTCAGATGTAAAAAAAAAATAAATAATTCTTTTAAGCTTCTAAGTACAAGTGCCCAGAGAGAAGATTAGGCATCATGAGACTGTTTCTTGTTGACATAAAGACACCATCGTACTGCCAATAATTATTCTGAACTAAATGCTTTGAACGACTTAGAACTTACTGCACCAGCTTGAAAGTCTGAATAAAAAATGTTCAGAGAGATTTTACCTGTAGAATTGTTTGAAATTAAATATATATTCAGAAGTCTCTTCCTTGAGGCCAATTTGCACCACCTACAGTGTATACAATTATATAGTGTGCTTAGTTGGAAGTACAATAATGCTGAATAGGATGGAGAGTTACATTTTGTGTTCTATATGTTCCTTTCCTTATCTCAGATGGGTATTAAAAAGAAAGTCTCAGTAAAATGGCAACTTTCTAACATCAAATTACATTATTTTTATTTGCAAGAAAAAACATAAATTAAGAAAAGATGAGTTGAGGAGGCTTATTCCTTGATATTGCTTCAGAGTTGATACTGTCTTTTTAGGTCAGACTTTGCTTTTTTCTGTATTTTTGACTTCCATACATAGAAAAGGGGCTAGGTGTTAGTGTAAAGTGTACTAGGACAGGTGGCTACTTCTGTGCATTTTTTTTTCTCTCATTTGATCGAGCTGCTTCAGCATGCTTTGCTACATGGCGAGTTACAGCCTGGCACTGTTCACTAAAACACAGTGACATTAGCTGTTTTCTTCCAGGTTGTTTGATTTTTGCACAAAAAAAATATGTATTTTCAGTTCATATGGTGGCATGAAAGCACAAGGACATGAAAGGAAAGGGAAAACTAAACAGCAAAAGCACTTAGAAAAGTGGTGAGTTTGAGGGAAGTTTTTAGATGCGTATAAGGAACTGAAAGTCCCTAAGAATACTGGCAGAATATATGTTTGATTTAGTCTAAAACAGCATAGGAAGGTTCTTTAGTTAAGAACAATAAAAGCTGGGTTTTTTCTTAACTACTGCTGAGGCAGTTAAGAACCCTGTATATTTTTTATACCCCTCAGGGTGACTCTGTTTTATTGATGGAGTGGACTTTTCTCTAACCCCAGCATACACTGCACTGCGGCTAACATCAGCGTGGCCTGGAGCTCTGAATCAGCATGCCTGACTTTAAATACAAACAGCAGTGCTGCATCTTGCTGCAGCCTATGACATTTACTCACATTATTATCACCAGCCAGAAAGGGTCGTAGGAGGGAGAAACTGCTCTTTCTTTTGACTGTGGGGAGGGGGGCACTGTGCTTCCTGAGGCAGACGTTTCCTCTGTAATGGATGCCAGCTGACCAAGGCTGCTTGGCGAAATTCTCCAGTTACAGAGCACCTACAGCTTTGATTTTGTGCAAGTAGGATTGGTGGTTTGGGGTCTATGATCCTGAAGCAGTGGTTGTAGTCTGAAGTAAGCTGATGTAAAGGAGCCTCTGCAAAGCAGCTTTACCTTCTCTATCATCATTATTTATGAGCCTTCATTCCAACTTCAAGGGTGTTTTAAATATATGTTAAAAGTATTTTCCTTCTACAGTCTGCAGTTAATGGAAAGGATTCAAGAAAAGTGGTTTATTTTGTAAAGTGACTGGGATACCCTGAAATATCAGAGGTTCTCTCTGAGCAAGGACAGTCAGCGGTATCTGCGGGGGCCATGCTCGTGCCATATTGAGGACTCGATCACCACGTACAGGGAGTGTCAGACCATTCTGAAAGCAAGTGCTCAGGGTTGCAACTCAAACAGTGAGATTTTCTCTCTCTCTGTCCTACACACACACAAGCACATTCATTATTTGTATCAGCAGAGCTGGGATTTGGGCATCTGGGGAAAGTGAGACTGAGGAGTTAAATCCTAACGGGGATTGCAGGGCCTCAGCTGGAGAATCTCCACAAGCTTGGAGCAATAGAATGCAGCTGAGGCCAATTTAAAACAAAGCAACAACAGAAAAAAATAAAACCTCTCTGTTCTCATTGCAGGGGGAAATGGGGATTTGCAGAGTTCTTCTCTGAACAATAGGTCTAATGGTATAAAAGACATGCTCGGAGGTTACCCTTTTATAAGCACATTAAGGTACGTGGCAAGTAGGATGTCTATGTGTGCAAGCATGTGAAACTAAGGGTATTTGTTTGAATAAGAAAAGCAGAAATAAGATGTAACATCACAAGAATTTGTCATTGCTTAATCAGAGTGCCATCTGATACTTCTTATGGTGGTTATTTTCTGTCCCTGCCACAAAACCTGAAGGACGGGTGAAAAAGAAAATCAGTCCTTTTTCCTCTTTTTCTTTTTTTCTTTTCTTTAAATATGTAATTTCTTTGACCAGTGAAAGCCCTCTTGTTTTATATTAGGTTTGTTCAGGATGTTAAATTTTTTTTTTTTTTTTAAATTTGCTATTTGGATTTCCTGTAAGATTTTACGAGTAACTCATAGTTGCATTTAGTAGGTTTTTTATGCAGTTACTGTATTTAGGATTTGAGCTTTGGTAGGTTAAAATCAGTTACATAAATCAATAGCAATGCACTTTTTCTTTTTTTTTTCTCTATGAAGTGTCTCTACCAGAAGTAGCGTATTTATATCAATATTTATGGCTAAGTGCCTTTTAATCCTCAGTGCTTTACTTATTTAAAGTTTGCCATTTCTGCTTGCACTAATGTCAATATACTGATTTGTTAATGTAAAGTGCATAGTAAATCCTAACACTAAATTTTAATTGGTCATTTCAGCAGTTTGAAAAAAAGTTTCAACCTTGTTTTTGTGGGGAAGGGACTTGGATTTTTGTTTATTTGTTTCACTTTTTCTCTGCTTCCAGATAGGATAAGATAAACCCCAAGCGGTTATATTACCAACTGTACCATACCATCTTACACTATCTTAAAATGCTATGCATACATCTGGTGTCATTGTAGAAGATAATTCAAATTTGTGTATCATGTTAATTGTACTGTATAGAAATCTACATTCCTGATAAAATTACAATTTGCATTCTAACTTTTTCTTCTTTCTTTATTTTTTTATTGTTTTTAAGGAAAACCTCGTGCTATATTCATTCAAAGCTTTCTGAAGCTTTGTTTTTCCTTAGAAGATATCCTAGATTTTATTCCTTAATGTTGTTCCTGATTTATTGAATGTCCATGTTTCCCTGGATAGTACCATCTTTTGAGTTATACATCATAGAAGTGACTCATTCCGATGATGTATTGCATTAATGCATCATCAAAGCGCCTTGCTCTGCTGTTGCGCTAATGATATGTTAGTATAATACATCATCAGAGTGAACTGCATTGATGATGTATTACTTAGACGGTGATGGCATTCTGTGAAGAAAAGGTTGAGGAGTAGGTTCAATACAGTCACAGGAGAAAAATTAGTCAATACAGAGTATAACTGTTTCCCTGGTAGTGATGCTGATGCTAAATTAGCACCATAGTCCCTGATCTGTACCCTTGCAGAAACACTGAGACATGCATTATCCCCGAAAGAGGAATGAATTCTGAACACTCAGCTAAAGGATTTTACAGAAGAGAGGAGAGGTGTAACTACACATATCATTGGAAAGCTAAAGGTTATACATATAACTATAATTACTGGCTGCTGCGAGATCGAATGAATCAAACAGGGCCAAAATAAGACCAAAGTCTACATATGTTCAGAAGCTACCTCTGGTGGAGAATGTGACACACAGGAAAACGGAGATATAAAGGCTACAAATACTCTGTCTGAATTAAAATAGCTGCCATTTAGAAACCTCTAACAGAGATTCTAAAATATTCTGAGGTATCTAGGAAGTCTATGACCTAGTATTAAAAGCTAAACAAACTTACTTTTAATTGCATACTTATTTTAGCCATGCCACGCCAGAATAACAGGCAGAACTTGTCACTGCCTCAGTGCTGTTTACTCTCATGAGTTCCATGTGCACTCAGAAGTGTTGTGGTTTAACCCCAGCCAAAACCAGGACACCAAGTTAGGTGTGCACAGCTGTTACACATTGAAATTAAAATGTCTTAAGAATTCTGGTCTTGAAGTTACTTAAAAATTTCTTCATCAGAGGCTGGAAGGAGAAAATCTGTACGTGTATGCACGGCTGGAAAGCCTTCTGCGAAGTTGGACTGTGTTATGATGGTGCCTTTCTGAAAATGATGTTTTATTTAAATCACAATGTTTTTTACATGTATCTATCATCTCTTCAGGTTTGTTTTGATTATTTTTTTTATACAAAATTGCTTGCTGTTCTTGTTCTTTTTGTTTAACTAGGACTAATGAGTTATTTGCTTTCTTTGGGTCGTCTGATTTCAGAGAGGGCAGTTCCTTTTTTCTAATCCTGGTAGTGTTAGAAGATTCCCAAAATCTTCTCTGGAGGAAGATGCCAGAGCATCTACTTTCTGAATTCACTTTCCAGACGGAGGTGAAAATAGTGTTGAAATGAAGCTGTCAGGGTGTAGAGAATAGAGGAAAGATATTATACCTGGATTTATTCAATACAAGGGACAGGCTGTGACATACTTTTCTCAATGAGAATAAAATATAATACAGGTACAAAAAGGGTTGTGGAATGGTGTTCACATCCCCACAGACCTTGCTTTCCCATCTTCTCCCTCATTCTCTAATGCCCTTCTTAATTTTTTTATTTTTTTTTTTTGGCTTTCTCCATTTCATTTTTTTTGTCTAATTTGCAGCCAGTGCCACCTGGACTTTGTGCTCAATCATTCCTTGTGCCCCATTTCCCACCCTGAGCAGAGCCTGGGTGGGCCTGTCTCTGTGATGCGAGGGAGTAGGCAAGGCCCCATAGGTAAGAGCACCCTTCCTGGCAGGGTCTGTGCGTGGTGTGGTGCTGCTCTCCCTGCTCCTAAACCTCGCTTTGGCTGGGATAGCAACGTGTTCACCTCCTGGGCTGGCTAACTTTCAGCTCTGAAACTGTGGGAGAAATTTCCTTTGTAATCATGGATTCCCCCCTATCATCATAGAGGTGATTCCCATACTCACCATTGCCCTCAGTCTCCTTAATAACAGACCAAAAAAAAAAAAACCAACAACAAAACAAAGGGGCTAGCGCTGCTTTTGTCGATGCAGGCAACCTCAAGGAGTGGTAATGGGGGGGGGGGGAAGCATGCCATTGAGGTGCACAGCAGTGCGTGCCCATGACTCCTGAGAGTGTGAAGGGGAACACTTCTTGTCTCAGTAGTTTCCTAACAGAACTCTTTGAGTACTCCTATTCTTGGCTGTTTCACATTGTGTAATATAAGCTTCCAAACCAGTCCTTCTTTCTCCCGTTGCCCTCCTGATCAACTGTCTTCTAAGACATGAAGGAAGACAGGGCAAGAGTGGTTTAAATACCCTTTTGTTCTCTTTCTCTGTCATTTCCCCTTTTATTTTCCCCTTTCTTTCTATCGCATTTGTTTCCCATTTCTGCTCCAGCTCTTTGTATAGGTGATTGCTTTAAACTTGAATTATGTGGCCAAGGTACACTTTAGATATGAGTCAGCTTTAAAAAGAAAATATTGTACCAGTTCTTAAAAAGCCACAATACTTTGTGGGAAAATTCCCAAGATATTTATCAATGCAGCAAGCCATTGTTTCTTATTACTTTCAAATATTACTAGACTCTGCTTTCGGGGACTGAAATCCCTGTTTCAAGCTTTTATTTGGAAATGAACGCTTCAGAACTACTCAATATTTCTGTCACTACTGCAGCTATTTTCAGAACAGATCTCTGTTCTGATCCTTTACAATCTCTTCATAAGAAACAGAGCAATAGAAAATAATTTTTCTTTAAATATCAGGAACTTAATGAACTTATTTTGTGTCCTCAGATTTCTCATGTTATTCTTAGACAAAATAAATGGGATGGTGTTCCATGAAACGCAGGAGAAAACTGAAAATTTTTTAAAACTATGTTTTAGTAATATTTTCAGCATTCAGATTTAGTATCTGATCTGTCATGTTCCATTTGTGGAGTTGCACTAAAGTCAGGTGATACCGCAAGCACCAAGGAATATTTAGGAAAACTGCAGATGCCATGAAAAGTAACAAGGTTCACACTAGATATTTATAAAATATTATGAAGATTTTTCCTGAACCTGTTTGCTTGAGTTCTGTGTCCTCATTAGTGATAATGACTTTTAATTATATAAGAACTAGAACATACCCATCGGGTCTGAACAAACTAAACCTTAGCTTTTAATGTGCTCATACATAATGTGGTTTTTATCATCTAAGACAATCTGCCAAAACACAGAACAAAACAAGATGTTCTAAATTTTTTTTTTATAAAAAAAAGCTCGCTTTCTCCAAGACAGAAACTGCCAATTGCAGAAATACGTTGTTCATAATTCATAAACAATAAACACTCCTTTTGGCAGGCTGCCATGCAGTTCCTTTTCTATTCAAGGTCTAAACTGTGAATGAGAAATGATGTGAAAGTTACAAATGGTATGGCTGAGGGGCCTTGCAGGATTTGAAGTGATATTGGTGCCAGTCCAAATCCGCGTTAAACTAGGCTAGTTCAAAGATGTAATACAACTTACTGGAAGTGACTATATCAATGAAATGTAAAGTGAAATATATACTAGTCTTATTGCCATGTGGTAATGACAGAAAATCATCTGAGGGTTTTCTCTTTTTTGTCTTTAATATAGCTGTAGAGATGCAGATAAGCAGTTGTGTATCTGGATTTTAAATGGTTCACTCTTCAGTCAGCTTTATTTTTATAAGGGTGATGTTGCATAAAATGAAATTTTGGGAGGAAAAATGGGGAGAGGAGGAGGAGGGAAGGGGTTAGGCATCCGACATGCCAGATCTGGCAAACAGTTGGATGCTCATTGCTTTGAACCTGCTGCTGGCCCTTCTGAAGCAATTTGCTTTCATTCTCCAGCCTCCTTGGGCCTAGCTTACTCATGGTTCTGGCTTAGGATCACCTATGGTGTTTCCTTCTTCTTCTGCTTGCCCTGCCAGCACAAAGGGGATATCCTATTTGAAATGAATATCCCAGTCTGCCTTATGTCATGTGAACATTATGCCCAGGCTTCTTATGTGGCTAGTAGGTGGGTTTTCCTGTGCCAGGAATCCCCACTTATTTCTTCCCACTCTTTCATGGGTGGGGAGGTGCTAACCATTCAGGCTTTTCTATTTGGCTTTGCCCATGTAGAAAGTAGTCAGATTCTGGGAGAAGGACTTTGTTTTAAAAATGTTTACATTTCTGACAAGGGGTCAGCATGTCACAGTGCTCTCATAGCCTTCCCGCACCTGACTGCTTGCAATGGTGCACTGTTAGAGGTCTGCTATAACAAGAACCAGTGCTCTCAACTTTTTCTGAGATGGTTTGGTTTAAGAAGGCTAATAGCATTTTCTTTCCCAAGCTGAAAGTTTTCCTTGCAATATTTTCTACAGCCTGTTGCTACACTGTAGTGGTATATTTGCTTGATCTGTTTTTCTGATGCTGCACAAAATATGTTTGTCTCCTCAGAGAGATTAAGCACAGTTTACTGAAGGTCATACACTTAGTGAATTATTTTAAAATGAATTAAGAATCTAGATGTTATTTTTGTTCAGTTTACCACCTTTATGCAGAATTAGTACATCACTCAGATGCAATGTCTGCTAACTCTCCCACTTCTGTAACCTAATCACCTCTTCCTGTATAATTTATATACTGAAACTGTAATTCTCCATTGATTCAAAACAAAAAAGGCCATTGATTTTTGTCATCCTGATGTTTCAGAAATGGTTTGTTACACTGACGAAAGGCCTGAACTGAAGTTCACTGAAGTCCGTGGAAGTCTTTCAGCTGACTCATAACAAGCACGGGCCCAAATTCTGAAATGCAACTCTTTCTATGAAATAAACAACAACAAAAAACTTTTTCAGATCATCAGTAGAGTGCTGTAGGGAGAATACCATATTTGGTCTACACTAGCATCCTCTCCCAGGAATGTTCCTCTTGAACTGCAGACAGCAGTATAATGAATCAATTATCTGATTAAACAAAAAATCATTAATATGCAATTATGACAGATGTCAGATTAATGGTAATATGTAAATATTAATAAACTCCCTGAAAAATTGCACATATGCAAGAACGAATCTTTACATATGGACGTCCCACTGTGTTTGCTGAACCTAAGGGCAGGATGTTTCTAATTTGGTTGGGGAAAATAGCAACATGTATTTCAAAATAATTTTTTTCATTTATCAAACACACATTCCCAGGAGTGAACAGTGAGCTGTGATGTGTGTAAACAAATAAAGTCTTTATGTATCTCAGCACTCCAAAACTTAAAATATTTACTTAATATTGGCAGAACTAATATAAATCTGAGAGTCCTTCAAGCTATGATAACATAAACCCCCCTTGAAACTTGTCCAGTTAAGAAGCTGCGTTCTTCACCAAGCTAACTAATTTCACTAGTTAATAACTCATTAATTAGCAACCTGGATTAACTGGTGTTCTCTCATCAATCATTATTTTTTTCATTCATGGATCACTTTAATTTGTCGCATGTTAATCACCCATAAGAAGACTCACACTTTAACTACTTTTAAGATAACCTATGCAAATTAACTATTTTCTGAGTTAAGTACTAGTTAATTTCCTTGATAATTATTCACTAGATTAATTTTTTTCTACCTTAAAATCATTACCTATTCTTCAGCTAGTAATTGTATAAACTATTTTCTCTGTTAATTTTTAGCTAGACATCCCTCATTAACCATTAAATAATTCCATCACTGGCATGAGAAGACAGAATGCAGCAGAGAATAAACTCAAACATGTTGTATGTTAAACACAATTGCTTGAAAATTTATTATTTTAATTTTTTCTGAATATTTTCCTATTGCCACTACTAAGTTTTTGTAGGAAAAAAGTATTATTTTAGTTGCTATCAATTTAATCTATTTATACACACATTTGTGTATATATTAAAAATATAAAAAATAGAAGCCAATGTATATACATTACAGAGATACTAAGATGAATTTTCTTTTCCTCCATAAAACTGAAAACAGAAATGTATCCATAGGGTTTATAGCCATTTTGATATCAATCACAACTATTGTAAAATTTAAAACTCAAATTATGACTACTACATTCTTGTTTCTTTCAGAAAGCGGAGTAGGAGCATGATATGTATGTCGTAATGGATGTTCACAGCATAGTATTTTCTTAAAGCTTCACCACTTCAATAAATTCAAGTATAATAAGCTTTTAGATTGGCTTATGACAGCAATTGGCTTTGCAAAGCAGCAATTTCAGTCTTTGATTCGGGTTTACATCAGTATCTAAATCATGATGTGGACCTGATATCATCCTCTTTCATAGTATCATAGTACTTGGTGTAATAAAGAATATCTTATGTCAGTCACTAATATTACAGCAGAAAAAATAAAAAGATAACTCTCAGACACATCTTTGTTAACAAAGAAAAAGATAAAAAGGAAAAGGAAACACCAGGTACATAAAATAATATTCAAGAGGAGCAAACTAATTTTTTAAAAAGAAAGCACACTGCAAGTTAGAGGTGTTGTTTTAATAGTATCAATTTGCTGAGATTCTATACATAGAGACCAAAACCTTTTCTCAATATCCAAGGCTGAATTTCTGGACTTTGATTGAGAATGGGTGTGTGGCAGTAATTTGTATAGCAAAGGGATGACAGTGGATATCAATTTCTTTGTCCTTAATATTTTCTGTATGAGAGTTCAGAGTGGGTGTCTGGGTAAATGAGTAAGGGAATCGTTAGCAGTTGCCAACCCAGAAACGAATTAAAAGGTTTTGTATAAAGAATTAGGACACTATTGTCTGCTTGCTTCAGTTCAGTTAAGCCAACAAAATTGCTATATTGTACTTTATTTACTTGTGATTCTTAAAGCCTTTTCAGAAGTTATCCAGGGGAAGTTTTTCAAAAGGGCATAAGTGATTGAGCACAAAGTTCTCCTGGATAACCTAAATACTTCAAAAAAATATTATTTATTACTTTTAAGGTTTTTTATACTTATGAAGCACCATTTGGCAGTATTAAGGTGCTAATTGTTGTTATAAATGGCAAATAGACAGTTCTACCTGGTGCTGGCTTTTCATCCCCTAACAAATGGCTGATCTAAATATGGAGCATGGTATACACCTTCAACATCCAGCAGCAGTTGCATCACCTGCGAGGTTTGTTTGCATGGATCTTTTAAATGTTCAGAAAAGGAATCCTCATATGTCTACATGTTAACTAGGGCTTCAGCGTCAGAGATATCTCTTGGCAGTGAAGAAAAACTGTTATAGAAGAATTAAAACCATGCATATCATTAACTGCAGATCTAATGCAAGACTATGCAAGAAATTACTTTCTTGGTCTTAAAGACTCTTCTTTTTGAAAGTAAAACAAACCATGAAATTAGATGATAACAAGGTTGAGATTTATACATTTAATCCCTTCAAGGAAAAGCTCTGGATGTACTACAGTCAGAGGAATATGGTTTTAAGATAGCTGGTATAACTAGCAGAATAATAAAAAAAAAAAAGGGGGGGGGTGGAGATATTAATGAGGTAGCATAAAAGGTAAAATCCCCAAACCTAAGCAGGTCAGAAATTAATGAAATTACAATAGAAATACAGTCTTCAGTTGTGAAAAAGAATCCATAAACAGCCTATTGGCAAAAAGTTGCTAATTAAAGATTTTTGTAATGGGAAATGAAACTAGGGAAAGTGAATGCAAAGATGAAAATGCAAAGAAGAAGGTGAATTCAACCTGTGGACAAATGCATCGAAGAGCAAATGAATTGTTAAAATTAAAACTAATTTGGTAGGTACAAAGACAATACTTTTTTTGCATTCACTTTTTCTGCGAGCAGCTTCTTCAGCCTTTTAACATACAATTGTTTTTAAGCAGAGCTTTGATTTTCTAGTGAACTCTGTTTTACTTAAGCTCTTGCGTCAAATTTTTGTGACACATTTTTGATATTGTCACGTTATCTGACTCCATGGAAAAAACTTAGCACTTGGACAAGGAGAGTGTACTGGATCACACGTGTCATAAAGAAAATCACATGAAACTTCTGGCAATGAATCTCCACACACCATCCTGAAGTGTCATGCTTTGTATTAAGATATAGTATTTCCAAGCGAAAAAATCTCATCGCAGCTTTGACACTACAGGCTGAGAGCCCATAGCGTGTTACTTTTTTTTTTTAAAGACTTTTTCCTTACGTGATTTATGGCATAAAATAGATTCCCCAATTCGTATTGGAAAATGTAGCCTTAATGTATGGGTCTTGCTCTCCAAGTTCAAGTAGATGGACAAAGTGGCATTTCAATATCATCCCAGTCAAGGATTATAGCTAAAATGAAGAATTAGGCCTATCTAAGCTTGTATTATTCATACTTTTCTAAATGATGTTTCTTTCTCCTAACATGTTTCTCTCATATGCTCTTGCACTAGATTTTCGGATGTATATAATCATCTGCAGTTAAAATATCTAGTAATATTTTCAGGTTTTCATTTTATTGTTATCTGCAAGGATTTATGCATAACTTAGGAAGAAATTATTTGTTTATCTTGCTATTTCTTGCTTCATTTAATAGTTGACAAAAGAAATACTGTATCAGCCAATCCAAGCCAAATAATTTCTGGGGCCAAAATGCCATGAGAGTCAGTACTAAATGTTGTTCTTACTGGTAATACAGAACTACCGTTATTGATACCATTACTGACTGCAGAATGCTCTTCATGAAACCCAAGATATTCACATTTTGACTTTTGAGTGCTTGATTTCACATCTGATACAGCTGAAAAAAGTAACATACCTGATATGTTCCTATAAAGATACTAAAGATAACAATAATTCTTGACTATAAAGTTTCTCATATTCCTTTAATTTCAAGAATCAACAAGAGAAGTATTATTTATTTTGTTACAGAGAAGTTTATAGGAATAATAACATGATGAGAATTTATTTTTTATACTATTTATGTGTATTACACAGATTTCTGTTAGCTGTATATTGAAGCAGGTTCAGAATTATACTTTTTCATATCTTGTTTGCCTAAACTGTTACAACTACAATGGAATAAAGAGCAATAAACTTTGTGTGGTGTAACTGATTGCATATTTCCTTGTTAATTACCTACATCTGGAATAGAGGAGTTTTAGGAAACTGGGTACATACAGCTGTTGTTAGCAAGTCTGAAAGTATTCACCTTCTAAAATGTATCACTTCAGTAAGAGGAAGAAAGGTAAGGGTCAATTAAGCTAGAAAGCTTTTGTATGTCAAGATAGGCAAAACAAAATGCCTGGCATCAGCAGCTATACATGAAAGTCTGAAAGAAAAGCCATTGTATATGAGTATTCTGATTGAAGTTTGTTGCAAACCAAAATATAGAAAAACATATTTTTTGTATTAAGTGGAATTGTTTTGATAATACTACTGTTTACTTTTTGGGCATGTCTGATAAAAGTGATTGGACAAATATTGTTGATGATTGTTTAAAGATTTAAAAAAGGTTCAGGTCAAAACTAAACATAGACATTAGTCTACAATATATGGCTGGAAGCTGCATTTATTAAAGTCTGGTAACACTACACTTTGTTATTATGAGATATATAAGTAGAAGAGATAGATAGTATGTTCCACTTTGGATTGCAAGCCTGAGAGCCAGACTTGAGCTAAAAGACATTGCTGGTTGTAAATGAGTATCAGATCTTTTGGGCTTAGGAGTTCAAGGCAGACAGATATTATGCACTCTTGCTATACCATTCCTTCGTGTACCTTTGTGTTCAGTAACCAATATTTTTTTTAAATCATATCAAAGTAACCCTGAAATGGCTGGGTAGCATGAAATTATACAAATTTCACAAATATTTCCCCAAAAGATTTTCCTAGGGGGGGAAGCGAAAAAGCCATGTTAATAGAGATTAAAATGTTTCTGTCTTATTATTTGTAAGGTAGAATTCTGATTTACTACTTTGAAGAAGTAGCAGTTTTCTTGATAAATCATCAGTAATGTCCTGTTGTAATACCTCTATGTATGGTATATGTACTTGTGGTAACTGGGTAAGTCCTGAGTTTTGCAGACATTCATTTTATAATAGTTCCTGCTATGTAGCCATTGAGAACGCAGTGTGGAGTCTGAGAGGCATGTTCCAAATTTTGATATCTGCCTTCAGTTTGAACCAAACCTTCAGAAGACCTGGTAATGAAATATTTTAAACTTTCAGATGCTGTCTAGATATATTCTGATCAAAAGAGTTGCTGCCTCTTTAAACTCCAGTGGCCTAAGTGAAATGAATACTCAGTGATTATGTGATATTTCAGGAGGTAGAATTTGGTGAAAAGAATTGTTGGAATGCTTTGTTCAGGGAAATTAGGCATGCTAGTCTTGTCAAAATGGTAAGAAGAGGTAGGGTAAGACCTTGGTTCTGAAGAAAATAAAGGGATTAAGAAAGATTTCTTATCAAGTTTTGAATTAAATTCCAGAGACTATGCAAAATAAGCAAGTGAAGAAGAGTAGCATCCTTCTCATAAGGGGTATTCATTTAAATGTCAATAAAGAAACTACAGTTCACAACTGTAACAGCAGTAAATACATGAAGGGAGCACAAGAGGGGAAAATAGGTCAAGATATTATCTTTGAATAGGTTTTTTTTTTATTATTTTTAAAAGGTGATTGATTTGCAACATAAATAGTTGACAAACTGAGGTACTTGTCAGATCTAACATTGCACCTTTTAAATAGTGACATATCTGCTGGTTATGTTTCTAAAAGGAGAGTGAAAAAAAAATCATGAATTTGCATTGAAAGTTATTTTTAAAAAGTCATGCAAATTCTTAGTTGGCATCTTCAGTAGATCCAGTTGTCTATGTTATACATATGAATTTCTAAGTAAATAAAGCAAAATTCCCAAGCAGTGAAACAAAGTTATTACTTTGTTTCAAAATATATCCTTATTAAAAATCAAGGTGAAATACATTTCTTATAAAGGAAACAGGTGATTTGTTTGGGAGTTTCGGTTAAATTTAGAAGCTAATAGCAAGTTCATTCTTTAAGAATATTTCTTAAGGAAAAACAAGAATTATATAGATTACAAGTTATTGCAATATTCAGAATCAAGTCTTTGGGTTTATGATAGTTAAAAAAGTAGTGCTCAAAAGGAATTAGATATTAGGATTTGCTAGGGAAAAATTAGAAAGGGAACTGAGAAGTTATAATGCTGCTGTACAAATCCAAGGTCTGCCTGCATTTTTAGTACTGTGTACCATGCTGATTTTTCCACTTTAAAAAGATGAAGTAGAGTTAAAGAAACTTAGGGGGAAAAAAGCAAAACACAGTCACAATGGATGATGTAAGGGATGGAGCAATTTTCATGTGGGATAAAACTAAAATGAGTGGGGATTTTCAACCTGGAATGAGAAAAATTAAAAGTTGTGCAGAGCGAAGAATATGAAAAAATCTTGTCACATTGTTTCAGACTTAGATTATTAATTATTCACTCTCCCTTCCAATATGAGACTAAAGTTCCATCAAGTGAAAGTAATGGGTATAAATAAAAATTATTTCTATTTGCAAAGGAAACAACCAGTGGAACTTCTTTGCCACAGGCCATTGTAACTGCCTGAACTACATATGGCTTTCAAAAGCTACCTGAGAACAAGAAAGAAAAGTTCTTCAAATTCTATGAAGTCAAATGACAATTCTTGCTCGGGGATTTGTTGGAGGTTAGAAGAATATAATGGAAAGATATTTATGTGCTGTGCATTATTTTGAGAGAATGGCAGTAAATGTGAGTTACTTGATTATGCGTCCCGTTCTTTTTTCCTCTGACATGTAAAAGAATGGGTTCAGATTCTGTGAAAGATTATCTGTAATGGAGTCCTTTTATTTTGTCTTGTCTCCCTTTCAGAAGATAGCTACATCTTTTAGTTCAACTAGTTAAGTTTGGCAATTATTTTGTTGTCAGGCCTGAGTCTAATTTACTGCACATAGTGAAGTCATTGCACAGGTAATGTCTGGTAACATCTAAAAAGCTTCATTTGGCTCACTGTTGTTAAAATATTCAGAAAAATAATATGATAATATAAAGGCCAAACCTTAGTTCATGAATAATATTGGCCTATAAGATAAGAGAAATGGAAGGTTGTAAATTAATATTTAGGGCACATACCTCAAACATGGAGAATGCTAAATGTGATTTACCTTACTAGTAAAGCTGTTGGCTGTGTAGATTATATTCATTATTAGCACTTATTATAGCCATCTCCAGATGAATCTCACAGGCTGACACCAACCATTTGGTCCTGAGGTGAATATGATCATACAATTCTTGTAAATAATATTCATGTCTTCAGGCTTCATAATTTTTATCAACTCTGCTGCAAACACCAGTCACCTACTTCCATACCACATGGTAGATCGCAGTGCATTTAAATACTTTCATATCTGCTGCAGCTTTTTTATGTGTGCACAGATCTCTATAACTTACATAAAGATAAATCAAATTATAATTATTTCTTCAGAGAGAACTTTACCACTCGCATCACTCAAGAGCCTTCTTAGCCTCTATTATATATGTGTGCTCTTCAGTTTCCTATTCAAGATTGTGTAAGTCATCCACGCCAAAGGTTGCCTTTCTTTATACTTCCTAAATGTTACACTTGGTCTTGTTTGTTTGTTTGTTTGTTTTTTAACTCCTAATTGTGTATATACTTTGTGAAATCATTGTTTACACACTGCTTTTCTTCCTCTTTTTTTTTTTTCTTTGACTTTTTGAGCTTGGTGGGTTTGATATCCAACTAAAATAATTTGCAAATCTGAAATGCCAGCTAGTACAGTAGACTGGTTTAAAACTTATTGAAGTTAATTTTCCAGGTTAATGTCTGGGGGATTGTAAGGAGAATTAACTTTACCTATGGAATTTAGAAGAGCTATCATTTAGTTACATGGGATATTCAAAAGTCTTGGGTATTCTTCCTTTGCCAGGATACCCTTCCTAAGATTCTGTAGCTATTTCTTTGAGAAGAATAGAAAAATGCGTGTAAAAATGTTGTGCTGCATCAGAGCACTATACATAACACTGCTATTTGCATTCTTTTAGAATATATATAAAGTTGAGGTAAATGAGGTAATGATAATGGTGCTCCATTAATCTTCTGGGAGCTATAAAGAGAAGGAACACTCAGAAGTGTAGTGGTAGAAACAAATTCAAGCACTTAATTAAGTGGTGCACTACTTAGCTTTGCCATCAGATTCAGACAGATTTCTGTGTTTAACCCATGAAATGCTGTATTTTTTACATAAATATCTATAGTAACTTAATAATTTTTGAACAAATTTGATTTCCAGCTATAGAAGATGTTTGATTGGTGAATAATCACTTAAGTGGGAGATCATATCCATACCTTAGTTTAGAGTGGTATGGCATCCTGCATACTGGGACAAAGGGACTTCAAGAGCATTGTGTTTCACATGGTGTTACTAGTAATTAAGGCTGTAGTTCCCATGGCCTTGCCTGTCCCCTTTGTGTGCCCTGTGTTAAATGCTCTCTGTAGTTTAAAACATATTTACAATGTGTCAGTCAATGTCTGTTATGTGGTGCAGACTTCATAATTTTGTATTAATAAGCATGCAGAAAGACTCCTACTGCTGTTATAAATGTTCAAAGACCAATTCCAAATCAAATGGATATTTATTGTAATTTCACATAGGAAAGGCAATAAGCAAACAGCGCTGGGTGCGCAGGGAGTCTCCACTCCGCCAGTACTCACACCGAGGATCACACAGTCACTCCTTTTACAGAGCTTATACATGCATATTCACTAAGATGTTGTAATAGGTAAATTTGCTCCCGCTTTGTATGATAATTAGTTTCGCAAGTCTTTTCCGCATGCGCGCTGTCTCCTGGTGGCCTTGGGTGAGGGTCTCGGGTTGAAGTAAGAGTCTTCCTCAGTGACCTTTATACAGACTTTTAAGGTTGAACTTTTTACCTTCTTTCTCTGCGCATGTCCCTTACTGGTTCTTCTGCCCCCTCTCAGTTGTCCTTGGGAATTTACAGTCTCATAGATAAGGGGGCTTCTACAGTTTGTCTCAAAGATAAAGGAACATAGATAAGGGGTTTCTGCAGTTTCTTAAAGACAAAGGAACATCTGTAGTTTATGATTACCCAAACTTCAGGTAGGGGCCTTGCTCAATTAGCAACTACTCAAACCTTATTGTATCAGCCTTGCTTCAGTTACACAGTTACCAGTTAACATTACTCTTGGCAAATTTACAATGTAGGTTTTTATTACACTGCTTTCCAGTATGGAAAGCCATTATCACATACTTTAGAGACAAACATGCATTCACATTGTTTGTAATATTATCAGTTTGGGTTTCTTTCCTCTAGTTAATCAGGGAGCAAGAAAACGGGGAATTCTGCATTAGGTGCTATGAAACTGTAAAAATACAACCAAAAGCTTCCTTTGGCATGTTACTTCTCACTACATCGTATTGTGCAGTGGAAGGGAAGAGCCCATCTTGCTTCACAGCTCTTGTCTGTAGCTGCCTTACTTCTTAAGGTAATCAACAGCTCTTTAGCCCCACAGATCAATGTTTATAGCACAGTCATAAACATAGGCACAGGTGAGTGTGGACATCTTAAGCTCTTATTAAACCTAATCTAAGTGGGGCAAGGCAATGCAATTATATTCAAAACTGCATTTGTTCTTTAGTTTCAATCATTACAATCACTCGTTAGCTGACCCATCACTACAGGCCATAGTAAAACTGTAGCTATGCAGAATGCAATCAGCTGGGGTTCATTAAATAAAAAAGCCTCACATTATCATGTCAGATAGCTTTTCAGGTTGCTTTGTCATTAGGGAAAACATCCTTACAAGGCAGGTAGCACAGAGCTGGAAAAGATGACTGACAGAGCTTGGAGAACCTGCTTGAAGGCTTTTAGAAATTACCTAGAGCTGGTCAGCTACAGCTGACCTAGTCTACTTACTTGTACCAGTTTGCTTTGCAAAGAAGCACGGGCAGTTCTTAAAATGGAAGCTGTAGAGCTCATCAACCCAAAAATATTAGAAACCTCCCTAAAATCTTTTGCAGCTGTTCTGCCTTGGTAGTTGCGCACTGTGGCAGGTTACTGTTGCAGAGGTTTAAGTCTGTTGTAAAATGGAGGAAACTATGTGAGAATGTGTAAGGAGTTACAAAATCATTCATTACTGCAGTTAACTCTGAGTTACAGAGTTCTTGTGAAGCTGTGTGCATGCATTGTAGCCTTCTGAGGTTTTTTTTTTTGCAGAAGTATGCATTTGGCAACAAGGACAACATGCAAATAGGCATGCAGGAAAAGGTTTAAAAGGTAATGGAGGGTTGGTTTTTTTTTTTGGGGGGGGGTGGGGTGGTGTTCCCCCTGTTTCCAAGCATATACCAAATATATCTTGTTAAAGAATAACTGATACTATCTTGGTGGGTACAGTAGTGAGCTCTTGAAACTTTTGTATTATAAGTGTCTGTGCACTTGTGGAAGTGCATGCACACACCCACCTGTTAAATGTATTGGAATTTTTTATGTTGAGATTCTCATCAGAAGAAAAGCCTTAGAGCTGCCATTGAATGCAAGGCTGCTCTGGATACCCTCCAGAGATCTGAAATCAGTCTCTGGGCCACTCTGTGGGAAGAGATGAATACTGTCAGAGTAGAATTGATTTAAGACTATCTTATAGTCAGAGGCAGACAATCCGGTAGGCTTCTGAACCATACAAGCATATTAACAAGCAACTGTTTACACACTAAGCATTCTTGCCTTTACTAGGGATTTATTTAGCTAATGGGTCTCCACACTTGTAGCCAAGTGGCACTAATGAAGTAAGTAAGTGGCTATCTACCTGTTTGAGCTTGCTTTAAAGTCATGCAATTAGGGTAGGCACTCCTGTTTATGCTTGTGTGGTCCATGATTAGTGTCTCCTAGCACTGTTATTTTGCAAATGAAAGAATCCTGCATTTACACCTATACAGAATCTTTGCAAAGCAACCTTTGTAATACTGTGACTAAGGATCCAAGAGGAAAAAAGTATCTCCACAGCATGACAATAAAGGTACTGAGGATCAGATTCAAGAAATTTAATTGATGTAAATGGGAATTGTTAAGGAATAATTCATATATAGCTTTTGTTGGTGGTGGTTGTTGGTTTTGTTTTGTTTTGTTTTGTTTTAAATTATAGGTTGCCAGGTTGCTTTCAGAGTTCAGTGAAGATCTTACTTTGGAGTGAAATAACATCATTGCCAGTATTGGTTCATTAATATTATCAGGGTGGGGTAATTTCTGTTATTGGCTTAAAAATTCTCTTAGAAGGATTAAAAAAAAATCTTTTTTTTTTTTTTTTTTTTAAATTTCACTTTGCTACTCTGCAGTTTTATTTCCAGTATTTATATCATGACTTATTGAGGCATGAATATACCTTTGAATATACCACACGTTTACTAGCTGTGGTGTACAGTGTAGCATAGCAGAGAAAATGCATACAGATATTGGTAGAAAATAATTATGTGGATTTCAGCACTTGACATCAAACTGTAATGAGTCTAGTAAAAAATCCATTGTAGATCTTATTGGGTTTTGGATATATCATGGCATCTGTTCAAGAGAACAGAAAAGGATTTCATAACAATGCTATAAGAGGAAGCTATGACATTAGAAGAATGAGAAATTTTAAAACAAATGTTTTGCAGCATTATTTTACTTTTAAAAGTAGGGGTTTCTTTTTTCAGGCTTAACTGATTGTGTTTGCTTGCAGTGTTTTGTGCGCCCTTTCCTTTGTTCATGCATTATAAAAATATGGTATTGCTAATCTAGGCTGAAATTTTTCTGCTGTATAACTTGCCATACTTAATGTGAATGAACCAATGCAAAAGAAGCTGGTTTAATTGTGTGCTCCTTTCCTGAGAGATTTCAGTTCCAGAAGTGTATCAAAGTCAGAATCCCAAATGCTTAAGTTTACTGCATCTCACTTTGTGTACTGTTTCAGCATATAACTAGAAAAAGAAAATTCATTCTTCTTTTGATTAGACTCTGGTTTTTCAATTCTAAATGACCTTGGGGAAGTTTGCAGGCATATGTATAGAATTAATGCAAATCAAGAAAAAAGTGGAAATATTTATTTTCTAGTGGAAGTCTACATTACCAATATATATGTGAATTTATAGTTTTACATACAAGCATGGTGAATTTGTAACTCAGATTAGTTAGTCTGGTACTTTCTGAACAGTGATTCAAAAGGGGAATGCATTTCTCTTGGTCCATCAACAAGTTTGCTGCTGCTATTCATCAGTTCACACAAACTGCCAAAACCAATGTCTGCCTTTCCCTCCTTACGTCTAATGTACTTTATAAACTCTGGGGATTACACTAAGCTTTTATAACTGGCAGCATGGCATAGCAAGTGAAGAAAGCAAGGGGAGAAAAAAACATATTAAAGCCTCTTACTAGGACACCAGGACCGTTGCTCATCATCAGAGCTGTCCTTGTGATCCTTCTAGCAGCCCTTGGAAAGTCATACTTTGCCACTAAATGGAAAACAACAATTATGCTCTGATGGATGTTCAAGATTACGATATTTTTTATTCTCAATTTTTACAGTTTCAAATAAATGCCTCCCTTGCTTCCTGCTGCCTTACTGCTCCCAAAGAGTACATTCCCATGAGTGAAAGAAGCCCTTAAGAATGCTCACAAATTTGCTAGACTACATATATCTTTTTTCTGATATCATGAGAAGTCAATATTTCATTTACATCTCCTTCCTCTGAAAACCACATCTCCTTCATGCTCTCATTTTCTCAATTTTAGAATCAGGGTGGTTTTTTTGCAGCTTGTTTACTTACCTTTGAATAAACTCCTTTGTCTTATCTTGCTGGTTTTACCTTTTAAAGTTTCACTCCTACTTATCATTTGCAGTTGATGCTTCTGCTCTTGTTTCATGACTAAAGCATTCTTGGAAAAAGTAACGTATCTCTATGATACATTCCTCATAGTGACCAATTGCTACAGCTCCCCTGCTATGCACCCATAATTTTCTGTTCTTCCGCCCGTCCTATTCCTTTGAAATTTCTCTACCTAGAATTTGTTGACTGCTCAAGGAAAAATATTGTCAAAATTTAGACATCTGAATAACTTAGGTTTAGTTCTCAGGTCCTACATATGTTTTTGATGGACTAGACTAAAATCATAGATAGGAATATGCTGGATGCTATGGTTATTAATTAATCCTTAGGTGTTTCCTTCCTACACTGCTATTGAGAGCCTTAAGTAATATCTCAAAATTCGGTATTGAATGCATGGGAAATATCAGGAGTCTCATTGTGGCACCTATAGCACACACCCCACTTAATGAGAACACAAAGGTATAGGATGTTCAGAAGAGAAGAGTGCCTGACTTACTTGGAGATATGCATCTCCAAAATGAATGCACATGGAGATGTCCTAAATCCTTTGTGTTATAGAGGAAGAACATACCTTTAAAATTATATGCATCCCAAATGTCAGTGACAATAGTTTCAAACCCCCTTTTCCCACCTCCACAGAGTTTACCAGAATCTCCCAGTCCATAGTCCAGTATAGGATTTCCTAGCCTGTAGGTACCCTCCTGGCCCAAAGTATACAGCACCTGTTTTGTATAATCACAGACTTGTTGGTGCACTCAGTGAACACGAACCTTCAGTCCTGAAGGCTTAGTGGTCACATGCGGCAGAAGGTGTAAGGTTTCAGTTCCAGCCCCTCTATAGGGACTACCCTGTGCAGTGGGCAGGTGAAGTTTTTCGTAGCTTATTGTTACAAAAAGTATTCAATAGTGAAAAACTAAAACAAAACCATGGATGGAAGCCTTGATGGTTCTCTTCTAATAATTTTTTGAACTATTTAATTAAACAAAACAAAGAAATTGTGATACAACCTATGACTGTAAAAATACATTTGTTTCCCTCAAGGAAATCCCCTTTGTAGGTGTGGTCTACAGAGCAGTAGAGCTAACAGGTTTTGAGTCTTAAGTGTGGGTCTGGATGAATTGGCTGCAGCTGCAGTGGTGGTAGTTTGCAATTACTCTGTATGCATTTATGAAATCATAGTATATTGAAAACAATGTGCTTACATATTTGAAACTTTGTCCTGTTTTGGTTTGTTTGCTTTTTTTTTTTTTTCAATTATTATTAATTTTTAATGGTCTTTGTTAGCATCTCATGATAGACGTTTAAATAAGGATCAAAAAATATGACATAGAATTAGGATCACTGTGAGGGCAGGGCCTGGTTTTAAAATGTTGACGCTAATTCAGAATGAGTTTTGAGTGCCATGAAGAACTGATCTCAGGACAAGAAAGAGTGGTGTGATCTACAGGTCTTATGTGTTGCTGTATGGTGATAGGAAACAAACACAAGTTAATATGAATTTTACCAATTTCCATCAAGTAGGTAGTAATTTTTCTCTTTTGGTATTGTAACAACCTTTTACAAGTCTGGATTTGATGGTGGTGCTATCCTTTTCATTCACTGGTTTTAAATCAGAACAACAAGGTTTGTTTCAATGGAGTGTCTCCTGATTTACGTTACTGAAAGATAGAAAACTTGTTTCTTATACAAAATAAAATCCATGTGCTATTTTTCACTTTCCTGATATTGCTGTTTATTCCGTGTGGTATAATTTTTGCAGTAATTTAAAAAATTCTCCTTCTTTTATCCTTACACATGTATTTATTGATAGATTTTTTTTTTTCTTCAGAGATACTGAAAAAGTATCTAGAAGTCTTCTATTCCTAAAAAGCCTTCAGTTTCCTTTTCCTGAAAACAGTTAATACCACAAGCAAAGAATGAATGTCATGGGTTCAGCAGCAGCAGTCATTTTTCTCCTTCTTGGTAGCTGGTGCAGCACTGTGGTTTTGATTTTGGGCCTGGGAACAGCGCTGATAACACCAGTGTTTTCAGTTACTGCTTGGTAATGTTTTGGTCTGACCAAGGACTTTCTGAGCCTCATGCTCTGCCGGGGAGGAGGGGAATCTGGGAGGAAGCAGAGACAGGACACCTGACCCAAACTGACAAAAGAGGTTATTCCATACCACAGCACGTCATGTCCAGGATGTAAAACCGGGGAGAGCAGAGACCCGAAAGGGTGTGGTGGTGGTGGACTGGGGGGTTTACTGCTGGGGGGTGCACTGGCTGGGTCAGGCTTGGTGAGCAGTTGTATTCTCTTTCCTTGTATTTCTCTTGCATTATTATTGGTGGTAGCAGCAGTGATTTGTGTTATACCTTAGTTACTAAACTGTTCTTATCTCAACCTGTGCGAGTTGCATTGTTTCGATTCTCCTTCCCATTCCCCCGGGACAGGGGGAAGAAAGAGGGGCAAGTGAGTGAGTGAGAAAACTGTGTGGCTGAAAGGCTTAAACCATGGCAATAAGTCAGAAAAAAATACTGAAAAATGCATACAGACAGATTACTATAATAGTTTCTCAATATTTCCAAGATAATGGAGTTGTTAGTTCCACATTAGATCATGCTTCCTTCTGAGAAGTCAGTACAGTCTGTCTCTTGCCATGAGATCATGTACTGAGAATTCTTTTAATACAGATATTTTAAAGTCTGTGTTGCTACACAGATTTCTATTTCTGTTCTTGCCTAGTAAGCAGCATCCATTTTCTCCTTGTTTTGCAGATCCCTTTTGCTTACTTTATTGACTTCATGCCTTTATGAGAATCAGCACAGCTTTAATGTAACTAGTAAGTCTGTCATTAGGGACTTGATGGAAGCCCTTCTCAAATTGTAAATAAGTTATACTTTATGTACAGCCATTATCATCTTTCTCTAGAGGTTTCAATGGCTCCAAGCTTTTGTGGTATAGACCATATCCCTTTAGGCAAGATACCCCTTCAGGATATTTTCCTTCAGGCATGATATGCTGGTTGTAGTCATTACAATATTACTTTGATTATTCTCTAAATTACCCCTCATTACTGTACGTTTTATTTGCTTTTCTCATTGCAGATGTAAACACTGCATGTCTGTTGTGTTTTCAGTCACCCTTCCATTCAACTCTTTAATATATAGCTTCTCTCAGTGATTTTTTTATGGAGATAAAAAAAAAAAAATAAACCAAACAAAACATCCCCATTTCTAGCTATGTACATTAAGGAAAATTAGAATATGGTTTGTTATTTAATTTAGCATGCTTAAGTAACTAGTTAGGCACAATAGTATATTAAAAGGCATCTTTATGTCTTTGTTGGGAAATATTATGAAAGAGTCCTTGCTGTACATCTTGACTGTCAACTGACCTGGTCTCTGTCAAAACGATAATAAGAGAAGTAAATTCCAGAGGTGAAGGGCTTTTGCTGAGCATTTCCCGTCAACATCCCCTGACATTTACGTTTAGGTACTCAAGTGTTGCAGCTGACCTCAGCTGTCATGGTGGAACACAAGGGGAGAAATAGGTTACTTAATTACAGTCATTCAAAATGTTGCCAATGCTTAACGAGTTCTCTGTTATGATTCCCATTGGGTTACACTATTTCATGGACATGACCACTATTGTCTGTTACATCACATCCAATGGGACCACATGAGGATTTATTATGTAGAGTAAAATTTGTATGACTGCACCTTAGGCTGACATGTTCAGAAAGTTCTTATGACTTCATTTTTAGTTCTTTTTAATATAAGAGTTACATTCCTCATACACTCACGTACCAGATACATTTCTGTCAGGACCAGTCTGCAATTTCTCCACTTTTCTTAACAGAACTCTTGATGATTCACTGAAATTTGACTCTCCATTTAAAAATCTCTTCTTTCTTCAATGGTCTGAAGACCGTTTATGAGTGTCAGGTGTTCCTCATCATTAGTTTTTGTAAGCTCACAGGTTAATCTTCATTTCCAGCAATCTTTTCACTAAGTGTCCACGTATAATGTAGCTTATATTCTGTTTCCACAGAAGACATTATTCCCTTGAATATGACTTAGTGCTCCAAAGAAGTAATGAAAACAAATTTCTGGGAGAGTTTCCTCTTGCTTTGGAGTACTTTGGGATTTATAAAATTCAGAGGAACTATCATTTTTTCTGTGAAGTAAAATTAATGAAATAGTTGTTCCTGTACACTTTTTATTTTTTTTTTTTTTTTTTTCTCCTTCTATGCTTGATTGTGATGAAATTTCTCAGGATCATTAGCCATACTTTTAGGAAGAAAGTATCAGAAAGCACCATGTGGAACTTCAGCATAATTGTTCTAATGCTGACTGAGCACCACTTTGGATGTCAGACCACACAGCTCATAACACTTTAAAAATAACAGCTAATTATTGAGAGAGATCATGGACAGTCAATAAGTAGCAGTGGTGGTCATGAAAATAGTCCAAACTAATCCATGATATAGTACCATAGTTCTCTCTCTCACAGTTGAACCACTTCAGTAGTTGATGGAGTTTCTCCTCTAAGCAAAGCTGGGAGCTGTGAAAGATGAAGATATACCTTCAACATGATCAGAGATTTCTGTATGTTATCCCTTTATTTTTTGTTTATTAATTTATATTATCTTCATGTGGTTATATCAGGATGCTGACAAGCTAAATTATGTTGCACTAAGAATGTTAGAATTGATCCGCTATGATTTTTCCACTTTCTGTGAAGTAGCAAATCCTTCCTTTTGAAACTTAACGTATAATCTGTCATGACAAAGGAAATGTCTGCTTTAGCCCCTATGATTCTGAAAGACCAATTTTTGAGGTGTTTGAAGGGGCTACGTGTAGCATCTTACTATCTTTTATCAGGCACTGTGCTGTTCAAATGTCACTTAGGTAGAATATCAAGTTGAAGAGAACATGTTTGCCTGGTACTATCACTATCACCTTGAGGAAATTTTGTTTGCCACATGGGCACATACTTGATAAGAATACAAGGTCACTTACCATAAACTGGTTCTTCAAGATGTTACAGTATTTATAGTTCTTCTGCCCCCATTGTGAAGCTTGGAGGGTTTCAGTAGCAAAGAGCTCTGAATTGAGACAGAACTGTGAAAAAGTAAAGAATAGTAAAGGCATTTGATACCTTCCTATGGAAACTAAAAGACTTAAGCAAATGTATAGGTCTGAAGAACGCTATTGGTTTCAAAAACATCCTTTTTCCCAGTCAGAACTTTTATTCTTTTTGAATCACAGTTGTCATAGAATATTCAAGAACATCTATGAGGCTCGTAAAACTTCAGTTTATGGGACAAAAATATTCCAATGTTACTCCTGCAGACTGAGATCTCGCTCACAGGAGAAACCTGCTATATGGGATGTGCTTGATGATTATATCATCTCAAAGAGTCTGAAATGGATATATAACAGAAGCAGAGCTTTTTTCTTGACTCCATAGAAACTCCAACAAGCTACAGCCTTTCCTCCTAGTTTTTCTGAGTTGCCATCTCTCTATCTGCTGGTAGTCCTGAACATAATTTAATTTCCATTCCTGAAGCCTTTTCAGTCTGTGGCAGTGCTTCAGGATCAATGTGACTTTGCTGCAGGTAGGAGATGTTTAGTTTTAGCTTTCGCTGGATGTATGTAGATTATTATGCTAATAATATTAGTCTACATCTTTGTCTTTTTAGTTTGCTGTTTTTTGCAAGCCTCCCAAAAGGATGTTCTGCAATTATAAAAAATAAATAAATAAATAAAACCTTACTTAAAAAAATATGGTTCTTGTTGCTAAAATCTATTTGCTTTCATCCTAGAGGATATTGTTAAAGGGATTATTAAATGTTTACACACACATACACATTTATACATGTGTGTATAGAGAAAATTATTGTTTAGAGAACATGTCTGGTGACTTCTAAGTAAAAACTGACATGCTTTTGAAATAGAACTATGGATTCAGGGTTCCTGAAGCAAAAACATGCTCAAAATTATTTTTGTTAAGAATATTTAAACTTCTAAAGTCAGTTCAAGCTTTTAAGGAAGATAGGATATCACCCTTAAAGGGTGTTGCTTTGGAGGAATTATGTACTACCATTTTTTTACTATTATTTTCTGAATAGCAATACTGCTTGAATAAGAACTTTAGATAAGCATATATAAAGTATCATGCCAAGAGACACATTGTTCACAATATTTTTCTCTAATAGCCATTCTTTACAGCTTCCTTTGCTTTTTAGTTTTTGCTTCATCTATGAGAGGATAGTTTAGTAATAATTGCAACCTTTATTTATACAAGTATTTCTTTTCTCACTAATTCTTCTAGTTGGTGAGGGCACTATTGGAATTAAAATATTGTCTCCTGTTAGACACAGTAATTGTCATCACAGTAATTGATTATGAACTACCCAGAAGAGTTCCTGCCTAACAGTCAGGAAATGACTCAATTTTGATGTTATCTACACTTGTTAGAAATCTGAAATGCCTCTTCTCTATTGTCTTTCAAATTCATGTGGTATCACAAATTCAAGTTTCTGTATTGTAGGAACTAATGCGTACTGTGTTTAGTGGGAAAATACAACTTAATTTTAAGAATACCAGCTTTGTTTTTTCAGTTATTGGAATTTCAGTTTGTTTGCCTTCCACCCCTCACTTTTTAGAATGCTCTGCCATCATGTCAGCTTTAATTTGCGTGTAGAAATAGATTATTTTACCTCATTATTTTTTGGCTAACTTGAAGTAGAGTTTCAATCATCATATGAAATGAGAAAGCTCTTAGTCACATCTCAGAATTAATCTATAAAAACCTGTCTTTCCCCAATGTTTTTTCTCATGCATTCATGTACTGTCAGATTAGAAAGTAATTCAAGATTAGTGAAACACGGTCAGATTGATTAACAACCAACAATTAAATCATTCCCCAGTGGAAGACCTTAATACTTTTCAATTCTTGCTATTGGGCCATATAGATCTGGTACCTGTTACACAGGTTGCCACCCAGGACACAGGGAATAACATTAGCTGTACTTTGTCAAACTCCAGCAAAGCATGCTGGAACACCGTGGACAATATACGTGTAAATTCTTTCCAGAGAATCTTTAGTGCAAAATATTAATGTAAAATATTAAAAAAAATCTAATAATATATTATTATATATTTAAATTGAAATTTCATGCCACAATGGTAAATTTTTACTCAAATAACAAATTTTTACTTTGTATGAAATCAATCTGCACAGGCTTACTGATGTGCATGTGCTTTACCCAATTATGTAAAATAATGAGCATTTATATGCACCTTTTTGTGCAACATAGTCATTGTAAGAGCACAACTGTCAGCTGCTGTAGAGAAACACAAAACAAAAAAACCCACAAAAATCATAAAACATAATGTTGAAAGAATTAGAGTAAGCACTGCACATATGACTACATATGATACACCACTAAGAAATTGTTTGGAGCACAGACCGAGAGCTTCAGGAGGAATTCCAGCATTCTGTATGTTTCCTTTTTAGTATTTGCTTTCATTGCAAATATTACTGGGAATTCACTTTTAAAATGTGAATAAAACCTATTTGAGGTTGTATGCTGCAGGCGTGGGGGGACAGCGGGCTCCTGGAGGGCGGCGGCGTGCTCTGACAGCAGTATGCGTGTGTAACCATTTAAAATTTTCACTGCCTGTTGAATAAAACTAGAACCAAGCACTGAAATATTTAAATGTGTTCTATATTTACAAACTTCTGTCGTTATAGTTCAAAGACTGCTAGATTTGAGATATAGCAATAGAAGTCCTTTGCACATGCAGCACAGCTGGCATTGTGGCAGCACTGCAAACTTTGTCTGATCTGTCAGCCTCTGGAGGGCATGATGCTCAGCAGCTGATAAAGTGCTCTATGCTGAAACCAAAATTATGGGTTCTAATGAACCTCAGAAATGTTGCTGTCTTTGAAATGTGACTCCCTGTCCAGTGAGAATTGGGCTGGTTTCGCAATATTGAAGAGCCACTGGATGGTAATGACCTTCAATAGCTACAGCTTGGGGCTAGATTTGAGTTTGATACTAAGAGGTGAAAAGCTTTCAAACTCAGTATCAGTCCCTTGAGCTATTTAGTCCTTCCAATGACTTATGTCTTGGTAAATATAAATCCCCTTTGTCCTCATCACGCTTGTTACTCTGCAGCAGGTTTTGTAGCATCTTTGTCTCATATCTTTATAGTAGATTTTCTGTAGATTTGAATCCTATTCCATTCTCATTCACATCACTTGAAAAAAAAAAAACCCAAAACAATCAACCAACCAAAGCCAGTGCTCTTGCAATGAGGATTTCTTTCAAAGTCCACCAACATCAACTAACTCTGGCTTTGCTGGTTTTTGAGCCTTCACTGAAAAGAATTTGGGCAGCTGCATACTTCTTCATGGTTTCCCTCAGTGCAATCCACATCTCAAGCTCAGTGTTGCAGTGCATATTTCTCAGAAATCTAACTGGTTAAAGTCAACTCAACTCTCTTGCCAATATTGTGTATATTTTAAAGCAATATGGGCATGAGTGGAATAAAGACAGATAATATCTCCATTTTACTAGCAGCTCAGATTTTCTCTGTAACATAGATAAAACATTCTGCTCAGGATTCTTCTTTCCTCATAACTTCTGTCTTCCTCTTGATTGAGTAGGTGTCCCAGGTTCAGCAGTAGCGGTCATTTTTTCACCTTCTTGGTAGCTGTTACAGTGCTGTGTTTTTGACTTTTGGCCTGGGAACAGCACTGATAACATCAGTGTTTTCAGTTGCTGCTCAGTAACATTTACTCTGACCAAGGACTTTCTGAGTCTCATGCTATGCCAGGGAGGAGAGGGAGCCAGGAGGAAGCAGAGACAGGACACCTGACCCAAACTAACCAAAGAGGTATTCCATACCACAGCACATCATGCCACTATATAAACTGGGGACAGTTACCTGGAAGGGTTAGATCTCTGCTCAGTCGGGCTGGGTATTGGTCAGTGGGTGGTGAGTGGTTGTATTCTCTTCCCTTGTTATTTCCCTCATCATTATTATTATTAGTGGTAGCAGTAGTGGTTTTGTGTTATACCTTAGTTACTGGACTGTTCTTATCTCAACCCATGGGAGTTACATTCTTTTGAGTCTCCTCCCCATCCCTTCAGGAGCAGGGGGGAGAAAGGGGGGAGAATGAGATAGCGACTGCGTGGTTCTGAGTTACAGCTGGGCTTAAACCACAACAATAGGTCAGTAATGTAAACTGATAAACTGCTGAGAAACATGGTGTGGACATGAAAATTTTCATCAAGCTCATCAGTTTAGAATGGCCTCAGGTGAAAAGCATGTATATGTACATGTTTATACATGTTTGCTTTTTATTGACTATTCATTAAACATTTTCATAATAAGGTACATACCCTGGTATTTTGAGGGAAATAATGTGACACTAAAAGCTACAGCCCTAAAGCATCTTTAAAGTAATGTTCACACTGACTATATCTTTTCTTTACCTGGAGCAGAACCCACATGTGTGGGCTAGCAAGTATCAAATAGCTTTTTCCTTTGAATATTTCCTTCACTTTATATTAAAAAAAAAAACCACTGGCTGATTATTACTGTATTTAGACCATATTTTGTCTCTGCACATTCACTCACTTAAAATAATGTGCTCTTACAAACATATTAATTCAAATCCCTTCAAGCATAGCATGGCTTAGGTTACATATTTACATTGTAGTTGATTGTAAAGAACCTAGTAAATTGTAAGCATTCTCAAACTAAGAATATAAATCATGAAACCTTGTGTGCCTTTGTTGTTGTACTTTAATTCTGTTAATCGCCCTAGGTAAAGATTAGCTGCTGTTGTCAGTTTAATTCAGCTTCAAACAAAGCTACAAGGTCACTTTTTTTTTTTTTTTTTTTTTTTTGTTAAGCAAACAGGATTGAGTTGTCGTGTAGTTCTAATAGGCAGCACAGGGAATCATTAGTCCACCTCAGCTGCCTGACTGATGGGCATTTCACTTCAGTCATCTGACTGTGCACTAGTGGCCCAGTACTATTGACACTGTGTCAGAGCTGAGAGAAGATGCCTTAATCGGCTCAGACACTCTCTGCATTGATTTGACAAGTTGCTGTAATGACCTTCTTGTTTTTCTGAAGGATTACTGTTTACCCAGGGAGGTGGTGTTGAGCGCATGTGCCGCATTGTCATGGAAACTATTATTGTTGCATCTTGATCCCATTAATGCTGTGGTGTGTGACACGGATATAAGACACTGAAAATTTCAATGAAGTACATTCCACCTCAATAATACTAATCACTGAACATTCATTACAAAATTTGCAGGTAGTTCTGGATAGCTTGGCCAACAGGAATTAAAGGACTATGGCTGCTTAAGGCCTTCCTGCCTTGTTTGGGTATTATATGAGGCCTAGGTAGATTCTTTACTTTCAAGGCTGAATGTAACACTGTTCATTTGTTTGTTTGTTTGTTTTCTTCTCTAATTTTTGCTCTCTGACTTATGTAGCTTGCCAGTAATTTAGTGTATTTCTGATTGTAGAAAGCAATAAGAAAATCAAGATGGGAAGAAAATAAACTTTATACTTGAGACATGTATATCCATCAAGGAAAAACATCATTTTGGGGAGGAGAGGGTTCGGTGATGTATTGAACATTTTCTGGATCATACTGAGAATATAGCAGTCTACAGCTAATATTTTCTTCCAATTTCCATGTAGCTTTAGGATAAGGGCAAGTGGAAGCCATATCTCACACCTCACAACTCTAAATTTGCCCTTGCTCAGTGCAAGCAATTTTTTCTTACCCATTTCCTTCTTGTATTTGCTATATGAATGTGTGATCTTTATTGTCTCTAGAAATCAGTTTCTTAGTACACCATGTTTGGGAACAGGCTGAAACAAGCATGGCTCCACCCATGATTTAGGCAAAAAAAGTGCCACTGATATGAAGCAAATAGCCCTAACAGGTTGGTCTGTAAGACATGATATCTGATTTCTTGGAAAATGTAGTATAGCAGCCTCTCTTGCAGGCTGGATCTAACGATTAAGATGTAACAGAAGTGGTTTGTTCTGATAAATTTGAACAATTTCCTGTACATTGATTTTTTTGATGAGAAGGAAAGAAAATCCCAGAACTTTTTACGTGAAGAATCATCTTTCATACATGGCTTAGTAATTGGGAAATATTGTTTGAAAACATGTCGATAGAAGATGAGCTCTTAGCTAGTGGCTGTGAGCTGCGAATGAACGAATGATGTTATAGAAGTAGCACTTTAGGAAAAGGGGTTTTATTTGAAAATTAAGAATTATTTCAGTTTTATTCTTCACTCTTCATCTTGCATGTTGCAAGGCTATCCAGGCTAAGGACGAGTTACATCTTAAGATATCTGTCTGAATGAGATGTTGAAATCAGTGCCTAACTGCAGTAATACCTACCATTTCTTTCCAGTCCAATACACAATCATCCAGTCATCAGCTAATAGTTTGGCTTATTGACAGATGTGTCTTATTGACTTCCTTGTTTAACCTAATGAATAATGAAATGCCTTTCACAATATTTGAGAAAGTACTGAGTAACATTTCCCGCACCATGCAATCGGTTTTATCTGATCACACAGTCATTAATATTTCTGCCCTGATTCTACATTTTCTTGGCAAGATATTGTCTCAGTTTCTTGGCACTTCATTGCATGGTATAGTGCACTGAATGCTTTTTGAGGCATTCTCCTTTAAGAAGGATGTGCAAGAATCACAGTTTTTGAAAGATTTATTTCTCAGAACACAAACTAGGAAGGGTTTCCAGTAACATCATCTGGAATCAAAAATACAAACAAGCCTACTCTGTCAAAATGTTTTTTCCCATTGATTAACTATTTGAAATGCTATTATAAAGTCAAAGGTGATTATGATTACATTTCCTTTTCTATGGAGAAGAATAAATCATTCGCAAGTATAGAATGCCCCAAAGACTTTTTAGAAGAGCTATTCTTGAGAGGCAGAATATGTGTACTTGTGTTCACATTTATAGTTATTTCTTGGTTTCTGCGGTCATTCTTAATGTGGCAATTTGTTGGGGTTTTTTGGGGTTTTTTTCTTTTTTTTTTGTGTGTGTGTGTGTTTTGTTTGTTTGTTTTTTTTTTTTATGTCAAGAAAATTCTTTGGTTTACTTGAGATAGGTTAACTTTATAAAGTGAGTTCTACCTTAGAAAATATTTGTCATATTCAGATTCTGAACTTTTGTTTGCTTGGAACTTCCTAATTCTCCTTTGCAATAACGAAAAATCTTGATAACAGTAGTTTAAGCATTACTTAGCAAAGGCAGTGAGTAAGCTCTGGTACTAGTCAGGGTCTGAGACTGTAAGGAAGCACTGTCTTCATTGCTTCATGTTCAAAGGTGCAGAAGAGTGCTTGGTTCCATTACATAGAAGAAATTATCGGATTGCCTGGGCTGCATCAAAAGGAGTATGACCAGCAGGTCAAAGGAGCTGATCCTGCCCCTCTACTCTGCTCTTTTGAGACCTCACTTGGAGTATTGTGTGCAGTTCTGGTGTCCTCAACATCAAAAGGACATGGAACTGTTAGAACAAGTCCAAAGGAGGGCCACAAGGATGATCAGAGGACTGGAGCACCTCCCGTATGAAGATAGGCTGAGAAAGTTGGGGCTGTTCAGTCTGGAGAAGAGAAGGCTGCATGGAGACCTCACAGCAGCCTTCCAATATCTCAAGGAGGCCTATAGAGATGCTGGGGAGGGACCCTTCATGAGGGACTGTAGTGAGAGGACAAGGGGTAACGGGTTAAAACTTAACCAGGGGAAGTTTAGATTGGATATAAGGAAGAAATTCTTTACTGTAAGGGTGGTGAGGCACTGGAATGGGTTGCCCAGGGAAGTTGTGAATGCTCCATTGCTGGCGGTGTTCAAGGCCGGGTTGGACAGAGCCTTGGGTGGCATGGTTTAGTGTGAGGTGTCCCTGCCCATGGCAGGGATGTTGGAACTAGATGATCTTAAGGTCTTTTCCAACCCTAACTATTCTATGATTGGGACAAGAAAAGGTTATGTTATCTTCTACATTCAAACCAATGTGGCACTTGCTTGTTATATAAAACTGAAAACTGAATCCAGGAATTCTGCCTTCCCTGATCCAAGCAAAACTGCAATTTTCTTATGCCACACACTCTTAGTTGTTTAGTAAAATACAGCCTTATGTCGTCTACATTGAATAACCAGGCATTAAATAAATGCAATTGGTAGTATTCCATATTTTAAAATTCTTTATGGGTTAATCTCATGCATTCAGAAATGTATTTATGTGTAAGGTATATATGTATATCATGTACTAATTAAAATGTGTTTCTGTACAGTAAAGTCAGGAAAAGACAATAGTATGTACTATGTTGAAGTAGATTATGTGGAGTTCAGTTAAATACTAAAATTACAGACTTCAGAAAAAATTCACTGTAAAACTGCTAGCAGTCAGTATGTTGTCTGCTGTATCCATGCTGAATTACCTGTAATTCAAATTAAAGACTGAATGAATGCTGAATTAGTGTATCACTTCGAATTGAAACGTGATTATCAAAGTGATAACTCAGCATAATTGAAGAATAACTATATGGCATCAGAATGTTGATTTAGCAAATAAGGATACTGTACGCAGCTGAAATAGCACTTAATGACATTGAAATTAGCAGTTTTATCAGCTTTTTTGTTTGTTTGTTTCCCAAGACATACTCTTGAATGAGTTGCTTTAGGCTAAAATAAAATATTTAAACTTAATATTTTTTGCTTGCCTATCTACTAAAATTTGCCTTGGTCTTGTTCAGGAAGTGAATGTTTTTACATATGGAAGCAGCTTTTCCTGCATGCTAATTTTGTGAGACCTCAAAAGTAAAGGCATTTTTGAGGCCTATTCTATTAAGATAAATCAGCGTACCCCTAACACTAACCTGCTGTTTGACTACTCAGTGTGTTTGTGTTTCTCTTTAAAAAAGATGCAAGATCTAACGGACATTATCATCTTTTTTGATGCAGTCCTTTCAGAATTGCTATTAAAGTGCCAAGCATCCAATACGGTAAGACTCCTTCCTAGTCAAATCAAATTCTTAGGTTTTTGATGCCAAAAGGGAAAATCTTCGTATGACAACAGAGGTTTTCCAAAATAAATCTCTCTTGTGGTATGCCAGAATTTGTGTTAACTGCAATGACTAGTCCCAGTTTGAATAACTGCTTGTTGCTGGCCAACCACTATAACATTTTTTTTCAGGTGAGATTTCAATAGTTATTTTTTTCTAGTTTCTTGCTGAAACTGGTACCTCCACTTTTTCAATCAGGGGTTCCAGTTGATGGTCTAGTAGCATTAAGATTCCTTATACAAAGACTAAAATTTTTCGCAGTATTTCACATTACATGATAAATAACGATAATTCAATCAGAGCTGCACACAAAATATCTAATTTAATTGGTTCTGAATTTTCTTTTATGATGTTTCCTCTTGTTTCTCATAGCAGGGTACGAAACTGTCTTGAATTAAAAATCTTATCAATTTTGATTTTGCTATTTACTATCTAGCATCCTGTAACTGTCCAACTTTTCCAAGCTGAATAACTATGAATTTTACCAGTTTTCAATAGGAGTATGTTACATCATGCTGCTTAAAAGCTTTATTTCTGGTTTGTGAATCTTTTCAATTCTGTTCTGTTGTACTTCTGATGTGGCAAAGCCAAAAAATACTTCATATGAGGGCATCCTATTGTGAATTACAAACAAACCTCAGCTCTTCCAAATAATTTGTTTAGATTTTACTATTATTTTATATTAATTGCACTTAATTTAGTAGTCATAGAAAAAAAGAATTTCCCAAAGACATTTCTGTTGAAGGCAACTGGGAGAATACAAATCTGTTAGCAGTCAGGTGGAGCTTTTGGAGAGTAAGAATACAAGCAATTACTTCTCTGAATAGTTCATTGAAAATGTAACTTTTCTGACACACTTAAAGTACTTGTTTAGATAAGGGGAGTTGGACAGCGAGTTGGGTTTTTTGTTTGATTGTTTGTGGGGTTCTTTTAAGGAGAGAATATAAATAAATTATTGTTTGTGGTTCTACCAGACCTGCCATAATTAACATTACTTTGAGGAATCATTTTACGCAGCCACAGGGAACAGACCTAGCTCTCCCTGTGTCTTTTGGCAGCATATATTACAATTACACAGCAATGCATAGCACTAAAATAATGATATTTATTATCATTAAAAACAAAGCTTTATTTTTGTCTCTTTTTTTTTAAATGATGGACTTTTTTTCTTCAAGTTTTTTGATTCCTTCAATACACTTGGCATTTTTCATTAGTTGCATTTTTCTCTTATGTAAAGGGGCAGCACAAGCAATTTAGCTGCAAAAGCTTATGTACAACTGCACATCCAGAATCTGGACTGTAGTTCAGCTTGTACCTTTATGACACAGCTTCTCAGGTTAATTTTCATATGTCATTAGGGTGAATACAGTGCTGGTTTTCTTTCAGCAGGACACAACATGCCATCTTAAGTGTTCTTGCATTTGGTTATTTAAACCTAAGCTTTGACCACACCAACAGATGTTCAGAAAGTAAAGAGGAGTGCACTCCTGGAACAGCAGTTGTGCTCTCATCCCACACAGTAAGTGGGACATAGCTTAGGTCCCTGGGTGATAGAGGCAGATGAGAATGTATCTGGTCTTTGGCAGAATGTCCACAGCTGTGGCTGTAGCTACAGAGAAGGGAAGCATATGTACTACCTCACGTTAAGGTAACTCTTTTATGTACACTACCTCTGCTTCTTCAAGCAGGAGACCTTAAAGTACTCTTGGTAAAATAATCTTTCAGGTTGCCAAGGGTCTGCTGTAACTCTTTTTGAAACCAAGAGTTAGTTATCATTCTTGTGGCAGCATTCCTGGCTTGACTTTCCCCTCTCATGTCAGTGTGAAAAGCTAATAGGTTCATCAAACTCAAGACGAAGTTTGGATTGTTTCAATCCACATTTGTGTTACTGCCTTTGCTTGCATGCTTTTGAGAAATTGCAAAATTTTTGTCGTTTTCTTATTCCATCCTTTTGTAAGATTCCTTCTAAGGTGATTCAGTTATATTTTACATATGGTAAGGATTGTGTTGGGTTTTTTTCCTTTAGCAATATGTGCAAATAATACTATTTGATTTATTAATTTAAATGGCTCATTACTACATTGACCTGTTTCTTTTGCTGTTTTTCCAGTTTGTTTGTTGTTGTGTTTCCTATTGAATTGCCTGGTCTTCATAAGTTAGTAGCTCTCTCTTTCAAAGTCTCCTTTCAGAATATTTTCAACACCTTCTAATATTCTAAATTTCTGAAGAGCAAACTGGCTTAGATTAATGTGGTATACAAGCACATTCTGGCAGCACTTTGAATTTTTTTGTGATGAGAGAATAATTTTGGTGACTTTTCTTTAGATACGTCTATATACTGCACAATCTAGAGAACAGGCATTGTCCTATCGTTTAGTGATAGGCCTTTCACATTTTCTGTTGGGATGTAGCAGCCTTTAGAATTTTTGTGTGTATTCTACTACAAAGAGTGGTATGCCTGTCAGCAAGGAGAAGAAAAGAGCCTTTGCTGATACTGCTGCTTGTAGTTCATCAGATTGTATCACAGAAAATGTTATTCATTGATTGTGCTGAAAGTGGCAGTAAATAGAGCTAAGCCTGTTTTACATTGCTGATGAGAATGCGTATCTCGTAACTCTTGATGCACACTCTTGATTCCAGATCACTTCTCTTTATCCCCTTCCCCCATTTAAACTAAACACATGTTTTTCTATTTCATTATATGAACATGAATTAATAAACAGAGGAAATGAGAAGTGATTTTTACTGCATATTTTTTCAACATGCAAGTCTTCTTTGACTTCTTAGTAAAATTAACAACTACAGATTCTATTTCATCTGTGAATCCTGTTATAAACTGCATTGTTCACTCGATTGTAACAGTTGAAACGATTACCATCTGTGATATATGTTTATATTGGAATGCGGAAAGTATTTCATTATTAATGCCTTCTTATAAATCCAACTTTCATTTAGATGACAATCAGTTCACTTCATGACAACCAGAGTGTGTTCCAGTTCTTGGTTGTGTTTGATCATTGCGTACAAGTTGCAAACTCATTTAAAATGTCTTTCATTACAGCATACAGGTGTACATTAATCTTGCATTTTTCTAGGTAGATCATGTGTCCATGATAGATGTAAAATTGTACACTAAAATAATCATGGCAAGTTTTGTAAAGGGCCATGAAATATTGTATTTTAATCAAGAAGGGAAGAAGCTTTTCCTTTGCAGTAGTTGGAGTAACAGCTCGTGAATGTGATTTCTCAAAGCTGTGGAGACCCAGTGGAGACCCACTGTCATTTATTCAAACAAGTATGCTGTCAAACAGAATTCTTGGAGCTTTTATGATATATAAGGACCAACAAGTGGTCTATCTACTAGATGGATTTTATACTACTATACTTTCTATTTCTGGGTGTCTGCCATTCTAATACGTTTATTCATTTTAAAGAAGTCAGGCAGAGTTAGTAAATTGTACAGGACATTTCTTCATCCCTTTTTCTGATACCTTTGCAGCACTGTAGAAAACTAAAGAGATTGGGAAACAACATATATCTTATAGTGGTTGGAAGTGTTTCCAGTTGCCAATAGGTGTTATGATGCCCTACCAACATCTTTGAAGCTCTCTGTAGTCAAAAGTGATGCAGGAAGAAAGAGGGTGCACTGATGGACTCATCATGCTCATGCTTAACTGAGTATTCCTTTTGGAGCACAAACATCTAATAAATGTGAGTCTTTGAGGATCCTAGGCTGTACTAAAGCTTGATACTGCACTTTCATGACTTTCAGCAATTTGTTTCTGCTGTGAGTAATGAATCCATTCTTTACCATTCTTCCCGAAAAGATTTGCCAGTTCTTTCTTTATTATAACTCCTGTAATTCCTCACATTTAGGAAGACGCTGTAACTTAGGTTCAATATTGTATGTTTTATAGTAAGGAAAACTCACTGCCCCTCCCCCTCTAATGAATGCAAGAATTACCACAAAGCTATGCCCCATGAATAATGTATATAGACCAATTAAATGAAACTACTGCGTTAGTTCTCCTGGGACATAACTGGTGGAAATGGCAGTCTTGTAGGCAATGGCACTATGTTTTGACACCTGAAGCTAACCACATGTAGCTACTTGTAATGTTTTGAATCCTATGAATTCACACCTTTTTTCTTCAAGCAAATGTGATTATTGCAATTCTAAATGATTAGTGCCTGAATTTATTTCTTTGCATTCACTGAGGCTGTAAAATAACTTAAACTTTCAAATTTCAATGCAGAACAGTGGGCTTGACTCATTTTGGATTTACTTAGGAGATAGAAGTAAAAGTTCAACTCAGTCTCTGACTGTGAAAAGACATGTTGACTTGATATCTCCATTTGAATAAAAACAATGTCTTGAAAAAAATAGGCTCTTAAAAGTTTTACTGAAGATGATGCAATCATGGTGTATGAGGAAATCTATTCCTCTGTGAGCATAAGTCCATCACTGGTTGCAAAATGGTAGAGATGTGTAAAGCTACAGCAGCCATATAACTCTAACAGTAAAATGAGCACAAGTGCTGAGACATCCTGTTCACTGAAGCCTTGCCTGCTCGGCTCCAAAAAAGGTGCAGAAATAAATCACTGCTGCCATGGGACTTCCAGTCCTGAGCAGATAAGTCTGTTCAGCATAGCCTTACTTAACTGTTCGTATCCCCAAGCTTCTAAGAACCTATATGTCCTCATAAGCTTAAAATCAATTTGTTCTCTCAAGAAGACATCTTGAGATGAAGAGCTGAAATTCAGCTTGCTCATAGTTATTAAACCACATACGGTGCTTTTTAGAACAGCCAATAGACAGAATAGTCCAAGGTATAATGTTCAAAAAGTGATTAAGGCATTTAGGAACATAACTGACACTAAAAGTCTATGGGATTCATGCTCTTATACACCTCTGGCACTTGATTAAAAAAAAAATCTAATTTCACCAGATAGTACTCTGGACTGTTAATGGGACTTAAGTTCTGCTGATTCAGCTATGACCTGCTGTTGTGGGCCTGCTGTTTCAGCTGTCTCTGCAACTCTCATTCTATATTGGCCTATATAGGCAGGGATTTTCAATGACTTCTAGAGTTACACCATGCGGTGGAATGCCCATATATCCCTGGGTCTTTCTTTTGAGGAGACCAGCTTTGGATTGCACAGTTTCATCAAGTGAAGACTATGTCACAGAATAGGTTTACAAGGGGTGCAGCATGGACCTGCATTTTGATTGTAGCATCTGAATAAAGCTGCAATTCAAACAACAATATTGTCTTTCTTCATGAGATTAAGATGCTTTGATTGCTCTGTGAATGTGAAGACATTGATTTTATTTTATGGAATCGTTTTAGTTACAGCTAACAATTTTTTTTTATCCTTAAACTTTTTATGCTTTATGTCCCATTACTATACTAGTGGTCTATGGATTCATAGTCATACAGAGGAATAAATCTTACTTGAGCATTAATTCAATAATATATACATAATGCATATAAAGTATTTAACCTCAAGGCCACTATCTTGAATTTGGCTTTGAGATTACTGACAGAACCTAATAATCATCTGATAATTGTGTGTTGGCCTATATGAAAGCTGGCGATTCAAGCCTAGGTGGTCACATCGTAAAAAAACAACCCACAAAACCAAAACTGCCAGCGCCTTGTGTGGCCCTGAGCATACACTTAACCTTGAACTAGAGATACGTTAGTAGAGTTGTTTGCATTTTCCCTTCGTCCACACTCCCTGGTCTCTGAATGAGCATTTTAAACCCCAAAGCCTTCAGTCAAAAAGTTCTCTCCCTCTGCCGTGTTTTCACAGCTTCTAGTGCAATAGCCACTATTCCTACCTAGTACATGCAATAATTTGAGTAGCTGAACATGGGTCTTAGATTTCCAGCAGTGTTGTTCAAACTAACAAGTAAATACTTTGAGGCATTGTTTCTATCACTGCATAGTTGTTTCAGCAGTCAAGCAGTTGATCAACACGTGTGACATAATATGCTCCTAATGTCAATTTGAGAAGAATTAACCAGGGACTAGAGGTTGTCACCTCTTTCAGAACATTAATTGAGAACTTTGGGGAATAATTAACAGCACATAAATCAAATATTGGCTTAAAAAAAATCAAAAATGGAGAAGGGGGGGGTAAATAAGCAAACGAAAGAACAAACAAAAAAATCACCCAAAACAAAGCAAAACCCAAACTCAAACCAAAAACAAAATCAAACTGTCAAATTGTATGCTTTCCTAATAGAAGGCTGTCATAGGAAATTGATCTACTTAGCAATGACCCACACACATTACATACTCAGTTTCCTTTGCAAAGGTCTTTCATGAAACAGGGAAAATATTTGTGCATATTTTCAGCATATTAAGATAAACAGTAGTTCTTATTTTTTTATTCAGAATACCAAGAGATGACATTACTTCACAAAACCAGAAATCATTTGAAGCCCTGATGCACCTAATGTTGGGAGCATAGCTAAGTCTTGTACTCAAAACCAGAAGAGTTGCATATGCAAACTTTTCACAAGTGATTCAGAACTCTAGCTTATTTTTTTCTTCACAAGCACTGAGCCTTAAAGGCAGTTGTGTAAATACTAGCATTAGGAGAAGATGAAATATTTGACCCTCCTTGTTGATTGCAACTTTTGATTAAGCTTTTCTTGGTGTTGGCACCTACAAGATCAATTTTGTTTACAATCTGAGAAATTTAAAATGTGTGTGCGCATATATATACACACACATATATATATACACACACCTATATAGGTACGTAAAAAGAGCCAGTAACATCAATGGCATTATTAGGAGAAGTCTGATGGAATGAGCATCAGGAAAAGAGAATTCTGGAATCTCTCTTTTTGTAGATACTTTCTTAAATGAAGAAGACAAAGCAAACTAATTCTCAACATTTAGATTAGTTGCTGTGTCACTGTCATCCTTTTAGGAAAAGGGAAGTTGAGGAATTCAGGTGCAGAACTATATCCATTGATTGATTCTTTTTTAAAGCACAAAGACTATATTATTTCAAGGAATTAGAAGTCAACTTTATTTTCAAGTCAATGAGTTGCTATCAAAAAATCAAGCTACTCTGTTGTATATTATCTTCTGTTTATGACTTGTGTGTGGTTGACCATAAGCCTATTTTCCCCACAGTTTTCTTTACTGGAAAGGACATCAAAAGATTGTTTATGTTTATTTATTTACATTCAAATTATACATCATAGAATGAAGGATATGCAACCAAGCAGAAAGCACATGTTTTAGTGTATAACCTGTACCAATGCACCATATATGCCTTGAAAATCACATGCTGACATTACTTTCCATCTTTTAAATAAATATGCACTTTTATGTTGACGGTTCCTTTCACAGTCTATTTTGCCAAATTTCAGGTCTGCTTATAAATTATTGTTATTGATGTTATAGCTTTGCTGATCAGAAACAGTTGGTTATTTTTTCCACCAATTAACTTTTTTTAAAACTCAGAAAAGATAAATACAGTAATTAAATGTAATAATTAGAAAGCCTTGCATAACAAGCAAGACTTGCAAGATTATTAAATAGCTGAATGTGAGCCTGATAGCCTGCTTAACTAATCGCTAAACTGTGGACAACTGCAATTCCTATGTCAATCTAGTCTCTTTTATGGAAGTGATTTGAGTCAATTACTAATGAAATTGAGAAATTTAGAAGCAGCTTTCTGACTTTCAAGTGACAGGGCTCATATTTAACTCAAGAAATGTGACAGTTAATGACAACATGAAAGTACTGTGAATTATTTGCCAGATCATGTGAGAATTACAGCATCAAGCTATTGAAAGAGCTCGTAGCTGATCAGTGTGAAAATAAACAGTCATAATGACATATTCAGAAATCTATGATGCTGCTTAAACTATGAAAGAGTCTGCCTGAAATAAAACAGGGGCATAATCTAACAAGTATAACAATAATATTTCAAGAATTCTCATACTTTGCCACATAGAGAAATTTACTTTTACTACTGCTAAAATGGTTTTATCAAATCAATTGCTTTAAACTGCCAAAGTAGGTTCATGGCTAATTCTTCTTTTTTAATGTAATTAACATACAAACTCTTAATTACTTGAATTTAAATGATTCTGCTGTGGAATTTTTTTCCTTAACTTTGCACTTCCAGCCACACTTAAACTAATTAAAACTTTATCCAGATATAAGGAGACAGTTGTTGTGTGTTAATGAAATATCAGTTGAAAGTGAGGTAATCAATAAGTAATTTAATTAAGAGATTATATGAGACAATATTGCTGTATAATTAACTGAAAAGCACATAACACATGCATATTTAAATTTTCATTAATAAGTTTGCTAAGAATTTTAGATCATGCTGGTTTATGGAATTACATGAGATGTTTAAAATTAGTGTTTGTCAGAGGGATTCTGAAATACACATTAAATGCAGTCCTGGATCATTTTGACAGTCATGTAGCAAATTTACGCAACTGGAGCCATATTAAGAATGAGTTTACCTTCTTGGAAATGAGATATAAATCTGCAGATTTCTTTTAACCTCTGAGAGTCAGATAAGTAAGAAACCCTGTAAGACAAAGTTACATGTGAGAAAACATATTTGACACTTGAAAAATGTGCCTTAGAAAAGGTTATGAATAATGGAAGTATTTTTGCAATTCCACAGCTAAAGCTGGATCATCCTGCTAACATGCTGTTCAGGCACCCTACTTATTAAGGACTATGTTCTATTAATATTGATGAAGTTATCTCATTTGCTCATTTTGAATGATTTTTTATGAAAATTTACCAATGAATCTACTATTTAAAGGTGCTGTTAATTTGATACATTTGCTAAACTTTCAGATTCGAAATGAATAATACTCTTCCTGTTTCCTGTATGTTCAAAATTCATTATGCTTTGTGTTATTAATGATTATTTGACCTAATAGAGACTATTATTAGCAAGGTACTTCAAATCCATAAAGTTTTAGAATTAAAAAGAGAATCTCTTTCTTAGATATTCTAATCATATTCTATCTACCAAATATTCAGCACAAAAGCTTGACTTTCAGGAAGGACTTCTTAAATTGGGGTACAAATCTGACTCTGAGACTGAGAGTCTCTAAGTTAAAACTTCATTGTTGTATATTAACCAATTGCTAATTAAGAGGTTTACAAAGTTCATGAAGAATAGTGGTGTTTTTCGTAACAGCGCCCAACCGTAGTTAACAGATGGAAGATTGAGACATTCATGATGATGAATGTCTTATACAAAGTGCAGTCCCTGTTTCAGATCCATGTCAGTTTTTTGAGTTAGCGAGCATTTTTTAACTCACTTTAGGTGAAGCACATTGATAGCTATTCTGTTGGGGTTTGGGTGGTTTGGGGAGGTTTTGGCTTTTTGGTCGGTTTTTTTTATTTTTTCTTTTTAAATCAGGATATCTTCACAAATCTTGGGAGCATGTAGTCTTTCCCGAGCATAAATGCAAAAAAAGCATAGTAGGAAAGAATCTAGTCAGTTCAAGCTGGTAGTGATTGGTTCGGGCTATGTACCCTTTAAAGAAATGTGGAACAGATTACAAATATCAGCACATTCTACCTGTTATTTCAAGGAGAGGGAGTATTTCTGAGCGTGAGTAGGCAGTGTGTACTATAAGATGTTTCACATTCTAATTTCATTGATTTTACAGTTTGAGCAAAGTGTGTTAGCTGGCAAGACTACTGCACAAGCAAAAGTCTTGGCAGTTCTTGAAATTTTTAATAGACTTTCTTCATCAACTGTACTCAAGCATCTCCAAATTTATTTCCTCTTTTTTTGTTGTTTATTTTTCTTTTTTGTTTGTTTGTTTTAGGAGTTGAAAATTGTAACCCAGTAAATATCATGCTGGTCTTGCTTGTTACAATCAACTTGTAATTGATAGACAGCAATAGCAAGTAATTATTCTATGCAGAATGAACCATCTATGACCCTAGACCAAAATGGAGCATGGAAGAATTCTCACTTAGAAGGTGAATCTTGCCAGGAGACTGAGTATAGCAAGAGAGCAAAGGTACTGCCCTGGAATGGTGTTAGGGCTGCAAGTAACTTACCTCCTAATAGTTAAAAGAATGAGCCTTTGGGAGAATGCAACCAATTTTAGGACTAATAAAGGGAACAAAGAACTAAACTATTGAGGCTTTTTCTGTATGTAGTAAATTCAGATGTAAAATGAAATTTCTAGTGAAGAAAGAGAAAGGTGTGAAAATGTTTCAGGGAAAAACTCACCTCCAAGTCAGTCATAGAATGAAGAAGACAAAAAGGTCAATATCAATATCGGGCCCCTCACAGTGAAGAGGAAAAGAACACCATCAACATCTTACTTCTCTTGAAGAAGCTGGTAACATCAAAATCTTGCCATAATACACCTTGAGGACATAAATCCTCAACTTCAGCACATGGAAGAGTAAGCATGATAGCAGAGAAAGGGGTAGACATGGGAGTGCAATTCTAACTGTATTGTTATTATTAATATTAAGATTTATTCTGTAATACTATTATTTTTCTTTTTTTCTTTTTCTGTAATAGACTTGAGTTAATTCTTTAATTAGACTGTTATTATTTTAGTTACACTATTCCTGTTTTATTTGCATATTCCTGGCTTTATTTGCCAATAAATTACTTCTTTGCCCATAACAAGATTTTTAACAACTGAAGAAAAAAAAAAGGCTATGTCACACACTGATAAAATAAAAATTCTCCTGAATGTTGGTGGTGTCTCTTGCAAGATAGAACCTGGATATCTTGTGCCTCACCCAGGCTTTCCAAACTTCCATGAAGTTTCATGGGAACAGAAGTGGAAATAATAGATTTACATTTGCACTGACCCAAGACTAAATATTTTGGCTCAGTTCCACGAGCTGCAATGCTTCAGTTTAGATCCATTTGAACCAAATCTAATGATTCTATTGTATATTTCAAGAGTTTGGTTTGTTGTTTTTTTGTTTGTTGGGGGGGGGTTTGTTTGTTTGGTAGGTTGGGGCTTTTTGTGGTGGTTTTTTTTTGTGGTTTGGTTTGGTTTTAATTTGGATCATAAACACTTGCAGGGCTTTTGGCTAAAAAGGTAATTAATTTTTCAATGGAAAATCACGTTTCAGTGGAATCATTCCAGTAAAATCCTTTTTGTTGTTTATTAAAAATAAATCTGGCAGAAAATACCCCAGTCAGTTCTACTAACTGTATAACATTCTTATATAAAATTAAACCATACTGCAACATACAAAAGTAAAGTAATACGAGTCCATATCAGTAAAAAAGTGAGCTAAAATAGGTTTTAAAAAGGTGTTTGGAGGTGACTTGAGCAGTTCTCCTAAGAATTCGCTCAATCTTATTTCATAAGGAAAGCATGCCACAGAATGTTAAATTATCAAATTAGAGTAAAATGATTTAAAAAATAATTTATACCAGTGCAGAATAAATGTGATGTTTATTTTAATGTCTTATGAATCATATCTTTTATCTCAGAAACAGCTGCAAGCCTATGGTAAGAAATAAAAAATTTTGACATCATGGGAATTTAAAATGAAATCTTAATGATACATTTTTGGTGTTATGAAATAACTACATGCCACTCTTGTGCCATTTATTGTACAGGTGAGGTGCTTTTTTTAGCTGAGTTCAGGTTTCACCTATAAGAAGAGAGAGTTTTCACAAATCAATTTACTTCTTTCTGAAAGAGGTTTTTAAGTTGTAGGGAGAATTAGGAGAATTAATTGCCCTCAGTAGCTCTTTCTGTCTCAGTTTTAGAGGGAGGCTTGACAACTAGCTTAAAGTTGATGGTTAATTTTAAATTGCTTATATTAGCTGAGATGAATTTTCACATATACTGCTTGCATATTCAGTACATTGTTGGAAGTAATTTAAGTTAACAGCTTGGATTAATTTTTTTTTTTAAGTTCATTCATGTTGATACAATAGCTTGAACAATAGCTTGAAAAACTACTCCCCTTCTCTGGCCAACGGCTGTGAATCCGTACACCTGTTAATTATATTATTAACTTTTTTTACATATTTAGCAATGCAGTTTTTTTGGACCAGAGACATAAGGCAATATTCTATATAAGCATTGATTAGCGAGTGTGACAATACTTCAAAGGGATGCTTTTCACATAGAGATGTCATATCACCACACACTTATACTGTGAAAAATGTACAAGCCTTTTTCACACCTAGTAAGAGTCAAAATTGCAAGCTTTCCATTAAAAAACTGTATAGTAATTATACACTATTTGTACCATATAGCTTATTTTTAAAAAAATAGTTGAGCAATTTCTCCTGCAACTCCTTACACTTTGTTAAATAGCAAGTTTCAAATACTGGTGGGTACTTTTCCAGGAAGCTGTTATCACAGTACTAGATAAGACTGATTTCTAAATACATTTTCAGAATCTCAGATTCCTATGATGCTTTTAAGTTAGAATACACTAGTCCTCCCTCAGCATCTAAGCCTGTTATTTAAAGTTGGTCTGCTGGGATACTGAGCCCTGATCCACAGCCATCTCCTGGCCAACACAAAGACAGCTAAGTTCTCACCTGGACTGGGAAATCTTGCCAGGGGACTTTATTCCCAACTTGAAAAGCCCCAATAGCCTAGAACCAGGGCTGTCCTTGATATAAAATACTTGCTGCATTTTGAGAATATAGGTTTTTAGAATATAGCAGGGCTGCTCTGAATCTCTTCTCTGCCCAACCTGCAGCTGTGCCTGGGATTGCTCCTACCCAGGTGTAGAATCTTGCACTTGACATGGTTAAACTTCATCAGGTTGGCATTGGCCCACCTCACAAGCATGTCTGGGTCCCTCTGGATGGCATTCCTTCCCTCCTATCAACCGAAGCACACAGCTTGGTGTCATCAGCAAACTTGCCTGAGGGCACACTCAATCCCACTGTCCATGTTACCGACAAAGATGTTGAACAAGACTGGTCCCAACACCGATCCCTGAGGGACACCACTCATTACTGGTCTCCAGCTGGACATTGAGCTATTGAGCACAACTCTGCGTGCAGCCATGCAGCCAGCTCTTTATCCACCGGGTGGTCCACCTATCAAATTGATGTCTCTCCAACTTAGAGACAAGGATGTCGTGTGGGACGGTGTCAAACGCTTTGCACGAGTCCAGGTAGATGACATCAACTGCTGTCCATCCGTTCTGTAGCTGCATCATAGAAGGCCACCAGATTGGTCAGGCAGGATTTCCCCTTAGTGAAGCCATGCTGGCTGTCACCAACCACCTTGTTGTTTTTCATGTGCCTCAGCATGCCTTCCAGGAGCATCTGCTCCAAGATGTTGTCAGGCACAGAGGTGAGGCTGACTGCTCTGTAGTTCCCTGGGTCATCCATTTTCCCCTTCTTGAAAATGGGGGTTATATTTCCCTTTTTCCAGTTGTCAGGAACTTCACCTGACTGCTGCCATGATTTTTCAAATATGATATGTAACATATCATGTATTTTTTCCTATATGCTTTGCTGTAGATCTCCATGTTTTATGCAGGCTTTTTACCTAGGGATCTAGTCCTGGGATAATATCTGTGGAGTGGCAAACTTTGTTCCATTTTCTCATCGCTGATGTTATGCATTAAAACCTAACGCTAGCATAACTTTTCTTCCATGTAAACTATATTTATTCTCTGAGATAAAACAAGGCAGCATATGTGGGGCAGCTTGTTTTAATGCCTTGTAGCACCAGGGGTGATATGCTGCTCTTATTGTCCCGGGTCAGAAAAGACAGACTTTTGCTCTAGTCTTAAGATCCGTGTGTTTACTTGTTTCTTATGAAGTTCGTATAATATAACTCAAATGCTATCAAAATACTGACTTGTAGGTGGTGTTTCTTGTTGCTGCTTCCAAAGCAGCATTCATGTTAATTTTCCTTTTTCAGGGCTTGATGTTCCACTGAGGCTCTGTTTCTAAAATTGACCACATTTTGCTTCTCATCCCGGAAAGAAATTCCCTGTCTTTAAAGTATCATGCAGAAATGTTTAAAAAAAATGTTCAAGGGGGATGAAAAACCTGCAAAATCTGTTACTGTATGTCATGGTTTAAGTCCGGTCAACCACGAAGTTTTTCTCACTCACTCACTCCCCTCTCTTTCTTCCCCCTGTCCCGGGGGAATGGGGAGGAGAATTGAAAAAAAAAAATGCAACTCCCACAGGTTGAGATAAGAACAGTTTAGTAACTAAGGTATAACACAAATCACTACTGCTACCACCAGTAATAATACAAGAGAACTACAAGCAAAGAGAATACAACTGCTCACCAAGCCCAACCCAGCCAGTGCACCCCCCAGCAGTGAACCCCCAATCCACCACCACCACACCCTTCCGGGTCTCTGCTCTTCCAGGTTTCACATCCTGGGCATGACGTGCTGTGGTATGGAATAACCTCTTTGGTCAGTTTGGGTCAGGTGTCCTGTCTCTGCTTCCTCCCGGCTTCCCCTCCTCCCTGGCAGAGCATGAGACTCAGAATGTCCTTGGCCAGACCAAAACATTACCAAGCAGTAACTGAAAACACTGCTGTTATCAGCGCTGTTTCCAGGCCCAAAATCAAAACCACAGCGCTGCACCAGCTACCAAGAAGGAGAAAAATGACTGCTGACTGCTGAACCCATGACACTGTAGTATTCTTATCTCTTTATATGATAAATATTTTCTTGTATAATAACTGTAACATACCTAGAACCTCATAAGACCTTGGTAAAGTTAACTTTCTTAATGCTCATTGCCGAAATACAGTAGGGCCTTCCCAATCAGGCTAGCCCATTTGGTTATCACAGACAGACAAATGACTTTTTGTAGCTCTAGCACATGAGAGCATGACGTGGTTAGCTCTGTCCAGAGTCCCTGCTTAAAGTCCCAGTTCATATTACATCCAGGGCAGTTCTGAGAAGACAGGCATATTTCCTTTCCTGGTTCCAAAGCAGTATATCTTAACGTCTTTGTTATGTTTCTATTTGTAGTAAAGGTAGTACCAAATATAAATTATTGCCCAGAAACAATTTAATTATAAGAGCTATGGGGGAAAAGGAAAAAAAAGTAAACATTCTTCAATTTTCTTACTTTATAAGCTGAAGGACAGAGACATGACATTAGTCCAATTTACTGGGTATAAAACTAAATTAAATCAATGCTTGAAGCTTTACTTGAATATGCCTCAAATTCAGTTCATTTACCATTATTGAAAAGTATCACATTTATGTCTTAATAATTCTTTACACTAGAGTGCTATTAATTCCACCATTATTATTATACTTCCTTATGTTCAATATATTATAGCTGTTAGAATTCAAGTATAAAAATCAATTGGAAATTTGCATTTCATGTAAAATATTCTAATCTATCACAATTAATTTCCTTCCTTGAATTATGTTAATTATCCTCTTCCCCACCTGGGAAGAAACCTCTATTGCATTCTTGCTGAGATTTAGATCTGACGCTGGTTCCCTGGGGTGCAAATCTTTGATAGAAATTCCATACTTACTCTCTCTTTTCTTCTGTCTTTTATACACACAGCACAGTGAGAAATACTATATGAAAGGTTTGATTTGACCAAGAATTTTTGAATACAGAAGATATCTGGTCATCTGTTAAATAAAAAACCCCGCAGCTCCTTCACTTCTTGCCCATGGGCAATTAAGCTGTACATATACAATTTCAAGATTAAAAGCAGCACTGAAAACCCACTCATGATTGACTGTGAAATAGTTCATACTCATCTAAAGTAATATGTGACATGGAGTATTGCTTCCTTTATTTCAAAAATTAACTTACGTCTTTCTCTTCCTAGCTTAAGGAAAACTCATCCCCCAAAGCCCTAGAAACTCATATTTATTGAGAAACTATTTTAGATAAATTATCAGTTATTGTTTGTGTCATGGGTTCAGCAGCTAGCAGTCATTTTTCTCCTTCTTGGTAGCTGGCGCAGCACTGTAGGTTTTGATTTTGGGCCTGGAAACAGCGCTGATAACAGCAGTGTTTTCAGTTACTGCTTGGTAATGTTTTGGTCTGACCAAGGACATTCTGAGTCTCATGCTCTGCCAGGGAGGAGGGGAAGCCGGGAGGAAGCAGAGACAGGACACCTGACACAAACTGACCAAAGAGGTTATTCCATACCACAGCACGTCATGCCCAGGATGTGAAACCTGGAAGAGCAGAGACCCGGAAGGGTGTGGTGGTGGTGGATTGGGGGGTTCACTGCTGGGGGGTGCACTGGCTGGGTTGGGCTTGGTGAGCAGTTGTATTCTCTTTGCTTGTAGTTCTCTTGTATTATTACTAGTGGTAGCAGTAGTGATTTGTGTTATACCTTAGTTACTAAACTGTTCTTATCTCAACCTGTGGGAGTTGCATTTTTTTTTTGATTCTTCTCCCCATTCCCCCGGGACAGGGGGAAGAAAGAGAGGGGAGTGAGTGAGTGAGTGAGTGAGTGAGTGAGAAAAACTTCGTGGTTGACAGGACTTAAACCATGACAGGTTGAGGATCAACACTCCTGTCAGTGAAAACTTGAATTTATCATAAGGACATTTCCTTTAATGTGTGGAGAACCAACATAATTCTAATCATTGCTGACTTTCCCAGAACTTTCCCCAAATGTTAAGAGTAACATAGTTCGCACCAGTTCCACCATTTGCACTTTACTTGTTATCTCTGTTTTTTATTTTCCCTTGTGAATTTTGCTTAAGGAGTCCCTCTTTCTACCCTGTTCCTCACACCTCACTGATGTCATGGTCTTTTCAGTTTAAAGCACACTTCCAAATTCACTGAAATCGTTATGGCTAATGCTTTTTCTCTCCTTCAATTTTGCTCACACAGATGAATCTCATCGTGTGTGGTCATGAACCTTGGCCAGTCTGGGACCTTGAAAGAGGAATATGTAGCAAAGCAGAGAGATCCACTGAAAATAACAGTTCAATGCCAGGCCTGTAAGAACGGGATTTTAGCCTAAAGGTTTAGGTTGGTTATATATCTGCCTCTTTGCCCATATTTAACAGTTTATTTTCTTGATTATAATGTTAACGCCACCAGCAGACAAGAATTATTAATGCTGACATCTTCTCAAATCCAGAAGTTTTTTTCTAAATTGACAGCCAGGAAATGCACATTATTTAATATTCTTTCTCACTGGCTTGCAGTCAGTATGAAAGCTTTCTAGTGTAATTTGTTATTTCCCCTTTGTACGCAGGATCTTGAGAAATTTTATAAACACTGGTGAAATGTCGTCACATCTCTCACTTAGGAATTTGATTTGTAGTTTGACTGAGTTTATGAAAGCAAAATGCAGGACAAAACAACTCTTTTGATTGCAGCAGAAAGATATGTGGAAAAATCTATTTTTTTAAATATAGTTTTACTGGAATGTGTTCTCTTGACATTTTTGCTTTTCTAATACTATCATTTAGAGAGTCACAGGTTCAGAGGCTAGTTAACACAAGAGCTGTTTTGCCAAATAAGATTCTGCTAGGTTTAAAATGGCCAAGTGTTATAGTACGTAACTAGTTAGGTCATTCATTACAGTTATTATGTAGTTTTGTACACTCTCCTGACCTTATTTAGTTTGCTTGTCTGGGTTTTTTTAACTTAGCGAATAGCAGATAACTACAGAATAATTAATCTTCCTCTGGAATTCATAGCAGTTGCACTTTTGAGCAAGGGAAATGATTGCTATTAACCTACAGGGAACAGATTCTTGTGCACTTTACCTGTACTTATAAACTTAATAGACCGAATATTAGACAAAACAAAAACACATGGCTTTCGCTTAAGTGGTTTTTCCATGGGTATTCCTGCATGTATCTGAAGTTCATTGAAATAAAAGATTCTTCTGATGGCAGCTTGATACAGCTCAAACACTACTGGGGTGGGTAAATGATATAAGGACCGGATATTTCATCCTTGTTTGAATACGTTTGCATTGAATTAAAAGAGTCTGGGGGACTCTGCTCTCTCTTGAGCAGAGGAGCCTAAGCCTCACTTACACACAGTGCAAAGCCTAGGGCTCCACATGCTTGCATTTGCAGCATTCTTCACATGCTCAGGACTATCCTTTGAATGTTTGAATCACAATAGGCTATATTCAAACAGTACTCAGTAAAGACTATAAGAAATTTTAAGGTAAGCTGTGAAATACGAAAGTGATGGTGTGTTTCCAGCTGTTTTGATGATAATTCAATTTCAAAATAAAGGGCTGTGAACAAAAGAAAAGGAACTCCAAGCCACAGCACACTAGCAACACTAGCAATGCCTTGTTCTTGTGCAATTCTGAACCATTTAAAAAATATTTTACCAGCTTAAACAGGCTTTTCATAGTCATGATGCTGGTTTGACAGTGAGGTTTAGTAGCCAGCTCAGAACTGGCTTCATAATCATGCCCCCAGTAACAGATCTGGTAAGGAAGATGTTGACTGGTGATTTCAGTTGACTACTTTTTCACTTTGAAAGATATTCATTAGATGCATGAAGGGAAAATTGCAGCACCTGAAGATCTTGCATTAAAGACTTAGAAACACCAACTATATTTGCAATTCATGTTTCAAAGCATGCAACTGTTGCTAACAAATAAATGTGGCTTATTTTTACATATTCATGCCTTCAATCATCTTTTTACTTTTGGGTGGAAATGAAAGATACCTGTAATTCTTTATTCCTGGGGCATCAAGAGTTGTTGTGAGAGAATGTGATAACCATGGGGAGGTGACCAAAGATATATTTTAGTCCAAAAAAAGGAGCATATTCTGAGGACAGTAATTAAATCCATTTTAATTTGTGATGGAAAAGTACCTGTGGAGATACTGTACTCTGTCCCCATTTCTTCTGTTGATACATATTACACATGGTAAAGGGCACTGCAATTGCATTGGTGCTGGTGTATCACAGCATACTAGTAATTTCTTAAGCAGGTGCAATGCAAATATTAATCAGCAAGATGATGGAAAAGACACGTTATTGTGGTATAAAATCAGTGTTAACTGTTCCTTGTTTATGGCAGTAAGTGTATTTACAATAAATTTCTATACATGTATGATGTATAGATCACAAAAGATGTGGAAAATTTCTCTGTGCCAAATTGTTTAAAATGAGCTAGCTAAGACTAACATAGCTGCTTCTGGAATATATATTTGAACTTGATGTCAATTAAGAAGAAAACAGAAAAACTGGAGAAGGTAAAAGTTAATGCTAGACAAATGACTAAAAGATTAGAAAATATGAGTCTTTTTAGCTTACAGGACTATGGCTAAAAGACTGATATCATTTGCAAGTATATCAACAGGAAAATAAGTTTGTTAGGAGCTGCAATGTTCCTGACTTTGTTAGAATTTCAGCTCTGATCAGATTTTCCTATGCAGACTAACTGTACAAGTACAATGAGAACCACTGAACATGAATTCTGACTGTTTATTTTTTTTTTATTTAATAGTATTCACTCACACTGCAATAAATTTTTCATACTGAAAAATTAAAATACTTTCCCAAATGTCTGAGTTCAGTCAAAAATTAGTTTAGGGAAGTCTCAGGTAAGGGTCTGCAGTCAGTGTGGGAATACATGATATCATCAGTGTCCAGAAGGTATAAAGGTGTAAGAAAACTGAAACTGGTAATATGCACTGTGTTTTGGAATTGCTTAGTTCAGAACTGCTACTCCTCTCATCTAAAGCCAGAAGGAAACTAGCTGTGCTCTGGGATTCTTCTTCACGTCTTATGACCTTATCATCCCACATTACTTGGATGGTTGGTAAGTTGTTTCTTGAGTTTTCCACTAAATCGTGTTGTGTACAATTCAGCCATATATCGTCTCAGATACTCAGGCAGCAAAAGTGTCCCTCTGTTTCTGTACTACATACATGTGAACCAAACTCTGTGTGATAGATCATGCTCAATGCTCGTGCTTGGTTGTCCAAAGAGCAGCTGGTTTTGAATTGCCAGTCTTATCTTGAAGAAACATGTCTTGTTCAGTTCAGAACCAGGTAGCTTATCTATCTCACCTCTGAGACTGCACATCAACCTGAGGTCTGAAGTGAAATTATTTCAGTGCTATCAGATCAATTTGCTGTGGGCAGCCCACATCACAATACCAGCACACGTAATTCAGCTGCCTTTGGCAGTTTGCTCAGGAGAGAGCTAGGCCTACGTTTGCAGGAGCACTGAATTATTTTTTCTCTCTGGAGATGGAAAGTCAGAAAAGATCCCTTCAGGTCAGGGTTGAGGACTCAAACAGAAGCCAGCAATGAGGCAGCTAAATTTTACTTTCCAGTATGCTGGGCACTCAAGGCTAAAACAGGTGAAGGTCAGGAGACTAATCTTCTCAAAGAACTATGATCATTGAAACTAATGTGACACATCCACAGGTTGCATGTGGCTTCCTGATTATCCTAAGGTAATAATTGCTTTCTGTTAAATTAGATTCCTCTCCTTTTGTGGCAAATAGTAACACTCATTCTGTGAGAATCCAGAGATGTGGTTGATCAGCTCAAGAGTTTTTTTTCAATTTTCCATTTAAAACACAAATATATTGCCCTTCACAAACTTATTTCATGCTGAAGACATGCCTTTTTTTTTTTTTCTGACATTTATAATGCATACAGCAAAACAGGTGATATATCATTTTCTTTCATTAATGACAAACTTTTCTTTCTATAGCAATAAAAAGTAGCTTTAGCAGTACATTTGTCAAAATATTTACCTCCTACGCCACCAAATTTAATGTCAGTATCTGCGTAGTATATTAATTTCTATGTTATCAATACCAGAGGAAACCAGATGATAGTATGACAGTACCTTATGCATCTCAAAAGTTACAACAAAATACGTTTCTATTTGGGATGCATCTTATGGTCTCTCCTCAAATGTTTGCAACTAGTAAGTCACATTGATAATTATCATAATGCTTATAGGACTGATGTATCCAAATGCTACGTTTCTTTAAGGTAAACACTAGTATAGTGCAGCAATTTTCAATGACCACTTTTAATTTGAATCAGTGTTGTGGTTTATTCCCAGCCAGTAATTCAGAACCATGCAGCTGCACACTCACATCTTCCATTTTTTCCCCTCAGTCTGGATGGGGAGAAGAGAAAGAATGTAAGCCCCACAGGTTGAAATAAGAACAGTCCAGTAGCTAAAGTATAATATAAACCTACTACTAATAATTATTATAATGGTAAGGGAAATAACAAGGGGAGAGAATATAAAACTAAAAAGGGAAGGGGAAAAAATAAAGGCAAGAAACACAAGTGCTGCACAATATCATTGTTCACCACCCACAATACCCAGCCTGACCTAAGCAGTGATCTGGGCCTTCTGGGTGTCTTGCCCGTTTATATACTGGGCATGATGTGCTGTGGTATGGAATACCCCTTTGGCTAATTAAGGTCAGGTGTCCTGTCTCTGCTTCCTCCCAGCTTCTTGCGCCCCTCTTTATTGGCAGAGCATGAGCGACTGAGAAGTCCTTGGTGAGAGAAGCATTATTTAGCAACAACTGAAACATTGGTATTATCAGCATTGTTCCCAGACTAAAGCTGAAAAACAGCACAGCACCAGCTAGTAGGAAGGAGAAAAATAACTGTTACAGCTGAACCCAGGGCAATCAGGCAGGTAGGTATGTATTGGCAGTTGTCAGGTGAATTTGTTTTGTTTGTTTTTTAAACCCAGGCGTCACGGAGTTGCTCTCAAACCATAAACAGACACATAAAAAGGTTCTTCAAAATGTTAACAATTACCATCCTGTTAGTTAAGTTCGGCAGAGAGAATAAGGACTGCATAACTCCAAAGAGGCTACATTTTTTTCTGTCTCCTCTTTTTCCAGGAAAGCCTGACAAGGCTGGTGGTTTGGTAGGTTAACTGAAACTCATTTGCTAGCACCATCATCTCTGCCTCCCACTGTGAACAAGAGAACTGCCCTTTTGCACGGGGATAGGCTTGGTGTTTTTCTGCAGCTTTAAATGTAATTCACATGCGAGGTATGCCTATATGGGACGGGGGAGGAAGGATAGAAAAAAAATTCACAGATTTTTCAAATGCCAGAGATGTTTTACGAAGGAAGCATTATGGATGAGAGATTGTTAGAATTATTTTGTCAAACCCTCATGTGTCTGTCCACTCCCCCCACCCCCTCCCTTCCCATGCCCCTGTTCTTATTATCAGCTCTGAGGTAGGGAATGTCTATTCTTCTTTCACTTTCCCACATTCTCTCTGACACCTTTCACTTATCCACATACATTGCTCTCCCCATGGAGTTTCTCATCTTGTAAAAGTGACACTTTCAGGGATATGACTGTAGAGGCTGAAATGTTGATTACCTAGCATTAATCATTTCTGGAAATACCAATCACTAAAGATGCTAGTCCTCTGGTGTTTGTGTAATACACATTGGGAGGGTCAGACTGGATAGGGTGTGTGAGAGGATGTGGGATAGGGAAGGAAGAAAAAATACATATTTATTCTTGGCCATTTTGACATTGATTTATCCTTTTGTGGTCACACATTAAAAATATTGTTGACTTCCCACTACAGTTAATTAATTAAAGGAGTCCTCCTCATTTGATGGCACTCTCCATTGGTGTCATTAATATGTAATGAAATTTCCCCTAGTGCCTTTACTGTCAGTGTTTGAAAGCACATCTGCAGGGAAGGCTTTATAACATCAGTCCGGAATTCCACTTCCCTCTCAGCTGCTTCTCTCCATATTGATGGCATACAGGATAAACAGAACAAGTTAATTTGTAATCTTAGATAGAAAATGATAGCTGCACTGTTTCTGTCATTGAGCATTCTGCCAGTTTAAACAGCTGATTAGTCAGCTTCTGTGGAATCGATCTGAATCAGTTCCACCTGCATGCACCCACCAGGAGCCACTTTATTGTAAATCAATCACTCTGAAAACACCTCACAAAGGGGCCAGTCCTCACTAACAAGCCATCAATTTAAGCTGTCTGTCTGGAGCACTCTAGAAATTAGAAGTGCAACAAACATTTATTCTAAAATTATGGAGAAGTTTTAGGTTTTTTTAAACCACAACCCATAATTATTTAGTGCTAGTGGTGATTTTTTCTTTTTTTTTTTTTTTTTTTTTTTTTAAATTGACATGTATCAGGTCACTTTTCAGACGCTCCAAAAGTGTGGGTGCTTTCTTGTAGGAAAAAACAATAGGTTGGGAATTTTAACAACAATGGATGGAATGGATGGCCTTTATTACTAGAAGGCAACATTAACAGTAACTCAGAGACTTCATATCCTGCCCTTGTGCCCCTTGGGTGTCAAGATTGATCCCCAGAGTCAGAGAAGTTCTCCTTATTCTTTGACATGATGAATTGCTAAATTTTGCCTGTGCAGAGAGTGGGTCTTTCAACTGGCAATGGTTGCAGAAGCTGCCCCAGGGGGGAGACACAGATATATGGCTTGGTCTCCAAACTCTTTCTTTAAGACACTTCATACTATCCTAAATAAAAGAGAGTGGAGAAGGTATATTCTACCATTTATTTATTTATTTATTTAGTTTTTATTGGCCTGTCTGGGCATTTCACTTATGTCAACAAAAAATGTGTGAGGATCGTGTTTTCAGGTTGAGTGCATTGCTTAGGATCTCTGGAGTCTTATTCAGCTTGAAGAAAAATATGGCAGCACTTAGTTTGCAAGGTATAGTGTAAAATACTGTGTACATCATTATTCTGTGTAATTACATGTTGCCACATGATTGCATTGTCAACACTGCATCTGATTACAAGGTAAATTGCTTAGTTACCAGTTTTGATTCAAATCTTCTTAGAGACTTGCATATTAAATAAGTGTCCTGATTTTGGAAATAGAGTCAAAATAAAAGTTCAGGGAGACCTCAAGTGATTGTATGGAAACTAATTTTGTACCGAGATTGTGCTAGGCCTGATCTATCTTTGACTAACCTCAGCTGAACTCCTCTTACTTATTCTCTCATTTACAGTAGAAAAGACATTGGTGAGATATCTCTTATCAAATAGTGTAGGGTATTTACAGCAAGTTGGAGCTTCAGCTTCTCTCTCTTGCAGGGTTTGAATGTGAGGGGGTTTCATGCATTTAATATGCGTGTATGTTTCCTTGTCTTTCAGTCCACATGCGTGACTTCTGCGGTTAGTCTCTCTAACTAGATTTACACATTTTAAAAAGTGATAAATATGAACAAGGCAATATCAGCAGGTAATCCTTACTATATTTTGACTCATTGACTACATGGATGTCACCCAAAATGTAACGTTACTAACAAGCAGTGGAGCATTACGAATTTGTGCAGCATGTCTCTTACATGCACTTTAACAGTTATTTGTGTGTCAGTTGGGTGCCACTGAAGGGACAGGTTGTGCCTCTAGATCAAAGCTGCCTAAAATAGCAAAGATCCCTTTCACTTTCTGAGGAGAAATCCTGCCTTTCCTCGCCCACTGGTCTTATGGGCTTCTCTTGGGAAGTGTCTTACATTCTCCATTGCAGGAATTCCCTTCAGAAATGTCTTAGAAGAGAGGCGAGTGAAAAGTTGTGCATCTGCCTTCCCTGAGTCTTGTCTCCCTCTGGCTTTTAGGCCACAGTAATCATGTCCTTAGGTAATGCACTTGAGATGCTCTGAAACTGTGGCAGGATTGATATTACTTAAATTTGGAAGCTGTGCCAGGGCTCATCGATTTCTAATCCAAGTCATCAAACAAGAGAAACTGCTTTGGTAGGTAAGTAAGTGAGCTGCTTCCAGGCTGATGGGGGACATGTTACAGCGGGATCCTCTTTCCTGTACCGTAAGTTCCCATGAAACTTTTTTGTTGTTAGGGCTTTCTCACCTTTCTTTAAAGGAATTTAATCTATCTTTCTGGGCTAGCTCCTTTTAAATGAGACTCCTGCTCCTCAGTAGACTTATGCTATTTTCAGGTAGAGCAGATCCAGCTGTTGGATGAGTCTGAAAGCAGAAAGTAGTCTGTATTATCTGGTGAAGCAAATATACATACAGAAAATGCAAGTTAAATCCTACATGTGCCATGATAACTTCAAATACCTAAAAAATTATACTTACAAATAATAGAAAATTCTAATTAACAAATACTTCTAATTGATAAATACTTGACTATACTACCCTAATTCTTTGTGAAAATGTCTTCAGAAGAGTCTGAGAATTATAATGAATATTTCATTGGATACTAAAAATTGTAACTTTACAGAGGCACTGACATTCTGGCTCCTGAGATAATATCATGCTATAGACACCTGATCTGTGTCTAGGGCTCCCAGGATTTACAACAGAAATATTAACACATTATTGCCTATGACTAAGTTTAGTTTTACAGCTCACAAAAGAAATGCTGCCAATAATCTTTTAGTAATCCCAGGGTAAAAGAAATAGTTAAAATGGAAGTCTGGGACAGTTATGCAACTCAAACTCAGTACAGCAGAAACATATGCAAAGCAATTTTAAGCAGCGCAATTCTGATTCTGAAAGTACGGGACAGGTTAAAGAAAGCGAAGCTATGTACATAAGCACAGGCTTAATAAAGCAAACTAGTGGCAATGCTGATGTACTGGTGAAACCCTGACACAGGCTAGTTTGTCCTACTGGTGTGGTTACAAGGCAAGAATGTATTAATGGGATGTTATTGGTAGTTCTGCAAATTATCTTTGGCATGGTGTGTGAGTTATGTAGTGACTTTTTGGTGCTTATAAGGATCTTGTTTCTCTTTGTGCTCTGTACAATAAGGCAAATGCTTAAATGAGTAATGCATTTGAGTATCTCTTTCCTTAGTTATCTTCGGCTAATTAGGACTTTACTCTGTGTCCTTTGCTGGTGCTGACTGCTTTGCACTATGTTGTTAGTGTATTTTTACTACTTTCTTGCTGCTAGTTAGCAAGAATGTTATGCTCAGGGGTGTAAGAAAAAGGTACAAATTTTTTTATTTTTTTTTCTTTGTAAATGACAACTTTCTAGAATGTCTAAACTGGAAAATGAACATAAGGAAGTGCAAGCGTAGTTATTTTCAGATTATTTCATTATCATAGGAATCTGAGTTATAAACTACGGTTGTAATGTCTGCATTAGACTGATAATTGTAAATACAACAGTCAAAAATATACTGAAAATTACAACTACTATGTGGTAAAAATAAACTTTATTAGAAAGAGGTGTCATTAGGTTATTGAGGGAGATTATTGATATCTGTAGGCATCTAGCTCGTAGTGGCTACTTCTGAAATCTGATTTGCAAGATCTTTCTGGAGCCTGTAGTCTGACCCTAGTAGTTGTCTTACTGGCTGTGTTTCACTGCATTTCAGGATTAACTGGGACAACTGAACACACTGTAATATGCAGAACCATCTATCTTCCTTTCCCCATCCAATAGTTGATGCATTATGGATATTTTTTCATGCTTTTGATAGGAAACAAGTAAGGAGGTGACTTCCAAAGACAGAATAATGCGTGTGATGAGGCAGTGTGGTTTTATAGAGCAGAACAAGTTGCATTTTCTTTGGGACCCTGTATGCATGATCCCACTGTAGGACGTGTATGCTGGCAGTCTGCAAAACTGCAGATCTCTGGTATCTAACGTAAAGTGAAGCTCTGCGTACATCTGCCATTCCAACAGCTACCAAACCCTGGAAGAGCTGCATTAAGCAAAATAAAAAAGCTCAGGAGTGCAAGGAATTGCATTGCAGGCACAGTGAAAAGTTATTAGCATGCCAATAGCTTGTGCACAAGGGACCAAAGGACTGAAAAACAAAATCGGGTTCATCTGTTCTTGCCAAAACGAGCCAAAGTGGAAAAATCAAGAACTTCTCACTGCATTTAGTGTGCAAGGTGTATGTTCCTTTGGTTGGCTTGCTCAGATTTCCAATATCTGGACTGAAATAATTCTCCTGAATGTCCTCAGACACTTTAGTGAAACAATGCAAAACTGCCATAATTTTAATCCATATTTATTCATATTTTTACCTAGTCCATCAATGGTCCAACACTTTCTGTTGTAGCTCATCCACACTCTAACTGCATATGTAGTATAGCATTGAAAGTGTCTTCATTATGTGCCATTTGGGGCTTTATATTTATTATACTGCAGCATCAATTGTTCTCAGTTTGCAAGAAAAATAAACTATATTTACTTTAAACACCAGTTCTGCTAATTCAACTTGGGAACTGGGAATAACAGTTTCTTTCTGGAACTCTATTTTGACCCAGGCAATAAATGTTGAGAATTGGCAGAAATTTCCATAGCTCAGTGCAAGCAATTCTCTGGTCCAAAGTCTAAATAGAGAAGATATTTCAAAATAGTATGGATTATGTGTGCACTAAGAAGGATTGTGCACTAGTCACTATAGTGTTTCAGAGCCGGCTGAGCTACAGTAATAAAAAGTGCTAAAATATATGTGTATCAATCAAGTGAACAGATATAATTCAGGATAAATGCGCAAGAAGAGATAAGCAAATGCAGTTCTGTTACTTTGATTGAAGTCCTTTATTATCATATTGATGCAAGCAGCTGACTTGTAAGGGGCAGTGCCAGGAGGGACGGCGGCATATTTAAACCACTCATCGTCGGCCACTAACGGTCATTTGCCGAGGTGACCGAGAGGAGCCTTCAACCCCGGAGCGAGGGGAAACCCCGAGTGCGCAGGAGCCCTCAGTTCTGAGCGGCGAGAGCCACCGAAGGAGTCTCGAACCCGCCCGGCGTTTCCCGGGAGCCGGCAGCTCTCTGAGGAGAGCAGGGACTCACAGGGGGGACGCCAGGAGGGACAGCACCTCCCGGAGCTGGGTAAACCCACCCCAGGGAGCGTGGCGGATAAGGCACGGCGCGGCAGTGCGGGCCCGCAGCGAGGGCCGTGGGGAGCGCTCGCCTCAGGGCCCGGGCCTGGTGTGGGGGCTCTGCTCCGGCTGCCCCGGTGGTGGCAGCGTCGGCACCAGACAGAGCCGATGGGAGGGGAGGCTGCAGCGCGGAGCTCGGGGTGCAGAAAGTGCCTGCACTGATCTCGTGAGGTGAGGGTGCGCAATGGGCAGGGCTGCACTCGGTGCGCCGTGGTAGAGGTCCTCCTGCAGCGGGGGCTGCGCTGTGGGATGCTGTCAATAGACAGAAAGATGTCAGGGAAGCTGAGAGGGGGCTGGACTGCTTGTTCCAGGCCCAGACTGTGCAGGGGCCACCAAACTGTGCAGGCATCTACCATAGCGTATACAGAAAAGTAAGAGGAAGCTCCAGGAAGCTTGGAGTTACTTACAAACAACAAAAATACAACAAAGGAGGAAGAGGACAGTTAAAAGCAAGGGGCTTCCTCCAAAATCCAACATCCCCACCCACAGCTGCTTTGGAGTTCTGCAGGGGGCTAATGAGGAAGCACCCATCGCACCAAATAAACAACCAGCTGATGTACCGGTAAAGAGGATCACTGCTGGTGCCTCCTGGAAAAAGCAGCAAGTCATTGTAGGTGACTGCTTTGAAAGGCACAGAGGCACCCATCAGTAGACCTGACACGGTCTCAAGGGAGGTGTGTTGCCTACCAGGAGCTCAGGTCAGGGGCGTAGCTGAGAGGCTGCCTGGCCTAGTAAGTCCTGCTGACGATTACGCACTTCTGGTGGTCCATGTGTGTGTCACTTCTAGTGACATAGACAGCAGTAGCCTGGGAATCAGTTAAGAAGGACTACAGAGCCCTGGGAGAGGTAGGTTGGGGGCTCTGGGGCTCAGTTTTTTCATCAATGCTCCAGGTCAAAGGGGAGGACCTTGAAAAGGCCATGCAGATTTGGCAGGTTAATAAATGGTTAGAATGGTAGTGCCAGAGTCAGGGGTTTGGTTATTTAGAGCACGGGATTCGATTTGGGAGGTTGGGTGGAGCTGGTCTGACAGAAGTGGGAGAGTGGTTTTCATAGGAGACTTGCCAGGCTGGTCAAGAAAGTTTTAAACTAGATGTATTGGGGAGGGGGGCATCAGTCCATCCCAATACTCCCAGTCAGTTGCCAGCACCTGTAATAAATACTTGGAGTGATGCAGAGCTATTTCAGCTGCTCCACCTAATGAGTCAGCTTTGGAGCTTGGCTCAGATGCTTGTATACAAATGCCCGTAGTATGGGGAATAAACAAGAGGAATTAGAGGTGTGTGCATGTCTACAGGGGTATCATATCATTGGCATCACAGAAATATGGTGGGATGGCTCCTGTGACTGGAGTGTTGAGGGAAGGTAATAGACTCTTTAGGAAAGACAGGCCAGGCTGATGGGGAGAGGGAGTAGCTATTATATCAGTCATAGGCTGGAGAGTATGGACCTCTGTCTGGGGACAGTTGGTCAGTCAACAGAGAGCTTGTGGGTTAGGGTCAAAGGGAGAACAGTAATGGGAGACATTACTGTGGGGATCTGTTACAGACTGCCTGATCAAGAGGACTCTGTGGTTGAAGCACTTTATAGACAGATAGGAGCAGCCTCACGCTTGCAGGCCATTGTCCTCATGGGGGACTTCAACCATCCTGGTATCTGTTGGAGGGACAGTGCAGCCCAGCACAAGCAATCCAGGGGTTCCTTGATTGTGTGGAAGACAACTTTCTCTTGCAAGTAATAGAGTAGCTGATAAGAGAGGTGCCATGCTTGACCTCGTCCTCACCAACAGGAAGGGGCTGATTGGCTACCGGGCAGCCTTGGCTGTAGCAATCATGAGATGGTCAAGCTCAGGATCTGCAGGACAATGAGAAGGGCACACAGCAAGTTCACTGCCCTGGACTTCAAGAGGACAGACTTTGGCCTCTTCAGGAGCCTGCTTAGTAAGGTTTCATAGGATAAAGCCCTGGAGGGCAGGGGGGGCTCAAGGCTGCTGGTTGATATATTCAAGGATCGCCTGCTCCAAGCTCAGGAGTGTTTCGTCCTGACTGGAAGGAAATGTGTCAGGAGGGCCAGGAGGCCTCCATGGATGGGTAAGATTCTGCTGAGAAAACTTAGAGGGGCGGAAAGAAGAAGCTTATGAAAGGTGGAAACAACGACAGGCAGCCTGGGAAGAATAGAGGAACATTGCCTAGTAAGCTAGGGACCAGTTAGATTTAAATCGGACAAGGGATGTGAAGGATAATGGGAAGAGCTTCTATAATGATGTAGCAAACAAAAGACAGACTAGGGGTAATGTGGGCCCTCTCCGGAAGCTAACAGAAGAACTGGCCTGCCCTGGATTTGCAGAAGGCTGAGGTTCTAAATGACTTCTTTGTCTCAGTCTTCACTGACAAATGCTCTGACCACACCACCCAAGTGTTGGAAGGTAGATGCAGGGGCTGTGAGAATGAAGACCTTAGGCTCACTGTAGGAGAGGATCAGGTTCAAGATCATCTTAACCTGAAAGTGCACAAATATGTGGAACCTGATGAAATCCATCGATGGGTCCTGAAGGAGCTGGTGGATGAAGTTGCCTAGCCACTGTCTGTCATATTTGGAAAATCATGGCAGTCAGGTGAAGTTCCCTGGAAAAAGGGAACTATAACCCCCATTGTCAAAAAGGGGAAAATGGAAGACCCAGGGGACTACAGACTAGTCAGTCTCACCTCTGTGCCTGCCAAAATCTCAGGAGCAGGTTCTCCTTGGAAAGCATGCCAGGGCACATGAAAAACAATGAGGTGGTTGGTGACAGCCAGCATGGCTTCACTAAGGGGAAATCCTACCTGACCAATCTGGTGGCTTTCTATGATGGGGCTACAGAACTGATGGATGGGATAAAGCAGTTGACGTCATCTACATGGACTTGTGCAAAGCATTTGACACTTGTCCTGCATGGCATCCTTGTCTCTAAACTGAAAAGACATAAATTTGATGGATGGACCACCAGGTGGATAAAGATTTGGCTGGATGGCTGCATGCAAAGAGTTGTGGTCAATGGTTCAATGTTCCAGTTGGAGACTGGTAACAAGTGGTATCCCTCAGGGGTTGGCGTTGGGACCGTTCCTGTTCAACATCTTTGTCAGTGACATGGAGAGTGGGATTGAGTGCAACCTCAGCACCTTTGCTGATGACACCAACCTGTGTGGTTTGGTTGATACACTGGAGGAAAGGGGTGCCATCCGGAGGGACCTGGACATGTTTGAGGTGGGCCAGTGCCAACCTCATGAAGCTCAACCAAGCCAAGTGCAAGGTCCTGCACCTGGGTTGGAGCAATCCCAAGCACAGCTATAGGTTGGGCAGAGAAGAGATTCAGAGCAGCCCTGAAGAGAAGGACCTGGGGGTGTTGGTTGATGGGAAACTGAACATGATCCGGCTTCAGTGTGTGCTCGCAGCCCAGAATGTCAACCATATCCTGAGCTGCATCAAAAGGAGTGTGACCAGCAGGTTGAAGGAGGCGATTCTGCCCCTCTGCTCTGCTCTTGTGAGACCTTATTTGGAGTACTGTGTACAATTCTGGTGTCCTCAACATAAGGACATGGAGGTGTTGGAGCAAGTCCAGAGGAGGGCCACGAGGATGATCAGGGGACTGGAGCACCTCCCATATGAAGACAGGCTGAGAAGGTTGGGGCTGTTCGGCCTGGAGAAGAGAAGGCTGCATGGAGACCTCATAGCAGCCTTTCAGTATCTGAAAGGGGCCTACAAGGATGCTGGAGAGGGACTTTTGATGAGGGATTGTAGCAGCAGGACAAGGGGTAATGGGTTCAAACTTAAACAGGGGCAGTTTAGGTTAGATATAAGGAAGAAGTTCTTTACTGCAAGGGTGGTGAGGCGCTGGAATGGGTTGCCCAAGGATGTTGTGAATGCTCCATCACTGTCAGTGTTCAAGGCCAGGTTGGATGGTGTCTTGGGTGACATGGTTTAGTGGGAGGTGTCCCTGCCCATGGTAGGGGGATTGGAACTAGGTGAGCTTAAGTTTCTTTCCAACCCTAACTATTCTGATTATATTATATATATTGATTTAGGCTGGATTTCTGTGGACTTAGTGTGACTATGATTGCATTCAAGTCTGTGAAGTAGAACTCAGCATTGACATGAATGATGATCTAAATCACACTACTTGATCATTTATAGTGATCATTTATAATGATCAAGTAGTGTTCAAGGCCAGGTGGGACAGGGCCTTGAGCAACCTGGTCAAGTAGGAAGTGTCCCTGCCAGTGGCAGGTGATTGGAATTAGGCGATCTTAAGGTCCTTTCCAACCTGTTGTGGTTGAGACCCAGCTGGTAACTCAGAAATATGCAGCCACTTGCTCACTTGTTCCTTTTCTCCCCTCCAGGCAGGATGGGGAAGAGAATTGAAAGAATGTAAACTCTGCAGGTTGAGATAAGAACAATTTAACTAAACTAAAGTATAGTGATAATAGAATACCAATAATAATAGGAAACAACAAGAGAAAAAATGAAAGCTCAGAAAACACAAGTGATACACAATGCAGTTGCTCACTACCAGCTGACTGATACCCAGCGTGACCTGAGCAGTAATCTGCTTTTCTGGGTAACCCCCCAGTTTATATAATGGGCATGACATGCTGTGGTACAGAATACTCCTTTGGCTGGTTTGAGTTAGGTTTCCTGTCTCTGCTTCCTCCTAGCTTCTTGTTCCCCTCTTCATTGGCAGAGCATGAGAGACTGAGAAATCTTTGATCAGGTAAGTGCTACTTAGCAACACTAAAACATTGGTATGTTATCAACATTGTTCTCAGACTAAAGTCTAAACGAAGCAATGCACCAGCTACTAGAAATCATAGAATCATAAAAAAGAAGAAGAAAGATAACTTACAGCTGAAAGCAGGGCACGACCCTAATCATTTTATGATTCTGTAGCATCTTTTTTGATCAACCAAAACTTGATAAACTTTTCAGAGCTATTCACATCCTGATACATTTTGACCCAGACTACTGTCTAGCATATGTAACCATTTATTACAGGCTGTATTTTAACAAATTTGACTTCACATGGACCACTTCAGCATCCCTTTTGTACTGTACTCTTAACAGTGTTGTGTGGTTTAACAGAACTCGTACTTAAGACTGAGGAATTAAAGAAGATATGATAAAGATGATAGAACAGGGAATAAGACAAAAAGACTCTGAACTCTGTTTCATTTTAAAAGGGCACCAAATGCTGTCTTTAGAAGCTCTTCTATCATATCTTTTGCTTATATTAGAAATCTGAATGTAATAAACATCTGTGATGGAGACCTTCACTGAAGAACTTTGATTTGCTTATTTGAGAAAAGTTTGTTTTTTTTCTCAGGCCTCAGCCAGTAGGGTTTTTTAATGAGATGGACTAGTTACTGAATTAAAAAGCAAAGAAATAGAACTGATCTTGCAAAGCTTTGTATTTCTGTTATTTACTGATATAATGTTATTATTGGACCAAATGCAGAGCTGTGTGAAAAGGAATAACTCTGCTTAGACATCCAGCCCAACGTAGCAGTCTACAAACAACTACTCTATTAATTACAAAATATATTGGTCTCACTAGCAAGAGCAGCAAGTACTGATCAATCCTCCTCAGCAATGAAAAATCAGACAGTCTAAAACGCTAGTATGACAACAATGTATAGTTTGGGACCTAAGAAGGGCAATGACAATAACAATAAAAATCCTCATTTATGGGGCACTTTATCAAACAAACATCTCAAGGCACCACGCAATAAAAAAAACAAGAAAATGAAATAAAACAGAGCTGTGGGCTTGATTGAAGGGAAATCATTGATCCTTATTCCTAAAAGCATAATGAAAAAAAATAAAGCCCCTTCATCTCTTGAGATCTAGCATAAAAGCTAGAAATCTACTTCAGATGTCTAGTACTAATATCCTGAAGACAATTTCTTTTCTTGCTGATTCTACATTTGTTCTGGCATGGCACAGAATGGGATGCCTTAAACAGTATTTTGAAACTGATTTGGAGAGTATGGTTATTCATTATTATAGAAATAATGCCTTGAATTTGAGGAATAGTGCAAGAATTTAGCTCAGATAATTTCTGAGTCTTTAGCTATTTTCTTTCCTTGTTTGATGTGCGGCCTTGCCTTTGTTTCAGATTCATGTAGGTGGATCTGCTGTTGTGATGTACCAATCACAAAACTGTCCTTTTTCCTGCTTTCCCAGTCCAAAGTTCCTTTCTGTTGATACTGGAATTCGTGTCCTGCACCCAGCTGCATGATGCAGTTATGTCTGTGAACCCAAGTACAAACCTTTTTTTGTTCATTCTTTGTATGTAGAAGTAGGCACACCCAGAGCCTGTGTTAGTTTTACTCTTGGCAGATATACTAGGTGAAGATACTTAAATACAGAAAATGTCATCACTAATGACTGGTTCCACTGCTCACCAGCATATCAGTTGGAAGGGAAAATGTTCTAGTAGTATTTCTTGTAAATTTCTTTCAGTTTTGAGTGAAGCATACATTACTCAATGGGGCTTTCAAGGGTAAAGAAAAAGATCAATATATGGACACCAGGGGTTTGATGCTGCTTTATGTTTTGATATCACAAGAAAATTTCATTAACTAAGAAATGTACAGCCTTTAAGGATTATTTTAATCAAGGTTGTTTGGTTGGTTGTTTTTTTCTCCCCTGGGAAAATCTTGTATTTTGAAGCCACAGCTGCTGACATATGCTAGCTGCTTGCATTTATGGATACTTCCTCATAAATCCAATGGGATAATAATAATAAGGATAATTTTGTGACATCATAAAGATAACAACTGCATTTTTTTTAATTAGTTGTGATTTTAAACTTTAAAGCTTATGCAAATAAGCTAACAGATAGTAATCTACCACCAGTAGTACTACAAGATATTATCACTACTGGAGGAATCCTATGGGTTCCCTAGTGTAAGTGCTAGAAAGTGTGAAGCCAACATCTGTTGTGAGAACCCTGAATGGAGTTAATTGTAATTATTATTTAGAGTTTGAAGTAATGAATAATGAGCTTTTCCTGTATAGAGAATATAATTGTTGTTTGCTTTTTCTCCCTCCACCCCCCTATTTCTAAATGTGTAATTCTTTGCACTGGTTTTACTGGTTCCATTTATAAGGAAATACTTGATCTGTAAGGTCCTGAAAAGTGTGTCAGAACCAATAACTGATACTTCTGAGTGTAAGTTAATATTTATTTACTGCCACTGGTGTCTAGGAAGAGCAATTCTGTATTCAGACAGAAAGCAAATACTGTTCCTGGACATCTAAGTTCGTCTCATTCATGCTTTTAGACAGAATGGACACTGTCTCACCAGGAGCTGATGCAATGGGAGCTCCAACTGTATCCTCTATCCATGGCTCAGAACTCTGAAATAGATATGCTGTAAGGAAAAGAGCTAGAATGAAGCTCTGATGAGTAGTATCTCCAGAATGGCAATAGGAACAGTTATAGAGCTTCCTGCAAGTGGCAAATTGAGACCAGTGAGAAAGTAGACACTGACAACTGAGTTCAAGTTTCTAAATTTTATGAGAAAAGTATTTGGAGTCCCTTGGTAATGACCCCAAAGAACCTTCATCTTCCCTTCGGACAGCCAAGGGCATGTTTCCTTGGACAGGTAGCAACTGCTGAGGCTTTGTTGGCTCAAGGCCTATGCTTCATGATCTTCAGTACCATGAACACAAAGAGACAGACAAAATTGGCAGGACACTGAGTCCAGGCACTGCCACAGATTTTGTACTAGATTTTATGCATCCTGATCAGCACAAAATCAGCCAAACCAAAACTGAATCAATTGCTTCCCGAGGCTCAAGTTCAGCAGATGTGGCTTTATATCTCATTTGTGATACCAGTGCAGCTGGAAAAGCCTGTATTCTAACCAACTGCTGCAAGTTTCCTATTGCCTGTCTCTCAGATGTAGCATAGATTGGCAACTGATGAAAACCAACCTTTCAAATTGTTTAGATGTCTGTATCAACCCTGAACTGATTGACAAAGAAGCTGTAGGAGTGTCTGCCAGTTCTTGACACAAAAAAAAACCCAAAAAACAACTCTCATTTCCATGCCCAGTGGGATGTCTATGTCAGATATCAGGTACAATGAATAAGTAATAAGCTCAAAAGAGCTTTCCATCAATATCCTTTTGCTCAGGTTCAGTACTCATTGACATTTCTCCCATGTTTGCTTGAACAATCTGTTACCTTCAGTCATCTTTATTTGTGTGAACCCAGACGCTGTGTAGAAAAGATGCCAGGTGAACAAAGACGTTTGTAAAGTCATCACCACTGATTAGTTTCATCAAACTGATCAGTCCAAACTGCATTAACGGTCTTGTGTGAATTCTGAGCAGCACAGTTCAATCCTCGAAACTGTTCACTAGAAACAGAAGATAGATGATTATCCAGGCAAACAGTGCTTATGCCAGATGGCAGTCTAGAAAAAGAAGGTGGTGATCTGCACAAGCAGTACATTCTTTTGTTCAGCAATATAAAGCAAACATTCATACAGAAAAGCTTATAAATAGGTTTGACTTCTCCAAATTTGAAAATGCATTTTACTTCTATAGATATTAGCCGTTCTTGCAAAAGAGCAAATGTGTTTTACTAAAGGTAGTAAATAAACATGCTTTTTTTTTTCTCATCAAGGCAGTTTAATCTCTAAGCAATTAATTTTTCCAAAAACTTTTCTTTTTACTCAGAGCATGTTGTAAAATACTAATGTTTGTGGCTTTCAGCAAGTTTGTAATAAGCTTCTCTAAAAAAAGCAGTTGAATTTTATCTAATTTGAACTCAATGGAAAATCAGAAAGGAACAGGTTCCTACATGTATTTTCCATGAGTTTCAAATATTCATTGAATTCAGTAAGCATTCATTAAATACCCTTTCTGGAATACTAGTCACCCTCAAGAAGTACTGTGCTGACTGTGTGTACCGAGAGTTGGAAATTTTACCTCTAGATCCTCCTCTGATCAAAATACACTAACGTGAACAAACTTCTGTTAACTTCAGTAACCTGTTAAAGGAATTGTGTTGTTTCAGATCTCTGAAGGGGCTATTCTCTAGCTCTGCATTGCTGGAAAAGTTCCTTGGAGGTTTGTTAAAGGCATGGTCATAACCATGGCAAGTATAATAAGAAGGGGTGCTCTTGGGTTCTTGCTGAGGCAGAATGATCATGAAGGAGCAGATGCTGGTCTACCTGGATGTCTTATTGGGCTTAGCAATGGTGGAGCCAAAATACTGAGAAGCAACAGCCAGTCTGCATAGGCATGAGGTATCAGCTATTTTAGAGATGATGATTTGTTTGTTTGGGTCTTTTTTTGAATTTGCACTGGAAAAAAAAGACAAGCACTTCACTGAGGAAGTCTTGTATAATAATAAAATTCAGTTCGACAAAGTTCAGCCTGAGGCAGAAGCCTATATTTTGTCATACTTTACATTATTTTCTTATGTATTTACGGTTAATATACTTTCTTATGGCTCACAAGTTATCACCTCATAGGACCATTAGGAAAAAAGACCATTTTTGCCCCATTGGGTTTGATGGTCTTGTGTAAATATGTGGTGTTGGTTTTTATAGTCATTCACATCCTGCCATGGTAGTCATACTAATCTGTTTGGCTGGAGAAAACATCACAACTTTTCCCTCCCTTGTGGATGATTTCTTGTTAGAGAATGGACATATGCCTGCTCTGAATGAAAGCAACTATGTGCAGCTGGCCATGTAGCAGGGGTAACTCCTGGTTACCTCTGTGCAGCCGACCGTGGAAAAGGAGTAACTCCCAGACAGAAACAAGAATGTAAGCCTGGAAGATAAGAAGGAGCTAAGATAAGGAGGTTGCTAAATTGGGCTGTAAATCTTGCTTGCTTATAAAAACTACACTTTAGGTTCTCACGAAACATGTTAACCAATAGTATGCCTGTTGCTAAGTAATTAACCAATCGTAGAAAGACATGTAATGTTAGAGCTATAAGCCTGAAGTATATAAACTGTAACTGCAGCCATCAATAAACGGGCTTTAGTCTAATCGTATTGATTCCTGACTGAGTCCTCGTGGCACTCCCTTGAGAAACAAACCAAAAATTAATAGATCTAATATTGTTCATATTTAGTGATGACATCGCCAGAGACCTTTTCGGTTTGGGCTTGAAACAGAGCATGTGTGCATGCAGCAGCTTAATCACAAGGCCTTTTCATTAATGAATAGCTTAAATATGAAAGAGTCCAAGGACTTTCTGGCCCAAAAGGGGGAGCTGTCTTATATATGTTTTGAGAAATCTACATTGTAATACTCCTCTACTTTGAAAGGTAGAGATCCTTTAATAACTGATTCTAATTAAGGAAAGACTTCTTCTTAAAACTTTGTTATTTCTTATTTTAACACACCTCCTTTTGCAGCATATTTTAGTGACAGATATACAGTGTTTATGATCTGATTTAATGCCATTTTTATCTGAGAAAGTTATTAAAACGTTAATCATGTTGCCTGTAATAAAAAAAAATTTCCTGAGAAGAATCACAGGAGCAAAGACCCAGTCAGAAAGCTGTGGCTCTTTAATGTAGAAATATTTACTGTATGATGCTATTATGCTATTAAATTAATCACAGGGACTAATCTTTTAATTACTTTACCAAGGCCTATACATGAGGAATGAGATTCTGACTAGGTGCATACAATACACGGGACTCTGGCATTTGCATTTGAGTCTTACATAAAAACTCAAAATGTTTCAAGGAGTTGAATACAATTCAGGAAACTGACTACAATGCAATGAATGCATTCCAAATTAATAAATTGCCATTTGCATGTACAATTGATAGAACAGATAAAGAGAGGATATCTAAGCAGTAGGTGTTGTGATACATAGCGCACTTGTGAGAGCAGCCACTCCTAGTTTGGGGTTTAAAAGCCATGAGCAGAGGCCCTGGGGCATGTGGGTGGAACAAGGAGGAGAGGAATGGAAAGCTGAAGTATTTAAGAGTCCTTTGATCTTTCCCCAGGGAAGTGACGTATTCCCCAACACCAGACACACTTAAGGTGCTGGGACGTGTAGTCTAGGTCATGCTTTGCCTAGAAAAGTTTTGAACCAGGTGATCATTGAGGTCTCTTCCAACCTGGTATTCTAGTGACTATGAACAAACTCTCATAATTTTTGTAGCTTTAGTTAATACCAGGAAGTGTCACCACTGGCACCTGTATAGAAGAACCAATAAGGGGAAAGAAGGATGGGTGTACACCAAGAAGGATTTTTTTTTTTTTTTTTAATGCATCGATCCAGCAGAACCTGTCAGCCTGCAGTGATGGGAAAGATACAGAATATGATAAAGCTTGGTGACCAGCATGTGTGATTGAACAAACCAATGAAGAGATAGTATTTGAAAGCTTTACAGCTTGGAAAGCTGTTAGCAAGCTGGTGTCCCCTTCATCATTTTTAATTTTAGTTTTACTGCCCTTCATTTGCTTTGACGGGTTGATGTTGCCATGGCGCAGTTGAAATTCTCATAAAAGTGCTGTTACCCTTTCAAGATGGCTATTTTTCCTAGGGTTTATACCACATTTTATAGTTATGTCAGAAGGTTTACTTGGTTTATGAATTCTTCAAGCTCTGAGACTGCTCTGAAAACTCTGGGTTGCAGTTCAGCTTTTGCCTTTTAAATTGTGAGATTTAGCAACCACTATATCTACATATTATGTCCCTACATAATTAGAAAACTCATTTTAAATGTGTTTTTTTGTTAATAAGGGTAAATAGAATTTTGGCTTGTCCCTCACTGCTTTGATCTGTAGTTTCTTTAACAAAAAATAAAGCATCTTTTTCTGACTAAAGCTGTGAGGTTCCTTTTTTATTCTAATCCCCCAACTTTTTAATTATTTATCTCATGTGGGAAAATAATTTTAAAAGGTCTTTCTCCTCCGTATGAAATACCATACCCAGTGTTCACAGAGATACTCCCATGCTTGCAGTGGAAGTTGATTCATGTCAGATGTGGATTGGTCCCATGGTGCTTTTTGCAATCACAATTAATTTCCCCTTTTCTTGCTCTGTAGCAATTCAGGTTAAGAATCTATGGAGTAAAACTCTTGCCAATGGTGTTGTGAGTTGAACTCTTTACAAGATGTTTTTTAAAACAACCCTACACATTTTGATAAACCTGAAAGCCTGTTAATCATTAAGAACTATGCTGCATAACCCCTACTTAGTGTGAACAGCAGACCAGTTTCACAACTTGAGTGGAACTTTAGGGTGGGCAAGGATGGGAAGGGCAAGAAGAAACTTTTCTAGACTTTACATTAAAGCCTTGAAAAATCATTTAGGAAAGATGGAAAGGCAGTTGGTGAGATTCGTTCCTGAATTACAATTTCTTTTCTTGTTTTGGAAGAAGAAGTTAAGTAAGTGCACTGTAGCTGGCTTTCATAGAAATACTGGTGCTAAAGGAAGGAAGGAAAGTTTCAGACACAATTCTATTGAATTGGTATTTATTGCCTTCAGCACAATTAGAAGGAAAAATCAGAAGCTCTGATTTTGCTCTCTTCTGAAATTCCCTCCTGTAAGGCTCTGAATACTCAACAGTGTAATTAAAGGCAATGCAGTCTAATCCAGAGATGAATGCAAGTTGCACCTGGACATAATTTTTAGATAATTAAAGTTTTTGACCTGATGAGACCTGGTTTGGTCCTATTTCTGGCACTAACATCAAATTAAATGAGCAAGCACTATTCCAACCCTAACCATTCTATGATTCTATGTGTCAAATAATAGTTAACAAGCAGACTGACCCAAAATTGGCATCTCACTACTACAGGTAATATCAAGTTCATCAGTTCTTGTAAGTACCTTGCTGGAACACTGTGTTGAAGAGCGACAATTAGATATAATTTAATGACATTTTGTGGAAAACTAAAAACTTAAGATAACTACACCTCAGGAGACCTACACTGTACAATGTGTAGTCCAGCTCTAATAGAAAAAAACAGCTATTATTAGTGCCTTTCAAAGCTTTGCTTTTATTTTCTTCCACTTACCTATTTTACACTATAGTGTACTTACTAGTACTGGCATATGCATATTATATTTGTGCGTAGTACAAGGAGTGTTTCCTCACATATGACTGTGTTATAACCTCTAAGTAATAGGAGAACTCGGCTGATTTTTTTCTGGATTTATTGCACTCTGAAGTAGTTTCCCCAAAATTTGAATGATACATCTAAAACTTTGGAATTTAAAAGAAAGCTTGTACTTGGAAGAAACCCCCAAAATTTAGGAAAATTATATCTAGGTATATGAGTCCTCCAGCTATAGATTTGATAAGGTCATCTGATTAAGGAACTTCTATTTGCTCCCATTTGCACTTGTAATTTAGGGAGGAGTGAAAGGGAAGTGAAAAGCAAATGTACTTGATTCAAAGGTATTATTACAGCACTAAGTATTTTTTTTCCTCCCAACTTAATAGGTTTGTTCCCATAACCCTTGTCAGCATCCCCTGCAGCTCTATATTGCTATTTTATTTTAGCTGAATGACAGTTTAAATGTCATTGTAATAATGATCTGTCTTTAAAACTGGTATCATTTTGGTTTGGTCTCTTGTTAAGTACTTTCCTCCTTAATTGCCTTTTCCTTCAACCACAAGACTTAATGGCAACCACAGCACAGCTGAAAAACAACTCATTGTATCAGTCACAGACTCTCATAATGGAGCACCTTAATAAGAGCAACTTCTGTACTTCTTGAAGGCACAAGATAAGTTAGGTTCAAAGTCCATTATTTGAACAAGGGTATCTGACTTATGGCAAATCTATCTGAAAGAGTATTGTAGAATTGTATTTTATCTTTAAGAAATGTGTTTTCTAAAAGTAAGATATTTACTTCTGTTGCAGTAAAGGATTTAAACAGAAGAATTTCTCTCTAATGTTTGTTGACTCATACTAGAATGATGAGGTAGAACAGAGCTATACATCAAACAAGCAATGTGAAAAACTTAGTGTTGCATTTTATTTCAGGAGGGGAGGCTGAGCACAGAATGCTCAATGGTTTTGCCAGAAGGATCCTCTCTCTTCCTTATTTACCAAGCTATATATACACTGAAGAAGGTGACAGCACTCTTAAGCTTTTACTATAGCTGGAATTTATGGATGTGCACATTTACTTTTTCTTTCACAAAGAACTTCACAATGGCAGTGCTGAAGACTGCATTTCTCTAGCTCTGTAAAAGAGGTATAATGTAAAGGGAGGCAAGGCAAGTGTTTGGTGGATTTTTATTTTTTTTTTCTGTAGACGCCCTAGAAGTTTGTCCTCTTTGTCAAGTAAAGAACTGAGAATGGGTGAAAAGAGAACTCTTCGTTTCCCCCAGGCCTCGTTTTTGGGAGATTTCCTTGCTGTGTAGTACCAACTAACAAATACCACACATAGTATTCACTCTGGTGGCCATTTTCTGAGGAGTTTTCTTAAGCATTGAACTGACACTAAGAACTCGTCTTTTGGGTGCCTGTCAGGCGTCAGCAAACAACCTCTGGGTTTTAGTATGACCTGGAAGGGATTCAGACTTACAGTTAAATATCTGGGAAATGCTGTAATGCACTGAAGTTTCCTTTGGTTTTGGCTCAAATAACACAGGTTCAATCTTCTTCTGTAAACACGTGCTCCTAATCTTTACCAGAACTGCCAAGAGGTCAGCCAATCCTTTCTTGATATTTCTTGATTCACAACTAGGACACAGATAAGATTTGAATCAATCAATTACTCTTTATACAAAGTTCCTTAAGGTATAAATGGAAAGAAAACCTACTGTTATTTTTGATCCCATCTTACCAACCCCTTCATTCAACTGCCTCAGTGTCCGTGGTTGGCATTTTGAACTCCTGCTCCTGGGAGTAGGGCTATTTTGCTTAGAATAAATAGATGATTTGGGGTAAAAGACAGGATTCTGTAGGCTGAGTGCCATGCCAGTGAGGTAAAGTGGAGACTTAAGAACAAAAGCAAGGTGACTCAGTAAACCTTGTCTGCAAATGGGTCAACTAGACGTAGGATTTCACAACCATCATACTGTTAACAGGAGTTCAAGTGGTACAGTTGCTCCTTGTCATGGATACAGAGAGCCTGCCTAAATAGATGGAGACAATAGACCGCTTAGGTCCTTCTGGTAAAGCAGCTTTGATTCAGAGTAATGGATATGTAATGTTTTAGGCACTTACAGTGATTACTGGAAAATTTGCAATAGAAATTATGTATGTGGAAGCAGAGAGTGGGAAAACTGAGGAAACCCTTACAGCTGCTTCTCCAAGCCATTAAAGGTCCATAGCTATTGGATGCCTTTCATCTTTTTCTCTCCTGAATAGGGAAACAAAGTTCAGCTTTTTCCTAAATACCGGGCCAGATGCTGTACTGCTGTCACACCTGCAACACTTGCTTTGTTTCCGTTGAGTTGCAGACACAGGCTCCTGGCATCAGGATCTGTAAGTGAAATTAGTAGCGCTGTGTATCCATGTATAAGTATTGCTGTTGTTGCGAGATATCTGACATTTAAAACTTAAGTATATGAAGCCACTTTGGGAACAGTCTTCCTGGTTGTGAGAATAATTAACTACTTCGTTCTTGAGACTTGATTTGCATTACTACTCCCTTTAGTATTTCTCTATGCTTTGGGTGCCCTCCCTGGTCAATCTGTCTGTGTTCTGTGTGCTTTCCACTGATTCAGGATGGCAATGCCCAGCTAACACATATCCTCTTGACTGCTGATGCTTCAATACATGGAATTCTTCCTGTGATGTAGGCTGGCAGTAAGATCATCTTTTTGGCTTCTAAAAATGTATATTTCCCAACCACAGTTTCAACTGATGTTTAGGACTGTTCATTGTCCTGGGGAGACAGAAGCATCTTAGTCTGTACAAAATAGAATAGACATGAGATTTAGGTGAGTAATGGCTTTCTGAACAAATTACAAATATTTTGATGCCTGTTGCACTGGAACATGAGGAACAAACAGGTGTAAAATGAACATGGCCATTACGTATGTCATGATCTGAAGTTACAATGAGTTAGTCTGTAAGGTACATGGCAAATTTCATGGAGAATGCTCTTGAATATGCCAGTAAAGACAGCTTCCAAGATGCAAAGATCTCCAGAAAGATTACAGCCTAATGTCTAGCACTTTGAAACATTCCAGCAGGCGTATTACTTTTATTATACTTTCATTAAGTTTATTTATGGTGGTAGAGGCTCTTTCCATGTTGTAGAAATGCTACCACAACAATTTTAGAGTGTTTATTGTTACTTTTAGAGTAACCTGTTTCTCAGAGAGACCTAAGAGGACTGTTGGTTTAGCACATTTGGATACTGACAGTTTTAGTGGGTCTGTGATGTTATTGGCATAAGATTACTTCAGTAACTAATTACTTTACAATACTAAAACTTCTACTGGGATCCAATATCAGTAACATGATTTGACACAAGAGAAAATATATGGTATCATGATGAGAATAGAGGCAATATCATTGTTGGAAAAAAATATTCTCTAGGAAAAAATATCACTAGCATTGATTTTCCTTAAAAAACCTTACAAACAAAGCATTATATTTGCCATATTTATGATATAGACCTCATCTTATGCTTTAACAGCAGTCTGTCAACCTCATCCATATTAACTGAATGCCTCAGTATTGTAAATGGCAAGATTAGGATCACAGCAACAGCCAAACATAGCATCAGCTCTGCTAGATCTAGCCTTCTGTTTTATGTGCACATGGATGCTAATGTAGTAGGCCTCCGATCTGGAGGTTTATGCGCTGGAAATAATAATGCTAGATTTGCTTGTTTGCCCAAAATATATGCTTCTCTGGGTTGGGGCAGTGTTAGAGATTTTTAGTTGATCAGAAGTACAAGTGTTTATTTTGCATGTTTTTGGTAGACTGCTATAAACGAAGAGTAGGTTAATCCAAACAGTAAATACAAGGAAATTGTCCTATTTCATTTCTGAATCAAAATTTGTTACATTTCTGAATCCTAGGATAGTAATTTTATTCTCTGATTTTCCTCTCCAGCTTCTATTGTGTTTTGAAGTGTCTGGTTTTATATCCAAGGCTTCTCAGGATTGGAGTTTGGGGATCCTGGGAGTGTGTTTCAGGTGAAGATCTTTTTCTTGGAGGAAATCTATCATTAATAGCTGGGTGGATTCCAGTGCAGCTGAAGTGTCTGATGCCAAGGTAAATGACATTGCTTAAAAATGATGGCCATGAAATGCAAGTACATAGCAAATCACTCAGCTGCAGAGTCTTGGAATAAGAGCACTGCAGAGCTGATGTATGGACTGATGTTGCCATTTAATGTGGTTTCCCAGCAAACCTTTCATAAAATTCATGACTGCAGCTGACCTCTGTTACTGTGTTCCTCTTAGGGGAGAAAAAAAAAGGCTATAACCCAGCTCTCTACAGCAGTGCACTGAATAGTGATGTGTGATGTGAAGCAAGGTGAGGGGAATCATGTTCACCACAGACACTAGAGGTAAGCCTGTAGTCAAACAGTTGATTAAATGTCACAGCATATTCGACAGTCTTCTGGGCTGACAAGGGTTCTATTCTGACCAGCTTCAAACTAGGAGACTGATTCAAATAACATTTTCTACTGGCTTAAAACACATTTTCTACCAGATTTACTCCATTGCCAGTGTTGCTTTACACCTATAAAGGTGAAAGCAGAACCCGCCATCAGCTTCCAGTTGGAAACATACAGCTTCTTTATGTTATTATTTCTACAAAATACAAGACAAGACACTGTTTATAGTATGTTGTTTTTGTGTCAGATAGATATAGTTATTCAGCTTCTTGTTTATGCGTGGTTATGAGTGCTTATGTTTCCTGAAATCAGCAGTTCTGACCTGTCCTATAAAATCTTAGCTTCTTGTGTAAAAACTGATATTCTATTTTTTTTTCACTTCCCCTATAGCTTACAGTCAAGGGACAGTTTGCTGGTGTGTGTTAATGAATGCAACAGCAAGCTGAATCTGAGGCAAAAGGACTGGCTGACGTGGTGATGCCTGAGCCACCTCCAGAGAAGGTAGAACACAGTGCAGATGGTGAAAAATGTAATAGTAGAGGTGCTTAGGTGCCATGAAAATGCCAAAAGAGGCAAATAGTATCTAGTCAGACAGATGGCATATTTGAAAGGGAAGGGAGGACAGATGCTGAAGAAGCACTTGTTTTCTTCCTTCCTCTGTGTAAAATTGTATATCAAAATCTACCTCTCATTTCTACTTCCCTGTTTTACAACTTCTCACCATCCTCAGAATACTTATTTAAATTATGAGAGCTGAGAAGGTATAGTCTTTCATATATGATTCCCATGTTTTGGGAAACAGGGAATTGACAGTTACCAGTACACGTCTTTGTCACTATCACCAACTAAGAATAATTTAGCCCTTCTGTTCCCTCAGATCAATAATAAACAGATGTGCACATAATACTTTCATCCACTTGTGAATCTCTCTTTCTGATGAAAATTATTTGTGAATACAAATCAGTGTGTGATATTGATACTCACACTATCACTAGAGCATGCCATGTAGCATTTGTTTCTCTAGGAGCATGATGTATTAGTCACTAAAGTGGTGCAGCACAGTTGAGAAGCAATTGCTTTTTAATTCCTAACTCCACCTTGTCTCTTCCAGTTCATGTGTATATAATGAGGAGGGTAAGGCAGAAAGAAGATATAGAAAAGAGTATGTTCCCTTTGAGCATGTTTCCTTAGAGGGAAGGAGTATCTCTTGTTCTAGTTCAGTGATAATGAGTTAATGACATAGGATTTTCCTATTGGACGATGTGCCTGAAGATTTTTCAGATTAGCTCCCAAAGTTGTTCTCCCCGGTAGTGATCTGACAATATGCCATGATAACTGCAAGTAAGAGCTTCCACCGTTCTATCCCATTTCTAGTCCAAAAAAGCTGTATGTATAGTAATATGGTGAAATAGTGTAAAAAAATTTACAATATAATTATTTTTTTATTCTAGTTCTGTCTGGGCTATATAGTCCCTGCCTATTTTGGGTACTTCATAGCTATTCTCGTTTTGTAGCTATTTCCTTTTGCTTGTAGTTCTAAGGTCAATCTAAGGACAAGATGTTCCTTCCAGTGATGAGTTATGAACATGAACAAGTAGGCTGTGTAAATGCTGCTTTTCTTCTATGTCATTCTGAAAACCTAGCATGGGGGAAAATAAAACCAAAAAAGTCTCCTTCAGCTCAGAATTTAGGTCTGCATATTTTGAGGTTGACATTGTTCCTTTGATGCCTCTCAGTAAATTGCAACAAAATAGTTGCAAGGTGCTCCAAATCCATGCTCATATAAGTTGTTATTCTCCAGGTTGAAACTGTTTGGTTCAGTGTTTTTTTGTTTGTTTGTCTGTTTTTTTTGTTTGTTTTTTTGTTTGTTGGTTTTTGTGTTTTTTTTTTTGTTTTTTTTTTTTTTTTATCCATTAGAATGTATGGGACAGAATAATTTTTTTTTCTGTTTTGCTTGAATTTTTTTCAATAATTTAATTTCATTGTTTCTATTTTTAAAAAGATGTCTTGATTCGTAAACAATGTTGCAGACCTTGCATCATGCCAGAATCATTTGTACTTTGCTAGGACATGAATACAAGTGTTAATGGCTACTATTCTAAATATTTGCTCTGTAAGATCAGAGGATTTTAATGTCCAGCCAGAAAAATTGATTAATAGAAACAGAAAGAGTAGTAGTACTACAGTCAGGTCCTCTTTCTTCCTTCTTTCAGACAATATGAGTGCTGGTTGTGCTTAATGCCTTCATTCATAAGCAGTTACGATAAGTCTTTAATTATTTCTGGAATATGTCCTTTACATTCAAAACCTGTAAATCTCAATGGGCAAAGGGTAATATGTCTTAACAGGTTACACCTCCCAAAGGATTTGTTGATTGACATCAAAATTGTTTCCCCTCCCTCTCTTCTGAGTGACAGAATGGCAGGTATGAAGTGATGGCAGTGTGCTGTAATAATGTGTCAAAAGACCTTAAATCAAGACTAATGTGGTTTCAATGATAAGCTCCCAAATGTTTGTATGGCAGAAAATGGAACTGTAGGGCAGATTCATCTTGGGACTATTATATCTTTACACTTCCTAAAAGCGCTCTTTAGTTAGGGTCCTTGGATGATTACAGGGCAGAGGTTTTAGAAGTATTTCTTCTTACAAAGTCATCAGGAGGAGAAAAACATTTCTATGCTCAGTACTGCAAAATGAAGAACTTACATCTAGTGGGATGTTCACACAATGATCTGCTGTTATGAATGTAATCCATAACCTGAAATAGATAAAAATGCACTTGTTTCAGCAGCTACTAATGATCACATCTTTGAACAAAAGTCAACACTTAGTGTTTGAAGAAACAGTAAAAAGGCAATTAGCATAAATAAGAGCGAATACACAGATTCATGCAAGCCACCTCTGATATGCAGTTTGTACAGAATCTCCTGACCTACAGGGAAAATGATCTCACAATCAGAAACACGATGTGTCATTAAATCTCCATTTTATTCTACAAGAGTGGGTCTTCACATGTATAAGTATATAAAAAAATACTAACAAAATTGCACAGAAGCTGCTGAAGTCCATTCAAATTGTGATACAAAAATATCATAGAATCATAGAATAGTTAGGATTGGAAAGGACCTTAAGATCATCTAGTCCCAACCCCCCTGCCATGGGCAGGGACATCTCCCACTAAATCATGTCACCCAAGGCTCTGTCCAACCCGGCCTTGAACACTGCCAGCAATGGAGCATTCACAACTTCCCTGGGCAACCCATTCCAGTGCCTCACCACCCTTGCAGTAAAAAATTTCTTCCTCATATCTAATCTAAACTTTCCCCTGTTTTAATTTTGAACCCGTTACCCCTTGTCCTTGTCTTCATTCTCACAGTCCCTGCATCTGCCTTCCAAGACTTGGGTGGTGTGGTCAGAGCATTTGCCAGTGAAGACTGAGGCAAAGAAGTCATTAAGAACCTCAGCCTTCTCCAAATCCAGGGTAGCCAGTTTTCCCGATAGCTTCCAGAGTGGGCCCACATTGTCCCTAGCCTGTCTTTTATTTGCCATGTACCTGTAGAATCCCTTCCTGTTGTCTTTAACATCCCTAGCCAAGTTTAATTCTAAGTGGGCCTTAGCTTTTCTAACCTGGTCCCTAGCTTCCCGGACAATATCCTTGTATTCTTCCCAAGCCACCTGTCCTTGCTTCCACCTTTTATAAGCCTCTTTTTTTCCTTCGAATTTTCCTCAGCAGCTGCTTATCCATTCAAGGAGGTCTCCTGGCCCTTCTGCTGCACTTCCATCTAGTAGGGATGCAACACTCCTGAGCTTGTAGTAGGTGATCCTTGAATATCAACCAACAGTCTTGGGCCCCCCTGCCCTCTAGGGCTATATCCCATGGAACCTTACTGAGCAGGTTCCTGAAGAGGCCAAAGTCTGCTGTCTTGAAGTCCAGGGCAGTGAGCTTGCTGCACGCTCTTCTCACTGTGCTGAGGATCTCGAATTTGGCCATCTCATGATCAGCTTCAATCAAGGCTGCCCCGGAGTGTGACAATAATATCTCCCATCGCTGTTCTTCCTTTAACCCTGACCCACAAACTCTCTGTCGACTGCTCACCTGTCCCCAGACAGAGTTCCATATTCTCCAGCCTATCCCTAACATAAACAGCAACTTCCCCTCCCCACCTACCAGGCCTGTCTTTCCTAAAGAGCCTGTAACCTTCCTATTCCAACACACCAGTCATAGGAGCCATCCCACCATGTTTCTGTGATGCCCATTATATCATACCCCCATAGACGTGCACACATCCTTAATTCCTCTTGTTTGATCCTCAGATTCTGCATAAGAAGTACAGCAGTGGTCTGAATTCTGCCCTAAGGGGCAAACAGGTGTTCTCTGACCTTCCCAAGGTTTCAGATCAGGGCCTTCCTCTTCAGTTTCTGTATTTGAGGGTAGTTGAGCAGAGTACCCGAGAGTACCAAATACAGATTTTTGTGTACAAAACTCAAAATGCTTTTGCATGTTGTTACATCTCTCAAGACAAGAGATTTTGCATTTGTTATACAGGTTTAGCCAGAATGTTATGAATTTTAATGAGGAAAAAATAGCAGTCCTGTTGATTATTTCTCTTCTTTGGAAAGCAATTTTTATGCATTAAAACTGTAGGGCATTTTAAGCTAATCATTATCCAGCGAACTTCATGCTGAAAATTTACAGAAACCTAGCAATTGGATTTTTTGCATTGTGTATATAGTAAAAGCTTTTCTGTGCTAAAAAAAAAAGTAAATATATATATATTACTTACAGATATATATATATAAGCAAACAGGAAGATTGTTTTATCATAGGTAAAAAACATAAATGTGGAAAAACAGAGATTTTTTCCTTAGGTTTACTACTCAGCATTTACACAGGATGCTAACAATGGATAGAACACCACCACTGTTTCACAAATTATGTGAGAGCTGATATTGAAATATGCTGGCCAGTCCAATCTAGTTGGAACTGAATGAATGTTATAGTAACACTGTGTCAGTGTGGGGAGCATATGAAGGTTAAATGAGAAACTCTGAGTACAAACACCAAACAAAGGGAAATTATTGCTTCGGCCTTGGACAACATTCACTATGGGTAAGACATGAACTATGTTGGCAGGGCAGGTGGGAGAAACTTACGATAATTCCTTATGTGCCATTCCTGAGCTGTGAGAAAACAGAGGTTTTAGGTTATCAGGCCTCTCTAAATAAATTAAAACAAGATAAAACAATTTAAGATCTTTACTTAATGCTTAATGTCGTATTAATGTGTGGCCTCTTGCTACAGTCTCAATTTGCTCAGTGATAATTAGCTAAGACAAGAGGCATGGAAGTGCAGGTCTTTATGGAGCATTGCAAACAAATTTGTACTTCCCTGAAAACAGCATTGTTCAGGTGTCTTGTTTCCTTGCAGGTTTGTATGTGTATCTTTTAATTAGTTTTCAGCAATATGATGACAGATACTGGAAAGAAAGAAGGACTTATAGTCCACACTCTGGCTCAGAAGGAAAAACACTTATTGCCCTGTGGTTTCTGGGAATGCCCAGAAAAGAGCTCTGTTGCAACTCCAACTGCCTGCTTTGGTATCTATTCCTAATGAAACAGGTATGAAAAAAATAAGATAGAAGGCAAGCCAACTCAGGCAACAAATGAAGAAAATAAAATAAAATAAGGTAACCAACCAAAAGGGAAGCCAATACAGTCTCTTTAAATTATAATTGTAGGTCAGTTTAAGAAAAAAATTACCCTCCCAAAATTACTACTGACTGACAGCAAAGTAATGATCATGGCATCTTTGGAGCAACCTGCCTTACCTACCTTTCAGTGCACAACTAGGAGCTGTTTCTGACAGAGGGAAGTCTAGGCACAGAAAGAAAAAAGTGCTGGTTCCAACTTTTATTTCACATGAGTGAAATTGGATTTCTGGGATGGGGAGGAAAGGGTCTGTGGGCATGGACGTAAGTTAACACCAAAAGCAATATTAAGCAGAAGCAGTATGAATAATTAAGACTTCCTAAATTATTGTATAAGTCAGTTGGCTTGAAAGTAAGAGTATGTGGAAGAACATTTCCTTTTCACCATGCAAACACTTAAACTGAAAAAAGGAGTTTGAAAACTTTTTAATTTCTTTCCTTTTCTTTACCTGTAAAACTAAGTCCTCCTTACCATGTTTGTGAATAGCAATAATTACAAGAAAAAGAACCTGTTAAATATCATTTGCCTTTTTCCTTAAGAAGCTTGTGTGTGTGTGTGTGTGTGTGTGTGTGTTTTGAGGGTGTGAGAGATGGTTATTTTGTTTGATTGTTTATTTTTTATATAAAATACTGCAAAAGTATCCACTATGGTGAAATCTCAACACCTCACCCGACCAGTCTTTGAAGGAAATGTTTTCATTGGAAAAGTTGGTAAAATATGACAATATTCTTCAGCCTCATTTTTCCTCTGAAGCTTTACTTAACCCTCATGCAATAAATATAATCACTGAAGTGAGAAATGGACCCTTTTAATAAGGCTTTTAACTACACATCTTAATGAAACCTAAACAAATGGTGTTCCTGCCACTATGTTGGTTGCATGTGTGTTTATGTATACTATGAAAGCAAAAGAAATATTTTTCATACTTACAGATTTATTGTTCTATGGTAATTTCCAAACAGCGCTACAATGTAAACAGACAATTCTCTCTTTTTAAGAACTGCAGTTTACTGGCTTTCTTCTTTACATGACTAATGACCACCAGGAGGGGCTTCGCAGTAGCTTGGTTTGTTGCTAGATTCAGAAAATAAGTGGATTTGCATATCAGGACAATGTTTGCATTTTAAGCTATGTTTACTTTTATTTGACTTCCTTTTTTCTACTCTTGTCCCTCCTCTTTTCTAATTCTCCTTTTTTCTAATTCTAGTGAATTTTGTGCTTTATAAAATCAAGCTATTTCAAAAATGAATAAATCTGTATGGCAAACCCACCCTCTTTCCCACAAATACAAAACTGAATATGAATGTCAGAACCTGTGCACATGCCTACTTTCTGTATGAGAGCATTCTTCCTATCTGGAGAAGCGATTTGACTTCTCTGTATTGCATTAGACCACTGTCATTAACGACAGGGGTGTCATTTTGAAGTGATCTGTGAGGCAGTAGAAGCTTTGAAGTTGAAAGATAGAATAGACATGGATAAATTGTGCTCTGAGTATGCTGCTATTGCACCATTATTACTGGCAATTATTTCACCAAGTGACACATCTGATAAAAAGTCATCTGCCTTGCTATGGAAAGAAACCACAGTTCACTGAAGCACATGGTAGATCTGTCGATTTTAGAGACTGACAAAAAGCTCATTAGTTTTGGCCTGATCATTCTGCACTAATCTTGAACCCTTCTGCATTGTTTCCCCAGCTCGTTGTGTTTTCAGTCCATTTCCTTTTCTGGGATAGCACTTTTGGTTTTCTCTTTTAATGTTTATCCTATTTGCTCTCTTCTCCATACCACTTTCCCCAACACATCGCTTCCAAGTGATGTTTTCATATGCTTCCACCTTCTCTCACCCCTTTCTTAACTGTCTTGAGCAATGTTTATTTCTTTGTTGGTCTCATAATGTGGGGCTTTTACAACTTTTTTTTTTTTTTTTAAATCTACAGAGCATGTGATATCTAACTTCAAGTAAGTAACAGCAGATTCTAGGTAATTAAATTTCAACTTTAGTTTTAAATAAAATGTGGAATACAGACTTGTTCCTTCAGTTATGCCTCAGAGGCTGAGTTCATAAGTGGGTTCATATTGTGGGGCTCCACCTTAAGTAAAGACTTTAAATAAGGGGAAACATATACAGCTACTGCCAAAATTCCCACATGAATTTCTTTATATTGATTCCTCAGATGATGATACGTCTGTGATGGAGAAAAGGGAACAGGAGCATGCAAGCAGGAATCATGTAAATTATGTGATCAAGAAAAAGGTAAATGAAACTACATTTTTAAGTGTGTAGGGTAAAAGGGTGAGATAGAGGGCCATAATTTATCATCAGATGTTTTTATATGACTAGCAAAAAAAATAAAAATCCAGTGGATATATAGCAAGAGAACAATTACATTGTTAGGGGATGAACCATATGCACACTAGAAAGAACTTCTTGTCACATTAAAGGATTCTGGGAAAGTGGCTCCAAAGCACAAGTTTAGAGGAACAGAGGCATGGAAAGTATAGAGGTCTTGTAGGGTTTAGAGGTTTTTTTTATTTCTAAACTGAAGAGCAACTCTTTTAGGACAGAAGCTGATGTTCTGTGCTTCGATTATTATATTTTCCTGAATAGGTGAGCTGTAAAAGAATGTGGCCTCAAGCCATCCACTTTACTAAAAGGTGTTGCGTCATGATACATTGGAACTGGTCTTCCATGAAGGGGTCACAGAGTATGTGGCATAGATTCGTGCCACCTAAGCTCAAGTGTCTCAGATAGCCAGTTACATTAGGCTCCATTCATAGACAATCAAGATTGATAATCATCCTCAAAAGGCAGTTTATGTTAAATAATGGCTGTTTGCTGGAATGAGCACAGTCCACATAGTTATTAAACATGCTAAAGGTACTATGAAATGAAACAACGGTGGAGTTAATGGAGAGCAACCACAGCTTTTGGAAAGTGCAATAGGCCTCTCTCCAACAACATAAGCTTTACCAGGACTGTGTTACTTACCCCAGAGGATTTGGATCTTTGAAGTCTTACAGACAGTATTATTTATAATGGCCTCAGTCTAATCCTTGTAATTATGTCTTCCCAGCACTTATTACCACAGGTTATAAGTTATACAGGTTATAAGGGACAGGTGATTTAATTGGCTGGAGAATCTCAGTCCCACTAGGAATATGCCTGTAGGTCAGAGGTGTATTTAATGAGAGGGCTGCTGGAGGATGATGAGCTGATCCTGCAGCCTCCAACAGCACTGACTTGATGACATAAGACTCTATAGAAAACAAAAATCCAGCTAATAACTGTGTAAATCATATTGCAGATACAGCTATTATCATGACTGAAAGCACTTCTGCTGTTTGTTTTGAAGGGAGCCAGACAGTTGTATCAAAGTGCAGGCCACATATAAACTCTCTGTGTAGCACACCACAATGTTTGAAAGGGGAAATAGGCATAAAGCTTACATTCTTTTATTCTAGGACTCGTATCCTATGCCAGCTAAGGTGGAAAAGATTCTGTTTTGTGGATGGCTTCTCTGTATTCTTCAGGTGTATCCTAGTGGTAGGGAGTAGTAATACAAGTATGAAAACTAGCACGTGCAACTAAGTTATTTGTCCTTTGAGAAAAATGCATTTCAAAATATGCATGTTGTACCTGATGTCTAACTAGAAGAATTTGCTGGGTGACACTTGAATGAGTGAACTGTTTACAGTTTCTCACGAATCAGAAGTTTCATATACAAAATATTATTTTACAAGTATTTATTGTGGTTTGAGTTGTAAATCTCTGTGGAGAGTCTAAGAAGACAAAGATGTTGGAAATAAGAATTTCTTCTTCCAAGCAGGAAAAGAAAGTGGAAACTTCAGAAAATAATAATAAAAAGTGCTCTAGAGTGTTCATCTTTCTCCAGAACTTCCACTGGGACACTTTGAACTCATTCTGCCACTGACTATAAGATCTTTTTGACAGAGACTGAAAGTGTCTGGTTACTGGACACTAGTGTCTAGTTGCTGGAAATAAATGGGAAAGCGAAACCAGGCAAATTACACCCAGAGACAACTGAAAAATTTTTGCATAATGGATGTTCTGAAAATATGTTATAATAATATATGTGTGTTTTTGGGCCTGGGGCCCAGGAGAAGGGGAATGGGAATATTTTTTAAGGAGGCCAGTCAAGTACGTATAGCCAGAAATCATGCTTAGGAACTAGCTTAGCTGCAGGAACAGTACATACTTCAAGTCCTCATGGATACCTAATTGAAGTTTTCCCTTAACCAAGATGGTGCAAAATCTTTGCCGATGAAATCTGCCTATGTTATTTCCCATTTTATTATGTTTGGATATTGTTTAGATATTTGCCCCTTCCCTTCTTTCCCCATTTTCTCTCACAGCTAAAGCTTAATATCTATTTTGAAGGCTTAGGTCTTTGTACTAGTTTATGAAACAGCAAGGCACAGTGAACTTGCTGTATAAAAGACTGAAGATCACATTGAACCATTACACAAAACAAAGAAAGTCTGAATATTAATTCAGAACAATTGAGTTCATAAAGGCCAGCATATGGCAGCACAGTTGGTTTTTAAGAATAAGCTCTGGCTTCAGAAATGGGTTTTCTCCTTTGAAGAAAGCTATGAGACAGATGTGTGACAGAGGATAGACATGAAGCTATCACTTTCTGTATTTTCTTCTTTTGGTCCCTTGATGGGGATAGTAACAGGTTTCAGTTGCCTGTCAGTCACAAGTCTTGAAGAGGATGTGGAGGGAGGGAAGATCCAGGATCAAAACCTGCATATTTTCAGCAAATGCTCGCCATGAACACACAAATCCCTTTCTTCCTGTGGGATTTTCTCACTTGATTTCACTTGCATTTGTAATTTATCTATCTCCTTGAGATGCAATTACATAATACATTCTTTCTGGTAGCAAATCCAGGCTAAGAAGATGCAGGACCCAGCCATGCAGCCCTTTCCCAGGCTCTGCAGATGGAGCTTATATACAAGAGAGCCAGCTTACAGCAAGCCAGGTAACAAGCAGGCCTAGCAAAGGGCTGTGGATGAGAAGTCATGCTGTTGATTTGGGCCTAAAACCTCTCTCCTTCTACCCACCCTATATTCACCCTTCTACCCTGAGCAAGATGTGAGGTAAGTGCCTCACATCTCGGTTTGCTTAGGACAATTCTAGGACAGACTGCTCTCTAGGAGTAACTTCTCTCTTGCACTGAAGGACGAAAGAGGTGCCATTGAATATGAGTAGCAGGATTCACTCATGTTCTTTGTCTGCCTGCCTCATAGCTTTTGAGGCAGCAACATGTCAAGCTTTCTGAGGCTATTCAGCTACTTCACTGCAAGTTATATTATAGCTATTATATATATCCTCAAAAGAATAAAGTAGCAGGACCTCATGAAAAGTCTTTTATTTCAGTTGCAAGTTTCTTTACTTTCACCTTTCTCTGCATTCCTTTTTTTAAAACCTGTTCAGGTCATAAAGTGTCTCCATAGTCCTTTGTCGTGGTTTAAGCTGTAAATCTCACACAGCCTGTTCACTCACTTCTTCCTCGTTCTCTCCCCCCCCCCCCCCAGTCCAATGGGGTGTGGGAGGGAATGGGAAGAAGAATCAAAAGAATGTAACTCCCACGGCTTGAGATAAGAACAGTCCAGTAACTGAGGTTTAATACAAATCACTACTGCTACCACCAATAATAATAATGACCAGGGAAATACAAGGGAAGAAGATACAACTGCTCACCACCCGACCGAGCCAAGAGAGACTGTCGGGTTCCTGCCCCCAGTTTTTTATATCCTGGGCATGACATGCTGTGGCATGGAATACCTCTTTGGTCAGTTTGGGTCAAGTGTCCTGTCTCTGCTTCCTCCCGGCTTCCCCTCCTCCCCAGCAGAGCATGAGACTCAGAAAGTTCTTGGTCAGACCAAAACATTACCAAGCAGCAACTGAAAACACTGCTGTTATCAGCACTGCTCCTAGCTACAAAGAAGGAGAAAAAAAAATGAGTTACTGCTGAACCCAGGACATCCTTGAAGACAAATACTGTGGCAGTCACAAAATATTTGAGTCCCTCACACTCCTCAGTTACCCTGATCGCCTGGTTCTGCATATCAGGATAGCTGCATGCCATAGTGCATGTCATCACTAAGGTCCTCCCAGTTACCCAGCCAAGAAAGCAGCGCTGTTAAAAGTGTGGCTCTCTTACTGAGTCCTTCCCCTGTGCCAGCTACCTTTCCAAAGGGGAAAAATTGTTTAGTCAAATTGTTTAGTCAAGTTACAGGTACAGGTATAGTAAACAGACATTTAGCTGAAAGATATATGTAGTTCTTTTATGTGTATACAGACAGATATATATGTGTCTGTAAAAAAAAAAAACAAAACAAACTCCAGAATGACTAAATGACAAAATGTCCTTTAGATATGTTTACGAAGAAGCAGAGTAGAGGTTCCAAGGCCCTCTACCAAAAGCTTTTGCTACAAAAAAAATCAGTGCTGTGAACCCCATAATGTATTACAGAGGAAGAGTGGTCAAACGTATCCTCATGACAAGGCTTAACTACATGACTAAGAAGAACCATGTTAGCTGTAGGTAGCCCTAGGGCCTATAGCGCAGCTGGCAGGCTATCTGTCACCTGATATAATGCCCACTAATATCTTTTATATTGTTATTGTTGTAATTGTATTTAAAGACTTTTTCAATGATGTTCTTTATACTTAAGAGCTGAAAGCTGCAGGATTAAGTTGATTTATGAATTTTTCAAAGAAGTTATGAAGTACATAGCTGTAGCTAGGCTATGCAAGTCAATATTGATTAGAAGCAGGGGTTTTATATCTGCACTGCCAACCTGTCTGACAAATACCTATTTCTATAACAGAGTCGCACATATCAATGATACAGCCCACTATCAGCTTTTGCTCAATCCCACCACTAAACAAAACAAAATAAATCTACAACCCTACAAAACACTCAGCTCAATTTTAGCTGCTGGAGTCTATATACACAAATTTTCACCTCAAGATGCCTTTTTGTCCTGTCTTATTTTTTTATTCATTTATTTAAAATACTGTGTCTCAGTCCATTCTGCTTATATTCAGGGTACTGGGAAAGTGAACTGATTCTACATAAATCTTAGCTTTCCAATTTATGTTGTTCCCTTAATGTGTAATATATATAGGCCACCTGTGACGCTCTCTGGTTTAGCGCCATCAGCTAATTCAACACATACACTCCCACACCTGTTTAATTGCCATGTTTTGCCTTTAAACTGTAAGATCTAAGAAGGAAGCAGAGTTTTTCCATGGTCTAGGAAAAAAAAATAGAAAATACTGGTAACTTTTTGAAAGCAGTTCATTATGTCACAAAATTTTCATCCCTACCTGTGTCATTAACGGAGTAGTATTCAATGCTGCTGGTGAAACTTGTGAGCTTTCAAAGATGAAAGCTGGGACGGCAGTAATGCATAATAACAGATAATTGTTTAAGGACCCATGTAATAAGATCTTTGATTGCCTTTCCCTTACTGCTTAGAAATAGGCCTGAACATTCTCTACCTTTGAAGTGAGAGACGATTTACAGTCTTTCTTAAAATAGCATTTTTTTTTTCCCTGGGGGAAACCGGGTGGGTTTGTGGTAAGTGAGGGAGGACCAGGAAGAGACTCATTTTGTGGGGGAAAGGGGAGTTGTATTGCTATAGAAATGTGGCAAATATTTGACCTTGCCTTTGGGCTGTGAGGCAAAGGTTTGTTTCACAGTTCCCCTGCCCCTCAGTGGCACTCCTTCACTGCGCAAAGCTATGCTTATGAAATCATTTTGCTATCATATATTTGCAATTAAAATAAGCAACAAAATTTATGTTTATCATCATATACATCAAAAGGCAATTGCATCTTTATTAAAATATTGTGAAAGAATACCAGGACTGCCTTATAGTCCAGAAAATATATGAACAGCTTGTTCATTCACTGCAACTGCTTGCTGACTACTGTATCATTTTGGTGGAACTGCATAGGGTGCTGCTCAATCTAGCCTTTGTACTAGGAGTAACAGGGCTGTAGATACACAACAAAATAGCTTCTTATCTTAGTTGTTCTATAGCCAGGTTTGATCTAAGTGTTTTTGACAGGAAGCTGTGTCAAGACCCTAAAAAAAGTGTGTAGTGACATATATGTGTAGATAAAAATCTATATGTCCAAAAGCACACACATATATTAATGGAAGATTACCTCTTTTGTGATATGGATCTTTGTGCAGGGAGCAGACACCTGATTAAACCTATGGTGAAGAATCATCTTCCCATCTTAAAATGGGTACCTGGTCATGGTGACTTACATGGCTGTTATTTCCTTGCTAACATTCTCCTTCAGTAATTAGAACTCAAGCCTACTAGTTAGTGCTTGATATCACAAAGGGATGAGGTCAAGTAGTAACATCTAAAATAGACCTAGTCTCCATCTCTGTGCAGATTCACTAACACAGAGTAGTTGTTTTTATTGAATTATTCTAGACAGATGTCATGGTTCTTCTGGCACATAAATTCCCTTCCCCAGTGAAAGTATCTAAGTATAGCTTTTGACAGGTTTACTCCATGAGGGCTGGACCAGTTTTCTTCACTGATGTTGGTGCTAAGCCAGTTTATTACACAGTTCTCCATAGTCTTGCACAAATACTGTTGTGCATTGACTTGTGTCCCCCTGGCACCCAATCCGCCCCCCAACGCCCACTCTCTGAAACACTCTTATTTGCTTAAAAAACACCAGGGTAGCCATTTTATACCAGGTTGTTTGCATCTCCTACCTCTGAGTTAGGACCAATTAAGTATATGTACTTTGGGTTTTTTTTTTTGGCGCTTAACTGAGTCACTTGCAGCTCTCTGCTGCTCTGTACACTCCATGAATCAGAATCAAACAAAGTTTATCATACTGTGGTTGTTTACAAGTCACTGTGGTGATGTTGCTGCACAGAAGATTAATGATGTCAACTTTAATGACAAGGTTGTTTCAAATAGCAGAATGTCAGCCACATGCATGTAATCTTACAGACTCCAAAAGGAGACTAAGTTTTATTTAAACTTAAAATATACCTTTGCATGTAGGATTATGTAGGTTCATGCGTTGCAACAGGAGCAGCATAGCCCAAATCTTGCAAATAACATTCAAATGTACTCATCATGAGAGATTAGAAAACCTTTGGACTGCTTAGCAAAATTATCAATCCATTATAACGTGACCTATCAAAGCTAAAAGTGCCATGAGATGCTCTATTCAACTATGTAAAGATTTTAATTATACCAAATCATAATTATATTTGACTACATAACTGGTGTTAAGGTAATGTCTGTTACTACAGAATTGTTCACTTACAGCCCTCACAGCATCCTCCAGAGCAGCTGATATTAATTTTTTAATAGGAAGGAGTTGATTCTGGAGGGTGATCAAGAGAAAAAGGCAGCTGGGTTAGTCTTAATTCAAAGTATGAATAACATTGGTTTTGTGTAAAGTATTATTCATGACTTGGTGATACCTGTTGCATAACTTTATGGGGCACAGTCTGTCACAAAGAAAAAAAGAAAACACAGCAATCTCTCCTTATTTTAGAACACAAATACATAAATTTTAATCTGAGAAAAATACAAAATGAAACCATGTACAAGTTATGTACAAACCCTTTTTACAGGACAATATATTTATCACTGGATATTACATATGACAAAGTCAGGTAGATCATTTCTGAGCACCAGCATTTGTTCTCTCTCACCAACCCATAAGAATAAAAGTAAAATGACGAAGTCATACTCCTTTTTCTTGATGAACTTATAAGTTAAGATGGATAGCTGGTTCTCAGTGTACCCGCCCCATTGCCACTCCAAAATTATAACTAAATAGACACGTGTAGGCATCAAAATATACTTGTATATACGTGTTTGTGTGTGTGTAGTTTTTTTCTCTGAAGGAAGAAAAAACCCAACTTATCAGGCTTGAACTCTACAGAAGTGCAAAAGTTAAAGTTATATCAACTTTCTTTTTTCGGACAGAGGTTAGATTATTTACATTGGCGAAGCATGTGTGTCCCAAGCTATGGCACAAGCAGAATTTTTTAACTGCTACTTAAGGAAAATTTAAGATAACTCCTGCTGACATTTTCATGTGGTTTCTGTTAGTTATTGTCCAGTCAACAAAGTGCTCATATGCCAGATTTTTGGTTTCTGAAATATCTGTTTTGTATTACATGTATTAAAACGCCTATATGTTGTGTTTAATATTTTTTCTTAAGTTACAAAGATCGCCTCTAAAGTGCATTGACTGAAGCGGTAAAAAGCTTTCTCTTAACCTCACTAAGGTTCTAATTAGATGCAGCATTACCATGTTTAGCATCTTAAGTTAGATATCATTCTAAATTAGACCCAAAGTGATAAAAATGTATATTTTCTTCTTTCCCCCTACCCTTTCTCATTTTGGCAGTTAACAGTTGTACACCATTATATAAAACAGATACATTAGACCAGCAGTCCTATCTATTAACTTCAGTGGAATTTACTTGGTTATAGAGACTACTGCACATTATAGACTATATAGTTTCAAAGTGGCTGCATGTTCTCTCTCAGTGAATATCTATGCAAAATAGATATATTACATATATAAATATAGCTTTGATAAATGCTGGGGCAGAATTGTCAGTGCTATAAGCCTACGTCCCATCCTTGGTAGCGGCCACAGCTGAACAGCTGCTCCATTCTTTTGATTATTTCAGAAGGGGGCTGTTCCCACACCTACTAGTATTGCTTAATGCAAAAGTAGCTGTGAATATTATGCTTTCTAACTGAATATTAAGAAAACTGCTGTGTATATATTACAAACTAAAAAAAAACCCCAACTAACCAACCAACCAAAAAAAACAAACAAACAAACAACCAAACCAAGCCACAGAAACTATATCCCTTAAGACTAGGATTTTTCAAACACCCTTAGAATTAAAAAAAAATAATTAGAATTCAAGAGGTCCTTCTTCATATTTTGGGGATATTGGTGGTTCAGATGGCAAGGAGAGGAAAACAAAAGAAGGAATTCGAAGAACTTTCTCCTGAATTTTTCTGTGCATCTGCCATTGACTTTTGGACAGATATTCCCAGACCAATCCACTGTAACACAGAGAAAGGATTTCTGTTCTTACTTTGCCCTGTTCATCACCTTTCACACACTTGGGTATTTTGTTTAAGCACATTTAAAACTAGAAAAGAAAAGTGAGACACACACTTATTTTGGTGCCAAAGACATTCACAAACAAAATACCAAACACTCACAAACACCTTGACCTCAATATGTGTTCATTTCAAATGCATTATGATCTAGAAGTCTTTACAAATCTGCTTGTTGATAAAGCCATTTAAGCTCCTACTCTGTGTTTAACTTTGAGCCCATGTGAATCATCTAGAACAGGGCAGTTGGTAACATGTTTATGGATTCATCAGTGAGTGACCAAGCAGTGGAAAGATGCATAATTGCCCAGTTGTAAATTATTGCTTTTATTGGTATGCATTAGTTTATGCAACCAGTTATTGCAGTAGGTGTTAGATGTACTTTACACACACAGAAATCCCAACAAAACCAGTCCTTTGTGAAAAAGAACACACTACTACACTTTCTCCTTCTACTCTAAGAGGTCAAGAAATGCATATCTTCCTTACACTGGCCAAAACTTCCAACAAAATCAACAACTTTGCCCACCACCACCCAACAACCTATAATAAATGGCTATAGACAAATTTTTTGTGGTGTCTCTTGGACATTGTATGCAAACTATTTTTCCCTCTTTCCACACTTGTCTGAGTCCAATTAAGTCTTTTCAGACCCATGCTGCCTGAGTCATTGACTGGTCTTTTTCTATAGAATTCAAAAGTAGGAGAACAAAATATCTTTAGGATGGCTAAACCTGGCTTCTTGTACAGTCTGTAAGATGCTGAAGACTTATCAGCTCTTTCAAGACATCTGTGTGGCTTAGTAAGGCTACCTGGGATCCTAATTATCCTGAATCTTATGGCCTTCACCCTGGTTAAGCAGCACTGGCTTTCCCACCAAAGATGAACTGGAAACAGCTACGTGCTTACATTTGCTTGAGGACCTGGCTGTGTCATCTTGCTCTCACTCCCTCTGCTTTCTCTGTCCCTATGTATGTGCCTGGCTTTTGGGCAAGTAGGGCTTACAAGGTTCCTTTGAGTTACAGGTAGAATAACAATGTTGTCCATGAACCTATAACACTGTATAATTGATCGTGCACTAGATCAAGGGAGTTGTACTTCCCGCCATGTGCTTCCTGCTGATTTAAAAGAGGAGCTGTTAAAATGGAGGTGGCAGCTTTAGAAAGTGTTTTCAAAGCACAAGGAAATGTTTGCATCTCTTTTTCTTTTTTTCCCCCTGTTAAATAAATGCATTATATATGTATCATCTTAGAAGCCCCAGTAAGGCAGTCACATTGAGGCCTCAAAAATTGCATTTAGACTCTGAATATCTGTATTGGGTACTTGCCAAGCAAACAACATCCCATCGGAGGAATGTTTTGTCCTTTCATCTTAGTGCTCATGGGCTTCAGGAAACAAAATATAGCTGTGAGACAGAGAGACAGCAGGCTTCCTGGCAATGTGGGAGCAGTTTCATGGGTGTGAGAAGGGGGCCAGGAGCACACACCTGCTTCAGCAGTGAGCAAAGGGTTCTGTAGAGTACTCTCAGTGCAATGCTAATGTAGCTAACAGGAGTGGCTGCTTTTTGGTCAAGCCAGGAGGAAACAGTAGGTGCGGTTCCTCCCTGTGTTCACCTGTAAGTAAGTCACACCTTTTATTTTGTCTTTCTTCACCCCTCCCCAATAAAAATAATGACCATCTTCTTGTGATGACTCTGTATCAAATACATACACACCACCCACACTTATATAAGCATGTTTATATCCACACGTATGTGTGTATATGTGTAGACATGCATATATTCAAATAGACACGCATTATATCCAATGCATGAGTTGCTAATAAAAAATAACTGCTTAGCCTGTAATAATTGCGTATACAATTAATGAAAAAGCTAAAATTCTCCCCACAGTTGTTTTTTGAGAAAGGAATAAGAATTATCAATAAATATCAAAAACTTATTCTACATCAGTTATCACATGGTCTGCCAGCTGTTGCTTAGGTCACTTTCCCAGCTACTTGCCCTGGTGTAACTTCATATATCCAAAATCCAAATACTGGTGCTGGCCCTATTTTGGTCTTTAATGGCTAAATATCAAAGATCTCCAACAGGTTTTCTCCATGATCCTCCATTTAATTGCCAGAAGTCAAGCCTCTGTCTTTGATCATCAGAAAGAGGAGTAAGAAAAGCTTATTTATTGCTCTTAGCTTTTCTAGAAATGGGAAATGCAAACTATGCCAGTTTGTCTCTGCCTTGCATGCTCTCTACAGGTGTTGTTCTGTCTTTCTATCATCACATACAGAACCATCTGTGCTGGGAGAAAGCATGAGTGTATTCAGATCTTGTCCTTTATTTAAGTACAGTTTGCAGCATGATATTTTCGAGTGTGACAGTTAAACTGGACAGAGACACACACAAACCTTAGCTAAGTAGGGGTGTTGTATTTGCTTCATTAGTATGTTTTACCCAGTGAATGCTCCCTTCTGAAAGAAGGACACTCAGAAATGGCACCATATATGATAAAGTATAAGATAAAATGTTTTATGTCCCTACAGTAAGACTAGTCTTCTACGAAAAAAATTTCACATGTGCTTGGTGAATATGAACACAAAGAAGTTCAAACATTCTTCTGTACCCAGGACCAGCTTTTTTTACTTGGTTATAAGGTGAATGCAGTTCATAAATGAAAAAGGAGCACTGACTTCAAAATAAAAGTTTAACATGACCCAACACAGAATCTGGATGTAGATTATAATGTGTCACTAGCTGAAGCAGCATAGATCGGAAGAACTGACCAGAATAGTCTTCTGTTTTGAGGACTGTGAAATGGATTAAACATGGTCTAAATAATAATCGAAACCTGCTTAAATTATTTTGTTACTTTGTAGGAGAGTGAAATATTTTAAACAATCCAATTTTACAGCTACTGTATTAACAATTCTTGTATTGTCTTTAAATAGCTATTCTACAAAATGTAACAACAAAGTAGTCACAGTCCAAGAAGTCACTCCAGAATAAGAAGTCTATTAGGTGTTTTTTAGTATGGTTATATTTGTACTGCAGCCAGTGGACAAACATTAAAGCTGAGATAGTTTAGCCTAAATGTTGGATTATATAGTGGACATCATTGTTTTCACAATAAATTGATCTGCTTTGTATTTGTTTGATTCACTGATATTTCTCTAATGATAATATGTTTTATTGTGTTGTTTAACAATTCTGCAAGATTACAAAGCCTAAAGTTAACTTGCACAATGAAAATCTGTCTTTCCTGATGACTGTGGTTTTGGTTTAATCCTTATCAGCACATCCTTTTTTTTTTTTTTGTGTTGGTTTTGGTTCTTTTTTTTGGTCACACAACTGTGTTAAATGTCGCTGATTTGAGACAGAGAGAGTTACTAAATCATTTAAAACAGCAAATGCTTGGGTGGATAGATACTGCAGCACAGATATGAAACATCATATTTTTGTCTCACGGCTATAAAGCTTGTTGGCAACTTTGTGAAACTGCTGACAAAAAAGGCACCCATCAAAGGCCTTTTGTAGGTTATCATAATAAATACATTAATTAACTTGTTATTATTTATTGTTTATTTGGTTATTACTGTACCTTATGTGTGATGTCCCAGCAAAGGAAAAAATGAATTAAAAAAAAAAAACCCACCAAAAAACTCAAAAAACCAACTTCTAAAATAAGAAGTTACTTGGTTCAGGAATTAACTGGGAACACCATGTTGTGAGATTAGAGAGCTGAGGCTAAACCAATTTTTAATCTTCAACTGAACTAACCAGAAGGAGATTCAGTGTGCCTTTCACCAAGGTATGAGCTATCACTAAAGTGCAAAGATCTGGAGCTAAACATGTATGCATACCAGGAAGAATTTGAACAAATTAACTAAATAAAATTGATGCAAGGCCAGCTGCACTTCTGAAGTAAAGCAGCAGCAAAAGATAGTAGATGTGAAGGTTTATAACTTATGATTTCATGCGCTATTTATGCACTCTGGTTTAAAGCACTGTAATACATGGCAAAAGAAGAGGAATTGCCAAGCCTGACTTCTGGAAATTAGCAATTGCTGATGGCTAATGGGAAGTGGAGTGGAATTGCCAGATTTGCCATTTATAGAAAGTGCTGATTATGAACACTGAATCTACATGGCACTCAGTTTAGAGTAGTGATGTTCATTAAGCTAGTGTTGCAGGAAGTTACTTAGGATGCTGGGCTTCTGTCTCTGTATGTGGGCACATAGTGTGGGAGCAGGGCACAATGTGTCTGTGTGGGGTTATTGAACCTTAACATAACTGGCAATTAAGATGAGCTGTACATGGTAATAAAACAAAGAATATTTCAGAATGTTACATGTAGAAAAATATGACTTTCAACTTTGAAAATAAATAAGTTCAGTTTATTAAGAGCTGGTGTCAGTGCTGAACAAAATACACATCCTCCAGTAGAGAAACATTTTGGTGAACTGTTTTCTTTTTTTCTTCCTTTTTTTTCTTTTTTTCTTTTGATTTACTAAAATACAAGTTGGACCTTTTTTTTTCTTCTTGTAAATATATCATTTGTCTCCCTTAATTACATGTCCTTATAACTGTGACCATCATTCTCCTTTAAGCCAAAGACCAAGGTTTGTTTTTTTAAATTCTTAGGAGTCTGGCCACATATTCAGGTTTTTATAAGGGAATATACTTGACGATGAAAAAAAAAGAAAAATATATTTTTTCTAATAAATAAAAATAATTTAAAATGCTAGAGGCTATACATGACTAGTTTTGATTATGTTCATTTATAAATGAAATAGTTTCCAAAATACGTGGAAGCAATATTAAAGGCAGACAAACAATCATCTGTCTACTTTTTATTTTCCCATTAAGCTTGCCCTTCTTAACTTCTCCATCAGTTGTTCAGCATGTAAGAGGAATAAATGTCACATCACCATTCATGAAGTTTGTCAGGGTTTAAAAAAATAGTTCTGTCCTCGAAGGAGTCAACATTCATCTTCAACTTCTCTGATTGGTGGTATCAAGCTGCTTGTTGATTTATATTGATTGATCTGATTGGCCATGTGAGTGCTCATGGGCTTGATTTGAATGTTTCTGGGATAGGCATTATCCGGCTCATCTGTAAACCATTTCTTTTCTGCTAAGGAGCAAAATGGGTAGAGACAGAATAAGGAGGAAAAATGAGAGTTTTAGTTAGTGACGCACATAAACACATAAACATTTGAAAAAAAAAGGAGGGGGAGCAGTCAGTAAAGTTTTCAGAGGAAAGACAATCAATAGGTGACTGTGACTAATTACGAGCCGTACAGTGCACTAGATTAATACCTCTGAAAATGCTTTTTATGAAATGATGACATGTTTTCAGATTTAATAGTAGAAGCTAAAGAAAACTTCAATATGATAGTTTGTTTGTTGAATGAAGAGAGCTTTTGGGTTTTATGCTTAGATGAACATCTTCTGATTCATTTATTGAAGAAAATGATACAAATAAAGGGCTAAACTAAGAAGCCAGGGAGAGCAGATGAGATAAGGGGAATGCAGAAAAAAGCACGTGGGTCCATATACAGAGGAACACCTGAAGAGTCAGAGGCTACTCTGAACCATTTCAACCTTGGTTTGGTCACTACCCTGGCTCAGAAATCATTCAGGAGAATGTAAAGAATCTCCTGTGAAAGTTGGTCCTAGAATAAATAGGGCTTGCATTCATGCTGCCCAATGGCAGCCTTCCTGCATGGGATGGCCATTATATTGCAAGTTAACAACCTCGGTGGTTGGGCAGGGCTGAAATCTCCTGTTTGGGAAGTGGTATGGAACACACCTGATGCTATAGATGAGGGGCTCAAGAGTAATGCTGAATGGGTTGGTTACAATATCTGATAGCAAGGCAGAGGAAGTAAGGTCTTAAAGGAAGATTGGAGAGGAAGCTGTTCCTTTTATATCTTTGGGCAGTGTCTTTTTCAATGAACGTAGGAAGAATTTTATGGGACTGACTGAAGATGGCCTGGGAAACAAAGGGGGAATGAATGAGGATGCTGAGAGGCTGCAGCACTGCAGCCATTTCCTAGCTGCTTATCATTGTGACCACTATATTGTGTTCATATGCGGATGTGGAAAAAACTTCATAAAATTCACAAAAGAAAAAAGAACTAAAATAATTTTCTTAAACCCTTTAAAGAGCAATTACTGCTGTAATTTCTTAATTACAGTTGTGAAACTTCACAAGATAGTGCTATTCAAAGACTTAGAAAGTCCTGCTCTCAGGGCGGCTTATGGCCATTACGTGCTTGTACTTTGACAAGCGTTTGTGAACGCTATTCTCACTGTCCTTCCCCATACTTCAGAGGAAGTGGGCAGAAATGGTTCTGCAGGTGGGATTCTACAGCTGGTGCATTTTCATTATCACATGCAAGGCTTATCATGTCAGAGCTGCTGCTCTTACATGTATGCACTACTACTCATGTATGCACCTTACATGTATACACTACTACTACTGCACTACCCAATGGGGAATCCTAAATGCTTCGTAAGCTTCAGTGTCTCACATACATAATAAAACCTGCTGCTTTTGCTGACCTCTGAAATGCTGCTGTATCTAGGCTAGAATTTGGGAAGGAGTAGAAGGAGTGCTCTTTTTAAATAAATAAATAACACTAAGCAGAGCAAAATCTACCTTGGAAACCCAAGGATCAAGCACAAAAGCTCAGAAGGTGAAGCCAAGAATAGAAACTGGAAGACTAGGAAGAATAAAGGACAAATAGCCTGGCACAAATGCACAAAAATAAGCAACTAGCTTCAAAGTTAGGGCCTCTAAACAAGTGTATTGATTTCCAGAATTCCTTAACTTCTCAGTAATTTTTGTGCATATGAAATGTAACAACTTACTTATACCTGATATGGATTTTAAGCATCTACGTGTAACACCCTCACTTCCCAACAACAAATCCCAAACTCGTGGGCGTTTAATACATCTTTTATATTTTTTTAGTATATATTTCTTACCTGTGCTTATACTTTTTAAAAAATTTAAATGGAAAAGAATGAATTGTATTAATTATTAGTGAGTTATTACTAAAATAAAACAAAACCACTGCATTATTTTTGTCATTTTCTAAAATGCATTTTACTTCTTTTTAAAACATCCCACTCATTTATGATCAGGGTAAATATTTCCCTGCTCCCTTAAAGTTGTCTGAGCCTGAACAATATTCAGCTTCCTATCTCCCCCTCTCTCTTTCTCTCTCATTCTCCTTTACCTATTATAATTAAGTTCCCTTTGATTTGAACAGATTGGACGATAGGAATTCATAATGTTACATCCTGCACACTGAAGCTAACTGATTAAGTGCTTTAAATTATTCTTCCTGACAGAATGATAAAGTTACAATCTGTTCAGAGATGATCTACAGCTTGCCAGACTCCTACTGCTTCTTTCTACATTCATTTATCTTTTTGTCAAGCAGTTAAAAAAAAAAAAGCAAAAAAAAAAAAGCCGGGCCTCAGTTCTATAGATATTTTAAAGTAATCGGAACATCTGAATTATTGATGAGACTTTAAGGGAATGGTTCCTGATGGGGGCTGGTTTAAGAAAGGTTGTAGGGAAAAAAAATAATCTGGGAATGTGTACACATCAAAATAATTTCAGCTCCATTTAAAAAACCATTTAGTTCATGTGTGACACGTGAACCATTATGCATTTGAGGAAACCAATTTTATGTGATCTACGGTTATACTAACCTTTCATAGAGGTGTAAAGTGTGATGGTTATCATGTTTTAAAAGCCTTGCAAGATCACATAAACAACTTCAAACTGTTTTCTAAAGGTTTGCGTTTAAAATGATTTTGAGGCAAGTTAAGCACCATGAACTTTTATCTCTGCCTTTTTTCTTTTAACATATGGTGCACAAACTTTCCTTACAAACAGAACTTGGTACAAGCTAATTCAATCTCATAACAAGAAAGGGAGAACTCTGTGAGCATTAAGGATCAGAACTGTCCTGTGTTTCTCAGCAGCCAGTGTAAAAGCACTTCCATCTTCCCTGTTTTCCCTGCAATTTTCAAAACAAGGCAATTATGTATATGCTAATCTTTACAATGAAACTCATATCTAGGGAGCTGATCTTTAAAAAGACACCATTAGGTCTCTTTATGCCTTTTCCTGGGAAGTAATACAGACAAATAATAAATGCAGAAGCTGGTAGATTTGAATTTCTTTTGCTGGTTGAGTTTTGGTTTGGTTTTTTTGGTTTCTTTTTTGTTTTTTTTTTAACAGTGCTGCAACCTTGATCCAGGCATTAGCATCTCCAGCATCAAATGCTTGGATCCAGCTTTATACCTTTTCTGTTCCTTTTCTGCTGTTAAAATTGTCTTTGACCACATTATGATGAATCTCCTGCAAAGATCATTGACCTCTATACTTACCTTTGAAATGTGAGTTTGACACTCATCATCTTTACCCTTGGTCACTAAGATTTTCTCCTCCTATTTACTAAATGTCCTTCTTGAATCCCTTACAGACTTCTCAGTCTTTTTTCTTATGCTCAGTCTGACTTTGACATGTCTTCCAAAGTCTTTGCATGGACTTCTACATATCTTAAACAAACTACCTACTCTTTCCTTTAAATCAGGTCTGAAAACCCTTTTTCAAGTCTTTAAATATTGTTGTATTCACCAACTTTTTTTTTCTTTTTTTTTTTCTCTGTCATGTTCAGTCTGTTTCTCTCCCTTTTGGCACACATGCATATGGAGCCTTATCAGATAAGTTTCTACATTATAGTGAGAATAGGCATACTATCTGGCGGGTGTGGTTTTGACAGCATCATCAGAAAGATGTTGGAACACCTAAGTAACTTAATGTATCAGAAAGCAGAAAATATTTACTTTCCTCTCAAACACCTGTGTTTGCAATAAACTACCAGCATCCCAGTATGGCCATGAAGGTGCTAAAAGCTTCAAGCTCTTATTACACTTACACAATTAGCGTCTTGTATAAGACTGTTCCCTGCAGCATAAAAAGATATAAATAAATTAAAATGATCAAAATACAGACTTCTTCAAGTTGCATAAGACTCTAGCAATTCTTTACAACAGATGTATTGTTTTGGTGCTTTAAAATGTTTGACTTGGGATAGGTTTCTGAACAAATTGGAGATTTCCTGTGACTTTTCAATACTAAAAAAAATAACAGTATAACATAGCTGATTTAGTTGATTCCTCATAACATATTTGATCTTCTACTTGTAAATGTCCAACCTCCCAATTTCATTAATATATCCATATCAGGAAATCTTCATCATAGTAATTAACTATTTGATCAATTTGATGTAGTTAGCAGTGAAATTGCACATTGTATAACTAAAAGTGAAATTGCACATTGTATAACTACCTAAGAATTCTGACTTTAGGGCAGAAGACAGGAGAATCAGAATTTAACATTATTTTAAGAATAAAGATTTGCATCCATAATAGATAATCCCCTTCTGTTGCTTACAAAGTAGACAAGTTGCTTCTCTAATGTACACTGTTTATATTTTTTTCTGTTTGAGGTGCACAGTTATAGAAATACTATTTATTTGGATAAAATCATTATATAGTGTGTGACAAGTGGCTTCATATTAACACCCTTCCTCTTTCTGCTAAATGGAAAACAGATAAAACATTAATGGAAAAGCATTCTGGTGTCAAAGCCATTAACATTCTTCCAAAATGCATAACTGCTCTTGACTATCTTCAGTCAATATTGCCAACATAAAAAGATGCTCATGAACATACACGGGGGACAGGGGAGCAAAGAGGGAAGGGAGGAAAGGAATTGGAATGAGGAATGGGAAATAAAAGTAATGTCTGTACAAGGGTAGGCATCTTCATTGAGCAGGAACCTGGGTGTTCACAACAGGACACGTGCAATTAGAAAGGCAAGCATGTGAGAGGATAAAAAAATAAAACATGGTTGAGCAACAGCAGCAGCAGCAGCAGCAGCAGCAGCCAGTTTTACTTCTGGTTTGGAGGGAAAAAAAGAGCAAAAGAAAACCAACAAAACAAACAAACAAACCAACCAACCAATAACTGAATAAAGTTTGTAACTATTTTTTTTTTTAATTCCACAAGTTTTCACAAGGACAAAGTTATAGAAGGAAACCCACAGCAGTTGCTAGGTCATGCAGAACCATTAATTGTCATACCTTGGCCCATTCTATTCATCCTTGTTGCACTTTAGAAAAAGAAGTAAGCTATGTAAGTTTTACAATGCTTTTCAACTGTCATATTTCCTGTTGAGCACTTTAACTGGCACATCCTTGTAGTAATAAATACTCTTAGGGCAAAACATGACAACTTTCTTCGAGAAAAGAAACACGTGAATTTGTCTTAGGGTGAAGAGCAATTGTAATAGACTCATTTGTGGGGGAGCATCCATAATTTGCAATGTAGTTCATTGGTAGGACATACAGCTGCATTTGAATGCACATACACATATGTACTGTATTCCAATCATTATGCTTAGCACTGCACAGTGGTACTCTCTGCAGCCCACTTAATATGGTTCCAGGTTTTGTCAGTAAAAGTGCTTGGCTTCATTGTCAATTCACACAGCAAGCAAATCTTCAGAATTATCATGCTTGGGAAGGGAAGGGTAGAAAACAACACTAACCATAAAAGCACCTTGTCTGGTTTGGCAGTTAAAATGCTAATCATTCCCACATCCAGGTATTTATTCCCTGTCTGCGTGCTTTCTTGCTGGGTAGCCAGGGAAGGTGGCACGTGTTTCTGGCCTCCCTACCCTGGGAAACTCTTCATACCAGCTAGATGTAGTTCTGTATTTCAGAAGGTTGGCATTTGAAATTCAAAAAACAAGCTTGCAGTATCATTTCTATGATTATCTAGGATAGGTTCCTGTTCACTACTTTATTTAATTCCCTGCCACAATTTTTCCTTGTCTAGGTGTGTCATTGCTGACAATCTGCAGTAACCAAATCCTAGCAAGTATCTAGAACATGATGCCTCAGCACAGTGAATATTTCCACCCCAGCCTGCTTGCTTTGCTCATTAGCTCTCTAGGGCACAGCGATTTTTCTTCCCAAATGGGAAACACCTTAAAGGCACTCGGTTGTCTTCCCCTGTCTTCCTCCATCCTGGCATGCACCTGTTGAAAAGAACCAGCTAGAACACGGAGCAGGATTTCTGGAGGTTCTTCACATAGCAGGACTCTTGTTGGAAGATTTATACCACTACTCTATCTTGGAAAAGTTAAACTACCATCTGGGGAAAGGAACAAAGTCACTTGAGATCTAATACTTAAGCATAGAAAAATGCTTGCTCTTTTCTGAACATTATTTATTCTGTACATAAGGTGACTAATTCACCTTTTAAAGACGTAAAAGTCCCAGGAAGGCAGTTTTTATGACTTACATCCGATATTTATGATACATATGGCTTTTTATCCCAAATGTCAAAAGTGAAAGAAAATATAGCTATTCATGTGGCAGTATAAATAGACAGAATAATAATTTAATATGCAATTAGATTCTTTCGAAACTTAAATTAAACCAGTGGAGTTTTACAACTCCATGCCCAGACAATTTCAGTGTTAAAGGTAAAAGACACTATCTCCAAAAGGCTACTATTTTAGAGAAAGTCCTTAAATAAGCAGGAAAGTCCCTGATGTTGCTTTGGTATAAAGCAGGTGCGTAGCAATTACCTATACGAGTGTAAGCCCTATACAATATAAGCTTTAAGAGTGAAAAATCAGTAGGGATTTTTCTTTCCCCAATGGGTTAGTTTTAGAAGCTTCAAATAAATTTAGCAACTCCTGTAAATATGAATATAAAAAAAGCCTACTGAAACATACATCAACACTTCTGCACTAAATTACTTTCTTCGTGTGACTCTGACATCAATAGCAAGTGTTCACGTTAAATATACTCTGTTTTCTCATATGTAGAGTAACTGCAGTGAGTTATTTATGTTTTCAGTGTGACTATGGGTTTGGAAATTTTTTTCTCCCCTAGCATCATAAATAACTTTTGGTCCGTCTGCTTTGTTGCTGTTGTGCTTAAGGGTTTTATGGTGGTGAAATAAAAATGACAATCACATGCACACTGTCATACATATGCAAAATATGTGTACAAAAAGGGGAGAACTCCATGGGAAAATGGGGAACATTACTGCTGGAAACATTAACTGGGGAGAATGGGTGGTGAATGCAAGTTTCACACACAGTGGGAGCAGGTACACGTATCAAAGTCTATCTTCCTGCACATACTTCTGTTTTTCCCGTGAATCCCTGGTCTTGGTGCGATTCGGTCGGTTTGCTGTTGATGAGATGGAGTGAACTGATGAGCTCTTCTTGCTGGAAGAATAGGAGGAATGGGAGGAATGAGAAAGACTGGCCCGAGACTGGCCAGCATTGTGGTCAAATTGCATCAAACAGAAGATCAAGTCTGTCGGCACAAGCTCAAATTCATATGGCGGGTTTGTGATAACATAACTGTAAAGAAAAGAAGAAAGAGAAAAAGAAAGAGAAAAGAAAGAAAGAATGGAAAAAAAAAGAGAGAAAACATGTTTAGATTAGTACTAAAAAAAAATTCTAGTTATCTCATGAGCATTTACCCAGATTTTTTCATTTCTGTTTCCTTCAGTGTGTACCTAATTTCAGTTAACACAGTACTCATTATTATTTAGGACCTTCTTATGTCAAATATCTCTTTTTGTACGTTTTCTGTTGCACAGACATACTGTCTGAGTATGATGCTCTTTCTTCAAGTGAATCTTGTAATGATTTTTCAGAGAAGACACCATACAAATCACTCTCCTTTCACTAGTTGCACCATAATGCAATGACTGGAGCAAACCGATTTACATATTGGCAAAACCCAGTACCATATCCACCAGCAATGGTATTTAAAAGAATGGCTGAAAGGCAGGGACACAGTTATATTTAAATACATATTTACTAGATATTTAATAAATAAATACAGTAGAGCAAGGGATATAATTATTTGTTTGGATTGTGACTGTACATGAAACAAATTAAGTAAAATAGATCAGAAAATTTGCAGTAAGTTTAATTTTGTTCATTCATTCAACATGTACATTCATGACCTCAAAAAGCACTTATAGAGAGAAATCTACACATCCAAGAATCCAGCACTGTTAAGTATTGCCAAGCCTGAAATAAAAACCATCTATTTCGAGAATCCCCACCTCCAATTAATGCCCTTGGAGGGTAAGAAGGGCTTATAGACCCTGCTGCTAAATTTTTTTCATGCATGTGAAAAACATATTTGAGCAAGCCAATGGGCATTTTCTGTCCCAGCAAGAAATGAGTAAAAATTGATCACAAAGCTCACAACTTCCCTTCAAATTAATTCAGTGCTAGTAAGAAATCTGCTTAGCTGCCTCAGGGACAAAAGTCACTTATTAATCCAACAAATAATCCCAAATATAGCAAGTAGAGTGTAAATCTAACCTGAAAATAATTTTTTAAACCCAATTTGTCCAAATCCTTACAGAAGAAACTGCTCTGGTAGGCTGCAGGGTTGTTTATTGCCACGTTCACCCAACAATTATGCTTTTTGTAGAGAATGAAATGGCAACAGATGGTAGATCTGTGATAGTTCCGGCATGGGTCTGCATGTGTATTTCCAGGGGGCACTTAATTAAGATACATTTCAAGTAAGCTGCTAAGTTTGAAAGATGCAAATGTGTCTGCTCTATTTAAAGCATCAAGGTCAGCCTTGGTGCTACCAAAGTAAAAATACAGCCTAGCAAGAGAAGACTTTCCATTTACTGGAAGAAATGATGATCAGATACAGATAGTACCAAGGGGAAACCCATGGGAGTATTTTTTGAGCATTCAGGAAAAAAGAAAGTCAGCTACTAGAATCTAATCTATTATACGGTAACTTACAACTGATTATATCAGCAAACTGAAGTCCTTTCCTTCTATGCAAGCAGTGCACAGCATCATAAATCAAGCAAGACAGATATGTGTCCTGAAAATCTGCTTTAAAATTTTTTGTTAAAATTAGCTGAAAACATATGCTATGATAGCCAGCCTAAAGCTGGCTTAAGCTTAAACTGAGCTCTTAAGCTCAGCTGAAGAGTCATCATTAAGTTCTCAAAAAGTTAGCTTTTGTGGCAAAGTTATGTAAAAAATAGAGGAAGCCCTTTTTTAGATGTATTGCAGGCACTGGGATCTTCCTCACTTGAAGGCTGAAGCACAGTGGAGCAGAGATGTTCTGAAAGACTGGACTTACCGTTTAGTGCATTGGCTGGGAGTACTTAGATGTGCATCCCTTAATCGATAAATTCCAAAGCAAAGCATATTGTACGTTTTCAATGCTTTACAAAACAGATCTCCATAACAACCTCCATCCTAGGAGAAGACAAGGAGAGGGAAAAAAAGAGAACAACACTGGTGGGTTGGTTTTTTTTTTCATTTTTCTTTGTTAACACCATGCCAGGGAACAAGATTTTCAGTATAAGCCTGTACAAAAAGGACAATGTATAGATGGTCTGCTGTTTGCCACAAATGAGAAGCTTTTACTCAAGAAAATAAGTAATTTAAAATGTTTTATTTCAAATAAGTAATGATATAAAGTGGTCATTATTTTGGAGATCCTTGGTCCATGAAATGATCGTAAATTGGGAAGAGTGAGTAGTTTACTTTAGGCTGTAAATACAAACTTTGGTACCAAACAACGCATATTCAATAAATTACATTAAATGTGGTATTAAGAATTTTTAGGGGTTTTGGCCCTTTTTTAGTAGTAGCCATACTGTCATCTAAACAACTAAATTTGTTGGGGAACACAACAGAAATTAGAGTTCTGAGGGGTTAAAAGGGAAATAACATGTCTCCCACTGTGAAATAATGATGAAATGTATGTCAGATTTCATAAATAGCCTAAAATATTTTGATAAGGAAAAAAAAAAATTAGATTTCATAGTTTGTATATTTAAAATATTGATTCTTAGGTTATAATAAGTGTTACTGCATCCTGCCTTCACCAATGAAGTGCAATTGAGGCCCAGGCAAAAAAACATTTGAAGGATTGGTATTGCTTGCTTTATTTGTGGAAACATAACACTGCTGCCCAAGTGTTCTGATGAGCTGTTAGTCTCAGCTATGAATGGACTTCTACATGAACTGAAAGGCTATTTACTTCTGTGTATCCTCATCACCCTAATCCTTAAACTGGGATTCCCTGTCATTTCTGTGAGAAGGTCACTCCATTCATTTTGAACAGAAATGGTGAATACAAGGTTAATTTAAGAAATATCAAATCCTGCATCACCATCAAAGTGAAGTGAGTGCTTTGGGATTTGCCTCAAGATTACAGGATTTGGTCCAGAAAACACTTCTACATACATCTTTATGCCAATGCACTGTTTTTTAAAGATGGTTTGTTTATTGGTTTGTTTTGTTTTGGGTTTTTTTGGGGTTTTTGTTTCTTTGGTTGTTTGTGGTTTTTTTTTACTTCTTAGGATAATGGAGTCAAAATGCCAAAAAAAAAAAAAAAGGATTTTGCAAGAATGCTACTTCATCCAGAAACTCAACAAAACTCAACAAAGGTATCGATATTGTCCATGTTTACAACAGCTTAGTGTTAGAATGGTTACATCATCTAAGTCAGCTCATCTATTTCTAGCTGACAACTAAGAGCCACAGGATTTTCTGTAGGAAATACCCAGGCAAGGAGTCTGGGAAGATGTGTAACTTCTCAAAAAGCATAAGAGCGAAGTTGGGCTCTATTAAATTAAATAATAGAAATTATACACTAATTAAGATAGATTCTTAATTCAGTCTGAGAGAAAACAAATAGATTGCAGACCAGCCTTGGTCCTACATTTCCCCTGTGATCTTACCCCTAGGTCTGCAAACGGCCCATCATACAAAGCCAACTGAGCAACTCGACACCTGTCCCTGTTTGCAAGTGTCTGGGGCGTGCTGTAACCTCCTCTCAATGCATTTTCCTCAGCAATCAGTGCTTCCAGCTCTGGTGTGGCTCCTCCTGTTACCAATGTCCGTATCAGTGTGAGGATATTGTCATTGAAGTATGTCTGCAGAGATAAAAGAAAGCTCTTTAAGCAAACACCATTAAAGTCACAACTGAAGACATCCAAATTACAACTTTTCTGTGTTTCTGCTGTTTAAAGTTCTTGGCTGTCTCTTCAAATAATTTTATACAGAAAGTGAAAAGACAGCAGACTCCAATTACTCTATTTTCTTCTATCCCATTAGGCTCCTATACTAGGTCCTTCCTTTTAAACACCAATTCAGGCTGATTTTTATTAAAGTACAAAAATTTGAATGATTTATGTTTCCTATAATTGGTGTTAGTAGTGATGCAATGACTGCTTTCCTTCTCATTGCCTTCATGTCTAATAATGGGCTTTAGGACATGTAATTGTAAAATTCAGACCACATTTAAAGCTTACACAGACTAGATTGCCTTTTTACTCTTGTCACCAATTCGTTGGGGAGCTGCCTTTGTGCTGCAAATGTCATTACTTATTACTGTGGCTGGACTCTAGCAGTCTAACAATGTATTGTACTAAACATCTTATTACGAGACTTGACAGTGTTCAGACATAAGCATGTATCAATTAAACATCTTGAGTTCATCCCAGATACATGTACGATGAGTCTGGGATCCTGGTGGTCCTTTTAAAAAACTCTAGGGTATAGGGTAAGTGTGGTTTATTAGGGAAGATTTACTCCACACTGACATTTTGCCAGCATCTGTAGCATTGCTGGTCTGTCATGCAAACAATGGGTATTTTAAATATTAATTTAATGCCAGATGAATGACTTTCAAGTTCACTTATAAGTGTATGGGTATAGTTCAGAGATGATACTCAGTTAAATATCTGCAATGTAATGTACTGGGCAAAAAATACCTTTTTTTTTTTTGTTCATTCAAAAATGAACAAAAAAATGAGACCCCATCACTTACAATGTCATTAGTGTCTGTGTTTTCAGAAGCTTTGCAAGCATGAGGGACATGTGAGAAGAAAATGGGCTCACTGTAAAGTACACAGGATTGACGTTACTGGAGTTGGGGATTCCATTACTAGATTTGTGACTTTTGTTGAATTTTGGACTTGGAACAAATGTCTGTAATCCGATCAAGTAAAAATGAATACTGAATTCTCAAACAGCACTTGTTTTCCAAAGATAATACTTTTTAAATAATATTTTTCATTAAATTCATTCTTCCATCCATGTAAAGTAATTGTATTTGATACATGGGTAAACTAAGGTACAGGTTGAAATATTTTATCCTGAGATCAAAAAGCAGAACTGGCTTCCTATCCATGTTACTTTGATATTCTTTCTTTGTATAATGAAACCAGTTCTATTGTTTACTTGAGATGACAGATAAAAGGGTAGCAATGTTTTTCACTGTTACATTTAAGTTTCATAACTTCAAGCTTTTCTGCTTATTTACATATACACCATTCACCTGTTGACTAAATTAAAATTAGAGGAACTTACTGGTATTTTTATATGTGCCCCAAAGCAAATATTTGCATCTCAACAATTCCATTTATTTTAGATTAGCCTGGGTAAGGCACTACATATTTAAAATGCAAAGTGTAATGTAAAGGGTTGTCTGACATCAGCAGGCGTTCAGGAAGATTCAGTTAGTCTAAAACAACAGCTAATCTCAAATCAGCTCTTCCATTTCTGAATGCACTGTGTAACAATTCAAGTGCAATACTCAAACCTTTCTTAACATATAGAAAAATCAATATGACCCCTTGCAGGAATGTAAGTCTGGAGTGATTACATGACGTTTAACAGGAATTGCCACAGTGAGAGAGAGAAGACATTCAGTCATGATTGTCTATTCTTCTATTACTTCTTCCTTGATGTCCCTGAGGTGAGAATCAGTTGCCCTCTTTAACAACACTTTGCACTGTGCTATACTTTTGCAACATGGAAGTACTCAGAATAAAAAACAAAATTGGCATTAAGCTTAGTCTCTTTTCTTAGCCTTTGTCAGCATATGCTATGTACTCAGAACTAAAATAATTAGCACAATTCCTTTGCTCCTGCACTTAGGCAGTAATGTTGCTTCACATCAGTTTCATGGTCATAAAGCCAAATTCTGCCGGATCTAGATGTTGGAGACACTGCAACTCTAGAAGCTGGAAGAGCCCTTTCAGTCAAAATGTGCTTCAACATATCCTATATGTCACTTAAAGCACACACCTTCACAAAAGCATACCATTTTATGCAATAGTCTCTTTTATCATGCCTTCTCCACTCTTTAATTCAGTATTTTTGATTCTTTTCCTTCTCTAAGTAGTGATATTTAGTATTATTCAAAAAAGCTATTCTCATTTTTACATCTTTAAGATAGAAGAACATGAAAAAAAGTAAAGCATATCTTCATTGGTAGATTTTTCAAGACTGGTTTGCAATGACTATGGCATGAAATGTTCACCTGCTCTAAGACTGATGAATGCTGGTTCATTAAAAATAGCCTGTTTTTATAAACTGCTGACTTGCACTGTTTGGTAAAACAGGCAAAAGTCTAAAATAATACCAAGAATTTTATTACTCGTTAGGAGGTATCATTAGGGCAGCAGTTTTCCAACTCTTTACCTTTCTCTTTATCCTGTAATTCAAATTATAGCAACTACAGCCAGAATCCAAGATACAAACACATATACTCATAGCTCATCTGAATTTTGTGCTGTGCAAGTTCACAGTCACCCCTTACAAATTCAGTTGTAGCTCCATAGAGCATGATTTACTGAAAAATTATACCATGGCCATATTGCCCATTTTGCTACAGATCTCATATTAAACCAAGAAATGAAAGCAGCAGTAAAATAATGTATCAAGTCAGGCACCTGTCACAAATTCATTAATACAAATATAATAAAATACCCCCCTTCCTCAAATCCCAGTGTAATTAAGACATAATGGGCCCAATTCTGACTTATGTCATGTGCCAACCAGAAGTAACTCTGGGAGCCATACACTACTATAAAACTGATGCAAATGAGAAAAGAATCAGGTCTATTGTCAATGGAACAAAATGCTGTCACTGAAGAAAGGCTTCCCACTGCTAGACAAATGTTAAGGCAAAGCAGAGACAATTATTAGCAAAGGATGCAACATTTATCTTGGAACAATGGTTTCATTTGAGTTTCACACCATGACTGATGTGGATGTCACCACTGATGAGTGAGTGCAGCCAAATTATGGTTTTGGGGGTTTTGCCATCTATGAGTGAAAAGATTCCAACTTTTAGGACAGACTGCTCTGGCATTGTAACAGATCAGAAAACATCCAACCATAAGCAAGAAAGGATGGGTGAATTAGACAGCTGTAACTTGTCACCTTCTGCGAATAGGGTTGATTCTTCCTGTACTAATACACTCCCCAGGAAAAAACCCAGCTATCCATAATTTCAATTATCACAAAAATCAGACTCATCTCATTTCCACTTGCTAGTTTGGAACAGGGGAACACTGGAAAGCAGAATTAGTTGCTATCCATTTCCTTTAGAATAACAATACACTGAAATTAATTTGAGAGTGATCTTTTACTTGCTCTCTGGGATGGTACATGGCCTGGATATGCTAGTACTTGTAAGAAGCTGATCTACAGAGTGTCTTTGGAAAGGTGCTGCTGTACTTAAAGTAACAAGACACTTTCCAGTGATGGTAGTAAATCATAACTGAAGAAATATTTGTCTGATGCTGCCATTAACTGAGCCCAGCACTGGACATCTGTGTGACATCTCTATGATCAGCATCCTGAATAAGAATATGAAATAAGCATTGTCTAAACACAGAAAAAAGGAAATGCATCATAGGCACTGAAACTGGGTAAATAGCAAGGAAATTCTGACATAGATATTTGAGCTAGCAGTGCCACCTAGCCCATGCTCCAGAACTGTAGCACGGCTCTTTCAACTGTTTCGGGCATGCTTTCCCATTTGTTCAATCATTTTTTAAAGTATAGTTATCAGAGTGCTTATGTTTTGCAGTTACCGCTGTCACGTCGTTTAAACTAATTGGTCTTTTACAGAAAATTTAACTGAAAATTAGCACATCTTTTAATAACATTGCTTTAACTTTAATAGCACTTTGCCTTTCATTTTGAATTGCTTTAAAATTATTATTCTCCAAGTCACATCCGCCATTTTTTCTTGTGTTTCTAGTGGGGTTTTTACAGTTTTCTTTTAAGAAGACACATCCTCCAGTACATTTGGTTTTTAACATTGCTTTCAGACAAATATTGTAACTTGCTTTTCTTTTTCAGTTGAAGGAATTCTATTGAATGAATGATTGATATCCAAACCTGATCAACAACTGAACTAACATTGCTAGCTTATACCAACAACAAAACAGCATTTGAGATAGAATCAGCGTCGGAAAATAAATCACAGCATTTCATGGTTTGAAAATCCATTGATTCTCAAGATACTGTTCAAGCTTTAAAGAAGTTTGGGACACTTTAGGTTTCAAGATGCTGCTGGCTATTCCCCTTAACCATCTTGCATAAAAAATAGTCTTGTTTCAAAATGTCCATATCAGAGATTAGAAGAGTTTCTTTTATGTACAAATAGGACTGTAAGGATCTCTGAGGGAGAACTCTTGAGTAACAGATATACTGAAAAGTTATTTTTAACTAACTTTTTTACCTTTGTCTTCTATTCTGTGCTTCTGTTTATATGAAGAAAAAATAGCATTTAGTATTATAGAACAAAAATTAAGTCCTAAAGTTCTAGCACAAGGAAATAAATTCTAGGATATCAGATGCCAAATGGTATAATCCATTTCTGGAGATCCTTGCCTCTAACAGCACCACTCCAACAGTATATCAAGTTTATTATCAGCAGTATGCATGGGAGGGATGCCAACCTGCCAGAACTTCTGTGATTCTCATAGCCTCAGTGCCAAAAAGGAATAACAGAAAATCTTTGGCTCTCTGACCAGCTGTTGAAACCTTTGAAGGTACTGTGTGTTGATAAAACTGGTTTCCTTGCATAACAGGATTTTCTTGAATAACTCAACAAGACCCAGAAAAGGAAAAAGTACTTCTCAAGAATTTGCTTCTCTTAAACTACACTATGTAATGTAGCTTTCTTATAGCTGAAGATAAACCTTTTACAAAGCACCCACATCATCTAAAAAATGCTTCCAATCCCATGTTTTTTAGTCCCATTCAATTTGGTAATTAGAATGTGCTTTGCTTTTCAGGAGTGGCACCACCTGGAGACTGAAAGACTACATATACTCTTTCCCTGGGTTTGCATATGTTATGAGAAAACAAATATTAATATATCATTCATGTCTCTGATGCTAGTAGACATCTCTTCAAAGACATAATAATGATTACCTGGTGCTATTTAACAATAGCCACTGCCACACTTAAAACATGAACCATGCCTACAGTCTTTACAGAGAGTACAATAATACAGTTTAACCAAAGCCTGGAGAGATCACTGTTACCAACTCATCAAAAAGACAATGTAGTTTTTGAGTTCATTATTATCTTCAAAGCAATGATCTTTGAACTGCCATGCTGTGAATCATATGCTTGTGGAATATATTGCTTTTCGCACAGAAGACAAAATATGTGTAGATAGCAGGTAGACAGCATTTTGTAAATTAAAACTCATTAAGCTTTTAATGTTTGAAATAAGAAAACAAGAGACAATTTCAAATTTATAATGTCTAGTACTGTCATCTTATAAGAAATAATGCTAAACTGGAAGAATATAATGATCTTCAGCATTCAGTTTTGAATCAGAAAGTGACCAAGCATTTTCTAATCTGTGATTTACATGTAGGATAGAGTCTGCTACTTCTATATTAATAAAATTATATGAAAGAAAAAAATAATTTAACACTGATCAATACTGTTGAATTAGTATTATTCAATAACTGAACACTTTAAAAAATTATTTGCAACTTAATTTGTACTTTTTTTTTTACATCTATATGTATGTTTCAAATTACCTGCAAGTCAGAAAGGCACACAGTGTGTGTGTGGGTATCATTCTATTTTCTAATCTTTCTTACAGCAGTTTTACTATAAAACTACACCGCTGGAAGAAGAGATTCGTTCTTAACGGCACAGTTCATGCGCTGTGTGTCTGCACAATTAATAGAATGAAAGCATGACTGCAAATCTCACAATTTAGTTAGGATTTGGGCTTCAGTTTGCCAGCACTGGCTCTAAATAAGGTAGGATAAATAGAAGCTGGTTCCTAAAAACAAGAGTAATCTAGGAAAAACAGGAAAAAAAAAAGGAATTAAAAAAGAATAAAAAAGAGAATAATAAAAAAGTTAGTAATATAGTGCAAGTAGATTAGCTTGTCTGAAAAACACACTTTTCCTTGGAGAAGTGAAAGGAGAGTACACCATTCCCATGAGAGCAGGGATAGTAAAGGGAAAACATTTCACACATCTTACACTTTCTGAAGGGTCAGGAAGAATTGTACTTTTCCAACTCTTTACTAGGCCTTTGAGGAATGAAAGAGAAAATAACACTGCCACTGATCAGCGAAGTGGTGAAAGAAAAGACAAAATGGTGAACAATTCTAACTGACTGTACCCTTGGCTTGTCTTCTTGATTAGTATTTTTTCTCAGTTAGAGTTTTCTACTCTTGTTACCACATTTAGTTCTCTGGCTTCAGGCTGCACTGTCCCTGACATATACTATGACCACTTAGATGTGAAAATGTTTGAAAAAAAGAGTCTGTTGAAGAAAGGAATTGCACATGTGTAGGGGCATGGTGTCAAGACCTAAAAGTTAATAAAAGCAAGCAAAACCTAAAAATATTGTGAGGGTCATGTGATGAGTTCCAACTAAAAAGTTTTGAAGACATTTTCTAAATATTTCCTATTGCCTCACTAGTATTTACATGATATACCTTTGCACAAGAAAGCAATGGTGTCCACAACATTTTGCTCTCTTTTTGTGGTGATACCAATGGCAATCAGAAGAATTAACCTTACTTTTTCCAAGATTCTGGAAGTGCCCTAGTGAACCATTCATTCAGGGACATTAATTTAGATAGTAGGGTAAGTAGATAAATAACTTTCTTTTTAAGAATTTGGAACATGTTAAACTATTCCCATTTATAATGTGAAAATGCTAAGTATTTTTTATAGAGAGATTTTAATTAGAGAAGGTACAGAGTTTAAGTGTGCTTGCTTAGGCTTTCTGAATTTGCCAAGTATGTAAAATATGGCAAATAACATTATAAAAAAAGTATTTTTTGAGTTAATTGCAAATTTTAGGCTGCATTAGAATAAAAATTCATCAGTGTAGACAGATACTATTCATCTATAGATGTAACATGTGAGTAATAAGCAGGGAATAGATGTATGAAATACAGATAAATAAATATGAAATATTAATATTAAAGAATAAAGATCACTATGATTTTTTTCTTAAAAGCAAAAAGCTTAATTCTGAATTTAGGTGAAGGTCAGACTTTGCTCCTTCAAGGAAATCTGTTCGCTCATTTCTAATACTGTATGGAGATTAGAGCAGATGATTCCCAGCACTATAGAATATTATTCCTTGGAGAGCCTATGCTCAGACTTTTAAAAGACTCTGTACTTGCTACATCTAGCATGGCACAAGAATAGTTTGAAAACTTAACCAGTATGAAGCAAGAGAGGATGAAAAGGAGCATGACTGACGTGTTTGCTTTGAAACTGTACTATGGCTGCAAACCAAAAACCCTAGTGCAAATGTAACCAAAGGCCACCATCTGCCGTTTCCGGCATGCACTCACATTTCGATTCACAAGACAACTCATGTCAAAAAGATACCCTCTTTTCACACAAGTAGAGTTCATGTGATGTGTACAATGGCTTTCATAAAGTTCTATCACCGTCTCCCAGTGCCCATACTCAGAGCATTGCTCTTGGTTACAGGAAATTAAAAGTTTAAAACATGGCTGACGCTGTCTGACATAAATGGTAAGAATAGGGACTAACACACTGAATTTGGGTCTGGTTTTCAGAAGGAAGAGACAACATTTTTTGGACAATATTATACTCTAAAGCCTGACATGAGACTTTTTGATTTTAAAATTGTGGGCTCGTGTTCGTCTTATATACCTCAGTTGTCCTAAGGTCTCTGTGTCCAACCAAAAAATAACCAAATTTAGGCTCTGAGATTCTCTTGACATCTAAGAGAAAAGCATCTTTTTCTGACAACCAGTGGAATAGGGACTACACTTTCATACTCTTTCACAATAAATCTCATGTAAGGGAATGAAAAAGGTTTTGTCTGCTTACTGCGCTCATGAGAGAGTCCAACACACTGACAGCAAATGCGGTTCCACATGCAAATGGCTGCGTGAGATACAGTTCTGTGTCTGGATCATCATCATCATCTTGGTCCAAGAACTGAACATTTGAATCATTTACTGAAAACAATAATAAAAATCAAATCATAAGGTGCTTCTGGGTCACCAGCATGTGACCTTACACATTACACAGTCAGAAAGAAAAAGAAACAGCATATGTCTGGAAACACAGACTTGTGTCTTTGACGTCACTGAAAATGAAATCAAGATGGATGTGAAAATGTGCATTTAAAAATCTGTTGATTATTATCTTGCTCGTAAGAAGTGACTCTCTTGTTATTAGGAAGTGACTACCTCTTTGCCATAATAGTAGCTTTGTGGCACCAACTGCCTGCACTCAAAATGAGATACATGATGCTCTTTTATACCTTGAGACAGTCTTGTTATTGGTTGAATACAGTGGCTAAGGCTGTATACATGTATAGTGAAATGTTATCACAAGATACCAAGTAAGAGCCCCATTGTAAAATAAAAGGCTGTCTGTAAAACTCTGATGTAGCCCACAGGCACCTGTTAAATATGCTGCTGTGATTCTTACTGGGGTGGTGTTAATGCATTTACAGCTCAAAAGAGGATAAACTGTCCTGTTAACATGCAGCTATCTGAATGAATGAGCAACACTCCAGCTATTTTCTTGCAGCACTGCCTTTTGTTCAAATATGTCCCCATAACTTCAGTTCTGGAGCCACAAATTCTGCACCAGCCAGTGTGAATCTACATCAGGCTGTTTTAAAGAAAAAGCCCAAATAAAGTAATATTTGTCATTTAGACTTTCTCTGGTATTTCATCATCACAGTTAAGCTCTGTGCCTCCATCTCATTCCACTGAAAACAGTTGTTTCCTTGATATCAGTGTATCAAGTGTATCATATTTCATTTAATACTTCAATTCCATATTAGTCCTCCTCAGATATGAAAGCACAGACTGCCTAGTTATGCCACTGAAATACCCTTTGACTTATAAAATGACAAATTAATTTTGGTTCCCATGCAAAGAAAGCAAATTAAAAACTTTTTCAGCATTTGGAACTCTGCATGTTGACTGTGCTCTGATTCCCATGTGAACACATCTCCTGAACCAGCCAGTGAGCTTCGAAAACAACATGAGAGCTGCATTTAATTTGATCTGGTTTCAGCTCTGGACTTCTTAGGTTAGAAATCCTTCTGCCTTCTATTCAGATCTTCCTTTCTCTGTAGTTTAGTTTTCTATCCACTCCTTTTCCAACCTGTATATATTACTGTGCTTGCAGTGCTTAGCTTACAAAACATGAGTAACTACAGGTAAAGTCTCACAAATAGCTGCCTAATGGAGATGAGAATTGTTAGTTTCCATTTAGAGCAGTATTGAGACAGTACTTGGCCATGATCATTCAGTCAGGACCTGAGCTTAAGTAGAATTTAAAACTCCTGCCTCCCCATTCCCTGATATAACCATAAAACCATAGCACTTCAGCATTGTAAATGGAGAATTGTTCTGCCCCGGGAGTCAGAAGAATTTTATCATAGCAAACACCAATATCCACAATATTCCTTTCTTTGTACAATGGCTATCAATTTATTCTCCAAATTCTTGAGCAAAATAGTATTCGAGAGCCTGATGTATCATTTCAAAATGTACTTTCTGAAGAGCTTGTGCCTTAGTTTAATATGCTAGTTGACAGTAGGCACTATTGTAGCATTCGTTTTCCACTTATAACTGGCATACCAATACCTGACTTTGACACTACCTTGCTAGCCACGCGTGATATTGGTTTCCAAGCTGCTACAAATCAATGTGAATTCTGCATGTGTGATCTTATCCTCAATATTTTTATCTTTCTGACGCAAGTTAGCACTCTAAGATTTCTACTTAAAATCTCTGGGCTAGGTGAGGTAGGCTCAAACATATGGTGCTATGTCACAGGAAATGCCCATCAGACACTGTGCACAAAAGCTGGTGAGAGCTCTCTTTATTGATAGGGAGCAACACAGAAGCTTGTCTGCTTTTTTACAGCTTCAAAATTTGAGTTTTGAGAAAATGCCTACTTCCCACAATAAACAAACAAATAGCTTAAGGGAAAATATGATGCTGGGGATGTGTGTTCTGATATCTTTTACTTCTTCTTGGACTTCCTGTGGAACTGCTAAGGTATGTCCACCAAACTGACAATAGGCTGAGGTAACAAAAAGAGAAAAAGAAAGAGAGAGAGAAGAGGAGAGAAAAATTGGTGGAGAGGGAGGGAAGGCCCAGGAGGTGGGGACCCAGGCCAAAGAAAATGAATTGGTGAGAAGGTGCTATGGAAACAGCCGGCAGGTCAGACGAGTGTGATCAAAGGTTTACTGATGCTGCGTGAAAAAAGAAATCATTAAGAAAGGCCAGAACAAGACAGTCAATTTCAACCAGAACCACAAATAAAACACATTCAAAGCAGTGCCATGAGGGTTGCCCCTCTGATACAGCCAGATAAATAAAGGAAAAGCTGATGACAGTAAGAACAACAACAGAAAATAAGACAGTGATGTGAAGGAAAAAGGCACTCTTACCCAGTTCAGTTATCATTAGAATGTGGGTTCCACTGTTTTTTTCCTGACTGATTGAAACCAAAGGCAGAAGTTTGCCAGGCTTAGCTAATAAGTAAAGTATTTAGGGGGAAAAGAAAGTACAGAAAGAGAATAAAGTAAGGGAAAAAGACAGGTAAGGCTCTAAAAAGTAAAACTGAAAAAGGAAATAAAAGGACAAAGGACCACAAATCAAGTTTGTATTTGCCATGAAAGAAACAGAACAGCTTCTGCACTTCACATCACACCACTTGACAACATAAATACCCACAGCTAGAGTGGAAATCAGAGCCCGGTTACCTACCATCATCGTATTCTCAGGAGTAAAATGTCTCATGCTATTATACAGAGTTTGGTTACACATGATTAAATAGTTCTGAACCATGAAGAAATAAACAAATGGCCTCTTACTATTGATTAAATGCACAGGAAATGTCTGCTCATGCTTATTGTGATTTTTTTCTTTTCTAACCTTAGCCCAAATACCCCTGCTTATTTGTTGCACTATGTTAAAAGCATCTCTGATAGAGTGTTTATTTAAGGAAATGGAGAAAACCCAAAGGAATGAGAGAAACATATTTCATTAATTCAAACAAAATGTGAAAAGACTCTTATTAATCTTTTGTTAGAGAGAGTAATTCAAAATAGTTATCAGAAGAGAAAAGAGCAACATAAGGTACAGTATAGGAAACTTTCCTGAGACTGCATAACAAGAAAAGTGGGAACAGATATCAGAATACACATGAAAAGGTGAACACTAGCTTTCCTTACCTAGCTCTGTTATAATTGGGATGTTGGCTCCTGTTGTAATGGAGGGTTGACGTAAAAGGCCATGAACTGGACTGTTGTCTGGAGATGACCTATCCATCCCAGGGGGTGTAAAGCCTAAATAAAATAAATAAATAAATAGATAAATAAATTGATAAATGAAAAAGTTTACATAGGATAACTTACATTAAAAAAATCCCCACCAACAGGGAATTCGGGAATTCTCTATATATTTTTCCCCCAGAAAAGTACAGCAATAAAAAAATAATTTTAAACCAAACTTTACTTAATTTTCAATGTTTCTTCAAAGCATAATACTTCACAAATATGCAGGTCATTTCTACTGTAAGATATTTGGTAGCTAATGGAGAAACTGAAGTTTATTTTATTATCCTAGGTAGCCTTTGTATCAAAACATGCAAAATGGAAAGAATAATGATTACTTAAATATAAGTAAAAAAATAGACTTCACTATTAGAGAGGTTTAATTTTGTCTTATTAACATTTTAAATAATCCTGAAAGAAGCACCTTTCCTTAAACCTCAATTAGCATTTTAAAGAAAAAGCATTTTTTATAAGCAGTAGTATGACCACAAGGAACAATTTGCTTTTATTGGCAGGTTTTAGGTTTAACTAACATGCAGGGTTTAAAATGTTCTGTTTCCCAGGAGCAATCCAACCCATACGTAGTTGGTTTTCTTCTTCTTTTCAGGTTTACCATTATATGCATTTTTATAAGGATTACAATTATAGGAATACTGGGATGGAAGGGCCCATTTTAACAGAAAAAAAAAGAAAAGGATAGGATGGAAAGAAAAAGACAGGTTTTCAAAGTGTGTGTAAGAGGAATGCTTGCAAAGAAACTACACAGAGTTTTTTACCTTTGGGGCTGTAAAGAAAACAAAGGTGGTAGAGGAAATATATTGGCAGGCACTCAAAGAAAAAAAAGAAGATCTGGAGAGCAGCAAGGTTCATCTCTAAAAAAGACTCTGTTTTCATCCTGATTCTCTACACAGTTTGAAATGGTGTTCTTGACACTGAGTTTGTTTGTATGTTTGTTTGTTTGTTTAAGTAAAAAATACGCAGGCAAAGCCTTTGGAGTTTGATTGTAAGTACTGAAAAATAGACAGTTACACAGAAACCCATGCAACAGTTGGACTGGAAATTCACAGTTGAGACTAATGCATTCCATCTCCCTTGGCCATTAAAGCTGCAGAAAGCATGTTTATTTAATGTCATTATTGCAGAAGTGATGGTAAAGATAGAGTTTGACTTTAGAGTTTCACACAGATCAATGTCAAGGCAGCATTTTTAAGCAAATATTTGTCTGCTTGGAATAGGATTGAGCCAAGCTCACTGTAAACCACACATTTCTGAGAAAGTATTCTTCTTTTTTACCACACTATTACTGAGTTCTTTGATTTCACACCTGACATCATCCAGGGACAAACTTTTGATCCTCTGTCATTACTGGTCTGAAATAATTTTTAATTCTGTATATACCAATTCTAAATTAATCACAGCCAAATTAACTTCTGATGTAACTTTATTATCTTCTTGCAGTATGGAAACTGTTTCATTGTGTTAAATTAATTGATGCATTCATCTGCTACTGAATTCAGAAGAAGATGATATGATATTACCTATTTTACCTTTCTTCAGTTTAAGGACTAATTTACAAACCAGGGAATCTCTAAACTAAACTGTAGTTGTTAACACGTGGTACTGGTTTCATAATGTCTGAGGGATATATGGTTCTTTTCCAGTTGAATTACCATCACTTTTAAACTGTCCCTCATCAAGACAAACTATAATGACCACTGGATCTCAACTTCTTGGTTTAATATATAGGTAATACAATTAGAAAGAATCACTGAGAAGAGAGACTGACAGCCCTCAAGAAGGTAGCATTATGAATTTCCTTCTGACTGTCATATGAAAGCTAGATACAACACGAGGATTGTAAGAACAGGATAAGTAAAAACAGAGGGAAAAGTCAGTGAAAAAATTTAAGAGAAAAGAAGTGGATGTGGTATCTTCAACAGCTTGCAAGACAAAGACACCACCATAAGTAAACCTAAACCAGCAAGGCAATTCTATTTACTATTACCAGTGCATATAAAATCTTTAGAAAGCAGATTTTTTAGAGACAATTGGAAATGTTGGCAATTTGATGTCCATCATTTAATACTACCCCTTGTGCTAAAAATAACTGAATAAGACTGGCATGAGTCATAAGAATGCAGTGAGCTGCATTCCCAAATGGTCTAGGTTTGCAGATGTTTCCTTGTGTCTTGTGACTGATAGCTGTATTGGCTCTTTGAATGCTCACTTCTGCATGGCAGAGCCTAGGATTTCTCAGACACACAGAGTCTAATGGAGTTCCTTCAGGCACCACATGTCATGTCTTGAGTAGTTAAAGTGGCAGACCCAGTTGGGTCCTCTGCAGAATTACAAGTCAAAACAGCAACAGTAAGACTTTTTATGTTCACTTATCTGAGACCAAACTAATCTTTTTCCCATGTGCTCTAGGGGTTGTACTGCTGCGAGCACCCTTAGAGGCCCTGCTTCTCTCTTTTTCCTGAAGTCTTTTCTCTCCCCATCTCAGGATGCATTCCCTAAAATATCTTTTAGGCTCTTCCGATGTTAAGAACACGTCAGTATTTTCCTACTAGATGAAAGCAAATTGACGAAAGTTGGCACAACTGCATTTAAATGTGTCGTTCTTGCCTTCCTGCTGCTGAAATGTGCACACACAGACGCACACACATGCATACTCTCCATCGAAGGCTATTTGTAGCCACGTTTCTCTAACCCTTCAAATGTCTTTCTAGGATGGTGTTAGAAGATGGAAGTAAATGTGGTGTTTCTGTTAGATACAGACTGTCAGGAGCTCTGTAATTGCCCACTTCACACATAGTGCATTCAGTTTGAAATGCAAGAAGCACATTCAAGGGATTTTGTTTTCTCCTTGAATGAAAAATAGACTCATGCGTTGATATTTTTCATCCTATGGTCTTGGAAGATGTGAGAAATATTTGCTATTTTAATTTAATTCCCTCGCCTGAACTTAGTTCAGACACCCCTACAAATCCACTTTTAAAAATATAAAAATCTTGGAGTATTTTCAGATAAAGGAAGAAAGGAGCACTTGGGGATTTAGTGTGCCCACATTTGGAGTCACAAAGCATCGTATGACTTCAGGCCACATTCCTGCTCCCAAGTCACAACATAAATTCTATACATGGGGACCCTTTTTTTCCTCCAGGAGAGAGAGAGAGAATTCAAAAAAAAAAAAAAAAGTGCATGAAAACTAACCTGCTTTATCAGAACTTTGGTTTAAAGGCATGAAAAACCACAAGTGACAGCTGTGCAGATTCAGTGAATGTGACATTTCTGAATTTCTTCAACTTGACAAGTAAACACCTTAAATCGGTAATGCTATATGCATAATACATGACCTGTATTTTGACATCCATCATCAAATGCTGACTTGAGAAAATATGGGTTTGTACGTCAAGGAATAGCACCCATAAAGCAGGGAGAAATTCAGGTCACAGGGTATTAGGAAAACTCTATTTCATTACAGAAGCTGAAACAAGCTAAGGCATCAGATTTAAGATCCATTTTCAGCTGTGAAAAGATCCAATTCCTCTGCACAGAGCATTCATTTAGAAATGACATGCTTTCCTCACAGCCTCTTTTCATTTTCCTTTTCATATTCCATTTTCTCCTTCAGTCCCCAAATCTTGTTCCATTAGCACTCATAAAAATCATAAAACAGGGCAGATAGTTGTGATCTTATAACCACAGTGTTCCTTGCTCAGCAAACAACTGAGGGAGCTGCAGCTTCAATTGCTTAACAGGATCAACCTCAAGAGTAAAATTCAAATGGCCTCTGCAAGCTTAACCACAGTTCTTGCATATGGAAATACAGTGACAGTGAGGGCCTTCTGGTGAAGGGAATGCTCTTTGCCAACAAGTAGGAGGTAAGGTACAGCAAAGTCCTATTGGTTCCTGCAGCCACTACATCTGATACTAAATTGCTGTAGTGGGTGAGTGATTGTCTTTGCATCACTTGGGTTTTTTTGTGGCTCGTTGGGGTTTTTTGCCTCATCACTTATTAAATGGTCTTAAAAAAAAAACCTTAGCCTGTGAATTTTTTCTCACTTTTGCCCTCTGCTTCTCTACCCCATCCCACTGTGGGGAAGTTAGCAAGTGACTGGGTAGGAGCATAGTTGCCAGCCAGGAGCAATCCGCAACCATTGGCTATAGTGATAACCACCACAACACAGAACCATAGAATTGTTTAGGTTGGAAAAGACCTTTAAGATCATCAAACCAAACTGTTAATGTAGCAGTACCAAGCCCACCACTAAACCCTGTCCCTAAAAGCCACATCTACACATCTTTTAAACACCTCCAGGGATGATGACTCAACCATTGCCCTGGGCAGCCTGTTCCAACACTTGGCAACCCCTTCAATGAAGAGATTATTGTTAATACCTAATCTAGACCTGGTGCTACTTGAGGCTATTTTCTGTTGTTTCTACCATTTGTTACTTGGGAGAAGAGAGGGATACCTCACTACAACCACTTTTCAGGTAGTTGTAAAGTGATAAGTCCTCCCTTATCAAATGACAAAATGGCTCAGACTTAACAGGAGGTTACAAGTACCTGTTCCTCTTTGAAACAAGATGCTGCCTAACAGTGGATTAAATATATCATACCTCTGAGAGGAATACAGGCTTTAGGCTTCTGATATGCTCAAAATCAGTGAGGACTGGCAACTGGGAGTTACTGTTTCCCTCCCAGCAGCAGCCTCCCTCTTTTGAGAGGCAGAGACTTCAGTGCCCTAACTCAGCTACCTGCTCTGAAGGAATTTGAGCCTCCTGCAGTTTTCTGCAGGAAGCAGCAGGTTCAATGTCTTGATTCTGTGCAAGGAAGTATTTCCTGGCCCCCTCTGGGATACTACTGCCCACACAAGTAGGTGAAACAACCAAACAATTCCATTAGCGGAAAGATTCTACCTCTGTAAGATGTCTCATCTTTGTGGAAGGTGAAAATTGTGGAAACTTCCTCCCCACAAGGAGGCAAGCTCTTTTGGAAGAGCTACTGGGATCCAGATGCTGCCCATCTCAGAGCTCAGCAGGCCCAGCTGGCTATGAGCCCTCCTTGTCTCTTACAAAATGCCACCTACAAAGCAATGAGCAGTACTGGGCTTTTTTGAGAGATGTTCCTCCTGTGCCAGGTTGATCCGTGTTCCTCTCAGGAACTCAGCAGGGCACTAACTATGGCTCAGCAGTAACACGCATGTATTCTGAGAGACCCATTTGCCCTGTGATGAAGCTCAAAATCAAGGAATGATGGCATGGCTTAACATGCCTTCTGTCCACTGAAAGCACTGGCAATAGTTACAGTTTGCCCTGCTCACCTGTTGGTTGGAGCGACCGGCCTGATGGCCAAGTGATTTGGTGCTTGTGCTTGTTCACGTGACTGAGTGACGTCTCGTGAAACACAGAAAGGTTTGCTCCACATAGCAATGAATACATTGTTTTATTTTGTTACGAGGCCAATAAAGATTTCCTGGGATTTTAACACAGAAACAAATTTGGGTCTTTGATATGCACTGTTTCGGTTCCACCGACTTCACTAACACAAGGGGCATATTCTAAAACCGGATTTTTATGTTACATTTACAAAGTGTCTTCTGATCTAAAAGATCATAATGGATCCTTTTGTTCCTCTTCACCTTCCCCTCTGCCCCTTTCCTTTTTGCCTCCCTTCCCTTTCAAAGATGTATGTTTTACTAAACTGAAACTATGAAGGCAGCATGCTTTTTCCCAAACTGAAAATCCACTTGGCAGACCTAAAGGTTGTGGCCCTGTCATTAAAGTGCCATGTAAATTGATAGTGCCCTTTAAATAGTACTGTTCTACAGAAAGGTGCCATGGGATTCTCAAGTTAATGTATGCACTGAAGTCCTCAAAAATATAACTTTAAAAGCATACATACTACTAACTAGCTCTGGCTCATCTAAGAAGCACGAAATAACAATCATATTTTGAGCATATATGAACAATACACAGGTGGTAAACTGCTGAAGATTCCCCCAAGTTATCATGCAGGAAAACGGAACAAAGATTTTCATTAAGCAGAGCCAACCAAAATGAAATAATTCTCTTTCTTACAAAAGGACCTCACAGCTATATCCCTTTGCCACTGTTTGCTGACAATGTCCATTAATATTCCAGTGAATTCAATTGAATGATAGACTGTACTGTTATTCTCCAAGTACAGCCACTTGGGTATACCTGGAAAGTTCAGCAGCAGTCATGCAGCTAAAGAGCTGCTGACATTCATGGGAATCTGTTACAACCATTCAATTTAGAAACAATTCTAGCTCCAACATCCCATGTGGTCTGAAACAGACAGTAGCAGCTTGGCTTCAGGACCTGGAAAACCTAAATGCTGGTTTCAGTTCTGACTTTTACTGTAATTTGTGACTGAAGATCTAATAATTTCTCACAGATTATCTCTAAATCTCTGGAAAAGGAGAGGAATGTGAACAGCAGATGTGACTGGGTGAGCACCTACCTCTCTCAAGAGACCACAGCATCTTCAAAGATGCTTGGCACTCAAACACAGGACAAGATAAACCTACAGAGAGTAAGGATGAAAAAGTATAGCTTTCTCAATCGTTAAAAACCCTTCAGCGCTTTGGGACTGGAACGAACCCTTGAGCAACCCCTGGAGCACTGATTGCTGACAGACGCTTTTACAGAGAACAAGCTGCCATCTTCCTCCCAAGAAAGCTGCCTGTGATATGGGGGGATTTGGTGTTTTGGTTTTTGTTTTGGTGCTTTTTTTTTGGTTTGGTTTGGGTTGGGTTTGTTTATTTTTTGTGTTGTGCCTTTTTTTTTTTTTTTTTGTTCCCACAAAATCTCATGAGGAAATTACCCAAATGATGGCTCTGCTGAAGTTCACCACATGACTGCACAATCCAAAGCTACCAAAACAAATGGGCTTTCTCTACTTAGGCTTTGCAGAGCATAGCTTTGACGTTCTCTTCTTACTGATTTACTCACCTAAAGTGAGACAATATGCAGTTACTCGCCACAGCACTACTCTCATGTCTGCTGGAATAGAAAATTTATTTCTCTACACAGTAAATATTCCCAGCCAGCACTGGTCTGAGAAGAACTTCCCACTTTCAGTGGAATAAAGCATAGTTATGCTGAATTTATTTTTATATTTCATAAAGGGAAAACAAAATTAAATTTTCTTTTTTTGAGTCTTCACCCTTAATTTTTTTAGTGCTATGGCAATTTTGTAAAGCTCTAAGCAACTTTTTGCCTAGGTTATTGATTTCTTTGGCCTCATATATCCTCTTTGGTTTTCAGCCAAAAAAGCCAAGGCTGAACTAGAACTCTTGTTATGCAGTACAGCCATCTTGTTCTATACACATCTGCCTTGGGAATGTAAAATGTACTCTAGGAGTACATCAGTGACTTCTCATTCAGTCTCTAGTACATAAGCAAACAATTCTGAAAGTATAAAACTACTTCGGAAAATAATTTCTTATTTTTTAAAGCACTGTATGGCACAGAGAAAAGTAAATCACAGAAACGGATGCAGACAGGCATAATGGTTACAGCCAAGCAAACCAGGATAATTGCCTGAAGCTTTTAGGCTATCAAGAAGGGAAATTAAATATTAAACTGAGGCACTCTGCAGGTTCTCCACTGTGCAACAAGGACAGGCCATCAGGACTTTATTGCCTGGCAGTTAGCACTACCTTGTAGTTCTCTTTAAGCATCTATTTTCTGAGCCATCTCCAAAACCAGAGGAATTATTGGGTAATTGTCTAATTGAAAACACCTAGGACAACATACAGTAAAATACAAAGGACTTCTAGAATGCAGAGTACATTGGTTTTCAAACTACTTCACACTTACCCTATCGCCTGGGACATGTTCACAATTTTATGCTAAGTTTTACAAACTGGTAAGACAATATTTTAACTCCTTCCAATATACCACTTGCTTGGACTTGTTAGATTCGTCCTGTTTTGTAACTGTAATGTTATCTTTGGTTTTTCCAAAGCTCTACTTCCCCCTCTTTCTCTACCCCTCCCATCCTCTTTTCCTGATGTCATGAACCTCCTTTTCTGCTCCTGTTGGGAAAGAATTTAGTTCTTGTTCTAGTGGAAATTCATCTCTTGGTGACTATTCATTTTTGCTGGTGGATTGCACCTCTGGGTATAGCACCTGCTCCTAATACTACTGTCCAAGTGCCAGAAAGTAGTTTGGCTACTTCTCACTTTTTCTTTTTTTTTCTATTTCTTATTTGTTCAGAAAGAACCATTAGAACTATAAAAATATTTGGAAAGAGACAGAAGATGCAGTAACGTGTTTATTCAGTAATTATTATGGAACACTCTTAAATTCATAACAACATCAGAAATAATAATCCTTGTGGATTTGAGCCACTTTCATTACAAACTTCATTTTTTAACTGTCCCTACTCTTAATTCACCATTTAATAGCTTTCTACTCTAGGTACTTTGAGGGCACAAAGTTGATAGCATCTAAGTGTAGCACAGATTTGCAGCTAAAAGAATTTAGTATAAAATGACAACAAATTCTTTTCAGTTTAATCATTAGTCAACCTTGCATATTTAGACCTCAAGCAAAAATAAATAAATATGCTGAATAAAACTTTTCAATAAATTAAGCTATATTACCTAGTTCAGAGAGACAGCTATTCAATAACGACAAATAAAATGGAAAGCTTATCGTTAAAAATGATATACTGGCATGTTAGGCAAGACTCTACATTATGTCATTATATCCCACATTACAGTAAGTAAATTTTTCCTTAGTGAAAAAGGAAAAGGAAAGCCAGATGTCATAGTAAGCAATCAATAAAAATATTTTGATAAATAAAAGTAACAATGCTGTCCAACACATGACTGGCAACTACTGAAACATAAATTAAACAAATTTCCCATTGCTGCTTATGGAAAAATTATGCAGATTAGAATTTGATTAGGTTTATATCATGAGACTCAATTTGGACTTTTAATCTATTAAGCTCAAATAAATGAGGCATCTGAATAGCCCCCCTGAGCCGTGACAGTAATAACCACAGCAGTCATTATTTGCAGTGTGTATTCCAGCAATTTCTTTAGCAGACGATTCCACGTCTTTAGGTACAATTACTTTATAACTCCTACAAAAATTTCAGGTGTGTGCAGTGAGGAAATGGATACATTCAAAGTGCTTAAACAGACATTTTGTGATAATCAGCATCTGTCACTCTGTTCTAGCAATATTGCTTTTCCATCAACTTGGACTTACTTACAGTCGACTTCATGGTCTGTGTGGGCTAAACAATGCCATCAGACTTGTAAATTACTCAAGCTGGAACTGAGCTGGAAACCTATGGTAAAATGTCATTAAGTTCTCTATAGGCTGGGTCAAAACTAAAATCCCACATTCAAGGTTGTCTTGGGGATCAAAGATTTAACTGTGAAGGTTAAGGCCTCATTTTATCAAAGAAATCTGAACTGGATTCCCAGAGCTGAGCTCTGAGACAGGTTGGATTCAGATCAAGACCACCTCTAATTTATCTGGCAGGTATGCTCCATAGGCCTCCTGCACATTTCCTGCAATCTAATCTATTTGCAAGTATCAAAAAGCTCCTCTTCCATCTTACTCCATATTGTAGAATAGCAACTCTTGGCAAAGCCTGCCGACTAGAGGGCATATTCTGTTTATGTCCAGTCCTGCCAGATTTTACCAAATCCTGCCACAACTTCTTAATGGACAAGTTGTCATAAAAGCACAAGTGACAGAATGTAGGTTAATCCCAAAGATTAAATTTGCCTTTTAAAACTTCAGGTTTGATTAAATTCTCAGAGTAAAGGAATGTGGGTTTTGTGTTCATATGTGAATATATTTTTTAAAGAAAGGTTTAATAAAGAATTTCCTTCTGGCATTAATGATTTCAACACCTCAAAGGTTCTCTGCAAACCAACATTTTTTACCAGAACTCCAAAATGAAAACCATAAACAGGGGTGAAAAAAATCAGTCATGCTCTGTCACTCAAATACTGCCTTCTGTAACATACACAACTTCAGAGTAGCATGTCTGTTAAAAACATCTCAGTAGATATCAGGTGTGAAAACGAGTATCAAGTTGTTTTGAACTATGCCAGTCTGCATAGCTTTATCCCAATCAGCTTTTCCTCAGAAAGCACAATAAATCTTGCACCTAGGTGCAGTTACCACCGTGAGGAATGATAATTGCCTAAGGAGCATCTGTATACTTCTTCAAACAAAACCCTCCTGATCCAGAAAGATAGCTTACTACATCCCTGCTGCAGTTTAATCTGAACCTTGCAAATAACATATGGTGCCCAATTTGTAACAGGAATAAGGAAATGCCATTCTAGGGTTTGCAGTATATTTTCAAAACATATACATCATCCCATCAGTACCATTATTTGCATTTCAGAATTACTGTTCTTGCGGGCCAGCATGAAAACCATCCCTGTTATGCACAATGAAGTAGTAGGAAGGCAAGTACCTCCAGAAAGTACTTCCATTAAAAGAGATGTCAACCATCTGAATAAGCTTGTGGAGCCACAATTGTGTGAAGAACAGCAGTGACACTACTGGGAGTACCCAATTTGTAAATTTTGGAAACTTCTTTTTCAATCAGTACAAAATCCAGAATCAAGCAGACAGAAAGAAACTTGATAGCTATTCCAGGGGGAAGCATATCCAAAGCATAGTCACAAGTGTAAATAAACAGTTTGTTCAAAGGTATCAAGAAAAAAAGTGTACACAAAACCGGTGAGATACTGCCTGCGCTTAAAAAAAGATGAACTTTCCATTGCTGAGCTTGTACTATTTTGGCTCACCGTTTTCCCTTCTTAGTGAATATCAATCTTAGAAAAGTAACTCACTATCATGATAGAATGACTCATTGTTTTATTGGACTTTTGGCTGAAAAGGGTTTTGGTTTTTGCCTGCCTGTCATAGTTCAAATGTATTTTTATATTTAAAGAAGTGCCAGCTGAAATGTCTCTACACCAGCTCCTTATTTATTTTTCTTATATGGGATCCAAAACTCATTACACTAGCAACCAAGTTGATTTAGACAATGACAACAGTAAAATATAACATGGTGTTCTTTAAGTAGTGAAAATTAAGTGGCAACATAAAATAAATGCTATAGCATCCAGGGCATAATAAAGTCATACTGAAAATGTTCAGCAAGCAGGGTTGTTTTTTTGTTTGTTTGTTTGTTTTTCAGCATCATATTGACTGCTTACTGTCATTCATGTGTCCAAATATTTTTAAATGGCATATTCTCTATATACAAACACATTAACTTTTCTATCCATTATTACCTATTGGAAATTTAAATTGGTTGATAAAAAATAAAATGTTTACCTCCTTGTTTGAATTGCATTAATACCAGTATCAGTGGAAATAGCTGTCCTTTCAACTAGGGTTTTAGAATACTTCTGAGTGTCTTTAGTTAATTTCTTATTATTTGATAGGATGCTAAGAATAAATATTTCAGATGTGGTTTTGGGCAGGGCCAATTTGAAATATAAATCTGCAGATAAATTTTAAGGCTTATTTACATTTGACACGGGAAAGCATATTGCCATAAAATAAATTAAAAAATAAAAAAAGTCAAGATATATTAAAAATTTTAAGAAGCACCCTCTTTGCCTAATCCAGCCTACAGCTGTCCCACTCCAAATGGAAGATATAACCAAACAAGAGCTTACATTGCCACTCAAGAAATGAACTTAAGATTTAACTGATGAGTTAATAATAATGAAATTCTTAGATGTTGAGAAACCTGGGAGACAAAAGTAAGATTGCACTTTTCAAGCAAATAAGTGGAGTCACTTCCCTCGCTTGCAGTGAGAATATTTTGAAATGTGCATTACCATTTATGTTGCACAAGCACTTCCCAGCCTTTTTCTCCTGACAGACTTCCCATTGCTTATCAAAGAGTAACTCCTGGTTTGACTCAGTTGAGGATAATTCTATGGAGAAACAAGTCAAGAGAATTACTTGTCTATGAAGAAAAGCTCAAGAAGGCACTGCTGTCCCCTGTCTCCCTTCACTGATCAGCAAAGGAGAGCAGAGAGATTGTCAGTCCCCAGTCCGTTCTCTCATGAAGACCTGAAGGAAACACTAGGACTTCTCCACATTGCTAGCTATCAACTTGGTCTCTATGGTTTGACAAGAAAAAAGACGAGTACGTTTCTTCCCTTTCATGAATTTTAGATATCATACTAGGCTCATCAACACCTAGTAATGAAATTTATAAACAAAAAGCCTACAATTTTCTTTAGTTTTTAGTAAAATTACTGTAGGAGCTAGACACTAAATTAAACAAGAGGAGCTGACAATGGAAACATTACATGCCACGTCTAAGAAAATGTTGCAAATAAGACTTCAAATCTGTGTTTAAAAACTATGAAAAATTCCTACTTCAAGGAACCTTTTCCAAGATTTTGTGGCAAAATTTGTTTCTTATGAAACCCTAAAGAGGATTTGATAGCAAGGAGCAGGCAATGAAATCAACTAGGATATAACTGGAAAAGGGGAACTATCAGCCTCATTTTTAAAAGAGGAAAACCCAGGGAACTACAGACCAGGAAGTATCACCTCAATGCCCAGCAAGATCATGGAGCAGATCCTCCTGGAAATTATGTTAGGGCACATGGAAAATAAGGAGGCAATTGGTGGTAGCCAGCATGGTTTCCCTAAGGGGAAATCGTGCTTGACAAATTTTGTGCCCTTCTACAGTGGGGTTACAGCATCTGTGGATAACAGAAGAGCAACTCACATCATCAACCTAGACTTCTGCAAAGTTGTTGACACTGTCCTACACGACATACTTGTCACTAAATTGGAGAGGCATGGATTTGATGGATGGACCACTTGGTGGATAAGGAATTGCCTGGATGGTCACACTCAAACAGCTGTGGTCAACAGCTCAATGCCCAAGTGGAGACCAGTGACAAGTGGTGTTCCTCAGGATGCGGTATTGGGACCAGCACTGTTTATCATCTTTGTTGGTGACATGGACAGTGGACTGAGTGCACCCTCAGCCAGTTTGCAATGACACCACGCTGTGTGGTACAGTCGACATGCTGGAGGGTGGGGATGCCATCCAGAGGGACCTTGACAGACTTGAGAGGTGGGCCTGTGCAAACATCATGAAGTTCAACAAGGCCAAGTGCAAGGTCCTGCACCTGGATCAGGACAACCTCAGGCACAAATACAGGCTGGGAGGAAAATGGATTGAGAGCAGCCCTGAGGACAAGGACTTGGGGCTTTTGGTTGATGAGAATCTCAACGTGAGCTGGCAGTGTTCACTTGCAGCCCATAAAGCCAACTGAACCCTTGGCTCCATCAAAAGAAGTGTGACCAGCAGGTCAAGAGAAGTGATCCTCTGCAAAAACACATTATAAGGAGCACAGCAGTACTGACTCTCAGTTGGCATGTACAGCTCAGTAGATTCTGAAAAGTTTGGAAGGTTCTTGATAACCAGAAGTTATGAAGTTTTTAGAGACTAGTATGGAAAGCCTAGGCTGCCTCAAGTTTAACCATGTCAAACTTTAAAATCAACAGGTCTGTCTTGATAAAAGAGTGCCAAGTATTTTGCTAATTTTTACCTAAAGCTGCTGAAGTTCCGCAACTAACTAGATGTTAGATTCTACTCTTCTACAATGGGTATCACAGGCTAGGATTTAGCTGGAAAGAATAAAGAACTAAAATCTAGTTCTCTCCTGTGTCTTTATTAGACTGGTGGAATCTGCTGAGTATTGATGCTTTGTATCTCTTCTACACTAATAAAGAGACAGTGACATTGATCTCTGAATTCATGTATGTATTTTAAAAAACCCAACCACCTTTATGCATATAAATAACCATTTATTAAACAAACAATACGTACTGAAGCAAAGAAAGATACTAGAATTATGCTCATGAGGCTGCCTGCTATGGTATTTAACTTTCATACTATTTTGTAATCCTCTAATATATTATCTATATGCTCCATTTTCTTGAAGGTATCTTCATAATCAAGATGCTATCACAAGTATCGTGGGCATTGGAACTATTTTTAATTTTCATTTAAAGAGCAATTATAGAAAGACAATGGATACACAAGATAATAAAGTAAGTGATTAGCAGCATGCAAATGACATAGGCTTAATGATAATACCCTATTCTATTCTCCAAAGGGCCTGTTGAGAGAAACCCTTCCTACATGTGGTTGTGCAGCTAATGTGCCTCAGCCTACAATTACAACATTGCTGACACCATTAACCACTGAAACAACATCACTTCATGAAATCCTTGTTGTCTCATTAAAATGCAAAGGGTCAGGTAATTTACCAGCATTATGTGTCGACTTTTGTTGTGGGTAATTAGCAAGCATTACCCAGCATGGACTCCTACTGGGAAATAGTGAAACTGAAATATTAAAAGATTCTTTTTTATTTGATGTGGATTCGAAAGATACGCAACTATAACCTCAATATACCTTTGTATTTAAGGGACCATGAAATACAGACCTTTTATATATTTAATGTCACAAGATTTTATGATTGGTTATTTTAGAAACTAAACTTCAAATTTTAAAAAAATTACTTACATAACTAGATCTAAATATGTATCTCCTTCTGCAATGAAGAACTTTTAAAAAATACAGAGGCAGCAAACTAAAAGACCTTACAGTTTCTTAAAGACTTTAAAACCAAATGGTTTCTTCAGAAATACTTTTTTAGAAGTTAAACCACAGAGATTGGTGTAGTACATTCCAACACCCATGTTCCCTTCCTTCTTGTGAACTGAAGTCCCATATCACCATTTAAAGCAACCTTGAAAATATTCAGTGTTGGCTCACATCTTGTCAGGGAGCAGAATGGTCTCTTATTCTTTAAATGGAAGTTTTGGAACATAAAACACATTCCAATAAAAGTGAACAGAAAATTATGAATTCATTAAACTACTTTGGTATCTTGTGCTATATATAATATTTATATTCCAACTACTGTAAAATATGCTTTAATATCTTTAGGCAACTATAAGGACTTAAATATTTATAAAATGGCTGAAGATAAAGTATAGCTCTCTTGTTCCTACATACGGATGATGTAAGGCATGCAATCAAAGACAATAACACTTTCAACCCATTTGTCATCTTAAAGGAGCCTTTCAACTTCAGGTCCCTTGTGTGCAATCTACATAAGAGTTGTTGCCTACACAGGCAACTCCAGAGGAGTTTGCTCCTTAAAAACTACCAAGAGTGCTATACTTCACATAAAACAGGGTTTTCTGAAAATGGAGACAAAACTATAAATTTGCAGGCAAAACAGCTCCAAGTGGGCCTTCAAAATACTGCTGTATTTATCTCTGGGACATCTGGGAACAGGAAGCATTTTGATTTAATATTTCATAACATAGAGGCAATTGCTTCCTTGCCTGGTGTATAATTAATGCTCATAAAAAGAGTGGGGTTTTTTATTCCTCAGCATCAGAAATGCACAAAATAGTACACCATCATAATAGGGGGTTTGCTTTCAAGATGTCGAACAGCAAATAATAATAAAATAGAGCCACCATGAAATTATATCAGTCTTGGGATGGTTAAATATATTTATAGTTTAAGTGTGAAATCACATGCTTGATGTACACTGCACTATCTACCTCCTTCGCCTGGTTTTATCTTTCTCTGGCTGTAGCAGATGGCATTATGAAAGAAGAGGAGAAAGAGACAATTGTGAAAGCTTGAAGGTAATTTGGGCTAGGACCTTACAGCATTTCTCAAATACAGGGAAATTCTATTAAAGAAATGTGTCTCTCTAGCCATGCCCCAACACACTTTTAGCTTATAAGCAACAGAATTGGAAACCTCTTTAATAGTTTCTCTCTCCTCCTAGGAAAGCTTTAAGAGAGACAGGAAACTATTCTCTGTGTGTGTAAATTATGGCAGCTAATGTTAGTGTCCAGCGGCAAGAAAAATACAAGAAATGCAAATGGTGCTGCGTGGGAACTTTTCTGTCAAGGGTTTCTTGTGAAGACTGGAAGGATAGCAAGGTCCTAATGTAGATGGCTTCTACAGCACAGGAAGCAAAGTTAAGTGAACAGCCTCTCTCCCATCCAGCCTCTTTAGTTTAAGCCCAAATCTTACAGAGAAAGACTTGTACATAATCTAACTTTACACAGGTGGACGGTTTCAGTGAAGTCAGAGAGATTTATTAACCTGTGTAACACTGAGCACATAAGTTTCGGAACAAGCAAGGGATCAGATTGGAAACTTGCCAGGGCAAAGGCCATATTTTATTTTTGTATATATCAGGACTATGACAACAAGCTCTTAATCCCATCTGCTACAGTGTGCTACCATAAAATAAATAACAACTATCAGCTGATCCATCTAGTTCAGCAGAATAAGAAATTATATGCAAGTTGTAAAAAGGTAATACTGAGTCATTTATCACAATGACCTAATCTTCAAAAATTTGATTTTTTGTGAGCAAATGGTGATGTGGGACATGTGCTGGGAATGTAGGGTACCCTTATCTCATTTTCCAGTTATTAACTTCATTAATCAGGATGGTCAGCCTTTGTTTTAAAAAAATAAAAATGAAACAGCTACAATAAACCTTTCAGAATTCATTTAGTTAATAATCAACTAACCAAATAAGTTTTATTGGTTTATTATTTTTGGTCACTTAAAATGGCTGATGCTATCAAAAATACAAGGAGCATTCAAAACCACACTGAATAAAACTATCCTTAATCAGATGCAACCCTACACTAAACTATCAATACTGACAAACCAATAATGTCAATGCAAAATAGTTGCCATTTTTGCGAACGTGACTGGTAGGATTTATATTGTCTAGGAGAAAAAAATTTTAAATATCTATATGATTAAGAAATTCTGAGCTATCTTTAAGTATAACAAGCATTCTACAGCCTAAATTACACTGTTTTGCAAAGGCACACAGGAATCTCAGTGTTGAAAAGATTAGTTAGTGCCATAACTCATTTAGGGACTTAAAACAAATGCCACAAGTATCTGACTTTTTGCCAGCACCATTCATTTATTTATTTTTAATATTACATCTACATTTAATATACTACATTTACTTATATGCTTTCCCTACGGAGGTTGAGTAACTCCTTAAACTCTGAAATTATTTAGGTGGCTTAAATAGAGTTTGATTTTCTGTATTTGAAAGTGAGGCTTTTTATTGCTACATTTTCAGGTAATACAACAAATTAAACGTAGGAAACAGTGCTGGAAGCACTACAGAATCCTGAATTTCATAACAGTCTAAAAAGTAACTGCATTTATGATTATCAAACCCTACATTCTGAAATCTTCACTTTAAAACTTCACTTTCTGACCATAAAGTAAGAGCAGTAAGATTCAACATTCACCAACAAACCCTTCTTTGGGAATAAAACTGTTGTTTTGAACTTCTAACAAACATCTCCTACAACACACAGATCTCTGAAAATGACATAAAACCATTGCCAACCACGCATTTTAGACAGTATCCTTTCCCTTTGTTTAAGAATTTTCTCTCATTTCCAATCATGATACTACTACTGCTTTTACTTCTCCTTTGCTAGCATTTCAGAGATAAAACAATCAAGAATTATTGATTGGTAGAGGTGAAAAAGAATATATTACCTGCAAAAAAAAAAAAAAAAAAAAAAGGAATGTAGATCTCAAATTCATTTTAATGAGAAATATCTTGCAGCAGATTATGACACTAAGTCCATCAAAAATTGTAGTAAACTAAGAATTAATTAACAGATTGTGAAATAAAGCTAGTAAAATTGGGTGGCTAACTGTTCCCGTCCTTTCAATTGAAGTTTAAGACAGCTCAAAAAAACAAAAAATAATGATGAAGTCACAAGGAACTGGATCAAATGAAACTAAACCTGTACAAGGTTATTTTAGCTTCTGTAATCTGTTACACTTTAAAGTCAGTGTGTAAAATTCTGAGTATGTTTAACTGATTTTATAGGATATTCCCCAAAAGAATCCTGCCACTGTGTAGGAGATATATCACCAAGGAGTTCATCCCCTCTTTATTTTTTACTCTTTATTCTTTCTTGTTTGAGGATCTATTATAAGTACTGTAAATGAAGGCCCTAAACACACCTCTCGCCTTGAAACAGAGTTCCAAGGGAAAACTCTTGTAAGTTGAAGTCATTCAGAAAATGGCTGCAATTGTTCCTATGCTGAAATACATCTAGCCTGCTCTACTGTGATCTGTCTTGTAATGTCCATGGAAAAAAATGTTACTATAAAGCCTCCCGTTTCCGTACTTTAGACCTGCTTGGAGCCGTAAGATAGCTTTTCTTTATTGTTTAGTAAGTGTTTTTTAATGAAATGTACTGCTTTTATTATATAGGACTCAAAGGAAGACCTAAATCACTATCCAATAAAAGAAAAGTATTGAGTTAGACATCTGAAGTTACTACCCAGGGGCTACTCTGGTACAGTATTTATAAATCTCTAAACAGTAAAGTATAATTATCTTTCTGCTTTTGGGGAAGAAAGCAAAATACGATTTTTAGTTAGAATTGAAAAATTTTTTTGTGTTCATTTGGTGGGTAAAACAACAAGGAAAATTCTCACAGTGTAAGACTGAAAGAAAATACAAGATTCATTAAAAATGAAACGGGAACAGTCACTAGATGCTACTTGAAGAAGAAAGGATGGAAACATCAACAGAATGAAGGAAAGGAGAATTACTGGAGCTCTTCCAGCATTACTGCCATAACTGGTCTTTTCTCTGAAATAATTAATGATAAAATAATCTCACCTTGTATTTGAGGGGACAGAATAAGAATCAGGAAGGATCAAGGGATAATAAAACAAATCTCAATTACCTAAGAGTGACCTTTTTTCTCCACCACAAACATACCTCTTTACAAACCTTTCTAGGAAGGCAATCATTCAACAGCTATAAGCAGAACTCCAAGATAAAAACAGGAATTCCCTCATACAAATAGGACCTCTGACTGAGTTGATCAGTCATTTTTTGAAGAGGTAGGCCAAACTCCAACTTTAAAGCATTTTGTATCTCAGAAGCTGAGATGTGTAAATGCAAGTAATAGTTCGCTGCACTTCAGTGGGATGCACTTTGGCCTTTCTATCCTTGGAATCTAGGTCTCTCAAAGGCAATAAAATGCCCTAAAGACTTCCAAAAGGTCATTTTCAGGACATCAGAGTCTGTACACCAACCTCTAGTGAGTCTAAGGAGTTGCCCAGTCAGCTTTGAAATATTCAATGCAGACAGCCATAAGAATGCTTTCAACAGGAAAGCTTTCAAGAACACAGAACCATTTGGAAAGTCTCCTGTTCTTTTTGAGTAGAATTACACATTTTGTGAAAAGGAGACTAGCAAATGCTTCCAGAACAGTTAGTAAGCTTTTCCTTCCAAGGAAGACACCTTGTTTGCATTCACAGATTTGTATAGTCATGCTGGTGTCATGTGTTGCTAGACATAGATTCGACAACATAGATAGTTTACTAGCATCTGCCCTGTATACTCCGGGTTCATTTATGGCTCTGGTCCAGAATTTATTTTCTTTTTTCTGTGCCTTGGAACTCTGAGGGTTTTTTTTTTTTATTTCTTCAGGAGATCAGGATGTAATTCTGGCAGGATCAGTTAGGATTCAAGGAGAGCAGATCAGAGTACAAAAGTGTTGTCATACTTACAGAAGATCCAGATAATTAATGCTACCGGTCCAAAAGTCTGGGAATATTTTAACACTGTGAGACACTAGAAAGATTTTGCTCCTGCATGAGAACAGCTGTGTGTGTATTAAGGTCCTCTTGAACTAGTAATGAGAAAATCCTTTGTTGATATAAACCAGATTAATTCAGTAGACTTTCAGCAGTTAACTTAATCCATTGGGAATTGGTGGCCATATTGTTTTTTATCAGGGAGCCTTGCTGTCATATGTTCACCCTCTTGTTTGTTCTACAAGGCCTTTCTTCTGGTTCAGTTGCTGGCGCAATGCTATGTCCTTGATTGGAAAAGGCATGTTTGGATGGATACAGAAGGTTCATGGAAAGAAGAAGATTTCAGTGTTAAAGCAGGTGATAAGGGTGAGGCTCTAGGGAAATGGGAATGAAATCATCCCCAAATCTGTGGGTTCTTTTCCTGCTACCAACTTAGAACAAAGGTGTTATAGATATGGCCCTGTACTTCAGCACCGGCCAATAATTGTGGCTTATCTGATGGTTAATAAATTTGCATCCTGCTTTTTATGGTGCACTTCTTGTACTAATGTCATATTTTGTCTGATGCTGGAGTGAAATAATTATAGGTAAAATCTGGAAATATACTTGTGCATTCAATAACCTACGAATTAAATGACTGTATTTTTTTTTCTTTTTCCAAAGGCATAAACCTAAATGATATATCACGTTTTCACATGGGATTGCACTGCTTAATGACAACAGAATGATGCTAGCTATTTACTTAGAATAGCAAGGGTAAGATTACACTGTTAATTCACCTCACCAAAAAACTCACAGCTTAGTCCATATGTTTCTCAGGCCGTTCACATGCTTTGTTTTGTTTCTTCTCATTTCAACACCCTGTCAATGGTCAACTGACATTTTTACACACACCCAGATTTTCTAATGTCAGTGTTTCCTGTGATCAGTAATAGAAGTCACATAAAAGAACAACACAGAACACTCTTTCAAAGCATGGTGTTAGTGAAGAATGTTTTCATTCAAAATCATACATTCAGATATAGAAAAATTCAGACTGGCAATACTTAAGGTTTGTATCAGCTGATGTGTTAAGAATACTGTTATGTCAAATAAGGAAGAAACGTTTAAGCAAAAGTAAAATGACAGCTTGCTCTGTAAATAAAGGTACTTAATTGCCAGTAAAGAGCTGTGAGGTGATTCTAGTATGCTGCTTCTTGACCAGCAAAAGTTGAATCACCTGACTTATATAACAGTCATGATAGCTGTGTCCACCATATGTTAAAGCTGCATTTCATAGACCAAAATGTCACACTGGATATAATTTCCAGTGAAGTTTGTGCTATCTACTGATCTAATTGCTTCTGACAGCCTAACCATTGTATTCAAGGTCTTTCAAGAAAATTTACTGTACTGAAAGCAATGCAACTAATACAGGACTTGTGGATACTGTAAGCAGAGAATTTATTAGGAGGATAATTATCTTCTGAAGCAACTGGTTTTAGAAGAAAAATCACAGTCCATATTCAGTGCTTGCAACTAAAATTGGCGGCTGGTTTCCTGCCTTATGTTACAACCTTTTCTCCTAGAAAAGCTAAAGAAAGATTCACTTTTTTTTTTTTTGCATACACACTCTCATTTAACTGAAGAAATTTCCAAAATTTTTAAGTATGTGCTAACCTATTGTGCCTCTGCTTCTCTGCATCAGCTACATGGAATATCGCTGAAGGGATTTAGACCATGGCCACAGTCTACACTTCATGACCTACAGGAGCTATGCTGCAGCAGCAACCTGGATATTATGAAATCACAGAATAATTCAGGCTGGAAGGGACATCAGAGGGTCTCTAGTCTGACTTCCTGCTCAAAGCAGGGTCAGCTATGAGATCAGAGCAGGTTCTTCAGTGCTTTATGCAGTCAGGTCTTGAATACCTCCAAGGATCAAGAATAAAAAAATGACAAGTGTTCATGTAGTGCACAAGATTCTTATAGTGCTCCCAGAAATAAAATACAACAGTTAAGTGTTGGAAATATCACTGACCTCTGAGCACAGGGAGAAGAAGGAAATTTTTTCAGACTGTTCCTCAAGAACAGGAAGAAAGGGAAGAAGGGGTGAGACAGATTCTGTGTCTTGGTTTTAATTACATATGTAATAGGAGACTGAGAGTCACCTGCCAATATAACCTGAGAGTAAGCCTGGCAATGAAAGAACACGTTTGGTTTTGAGATACAAAATTTCAAATCCAGGTCTAAATCAGGCAACAAGGAACCTCCATGCCTGTCTTCCATTTACGCAACGAATTTCCTAATCATGACTATAAGGTATTATAGAGTGAGCAAATCAGACTCACACATTTTTAAGGGAAGAACTCTAAAATTCTGGGGGGTTGTATTACTCCCAAGCCACAGACTTGAAACTTCAAACACTCATGAGATTGAAAAAACAGTTCCTTCCTCTTCTTCTCTAAATCTACTTGTTATCCAAGAAACTATCCAACCTGACTTTGGAAATTTGAAACTTCTAGTTTTCTGGTACAATTTAATTCCAGTATTAAATTCCACAATTTTATTGCTAATTCTAAGAAAAGAAAATTCCATCTTCAAGAAGTTTCCATACTCAAGAAGTTAACATTGCTGCCTCTGATTTTTGGCTCATAATTCCTATTTCCTGATTAGAGTGTAAAGAGGAAAAACTGAATTTAATTTTACTTCTTACAGTCCTTGCGGGGAAACTATCTCCAGATCGGGCTCACAGGGAAACCACAGACCAAAGCACTATCCTTTCTACACCTACATTTATAGCAGGGCTTGATCCAGGGGGAGTATTTACTGCAGTACCTAATAGGTTTATCAAAGGTAGGACTTCAGCTGCATAAGCTGAAAGACCCTTCAGGGATGAGAAGAAGATTGTTTTTACATTGATGGTCTTTGCCGGCGTGCTTATGACTGCTTTGCAGCTGTTTTGCAGAGGCACAGTTGGTGTAAAATGGCTTTTGGCTACCTATGAATCAGTCCCCTACTCAGCAAAGACTGAAGGATTTTGTTTAATGTCCTCACATGGGATAAGCACATGTCAAACCATGGGAAGAAATCAGTTTTGAGTTAATTTTAATTGGCTTTTTGAGCAGGAAGACACAGGAACTGTAAACAAAATTTAAAATTCTTATTCTTTTTATTTTACTTTTTGGCTTGTACCACTGAGATTTTTTCCTCCATGGTTGTAATTTACATAAAGACAGAAGCTTCAGGTATTCTGAAGTGAGTATGAGTTAGCTTTGGCTATATGACAGTAACTGCCCTGGTAAGAAAGCCACAGAGCAGGGCAGGGTGAGAAAGCAATGATTTTATATATTTATATCTTAGGAAAATTTTTAAATGACAAAAAATTCCAGTTTCACATTCATTCACTTTTCCTCTGCAAGATGTGCTTTGTGATGTAGCCAAGAAACTACGTGACTGTCCCTTTAAAAGCCATCATACCAATCAGCAGGTTTAACTGTCAAGCAAGCTGATGTAGGGCTCTTTGAATTACTGAGTGAGGGATATTCTTCCTGCCAGGTCCTGTCCCCTGTAGGCACTGCAGAGAAGTATTATAGGGCAGTCCTTACCTTGGGAATTAGCCTGCAAGACCCCAATGCTGTCATCAAACTGCATAGATTTGATGTTGAGTGACGCCAAGATGCATTCCTTGTCCTGCAGCGAAGCATCATCAATATTATTCTGATTGGCTGACAGGATAACGCACATGTCGCAGAGGTTGATGTTGACAGCCCTTAAATCAGCCCGACTTAATGGTGTACCCTTCGGCACAGAGAAAAAAAAGGGTGGGGGGCAGGAAAGGAAAAAAAGAAAAACAAATTAAAGATTGAGAAGGAGCTTTGGGAAATTATTTAACAAGTATCTTTTTTATGCTCTGACATTAAGCTGGTCTAACTACGTGCCAGGGAATAGGAGATGTGTGCTAATCTAAAGGGTAGTTGGTGCTGATGGCAGCATTTTAGGTTCAGTCTCAATACTCACTCAAGCTATTACTAACAAAGAAGAAATAGGAATAATGCCAGCATTCTCCATCTCATCGGTGACTTGAAATTGTCTTGATTTAAGTTGCAACCTCTGGCTCTCTGAATATAACAAGGGGGGGGTGTTTTAAATGTCTGTTTATCTACTACAAAGTCACAATGGTCTTGGGCAGAATAGCAATTTAAACAGGAAAGCATTATGTGTTCTACACATTTGAAATGCAATCAGGATAAAGCTATTTTTTTTTTCTACCTGAAGCAATACAGAGAAAAGGTTAATCCTTTTTACTGCATGTTTTTGGTTCTTCTAGAAGGAAAACACTGATCTTTGAAGTTGCGTGTCTAAACCCTTTGAAACAAAACCAAGACTTTATTTAAATGGGCACAACTCATGCAACATTCCCTGCTTCCACAGTTCTCAATCAGAGACTGCAATAATTAAAATGTTGTGGTAGTCTGTTTCATAGGTCATTGTTAATACAACCGAAACATGACACTTAACCCATTATGTTTTGTTTAAAGATAACCCTTGCCTTTCACATCCAACATTCCACATCTCTATTTAAAGAATATTAAATTTATGTCAGAGGGGCTGCAAGGTCAAGAAAAAAAAAATACTCTTTTTTTTACAGAAGCTAGATTCTGCATTGCTGCCCTACATGGTTTGGTATCCAAAGATCCTAATGATGAGGAACAGACTGAGCTGTCCCCTTGTCACACAGTAACTTTCATAAAACCAAGTCAAGACCCTACTCTTTCACCTCCTGATCGCTCTTGGTGAACGTCTCCTGAACTCCACTGAGAATGTTCAATGCAAGACTTATTTAAAATGCACAAAGTGAAGGCAGAGGTCAATTCTTACTCAGTGATTGCCACCAAGTTCCAAATACCAGCCTAACTATTCTATGTTACTTTCAATAATTTGAGGCATGAAATATTGTGGAAAAGAGTATATATCAAACAGATATGACTGAGTTACAAAGCACTCAAAAGTTAGGATATGATTATTTCTGCCACCTTAATTCTGCCCTTTGTGTATTTACTGTGCAGCATGTGAAGGAAGATTCCTGTGGGGAAAAATAATATGCAACCATGTAATTAATTAAAGACTTACTCCTAATGATTTTATGCAAAGGGACACAATTAAGGCTGCCTGAGGATACTTAAAACTGGCATTTGCCTACTTTTTAAGTGTAGTCAGCAACTTAAATGCCACTTTTAATAGACTTTAAATAAAATTTCCACTTTTCTTCAGAACAAATGTTTTTATATTCAGCTGTAACCACATCCCCATCAGACAGCAGCAGCAAGTTTTACCTTGTGAACCAAAGCACAGAGAAGTAGGAAATCAGTGTGTGGCCTCCCTTTAACACATGATTACTTCCACTATGAAACTTCAGTAGACTTTTAAATTACCATAATTAGACCAGAATAATGCTGATATTTTTAACCCTATATCACATTTTGAACCAGATAAGCTGGGGGGAAAAAAAGAAAGAAAGAAAAAGCAAGCCTGTGGTCTTCAGCCCTTGGTTACTGTGTAAGATACAGATCCTTTAATTATTCTGTATGTTTAAAGGTGTATCAACTATTTAAGCTGTTTAAGTTGAAATTAGTTCAAACCTATTCTGAATTTGCATGCAAACTCACTGGGGAATGTAAAGGTGGTGTACATTTCCTTAATGCATCTTCAGAATTCAGAATCAAAACTTTACAAATACACATTATGTACTTGGCAGCTTGGATTTTCTTCTGCTCCACATTTCAACAGCATTATTAATTTAATTCTGATTTCTTAGTCTTTATCCTTCAAATTGACTGGAATTAAAAGGGATTGGCAGGAAGAGGAGGATATTAACTGACCAAACCTGATATTGACACCATTTTTGTGACAGCAGAGAATCTTGTGACACCATCTGTTCGATCACTTTACAGAAAAAAGCCAAGGGCTAACACTAAAACTGCATTTACAGTAACAAAGACCTACAGCCTGAATTAACCTACAGCCTGAATTAATCAAAAAGTGAAGGCAGTCTTTCCATTCTACAGCTATTTTTCCACTTACTCAATTTAGGTTACATCCATCATTGATTTATTTATTTTTAACCTCTGAAATGTAATTATTAAGAACTGGTAAATTCGTCACTTTTTCTTTTTGATAAAAACAATCTAACTTCACTCTGTAATGTACAGAGCATCCTCTTTTGTACTTATACAGTGTGCTCATTTCCCTCTTACCTATATCTCTGTGGATCATTTACAGTTGTGACCACCTAAGTTCACTGGCTTGGAGGGCTCCATTTATTTGTCCTGGAGCCCACCTACATTTTGAGCACATGACTGAATGATAATGATATATAGGAGAAAATGGACCTCTGAATTGTGGTTTTAGTGGTTGTCTCTACTAAAATCAATAGGATCTTTTCACTGATATCAAAAGGCTCAGGGTTTTGCCATACTTCCATACTCGAGCATGGCAGTATTCTGAACTGGAATGCTATGGCAATATTCCTTATAAAACAGGCCGGCCTAAAGAAAGTTTTTATAAACATAGATAAATATTATTTAGAGTAACAATATTTTTTCTCCAAAGGTTTTGTGGGTATAAATGCACAAATAATGTCATAAACAACTACTGTCACAACATCAGAACTGGCTACATGCAGTGAACTACATTGAATGTTCAATATATAACACAGCTAATACATTTGATAGCAGCTGAAATTCATCCGATGAGGATGACAAGGAACCGAACACTGTGGCAAATATCTTCTAATAAGGTCTCACAGGGCTCTGTTTTCACAGACACAGTAAAGGGAAAATCTAAGTCCTCAGGCCTATAAGTAGACAAAAGTAAAAAAACCTAAGATGAAAGTCAACACATCTGTCCAGTTGGTGTCCTAAATAAGAAAATATCAATAATATGGCTTTGGACTTACAGGCAAGATTGAAACCTTGGGGAAGTTATGCAGTGTCTCCCATTCCCTTCTCAGGTATTCAAGTGAACCCACAAACACAATGTGCTTGAGTTCATGGTAGTGAAAGTTGCTGGCTCGTAATGGCATCACTAAATTTCTTAATCCAATCAAAGCAGACTTAACATCCCCAAATATGCAAACGACTACATGCCCACTTAAAACTGTCATCGCTGCTTCACTTCGAGTCTAAAAAAAAACAAAAACAAAAACAAAAACAAAAAGACAAGGGAAAAAATGAAACAAAGGGAAGCTTAAATCATATATTGAGTTTTAAACCAGAAAAAACCACAACTGTCAGTATCATTCACGAACAAATAAATGGTTTAATAACAGCTGTTCATTTTACCCTTATTTATCCTCCATTAAGTGTGCTCAGCAGAAGAAAATTTTGTTCTTGTTTGCAAATCCTTCGGTGTTCAAGAAGATATTGTACTGCACCAAGTTCCGGTTCTATATATGTTTCTACATATGTGGATTAAGACCCTCATTGCAATTGAATTACTCTGGATTTAGCCAGGAACAGAATTTGACCTACTATGCATTTAGCCACTAGAAGGATTATAGAAAAGGGATGCAAAACCATGCCTTAGCTGATGAATCCCTGGGGTTTTTTTCAGGACCAAGTTGACAAGCAAAATGTGAGTGCCCAAAGATCTTTGTAGGGATTTGTGGTATTACACGTATCTTGTGAATGGACGACCACATTCTCTTAGTCAAAGTTCTTATTTTAGGACAAGCTGTGACTACCCTGAGAAGCAATCAAAGAATGCTCAACAGTGCTCTGCTTTACAATGGGCGTCCTCCATACTGAGCTTCCCTCAGTAAGAAAAAGCTAGTGTGAAAGATTATGATTAATACTAACTTTTCAGGTCTACTGGACTTCCTGAGTTACTGAATAGATAGAAGGACAAAAAAATCTCATGGAGAACATTTTAATGATGTTCAGAATTATCTTCTTGTCTCAGTGACAAGAATAAATTTTTGCACTAATTTCATCAGTGGTAATGTCAGTTGAGCAGGCAACTCAGACACCAAGATGATGAAATAAAGTTATTCAGAAAAAATTACCTTCATTTCTGGAGCCAGACTTAGCATTTTTGCACTCCACCAAGTAGCTGCAGATCCACTGACAGTAAATTGCCAAGAAGTTGTACACTCAGCACCATTACACAGAAGCCTTACTAATGAAAAAAACTAAACCAATGGTGAACTGCAAAAATTTTCCCTCACTTGTCCTTCTTCTAAATTATGGAAGCATGACAACGTGCAATAAAGACTGGAATATTCAACAGAGGTGTTCACTATGTAAGAAAAATGGGAACTGATTAGAAGTTTTCTCATCAGTCAAAAAATACATCAGCTTTCTATTTCCCTGGGGCAATTACACTGATTTCATCCAAGTCTATCAAGAAAGTGGTCTTGTCCCTTTAAAGAACAGAAGATGTGAGTGAATGCTCAAGTGAAGCATGTAAATTGCCCCATGCCTCTGCCTACTGGTCTGGAATACTCACACTTTACAAGACAGAGACCAAGTCTTGAAAGAAATTATGTCAAAAAAATCATAGAATCATAGAATAGTTAGGGTTGGAAAGGACCTTAAGATCATCTAGTTCCAATCCCCCTACCATGGGCAGGGACACTTCCCACTAAACCATGCTACCCAAGGCTATGTCCAACCCAGCCTTGAACACCACCAGTTATGGAGCATTCACAGCTTCCCTGGGCAACTGTCACTCTATAGTCATTGATCTTCATGTAGACACATACAGTTGACTGTATGTCAAAATAACTTACTACCTGATACTGCTGGAATCACACAGAGCCAAAATAGACCTTCATCAGAAAAAGGAATTATTTTCAGATTGAAACATTATCAATTATCAATTAGAAGACAACCTGGGAAATACCATAGTCTTCAAATTATGTAATAAATTGTACTTGTATGGTTTGCAAGGACAACATTAAATTTGCATGGATATGAATGTAGACATAAATTGTGGATTGTGAATTTGAAAAGGTGTATAGAAGCATTTCGCTGGCAGTGTCTTTATTGGTAAGGTAATGATGCATGAAACAGAAAGAGCTTGGCCAGACTTATAGATTCATGGGCTTGGGAAAAAACTGACATGGCATCACCAAAAGATGATACATGAGGCACTCCACAACACCATTTTTTGAGAAACACTTTTCAAAGTGGGACAACACATAAAGGTTGTTGACTAAAATGTGTTTAGAGCAAGAAGGCAGATATTGATCTCTGTCTATTGCAAAGTACTGTGTAAGAGGGCTGCCTCTCCTTGCCTCTTGATTGCTTAGAATCATAGAATGGTTTGGCTTGTAAATTACCTTAAGATCATCTAGTTCCAACCCCCCTGCCAGGGGCAGCAGCACCTCCCACTTGACCAGGCTGCTCAAGGCCATGCACAGCCTGGCCTTGAACACTGCTAAGGATGAAGCATTCACAAATATATATAAATACATACTATTTAAAGCTATTCAGTCAAACTATGTGTCACAGCTCAGCCTCTAGAATTTCAAATTTACTTGCTTGTCTGTTTAAGCAACAATACTGCAACTGCAGGCAATGTCACGGTTATTACAGATACTCCTGAGGAGAAGTGGAGACAAGCTTTTAACCCCTGATTGCTAGAATAAACTGGGGCTGTCACCACTGGTGGCTACACCATGCCACAGTGCAGGACAATCTAAGAGAGCAGGCTCAGGAAAAGCTTTATGAAGTGTGACAAAGTGAAGATCCACCAGGGAGTTCATTTCAAATATCATCAGTTTTTTGTATGAGATCTGGAGTTAGTTAGTTGTTACTCTTAGGTATGAGTACATGAACACAAATGGCACAAACTTTCGGTGAGTAAAATAGTCTGTGATAGGCCTTCTAATTATTTGTAATGACTTGAGGCAGTTTGATGGTTTCCCCAGTTAAAAAAATGAAACAAACATAGGCTAGGCTTGTCATGCCATGCTAGAAAGGCAGAGCAGTAGTACTACTTACTCTAGCCTATTTGGGCACCTTGAAATGTTGGAAATCGAGAAAGTTCTAAGAGAGTGAAATTCATATTAACTTATAAGAGATAATGCAAAGCAACACTTGCTCATATTAGAGTCATTATTGCTTTGTGTAAGGAGATAAATGGTGTATGTAAACGTTTCAATATTTCCAATCTTAATCTTCTAAAGATTTAAATCAAATACGCAAATTTCAGATTATGAAAAAGAAATTCTCTATTTTGGACCAATTTTTATTGTTGCTTTTGGCATACAGATTTATAGAATCATAATTCTTTAACCAAAATGCTAGCTTTGGTTTCACCATGCTCTGTTTCTGATTTCAATATGCTGGATTTAATGATAGTAGAGATTAATTTATTAATCCATTAGACATCAGTTCTATGGTTCAAATAACCTCTTTTAAAACACAACTTATCATCAGTACCTACCAAAATGACCTTTTCAATGTCCTTGGCTGGACACCAATGAAACATCCCTGTAGAGTCATATTTTTTCACATTGGCATCCATGTTGTCGATCTGCTCGTTGCCAGGAATTAACAAGGGGTCATGCCTGGGGAAAAACAAGTTGAGGACAACGTAAGTGGAAAATATTATGAATTATGGATGGAAAGATATCCCAAGAGCTGCGTACAAAAAGGGATAAAAGTAAAAAAAAAAAAAGAAATCTATTTACACTTGAATATGCTTTCAAAGTGGGTACTTTTAAACAAAAGGTGAATTAACTTTTAAACAAAAGTTAATTTTTACATTTTGGGTGCAGTTTTGAGGAGTTTCTATACTCTTCCTACAGCAAAAAACATTTAATTTTAAGCAGGGCTTTCTGACACCATCACAGCCATGAAAGACTTTTTTTCTTACCAGTCCCACCCCTCCAAAATATGTATCAGAGTTGCTATAGGCATCTGCAATGAAGTAGAAGGGATAGGAACAGAGCCCCATGCTGACTGACTGGCATAGGTATGGAAAGCCAATTACTTGCTTTTACCACATACAACTTCTGACATGATGCTCTTCGCAGTAAAAGCTTTAACAGGCTGCACTTTAAATATTTTAGCAATTTGCCCAATCATATTCTGCTTTCCCAAACTGAAGCCCTTTAAAGATTCAACAGTATGTCATTTTAGAGCAGACTGACTAACAAATGCCCACATCTGGAATACATGAGTTTATTACTAAACAAGAATATCCGTTTTCTCTGACAATTCTACCTGTGATAACCTTCAAAGTGGTTTTTTTTTGCAGCAAGATTTTACAGGACAAAGCTTCTCAATGAAGAAGCAAATAAAAGACTTCTTTATGAACTTGCTCTCCAGCTGTATAGCTACATCTAAGCACAGACATATACATACAGTTTTTTAATTTATATGCTAAAATGTAGCATTAAGCTAAGTACTAAGTGACACCAACACCCTCAGGTGTTACTGAGAACCCCTCAGTGACTGCATTATACAATAGCACTAGAAGAAGGACAGTATTTACAAAGCACAGGATAAAGTGACACTAAAATCTTAAAATTCAAGATGAGAAAAGAGCTTTCATTTCAAAGATGAAAATATTTGCAGTGTAGGAATATACTAAGTACTCTGAAACAGGTATCCAAATTTTAAAGCAGTTTGCCTTTTAGAGTCAAAGAAAGGCATAATCTCTAGTTCCGTCAAGGTGATTAATTTGTGTCATTTTATAGCCACTGACTACACCCACTGAAATCAGTTGAAAATTCTCATTCATTTCACTCAGTGCCAAGTCCACAGAAAGTGGCTTAAAAGAAGTTGAGAAACTACTACTACTATGTTCCATTTAAACCAGAATTTTTTGATGCTTTAGGAAAAAGCACTACACTACATGGCAAAAGCATGTCATCTGGAAAAAGAAACACTATGTTTTCAAAGTTTTTTACAGGCACCCAACATATGGTGAGTTCAGTGACATACAGTTCAGTGACATACAGTTCAGTGCATTTCACTATCAACCCATTGGCCACAGAAAAGCCTCAAGGGGACTATTCCAGGTTTAATAATGAAAGTCCATGGATTTTTACTCTCCAGAAAAATATCTAGATTTTGCATTCTCTTATTCTCTTCATCAGTAAGCTGCAGCCATGGTACTTTTGGCTGAGATATAACTGTGATGTTCATAGGGCATTTCTTGATGCTTACAGTTGCATGCAATACTGTAAGATCTGCAACCATGGATAAAATTCAATTTGGAGGTTGTACTAATAACATTCATACAACATTTAGTGGTGCTCTGTCCTAGCTATTTTTTCTGATGGAATGTGTTTGCTATGTGTTTCAAAATAAGAAAGTTTGCCAAAAGGTCAGGAAACTTCAAGAGCTTCCACTGAAAAATGTTTTTCTTTCTGGTGTTTTTGTAGTTTTGAGGTTTTTTTCCTAAAGCTTTCACAAGACATTTCTCCACAAGTTTTGTTAGCAGAGCACTGAGAAAAAAAAGCAAAGTTCAGTGAGCAAATCGCCTCCTTTTCCTTTCAGAAATCAGATGCATCTAGGAAGCAAATTTCTCTCTTTCCCTTCATCTATAACATAGACTACATATAAGACTATAATGAATCAATTTGTAAAAATGCCACATTCCAATTTCTAATCAGTGTTTCTTTTCTGTTGTGAGATTTAAAACTACATAGTCACCTGAAGCTTTCCCACAAATGAGTATTTACTAATACTCTAATCCCAGTCACCAAATTGATACAATTTGAACGGAGTCTTATAACAAAGGTGGTAACAGATATCTGATATCAAATTATGGTCAAGTGCCTTGAGGTCTCAGGCAACTTTTAGTGCGTGAGTGTTTAAAGTCTAGTGTAGATCTCTTTTGGTTAAGGGCCTTGCATCCTAAGAGGGAATATTCAAAACAGCTTGTGCCAAAGATTTATTAGAAATTTACCTCAATATTATATTTTCCAGTTATCCTAGGTTTAAACAGAATGAATGAAGAATGTGAATCATCAGATATAACTCCCTATTGAGATCTGACATAACAAATTAATTTTTCTTTTCTTTTTTTTTTTCTTTAACCAATGCATGCACTGATTTGCAATATAATAACCTGGATCCTCTGCTTCACTGTTGGAATACAGCAGGTGGCAGCCTTAAAAGAAGCAAACAGGACGAGCCACATAACAAGTAAGCAAGCTAATAGATAATATTGGAGCACTTTTACTCTAGAAGAATGGATTATTGCCAGAGAAGGAAACCGCGATAAGGTTAGCCATGCCTTCTGTTTCAGTCTGGGGTTTTTTACATATGATTTTGTTTACATATGTGTTTACATAGCATCTGGTTTTGTTTACATAGGTCTTTATAAATTTAAATCTTCTGGGCTAAGCTATTATCTTAGCCTCTTTTTAATCTGCGATTTTTCATTCTCAGTAAAGCAATCCCTGAAGATGTCTATGGAGATTGAAAACTCTTTACTACTAAGGTCCAACTTTGCCCTCAAATGTTAGAAGAAATACTGACTTACGTACTTAACTGGATTAATCTTTGGAGTTTTTAGGGTTTTTTTTAAACACGGTTATTTTATGAAGTAATACAGCAATACAACAGCATTATCAGTTTGGATGCATACGCTCTCATTAATCTGGTGATCTAAACCTGTTTTGCAAATACTAACAATTAATTAAGACAGACACACAGAGGCCAAGGCTGTCAAATCTGCCTAAGGGGTTTGGACACCCTCTTCCCATTAAAATTTATATTGCAGAAAGCATTACATTTGTTACCCTTAGAGCCAAATCACTGACTGAATCCTTCTAGAGCCTCTCTGGCCCCCTCCCCCTTGAAGATGGCCCTGTCAAGCCATGCTTGAGTCACATTGGCAGTTTACTATGGAAATGCTTGTATTAGAGCTGCAGCTATTATATTCTCTAGGGCTGTAAAGTCATATGTATGAAAAATTCAAATTATAGGAAGAAAATCACCTGCTATTAATTAAAATGCATAGTGGTTGGTTTTTTTTTGTTGTTGTTGTTATTTGGTTGTTTTTTAATTGAGAGGCTTTTATGGCTTGCAATCACCAAAGCATTTGGTTATTCCAGTTAGGGAAAGACATGCATGTGTAGAATGCACAGGAGAAAAGGAGTAAAAGTTAAAATTTCCCTCATCCATAACCTCAGTTTAAAAACAGCTTCTCTGGTTCTTATGGCAGATATTACATACACACGACTTGAAATGAAGAGCAAAATACAATCTTTTCTAGGTTTTGAAGAGCATTTAATGCCAGTTATGAGCAATTAAACTTGAAAACGATGCTAAATGCCATGCTACAGCTAGAACTCCAAAAAGCCTGTCTGGAAGACAGCAGCCTAAAGCAAAACCAGAAATCTCACTTCCAGCAAATCTACTGCAAATAAGTCAACTACATTTTAAAGAGCGGTTTTCCTAGCACACATTCACAACCACTGTAAACTTACTTGGATTTTCTGAGTCTGGAACTTCTGAGTAGTGACTGTGGATGGGCAGAACTGAAAAGACCATTTGGGTCAAATGCCTGCCTCATAAATGACTACTGTTTAGCATACCCTTTTATTCTGTCACCTTATCTTCATCTTCTTTATCATTCATATGCAATTGAACATATCTTCATCATACCTTCACTAATGTGCAGTGGAACTGTTCCATATGCTGAGCGCTGGGAATAAAAATACTACATGACCAGTAGGGACCCTGGTGTTCTTTGAAAATAAACTAATCTGTTAGTCTTTGCACATCAGTGAAACAATGCCTTGGCTACATTTTAGTCTGCCCTCCAATAAAATTCTCCTTAGAAAAAATCAATGGCAAAACACCCCTGGGAACAACACAACTCTTCTTTAAGCTCTGTTCATTAAAGTCTGCGCTTATGCCTTTGTCAGGTAAGTATAATATATCTGGATTTGTCCCCAGAACATGTTTAGGAGTCTCCTGCTCAAGATTCAATGTCTTTAAACTCATGCTGTGTATGGTACAGGAATTTTGAGTTTTCCTACCTGACTGTGTGTGGATGTGTGTTTGCAAGTGTATGCACACACATACTTAATTTTAGGAGTAAGGCGTGGGTTTGCTGAAGGTAAATTAGGAATTGAAGACACACTAGAGAATGTCTTATGCCTTTGAAGCTTCTCCTACAACTACCCTAACAAATTGTGGCAATTAACATGCTGTTAGTGTTAGATGTATGCAGCCAGTGCAGGTGCTAATAATTGAAAAAGCATTTAGAGCTTTTACACCCTGGCTGAATATTTCATGATGTGCTGCATGTTTCACTATTTACTCAGTGGGCCTCTGTCACTTCAATCTTCTCTGAGTGCTTTGACTGGTGCTATAAAGCTCAACCAAGATAGAGTGACGGCTTGTCACAGGCAAACTCCACTGACTCCAGCAGGGGACTAGCTGTGAAGGTTGTCACGACATTCTGATGGAATTCAGCAAATGTTTTGTGACTAATACACCCAACATTTGTCGGCTACCATTAGCCATTCCCTGTGACCCTCTGCAGTCTGTCTGGATGGCATTAAGTTGTAATGAGAATTTGTTGCCGATGTGTGTTACACTAATGACAGTCTTACTGATCTTTCCTTTCACAGGTTAATCAGCAGTGAAATGTATAAGGATTCAGTGCCCAGATGCACCGGGCTTTAGACAAGAAAACGCAGTATGACAAGAGAAAGAAAACCTGCAGTTTACTGTTATATGCTTTCACATCATATCCAGAGGCTATCCTAATATTATCTATAATCTCACACAGTCTGACTTTTTCCCTAAATCTACAAAGAATACATCTAATGCAGTGTTTGGTACCTAGTGCCCTGTGCTAGCTTATAGGCTGAATAACGCTGCTAAGAATACTAATAGTTCTCCTTCCTTCCCTCTTTGTCTGACCAGATGTCACTGCTGTTTCTTTCTATCCTCAGAAGCCTTAGTGAAGGGTTCATATTAATTTATCCAGACTACTAAGGACATTGATCTAGAGCTGTTTACTGTAAGAATCTTGCTTGTGAAAGTACCTTGATACCTCAGGACATGCTCAGAATATGGTTCTGAAGTAAGACTACTCTCACATAGAAAAACAACAAAGCAATTAACTTTGAGACTTTTATATGAGCAATTTAATGAGAGGGAGACAAGGCACACAGCCAGAGTGACTTCTGGTTTAATATTTCCCACTGAAATCTACTAAAGCTGCAGAACTATCAGTCTTTGAGGGGCAAGAGAATTGTCATGGGTTCAGCAGTAGCAGTCATTTTTCTCCCTCTTGGTAGCTGGTGCAGTGCTGTGGTTTTGATTTTGGGCCTGTGAACAGCGCTGATAACAGCAGTGTTTTCAGTTACTGCTTGGTAATGTTTTGGTCTGACCAAGGACTTTCTGAGCCTCATGCTCTGCCAGGGAGGAGGGGAAGCCGGGAGGAAGCAGAGAGAGGACGCCTGACCCAAACTGACCAAAGAGGTTATTCCATACCACAGCACGTCATGCCCAGGATGTAAAAAACGGAGGGCAGAGACCCGGAAGGGTGAGGGTGGAAGGGTGAGGGTGCATGGCATGGTCAGGCTTTTGGTATCGGGGGGTGAGCAGTTGTATTCTCTTTCTTTGTATTTCTCTTGTATTATTGTTGGTGGTAGCAGTAGTGATTTGTGTTATACCTTAGTTACTAAACTGTTCTTATCTCAACCTGTGGAGTTGCATTCTTTCGATCCTCCTCCCCGTCCCGCCGGGACTGGGGGAAGAAAGAGGGGGAAGTGAGTGAGCGAACTTTGTGAGGAGCTTAAACCATGACAAGAATGTACCTGAAAAAAAATATTTTTTCATTTGTAAAAAATAAACCCATAGTTAAGTGGTATCATAAAATATAGGAGGTTTTTTTGCCTCCTGATGAAGTGCCTCTAGATGAAGTGTGTAGCTTTTATACCATATGATAAAAGCTGCCACTTCTGCAAGTCAAGTTTAAACTTGGTTTAAAGCTAAAGCGTTCTTTCTTTCTATTTCTACGTGGATCTTCTGCTGCCCTGAACTTTATAAAAAATGCCTGTTGATTTCTACCACTGGAAAATTCTCCTTTTCTTTTCTGATACTGCTCACAAACCCTTCTGCAAGATTTCACAGTACTCTAAGAAAAACTAATACTGTTCTTATTCCCATGGTTTAAAACACAACCTCCAAGGGTAGCAATAGTCAGAGGGCTATACTACCCCCTATCATTCAAACCATTTCATTCTATAACCTTCTTAAAAATGGGTCTAAGGTAACATAGCAACAACTGAGCTACTCCTGTTGCTCATGTTGGCTGTAGTGAACTTGTAAAACAGAATCAGGATGTGAAAAGTGCTACTGAATACCTGCTGCGCTGTAGCTTAGTTATCATTGCATATTAGCACTGCATAAAGTTAGTCTTCAATCCTCAACAAAGGATGCAAATTGTAGAGTATGTCATAGAAATCTCCAAGCCTGAGGGACATAATTATAAACCATTATTATGATTGGAACAAGTCCCAATGAGGGCCACAAGGATGATGAGGGGACTGGAGCACCTCCTGTATGAAGATAGGATGAGAAAGTTGGGGCTGTTCAGCCTGGAGAAGAGAAGGCTGCGTGAAGACCTCCTAGCAGCCTTCCAGTATCTGAAAGGGGCCTATGGGGATGCTGGGGAAGGGACTCTTCATGAGGGACTGTAGTGGGAGGACAAGGGGCAATGGGTTCAAACTTTACCAGGGGAAGTTTAGATTGGATATGAGGAAGAAATTCTTTACTGTAAGGGTGGTGAGGCACCGGAATGGGTTGCCCAGGGAAGTTGTGAATGCTCCGTCACTGGCAGTGTTCAAGGCAAGATTGGACAGAGCCTTGGGTGGCATGGTTTAGTGGGAGGTGTCCCTGCCCATGGCAGGGGGGCTGGAACTAGATGATATGAAGGTCCTTTCCAACCCTAACTATTCTATGATTCTGTGATTCTATTAATCAGTTAGCTTTCACCTCTTCAATTCTTATTTTCATGCTTGGTTTGGAGAGTCATAGAAAATCATCAGATTGAACTTATTTTTCCAGATTTTGCTGGAGAAATGTTCCCCTCTAGATCTTTCATCACTTCTTTTGGTTTCCATGAGAAAGCTCAGTTTCAGCTCATGGAAAGGCAGCACTACAATGGCAGGGGCAATACAAATTCACCCTGAGTGTTACTAGCAGAAATGCACGTATACATTTAAATGCAAGTAGCTGGGTGGGCAGAGGAGATAATGTGCACAGCCACTGTTCATATACTTAAAATATTATATCCAGCTTGAAGAAAAAGGACAGCAGGTTTTCCCTCAACTTCAGATGAATCTCCCTAGGTTTCTGGAATTATATGCCAAAAAGGTCACTTTTTTTCGTGTCACTTAGCTGGGTCTTGACAGTCTCTGAGCAAGTTTTATAGTTTGGTTGGGAATTATTTTAGATCATGGATCAGGAAAAATCCTCAAGCTTATGAAACTCTCCTTGGCAATACATTGAAAACCCAGCGTCCTCTGATGCCTCTGATTCTTATGTGATCAGGGACACTAATGATAATGACCCTTTGCTGAGTATGCTGTGTCAACTACACCACTACATTCAGAGTGGACAGGGACAAACTATGTTTGCTCTTCAGGCCCCTTGGGCCCTGTCATATGCTATTTGTTCTTGCATTAAGAGGTAGTTTGACTCAGCTGGGCTGACATTTCCTTCAAGTCAGTGTATTCCACTCATGCAGTAGCAGCTACCAAAGCATTAAGTGCAGACTTGAGCCCCAGTAACAGTCCTTTTAAGTGGCTTTTTTGATTCATATCCAGGGCTTTTCACATGTTTACTGGTCATTCTGGAATCCAAAATGACACATTAAAAAAAACCAAAACAAAAACTAGCTTTGCTATTTGATATTCAGGCAACATAGCCTCCTCATATTTAACATGGCTGTTCATCAATAACATGAACCAAGCCCTGTGACTGTGAGATGATGAACAGGTGACTTGATATCACTGCACGACACCAGAGGCATTAAATAGTTCTAACTTTCTTCTCTGTCTCAGGAAGGAGACCTGATTTGTGATTACTCTGCTACTCACAGCTTTCCTTCATTTTCCTTCTACTTCCTATTTAAATTTTACTTTTTATTGTAATAGGATGTCTTTGTGTTCACACCACCACAGATGTACCAGTTTTTTCCTACTGGAATTTAAATTATTTTTAAATAATACCCATGCTCTTGTGGGTTTAATGGGACAGACTTCTGTTGATGTAAACCAGATAGAAATAATAATGACAATGCAGACCATTTTTCTAGTTAATTTGCATTTGTAGCTATAGTTGGAATTTGAAGGATTTATTTCTGATTGCTTAGATTCTTCCATTATTGCATCAGTGTGATTCTGCTCATGCTATTTGATGTGATACAGGATTCAGTTAGAACAGTGACTTTCTAATTGTGAATCGAGACCATCTGTGATGTATATATACAATGAACATTTGTATGCCTACCACCTATTTATTTCAGTTAGTGATATACTGGCATACAGAGACAATAACATCAAAAAGATTACACTGAAAAGATGTCTTCCATCTATCTATCTGGATCATATGTGGCACTACAGTCTTTCAACTTACCTGTGAGTAAAACCCAAAAATTCCCTCTTTCTGACCAAGTCTAAATATGCACCTGTCAGACCTCCTGTCGTGATGCCCCAGGGAATGTTTATGATATAGCTTCTGTCCTCTGTTCTACTCTGTTGATGGCAGAAGTCATAAAGTTTTATCCTATGGCATAATACCCTCTTTCCTGATTTGCACCCCCACTGTGGAAATACACAGCATTTTCAACATTATCTTAACTGTAGGGCCGCTCAGAAAGTGATTCTAAAGTCACAACTCACATTATAATTTATAAATGAACTTTTCACATATTATTATAAATGAACCAGTTCACATATTTCACTCTTTTATATGCCCCTGACTTCTTGTCCTCCAGGCCCCCTCTAGGTCCAGTCCCATAACTGAGGAAAATCTGCAAAGTAGCCAGCTGTTTCTGTGGGAGGAACAGGGGTGAAGCTGGCTTCAAAAAGGAGCTTTTGAAAGTAAATTTAGGAAAAATATTGTAAAGATAAATATCAGCTACAGACATGACAGTGCTTTAGCTGATTTACCTCTTGTGTACCTCTTTAGCCGACATACACTGAAGATTTCTGGGCAGGAAAGCAAGTACCTGTCACTTTAGTTAATTCACGAGGATACAAAATAGCAGATAATACAGCCCACCCTTGTTTATCAGAAAGGAGAAAAGAGTTTGGCCATTACACACAAAGCTTAACAGAGTTCTCTTCTGATTCAATCCACATTGTCTTATTTAGCACCTTAACCGAAGTTAAGTCAGTGTAGATAAAGGGTAAGACGAAGAGACAAGAGATTGGGTCTGGGGAGAGGCTGAGGGTGCCGACACAGGGCTGGTGAATAAATTTAGCAGCAAGGGAGAAGAAGGAGAAGAAGAAGACAATGTCTGGATTTGGAAGCCTGGCAAGTTCTCCACTTGCTGCTCGGCCTGTGTTTAGCAATTCTGATGTGCTACTGAGCAGACAGCTCAGGCTCAGGACGACTACTCTCCCTCAGTCCCTCTTCAGCAGGCAATGAAAGCAGGCTCTACTTTGAAAATCTTCCCCCATCATGCAAACTGACACAGGCATGCTTTTCAAAAACCCACAGCCAATCTGTTGATCATTACTTATTTACAAAGGCCTTCGGGCAGAAAGTCCTGTAAAAACCATACTTGATACGGTACACACTAGCTTTTTCTGCTTGTGGAAAAAAGTACCCCTAAGGCTACCTCAAACCATCACTTTCTATTGCACATAAAATGTACCGTGTAACACTAAAGTATTTAATATATATGCTATAATATATCTACAGGAAAGGCATTTGTGTAGAAGTATGTTACCCTGTATTTCGTAATTTGATGTTTTGCTGAAGGCTATGACTTGAAAAAGCCTGCACCTAGTACAGAGGACCTGTCATCTCAGTACCCAAGAGCCAATAGAATAAAGAAGTACCCTTAAGCAGCAAAACTTTGACACAGCTTTGAAGCATATGAAAACAGTATAACTCCCCAGAATTATTATTACTCAAGATCAAAGAAATGAGGCATACTTTACATAGCAAACAGGGACAGTGTGTTCAGCTCTCTCTCTCTTCCCCTCTCTCTCTTTTTATTTCTTCTTCCCCAAAATTTGGATTTGTCGGGGGTGTGTGTGTATGAGTCTCACACATGTTTAAAACTTTAAGCGGTTAAAAGCTATTAGCACCAGATAAGAAGGCTGTCCAAAGGTATGGAAATTGAAAATGAGGCTAGCATGACAACTGGCACCATAAAAATGAGAAGCTTGCCAGTATGTTCATTTTATTCTTTCTCATAAACTGTAAACAAGCATGTAAATCAGTGTCATACAGGCAAGGCTGAGCTAACAGGAAGGCAGAAAACTTTTAATGATACATTTAACAGAAGTAGAGGGTCAATAGGAAAAAGAAGCTAAAGCAGGGTGCATTTTCCTCTGTGAATCAATCTCACTTTTGGTTCTGTACTCTAAACAGAGATGAAGATGACTTCTAGAAGTCATGTCCTTCAATATACCTTATATTGCAGTACCAATAAATATGGATGCTTCTGTAACTGGCCAAATAAAATTCTAGCCCACTGACTGAAATACAAAGAAGGGTTTTACTTAGTTGTACCCAGAACCGTTAAAGGGACAAAATAAATTTCATCAGTGATTTTATATATGGAAAGAACTATATGTTCACATTATTTTTTTTCACTTAACCTCTGTGACTACAGAGCAGTTACAGGTATACATACACCCAAACCCCAAACTGCATGAATGCATCCGTTTATGTATATAAATAAGTTTACATTTTTCTGTGTATATACATATATATATGTATGTATGCAGTGGAAAATCTCTGCTATGGTATTTAGTTCTGGTTACAATTATGGACTGAGGCTCCAGCCTAGCTATTTAGATATGCAAAACCAGAGCAGGAATGCCCTCCTTGTAGAAAACTCCATGTCTACTCTCTGATCCTCCTCTGACTGACTTGAGCAGGCAAAAGGCGAAGCACCTTTTGCAAATGCTATATTATTTTAATAGATTCCAATTCCTTGTTGCTTTTCTAGTTTTAACAAATCTCTTAGAGGTAGTTTGTCCTATGGAAGAAAACTACATAATCATAGAAAGGCATACTGGTATAAAATAATATATACATAGCAACAGGGGGAAAATATCACTAACAAGATGATGTTTTCATCACCCACTTTCAGAGTATGTACTAGCCTCTTAAAAATGCCTGTATTTCATAATTAATGTGCTTTTAGCCTGACTAAAATTGCATTAGTTTTGAACTTTGCTTTGGCAAGTACATAGATTATTAGACTTTTTTATCAGTCTAAATCAATTAACAGAAATTTGATTTCAATCGACAGGATAAAAGGAAGGTAATATTCAGGTTCATTTTTGATTGTGATGATACATCTCACATATGGCCTTAAGTACAGAAAACAGTACTCAGAGGGAATCCAACAAAAAGAGAATTGCCTGAGGCAAACTAACCACATGAGTTCCCCTGATTGGTTAGTGCTATCATTAGTGCCACTGCTGTTTAAGAACTACACACGGACAGGACAGGGTGACAGCTAAGACTTTAAAGCCTATGTATTTTTCAAACAGCTTTTCAAACTGTTTTTCATGACAGAATTTTTTTCAGCTCTATCATTAACTGCTGACAAGCTGACAGAATAAATACCTCAGCCTTTCAGACACGATCTAACAATCTTTTTTTCCATCCCCCTCCCCTTATTTTTGATGTGGGGGGAGGAGAAGAGCAGGGAAGGAAGAAAGGAGATGAAGATACAAGTTTCTTACAGTCTTACCTCATCAGTTTGGGTGAGGAGTTGGGTGAATTTCGCATGCCTCCATTTCGCTGCTTTTTTTTGGGTGATAGTGTTGACGGCTGCTCATCTTCAACTGGAAATATAAGGAACTCATGAGATTAAGTACTGCTCTAAGTGCAATATGAAATACAAGTGAAGTAGCAAAGAACACACACTCTATCTCCATTCACGCACTGATATTTCATTGCTAACATAGGCCCAACAGTAATAAAAATCAAATACGTTAGTGAAAGAGATTGGTTTGAAGGAGAAGCAGGGAAGAATACCACGATTTTGAACACAGGCTTTCAAATCGGTTTCATACTTCAAAAACAAAGGAGGGGAGGACAACATTCAAGTTATTCTTAAGAGTTATTTTCAGTTAATCTGCACTACAGAAAAGTAGAATTAGTGCTCTGCTATAGTCCCAGAAAGACAAAGTACTAAAAGAGAAAGACAAAGCTGCCAGCCTGCTTTCGCTAATGAACTAGACACCAGTTGGTTCTTGCTGCTCACATGCCAAACAACAGAGTCTTCATGAAGAGATGTAAAATATTCAATGCCTTGATGTTCAATGATTCAGTTAGTTGAGAATGTGAATGCAGCCTGCCATTGTGCAGAAATCTCCAGCACAAGTCAGACCTCATCACTCTACCCTTCTCACAAAAGGGAGTTTTAACAGGAGTGAACAGAATGAGGTTGAATGGAAGTGGAGAGACAATACCATATAACAGAGGATGCATGTGTTATGCAATCTTTTAATGAAGATGAGGTGCATTTTCAATGACAGATCCAGATGTAAATTCACATACAGTTTTGCCAATCATAAACTACTCTTGGATAACCTATGTCACAATACATACTGCTTAAAGAAGTGCAGTTTTGAATAACTCAACTGTAACAATTAACCATCATTTTTCCTGCTTCAAGATTTTTACTGCACTTGATAATCTGCACGAGGCTTGCATGTGCTATCAAACAGAATTATCTTATGCCTGCTTTCTCAAATTCATACTAACACTGAATTATTCAAATAAAGAAAAATACATCTTTTTCATTCTATTGTTAACTGAAAAAATGTACTAGAATATAACTGATGCCTAGGAAGCTGTTACTTTAAAGCTAAAAGGAAAGAGATTAGTAGTAGTAGCAGTAGTAGCAGCAGCTATATTACAAGAGCTTAAGACACATTAGCAGTGCACAAGCAGAGGCTGGAAAAAAAAATAATTCTACCTGCAACAAGATATGCAGGAAGAACAACAAAACCTGGATATATGTCATCTACCCTGGACCTATATGGGAAGAAATTAGCACTATCCTTCTGCTGTAACCCTCTTCTGACACTATTTTATTACAGGCTGCATTCTAGCCGTCATGTCTCTTTGCCAAAGTTGGCTATGGCACTTCATTTTACCTTGTCAAGGCCGAAGGATTGGGCTCTGAAAAAGCAGATATGCTGATTTTTAAGTGATCTGACATCATCTAACCCATCAAGGGAATCAAAATAACAGAAAATATCACAGAAGAAAAACTAAACAAAATAAAAAAAAATGCTACTGACCTTCCCCAAAATGCCGCAAAGAATGGTGCAATGACTCTCAAATAAAATTTTTTTTCACTAATTTAGCTTTCTTTCCTTCTCAGGCACCATCCCCAAAGACAAAGCCATTTTCTTTACATCTGACTTTTCTTTTTCCAAAGTCAGGGTTCTATAGTGGAAATGCTTACTCCTGATTAGTCAAGTACCATTTTTTGTTTGTCAGAGAGATAAACAAGCCCATAGAAAATTCTCAAAAATATAAAAATTGAAATTTTCTTTCTATGACTGTTTGGATTAATCTAAAGCACTTCAGAAGGTAGCTATTTGCAATATGATGTGAAAATGCACAATATTATTTTCTTAGTATTATTTTTCTATTTCTATTATGATTATAACAAAGTACCAGAATACCCTCTGCAAATCACTCTTTTGGAAATGGCCTAGTCTTGCTTTAAACTTGTCTATCAAAAAGTTGTGTGCTATTCCATGCAGATAATATGTTGCTTTCAAGATATACACTGTTCTCTCTTGTTCTTTATAGGATATAAATATTCAGTTCCAATCTGATGAATCCGCCACTTTAAAGATCAAAGAAACAAGAAATATGCAAAATGTTCCTTCCAGAAACCAGTTACAACTGTTACATTTTGCTCTCTTGGTAGTAAAAATTCTAAATTTCACTTAATTTAATCTACTTCCATGGGATTACAGAATGTTTGCCATCAGAGTTAGTACTGCACCATAAGCAAAGTCTATTGTTACACCATTTTAACAGTTTAAAGAAAATATATAGCCATCAGGATTGTGTGCAAAATCTTAACACAAGTCAACTGTAGATGGTATTACAGCCAGAAATATTTCCATGAACAATAGAAAACACTGTTAAAAAAGAATAATTTTCCAAGTTTTCAACTAGCTAATAAGACTCCTGTCTGATTCTTACAGATACTGCAAGTTAGCACAATAAGGATCTTTTGTACTGCATAGTCCAACATTTGTGTTCTCCAATGTGGCCAATTGCTACCCTGCTGCCCAATTAAAGGCAAAAGTCTTACTAGGATCAAACATCCAGAATAACCATTTCTACAGCTAGATTTCTAGTGATCTGCACTTATTTTTGTTACTGCATCTACAACAAATAAGCTCCCTCTTTTGATATGTGCTTGTCATACCCAAACTATGTGATTGTCACCAACTGCCTGGAAAGTCCAAGGTTAATGTGTCCCATTAGTTAGTATCTGTTAGCAAAGCCTTCTGGGAGATCTCAATTTGTTGCTTAAGCAATGCCTTGCTTAAGCAAGGAAGCCATTTATTCTCATTGTAGTAATGAAAGGTGATCTATCTTAATCATATCACATCCAAACAATATTTTGTTTGGATGTGAAATCTGTATGCAGACTTTACAGGGCAGCTACATATTAGAAACGCAGCTCCATAACAATGGGGGAAGGGAATCCATGCAGTTGAAGTATGTGAACAGTATATAATGGACACCATTACTTATGGCTTGGTTCCCAAAAGTGTTGCAGTAATAACTCACAAGTGGCTTCTTAGTACTAAGTAGGATATAAAACATATTTAATTATTATCCTTTAGATAATCTAAGCAATTTCCTGCATATTTAAGGAAACAGATCTAACAGAATTTTTAGTAAAGCCATAAAAGGTCATTTTACTTTCATGGTTCCTGTGTCTGCATTCATTTAAAAGGGAGTCCTAAATTTGCTTGTTCATATGAAAGACAAGCATATTTCAAAAATTATATATGAGAACTCAACTCTGATGTTTTATGCTTGACCTAGTGTTTTTATTAATAAGTCCTTGTTTTTAGTATTTTGACATCTTTATGCATGATTTCTATTAAAATACAGTTATATTATATTATGAAGACTTTTTTTCACCAGCTTTCATCAAAGTTTCAAATAAGTTCAACTGGACACAGAATTTTATAGAATCAGAACTCCAGCTTCTGAGTTCTAATAATATTCAAGAGCTTGTTTGTGCATCCCTAAGTATAATAGCACATTATGTACTATTGTAATAATCCAGTGCTCACTTGTCTAATAGGCAAAAAATCTAATAGGTTTACAGTTCAGGAAGACTCAGTGCTAGAAAGATGTCAGGCGAGCTTAATGAGGTTTCAGATGCTTCACTTTATACTGGAGTTTAATTTAAAAGTTACACTGATGTTTTAACATGTTTACTTATTGTGTAAAGAGGATTCATAATTTCAATGACATAACATCCAGACAATGTTCCATGAATTGATTTAAGATGTGCTGGCAATTTTTACAGCCTTAATGTGGAACTGAACATCTGTAATAACATATTACTTGATTTTTATACTCATTTCATTTTTAAAGCAAAATAAAGGGAATGTCTTTTGGAAACAGTGGACAAGTTCATAGCTTTTTTCTTTGTCATTTTGTTACTATTTTCTAAATAAATCTGTCTCCTTCACTGCCTCTCCCAGGTCACTAGCAGAACAGCTTACAGACACTGCTTTTACATACCCAAAAAGACATAGGATTTGGAATAAAATCTATGTTACTGAACATCTCATGGACTGGTATACCTGGTAAACTCATTCTGTCTAGCATGTAAATGCTTCAGAGCAAATAAACCTTATGAAAGGTAAAGCACAAACCACCCAGAAACATTAGCTGACTAGCTAAATTGATTAACTTATTAATCACCACATCTGGAGAAATCGACATCTGGAAGCACTTAATAGAGCGTTAGTAACGTCATAGCCACATTGAAAACAGACTGCAAGACCATGCACAAACCAATATGTATTGCTTTATGCATCCAGCTACAGGGCTACCTACGGAGATCTTGGTTCAACCCAGGCTTTTGGGAGTGGTAGCGGTATTTTACAGGCAAGCTGAGAGCCCTTTGCAATCTACAGTATGTAGCTTTTCCTTGTTCAACAGAACTCAATAAGTTGTTGGGTAGGATGAGGCTCCCTTTACGATTATTAACAAGTGGAACAGGTTCCGTGACTCCTTCAGTGGACTTGGCACCAACCAATGCATTAGCAGTTGCATTCTTGAATTGATATGAACATTTTGGGTAACTTGATCTAGCTGCATTCTTTACTTCTAAACAATAAGAAAAAGTTTAAATTAATGTCTTTGTATTAAAAATTATTTCAAACTACAAACATGAATCAGTTTTGATATTATGTGGAAATACAAACTTTAAAGCTTAAAGTATCAGTTTCTGCTGCTGGAATAAAGGCTTATTCAGCTTTCTCAAGTTTTTTTCTAAAAATGCCTTTTTATAAAAGAATACTTATAAAAGGATTATTCCACAATATTATGATCTTTAAGCAACAATCCCATCCTAGGGTAAGTGTGTCTGAGGAAACACTTATTTCCCACGTGTTGATAAGGGATTTGAGATTTACAAGCTGTGGAAGATGTTTATTCCTTTGAATCCACTGAAAATGACAGGGGAGGTAGAGCACTCTTCTGCTATTAAATAAAGAATCATGGAAAAAAGTAAGGCCAAGACTTCAAAATTGTGCAAGCATACTTATGGAATTAAACTGATGCTTAGAAGCCTACATAAAAGTTGGGTATTCAGAAGTGCTGAATACTGTAAATTTCAGGAGCCATACATAGCACCTCTGAAAAGAAAGCTAATTAATTTATTTTCTAAATATAGATTTATCTTAAAACTATGATTCTTAGTCTTCCATTTTGAATATATCAAAGCTAATTATACAAAGAAAGCCCATGTTTTTATACCTCTAACAAATTACAAACTCTGTAAAAGACAATTACAAAATGCTTTTCTGGTAAAAATATGCAGTAATGATCTTCTAATAATCATTTCATTCTGAATGAGTATATTATAGAGAAGAAAGCACATTACTGATTCACTAAGACCTTATATTCTGCTATATATAATGAGGTGAGGAGGTTAGGTAGGGAGTAGTTCGTGGACTGATAATCTTGCAGTATAACTTGCATGTGTTTCAATTGCCTTCAAGTTTCCATGGAGAACTTCGAGTAGACAGGAGCTCCAAATTATCTGAGGAGGTTGGCATGTTTTTGGGCGTCTTTATGTAATTTACATCAGCTAGAAATACTGTTCAGGTAATGGGAAAGACATGTACACAGCATCCACATGCTTTCCATTTATGTTCAGGCACAAAATCTCTCTCACTCAAAAAAGAGTAATTTGGATGTACTTTTCGACAAGGTTCAATTATTTGGTGACAAAGTATCCATTCCCATTCAACGATCTCTGAATTGATGGCTTGCTACTGCTCTGAGTGAATACCAAAATCAGTGAGAACAGAACTAGTGTCTAACAATGTTTTTCTGTTTTTTGCTAACAGTAGTAATGTTTAAAGTAGAATGATAATAATACCTACTCATAAGAGTTCATATAAATTTTAAATCACTGGAGGACAGCATATTAGATAAATTTCCACAAAAATGCTGTGCATCAGATTGGATACAATACTTGAAAATTATCAATCTTACCTAGGAGCTACTGGGGTTTTGTCAAGTCTTGAACTTCTGTCTTTGATATTCCTCTAGTGAAACAATTTTCAGATGATGAAATGTCCCTGCAGAAACTTACCTCCCTACATAAGTCACTGGTCAAGCATGTATTTGAACAGTTTGAAATACATAAATTCAGTTCTATTTTTAAACTACAGACAGTAATATTTAAAATAATCTTTATAAATCTACAAGCCTACATCAAAGTACCTTCACATACAATAGAAGAAGACCAAAACCTATTAATAATGCTTATCCACCCTCCAATTAAGTTGTTTAAGAAACATCATAATCTTTTTACAGTCTTTTCTGGAGTACAATAAGTGATGGTTTCAGATACCAGATCTGACTATTAAGCACTAAACTTCCATAATAATGCATGTCTTATGGCATATTTCATGCAGATATAAGCAAGCTTTCCCAAGAATTTGTGCTTGCAGTGTCACAGCATGAGCCAGAAGTAAAATCCCTTGTCTTATATAGCTTGAGCTTGGCATCATATTTAATAGCATCACATGATCTTGTTCAGCATGAAGGCAGACAGACCTGCTTAAAATACATCCTACTTGCCTTTATTTCCAACAGTGTACTTAGGTACTACCACTGAAAAACAACATATTAAACACTGGGGATAACAGAATTGCCATTTTTTTCAACTTATTCCAGATTTAAAAGTTCTAATGACCAGTTTCACCCCATAGAGGGTGAAATAACCTCCTGTCTCTGACAAGAGCTCAACTGCTTCAGAGGAAAATGGAAGAAGCCCCATAGTACAGGAGTAGGAAGTACCCTGTTCATAGGACAAGTTTCTTTCTGACTCCAACAGTTTATGGCTTATGTCTTTTTACTCAATCTTGAAAAGCAAAGAGTACAGTATAATATCTGAATAACCTATCTTTGATAGACAATTATCTCTTTCTCCATTCCTTGCATACAATTACATATTTTTTATCCTAGAAGAGTAAAACTGGTTGCTCTAAATATCCTGTCAATTTGTACATGCACAGTGTGCCACAAACACAAGCACGTCACGATACACATGGAACTACACATGCCAGCACAGACGTGCAATTTTGAATGAGATTACTATGCTTTCAGATTAAACAGTACTATGCAACTCAGTGAGAAATGCACCATCACTTCTGCAGATACATATTATAATATGCAGAACCTAAACCGGTTTTTATAGCACACTGTTGTTCAGCAAAGGCAGTTACTTTTTATTAATAATTAAAAATCTGATAGGGCGCTTGTACCACTCTGTAGGGCTGATTTCCACAGAAAACATATTTGGGAAACAAAGATTGCTGTTAATTATATGGAGCTAAATACATCCTTACATGCTGTCACTGCCTCACTTGGTTTGGCAACCAAACTGTCTGGATTGGGTTAATTTCTTGTACCACTGTGCAGTGTTAAACCACGAACTCCAAACCCACAAGGGTTCTCTTCCAAGTATTTGATGAGTTTAACACCAGCAAATCTACTAAAAGAGAACTATTTTTCTAGCCACAGATCAGTTTCTCTTTATCTAATATGACATAAACCTTTATTTTTAGTGCAAATGGTCACAGGACAAGCGTGCTGCCTGCATTGCTTACTCTGCCAAAGTTCATTAGAACTATCTGGAACACTTGTCATGTATCCATTAGGCATTATCATTGTTAACTGAGAATAGAAGCAGTTACTGGTTGTCATGGGTTCAGCAGTAGCAGTCATTTTTCTTCCTCTTGGTAGCTGGTGCAATGCTGTGTTTTTGATTTTGGGCCTGGGAACAGCGCTGATAACAGCAGTGTTTTCAGTTACTGCTTGGTAATGTTTTGGTCTGATTAAGGACTTTCTGAGTCTCATGCTCTGCCAGGGAGAAGGGGAAGCAAAGACAGGACACCTGGCCCAAACTAGCTAAAGAGGTTATTCCATACCACAGCATGTCACGCCCAGGATGTAAAACCGGAGGGCAGAGACCCGGAAGGGTGGGGGGTGCACTGGTTGGTCAGGCTGGGTGGTGAGTAGCTGTATTCTCTTTCTTTGTATTTCTCTTGTATTATTGTTGGTGGTAGCAGCAGTGGTTTGTGTTATACCTTAGTTACTAAACTGTTCTTATCGCAACCTGTGGGAGTTGCATTTTTTTGCTTCTCCTCCCTGTGCCCCCGGGACTGGGGGAAGAAAGAGAGGGGAGTGAGTGAGAGAGCGACTGTGTGAGTTATTGAGGGGCTTAAACCACCACACTGGTCATTTTGAGAGCAAATTTTGAATAGCTCTTTGAGCATGGCGAAACAATAAGGAAGCGGATAAGAGTAGAGCAAGAATAAGGAATTCCATGTTTTCTGTAGCATTTCCTAATTTCACCATGGGTGAACACTGCCTACTTTTGTTAAATGCTGTACAAAACTTGCCCAAGAAATGTGTCAACATGAGACAGATAAAAAATCATGTCCATAAAATGTGAGATATTAATGCAGTTTATGTAAATGTATTTTGAAGCTGCATGCATTCTTATTCCTTTCCCCCATCCTCAAGAACTCCCTTTCAAGCTCAATGAATATACACTTGCCTACAGTCTGCATTATGGAATCATGCCTGCTTCTATTTCTCTACATTTTATTTATTATAATGAAGATAATTTTAAATACAATCTGCAAGCTCCCGAACATTTTTAAAACAACCAATGTAGTTAATTTAATGCCTATGGCAATCTCTATTTATTCTTTGTGAGCATACACTTGCCATAACTTAAAACTGGGCTGAGCTTTAATTTAAATGTAACAAGGCAGAATACCAGTACAGTGCTTTCAACAAAATGGCTGAAACTGGCTTCAGCATGATTTGCCTGGAAGGGAAGATGAAAATGTGTTTTAAAGGAGAAAAAAATATCCTGACCAAAACCAGACATTCCAAACAACCACCACCGATACCCACTGCTCCCTTCCTCCCCCATCTCTACCAGCTGCTAGGCTTTCAGCACCGTTTTTCACCAGACACTAGCACAGTGTTTTCCTTCATAGTGAGCCATCAGCCAGAGCTGTCACTTGCAGACACTTCATTTTTGTTTCAGTCTAATTCATACTGCACTCCCTTAATCTCTGTAGTAAGTAACGCCATGTCACTGTGCAGATATGCCAGATCCAGCACTAGGAATATAGAGAGTGCTTTTAACAGTTAAGCTATCCTGGTTTGTAAAAATATTTTATTTCTGCCCCCAACTTAACTGTTCTCTGTCTCCTCAGCAGCTTCCCAGATGACCTCCAAAGGAGCAATCACCATTCTGCAGTCTGGCATGTCTTCAATAAAGCTCAGCTTTCATGTGGTCAGTGAAGACAAGCTGCAGCTTTGTATTACTGAATGCAAATAATCAATATGTTGATTGAGCTTTTGGCTACCAGAATTCTTCTAATGGGAGTGACAGTGAGCATGACTTCCCTCTTTCAACGACAAGCCTGTTTAGGCTTCGCTACCTACCGCTTTGTGAATCAGGCAACTGAAAATACCCACAGCAATTCCTCCAAACTGTCAGCTATTGCTGTGATTCCACCCAGCACCCCCTGTACAAGACAACAGATTAACCATTAGGCTAGATATGTTGAAAATATACAGCTTCAACCTTTCCCCAGCTAGCTCAGAGCAATATATAGATGATTATTTCAACCGTCAGCTGCCGCATAGACTTAAACCCCTGCACAATAACTCCTGGATTCATCTGCCCCTTGTCAAACTTGCACAGCTTTACTTTGAGCATACATAGTGTGGCAGTTTCACTGCGGATCTAGAATAATCCAGACGGCTGCTGTCTCTTTGTTAACAGGAAGCTAAACTGATGACTTTGCAATGCATTTCTTATCAAAGGTAGTTTCAGGAAAGAAAAAGTGGCCAATCAGTTTGGGTTGAAATTTAGCATAATCTTGAAATATAGTTTAATTGGAACATTTGTTATTGTTAGGAAAATAATATTATTCCTCCCCTTTAAAAATCACTTTATGCTAATGAACTATTTATTTTACAAATTTGCTTGATTTTGTGGTGGTATCAGATGTAATGAAATTGTTGACTAGAAACTAGAATACAATGGTGTTTGATGAGACACAAGAATGTTAATTTTAGAAACTGCAGAGCAGTGTTTGCTGGGTGTCTGATAATTCAAACGAAACGAGATTGTTGGTGTTGTTTCTATGTGCATTACAAACTCAGGGAAATGCATTTCATTGTTTTTTCTTTATACAAAGAGGAACAGATACCTGTTTCTGTATCAGAGATGATGCATATCTCTACATACTAGCACCATTAGAAAAGCAGGTGAGGCTCACTGGCTTTTAGTTGCGGTGTGTGCCATCAGAAGCAGATAAGAAAATGGCAAAATCCGAGAATGTGAAGAAAACATCATCTCAGAACATTTTACAAACACTGAATGGTGCTTACATGAGACGTGGCTTTTGAAACAGTGTCGTCCAAGAAACATCTTTTTTTTCTTTTTTTTCTCTTTTTGTCTCAGGCTTGCACATTTTGGCTAAAGGCATGTGAAACTGAATGACAAATGCATTGCCCTATTTTTTTTTCTTTCTATTGACATTCTATGCTATGCTTAATTTTTCATTGACAATACATGGTCTTTCAGTCTGAATTATCTTCATGCATAAGGGATTGAAACTCAGCTACAGATGTATTCCTCACCCTTGCTTTTCCCTGAATGCTGTAAAAGGACAGTTACTAGAGCTGCTCTGATATTCTGTGAAACCATGATAAACTTTAAGTTCCTGAGCTTTTAGGGTAACGTGTATATAGAATGAAAAACAGACTAGAAAGGTGTTTGGAAACCCAGTAAATTGTTAATGTGACTCCTTGGTGAAAAAAAGTCCATTTATTTTTAGGGGTAGAGAACCCCCCTAAAATTACAGTAAAACTTTGATTATTTTGTTCCCCATTGCTCCTTCAGTTTAATTCAAGAGCATAATTATTGCAAATTCTTTAGAGAGATAGCAGTTGTTATTATTTTTCTATTATACTGACTTTAGCAAGATGTAGTTGATTCAAATTCCACTGAAGTCAGAGAAAACACATTGAATTCAGTGGACTTTAGATGAGGAACTGTTCATATCTCATGCTTTAGTGTGCAGAGCTGATAAAATGGAACAGGAAGAAAACCTTTCCCACCTACACAGCATTTTACATTCACTTGGGCAAGTTAGAGAAGAAAGGCTTCAGATTTTATGGGCCTGGTTTCTTTTTCTTATACAGAAGTATATATACAATGTGACAAGATTGGTACGTAACAACCATCTTCCCTTTCCTCTGGAAAATGTCCACAGTAGATAAGAAGCTACTTTATTTAATTCCAAATCAAATTCTAATTTATAGACTAAGTCATAGGTCCAATGAACCTTGAACGTATTTTCTGATTCAGATTTTAGAATTCCCTCATACATTTTTCTTGATTTTTATTCTCCATTCTCCATGGCCTTTTCAGTTTATGATTCAGTCTGTAATTGTTTATTCAAGTCATTATATTGTTATCGGAAAACTGTCAAATGAAAAGTTAAGAAAAACCATCAGTGGACTTTTTCCCCCTCCATTTAACTGTCCAATTGACTTCTCCACATGTTTTACCCATACAAAATACTATTTGGGTGAAGCAAAGTTTATTTTGGGAACGAGTGAAGAAAGGGAGATGTGTCTAAATTGTAGAAGTTAAAACAGAACACGGTTTGTGTTTATGGGGGTCTGTTCTCCAGACAAACATCAAAGTGAATGAAATTGACTTTGTCTTTTGAGAGTGCACTTTAGAGAATAAGGAAAGTCAAAGTTCCTCATTGGGTATGGTGAATGTAAATATTCTCTGAGTTAAATTTTAAATTCTGTTACTTTATTATGACAAGCTGTTCTGCTATCTGAATACTGAGGAGGAGGAACAGCAAAACACTACCTCTTGTGTGTCAGAAAAGAGCTGTTCAGATCCTGTGTATACTACTGTCTCACATGCAGCTATGAACTTGCTTTAGAGCTCCAGCTGCTGCGGCATCTAGCAGAAGCAAAGTACAAAAGGATTGCTTAAAGCCACATGTTAACTTTTTAGTAGAACACCTGATGATAGCCTGGCTACAGAGGACTGGGAATCTCTTGACTGGGATTTAGTTTTACCACTGATCTGTTATACAGCCTTGGGTTGCTCACTTGCAGTCAATTCTCTTTTAAGAGTTCTTCACTTACAGCTCTTGCTAAGACTCAAGGAACCAAATTAGCTGAAAATGCGGATGTTAATCACTAATTTTCTCAGATCTACCAGGTAGAAGATGGTGAGGTTGCTATTACTGTTTGTAAAGTAAGTACATTTGGAACACATTCCATTAGAACATATGACATGCATATATGATAAATTGTTATTATGGTGGGTTTTGGTTTTGTTTGGTTCATTGATTTTTAATTAGACATGAAAATGTAGCACTTCAAGTGAAACATCTTTTTTATTTCTATACTTTTTTCTTTCCTTAAAAAAAATAAGTGTCAATTTAAAAACATTGATTTCCTTACAAGTTGTCCTTTGACATTTCCCCAAGGCATGACATGTAAAGCCAAAAGGCACATCTTTGGGGGATTCTTTAAGAGCAAGAGCAACACACCGCAAATTATAGTATTTCCACACCCATTGTTCTAAATTCAGTGCAGTATCATAGACCATCCTTGCCTCAATACACAGCAATCCAAAGTGTACTGTCCTTTGTCCTATTGCCTCAGAGAGGATTTTGAAACCAACTGAGAGGCACACAAATGAAGAAGTTGCAGTGCTAGTGAGGGTAGACTGTAGTTACGATGTTCTACCAAACTGTAGGGGAAATGTGTCCTGTACTTACAAAATAAGGAAGTTTCCCTTGACTGAATACACTCACAATCTGATCAGTCACACTACAACCAGTGAAGTTCTCTATGTGGATTAAAAATAAGTTACTATTAAAAACATAAATTACACTAATTTGAAAGGCCACTCACCGTGAACACTTTGCTGTTAACACTCATTTAGCTCCACTAAATTCAGTGGGGAAAATATATAATGCCTAGAAGTTACTAAGGGGGAAAAGTAAGCAGAGGAGTCCTTGGTGATTGCCCTACTCCTTGGGATTAGAAGTCCTGTATTTCCTGTACAGATTGTGCTCCTCAGGTAAAGAGTATTTCCATGCATAGGAAAAGGCATAGACACATGCCAACTTCTTCGGAACAGGACTCCACAAATTTCAGCTAGGTCTTGCTGCAGCTGTTTCCTTCCTGTGAACATTGGGAAGTGTAGTTTTCATCCTGCAGAAATCTAATTACAATTATTACTTTGTTTTCTGGTTCAAAGTGCCAATTTATCTCAACATCTTAAAAGTACACATTTCCAGTGTAATTCCAACCTGCATATCCTGAAACTTTAAACTGAAATAACCTTTACTCTTCCTTGCTTATGACAAGTTTGAAAATATATTTGTGATAAAAGTGTTTTCCTTTCCCAAAAAAGACATACTAGGTCCCCATGCCCATTTCCCTGTCCGTACAGCATTGTTGAGTAAAGACAAGATTTTCATAAACTTCTTACAAATCTAGGGGACTCTATTCTTAACTTCTAAGATTTTATTTTTTTAATTTTTCCTCTGCTTTGCACTGAGTTGTCATATTTCTGAAACACACAATTTAGAGGACGTCGCTCAGTGTGGGGTTTTTTACTAGGTGGTTAATATGCCACCAATGAATTGGATTTTTTTGCGTGTGTGTGGTTTTTGCTTGTTCTTTTTGTTTGTTTGGGTTTTTTTTACTTTAAAACTTCACTACCATTGAATTTATTTTCTTTTGGCTCTTGTTTACCCTTATAAAAAAGGGTGTAGAAGTGTCTGTGTCTCTGAACAAGAACTGAAATCTTGACATTTAACTCTGGCTTTCTCATTGTCAGTCTTATCCAGCCTTCATCCACATCAGTGGAAAAACTTCCATTTATTAAATGTTAATAGGATCAGGCTCAGTGATCCCCAATATTCCTTCAGGTTCATCTGTAATATTCCTCTGGGATGGAGGTCTTCACATGACTATTAACTGTGAGGTCACAATCCCATTTTCATATGTAAAATAAAATGCTGTGTGTGTTTGCATACACGCTGGTTTATATACAAGTGTTTACACTGTATACACCTATTTGGAAACACTTTTATGCAATTAAACCGAGTCATCTAAAATATTATAAATATTTTTTTTTAAAAATTGTTTCCTCGCAGAAGCCATACATAAAGAAGTTCTAAGAAACTTTTCAGTCACTTCTTATTTCCAAGCCAGCATCACCACCTGCTGGTTACATGGAGTTTTCAAGCCCCAGTGCTGTTTTTCTGTCTTCAAATCTATACAGAATTATATATAGAACACTGTTCCTCTGCTGCTCTTAAATGTAAAAATGTTCTTGCTAGAAGACAGATCTGCGGTACATTGGTTGCAGTTTAACAATATTCTATTAACTAAAGTATGGCTTTCATAAAAGTGAGGAATGTTAATTGCTGACAAACTAATTCTCTTATGCAAAGTACAGTAAGAGGCTAGACATCCAGATGAATCAAATAGATCAAACCTGTTGTATTGAAAACCTTATTGTTACATATGCTGGTTTTATCACTTACAGTTAAATACACTTCACACTACTACAAACCCAGTATTTTTATTTTTCTAAGTGTTCCTTACTTTAGTGAGCTCTACTATGTACTTCATTCTTGTAAAGCCCTGTTCTTCTCTGAACAAACGTATCCAAAAAAGCATCACCTGGTATGTATGTTAACATAAAAATAACTGAGACACAAATAACTAAGATTAAATCTATAAAATAATAGCAAAAATAGGGATAGAAACAAATGGAGATAGAACCTAATTCATTACTATGAAAATTTAGGGAATTATAGCACATAGCTTCTAAGTAAACAATGGCAAAACAAAGGAAGTAAACCAACACAATAATAATAATAATAATAATAATAATAATAATAGGAAATGTGATGTCCTCTTCTATCTGAAAAAGAACCCACAAAAGTATTAATACTCATATTGCTGCCAAAGCATACAGCACTTTGGCTGAAATTGATTTCTATGGGGAAGCAAGGGATGGCAATATAATAAGGGTGGAAAATAAAGTGGTGATAACTAAAACAATGTTACTTGCAACAGTGTTTTGATCTCTACCAGAAGGAATACTTAAAAGGATGGATGTCTTTAGTAAAGATCTTATTTTTCAAATAAAACCTAAAGAGGATTAAAACCTCCACACAAAATTAAAAAATGACTGCTATGAATTCCCTCTGATTGTTTCTCCAATACTCAAAAATACTGCACAGATAACACTGATATGCATGAAAAAATTAGGTTGAACTACTCATAATTATTGTAAGATGTAAACACATGCCATTTCACATTAATTTCATGTAAGACTACAACAGTATAAAAGTATGCAGACTAAAAACTGAGAAGGAAAGTAAATACTACCCAATCTACCAAACTAAATTGATACCCAGCTTTAAAAAAAAAATAAATAATTAAGTATCTTTTGTCCTTTTATTTTTCAATTTGTTGCTAAAGCTACAAAGAGATGTCAAGCTTGTTTGGTTCATGACAAGGACCAGGCAGATCTCATAAAGAGATCACAACTCATGATGAGGTACAGCTTTTGAAAGAAAACTTCATCAAAGGTAAATGTATTGTGCTTCTGGTTTCACTAATCAAACCCTGATGAGAATATGGATGTTACCAGAGGAAGCAAAAGTAGCCTAACAGCAGCACCCTCACTCTTAGTACACAATGCACTGAAACAAGAGGACAGGAAACAAGGTAATGGAGCATTCCTGAGAGAGGATCTTCAAAGTGCTGAATTAGCCTCTCAGGTTGCTTATCAATGTCCTGCAGAACGCTTGGTGTGCTCAGTGTTATACCAAGGAAATTTCTTATACTATGTTGTGAGTATAAAATTAAATATAGATGATGCTCATTTTCAAAGCAGGTAGCATGATAAGGAGGAAGAAGACTGATTAAAAAAAAAATTCTAAAAAAAAACACTGAACCGTCAGCATTTCTGTTATAGCAATCACACCAATTTCACAATAAAGTCCACAATCACCTGGAAGAGGAGGAACTCTCTCCAACAAAGAGAAAATTGATATATAAGATTTCATAACATCTACAGGTCAGTAACTATCCTTTAAGTAACTATATCAAGCACAAATGTCACAGGATGTCAATATATTTGGAAATAGTGTTGCTGCCAGATATTTTGAGAGTCAGATACTGAAAGCATCCAGAAATCTAGTGCTCAGAGGACACTGACAGCTGTCAAGAAAGTCATCTTCCACAAGTGAGTTGCTTGGAGCTTTACCTCTGAGGATTTTATTTTGTCCTGCTTGAGGAGAAAGAAGACGGCAGACAAAAGGCTCATATGCTAAAGGCAGATTAAAAACAAATGCATATTTTGATGTATTTTATATCGCTCATGGCCAGAACTCAAGGATACTGCTGAGGAAATCTGTGGGACCCAAGGGACAACTTCAGAATATTTCCTGAGGAGTATTTGGGGCTTGAGTATTGAGGCTAAATATATAAGCCTAGAGATACAATTCTTACATTCCCTCAAGCTACAATTTTAGATGTAAAATGAGCTTAGCTATCTATTTAGCATGAGAAATACCAGTAAAACTGTGTATGAACAAGCTACAGCACTGATTCAATCAGCCAATCAAAAAGACCATTAAAAAAGCTTGATCAGCTAGTAGACATGATAACCCTAGAAATCCTGATTCCAAACCCAGTATACATTTTCACTCATGTAGGAGATAGTCTTTTCAGGAATTACTAGCAAATAAAGGAAGGGGAAAAAAAGTTCCATGGACCATGCTATAATAAAAAATAACGTGGTGGTGATCAGAGGGGAGATCTGAAACAAAAATTAAAATACTCCCATGTTTGTAAAGAGACAAATTTAGGTGTAGGGAGTTCTAAGAACAGTATAATCTTACAATAATGGCATATTGAAGTGAACAGATATGGTGCAAAATTCATAGTACATAAATCAATACACAAAAGCCTCTGGCATCAATTGGTTAAAAGAAGGCCAGTTCCTGCTCTTCCAGAATTTCAGACTGATGTAATATTAGACAAATCTAAATTACACCATCACAGATCTTGGCTTCAGTCTTCTCTGTCACTGCAATTGTCTGTTAATTTACTTCTCTTTCTTCCAAACATAATGAAAGTCTTTTGCTGAGTCATATAACTCTCAAAAGTGTACGATGCTTGTCAGTTGGACTCCTTATACAGAAGGATCTTGTCAAACAGCTAGGATTACATTACTGATTCCAGACTGAAGATTCTTGCATTACGATTATCACCACAGAATCTGTGCTGAGACAGACATCTGTCCCATATCTACTGCTCTTTTGTCTTTTCTACTATGTCTGAATGAAGAAATCAATAAATGTATCTTGTTATCCAGGGTGATGAGACTCTTGACTAGAAACAACCAAATATACACAGTGAAATGCTTTTTATATACCTATATTCATTTTTCCTTAGACAATTCTTCTAAGCTGTGTGAGGCGCAAAAAGTTCAGCTTTTAAGAATTATGGAAATACTTAGTATTTTACCAAATGAAAATGGATTTAATTTTCAGCAGATTTTACATGAGATGAATCAAAAGTTACATTTGCATGTCTCAATTTACACATAACGTCATTCAAAATATAATTTGAATGGCACTCTGAAAATGTGCAACCTTGCACAATAAGATAAATATTTTTTCTGTGGAATACCAAAAGCAGTTCTTAGCTTCTGAGAGTTAGTAAAATGTATTTTGCTCTTTTGTTGCTTTCCCTGACATTGGAAATCTTATTGGCTTTGTTCAAGTAAAAAACCAAGTATTCCATGCCAAAACCAAGACACAATGCAAGATGGCTAGGAGTCCAATTCCAGTATTAGTGAGAAATATTAGCATGTCATCTGAAAATTTGGGAAATGTTTCCCATATGTTGCAAAAGACACTATGTAGCGGAGGCCAGAAAAGTACATCCTGTTCTGTTCAGCAGTGCATCTCACTTCTTTCCACCCTTCTGCTGCCTTATCATGTGAATTATGTTCATTTTCACACCCTGCAATTCTAAATAAATACTGTACCACATCACTGCCACCCATCTTGTGATTTGACTGATCACAGAGAACCTGACAGTTCTTGCATGTTTTGGTAGATCAGGAATAATTCTAATAGAGACAAAGCGCAAATAAAAAATCACTGGACAAACGCCTGCTAATGAAACATGCTATCAGATTGCAAGTGTTGATTTTACCTCATGCTACTCATGGAACAGGAATAAGCATTATCACTACATTAGGCTCAAAACTTATGACTGTTTTTATTCTTTGCTTGAAAAATCTTAGTTCTATTAGCTGATGAAACTTTTCAGCTAGGCAAATGTTTATTTTGACTTCTAAACTACTGTCCATATGTCACAACTTCTATTTTTACTAAAAGTCCAATCAGTATGTGTCATATAGGATCACATAAGTACTATAGAAGAGAGACTAGTTGTCAAATAAAACTACATTGCTTGATGGCACACGTGGTAGGCCATTCTGGAAGGAGTTTGCTCAAGAACAGAACCTCTATTTCTTGTTGCCATTCTTCCTCCATAGCACAGCTATGGTAATGTAAAATCTCTCTCCATATTGTCAGACATGCCGTGTCAGACAACACATAACATCACTGAGTTAGAGAGTGAAGATAATGTCAGGAACATGGGAATGGAGAAAGCAACATGTTTAGTGCAAGCAAAATCTTTTATGCAGGAACAAACAAAGGAAACTTCATGACAAAGATCAAAGAAGCTATAATGATTTTTTGGATTTTCTTCAGCAGTTTCCTCACAGTAAACAAGGTCTACATTCCAATTAAAGTTCAGAAGCAGCTAAAAACTGCAGATGATTTAAAATTATTTTTTTCCATAAATCTAAAAAGGGATTCTTTGCTGGTACAGATAAACAGAAGCTATACATACCCTCTTAGATAGCATTCTCTGTCAAAACTTCCCTAAATTAGACAGCGGCAAAGCAGTTTTGGTAATTTCTCCATTCCACCTTTCAGTCATACACCTCATTTCACTTTCCTTTCCTCCTTGCCATGTACCTATGCCCTCACTCAGCAAAGATCAGAAAATATGAACATTTGTCTCAGCAGGGAATCAATATGTCAAAAGGACATGCAGGATTATATTTGGTACTTCAAAATGTAAGGAACTCAGAGCATTTCTTAGCACAAAATGTAATATAATTGAGTATATAATTGAGTCTCTGGGTGGAAAAAGAACTATAGTCATGTAGTAAGTCAGTGGCACAGCCAAGATTGGGATCTTTGCCTTGTGCCATTTTTGTTTCACGTTTGCCTACAAAGAATTTCTTGTCAAAATAAAACGTCCAGATGAATTTTTAACCAGATGACGCTGGCCAAATCTTAGACAGCAATAACACTTTTTCCATCTTTCCTTTTCAGAATAACTGTACTATGCTAACAAGATCTGATCAGTATCAATGACGCGTGTGCGTGTGAGATAGCAGATGATAGGATTCCTAAAATTATTGATAAGTGAATCACAGCATTATAGCATACAACAATATGTAAAATATCACAAGGATATATATCATTGTATTATCAAAAGGAATGCTAACAGAAGCTGGTGAATAGTCTCAAACAGCAACAGTAAAACTGAATTTTAACCTACTTTAAAGCATATTATCAACATATTTGAGAACTTCCATACTAAATATATGTATGACTTCTTAAAAATAAATTAAAACTTTCCCTCATCTGTTTAAGTCCCTCCTGTCTACTTTAACATCAATCAAAGAAAGTATACAGAATAGGTGCTTGTTTTGTGTCACTTCAAGTACTGTATATGGAGTTATGTGACAACAATTTCCTCTTTTCATGTAGCACATAAAAAATTCATAAGGTTATGTATCCTGGCATATACAAATACTTATAAAGGTTCTAGGTACTTAGTAGAAAACATGATGACCCAGAAATATGCCTTGCAGGTTGCTTCTGGCTACCAAGCTGAGGGCTGGACCACTCTGCTGGACTTAACACTGAACTTGACAAAAGCTGAAGACGTCTGGTTCTAATACAATGGACTCTCCTAGGTTAGGTCAGCTAAGCTGGTTGCTTCTGGCTCCAGTTCTAGAAGTACATGAATCATGTAATATAGTACATTACTGGTGACACTAGATAAGGTGACTATTTGCCTGATTAAAGGTATGAATATATTAAATATGCTAGGGGTCTCAATGGAATAATCAGATGGTGGAAACAATGTGATTGATTTTTTCCTTCTTTCTCCTGTTGTAACACTGAAAGACACCAAAATCAATAACTCTCCCACACAGAGATTCATATAATCAACTGAGTTGGAAAAGACCCTTAAGATCATCAAGTCCAACCGTTCCCCCAGGATTGCCAAGTCTACCACTAAACCTTATCACTAAAAGCCAAGCACATTTTAACTTGGTTTGAAGGGCTTTTATTGTAGTTCTTTATAATACACTGTGTTCCACTTCATATGTTCATACTATATTGTGGTCTGCTGATATTTCACTAAGCACCTCCTTTTATACAATAACTTCCATTCACATAAAATGTAGAGGACCCAGGCCAGATGACTTATTTTTCTGTGAATTTGAAAGACAACATTCCAAGCCAGTGAACACATTTTCCCCTGAATTATGAAAGGATCCAATCAATAAGGATACCAATTGAAAAAAAAAAAAAAAAAAAAAAAAAGCATGAGAAGTACAGGCTTTATGAATCAATTGTTCATTTCAGTTTGGAATAAATTTGAAACAAACATGAATTACACATCAAAGTGTATCTGTGATTAGCATGAGGTGATAGCTTTCTGCTGTTATTGGTTCAATATCAAATTGAGACATTGCCCAATAACATTGCAAATTAGCTAAGACTCAAAATGGCAATCAAATTGGGGGACCTAACCTGAAAAGTGATACTAACAACTTCCCAGCATCAATACGCTTCTCAGTCCTCCAGCTATTTTTAAAAGCTTCCTCCCAAAGGCACATTTAGAACTGAGTTAAATGCAACTTTGACTTAATTAACATTTTAAATGATAATGAATACAATGTAGATTCATAGAAGGCATTTACATTGTGTTATAAAAAAGATAAAAATTTAATAACTCTTTGTTAATAAGTTATGTCTCTCCAGACCCATAAAGCCTAAGGCAGTCAGTGCTGTAGTCTAGGATCTAATCCAGGTTCCTAATGCAGGTGGTATAAGGAGGCAGGAGGCTGACTTGACACTTGACATTTGCTCTAAGCCTGCTCTGGATCAAGCCACTGCTTGTTCATAAATACTTTATTTCATATAGTAAAGGTCAGAATTTGGGCTCAAGGCAGGGCTATGACAGAAATGCTCAACCTGAAACTGAGCCAGCTCTGGCATCTGTCGCTTGAAATAGCTCAAAAACAGTACAGAAGGAGACCTAACTGGCTAGTATCTATCCCACACCAAGGAGGTAACAGGAAGAATCTGCTGCCTGGTGGTAAGAAACTGTCATTGTGAGTTTCATGACAACCAGCCACACTCAGGAACTAAAAATGCAAACATAATTTCCATGTCACCTTGCATAAGACCCTCTGCTAAATTCACTCCACAGGATGCAGACAGCATCTTTTCTTGCTTGTCCCCACCAAAGCAAGCCACTCACCAGTCTCTTCCTTGTGACCCTGGTAAGAATCTCTGCTCAACATAAAAGCCTAAAGGAATTAAATGCAGACTTCTTGATTTCTCCCTCCTCCACCTTTCCAATACTTGAAAAGATCTGCTGCTAAACTTAGCAATGCCTTCATCCCATGGTGATGTGAGTGTTCATCTTGTTACAGACATCACAAATTGGGCAGAGCTCCCTCTCAGCAGTCTAGTGGAATATTCCACATCACAAAACTCACCTGAAAAGGTGTGTGCTTCATTATTTATATTTTCTGGTCATGAGTAATGAGTCAGATTATCTCACTTTGACCTTTCTACCATCTGAAAAGGAACAGCTTGGTTTGGGGGGGGCTGTTTTGTTTTTTTTTCCTATTCTTGCATTTCTACCTCTATATACATCTATATGTTCATATTATATCCAAAAGAAAGTTAAATAATTTAGCAGCACTCAGGTTTTATTAGGACACAGAACAACAAAAGGGATTAATTTTTTGAGTGTTGAGTCAAACTGTATACTGGAAGTCACCTATTGTAAAATACCTATTTTAAAATACCTATTGTTCCACATTACATTCCCACTGCCCCTCTAATATTTATTCAGTGTTTGAAAAGGAAATAAAAATGTCCCAGTGCACTTAAACACATGAAAAAATGATGGAATAAATACTTGGACTCTTAGGAAGGAATGTATCAACACAATTTGATCACTGCTTCTACCTCTATGCTAGCAATGTGGAAAAGACATATAGCTGCATCAAGGAGAGGATCACCTGAAAGTCTGCACATCAAGAGTGCAAGAAAGGCAGAGAAATCAAATGGTTGGTTCAGTGAAACCTCTGTTCCAGCAAGCAGCTCTTGAATGCTGGTTAAGAATGTGATCACATATATCAAATCGATTCATCCTATCACCTTTAGTGGAAACACCTGCATACATCTTTGTACAATTGCCACAAGGAGAAGATGAGATGAAGAAAGTAGGTTAAGCAGAATTGCAAATATAAACTAAGCTTGAAAGTGGAAGAGTTAATAAGGAGATTTTAATCCTCAGAAAAGCAAATCTCATGGTATCTGGCTTCTGATTTGCCACAGCCTATGGATCCTCTATAGAAGAGCACAGGCACCTCCACATTGGGATTTTACTTTCCAATTGTTCAAATGCCTGATTATATATGCTTCAAAACCCCACTGGCAAGGTTTGGTAGCAGCAGCTTTCTTAACAGTAGTTTATTCTGAGAAGATTGATAAGGAAGGCAAGCTGGTTTTCTTCATTACCCACAACACCACAAACTACATTAGGATGCATTTCCAGCTGTACTTACTAATATCTTAACTGAGTTATCTTAAATAGTATTTTCCCTGCAAAACTGAACATTAAAATATACGCAGGTGTCCATTTTTACACCATTTTCAGTAGTTTGAAAGGGGACACATGCAGTCTCATAGAGCTATTTAGAATCAACATCACAGCTGTATCAATTCTCAGGAACACAACCCTGAATAAATGGAAACTGATGTAAACGAATTGAGAATCTGTCACCTGAAAAGAATGAACAATGTTTGGGACTAGCTTTATATAAATCATCACCCACAGAGTGTTTCACAAGCTTTTTATATTTTCTGTGGCTTACAATTAAAATGAACTTATTTGGTACTATGCCTCATTCTAATGTCCTGTTTTCATTAATCTCATTAAAAAAAAAAACCCAACCAAAAAAAATTAAAACAAACAAACAAACAAACAAATCCCCCCCCCCCCCCCAAAAAAAAAAACCCAAAACCAAACCAAACCAAACAAAAACCCCAAAACAAACAAGTCAGCCTACATGGCATAATGCTGTATCATTTTCCAGGATACAGAGGTATACTTCTATAGTCATTCCATAGACACAAACTGCAAAAAACATAATCTGACTATAATCACTTGTTTATGACCTTATGATGCCATCCGTAAGAGGTAACCTCTGTCTTTCCTTTCCAAGTAGACCTGATCACTTAACTTACTCCTTCAACTTCTTCTTCCTCCAAACATTAAAGGTGCGCTCCTGGCTTTTTGTGCAGGACAAAGACAAGACAATATGACCATAGAGGGATCAGTGAGTTATATTAAAGAGAAAGGTGTTTATGCAGCATATGTAAAAGTAAGAATTTCAGAGCAAATGAGTCTTTATCCCACCTGTGGCCACAATAGAATTCTCACAGCTCATAAAAACTGTGTACTGGAAGAGAGTTAGTACCCCGCCTTTTCCTATTCACAGTATTGTAAATATAATGTAAATGGGATCATATTTATAGCTGCTTTGATAATCTCAAAGTCTCTAGCCACCACAAGATCTTGTAAAAGGGAAACCTCTGTTGCTAACGAGTAAAAATAAAATTCTAGCACTGAAAGTTGTACCTTGACAGGGCACATATAGACCCTTCTTGTACCTTAGCTGATCCATAAAAGCTAGTATTTCTTGTTGTCTTAGCTACTTCAGCAGAACTAGAGAACTAGTAGGTTAGTTTTGTTCTGTAGGAAACTGAGGATTTGGCTCTTGCATTCTAGAAGAAATAGAATGTAGGCTACCTTTTCAGTCAACCAGGACTTCATAGTCAACTTATCTAGAAGAGCCCAAGCATAATTATACAACTGATGAGCTTTAGATACACTAACCAATGCATCTGTGTGTTGTGTTACGCATTCTTCTTTCTGGCTATATCAGAAAGTGTCATGTCATTTCAACTCTCATTATCGAATTTGTGGTTTTAAGCTATAAACACATACAGGCAGAATCTATATTGCCTTGACCTAACTTGTTAAACCGTATTGCCAGATACAGCTTCAGCACAGTGTACCAACTTTAGTTCAACAGCCATCCTTATTCAAAATGTTCATCTAATCCTGCAGAAAAAAAAAATAGGTCCTTTGAGAAAGACTCAGCAGCTAACTTGCTTGCTCAGCATAAATCATGTGATGGCACTGGAAGACCAGATGGAATATATGGCTCTAAACTGGGCTTGGCACATAGGTAGGTACATGCTTTGGTTACTTCACCAACATCAAGATCTCCACATAAAGCTTCTTGGAACTATCAAAGCATGCCAAGGCATGTTTTTTCACAACCTGAATTAGATATCCCTGGACCTAGTATCAAGTATGTCCTTAGAAGTTCAGATTCCCATGGCAGTGGGCACAGCAACAAGTTTAGAAAAGGTTTCCTTTTGAATGTGAACTTTTGATGTTCGTGAGAAGCACAGCCATATGGTGATACAGAAACACAGAAATCAAGTGGTTCAGGTTAAGATTCTGTCTGTATCAATGAATTATTTGAATGGACTCCCAAAGACTTGGCACAGACCTAAGCAGAAACATCACACTTATTAGTAACATAATTTCATTGTATGAACCATCCCAGGATCTTCAGGGGCTAAGTGCCTCTCATCACTCTTATTCACTCAAGACTCTGATGCAAAAAATGTTTGGATCATTTGACTGCCATTCATGTAGCAATCTACCAAAAGTACCTAAATCCTAAGAAATCTAGATACACAAAAAATTTCTATTTCTTTACATTTATAACAATCCTTTTTTTTTTTTTTTCCCTCCAGACAACTGCCTATAAACTCAAAAGCTATTTAATGTAATTATATTTATTCAAAATACAATTTTCATTTCCTGGAAGTGCAGACAACAATAAAAAAACAGAGAAACTTACCCATGGTGGAAAACACATTGGAAGTGTTACTTTCTCTACATATTATACAATTAGTACACTAAATTCTGTGTACAGCATTGAATATATAAATTGATATTTTCTACTTGACATCAGATTCTTATAAACAGCATTAATTCTTACAAAAGCAACTCATTTCAAGGAGTTTCCTACAACGGTCTGTGATTTAATTTACCTTGGAAAAAAAAAAAAAGAAGGCCTGCTTTTAGAATCAAAAGTTTAAAAAAAAAAAAGGAGAAAAGAAAGAAATGCATTAAGCAACTGTAGAAGCAAGCCAATCCAACTGGGGCACCACGACCAAAGCAAGCCCTGTAATAGTATAATGACCTTTAATGAGTGTCTGGGGAAACAATACAGTCCTAGAATAAAAGACAAACAGCAAAACCCATCATGGCTCCACTGACACTAATTCAAAATGATTTTCAGAACAACTAAAGAATGTAAGAGAGGTAATCTGATCCACCAATCTGACCTCACTTTGATTCTGGGGCCCTGCTGCTGCCATTTCTAATTGTCAAACACTCTACATTTCACATCTGCTCATATTTAATGAAAAGCTGACTCTCACCACCGTTCTTTTGAGTTAACTAGCTCTGTCAAGATGGGCATCATACGACCCCTGTACACTGCAAAGAAAACACACTGATTTCTACTGAAGCCTTGCTAGTGAAACGTTGCATGTGTGTATATAAATTTTTTTTTCATTGGAAAAGAAAGGCTTATGCTGCTTTGCAAAGAGTGCGAATTGGTATTGACTTTCATGCTTATTATTAACAGTCAAAGGTGACTAGTCTCACAAGGGGAAGAGTGAGATCCGTTTTGATTTGATGAAGTGATGAAGGGGGGAAAAGGCCCTTGAAAGATAGCATGCTAAACATCCTCAAGGCTGTCAATATCACTTATCCTTCAAAATATAACATAGATCTAACGTGTTTCCCCAAAGCATTGTTCTTTGGTGGAAATTAATACATTATTGTGGAGGTTTCTGGCTCAGCAGGCAACACAATCAAAAATGTTTACCTTATCTGCCTCTGAAGAGTCTTAAGTGAACTTGAAAGCTGTGGTAAACCTACAAATTACGGTTTTCTTTCCTTGCCAAACAGTGCTAATGGCAGAAATTTTACCCATTTGTAGGGGACATATTCATTTAGCCTGGTCTGGCTGCTGTTAACACCAGTGCTGGGATCCAAGAGCATACTCTCTGTACTAGTCTGTACTAATGCAAACTATACCAGGCACTGTGTTACTGAGGCTGTTAGGCTGTGTAAGTTACACTGCCTGAAGTAATTTTTAATCCAGGAAGGTTTCTTATCCACTTTTCTTAACAAAATGTGTTTTGCTATATTTTACACTGATAAAGGTGCTTCTAAAGGATAAAAGCTCCTGTAACTCAAAATAGGACTTAAACTGGGAACGATCTCCCCTGAGGTGATACATGAGTTGCAACCAAGTGGATAGAAAGGACATTCAGAATGCTTAAACAGATCTAAATCTAAACTTTAACAGACAGAAGATTTCTGGTAAAATTTCTAAGAAATCCTATTACAAGCAGCTTAATAGACGCAGTCTCCAGCCAAAAAATGCTATCAAGAATCACGGTATTGTTACATACTCCAAATTTGTGTCTGGAAAAATAGTTCAAATTTCAAAATAGTTAAAGCAAAGTCCTTCACCACTTGAACTATACGCTGCAGTACACATACAGTATCAAAAGGCAACCAGATGCATAATCTACTAGCTACATTATACTCTTAGTAGTGGAAGGCATTTTTATCTGCGATGACTTGTAATCTAAAGTGGACATGCTTCCTGACGAAATCGCCTAATACTCTTTATAGATGTATCTGAATAATGTTACAGATTTTTTTTCTCATTTGGGTAGGGAAAGGAAACCAGCTCCTGTCCCAAGACATAGTTTTGCCTATTCTGAATATCTAAAGATGATAAGAAAATAAAATAACAATAAAAAAATAACCATTTTAATTAACAATGTTCCTCAATTGTTGCCATCACACTGATAAATTAAACTTTGGAATCCCTAACCTTTGCCCAAAGATCTAACGGTTATACAGAATTTTTCCAAGTTCTCTTCTTCCTCTCAACTCTGATCTTTCAGAATAGCTTTTAGGGCATATTCCAGAACAGTACTGTCCTACGGGATAGATTCTACAGTTAATTTCAAAAAGCTTGCATCAGGAAGTTTCCATCAGGCTAGCCCTTCTATAAAGATACTATAAAAAGTACAACCATTTATGCAATGATTTCTAAAGTGTTTTCAGTGCCAGACGGAAAGTCTTGCCTTATTGAGAATGCAGGGTTGCAAACAAAACTGAAGACAATGGTAGCAGTGTAGAACAGAACTCCAGATACTGCAGTTCAGCTAAGCTGTATCCTGTATATTTATTCACTGCCTATTGTATGCCATTCTAGTGCCAGCACTGTTATAGCTGTCCACTTAGCACTCATCACAGATTTAGACACAGGCCTGTTCCACCACAGCAGCACTTATTATATAATTAATGACAATTTATATTGTATGAATTAAATAAAAAGATGCCACCAGATTGCACTACTACTGTCCTGCATGCTATTGCAAGAGCATGCTTCATAAAGAGCACACAAAGCAAAATAACAAATCACAGTTTTGTATTAAAAATAAAACAGAAATATGAATACAGAGTTATATTAAAATTTGGGTTTGACTCTTTTAACAAGCATCAGCCCAGTAAAACTCACAGAACTATGATGCACGACACAAGACGGGGATGATATCACAGACACCACAGACATGGAACAGCATGTGCTGGTGTTGAACTTACAGGCACGTAAACTGGTGGAGCAATCATTAACAGAGACAGAAGAAAGTGGGAAGGCTCTCTCAAGGGTGTCCATGTTACTATGTACACTGCCTGACATGCAAGAGCAGTCACGCTCAGAGCGTCCGCAATCAAAACAACATGCCAGTTTCATTCTCTTGTAGATGGACATCTTGGCTATAACCATGTGTTGGATGGGAGGAGAGGAAGAGTAGCAGGTTAATGGCAAGGTTATATATATAACAAGGCAGCTGGAAGGTAATTTAAGGGATTTAATACAGGCCTTAGTTTTTGTTAACAGTCTTGACCCAGGGAAAAGAAAATGCAATGAGATTATTGATAACACTTTGGCTGTACATTAAAAGTAGGGCAAAAGATAAATAGCTCTTTATTTCTGTTCAGTCTTATAAGGTGACCGCAGACATGGGGAAGAATAACTGTTTACAGTCAAGTGTTTGGATCAAAAAAGAACATAGTAAGAGCACAGAATCCTAAGAATGTATTTTTCCCTTGGCACAATTAATACTACTGGGCTAAAAATGAAAGCAAAATTCTGTAGTTGCTTATCCATTAGATATTTTAGACCTATCCTGCTTCCTGTAAAAATTATACTATATATATATATATGTATACACATACAAAAGCACACATACACATATATTCTTACATACACACGCTCACACACACATATACATTACACACATAGATACATATATATAAATATATCTATTCTTAAACATATGCTAATCATTTTTCTGTATTAAACTGTGCCAGGGAACTCCTTTATTGCAATAAATTACACATTACTAAAGAGTTACAAAATGTTCATAAATTTTTCTGAAAAATACATTGTATTTTCAGGAATTCAAATTAACTGATGACAGAATACTAAAATTTGTCCATATAAAAGACACAACTAATAATGATAAATATGCTTGACATTAAAATCAGTTCACAAATAAGGCATCACCAAAAGCACACAGAGCATTGGTCCACTGAAACAAGTTGAACCAATCATTGGCATGTTTTCTGCTCTGGATGCAAAGGTAGATTAAGAACCAAATAACTGAATACAGCATTAGGGGCCAATTCCAAAAGGAGTGCCAGTTTAGAATAGAAGAGAATATTTTTATCCTTCAGTCATTTGAATGTCCTTGTTACATATTTTTAGAAATGTACAGCATCCTAGTTTATAAATGCACGTATAATTATCATTGTGCAATTTTGTGTGTTATCTGAATCACAGGTATGTTTAGTCTGAAGAAGTGCAAAGGCCACTTAGGCTGTTTCACATGTTGCACTGAACCAAAACTTTTGGTAATGGTTTAGATTGAACTGACTCAGTTGTATAAAATGAAACAGAACACTGACAGGCAAAAATAAAACCTTAAAAGCAAATGTAGAACAAAGGTAATGTTTCTGTGGCCTGTACCTTCAGTTTAGGTTGTCTTTTTGTATTATGATAATGACATAAAATTTAAAATAATTTGTCTTTTGTTTTGATTTTTTTTTTTAATTCCTTTTTTTTTTTTCCCAAGTTTCTTAATGCCACAGTCACCAGGGAAGAGGGATTGAAATCTCTCAAATGGGTCAAGTCCTGTTGTTCTAAGGCCTTGATGACTTGCCATACAGTATATTTGTCAAGCAAGGGTAACATTATGATTGTGAAAAACAGGCATTGAGGGAGATGAATGAGTGATCTCTTCAGCAGCGACTCCATTCCTCTAAAACTTTGCTCACATGACTAATGCCATGTTCTTTTAGCATCCTAGTAGAGTTATCTTACAGCTGTTCAGAAAGTCATCATGCAGCATCAGGCTTGTTCATTGCATGGTACATCATTCCTCAGAGCTTGGTTTTTAGTAAGAAGGTTTCCACTGCAGCTTTTGATGCATACATATTCAAACTACACAGAAAATTCAAAACAGCATTTGTTTTCCCACGTTTTCCCTCCGTCTAACTCTTCCCAACACATTCTTTAAAATTGAAAAGTTGGGCAGAAAAAGAAAAGTGAAATATGTTACCAAAAAGTGGAAGTCTTTCCATTATGACTATTTCATTAGTTTCACTTTAAGGAAATGAAAGAAAAATAACAGGCATTTGTGAGGCACGGTAACAGTAGGTGAGGTAAAAAGCAGGCCCATTTTGTTTTAATTATAGCTGTTTTGAAGGACATTTTCCAATCAAATGCTGTAGCAAAACACTGCTCAGAAATTCTCAACTATGTCGTTGGTTAGTAACAGTCCCTGTTTTTCATTACTTGTAGCCATATCTTGTCAACAGTCAATAATAGGATAGGACACATTTACAAAAATTAGAAGAAATTATCCTTAAAGGCAAAGAGGGTCGGGGAGAAAACTTTTAGTACCATTTTCATCAGACTTAAACCAATGAAGTGGGAAATTTAAGCCCTTCTGCTCAACAGGGGAAGGACTCCATAGCACTTCTCAAAAGCAATGCCCTTTCAGGGACTGTTTATAACTGTTATTATCAGTTGTTTTGGAAAACATGCATCATTTTAATATTTCACATCATTAACATGCAGGAAACAGGCTTGGACCTGGAAATATAATTAGCAGAAAGGACTTGCTATAAGGGTTTCAACCAGTGTATAAGCAACTGCATATCAGAGCAATACATTTAAAAAAAAATTAATAAAATAATCCAAAAACAAAAACGAGAACATGCTGTTACTATTCATTCCTTTAATACAGTCATTTTAACATTCATACCAAATACAATACTTATTTACTTGTAAACAAAACAAAACATGGATTATTAGTAGGGATGACTAGTGACAAGATCAAAGACAGGACAGAAATGATTTTAAATGACTCAGCCACACACATACCATTTTCTATAAAAGTTCCATAAACACTAACAAAAAACGGGAATCATCAGACAGACAGGGGGACCTTAAGAACAGCCTCAGGATGGGTGTTAAACTCATTTGACACCTGTAGCACCTGCATAAGAATTAACTCATTTCTATTCCTAGACATGTTGTGGATGTTGAACAGAACTGTTCTTTGCAACTACTGAATATGTAAGTTGGGACATAAAGAAAATTACTTCCTATTTTTAATGGAATAATAAATGGAAAAAAAGAAAAAGGAAGATTAGATCCTCCTACATAGTATGGTGTCAATCTGACAGCATTTGTAAAATGAATTAGTAAAAAAATCAGGGGCAGTTATCAGGGACACAGAAATCAGACTGCTTAGATAATTTACTGCCAAAACAAGGCTTATATGAATTAGTCTGGTTTGCTAAGAGCAAATGGAAAGCAAAATTTCTGTTAATTTGAAATAAATGCTTTTAAAAACATTTTTTTGCTATTTTTCTTAGAAGGCAATAGCCTTTATTCTAATAGGGAAGGAATGTGCTTTACATGCCTAAGCTTCTGGCAGTACCTTGCTTTCTGATCTCAAAAATGTCAAAAAGTCCAGTCGAAATTTCTAGATTGTCTGGATCAGAGGTGTTACTTAGAGTTCACAAACAGAAACGGGAAATATTTCCAGCTCCAAAAAGAAGCAAAGGAAACTGCAGGTTATTCTCTACCTAAGATGTCAAGGAACAGCTCCTTTTGTTTTTACAGCAAGCAGAACAAAGTACCCCTTAACCTTTGCTGTTCGGTTGGGGTTGGTTTTTGTTTGTTTGTTTTATTGTTTCGGTTGTTGTTTTGGTGGGTTTTGTGGTGTGGGTTTTTTCCTTTTTTGTTGTTGTTGTTGTTTTTTTGTTTGTGTTTGTTGCTGTTGTTGTAGTTTTTTTCTAACCATAGAGTCTACCCAATTCTTGCATTCCACCCATCACTATAGCAGTTTTCCTTGTGACCTCGACTGGAACAAAAAGTAGATCTCCGAGGACATCTAGTGGACCTCTATGAGATAACAGCTGGTTAAGAAGATGAACTGGGTTTCTTGACCAGCAGATAAAAGTAAAGGTAAAAAAGGTCCCACTATACTTAAGAATTGAAATGCATACAGTGTTATTTCAATGCATTGAGTTCTCATGATACACACTATGAGTAAAATATCAGCAGCATTAAAGGACGACCAGATCATTTTGATCATCTCTTAGCAATGCTGATTAGAATCATGAGACTGAAATACCAAAATACTGAAAAGGCCTTTCCCCAGCACAATTCCAGTTTCCTGAAAAACACAGCAGCATACTTTACCCAGTTTGTGAGCAGTTACTTTCTGTTAACACAACAGGCAAAGGTATCTCTCCATAATTTAATTTTTACGGACAACTTCAAGACCACCAAGTCACCTTGTTCAATATCTTGCAATTTTTGCAATCAAAGGCAATTTGTTTTCAATAATTCATGTTAAGTGCTGTCCTTTGTCAGAACTGTAGAAACAGCAGGTGACTTGAGTGGACATTTTGCCTTATTTTAGTAACTATAAGAATTACACATTTTGAAGTAATGGCATGTTTATAGACCAGTTCATTTTTATTTTAAAATCTGACCATGAACTTTCCTTCGTTATCTTACAGAAGACTCTCAGTCAGTGTACTCTCAAAGCTCATTGCATTGCTGAACAAACTGAAGCTATTGGGGAAATGGAAAAAAAAAAAAGTCAAAGCTATATGACCTTTTCTTTTTAAATGCTCTCTTAGCATTAAGTGCTCTTCTATTTCTTCAATACTATTTAAACTAATGTCTCTGGAGCAGAAAGGCCTCAACATAGAAACATATTTTAAATAAATATATTGCTCCAAATAAATCCAAATTACTTCCAGTATTTTGCCTAAAAGTCAATAGGAGTCATCATTTTGTCCATACAAATTAGTTTATTTCTGATTTATTATTGATTCTTATCATGCTGACCTGTTTCACAATCTGCTTTTCTGTGCTGCCCTATATTTCTGCTTTGTTATTCTATTGGCTGAAAAAAGATCTTAGGAGAAATTTCTGAATGCTTTCTACCACAAGAGGGTCTCAACCCTGTAGCGCAGCTTACAGGCACCACAAAAAGAGAGTAAATACTCATAATGAAGGCCATTTTAGTTCCAAGATGGCCTGCATTTTACCATGCGACTTCAGGAGTGTCAAGTTTTCCTTGATTCTTTGCAAGATCCTAAGGCGTGTACAGCTGAGAGGAAAAAATATCTCAACCCTGATTAAGACCTGAAGCATTATCACACAGTAAGTTTAGAATATCTGCTGAAAAGTTGAACAAATCTCATAACCTCACTTATTTAGAACAGTTGCAGTTATACCGTATGGTTAGCAGCCTCGATGTGGTACAGTAATGCCTCACTGCAGGTATGAACTATTTGATCCTTCTGGCTGTTTGAAAGAACAAGTTCATGAAATCCCAACACTACCCTATAACCAGTACATCTTTGCAGTGCTTACATTTCTAAGTAGCAAATTCTTTCCATGTCCCAAATGCTGTGTTTATTTAAATTATCACGACTGTATGCACTAGAAGTGGCTGATGAGAGCCTTCACAGATTCCGTACACTTTAAAATGGTATCACTTAGACTGACATGAAGTGGTCTATAAAGTTCATATTCTACATTGGTCTATAAAGTTCATATTCTACATATAATAACGTAAAACTTAACATCTTAGGTCCTGAAAAGTCAGTGTGGCTCTACTCATGTAATAAATTTAAAAACAAGCAGGCTGGGGAAAACAATCCTCGTAGCTTGTTTCCTGTTGAAGATAGCTGTAAGGTTTCTACATTAAAAGCTGGCCACACATTGAAATCATTGCCTGGCTTTCCCCCCATCTCCTTTTTTTTTTTTGACAAAGGGAAGAAAGATGCTCGGTAAAGAAAGTGAAAGACTGCTGTGTTGCTTTTTGTGTCAGCGATGCAGTGGAAAAGACAAAGTACAAAAAGAATTGAACACAGGTCTGACAATTAATTGCACTTAACCCGGCAAATAGTGCTGTAGTGTTAATTACTCCAGCCTAACTGATATCTCTAAAAATTCATGAGATATTACTGGAATAATTTCAAGGAAATACTACTGCCAAGATCTCATTTTCAAATAGTGATAAAAAAATAAGGCTATGGAAAAAAGGGGCAAAAAGGTGGAAGAGGGGAAAACTGCTGTTTTTCTTCAACGTCACCCTAATCTCCATTGGTGTAAACGATGGGAAACTTGTGGGTATGACGTCACTGCTACATGCAACATAAATAAAGAAAAGAACCAAAATACTAAACAAAAATACTCTTTGCTAGAAAGACAGGTTGGACCGCACTCTGGGCTACAGGGAACCCATTTTTACTCACAATAGATCACTATCAGTGTGAAGTTAAAATATAGTAGGGGCCGTGTTCCAAGGCAGCAAGAGGAAAAATAAATCAAAAGTTTGTCAATGATCATAGATTACAAGAAATTCCTTCAAACACATCAACGTACACTTGATTTATGTTCCCTGTGGGGTTCAACACCCACCGATCACAGCAAGCACTGTCACTGGAAAAAATATATAGAGAATTAGACCATAATTGTAGCACAAAATGAAAGAAACAGGAAGAGTAGGTCATCTAGTTTAGAGGTTTCACTCCAAAGTGGCTGCATTTTATATAAATATATACATGTATTTGGCCCCTTGCTGCAAAAGCTACAGTTAAATGGAATAGGAAAGAGACTGAAAACATTACAAAAAATATTAACAATTTGTGAATAGAATTTCCACACAAGCACTTCTCTAGACAATGTGACATCAGCATTCATATGTTATTCAGGGAGTGGTATGGGTACGGAGAAATGGATGGCAGAGAAACTGCAAAAGGAAACAAGGTTACTTTAATTTTCCCTGGCCTTGTAAAAACGCCCTGATCTACCCTGCATTATTAATATTAGGCCTAACAGGTTTGGACAAATGGCTATGTAGGTCAGACTCAGATTTAAACCCCAACAATACCACAAGGTAATGTTCAAACAGTATCTAAATTGATGTGCAAGCACAGATGCACTATTAAAGAATGTGTTTTTCAAGTGTCACAGGAAGCTGCATTAATTAATGCCACCATAATTAAGTTTTCTTTCACATTTACTTCACCCGTGCGTGTCAATATTTTTACATACAAACTTTCATTTCATCTCACACATTTTCCACATTCAGCTGCCTCTAATTGCTATGTTACTCACTAATTAAAATATATATTTATCACATAGGACTACATATACACACATATGACTATTTGCAGTCTCTTTGAAAATCAAACTTACATATTAGCTGTTGACAGATCAGTTGACAGTTTCCTAATTCAATAGCAAGAGTTTCTCAATTTATGCTTTATTTTGGTTAGATTGCATTTTTAAGACCAATGATTTGTGTAGCTTTCAGAAGGATAACATAGTTAAGATTTTTCAAAAGTGATTAGTGATTTGAAAGCTAAAGCTAAGATATTTTATGTGAATAATAGACTGCACAAAGACTTACCTTAAAAACAACTAAAAAAAAAATCAGCCCATTGAAAGGGATTTCAAGATCGTCATCAAAATTTGAGAGACAAAAATCCCTAATTACTGTTGAAACTTATTTTTTGACAGAACTTTAAAAGCAAAGCAATTGTATTGTTGCTAATACAATTATTCCTATTAGTTGTGAGCATGCTTCTAAGTGGAACCTGTTCTGGGCTGCACTGATTGCTGCCAGCTATCACGATATCTGTGACCAAGTGTGCATGTAGGAAAGGAGAGGGGAGAACACAGACAGGGGAGAGGGACAGGGGAGACAATGAAAGGGAAATTTAAGATTTTACTCTTACCACTTTTTTCTGTTTTTCACCTGACTCAGAGGATTCCCTCCTCAGTGCTCAGTGCTCACTGCAGCAGCTCTGAGAGCTGCCTTCTTCTGCCTCACTAATTCCATCATTTTGTTTCTTATCTTTCCAACACCCTTTCATTTTTTGGACTGATACATGTGACCACGCTGTTTGGAACATTTTCAAACCCGTATGTCGTCACTCTCACCTCTCCATGGCCTTACTGCTGGTAATACAGCCATTGTGTTCGCTGAGTCACAGGATACTATTTTCTCCCTGGTTTCCTAGTACTGAGGAGGTTCCATTGATTCTCATCAGTGTACAATAAAGGGCTCTTGCCCTTTATACTGTGAATTTCTGAATCCTATCTTATAACAGATTTCAATTAAAAGTGTAGATCTTGCATTAAAAACACAGATCTTTAGGAATCTTTCTTTTTTTTTTTTTTTCTCCCTAGAATCAGATATGTTACCTGTGTAAATTTATTGCTTTTTAATTGTTGGCTAATTTGGAAACATAACTGGGTTTGAGAGCTTAAGGCACCTTGAAGCATCTGTAACTGGCTTTACCAGAACTTACAGAGCAGCCTTACTGGCTTTGCAGCAGTTCAAAGGTCATATTCTCACATTGATAGAACGTTCTTCAACAATTTTTTCCAATATATTAGGCAATGCATACATTCCTTCCACATCAGGCATACTTTCCATGTGCTTTGCTCTCCTTGTGGCTACTGGGAGAACAAATACTGTTTTCTGCCACTGGTTTAGCTGCTTTCTCTCAACTGTACTACTTCGATCCACACTCCTGTTTTTCTAGGTGAAAGGAATCTATTTAAAACCTCCAATGACATATTTTTCTCTTTTAAAAATAATCCTCAAGAATTCATCAATTTCAGGGACCCCTTATAGGCAGAGAATGTCCTGTTTAGGCTTGCTTTCATTCTCTAAGGCAGTACAGTGATAACACTATGACTGGATCTATAAATAAGAGATTTGTCTTTTAAAAGTAATGGTAAAATACACATGATCAAACTCTTCTGAGATCTTTCAATTTAGCTGATCAGCACTTTTTAACTGAATGAGTTTTTTCATGGCAGAATACCATGGAATGCACATAAATATTCAGCTATCTACTGAGAAAGGGATCCCTACACCCTTTTGATATCAGTATTACAGATACTCATAAGACAAACACATCTTTGGCCAAAATGTGTTCGTAATAGTTCCTGCAAAAAGTCCTTTCAAGTATAGATAGACCAAACGCTAATTTCTATACATTTATAAATATACAGATGTGATGTCTCATCTCAATTCCAAAACTCAATTATTTCTTCATGCAAAACTTTCCAAACAATTTAAAAAAGCTGCCCTAAGAACTTAACCAAACAAAATATTAGCATTACAACTATGGAATCTTCTGGAAGGATATATGTAATAGGTTCATATTTAGCTTTTTCCAGACAATCCCTTCCTCCAGTAAAATTGATCATTTATGTCAATAATAATTATTTCAATAGTTACATGATTGAGTATTATTCTTCAGCTTCTTTTACAGAATCATATTCAGCAAGACAAAAATTTTGCACTAAATAGAAAACTACAGAATTTAATGGATTTCTGCTACTGGTAGAATGAGCACTGGTACGAATGAGAACAGAACTTCACTATTACATCATTCTTAACTCAGAAACCTCCACAATCTAGCTTGATTTATTTCTTCAGGTTTTGTTAGCTTTGGACCCTAATGGACTTTTAAATGAAGAAACAGGTGAGTGTTGCAAAAATATAATAAAAATTTATGGACTTCAGAAATGCAAATTGAATTTACTATGTTGCTGTGCATTTACTTCTTAGCTTTTCTGTATCATGGTTTAAACATGTAAAGATAGATTCTTCAAAGCTGACCAGTTCATGAAAAGGAGAGGAAGGGAGTGATAGAAATATTACTTACGCCGTTTGCAGCCACATTTTTTTATCCTTTTGGGATCCGTGATGTCATCATGACAGGCCTTGCAATAAAAAAATGCCCTAGAGAGACAGAATGGAAATACTGACACATTTCTTAATCCATATAAATGAAATCAGTCCCACGTTTCCTCTTGCTGCAGTGCCAAATTAATGAAACAAGCCAGTACTAATTTCCTTAACCTTTGAAAAGGTTTAGACATGTAAAGTAGGAAATATTTGCTACAAGACCATTAATTTCAAGCATAAGACTCCAAATTAGTGTTACTTTTAATATACTTGTATTTGAAAAGTAACTGGGAGAAGGGATGATAATTATGACACAGTGTATCAGTTCATTTGTCTTTCATCTTAGAAAAAAGAGCAACCAATAATTTTGTCAGTAACATATAAATTATATATATATAAAATGAATATACCAGAATAGATATACCGATTTTTTTTTTCTTTTTTTAAAGACTGTCTAGCACCCTGGGCCAACTGTTCAGCCTGGCAACAAGTAGAACTTCATTTTGGATACAAGAAGAGGTTGCAACAATATCAATGTGACAGTAACATCAGATACCATATTTCCAAAGAAAAAAATTAAAAAATAAAAGGCCAAACAAAACCATAAAGGGCCAATCTACTCAAAACAAGTTCATAAAGCAACATCTACATGAAACTGAAATAATCTTGATTCAAGCTATTTTTTCATACTTTATATATGAATACAGCAGAACCATTTAAATTCTGAACAGACAAAAGCCAAAATTTCAAACAAAAATATACAACTAGCAAGGTGAACCACCTAGGTTTCCATTTATTATTTTTGCTTATGAGCTTCTAATCTTGTATCAAATGGCTCACCACTAGATGAAGCATAAGGAGAAATAAGGAAGTCAGAAAGGGTAAACATTTGCCTGTATATAAGATTAAAACAAAATTCCAAAATAATAAATATGCACCAGACTGCCCACAGGAGAGTTTAATCATGCTTTTAAAGTCAACATGTCATGTAAGGCTGCTATGACACACTTCATGAGGATCACACAGATGGCCTCCAGCAAGACAGTTACAGTTTACCAGGATTACTGGCATAACAAATTAAACATACTTTTTAACCTGCTGAAATTTCCCTCTACTTATTCATATTCAGGATATGTCAGCTCCATGACTATCTTCCCAACCCTGTCTAATTGGCAGGAACTGCTTCTCAATACAAATTGCCAGTAAGAACCAACCACTGCAACCACCCATGAATTGTGCTGACAGTACTGGATGATTAGATTGCTACAGCAGTAGGGAGGTCACTGGAACAGAACAATCTACAGTCCAAAATATAAAAAGAAAAATAAACAATATTAATACACATCCTCTGAATAAGCACAGCAGTTGGCAGTTCAGTTAGGACAACCACTACTAATTCTTTTTAGATTAATAAGACAGCATTCGCCACAGATGTAACTTTGTTAAAGAAAATCTTCAGATATGTGAACTAGACACCTAATTCAAATAGTTACAAATTTATTCCACTTATTTTACACTTCTGAATAGTGGCCCTGGTAGTTAAGCGGCCCATGAGGAGAAAGGTAGCAGGTCTAGCATATGAGATTGTCCTGGCTTCAGCAGCAGCAGTCATTTTTCTCCTTTGTAGCTGGAGCAGCGCTGATAACAGCAGTGTTTTCAGTTGCTGCTTGGTAATGTTTTGGTCTGACCAAGGACTTTCTGAGTCTCATGCTCTGCTGGGGAGGAGGGGGGGCCGGGAGGAAGCAGGGATGGGGCGCCTGACACAAACTGACCAAAGAGCTATTCCATGCCACAGCACAGTCATGCCCAGGATGTTAAATACTGGGGGCAGGAACCCGGAAGTGGCTCTCTCTCTCTCTCGGCTCGGTCAGGCGGTGAGCGGTTGTATCCTTTTCCCTTGCATTTGCCTTGTCATCATTATATTACTGGTGGTAGCAGTAGTGATTTGTATTATATCTCAGTTACTGGACTGTTCTTATCTCAACCCGTGGGAGTTACATTCTTTCAGTTCTTCTCCCCATTTCCCCACCCATCGGGGGGGGGGGGAGGGGGGGGGAAGGGAGGGAGAAGTGAAATTTACAGCTTAAACCATGACAGAGATATAGACCAGAAAATAAAAAATTATATTTGCAGTAAGACCTGATTGAATGTTATTAATGTTTCTAAAAAATCAAGATAGAATGCAAGCTACTGATGGAAGACTTAAGTCCTAAATGTAGCAGACATAATTTTCTAAGAAATTTCCAAAAGCATTACTCTTTCAGACTATGAAATTGTCTTAGGATTTCCAAGAAACAAAATGTAAAATGATAAAGCCTGCTCTTAGAACTTACATACTTTGCACAGAAAGTTTCTGGTCTTTGTCCTGAGTTCAGTTATAATATTACTTTTCTCCTTCCTAGTAGCTGATGCAGTGCTGTGTTTCTACTTTAGTCTGGGAACAATGCTGATAACATACCAGTGTTTTAGTTGTTGCTAAGTAGTGCTTACTCTCATGAAGGACTTTTCAGTCTCATGCTCTGCCAGTGAGGAGGGGCACAAGAAGCTGGGAGGAAGCAGAGACAGGACACCTGACCTGAACTAGCCAAACGGGTATTCCATAGCACAGCGCGTCATGCCTAGTATATAAACTGGGGTGAGTTACCCAGAGGGGCCAGATTGCTGCTCAGCTCGGGCTGGATATCAGTTGGTGGGTGGTGAGCAATTGTATTGCGCATCAACTTGTGTTTATTGTTTTGTTGTTTTTTTTTTCGCCTCCCCTTTTTAGTTTCATATTCTTTCCCCTTGTTATTTCCCTTATCATTATTATTATTAGTAGTAGTGGTAGTTTTGTATTATGCTTTAGTTATTGGACTGCTTTTATCGCAACCCATGGGGTTTACATTCTTTCAATTCTCCTCCCCATCCTGCCTGGAGTAGCGGAGAAGAAGGGAAGGGAGCTGAGCAAGCGGCTGCTGTGGTTCTGAGTTACTGGCTGGGCTTAAACCACAACAGCCTTGTAAAATTTCACCTTCCCCCAAAAACTAAACAAACCATCTAAAGGAAATGAGAACAAAATATTTTTCAAACCATGAGTTGATGTCACAACATAAACCAGGAGGAGAAAACTGACTCCAAGTTTTACAATTTCTCCCCAGTCCGACTGTATTGAACAATAATCCACTATCACAAATATTCCTTCAGAACACTTCATGACACAAATTAGACATAAGTTATCTCTACAGATCACGTTTCTGAAGTCCAATGCAGAACAAATGTCTTAAGGAGTATGCTCCATCTCCTATGCAAAGTCAAGAGCAAACACCTGAGGTGACTGCTGCAATAAAATAATCCTTCAGTATAATTGCATTTAATATGTGGATTTGGAGCATATGAATTCCTGATGTTAGTACTAACATGTAAATTAATAAAGACAACATTCATAAGTTTGTATTATATTTGAACACTCTACATTTTACATGAAGCTATTTAGCTAGACATGTAATTGTTTCTAGGTATAATTATTTCTAATGCGAAATTACTGCTCTAAAAATGCAAAAGGAATTCTAGCAGGAAGAGTAATTGAACATTGCATGTCATATTTCATTGTGGAATATATATTTGATAAATAGTTTTAGCTTAAAGGAGCTGAAATTTCTCTAGTAGTATGTAACAAAAAACAGAAAAAATAATTTAAATTTCTGGTATATAACATGCTTAATTGGCTTAATTTCCACACACACACCCCTCCACATCCAAAAGACCTCAACTTCAGAACATTTTTCTGACTCTGATTCATAGCTCAAGAGTGTGAAATCAACATTTTTCATAACTGGTTTTGTTAGTTGAAACACATCTGATAATCATTTGTTTTGCACAGAACATCTAAGAAATGTGTTAAGGGAGGCAGCAAGTTTCTAAGCAAAGCCCTTCTGCAAAAAGCAAAGGAGAACTGGGAATTTTGTTTCAGCTTGATATTAGATACAACATGCTAGATCAATGATGTATAAAATTTCTCCAAACGTATTAACTGGCTTTGAGCAACCTGGTTTAGTGCAAGGTGTCCCTGCCTGTGGCAGGGGGGCTGAAACTGAATGATCTTTGTGTTCCCTTCCAACACAAACCATTCTATTGAATTCTTTATTCTATGAACTGCTCCCTGTTAAAAATGCTACGCTGGGTAATTTTTACTTACAGTCTGAAATTATTTCATAGAAAGTGTAAAATGCCTTAGAAATGACAAATAAATAAAAAAAAAAGGCAAAAAAAAAAGCATCACAGTAAAGGATTTTGAGCAGCTCTCTATATTCAACTGGATAAAACCACCAGAGAGGAAAAGAACCTTGTGTTGAAAGAGAGCATACCTGGGGCAATGCTGGTTGCAAATACTCCAAAGATGGTGCTAGAAATATGAGAGGACAGGAGCACTCCTGTGTGGTCCTGCATGTTTCACCGACCCCAAAACTATCTTAGCTCTTACAATAAAAATCGAATTCCAGTTCTCAGCAATTTCACTGTTTTGATGTTTTGAATTTCTTCAAATATTAAAGGATATGCATTTCTTAAATATTATTTTCACTGCAATTTAATAATAAAAACCTTAGGACTTTGTAAAGGCTATCATCTGAATATTTTATCATGCTAAGTATAGGATTCAGTTAAAATATCAAACTCAAGGACAACATCAAGTACAAATCAGGTTCTTGGTATCAAAACATACAACAAAATTAGAAATTATGAGGAAGCACTCAGCTGCAAGTATTCCCTTTTCTTAATCTTACAAACACTGAATAATTATTCATTTTAAAAATTATTTTCTCACATTGTTCTTTTATTCCTTTCTATTATGTTATAATTCTAATAAACAAGAGAGAACACATTTGGTCCTAAATAGAATAGCATAAACCCCCCTTTCGTTCAACCCAAATCTAACAAAGACGAGCACAATGAACCTCTGAAGTTGTCTACAGTGGTTGAGATATACTGCATGGTTGTAGTTTGGTTTATTATTATGATTTGTTATTACAGAACATGTAGTTCCAGCTAAGAAAAATAACAAAAGCATAAACATTATTCAACTAATGAAGTTACTGAATGAGTAGTTTGCTCACATCAAATATTTGCTTAAGTCTATGTAAATAAAAAGTACTCTAAACCTGAAAGTCGGACATAACTGTAATCCCTGTCCTCTCTCAAAGTAATTCGACTGAGACAAATTAACTATAGAGAAGTCAGATCAAAATATTTTATATAAAGACTCAGAAAAAAAAAAAGCCTCTTCACTTCTTTTCACATCCGCTGCAAAATTATTTAATTTCCTTGATATTTAGAGCTGTAGTTAAGAAAATGAGTGGCACGCATGGTTGCTTCACTAGAGTAGCAACCCCGTTACCCCGAGAATCTTTAAACAGATATTAATGAAAATTAGGTGTTTATGCACAAAGAAACAAAACCAGAAATTAAATACTATATGTTTAAAATTAAAAATAAAAAATATTAATTACCTTTTTACTTCTTTGGCATCACTTGCAATGAAGAATCCTAAAGTACCTTCTTGAATCTTGACATGGTTTCCAGGATTGATTAATATACTGCTCAGTGAAACAAGAACAGAAACAACAAAACCATAAATTTAAATTACTTTTAACTGAATGCTCCAAAATAGCTTTATTTATAGGGGACCCACTAGATAGGAAAGGCTGCAAGGAAATTTTAAGCCATTCTTCCTTGAAATTTCCAATCAAATAACAGTTTTACATGCTTTTTACAAAAACTTAAGTTTGAGACAGTCGCATGTTTTCGCCTATTATCACATCATTTAAGTGTTTACATATGTTTTCTTATGTTTTTGCTTTAAATATGGACTATACAAAAAAACAAAGCCTCTCAGAAACATGACGTGTGAAGCTGAGCATTTCGGCTTTCTTGCTCTGTCTTGCAAAGTGGTGAAAAATGCCATTATGGCGAAAAGAGAAGAACCAGCAACCACCACTGAATAACAATACAAGATATCATTTATGAAGTTAAACCCTTTGATGTAAGCTTTTGCCAATTTCTAGTGAAGCAAAATGTTAATGGGACCCCTATATGGACATAAAATGGTATTGTTTAAAATAATAAATACACACATACACTCAAGGGGAATGGTACAAGACAACCAGTCATGACAGCTGAAAAAAACATAAAATGAATAGCAAATTTTTAAATCAGCCATGGAGGAACAAAAATAACCCAACCACACTGACAGAATAGCCTCAGCTATATTCAATGATTGAAATTATAAACTGCTTCCAAGAAGTGAGGTACTGCATGTCTCCCTACGAGTATCTTTTTTTTTTTTCATAAGAGTTTAACACCAGATTTTAGGTAAGGTACTTTGCAAAGTACAAAGCTAAATATGAATATTCAGGTGCAGATGTAAATATATTCTCTGATACTTTTCATTAATGTGCAAGACAACTAAGTTTTTGACTTGCTAAAACTTAAAGCTTGACAAAATTTCTCTCTCATTTGTCTTTCATTAAGGCTTAGCCTTTGTAAGTCAAAATGACGAACATGCAATTTACAGTAAATAAAGCCTAACAGCAGTTTAAACACCTTGTGCATTTGGCAAAAACTGGTTTTGGGGAAGCATATGTATATAAAAATAAAGCACATTTCTGAAGAGATACACATTTTTAAATTGTGAAGGCAAAAAAATCTATAATGTTATTGTTAGGAGAGAAAATGGGTCTCAGCAGACCTCTTATTCAAGATGTTACTTATCAATACATAATAAATTAGTGTGACAAAAAAATATACCTGACACCTTCATGATAAGCAAATTGTTTTGTGTGATTACATATGCTCACAAGGCCCTATGAAAAGAATATGCAGGCTGCAAAATAAAGTGCTCTTGAGTTAAGAATTAAAAGGTTGGTCACTGCAGCCATAATTCATTATATAGCTGTTAAAATACAATTCTTAATCTAATAGCCACAAACTATTTTTTTCTCACAATCTGGAGCTTCATTCAGTGGTGTTTTAATGCCATTAGTCCAGGCATGGCTTCATGTAGCTTGTCTTTCTTTAAAATAAGCATCATATTTTTCTTATGCGTCTTTTTGCAGTGGTCATCACTATAGCATGCAAAAGATTCACAAATACATTATTTTGCAAGAATGAAGTTATAGCATAGATATAGCCCATGTTACAGATGAGAGATTAAGCCACTATGAGATATAGTAGCTATTACTTCAGGATGCCTACAGGCGACTTTTTGTAAGTATTTAGCATTGCACCTCTCCATATACATCTTCTAGGGACTTTTGTGTAAGTAAGAATGCTCAGGCTTTCCAAAAGCCCAGCCTCTGATTCCCAAAATAATAAACACTTAATCAGAGGTCATCTGTAAAAGGTTTGGATTAAATTATTAGCTCACTCTTACAGAGGTATTCTGTGGCAGAGGCTGGAATAAAAATTAAATCTCAAAGAAAGCATTTACTCAGATACTTTTTCCTTCATTCACAGTTTCAAGCTTTGCAACAAAAAGGAGAGAAGTACAGAAAATGGAAGTCATCACCACAGAAAGCGGGTTCATCTAAACAGCTGTCTTAAGTAGTATTGCAAAAATGAAATGTGATGGTGTAAATAATACCTACTTTATGCACGCAGATAAATGGGATGAATGAAAGTTGCACAACTAAACTTCACATCTGGCATTTCCTTTTCTCAGTCTATTGGGCTTAATGGTTGCACTTGCAACCCAAACATTTACCTAATGCAGTTTTAAAATGCATTTTCACAGGTTTTAAAAGGGAACAAAACAGACAGGAAAAAAAAACAAACACCAAAAAAGCCCCACACAAACAAACAAACAACAAAAACAAACAAACAAAACCAAACCAAAACAAAACCCAACCAAATAAAACAAAGCCACAAGAATTTCTTCATATGAAACCAATCATTCAAGCCTACAAAAAGGTTGGAAAATTCAGATTCCCTGCACAAACTTTTGTCACTTGAGCCAACACAGCACTTACTAGCTGTTGCAGAGATACCTTAACATCACTAAGGGAGATGAGTCATACACTCTACCAGTAAACTTGGAGAAAAAAGTTGAGAATGGCCTATCTTAAGTCTGCAAGCCTGTGTAAGCCTAGATAAGGCACTTCTTAAGAACCAGGAGAGAATCTTTCTGCCACTAACTCTCCAAAGTCTTTCTGCCAAAACTTTCTAATATGTCTGTAGCTTCATCTGTGTTTCAGTCCCCACTTTTCCCTTTCACTGTCTGCTAGTCCTTAGTCTGCCATTATGCTGAGAATTTAGCTGTTAAACTTCTACAGATGCTAGCTTCATTTCTACTAGGCTGTTCCTCCTAAAATATGCAAAGACTTGTAATATGGTTAGGGTTGGCTATTTTTCTTAGGTACAAATGGGTACTGCTCTGTCAGAAAAATACTTTCTTTGCCCTTATTTTGTTCTTTGCCCTTAATCACAGAAGTGTTAGAATTTTTCAGTGTAAATAGATGAACAGATTTCTTTACACAGACTCACCTCTTTTTCCCCTCTCATCCCATTCTTGGAGATAGATAAACTATACCAAAACAGTAAAAAAGCACTACCTAAAGCTCAACAACCCAAAGTTCACAAGCTGAGGTAATCACTAGATACGCAAGCATTCACCACCTCCTCAAATTTGAAATTTGACAATAATGAGTAAATTAAGCAATTCTTTTAAGAGGCAGTGAACACAATCCTAAATCAGGAGTAACTGGCTCCATTTAGGATGTACTGTATTGTGACCACTATTTTGTATCTCAAGTTTTTCTGAGACACATTAAATCAATTCAGATGGGTCAGTGAATAGACTTTATTTTTGTCATATCTAATACTTCATTCACATATACTTATTTTCACAAATACAATGTAGTGATAGCCACAAAATATAGATGTCATGGCAGCTAATGCAGTACGACCCTAGCAGCAGTCTTCTTTTGGGAATAAAAATGAATTTGCCCCATCACTGCTACTGGCAAAGAACTACAGCAAAAGCTGATAAAGCTTTAGGTTTACACACTGATATTTAACCAGAGCAAAATCATGAGCAATTTCTACTGGGTCTATATGGATTTGTTACATATGCTGCTTATTAAAGCAGCAATTGAGTTATTTCTTATGAGACCTGTAGTGTCATTAGCTAAGGTTATGCTTTGGTAAGCACTCAATCGAATATGTACAGCAAGGGAAATGTTTTGAATTAAAAGAATAGAATATAGAGAACAAAGAGGACAGAGAAAAATGTAACAGTCTTATGAGCATTCAAAGAATAATGCATCCATCAGATATCGAGAATGCACATATCTGTTTAAGCAGCTCATGAAAATATTCATATATAATGCCACAGTTGAGATGATAAGTACATGGCAAAGTAAACTGGAGTTTTGAGTGAGAAAGTTTCAGCTAGTGTCTCATTTTTATGTATCTCCAAGGTTGGGGAGTTTTGCAGATATAGGAAGATGTACGAAAAGGGAAAAAAAAGACAAAAATGCTTTAAATATAATACTAATATATTTAGCTAACCCATATGAATTTTGTGCCACACAATGGGAAAATGCTGTTGAAAATCACACCATGATTTTTTTACATATGTTTTTTATCATAAAGCATAATTTGCTTTTTTTTTTTTTTTAATCTCCTAATTTAGCTCATGAAATTAAGCAAGGAAAGCCAAATACTTTAAAAGTTTCTAAGATTTTGAGCAAATTTTATAATATTTCTAGTTTAGCTTACCTCAGAAACTAATCAAGTAATGGTAAGCCCAAAAACCTTTTAGTCATAATTTCTTTAAAAATTCTAGCTCCCGAAATATGCTCCTGAGGACAAAGCTTTTCATGACGAGTGTCACATTTTAAGATTATCATGCTTGCTTGCTTGCTTGCTCCTTCAAGCATGAACAGTTAGAACACATGGCAATTAAAGCCATGTAACTTGAATATGTGTAAATTAAATATGATTTAATGTGTTTAATAGGAATTTAATGTACTTTACCAGCATAAACTTAGAAGACAGTGCCATTACTCTATGATAATACAACAACTTCTAAGCCAGCTGTGGAACAGAAAGCAGTTTGGAAATCTCTGCTTTACAGTTACCCGATGACTAGCAAAAGTTAGTTCATTTGTTCAACAAGATCACACATCTAAGAGTAATGAAAATGTCACACATCAAAAATCTGAAAATGACCTCTGATTTCAACTGTACTCTCAGGAATTACAGAATGAATTGCACAATGGTTTGGGTTGGAAGGGGCCTTTAAAGATAGTCTAGTTTCAACTGCCCTGTCACGATCGGGGATATTTTTCAATAGAACAGATTGCTCAAAGCCCCGTCCAACCTGACATTGAACACTTAAAGCCCTGGAAAGAATCAGAAAGAATAGTATCTATACAGTTGAAACTGAGTTTCCAGACTGACTGAAATATAAGCAGATGAAGCACAAATGGGAATTAGTACACATTTGAGAGTTTTTAAGAAAATGAAAAATCCAAATGTGGCTAGAAAAATTCTAGACAAATGATTATGGATCTCTTTAAATAGATTATTCAATTAAAAGTTAAGATAGGACATAATGACTTTTTCATATGTCAGTGGACAATAGATATCTCTGACAGTGTGTGAATTTTGACCAATTTGCTTACTTGTTCAATTATATCTTTCTGATATTTTAAGTATATATGCTACCTTCAGTAAAGTACAGATATACGTAACTCTCTGTTCATCCATTCATATTTACCTGAAACTACCCCTGAGCATGAGCATCACTCAATACCTTTTTTGGTAGTGCATGGATGTTTGGCTGCACAATACAACAATATTGAGACCTAGATAAAGAATACCATATTACGTCTTCCCCTAAAGCATTAAGTGAGCTAAAGTTTTGATTACTAGTTACAGGTCTTCCATGTTTTGCTGCACTTCAATATATTTGATGGAGAACCTGGTAGTTGGAGGTTTGAACTGCAGGACAATCTGTGGACTGACACTTTGGGGCAGGACTATTCCCTCCAACTAATTTTTTTGTACCCATTCCTGCTGTTGGGTAATTTTTATTTGCCTCCCGCTTCCAAGCATCATACATGTTGGATTCCAATTGTATTTCATGGGTTGAATGAGCATTAGAAAGTTTGATGGCTGCTATATTTTCATGTTATTAGAATATATAAAACATTGTTTCTAATAAATTTTCAGTATACAAAAATTTCAGTTTGAGATGAAAAAAAAATTCCTGTAGCTTTCAACAATATTCAACTATCTTCTATTTGAACTACATGGAGAAACAACCTATCAGAGTTAGTCCGAACCACCATGACACTCTATGTGTTTACTGCTAGCCCACTTGCTAAGTAACATGGCTTCACAATTTGCTTTGCACAGCTTGAAACTGAGCAGGCTTCCGCTACTACTTAAGTTGTAAATTGACATAATTTTTAATCTAGACATAGCATTTATACAGTAGGTCACTCTCAGATTTGTATAATTGTATTCTCTGAAAAAAATGAGGGATGTTATTAATATGGAAGGTTGCTTAAAGGTCTTAAAACTGTGCTGACAAAGGCATGTGGAAATGCTTAGCAAGTACAGCACAGACAATAGGCAAGGATACCAACATTTTAATAGCACTATATGAAGACTAAAAACTGGAAGATGCAGAAAATTAATTTGAGAATTTTCCTTGTCAGGAGCCTCAGTTATGTACTATTCTCATTTGTTCTTACTTTCAAGGTTACATTTTAGACAGCAGTAAAGGTGGGATTCATCTCATCTGACTTAGAATGGAAGCTGCTTTCAAAAATTGTCTATCTCTTGCTTTGCGGTCATGCACTAAGTCTGGATAACTGAAAAGAGACTAGACATCTAACATTTAGATGGAGAAAGCTAGGTAATATGAATCCCATTATCAGTGAGCAATTGAACAGTTCATCCCTGCATCAAGGAAACTTGTCTGATTCAGCAACACTCCCTTTTTCTTTTATTTATATTTCCTTTCAGATTTATGGCTACCCTTATAACTGCCATCATCCTTGTCTAAAAATAGAAAAGATCAATTGTTGAATTAAATTAATAAAAGCCAGCAAAATTTTGACTAAAGAAATTACAAAAGCCATAACAACTCCATTTTAAACCTTGTGGTAGATGTACTGTACCATTCCCCATGCGACTGAAACAGTAGCAATATCATCTAGTAATCAGGAAGATATAATATTAAGTACTATTAATACATTATCTAAACAAGACTGTGTGGTATTACTAACATAGCTGCTACATTTTTAAATAAACCCAGCTATTATACTTGATTGTTTCATGCCATGCCCAGATGAAATCCACGACTATTAGCATAACAGCCTTTTAAAACGTATCATGTCATTTACACAACTGTAGAATTAGAACTACAAAAATAGTTTGAGATAATATTTTTTGTTTCAGGGTACGTTTTGAAATGGAGTGTGAGGGTAGGGGCACAATCCCACAGTGGGAATTGCGTGCATACCAGCTTCACACTGAATGTAAGTCATAAGTATTGCTTCTTTCTTCTGGGCTCAATCATTGACATTAATTCAGATCCATATTGCTCTACACAGAAAAATCCAGTAAGACACTAAAAAGAATACAAGGCAAAAGACACAGTGCACATTACATGCTACAGTATTTTAAAGCTTAATTACTACAAGCATATAAAAGGTTGCTCCCAGGAGTTCTTTACAATAGAAATTACTAAGTCATGGTCTACAGGATATGCATGAGGTATTTTATTGGGGCATAGTCCAAACTAGTTCAACGATGCTGATAAATTCAATACAGATTATTCATTCTGGTTCCAGAAGTGATTGATTAGCAGTACAACGAAGGAGCACAATATACTTTATTCTGGGAGCAAGCAACTTCGCTTGGTACAACACTTCTTCAAGTTGCTCATCATGCCAGCATTAACATGCCTTCACCACAAGATAATATATACTTAAAGCAAGAAGCAAAGTAGAGGTGCAACAACTGCATATCCTTGAAGATGCTAAGTGTTGCAGTAACTTCTCTGCAGTTGGATCATCTCAATAATGCCAAACTGACAGGAAGCCACCTCTCTTTTCACACAACTACTCAGAAACCACAGGAGAATAAGACTAAAAAATAAATAAATATAACACATACAACACACTCAACAGAACAGACATAGAAATTAAAGTTTGGGGAGCATGATGAAGAAGGAAATTGAAATGTCTGGACAATGAAAACAGTCAGACAGTCTTCTGTAAGTCAGACAGTCACTGACAGTCAGACTTCTACAAGCAGGTAGAAAAACAAAGCTGGTAGTGGTAAGAGAATTGAGGAGAGAAGAGGACATGGAAGAGCATGCCTCATTTACTTCATCCAAACCAATAGCAGCAAGATAGAATGTAGACTGAGTGGCTCACAGCATGGTATATTAAAACAAAATGCAAAACATGCCCTCCCAAATTAAAACCAAAACTAAGAAACAAATGCACTCGGCAACGACTTCATAAATGAGCTTAATAAATGTCATCAAAATGTATGTGGCACATATTAGGGACTATCCATGGCACTTTCACTGGAACAGTACAATAGCTTTAATGAGTACTGTGTTATGAGTAACTGGGCTCAAAACAGGACCAGTGATGCAAAGAATCAGGTATTTGTTGTTAATGAAGGTGATACAAGAAAACTTTACTGTATTGTAAGACGTGTTTTGAAGGAAAACTCTGGGGACAGAAGAACATCAATGAAGGTGTGAATATGGAGACAATATGGCAGCACAAGGGCTGGTAAAGACGAAATACACATCGTCATGATAACAGTACAAATGAGAAAAGAAGAGATGTTAACAGTAAAGTCTGCTTTTAAAATGCAACAATCTGATATAACAATGACTCCACAAAAAGATGAAAAAAAAGAAAGCCTACAATACTACTGTTTTATTTTGTACTTCCTGCAAAGAAGTTAGTGCGTGAGTCACAAAAACCAATGGAGAGACAAAACGCTATTTTCTCTCCTCTTTGAGATTGGGGGCTCATATATAAATATACACACAGATATATATATATACACACACACATAGACAGATGAATATATATCTATATGCATATATGTGTGTGTATATACAGAGAAAGATAGACAAAGATGTTATCTTCCTGTGTTCTTGGCAAGGAATTAGTCCTGAAGTTAGAAGGAGTGGAGGTAGGATTGAGGTTGGAAGGAAAGGTAACGAAGAGGGCATACCGCTTTCGGCTTCTGCAAACGACAAGAAAAAAATTGCAAATCAAACACTTTGATCAGAAATCAACTGATACCAAAGCAAAAGCAAAAAAACCCCTTTATTTAAAAGTCTTCAAGGCTCAAAGGTTTTTCTGCTGAGAATGAGAACAAATATATGGATAGACAAAGAGCAAATTTAACAAGAGGAGTAAACATGGAGTGCAGGAGGGAAGAATCCTGGTTAGGCTTTCCTTTTTGCTTATTCATGTGGAGGAAAAAATAATAAAGGCGAAAAAGGAAGGCAAAAACATTTCTAAAAGGAATTTCATATAAAGGGTTTGAATGTCTGCATTTTGAACTGATATTTTTTTGCTATCTATTTAGTAAGCTTTGTTGGGACATTTTCAGATTGATGTTCTCCATGTTCCTTTAGCATTTTTTCTACATGAGAAACAAAACCACTCTACAAATGAACCAAGAAAGACCATTTTTTTAAGCTAAAGTAATCTCAGAGAAACAAAAAGGTATTTAAGAAGTGCTTCCTGCTCTTAATAACTGCTTATAATATTCCCAGATACCAATTGGATATCAAGGAATGGCTAACTCACACTGTGATCTGGAACTGCTGAAGTGCAAACCTCAATAGCTCATTAGAAACCCATTAAATTCAGTAATGTTTTCTGAACTCAAAGGTTTCTTGGATAAGTGAGCAGTAATTTAACCATTATTAAATATACAAACGTAAAGGTAGTAGAAAAGCTAATCATGCCTATTTTAATTAATCTTTAAGATAACTTGATGAGAAAGAGTCGCCTAAAAGATAAGCACACTGTAGGTACTTCACTGATTATTTGAAAATGAGTTTGTTTTTATCATATCTACATTACCTATATTTGTGCTTACTGTTTTGTGTAGCTTTATTAGGATTCAGAAAAAAAAGAAGAAAACCCAGCTGCAAGCAGGAATCTCAGCCACTGCTAACTTACACATTAATATTAGCTTGGGTAGCATTCTGATGATATATAACTACTATTAAGCTTAAATTCCCTATGGTATTTTTAACAGCAATTGGCTGAAAATCAGAAAGTTTTAGAAAACTGGCATTTGGGAGACTGCCTGGGTGAAAAAAAATAGAAAAAAAGGGAAAAAAAAGCACAGGTAAATGAGTATTTATGCTATTCTACATGTAATGAAGACATTAACATAGTCAATGAAAAGTCTGCCATTGACTCAAAATGGTATTAGTATATATCCTTAACACTGAGATGAAAATTTGAAGACGGGATTAGGAAACCTAGAATGCCCTCACATTACTACTTTTGAGAGCTGCACACACTCCTGAATTCATTTTGTGCTGATTTAGGTCTGAGTGCAAAGTGATGAAAGAAGATGAAGCTAAATTTAAAAGGCAACTCCTTGTGCAAGTGAAAAAATCAGATACATAATTTACTCACACAGATATTCTGAGTAGTAACAAAAATTAAACTGGTGGGAGTAAGATCTTCTCATCCCTTAGGCAAAAACAATGCTTTGAAAATTTCCTCTGCTCCTGAAAATACTGACCCTAGACCTGCCTCAGCTATTGCAGGAAATGCTAGCTTTTAATAAAAGGTTCGCACCTAGATAATATTCTAAATTCGTATTTATATGAATCATTGTTGCTCTAAATTTTAAACAATGAAAAACCTACAAAGAGTTTTACAAAATATGAATCTAAGCTATAATAAAATAAATTAGCACGTATCTACTGCTGGTCACACTCACAGCATGAAAGCTAAAAGGGTACTATAATCAGTTCTCCCTTCACCTTTATGAAGAATTACCAACAAAGAACTTAAAATATGAAGTAGAAAAAAATATTTCCAAAGTCAACATCAATATACATAACTGGCAAAAGACATATCTATCTTTTTCAAAGACAGCTTGCACCTGTATACCATACTATTCCAAATTTTATCTTAGCTCCCCATCTTCTCATTTAATAAAGTGCAAGGAAATACAAGTATACCTAAGAAGTGAGAAATTCAACTTTTGTTCCACTACCTATTTAGACTAAAAGGTTCCACCTCAGAAAACCACAAGTATGTAATTAAGATATTTGGGTTGAAGAGCACAGGAACAGGTAGAACAGCAAATGTATGCTACTACTTGTAGCACAGTGATACACCAGTGACTGTAAAATTATCAGTGGTTAATAAAGTCAGCAGATATTACTGTGGATCAGTCTTATAAAAAATGTGAGTATCTAGCTTACATGTTCTCCTCTTGTTACATTGTATTCACAAATCCAGCTGTTAACATCCCTTTTTTAGTATTGTTTTCCTCAATTCTTAGGCTCTTTTTCTCTACCAATTAATTAGTTGTGAACTGTTACCTGCGCAGCTTTAAGTAAGATGGAATATAAGACTGTATCACATTGAGTAATCACAAATTACTTTTTGTGGGATCCTCTGCATCACCTTGTGATTAATAACTCAATCCAACTTCCACTGAAGTTAGTGCAAAGACTGATATGGAAGCCATGAATTATCTGTTATTACTGAAAAAGACTGTAATATTAGCGCTTATGCAAGTAAATGACAATTGAAGTAATGACAACTTAATGTTGGGCAATACGTTTTAGGAAAAAAAAAAAAACAAAACAGAAACCCAATATTTTCTAAAACTGAAATACAAAATCTGGCAAATAGTTCAACTGTTGTTACTATTCTATTTTAATTTTCTAGAAAGATATTAAACTGTTCAGAGACAAAACAATAAAAAATTTGCTTTACATTAGCTAATGTGGAGTGCTTTAAGAGTGCCCGAGAGCTGGAAATGTAAAAAAAAAATCCTAATATTTAAAAAAAAAAATCAGCATACTGTGGACAAAAATTATATGCAATAGCACATACACCACTTCACATATAACTTTAACATAGGAACAAATCAAGCAAAACCAATGATAAGGCGTGGAAATACTCTTGCAAGTAGTTGTAACATGGTATTGCATTGCAACACTTGTTCCACATAGGTTTTATTTTTAATAAAGAAAAAATATAACGTTTAATAATAAACATTAAAATGAACTTTCAAAACCTCAGAAATTGTGGCATGAGCTCAAATGACAAAATTGGTCTTCCTATGACAAGAAACCAATTGCAAGAAACAACTTTTAGGTAATTTCTGGCAAAAATAAGATGAACTAATATGTATATTTCCAGACTTACTAGAGTAGTACAGAATATAGTTTTTGACAGAAAAGAATAAAATTCGGTTAAGAGAAAGCACTATCACATTTTTATTATATGCCCCTCCATATTTTGCAGACCAAATTTATAACATTTTTTTTAATACAAAAATCAATGTTGTGTAAAGCACCAATGCACAAGCTGACAGAAGACTGACTCCAGTGTTCACCTGGATTTTTATGCATCTTTATATAAAAAACCTGCAAGAAATGCTTCTTTTCTTGTCTGTGAATCAGTACTAATAATAATGAATTTTTTTTTATTTGGTTGAGGAAAGAGGTCAGCCAGTTGCTAATTTCAAGCTAATTTAATCTTTTCTGATTTCATGATGTTATTAAAATACGCACATCTTTGTCAGAACATACCATATAAATATTGTTTATCTGATGTCTTTTTATCTTGTTTCCTATCTAAATTGATTCTTCCAAACTCATTCAAATGAAATTATTATTTTAAGAATACACATAGCCATAACAAGTTTTGATCTCACATCTATTTTCCACTTTTTGATTTTCCGCAAAATAAACAACTGGACCTCCAATTAAAACTGATACACTATGAACAAAAACATCAAAGATTTTGTTTAAGTAAAAATGAATTGCACTTCTGGAAATGGGACTATCACTGTTCCCCCACCTTCTACTGAATGTGCTGACTTGAATTACTTTTGGAGAAGAGGAATAGGGAAGAAATAGAAGCTTTTCAGTGCTATGTGAAATGGTACAACATAATGGCATGCTAACAATACTATAAAATGTTTCAAAGGTATAAGTACAGCCATGTACATTCTGAAAAAAAAAGCAGGCAAAATTCTTGACAGTGCATTCCAGAAACATTTGTAGGCATCTAACATACCTGCTTTCTCGTTTTTCCGACTTGTATTCTATGGCTATCATTAACAGCTTTAGTTTCGCAAACACCAGTCTGCAGGAAAAGAAGCAGCCAAAAGTCAGTCCTTTTTCACAACAAACATCACGTATGTAGAGATCACTTCAGGATACATATTTTCTCTGAGAACTTACACTACAATATTTTCCTTTTTTTCAGTTAGGTATACACAGAACATATATTAAGGTCTTTCTGCTTTGAAGATATCGAACACATTATTTTCCTAAAAATATAAACTGACAAGTGTTGTAGTCTCAGATATAAGAGCCAACACACTATGTTACTAAGTCTAGCCAATAATAACAAAGGTCATAATACACAACATAAAATTGCACTAGGCTATAGCTTTGCGCGTGTTGAGGAATATTTTCAAATCTTTGCTGGAATTCAGCCATATGTTGACTGTAGAGTGCGCTCTTTAGAAGATAGGTACATACTGAAGTAAAATAAGAGTACTATATTAGTAAGTCAATAATGCTCACTACTGCCACAGATGAAGAGCATGACTAGAAGCAATCTCTGACCAATATATGGGAAATATATTCTGATGCTGTAATAAGCACTTTGCAGTTGTAGAAGTCTGTGCAAATGACTATTTATTAAAAGAACTCAAGCATGATACTCACAGACTTGCAGAACTGTGATGCAGCACACCACCATTTGCTTTAAGCTAACAGACAATGTGAGAATAAACAAGAAACTAATCATCTTTTTTTAAACAACTAGAAACCATTTTCCAATTTTGTCATTGAATTGTATGCAAACTCAATGCTTCCTGTTCCACATATTTGACACAAATTACTCTAGGGCTCACCTTTCTATAGATGGTGTCTTTATATCATACACTAACTTTTCCAGTGTTCAGTGCTTCTCTATGAACTTCCTTGCTTCTGTGTTATTATTTTTGCATATATTTCAACAATATTTATATTTTTATGCAAATTGAGCAATATTCTGCACACTTTGCATCAAACACATGCTTTGCAGAAAACAAGGAAACAGCTGCTGAATTGAACTATTCAATTTCTATATCAGATTTCATAAATCGCTGTGATCAGGTAATTTCTGCTATTTCTTCAGAATATTTCTTCAGGACTTCTGCAAAGCATTTGACACCATCCCACACAATATCTTTGTCTCTAAACTGGAGAGACATGAATTTGATGGATGGACTACCCGGTGGATAAAGAACTGGCTGGATAGCCGCACACAGAGTTGTGGTCAACAGCACAACGTCCAATTGGAGATGGGTAACGAGTGGTGTCCCTCAGGGGTTGGTGTTGGGACTGATCCCATTCAACACTTTTGTTGGCAACATGGACAGTGGGATTGAGTGCACACTCAGCAAGTTTGCCGATAACACCAAGATGCGTGGCTCAGTTGATGCACTGGAGGGAAAAAAATGCCATCAGAGGCACCTTGACATGCTTGAGAGGTGGGCCAATTCCAGCCTTATGAAGCTCAACCAAGCCAAGTGCAAGGTCCTACACCTGGGTCGGGGCAATCCTGTGCACAGCTACAGGTTGGGCAGAGAAATGATTCACAGCAGCCCTGTGGAAAAGACTTGGGGGTGTTGGTCGATGAGAAACTTAACATGAGCCAGCAGTGTGTGCCCGCAGCCCAGAAAGCCAACCGCATCCTGGGCTGTATCAAAAGGAGAGTGACCAGCAGGACAAAGGAGGTGATCCTGCCCCTCTACTCTGCTCTTGTGAGACCTCACTTGGAGTATTGTGTGCAGATCTGGTGTCCTCAACATAAGAACATGGAGCTGTTGGAACAAGTCTAGAGGAGGACCATGACAGTACCTCCGGTACTCCAGCCAATGTCAGAAATGGGCAGAAAAATTCCTGATAGTTACTGAATTCTCAATTAGCTCATCACATCCTACAAATCTCAGGCTCAGCTAATTTCCAATCACACAAAACTGGCAAATGTATGGGCACCTTCTGTTTTCAACCTACAGCTGGGTTCTTCCGGATGATGAGCACTCATGTATTGCTCAGGCAGGAAAAAAAAAAAAGTAAATACTCCAATAGTAGAATTCCATAGAATTATTAAAAAAGAAAAAAAAAAGGTAAGCACTGATATAAGTGGTTATCTGATCAAGTGTAAAATGATACGTTTGTTAGCAAGATTTTAGGGAGTCTTGTTAAAATACTTGAGATGTATTTTACAGGTGTCTTACTATATAGTTACAAGCACTTCCACAGCTGCATAAGAATTTCTGGATCTTAAGTATGATATGGAAGAGCAGATGACAACAGAAATAAAGGGGATCAGAAATTAGAGTTGCTAAGCAATGGAAAGCCAGTGGCCAAAATCTATCACATGCATAATACAGAAGGCACTGACGGTATTGCTAAAAGTACTGGAAAATTTGCTCAAAAAGAGTACTTAACTACTATTACAGTTATTTCCACTTATAATATTGCTTATATTAGATGACTGTTGACTTATTATTTACACCTCAGAAAGACAGCAAAAAATTTCAGCATTCTTTGAAAGGATAAGATACCCTAACAGGCCAGCTCAGAAATACAGAAGAATGAAAAAAATGCAGCTAAGCCATGTGTGTGTAATCATGCAGATGTTTCTAGATCTGTGATTGCTGTGTATCTTACATTGATGTAGAGCAGAAATAACTCTACTAAAATCATGGAATCATTAACTTAATGGAAAGCGAACAATAGCAATGAGGAGTTTAGTTTACTAGATAGGATTTAGATTTAACTAAGCATACAGTTCAATGTCAGCTTAGAATTTTAACCATAATCTCAGCTGTGAAGACACACAGAGGTTAGTACATATTCAGGGTATGTTTTCCAGTCTATTCCCATCTGGCCAGTAAAATGAAACACAATTAAATTTTTTATTTTACATGTTATGAATCACTGGCTACAGATTAATACTCATTGCAAGGCTCAGTGCATGAAAAATATTGTTCATGCTTACTGCCAAAACACTGAAGAATGTAATTTTTAATTTCTTTAGTCAGTCAAGAACCAACAAATATATTGGGGAGATATTTGAAACTGATGAAAAGTACTACATACAAACAATGCCTAAAGCACCTACGTGGCAACACTTTCAATGCACTTTAGTACGTCAGTAAACATTCCCTCTGATGTATCTGAATGCAATATACAAGCTTTGATCTCTTCTCTTTTGCTTTGCTAAATCATGATATGAGGCTATTTATTCTTTGAAGGCTCATCATGGGAAAAAAGTTCTTGTCCCCCAGGCTTTAATGATCTTCTAGCTGAAGGTTACAATATACTAGCTTCCTGCCTCCAACAGGGTAACAGATGATGAAGGCGGAGGGGATGGAAGCTGGCAGCCCTGTCATGTGCAGAAGCTGAGAATGTGGCATGGGTCTTTTAAGCACTTATTCTATAGACCTAACAAAGTTTTTGGCAATAATTTTCTTGTGAATGCCTGCACATGTGTGTAGTTGATCACACTATGTTGTTCTTCACTTCTTCTGGAAATTGAACAGCCAGTTTTTACAGTAATGAAAATACCTATGCACCAAACTCATTAATATGCAATATCACATTACATTTCCAATGTGCTTTAATTAATCTGATTTTAATAGAGTTATTAAACTGTTGGGAAATTCAAGATCTTTTTCTTTAATTTAAACTAGGAAACACAGTTGAGCCTCCAAATAATTGAATGCTTGATGAGAGTTTCAAAGTTTAGACATGCTTCTATATCTCAATAAAAACCCTTTCTTTATCAATTATTTTATCTCAGCTCTACCAGCACAGTTAAATGTATGTCAGCTATATATCAAACACAGTCTCAGTGGCATGTTTCCAAGAACTTTTACAGAAACTCAGCTATGCTTGATAACGGTTTTGCATGAAGACTTAGGTTTTCATGATTGTAGTTACTACAAACAGCACAAATTACCATTTTTCTGAATATAATACAAATTTATAGAATACATTATGAGATTTTCTGTTTCAAGCTATTCAGACAAAGTTTAGTACTTACAGTGATGAACATTTTCTCTCAATAACCTACTAACAGTCTGGTTGACATAGTGGAGAGATGGATTGTGAGCATGCTTATTTTACTAGCAAATTAAGAATGGGCTCTGTCATAGCTACATCCCAGAAAAAGATTTTTAAATGGGTAATATTTGCCTAACAGTTGTCTCTCCCTCATTCTTACATCTCATATGTTTCTGCTACTGTACATATCAGAAAAGGTGAGAAAAGTGCGAGGAGTTAAAGCAAAATCATTCTCCTTTACATAAGAGATATCTTACTTCTTCCTTTATTTCCTCCTCTAAGAACAAAGTTTGCATGAGTGTTTCTATTACCTAGTTAGACACCAAACACTTCAGAGTGGGGTCTGTTTCTTTTTAAGCATTTGAACAGTCCCTAAGCAAAGCTATCCACAATCCTTGTGACGTTATGATACAGCTGTAAAGCCGGTAGACATTGTCTATTTAGATCTTAGAAAAGCATTTGATACTGTCCCCACATCATTCTTCTGGAGAAACTGGCTGCTCATGGCCTGGATGGATGCATTCGCCAGTGGGTAAAAAACCTGGCTGGATGGCCAAGCCCAAAGACTGGTGGTAAATGGTGTCACATCTAGTTGGGAACTGGTCACAAGCAGTGCTCCTCAGGAGCCAGTTTTAATACATTTACTGACGATCTGGATGAGGGGGTCAAGTGCACTCTCAGTAAATTTGCAGGCAACACCAAGTTGGCTGGGAGTGTTGATCTGCTGAAGGACCGGGAAGGCTCCGCAGAGGGATCCGGACAGGCTGGATCAATGGGCTGTAGCCAGTGGTATGAGGTTCAACAAGGCCAAGTGCCAGGTCCTGCCCTTGGGCCACAGCAACCCCATGCAGCACTCCAGGCTTGGGGAAGAGTGGCTGGAAAGCTGCTTAGCTGAAAAGTACCTGGGGGTTCTGACTGTTGACAGCTGAACATGAGCCAGCTTGTGCCCAGGCAGCCAAGAAGGCCAGCAGCATCCTGGCCTTTATGAGAAATGATGTGGCCAGCAGGACCACAAGAAGTAATAGTCCCCCTGTATTCAGCACTGGTGAGGCCGCAACTCGAATCCTGCGTTCAGTTCTGGGACCCTCACTACAAGAGATATTTTGAGATACTGGAACAGGTCCAGAGAAGGCAAACAAAGCTGGTGAAGGGTCTAGAGCACAACTCTTATGAGAAACAGCTGAAGGAACTGGGGTTGTTTAGCCTGGAGAAGGCTCAGGGGGACCTTATTTATCTCTACAACTACCTGAAAGGAGGACGGAGGGAGGATGTGGCTGATCTCTCCTCCCAAGTAACAAACAATAGGACAAGAGGTAATGGCCTCAAGCTGCACCAGGGGAGATTTATACTGGATATTAGGAAAAATTTCTTCACCAAGAGGGTTATCAAGAATTGGAACAGGCTGCCCAGAGAAGTGGTGGAATCACTATCCCTGTAAGTGCTCAAAAACCATGAAGATGAGGCTTTCAGTGACATAGTTTAGTGGTGGAGTTGGTAGTCCTGAGGTAATGGCTGGACGGGATCTGAAAAGTCTTTTCAAACCTAGCTCATTCTATGATTCCGTGAAATATGACTGTGCTAAACTATTTTGGACCACGTTTGTGGATCCATAGAAATTATCATAGAAATCTTGTGCATACATATCTCTTATTCACAGAATCATTCTAGGACAAATACGAAGATGTCATCTCTAGGAATAAAGTTGTAGCACGGCTTATGCCATGCTTACATATGCTTATATACTATATCCTCCAAAACCTCCTTTTTCATTGCAGAATACATTTATTCTTTCTGACATATTTCACTTGTTAAAAGTGGTTTGCAAGCAGTCCCACAGAGCTCTGAATGCCAGACTACTTATATGACTCTGCTGCATCTGTTTGAATTAACGAATAGTTTCCTTTGAATGGGACAAAAGATAGGACTGTGACACTGACAACCACTATTCAAAAATGGAATAATTAGAAGAAATGATAAGACAGAATTTATGAGTAAATAACTCAATTTAAATGGATTGCTGATGAATTTGTTGATTTTTTTTCACTGAAAACATTTATGCTTTCATTTGCAATCACTTAATTTTAAATCTCTTTTGAAAACAGGCCTTACAATGTTTAGAATACTTCCAAGCAGTGATTGCTTTAATGTTTATTTTATTGGATCCCATCTGATGTAACAACATTAGGACTGCAGCAAAGTGAAAAGGTATCCTGCAGAAACCTTAGATTTCACTTGAGAGAAGGCAAATACTTATGTATATTAATACGCATTTTTACTTACTCACACACTGCAGGGAAGGACAAACCCACAAAGGCACTAGACAGATATTCTGTATACATTTCATTTGCAACTCCTTCCAGGTAGTATTTCTGCCATGTATCCTCCTCAATCTACAACAAAAAAAAAAAAACAGATGCAGACTTGTGAGTAAAACCAAAAGCCTTCTTTAAAATTTACAAACAACTGCTTAAACATGAATCATCAGATTTTAATAATTAAGTCAGTAGACTGTTATGGCAATTAATATTATTTTTTCTACAGGATTTCCTGGAATGCCAGGAAAAAAACAGTCTATGTAGTCTGTAAACTAAGTATCCTATTTAAAAACAATACACTCCATTCTTGTCAAGCATATTCAGCACGAGGTGAAATAAAGTTATAGACAGCTTGAGGAAAAAAGTTTCCCCATCTTCTCTTTCTGAAAATTCTCTGGTGCAATTGCTGCATTATGAAGTTATTTACATTTAAAACTGTTTTTTTTTTTTCTTCTCTGCAGCTATAACTATCAAGGAAATATGAGAAAAAATATTGAAAGAATTTCTTCAATGGTCATTAGTGCTTTAGAACAGATCACAAAAACATTTATCTTGTAATTTAACCATTTCTAATAGCTACATTTTATTCTTTGAAAAACAAAACCAAACAAACAAGCAAAAAAATCAAAATCTACCAAACCAAGAAACTATTAGTTCCACTGTTTAGGTAGCCCCATCATGGTCTTCATCATACAGAGCAGAAAATGAGACAGCATTGAGTTTAGACAGAATGAAAAGAGTATATTTTTAAAAGCTAATGGTAGAGTTTTGCAAGCTATCTGAAGGGCTGAAGTACCAAATCCCAACTGATTTCAGAAGGACACAGATAAATATATATATCTTAAACATTTCACAACTTCTCTGTTTCTGATATCTCCAGCCTTTCCCAAAGCTCAGCTTCCATTGTATAAAGAGATGACGATGCTAATGAATATCCATTCTCATGAATTACTGTAGGTGAGGCTCAAGTGCTCTAATCTACACTGCTGATCTTTCTTGTCTAAAGTCCTAGAGTGAGTGTAATGTCAACCAGTTAAGTATGAGCCACATTATTTTTTTTCCACTACACAGAAAACTCAGCATTTTAGAAATTCTTATCAAACAATTCAGACCAGTACAATAAACAACTTATTACTTTAAAACTTATTTTAAAATTAAAAAAAAAAACCTATAAAGTAATAAGCGTGCTTCCTCCTGGCTTTCCGTGCCATTCCTCACTGGCAGAGCATGAGACTGAAAAGTCCTTGATCAGAATAAGCATTACTTAGCAACAACTAAAAACATCGGTACGTTATCAGCACTGTTCTCAGACTAAATTTGAAAACAGAGCACTGCACCAGCTACTGGAAAAAAGTAACTGCTACAGGCGAACCGAGGAGAATCCACTTTGTCAAATGCCTTTGATAACATTCAGTCAGTGATTTTAATGGTATGAAATGCCTTACAGCAACAAAACTTAGGCCTGTATGTTCTTTCTGGTAAAAGCATTATGGTATGTTAGGAGGGGTGTGGGGTTTGTTGTGAATGTATATTCCAAACAGCAGTGTAACCGTATGTCTCTGTCAGTATTCAAGAAAATAAATTAATACTTGGGAAGTAAGTGCCCTGGCTAAAAGTGTCCAAAATAATTTTTCAGATATTCAGCAATAAATTGAGAAAAGCATCTCTAAGCAACAATTTATCTTTGCCTGTTGTGTCAGACTCCAGCTGGTTTAAAACAGTATTAAACCAGCTGTAGTTTAAAACAGTGTTGAAGCAACAGCTGGTTTAAAACAGTATTAAAGCAACAGGTTCCTGCATAACAAGGAAATCTCACCATGTAAATTCGAAAAAGGATAAAAATTTAAGATGGGAAAAGCAAAGCACATATGCTAATCACCAGACAGTTCAGGTCTGTGACCAATAATATACTCTATGAATTTATAATGTATCCAGCAACTGGCTTCTGCCTCTTATATTTAAAAAAAGAACACAAGCCTACACAGATATCACTCAAGACTTTCTTATGGATATTAATTCTATTTTTCCTTTAACTGTTTTGTTTATATTGTTGTTTCAGTATTTGTACTTATTCTACTCTAAATTATGCTTCCAAACAAAGTATAATCAGATGAAAACGTTAAGTGTTTAACAAAACTTTCAAGCTAAATAATTTAAATTTTTAATTTTAAATTAAAACTTCAGCAGCTTTTAAAATCTTATACGCTTTATGAAATAACGTCATATGAGTACAAGCTGTAAAAGTAAACTACATTTAACATAAAAAAGCTGTAACAGTTATAGAGTCCAATTAATTCCCCAAGGGTCTAGAATATATTTTTTCTTGTTCTTTCTTATACATTTTTATTAAGTACTTTATATTTTCTAAAAATTTTAAGTTATAGTTCTGTATTCCATATTCCTATTCCAGTTCCAAATCTTGAAGCCCAGAAAATGTCATAAAATAAGGATTCTACAGAAATGCAGTGATGCTCCTCTTCTAATCCTTTTCTTCTTGGAGAGCTCCCTTTGTTCCCACTTCCCCTGCCTGCAGTTCCATAAACCTCTGCCCTTGACTCTGCCTCTTTATTTCTCTTCTCTACCATATCTTCACCTAACATCACCCACAATACCAACAGAACTGTTTCTCTAGGCTAATGTCCTGTATATCTTGCTATTTCTTTCTTAACTCTTTTATCCAAATGGAAATATTAGCCTGCCTTACTGACATGTACCAGAGGATGTAGAGCCACCAACTGACAGTGCCTTCACTGATAGAGTTCTTTTTCTTACTTCCCCATCAGCAGTGTTTCCACCTCCTCTTTCAGGCTCATAATGTGGTTATCTTCTTTGCCTGCTTCAACCCAGTAATTTATTCTATGCTCAAATTGTACAGACCCCTTGTCTTCCTGCTAATCAGGATAAGCTGCAAAAAAAAAAAAAAAAAGAACTCTAAATCATGTTAGAAGAAAATTCCCCTTTAAAAGCTTTAATAGACAGCAAGACCAATTCCATGCCTAACTAGCATTTTACGGATAGCCAGCACCAAAAAAGTGAGCGACGCAGTACATACGAAGCCCACTGAGCAAAACTGGAATTATATTATCCATTACCAAGAAATAAAGCAACAGCCACATTAAAAGGCTTCAAAAAGGGAATTAGAGCTTAGCCTTTATGATGGCAGAAGTTCATTGTCCTACCAGCATATATAAATGCTACAGCCCTGCTGATTGTCTAAGTGAAAGAAGCATTTTCATACCACGTCCATATATGGCTTGTATTGAAACACAATAATCATAATAATGCTGAGCTTTTGAATTCTTTAAAAACCTGAAACTACCTCTTCCCTGTAATAGCCCAGTCCACAGCTTGTTTAAATCACTCAAACCACCCCTACCAATGCTGACATGTTTAGCCCATTGTCTGGACAGCACAAAGCAGAAAGAAACAACAGTGTATTTTGAAATAATGAGTTCAGTTAGAAAAAATAAAAAATAAATTTTAGATTATATCATTAACATGTGATAATGTTATATTTAAATAAAATTAATTATATTGCTATATCACATTATTAAATATTACTATTTCTTTTATATGATATGTTATAGCATAACGTAACTTTCATTGGTATTTGGTGTGACATAAATCTCTCTGGGGAAAAAAGAACCCAATATTAAAAAATTTGAATTCCACAGCTATTTTGACACGACTTGCATAGTAGTTTATGTAAGTCTTCATTGTTATACTACAGCCTGAGTATTTATTTGGGATTCAGCAATCTTTTCCCCACATTACACTAGTCAAAAGGCACCCTTTTCAAAAGAACGCAAGAATTGGAAACTTTTTAAGAAACCAGTGAAATATAAATTATAATGAATTTATTTCTTTTACATTTCCTCCTCGTGTTGATAGGCTGCCAAGTAAGCAGTTACTTTAGTTCTGAAGAAGTAAACAACTGCAAGAATAAACTGCAATATGGAGATGTTCCAAATCATACACTCCCTGACAAGTGGGCTGCAAACAATCAAGAGAAATTTCTTCCATAGAAATTGTTTCACCATTCAGAGATCATGTGGGATGCTAAAAGGGATTTGCACTGTGCTATTCTCCACCACACACAGAGAAATATCACATTTTTTATAAGCCTCTTATTTTTGTAAAACTTGCAAATGTTGCTGATCAGCAACTCTTTATATACAGAAAACAGATAAAATGCAGGCTTGGTAACAAATAAGAGTAATGATAGCAAGGACATGTCTGTAACTGACAGCCTATTTTGTGGATTTTTCTTAGATTGGCACCATCTGAAATATACAAATACATTGTCTTTCTCCTTTCCACTTCTGTTGCTTTCTTTTCTTTAGGTAGATGGGGTTTATTTGGAGGAAGGAACTGCAGATCAGATCTATAGTTAAGTGTCCATCCTTAGTCAAGGACCGAGAAAGAACTGGAAAAAACCCAGTCATTCAGTAAGCACTGATCAAGCTTCATAGATAATGGTTAATGTTAAATTAACCCTAATTAAGTGTTTGAAATGTTTAAGATCTATTAGGATACCATGAAATGCTGATTAATGAATTTAAAGAATTGCTGATATATGAGATGCTATAAAATGTCATTATAAGATAATGATGAAAATAATGGACTAAAGATGATCTTTGCATTTATCTCCATTTGAACGATGACATTTTCGCTGTGATTTCAAAGAAAGAGATCATCACCTGTCTGGTATTTTTTGAAAAAGAATACCTGCTGTTCTCCTAGAAATGGAAAGATCATAAGGAATCTCTGATGTTCAGTATTTCTTTCCTTAAGTCTTGCAAGTTTCCCCGAGTTTTAACAGAGTAAGGTTTCACGGATAAAAATATCCATTTCTCCCATCATCTATGTCAGCAAAGTACTAATTTCAAAGTCCTTAAAGTGAGGAAAAAATGCTTTAGGACTTACTGTGTTCTTGACTACTTTAAGCCTTTTTGATGATATTATACAAACTCTGCTGCTGCAGTTAACCTCAAGAACTGAAGCCCTAAACAGATCGGATTATTTTCATTTATTGGAGTGATTGATGTCCAGTCTGTCTCTGGGTTTACTGGTATTTATCTATACATTAAGAGCAAGTTGCCAAAACTTTTTAACCAGCTGTTAATGTAGAGATTAAGTAATTTGTCCACATGCATTTACAAAATGGATGTTTCACATGTCAGTTGCCTGAAAACAATGGGGAAGAGTTAAATGCTATGTAAACTTCATAGAACCAAAAAAGAGCTAAATTTGGGTGAGTTTGTTTCAAGATGCTACTAATCAAGTTTATCACAAATGTCATTCATTAGATCTATGAACATTATTTATCTGGTTAGTGACATCTATACCTTGCTTTTAGTCTACCTGAAAATATTATTGTGCTCAAAAAGACGAAAACAATCTTGATTTAAGTTGAATAATGAAGAAAACCCACAGTAGTTTCAATTTTATGTCTATAAAGACAAAGGGCAATAAAAATTTAAGTTATACAAATCACAGCTAGGAATAAAGGTAAAGAGAGTTTAGGTAACTGCTGGACCTCACACAGAATGCGCCATACCACCACAGTGACTTGAATCGATATCTTTTAAGTTCCTCTCCAGTACTGTAAGCCCATTATTATCTTTTCCTGACTATGTTGTGAAAAAAGGAAAACAAGTGAAAATGCAGGCCTTCCATGTGAGGAAAAGGAGACCTGACTATCCTGGACAAGGAGAAAACTGAGGTACTCAAATTTTTTGACTTGGTCTCCATCATCAACTGCTCCAGCCACACTGTCCAAGTCACAGAAGACAAAGGCAGGGACTGAGAGAATAAAGAAACACCCACAATAGTAGAAGATCAGGTTCGGGACCATCTAAGAAACCTGAAGATACACAGGTCCATGGAACCTGATAAGATGCATCCACAGGTCCTGAGGGAAATGGTGGATGAAGTTGCCAAGACATTATCCATCATATTTGAGAAGTTGTGGCAGTTCAGTGAAGTCCCTACTGACTTAACAAGGGGAAACAAAGCTCATTTTTAAAAAGGGAAGAAAGGAAAACCTGGGGAACTATAGGTCAGTGAGTCTCACCTCAATGCCCAGCAAGATCATGGAGCAGATCCTCCTGGAAATTATGATAGGGCACACAGAATATAAGGAGGTGATTAGTGACAGCCGACATGGCTTCCCTAAGGGAAAATTGTGCCTGACAAATTTTGTGGCCTTCTACAATGGGGTTAAAGCATTTGTGGATAACAGAAGAGCAACTCACATCATCTACTTGGACTTGTGCAAAGTTGTTGACACTGTCCCACACAACATCCTTGTCTCTAAACTGAAGAGACATGGGTTTGATGGATGGACCACTCGGTGGATAAGGAATCGCCTGGATGGTCACACTCAAACAGCTGTGGTCAACAGCCCAATGTCCAAGTGGAGACCAGTGACAAGTGGTGTTCCTCAGGATGCGGTATTGGGACCAGCACTGTTTATCATGTTTGTTGGCAACATGGACAGTGGACTGAGTGCACCCTCAGCAAGTTTGCAATGACACCATGCTGTGTGGTACAGTCGGCATGCTGGAGGGAAGGAGTGCCACCCAGAGAGACCTTGACAAGTTTGAGAGGGGGGCCTATGCAAACCTCATGAAGTTCAACAAGGCCAAGTGCAAGGTCCTGTACCTGGATCAGGGCAACCCCAGGCACAAAATACAGTCTGGGAGGAGAACGGATTGAGAGCCATGAAGATGGTCAAACAGGCTGAGAGTGCTGGGGCTGTTCAGCTGGGAGGAAGCTCCAGACATCATAGCAGCCTTCCAGTACCTAACAGGGGCCTACAGGAAATCAGGAGAGGGATTTTTTTACAAGGGCATGTAGGGATAGGCCAAGGGGTAATGGCTTTAAATTAGAAAAGGTAGATTTAAATTAGATTTTAGGAAGAAGTTCTTAAGTGTGAGGGTGGTGAGACACTGGAACATGTTTCTAGTAGAAGCTGTGGATGACCCGTTCCTGTAAATATTCAAGACCAGGATGAACAGGGCCTTGAGCAACGGGTCTAGTAGAAGGTGTCTCTGCCCATGGCACAGGGGATAGAACTAGATGATCCTTACAGTCCCTTCCAACCCAAACCATTCTAAGATTCTACGTTACACTGCAGTTGTGTCTCCTGGAGAGTCATAAAACAAATTACCCATTGATTCAATAGCCTATGTGAAGAATAGATGGAAAATGACATAGTGTATCCCAAGAGAAGAAATCTAATTTTCATCTGTATATTTTTTTTTAAGTCACAATGCTCCTCTACTCTCCTCTATCTGTATATAGATAGAATGTTATTATCAGAAGTTATATTTACATAATATAATCATTTCCTTGTGAGACATGGTGAGAGAGAGATGAAAAAATGATGTACATCTTGCATGCACAATCATTATTATTGCCAGAAAATACCTAAACCCTTAATGTACCCAGCCCTATCCCCTGGCAGTATAATTATCAGGAGTAACATGAAAGAGATTGAGTATATCTGAACCTGATAGTGCTATATAATCTTTTCTGTCAAGATCTAAGTCTCACTATCAAGACAGAGAACTCATGCTAAAGTTCTAGTGTGACATAGGAGCTTTTACTATATTTTGCAAGGTAAAACAGGGAAAGGATGGTGGGATGTCTTTATAAATATTGAGGAAGTAGCAGAATGAAAATTCTTTTAAAGCACAATGAAAGCAGATATAGAGTCTGCTGCCTAGCACTGAATAAGCTTAGTTCATCACTTCAGAGCAAACAAAAAAGAACAGTAGAAATTCCTTGAGAATAATTTCAGATACTTGGAAGATCATCCATTTGATTTTTTAGACATATATTTACTTTCATAAACAACCCTATCTAACTGAATAATAACCTCCTCCCAAAAAACCTACAGTAAATTAATGAGTTAATTCTATTGATTATCTCTTTAGAATAGTACTTGAATATTTTAGTTCTGTTGTTAAAGTGACCTTGCTTTATTCTAATGCCCTACATTTTTTTTTGCTCACCACGTGCATCCCATTATGCAGTATTTTGTCTAAGTGCATGCAATTTGGAAATTCTGAACAGTCTTCCCAAAATTATAAGGTTTGCACCAAAAAATTAAATAAAGTGTTGTGTAAACAACATGAAAGTTGTTACATAGTTCCTTTCAAAAATACATACAAAAATTTACTCTTTAAAGACGCCCATAAGGCCTTGCAGAGAAATGTTTTACAAAAAATACCTAGAAAATAACATCTTCACTGGAGAAATTTTCTTGAGCCCTTCCCAATCTGTTTTCATCTACTTCCATCTAATGCAGAGACTCCTGCCTCCCCCTAGGCTAAGAATGCTTCCAGGGGTTCCTGACGTTTAATCTTACAATTCTCTCCAGCATTGTGGGTATATTTCTACAAACACAGATGCGAATAAAAAGCACGGACAGAATATTCTTCACTGGTGTTTGAAGAGAAGTTGTACATTGAAAGTAATATGTTTTAAACATTTCCTCATATTCACCTATAGTGTCCTGTCAGTCCACCCAAATTTCTTGCATGAATGTCTGGTTTTATTATGCATTTAGATATGGATAGCAAAATCTGACAGATAAGTAATTGCCTGAAAGCAGTTCACACATTCTTAGCAAAGTGAAGCTTCTTAGATTTACATACTTAATTAAATTTTCTTAAGTATTACAAATTATCAACTACCTCTTCACTCAGTTCCATTTTCTGCTTAAATCAAAGCATTATATAAATTTTTTTACTCGGCAAACTATTCCCACAGTTCTCTCTGCAAGAATGTTTTTTAAAATTGGTGTGAAAAGAGTATGTTTTATAAGTAGGTAAGCACCTGACTGATGTAAATCTGTATGGCTTTATTATGTCTCTCTTTCAGCCTGGACTGGAAGTAATGTAGTGGGAGAAGCGGGCATTGCGTATGTATGGGTGTGAGCAACAGCTGCCAAAAAAGCCCACAAAACATTCCAGCTCTCAAATTAGCTTAGAGGAGAATTGAGACTGCTCTAGATTATTTTTCAGATCTAGAATGAGGTGTACTGTCTTATCAACAGAGCAAAGACAAAAGTAATTGGTCTGCGGACTTCTGTTACACCTGAGGATCACATTTCACATTTTATTAATTTACACAACAATACTAACTCATATTGGCTTGCATGTTTGTATGTAGGGACAATTCGACCACCTCTGCCTTTTATTCCATTTACTTACATTTTGCAGTGTTTTTCATATGGGTAGACTTCTGGTATACATCTGCTAATCCAAACAATACGGAAATTGCAGCACAGTATTATATGTATGACTTTTTCTAAGACTATGCAAATAATGAGTTTCAATTCTTTTATTAATATAATAACTGTGCTATAAAAAGACTGGACTATTGAAATACAGTTTACAAGTGTAAAGGTTCTTTTTCCTTAACATATCATTTGTTGTGCAATCTACCTTTCTTCCTTTGAGTATCTACAGAACCTTAATCTTTTTGAGCTGATTTCCTTTTTGCTCAGTTTGGTGCCAAAGAGAACATAAAAGATTCCATATGAGACTATAACGCTAAAACCAAAAGGAAAATATTAGGAACAAATATAATATTTTGAGGTTTCTTAGTTTGTTTTACCCCTAATACTGGGCAGACTGTTTACACAATCATTTTTGCTGTAAAGTAACACATAATGAGTTAAATGTGTGCAATGTCACCATCAATTATGTTCATTTGTGTTCGACTGACCTAACGTTTATGGCATGTTAAATTACTTTCTAATCACACTATGAAGGAGGAGTAACAAACGCACATTTCAAGCTTTCTTTAAAAAATAAAGAAGTTTCAGTACATTTTCCTGGCAATCCCCTAACTTATGGGAGACTCCACTAATAATGTTTGCCCAAGGTGTTTATAAAGGTCTGACAACACTTAAATTCAGTACTATAAATGATAAGGGGTGGAAGTTCTTTTAGGGAGTGGATAACTTTCTTTTCAATAGCACCCTCTTTAACAATTCCAATCAATGTAGTTGCCCTCCTGCAATATGCTGCTGATACATACCAACTGCCCAGTAATACTTTTCTCTTTCAAATACAGTTTTTTTAGAGTGAGACAGCTTGGAGGAAGAATATCCTTTATCCTAGCTAAATAATGAAACAAGCCTTTTGTTGTTGCCAACTGAGTTGGAGCCTCACAAGTAAATATATCTCAGTTCTCATACATTTATTTTGCTGTAAGTTTTAATACACACAGAGATCTTTGGAAATCATGATACACATTTTACTTGCCTGAACAATTCATTTTTAGTTAAGTGGGAGATATGTTTTTAACCTGTAGTAATTGAGTCTTGCACTCTTTCAATGCACTATTTTATGGTATTTCATCTCCCACTGTCATCTGAAGATGACATCTGAAGTAACACAAGGTATATCTGCACACTGTTCTGTTCATAACTATATATAATCACAGATACAAGAGCAAAACTGATATTGATAGCTTCCTCCAAATCAAATTCATTGCTATATTTATACTTATTCTGTGCGTATAGACTCAGATGTAATCTAAGCAGTGCCTTGCAAAGCTGAGCTTTCATCTTAAAACTGTTCATTGCTGAGATAGTACAATCTCTCACTGCCCTGAAATTATTATAAGAATATCTTATACAATAAGAAAATACAGGAGAGAATGTGGGTAAGATAATGATATAAGTGGTTAGATATATCTTCTAGAGAGATGTTACCTTTACATTTGCAGTTTTTGACCTGTGTAAACATTTTACCTACAAATCTAGTCATAAATGTGTGCAGCTCCACTACAGTTCCTCTATAGCCAGACATTTGTAAACTTTAACACTTTTTGAATCTCTTAATTTTCTCGCTGCAAATTTAAAGAACTTGAATTATGACTGGGGCTTATGAAGATACCCATATATTTGGATCTCGAGAGAAAACTGATCCCTTCTGAATTTGGAAAGATGGAAATTGAACAAAAGTTTCATGCCTACTTCTGATGTCAAGAGCAAGTTCACAGAATAGGTTGCCTCAGTAATTCGGATACATTAGTGTGAGTGTTACAAATGTTTGAGACTCCTGACAGCCTTGTGTTACTACATTAAGCAAGAGTAAGGGAGACCAAAATGGAGAGCAAGAATGAAGTCTGTAAGAGATATAGTCTTCTATTGGGGTATAAGCAGAAAGGATTAATGTCAAAGTTATTGTATGATGATCAGTCATTGACAGCTTCCAAGTTTGGCTTTAATGAGCAGAACAATTGGGTTGTTTTTTTTATTTTGTTTGTTTTTTTGGTAGGTTTGGGTGTTATTTCTTTTTTTTTTTAAGAACATGAAGATGTAAGCATTGTGATTGCAGACAGTTACAATGACATAATGGAAGTGCAGAGCCCAGGCTTGTTTCCACATTGAAAATTGACAATTTTTTTTACTATAACAGTCTGAAATATTCTTGACACCCAGGAGTCTGCAGTCTCCAAAGGATACCTTAATAAGAATTCCAGGACTTCATAAGAAGTAATTAAAGACTCAGTATCCTGCAATGACGCGCACTTCTTTGAGAACAGTCTTGGCTTTCTCATCTGATGACATTAGGGGTTGTTTTTTTTTTGCCTAATGCAAGAAAAGTCCATTTTTCCTTGCACAGTGGACTTAAAGTGGACCATGGCGATTGGAAACTGATCATCTTTATGTTTGGAATCAGTGTCCCAGAAAGGCCTGAGGAAGAAGGAAGTATTTGCTGCAATCAAAGCCTTGGTCCATTGAACTAATACAGCTGCCAAGGAAGTCTAGGTTTAACTGGGTTAAAATTTTGCCACATAAGTCCGAATAAATACACAAAAAAGAGAAACAAATATAGGAATGATGTTGTAGGAAGTGCAGGCTTCAGTTCGAACACATGTTCCGTATTTACTCTCACAGTCAGAGGCCCACTTGCTACTTGATATAAAAGACCAAAATGACCAGTCCATTTTTCTTGGTACTCTGTTGCTATATGGGACATATATAAATCATATTTTTGTTTTAGCAGCAGGGCTTTTCTCATAGATAAACATGTGGTTTGTCTAAAATGAAGCAAAACACAAAACACCAGCTATATCTACCCAGAAATGGATGATGCTTTGAAAAGTCATATAAAGGCCAAACACTTGCGGAATAAAAATAAAAACATTAACTTGACAGAACCCAGTAGTGCCCAGTGTGCAGGAAAGAACTTCTGTATGGAAGCATGCACTAGATTTTTTTGTCTTACAAATTCTATTAATGTGCTCCTGTCTGTTCCATATTTGATTCACATTCTTTACTCGACTCACTGACAAACTGAATTGCAGACGAATACATTCTAATGAGACAAGACTTTACCTTTATGAATGACCTCATAGAGAAGAGGTTGGCTAGCATTGTTGAAAGGCCTGGTGCTAGGCAGCTCTGGGCTATGAAACCAAGCTTAAGCTCAGCAAGACAGATTGCATCATCCCCTTCTTTCCAGTTCCAGCTTGGGATATTTAGCAGATGGGCCTGAAAACCAAGCAAACAAAATACCCCATAGGTGAAGAACCAGAAATACTTCCTCAAATACAGCACAGTATTGAAGGACATATGAAATGAATTATTTTCTTTGTTACTGTCTTGACTTTTTCTAAGGAGGCAGAATTCTACGCAAAAACATGTTCCAATTTTACATACTACAGACAAAATGTTATATTTCTCAAGCTATATTCTTGCTGTGACACTCTGCCAGGCCCATCCTCACACCTGAACCAACCAAAGAATGCTATGAAGTTTTCTTTCCTTTTGTATGTTCCTTTTACAGTACTTGGAGCTACTCTGACTGATAAGGCATATACATAGTACACAGGAATCTAATATAACTTAGATTACAACTCATGTGAAGCTGCAAAACCTTTATAGGACATTGCCATTCAATAAGGTACACATCATCCTCTGTCTTTTCTATTTCATTCCTGCCACCCTGAAGGACAGCACTTGACTTTGTGAAAATCCAGACCTTTTCCTGAGACTGCTGTTTACAAGGATAGAATAAATAAAACATCTGATCAAGATACACCTCCAGTATTGACACTGGTCAGTTAGGTAGCTATTAATATTGTTCGGTTATTGGCATAACTCTATCAGATTCTCTTTTCCATCTACCTTGTACATTTTTAGACATAAGGAAACACAGAGGCCTTCATACTTGCTTCCCTTCATAAATGAATATCAGAGTTTAGCACTTTAATAACAGCTATTCTTGAAGACGATTTCACTGGAAATACAAATGAAAAAATGCAGTATTTGAAAGATCTTCCCTTCTGAACCTGTTTAAAAGAGAGAAACACCTTGCTTTTATTCTATAAAAAGACAGGCTCCTTCTATTCATGTACAGAAAGAGGACAGCGCAAGCAACACCGATTTCTCTTGTTCTAGCCAAAGTTTACAGGTATAAGGAATTGTTGGCATTCAAACCTTCTAAGTCAAACCAGGATTATTGTGTTTTTCACTGAATGAAGGGCTACCCAGTCAAGCTGCTTCTCCAACACTAGGCAATGGTTGATGCTTTTAGAAATAACAAAAGAAGCAGGTCACATATGAGTAGTCGGTCCTCTGAGATATTCCTCAGAGCCTTGTTAACCAGCAGTTTATGGACTTTCTCACCTCAGGACTGCAGGAATTGACTTCACTGCGTTTAAAGACAACAGATTTACCATCAAAAATTTTGCCAAATTCTTTTCCAAATTGGATTTATAATTCTGATCTCAATAATATTTTTAGCAACAACTTCCACAACTTAAATTATGTTTTATAAGAAAAACCAAGTAATTGTATTTATTTTGAACCTGCTACTTGGCAATTTCAGGTCTACATTGCTGTGTTGTAAGAAACTAAAAAAAAATTGTCAACAATTATTATCTTAACGGAGTTTTATTGTGATTTTTTAAGTACCCACAAAAAAATACTTCAGATTACTTCTCTAGATGCTGCCAATTCATCTTGGGTAGCTGTAGTATAATAAGCTGAGCAAAACTTATAGAAGCTGAGATTCGTCTGGAACCAACAACAACTATGGACAGTGTAGCTTTGAGAATTACAGCCTAGACAATTAATTAATGTCTGGATTTTTATAAGGTATTTACATTTATAAATAAAACTGAATTAACTTGGAAGTGGATTACATAACAAGGCTTATTATGAAAGGACTTTTTTGAAAAATTGTGTATGAGTGAATGCAATGTAGCAAAAAACTCTGGGGAGAGACACTTGGTCATCAGGTTACCTTATTGTGATACTGCAACATCTGAGTGATAATTCTTATCTTCGGATGATAATTCTTTATTGAAATTACTCTAAAAAGAAATGAAGAAACAATTAAAATAACTTTGGTTAGTGAGATATTTGGATAATGTATTTCAATACTTCTACTTTACTGTATTTTCAAGTCCCACAATTAAAACTGTACCCTCTTACTCACCTGGCTGTTAAGCGTACTGACTGAAGTCAGACTTGAACAATATTTACTCCTAGACAAATTCAGTTAATAACCATTGACTAATGCTCAAGAGCATCAAACTTCAGGACTTATTCAGTTGAATGTTTGCTCTTATGGAATTTGCAGAATACCAGACTTGTTTTAGCAACTCATTTATTTATAGTTATTAGACATTCATCATCTTCAAAGAACTTAAATAATTTTTCATAAATCCACATGCAAATTATATGAATTTTTATGGGCTACTCCAAAGCTCAATATTGAAACTGATATCTGAACACTGAATTTATAGAATATGGGGCTACCTTCATAATTTGCAGCTTGCCTGCTTGCATTCTTAATTATCTAATGAACCTAAGATATACTCAATCTGTGTACCTACTAAAAGTGGCTGAAAAGAAAAATGAGAAATTAGTGAATTGATAATGTGTTATGAAGAAAGGAATATGCATTTTTAAAATTAAAAAAAAAGGCAAAATTAAAGACTGAAACAGGTCAAAATCAGTTCTGTATACAGAAACTAAAGATATACAAAGAAGATAAAAACTAATAAAAACAAAAATTAATCTGAGTTATCATGGAATCATCAGTCTCATAAGACGTGGAATGCCATAACTGTTTACACTGGTGTTTTGTAGGAATTATCTTGCAAACTGCTCGTCTGGTTTGTGCTTCGAAGTATATCAAAGCTAGAGCATAAAACAGATAAGAAAAGTTGTATGCATGTTTTTAATTGATATTATCTTTTGGAAGAGAAAAAAGCCTTCTAAGTTTTCATTTCTTGCTGAATTAGTTAATTAAACATTCAATTTTGTTTAATTAAATTAATTTAAATGTGAGAAAACACGAGAGAATTCCACTCTCAAAATTACACTTTTGCATTTTATGACATTAACTATATTATGTCTATTAAGAATGCACTAATCTGCAACTAGAGTATCTTCAATGTATTTATACAATTAATATCAAAATAAAGTTTCTTGCATTATAATTCAACGTCATGTTTGGAAAATCAAATTAGGCATATTTAGGCCCTATATCTTTCACAGATAGCCACATCTCCTGTGCACTGTGAACTTTTTCCAGAGGAGCGATTTTATGTTTATTTTTCTTATTTCTCCCCGTCCTTCAATTCACAGCATGCAAACATCTAACAGGCCGGTAAAATTGATTTATAACACTGGCCACTTCTACATTAATGATTTTTTTAACAGTTAGTTGACATTTTAATGCTAAAAAGGAGAAACTGGTCTCATTAAAGCTAAGGGTTTAACGCAAGAAATGGAATGGCTTACGTATGCTGTAACTCTAACTGCTGTCTATTGACAGACTCTTTAATTTCCTTCCTTCAAATAATACAAGGAGGAAAGCAGGACAGGATCCGGTGGCTCCGAATGTGTAAGTGCCTTGCCAATCAAAATAAGAATATAAGTGTAAAAAAGGAGGCTGAAGCTAGGATACCACTGTATATTTGCCACCATGAAGCGTACACCTATTCCCCAAGCTGCACAATTACCTGCAAGAGCAGATATATCACGGAGCAATGAGGTATGAATTGATTAAGGGTCATTCTGTCCCATTAACAGCAGCCCATGCAGCACATGGCATGTTTGTGCAACAACATATAAGCATTCCCTTTCCTGTCATTTCTATTGGAACTGGATTCAGCTATGAATACTCAAACCCTAGATCCTGCAAAATGACTAACAGTACCAAGTCAGCTAATCAGAGTTAAGAACCAAAAACCTATTAAAACTAATGAGTTTACCTCATAATATTGGAGGCATCTTCAGCATCTGGGTCAGCGCAGTATTTATTGGCAAGGATTAGGCACGCATCTGCTGACTCTATCTGAGACAGCAAAGAAAAGGCAAATATAAGTAGCAACATCTCTTTCTAGCTCTTCCTTCATCATAAAGAACTAGGGAATTCAACACTGCCATCATGATTGCGAATGTTACTTCTTAATACTGCTGAATAAAAATGTTACAATGTGAATTTATGTGAGTGATTATAACAGCTCTCTTATACACGTCATAATTTCTTGAAACTTGTTTATGATGTTCAGACCAGGTCAGTAGTTCAGTTGTTAATGGACATATCTTTTGTAACCAGATACTGAAATTTAGACCTCTAAATCCATAGGAAGTTCCTGCTACATCAGTACAGTGCTCCCACAAGTCCTGCAGCTTTGGGAAATTCAGTATCTTCCCATTAAAGACAGGAAGAGGTGGCTGAACTGATGATTTAGAATCTGAGCACCAGTTTTAGAAAGCGTGAGGAAGAGAACCTATCTGTTCACAGGACCTTTATGTCCACACAAACCTTAGCTCTATTTAACACAAAGCAGATGACAAAAGAATTTTTCAGTGTATACAACTAAATACCACACAAAAAAGGGTGGAATACAGAACACAAAATATCAACACACACGTTGGTAATTATGGTAAAACACTAATTATGACATTTATGGCATTTATGGTTATAATTAAAACATTTTGTTCAGATGAAACGAAACCGTGTGTGCTGGATTACAAAAGGTTAAACAATTTCCGCAGCCAAAACAGACAAAAGACATGATTTGTACTTCAGAAAGTGTTAACATTGGACTAAAATATTCTTGGCTTAAGTAACCCGTTTACATTCCATTGGGGGGGGAAGGGGAAGGGAACCCATAAAAGTTAATGCTGTATCTGACAGCTTACTTTTTTTTTCTCTTTTAAGCCTCATGCTTTTCTTTAAGAGTACAAAATAATTTACCATAGAGAATTACAGAGAATAAAACTCTCTCGTTCAGCTACCAAAAATTTTAAATTATTTTTTGGGGTATTTTGGGGGGGTGGGGGGGAGGGCTGGGATTTTTTTGGTTTGGGGGGGGGGTTTGTTTTGTTTTGTTTTCATCCCAGGATTCTAGACAATAGAAAAAGGGTTTGACAGGCAAAAAATTATTTTCTAATTATTCTGATGAAGGTAAGACAAAAACTTTTAAGCAATTACAGTGTTCTATTATAGCAAATATTAATGTAAAAGACTCTTGAACTAAATCCAATTAAAATTCATAGAGAATTCAATGAAATGCAGACAATGTACAGTGATACTACAGCTTTGAAGATCTCAGGATACAGGTAAAAAAAGGTTTATAAGGATACATGTTATAATTTATTAGGTAAGCTGATAGAAATGGGAAAAGAGCCTTTTGGTGTTACATTACGAGGAAGTTTAGTGGAATTTTTATCCAAATGATGCAATGCGTACTTAAAAAAGTCAATTAGCAGGAGAACAGAACAACAGAGCTGTTACCTTCACTCTTGCCAGGTCATGGGGATTAAGGACTGAACCCTGATAAAATTCCACCTGAGTGAAGTGTCGTTTAAAAAGAGCTTCCAGCTCAAGGTTAGGGGAGATACTGCATTGGGAAGATGAAGAAAACAAAAGAGTAAGTGAGAAGTCAGTTTCCATATTTCCTTATATATAAATTTCTTTAATTTATGAATCAACCTCTTAATTTATTTTAGTTATTCAGACTTCTGCTGATGCTTCTCCTGTGGTGTGAAACAGTGTGCAGCACTCAAAAGACATACTAACTGCTTTTACTTTCTTACTTCTGTCTACAGCTCTTCTGGCCCACTTCATTGTGCTACTCTGCATGTTCATCATTTGTCAGTTTCTCACAGACATGGATTCAGAAGAACTGGTGCAAACATTGGAAAACATCCTCACACACCACTCACTCTCCACAGAAATTCTGTAACAAGACACTCATCCTTGGTATGCCCCCACCATTCTCAAAACAGCTAACTACATCAAACAAGAGAGCTCAGTGCAAAATCACTGAAAGCTGGAAAATGCACAGTATAGGGATCCAGTGGGCCACATGAGCTACAATCAAAACAACATAATTATGCTATGACTTTCTGTCTCATTGCATTTTGCCATGAACCAAAAAATTTTAATGGATCATGATCTATTACCCAGTGTGGCACCAATCATGTAAATACGTATTCTTATGCTGCTCATTAAATCAGAAGGAATTTGTTAGATACATAGTAAGTGCATGAGGTCTTTGTCACGCCAGATGCTAAATTTACTAAGAAAATAAAACAAACAAATAAAGCAAATATTTGTCTGTGAAGGCACAGAAGAAAGCAGGCACAAACAAGCTGCCAGGTGCTAAACTCTCTTCGTGTTCGTATGCAGTTTTCCGATTCCTACTGCCATGCATTTTCACTTCATAAATCTGGACCTCTGCTTTCCTCTCAGTCAGTTTTTGTTATCACTTCGAGAGGGAAAAGAAGCAAGTAGTGCTGTTACTTGAGGATATCTCTAGTTCAACTTGAAAGGACTAGGTAAAAAAACTGTGCAAGTGCTGCTGATTCTTAGTTTTCAGCTTCCTTTGTTGAATCACTCAAAAATGATACTTGAACTTTTTGGTAATTGTCTTTGACAAGAAGTGGAGAACTTGCTGCCTAATGAAAAAATATTACTTATTTATAGCTTTCAACACTTCTACCCAGATGCTGTTCCAGAGCAGAAAAGACCTTTCATGCTGTCTCTCTAACACATGGCTATTTCTAGAAGCTTCTCCCATAGGCACACCTATTTGATTTGACAGACCATACAAAAAACAGCAACCACCTTACAAAACATTTCCAAATTCCACATCAGAAAAATGCAAAAGACCATGCATGGGTAGCTATGCATATAGGGGTAAAAGAGCAATACCAATTATCAGCACGAAAACAATTCCTACCATCACTGTATCTGTAATGTTATTTACATTAAAACTAAATGTGCACCTACATTTTTCATTTTATAAATATTCTGCTACATGAAATAAGCATTTTTTTCCTAGGGAAATCAAAGGTGAGAACATGTTTTCAGATAGCATAAGTTCACAGGACATACAGTATTTTTCACTAATCAGATTTTAACAATTTTGGTAGTTTCACTAGAAATGTTTGCCAATAGAGAAATTCCCACATATATTTATTAGTATTTCCCTATTTTTTATTTCGTAATACCATTCCCACTTCAAGTACGTATTTAGATATCTACCTCACAATTGACATGACTGAGTCTGAAGTCTGCTTGAAATACCTACATTTAGCAAAATAATAACAAAAGTAACTGCAGTTGATGGTAAGCTAGAGCTTGAAAGATCCCCTCTCTTCAAAAACAAACCAACCAAACAAAAAAAAAGATCCGGTTTAATTTACTGAGTTTTAGTAACAGATTATAAGACTAATCTCGAAAGTTTACTCACTTATGCAGAAAGACGATTTCTACGTTGACATCATCCCTATCCTTGTGCAGGAAGTCCTTCAGGAAGTTGGACACGCTTTCAAGTGTTATGTGACCACAGACAACTATGTGCCTGTTGCAGAAAAATCAGAGTTAATCTTGCAAAGAAGGTATAACAAGCAAGCAAGAAAGCAGAGAAGGCAATTATAATTTATGTGCCAAACCAGAGTATTAGTTTCTTCTTGATGTTTCTCTAGATCCTATTCCAGAAGTCAGAGGAGGAAAACATCAGTTCCAAAACATCATTTTGCCATTGTAAATACACATACAGTCTCACCTGCAAAGACTACTATTAAACCATTTGCCCAAGTTGTATTATGCATTTAACAATATGTGGCATCATTTATATATATGTTTAAACACTGTATTAACCAGTCTTTTCCAAAATCATATTATTCTATTTTAAACATCTTTCTCCACATCTTCACCTCTCCTAATGAGTTTTACTGTTTAAATTTTTGGTTTATGACATAATGAGAGAGCAAATCTCCCTAAAATGATTTGATATTTTGCCATGGTTGGAAGCATTTATGCCAAAGAAGACAGTACAAGTCTTGCCAATTATAGGCCATAAGCAACAAAAAAGAAATATTTTTCCTACCATAGCTTTTTCAAGGAGAGTAATTCACTATAAGAAAAAATTATTTATTGCATCACTGCAACAAATTACTTAGAAAATCAAAGGTTTGAGAGACTGAGATGTCACAAAGTTTTCTAGTACTCCACTTTTCTATTACTAAGTGTATTTGACCCTCTGAGGTAGAAGCACTATATATACACCTACAAACAGATTCTTGAATTCTATATCAACATAAAAAGGACATGGAACTGTTGGAACAAGTCCAGAGGAGGACCATCGAGGATGATCAGGGGACTGAAGCACCTCCTGTATGAAGATAGGCTGAGAAAGTTGGGGCTGTTCAGCCTGGAGAAGAGAAGGTCACGTGGAAATCTCATAGCAGCCTTCCAGTATCTGAATGAGGCCTATAAGGATGCTGGGGAGGGACTCTTCATTAGGGACTGTAGTGATAGGACAAGGGGTAATGGGTTCAAACTTAAATGGGAAGTTTAGATTGGAAATAAGGAAGAAATTCTTTACTGTAAGGGTGGTGAGACACTGGAATGGGTTGCCTAAGGAATTTGTGAATGCTCCATCCCTGGTGGCGCTCAAGGCCAGGTTGGACAAAGCCTTGGGTGACATAGTTTAGTGGGAGGTGTCCCTGACCATGGCAGGGGGGCTGGAACTACATGATATGAAGGTCATTTCCAACACTAACTATTCTATGATTCTATGATCTTAATTTTGGAGACGCTGAAGCTAAGGCCTACGAAATTGCACTCTTCTTGACGTAAGGGATCCTTGCACCTTTATTATTGTAAAGCAAAGTCTGAAAATCTGTGGTTAGAATATCTTACATTGTCTCACAATTTTCTTCACAGAATAAACTCAACCCTAGCTTCCATTAATGTCATGTGTTTAAGAAGGATGGTGAATTTGATATGCCTGTTGCTAACAATTCCAATTACCACTTTGCTCACAGAAGTTGGGAAAAGAGACAAAGTGGTTTGGATACAATTCCTAAGAACTAACAAAAAGTCAACTTCATTAGTCATACAATTTACTTCATATAGTCATTTAAAGTGTAAAAATGCTACAAACACACAATTTCAGAATTTCACAAAAGTATTTTAAACTTGAACAGCCAAGTGCAAAAGAAAGTAATTCCAAGGGCAAAAGCATAGCATCCATGTCTCACCTACTTCGGAATTTTTCTGTAGAAAACTCGGTAACACAGAAAACTCATTGGGTGAAAAAAACAATATGTGGCAGCAATAATTACTTATGTAATGGTTTGTAATAGGGGACTGTTCTTGCTTGATAATTTGATCCTTGATGAAATGTGTGTGAAAAGTGCATAGGACTCAATGGAGAAGGGATAATTATGCAGAATAAAAATAAATCAGTAATATGCATCATGCAGTGAAAAATATCACCATCGCAAACTGTTACTTTTGCAGTGGTTCAGATGATGACTAGAAAAGCAAAACATAATAAACTATTATACCAGTCCAGCACATGTTATGAAATTAGTCTATTATTATCACTTTTATAAATAGTGTAACCCAGGGTTTTAAAACTTTTTTTAGTAATATGATAAACTTGAATGCTCCGTTTTCATGAGCTCGTAGCCACATCATCAGGACTTAAATGAAATTTCAGAAATAGGAAAAATCAAAAACTTTAATGGTTTCATTCTTTTCAACAGGCAAGGAATATATGGTTATACGAGACTTATATGATCACGCTGGTTTGTATTTAACACGGGACTTAATACTATGAATTTTTATTGCTAAACTGGCTAGCCAGAGAGTCTGCTTTGGCTTCAGTAAGATTTTTCTCTATGTCAACCAAAGTTTTTGATGCAGTAACTGTACAGAGCTTTGAGTCCCTGGACTGCAAACACATTTTCTAAAATGGCTGATTTTAAACTACGGGTATTATTTTAAAATGTTTCCATCTAAGAAACTGAACTTTCCATATGCATAGTTGATGCATTATTTTTAATAACAGAAACAATTTGTTCTTGTAGGCAATTCCTTTGTACAGAGCCTGTGCTGTTAGCTTTATTGGGTTCTCTTCCTGAATGCTCTTGTACTCTTTTTTTTTTGCTCTTCATACTTTGTGCAGAATATGCACTTCTTTCCAGGATATTTCATTTCACATGGGTTCTTTTCTGTCATGAATTAGAGTTCACATTTTAAAAATATGGGTAAGCTGAAGAGAAAACTACAAGCCAGATAGAGTGTGCAACCCAAATTACTCTACTGCAGAAGAAATTTTCACAGGATCATAAGATAATTCTGATTGGAAAAAAACTCCAGAAGTTATTTATTCCAAAGCCTCCACTAAAATCAGCTACATTTGGTACAATTATTCAATCCTGTCATGATTCTTATTCAGTAGGGTTTCACAGCAATCTGCTGTAGTGAAAATAAAACACTTGGCTGTCAAATACTCTTGGCATTTCAGCACCAGAACTTATTCTTTTGAAACTGTCAGAAGGCATCTGCACCATGGCTTCATTTTAGTGTTCTGATTTGATGCTGTACAGGTTCTATTCTTCTCTTTGCTCTCCTTATACAGTACAAGAGTGTTCTGAGCAGTGACTGCAACAAAACCTCCTGGTTTTCAGTTTCCTGATCAGACACATTAATTTTTGGGTTGAAAACTCCCACCAAAAAAAAAAAAAAAAAAAAAAAAAAAAAATCTCCATTTAACATAAATTATACTTTTGCTTAGAAGCAGAAGATATTGAAAACAGATTTCCTACTTGCCCACAGAGAGATATTAGGTACATTACTTAAAAAAACTTGGAGAGCATATATTGTTCCAATCTGTCCTGTATATGATTTGAAGATTTATTACTTCCTCTGTTTGTTCCAATAGCCATTCCCCCACCGTGTACCACTCATTTTTTTCCCATGCACCAAGAGTTTAAGTAAAGCCAACATACTGGATATCTTTTGCTAGATATTTTCTAGAGTTGGTTTGTAGGAAAATATTCTATTAATAATTTTGGGTCAACAGTAATGTCTAACCCCTGCATTAAGCTTTTGTTTATGAGAAACCTCAAAAGCAACACAATATTTGGCTAAATTATTATTATTTACTTTTTCGTTAAAAACAAAATTTAGAAATTCCCTTACAATACTGAAAATCACAATCCAGGAATTTTGATATTATTGTTGACAGGTATTCAGGAGGACTAAGTTTCCTGTTAAGTAATACTTGTCATTAGTAACATGTGGAAGAGGTGAAACTGGTTCAATATACTAATAAGAATCCATCTTACATGTTTGTGATACTGCAAAAAGAATCATTACAGAGAATAAAAAGCTTATCAGGAGCCATATGCTTTCAATCAATAAAGCCAGACTAATCCATTCTCTCCATGCATAGTTATCATTCCCAAAATTAATTACAGTGACCAAGTATGAAAAATTATTACATGTTCTACACAGTTGATTTCAATTGTGATTCTATGCAGCTGAAATTTTCTACAGTACATTCTTCATTTAAGTACTAACATAATGATACATTTGCTAAAAACACACTAGCTTCTTATAAAGTAAATAAAAATGGTGATAAAAAGTCTAAAGCTACCACAGATACAAACAATTTCAGGAAGAAAAAAATGAAATAAGCAAAACCTTAAACATCTAGAATTCTGACATGAAGTAATTGAGAACATACACTTAATCCATGTAAATAGCACTGTAAATGAAAACAGATCCACTGTGACTAGGATTCCTCAAAAAGGATCTTTGCGTGGTTCTTCCTTCAGAGGACACAATAAGAAAGGCAAATCTTTTGCCTGTTTATTTTGAAAGAAATTATATCCATTTTATTGGAACAAGTATAAAGAACTTGAAAAAACTCCCTCTAACTAGTCTGTCATAATAAATCAAAGATAATAAATACAAAATTCTCTTCAGCATTCAGTTCAATACATGGTGTTCACTTGTCAAGCAACTAAATGATGTGTTGTGCATGTTGATCTAGATGTCTCCATAAAACTATAATATTTATATCAAATACATATGCTCAGATCTCTTTATGGTCTTTCTGCTTAGTGTTCTGATCATGCCTTCATCTATCAACCATCTAAATTCTTTCTTTGTATACCAGTAGCAGCCTGCTGTGGTTGAAGTAAACAGGTTCTTGTAAAGTTTAACTGGTTTTCCTCAACAAAGGATGGATCTCAGTCACTTTTTCTTATGAAGAAAAGCCATTAAACATCAACAGAGACTGTACATATGGTCTTCTTGTTTATCTGTTAGTGGAATGCATTTTTTAAATATACCAGTTTACAGTTTCTAGTTGCTTCATGCTTTTCACGATTTCATAGAATCACAGAATCACAGAATAGAATGGGTTGGAAAGGACCTTAAGATCATTCAGTTCCAACCCCCCTGCCATGGTGTAGTGGTTTAAGCCTCTAAGCCACAGCAGTTTTCTCACTCACTCACTCACTCACTCACTCACTCACTCACTCACTCACTCACTCACTTCTCTTTCTTCCCCCAGTCCCAGGGGGATGGGGAGGAGAATTGAAAGAATGCAGCTCCCACAGGTTGAGATAAGAACAGTTTAGTAACTAAGGTATAACACAAATCACTACTGCTACCACCAGTAATAATACAAGAGAAATACAAAGAAAGAGAATACAACTGCTCACCATCCAATATCAAGCCTGACCCCGCAGTGCACCCCTCACACCCTTCTGGCTCTCTGCCCTCCGTTTTTACATCCTGGGCATGATGTGCTGTGGTATGGAATAACCTCTTTGGTCAGTTTGGGTCAGGTGTCCTGCCTCCGCTTCCTCCCGGCTTCCCCTCCTCCTGGCATAGCATGAGACTCAGAAAGTCCTTGGTCAAACCAAAACATTACCAAGCAGTAACTGAAAACACTGGTGTTATCAGTGCAGTTCCCAGGCCCAAAATCAAAACCACAGTGCTGCACCAGCTACCAAGAAGGAGAAAAACGACTGCTGCTGCTGAACCCATGACACATGGGCAGGGACACCTCCCACTAAACCATGCCACCCAAGGCTCTGTCCAACCCAGCCTTGAACACCACCAGCGATGGAGCATTCACAACTTCCCTGGGCAACCCATTCCAAAGCCTGACCACCTCTAAGGACCATTTATTTAGCCAGTGTGTATGGTGACCCAGAACAATAAGTTATAATATTTTAACCATTCAAAAAACTTGCCTATGTATTGCATATATGACAAAATCAAAGACCAAGAACATCTCATCTAGAATGGTCACTTCTAGACAAAAAAAAAAAGACACACCAGTTGGTTTTCAAGAAATAACTCTAGGAAGTATGAAATGAAAAAGCATTACTCCCAAAGTTATCTTTTTGCATTAGTCATTCATATCTGCGAAGACAGAGCATAAAATACTCTAAATCAAGGCATGACATTTTTTAAAAAAATCAACTGTAAGCTATTTTCTCACTCTGATTTTCAAATCAGGCTCTAGAAATATAACGTAAAGGAGACAAGTCAAATATATTCAAGTGTATTGTATATTGTCTGTCAAGTGTGTGTTTCAAGTTTTGAAGTTACAGAGAAGGCAAAAGCACTGACTTTTAAATATGTATTAACATTAAATGTATAACAGAATATGACTACACTGTGACTAGTGATGTGATTGCAGTATATGAGAATATGCCTGAGGTACTTTTAATTTCTGTAGATTGGAACTGATAGCACTGTTTTAAGTTTCCACATTCTTTAGAATCTCTCTTATATTGTGAGTAAAGAAAAAGGAATTAGTTAATACCAGAAAACACTCAAAGAGCTACAAAACCCAGGTAGATGAGGTCCTTAGTGACATTGTTTAGTGGTGGACTTGGCAGTCCTGGGGGAGCAGTTGGACTTGATGATCTTAAACGTCTTTTCCAACCTAGTTGATTCTATGATTCAGTAAATGGGCAATCATTAATATTAGGCATTGTTATCTCAATGCAGATATTAATTTGTGGCCAATATAAGTATGTAAAATAAAGAATAAAGGAGGAATAATTTCAAATTCCCTTAAACATTAAATTGACATGTAAAAAACATACAGTCACATATACAACCCTAATTAGTGAATAATTTCAGCTATGAAACTATCAAGTGCACCTACACAAATCGAGGTTTCAGTCTTTCTCAGTGAATATTGGTGGCATGACACTGGCAACCTTTAAATATTAGAAATTGTTTCTGAAGTGCATAGAAACAGTACAGAAGAATTCACCTGCACAGGCCCTCAAATAGTTTATGCCCATCTGTGTGAGGTTTCTACCACAGAACAAGCTGACAGAGTGCATTTCACATATTTGAATCCTGGATAAATAGCACATTCCTTTGTTTCAACTGTATGTTAGAGCTTGCATCTAAGTCTATTTGCTATAGTATGCTATAAGTGATTCACTGTGAGCTGTTTTATTTATTTCAACTTCTTTGCTCAGTTACAGCTGAATGAGTTTATCTTACATTTTTATAATCTAAGGAACTTGTGCAACACTTGTCTATAAAGCAAGTTGAGAAATAAAAGTTAGTATTCTTTGCTTAATGCATACCTTTGAAACTGCAATAATAATAAGAAAGCACAGTGATTTGTTTCTTCCAGGGTCTGAATTATTTAAGAGGCTTCCACCATAGCTTAAAGGATGAATATTCATCCTTTCATTCAGTCTTGAATTCAGTGATATTATCTAGAGTAGTTCTACTCTCATAAAAATACCACAACATTTACACATAACACAGCGATATCACCATTTGAAATAAGGAATAACTTAGTATAAATAAGAGTAAAACCTATTAAATGCTATGACATGCACAAGCTATCCATACTAGACAGCTTACAGTAAAATGCAGGAGTAAACCACAGCTTAAGATCTCAGTTGCAAACAGACCTTAACCTACTGTTCTGATCCCTCCAAACCCTGGGCTTCCTTCTTGTAATATTTTTGTGTAGCAGATATCCCACACAAGACATTGTGTTATTACTTCAGAAATAAATTGAAAATATTTTTCCCTAAACAAATTGCTCTCTATGTTCCCACCATTGCTCATTTTCAAATTGTCTTATGCAGTCTTTAAATGCTCAGTAAGTCAAAAAAAAAAAAAAAAGAAAGAAAGAAAGAATTTTCAGCAATGCAGGATTTAGCAAAGGCTTTAAGATTTCTGAGCATTTTTTCATTACCTGACCCAGCGCACTTCTTTCCATAGAAATCATTCTAAAATGTCATGACTACGTTTCTGCAACAAAACCTGAGTATAAACAAAAGGTCTTAATTCACTAAAACTTGCTGATCAATTCACTCCTTCTGCCAACTCACGTTGCACTTCCTGGAATGTCCATGCATAAAGTCATGGCCTGTGTATTTTGTATATTTATAAAACAGATTTAGTGTTTCTGGGTAAAAAACTGGAAAGCAACAACTGTTATTTCAATGCCAAACCCAAAAGCTTATTTAAAGTTTAGCCAGAGATAAGGAGAAATTGAAAATTTTGCAATTTTAACTAGAAATATAAAATTAGTGCTGTTATTGTAGGAATATGATTTGAGACCTGGAATACAATTATTTATTTATTTTTTGAGTCATAATCTTGTTAGATATTACTTCCAACATTTCTTTTCCTGCTTCCATGCAATATTGGAAAAAAAAAAAAAAAGGTTTGTTCTTTTAGTTCTATCTGTCAGTCTATTTAACACTCATCAGATTTTCTTTATTACTAAGTGAGACTTCATTTGAAACAGTGGGATTAGAAGAATGGCTAGCAGATGGGAAATAGAGACACCCCTGGGGATCATAATGCAATCCATGTCACATTCTCTTATTACATTCTCATCCCACTGGAAAATAATATCTTACATATTGTATCAAATTATTTAATATAATAATCTAATGTCACTTTCTTTGGAGCTACGCCTCTCATTACTGCAGCAAATGGACCTTTGCCAAAGTATCTGGATAAGCCTTAAATTTTCTTTTTCTAATTTTTAATCAAATTCAAATGTCTAATGAGTCCAAGATGGCCTGTCAACTTAAATTATCTGTTTGTCTTTCTGTTTACCGTATCTATCTGTCTACAGTTTTTATTTTTCTCTGTGAAGTTTAGTTATTGAATCCCATGTTTCCTTCTGGAAGGAATCTCTAACAGATGATTATTCCTGTTGATATGTTGATGATTTGCTAATTTATGGCTTCTAAATTTAAGAAATCTCAAGAAACTCTGTGAAGCAGAGCAGATCACGAGAGATGAGAAACAAGAGAGTTTAATAGCTTATACAGTAAAGAACTGTGATTTCATTAAAAGACAATTTTTATTCTTAACATATTAAGTAATGCCTGTGGATCTTTTTTTCTTTTTTTTTTTTTTAACTTTTGAAAATCTAACAAAGTTTATCGTAACTATTTACTATTGGGACCAGGTATGCAGTTTATATATAGACATAGCTGCATATAAAATAATTATCATCCCACTCTGCCAATATCTATTCATGTGAAGCTGTGTTCTGCTAGCTGCTCTCATAAAGAGTTTCCATTGGATATGGCAGCAGCTTCTTATAGAAAAAAAAAAAAAAAAGAATTTAGTCTGTGGAATTAAGTCAGTAATTCAATGTAAAGTTTGAAAAAAAAACAACATTAAGTTAAGCTATCCAATCTCTCTTTCAGTTCATCAGTTTACAAATGTTCTTTCCATATGCCTTCTAGAGCTTTGTGCAGGATGATTTACAATAAGCTAATGTCTTCAACTGGAAAATATTTCACAGAATTAAAACCCAATCTGACCATATTAATACATGAATAAATGAAACAATTGAATACGAACAATCTTGATTCTCAAGTAAATTAGTAAATGCAGAATAAAAGGCTGATTATAAATTAGTAGAGATAAAATAAATCTGTATCTTAAACCAAATCTCAAACCAGACCTGAGCAATACAAATGTTATAAATAACGAACCTTGTTTGTTTGGGTTTTTTTTTTGCTTAAAAGGAATAACACAGATGATCTTCTAAGTCCTGCTTTGGCTAGGACTGAATGTGTAAGTTCCAAATATCACAAAAAGAGTACAACAGCAGAATTCTACTTATCCAAACCCAATAATTTCTTGAAGAACCCCCCCTAAGATTTAAAGCATTAACTTTATAGTTACGAGGTTAGTGGGAACACATCATAAAATCATCCAAAGCTAAATTGACCACTGACTCTTCCAACCTGCCAGAGTTATGGATGCATGAACTACCCTTTAGACCAACTGCTACATTCTAAAAATTATAGTCTATCAGATACGGTGATACACTGGCAGATACCTTTTCATTCTTCTATGGGGCTTCACTTTAAAAACATCACTCTAAAAAGATCCCTAGAATAGTAGCCCAGGTTCTACAGATAAGTCGTGGAAGGAGCCTAATCAGATTAAGTTAAATTTGAAAGCTTTAAAAGAGTTAAATGTAGAGAGGGTGCACAGAACCAGCTGCTTGTCTCAAAATTATTAAGAAAAATTAGAATGGATTAGAGGAAATAACTATATAACACCCAGCTATATACCATTTCATTTTGTAACTGATGAAAAAATGTCAAGCAAAAAAGCATAGAATTTTCCTGCCTTATATATAAAAATTCTACATTATTTTTTAAAGACTACAGACTTTTTATAATAATGTAATAAAAAGTCAGATTTTTTCCTTCACCCAACTATATTACATCTAGCTTTTATCTCCAGTATTTGTATCCAGTATTTACCTGTTCATAATGCTACTAGTTTGTCATTACTTTATGAAATTACCTGAATATAACTTCTTTTAAGTATATGCTTTCATTGGTTGTTTCATAGTGATCTAGTAAGCTTCACAAGGTTTTAGTAAGATAGGTAAGATATCTTACTAAAGATATAATATTACAGATGCTTTTCAATGTGATGACATAGTGCTTGGTGATGAAGCAGCTAGGAAGAGTTAACCTTCATTATAAATTTGCCTACTTTGCAATTTATAAACATTTCTCATTTTCAGAAAGCACAAACTTGACTTCATTAAATCTCACAAAAACTCTGTCAGGTAGTTACTAGTCCATTAATAATGAAAATATACCAAATATTCTACAGGAAAAAGTAAATTACATTGTTATCTAATTGTACAGAAATCAGCAGGACATTGCCTACTAGTATGTAAAGAACACGATGTGCAATAGCTGCTTTGCAAAAAGCATTTCCCAAAACATAAAACCATGTACTACAGAATCAATTCAGGGAAATGCATAGGAAGGACAAACAGCGACTTAATTGCTTATGTGAAAGTACAGAAAAACCACATAGGACTCAATGTGAAAAATACTGGAAGCCACATCACTGTTAAGAGAACTCTCAGCAGTGTTAGAAAAGGAATATTTTTTACAGTCCTAGTTGCTTCTCATGCATGAATTTTATTTCACTGTTACAACATAGTTATATATTTCATATAAACTCTTTCCTGTCTGTAACTTATCTATTTTTCTATGCATCCTTTGTATTTAGTGATGACTACAGCAAGAAGCAATTGTTTCTTTGTTCTGAGAATAACTAAACTAAGGCTGCCAAGGTTTTTCTTTCCCTACTGACCATCTGATTCTGGTTTGTCAGGACACAGCAAAAAACATTAGAGAGTCTTCTGATGAGCTCATCTGTAAACAGCAGCAAAATGGCTGTTTAGCAGTAATCTTGCTACCTATAGAGATCTTAGCGTTTACAAATCTGAAATTCAAGGCAAGGATTGTTTTTAGTAACATCTTGAATTTTTTTTGCACTAAGTTATAATTGTTCCAAAGTCGTTACCCTAGTTGTCATTAAATGTGTACATTTGGTCTAGGTCACATATTTTGTAGATATATTCCTGTGCATTTTGGTATATAGGCAACAGTGAATACTGTTGTTTATTTAACAGATGAAACTTCAATCACAGACTACAATAAAATTCCTGCTTTGCATTCTATGAGACTTTAGAAGTCTCATTTCAGGAATATATTACCAAGGGGAGATTATAAATTAAATTTAGAATTCCCCCTGGACTTTTGTAAGTACCTAGTATCTAGTAAAAGTAACTAGAGATAATTGCACACTGCCTACAAACTACTTCACTTCCAAACTCCTGTGTGTCTCACCTAAGACAGAAGTCAGCTTTTTTATTGTGCAAAAATGATTCTTACATACTATGAGTCCTTTGAGGATTGGCTGAAAATCAAAATAAAATGTGAGATCAAACTCTCTGGCATGTTGGCTGTTTCTCTTCTTTAGTAAGTGGAATTAGTAGAAATAATTTTTATGCATACATTCCAGCTGCTTTGACAGTTACAGTTCCATAGCAAGGCTCTCCTTAGTACTAAAGCAATGCAGTGAAATCTTCAAAACATACATAATCATATATTAATTTTAACTTCCCACCTAAATGTTTAATAATCATATAGAAGCATGTTATTACACATGGTTCTTGGGGCAACATGTATAAACATATAAATAACTGCTACAAAACATGTATTTATTTTGGAGAAAGTTAAAAAGTATACACATTTGCTATTTTGAGAGCTGAAACTACATCTTTAAAAAAAAAAAACAAACAACACAAAAACATTAGCCGCTTTCATTTTGTACATGTATTTAATTTTATCTGGAAAGTTTCTGATGTTAGGAATAGAACAACTGTAGTTTCTCATTTTGTTTGCTGCCAGAATCTATGCTTGGTTGCTCAACTAAAGACCTTATATTGCTAATTACTACCACATGCCCATATCCCAAGCAAAGGAAAACTTATTGGTTCTGCCAATTCATTCTCTCAACACTGAATTCCAAATGAAAACTTAAATTTTGGCCAAACATAACATTTCATCAATCTTGTTCTACTGACTGCAGCAGGAACATCAAACAAGGGGTGCTAATGGCTTTTTTCTGTGCAGTTCCCAAGCTTAGATTCTCTGATGAAAGACCCATGTGAGCAAAGGACATCTTTAAACTGCTTCATAATTAATAATTGAACCAGAAAACAATGCACAAAGTAAATTGAACAGTTTGTACTCTGATGACAGAGCTGAGTTTCAAACAAGTTAATGTGCAGTAAAGATCAGCAGAGAAAGCACTGGCAACAGAGCTAAAACCAGATAGTGTATATAGATGCACATAAATAAAGACAAAAAGAAAAGATGAAAAAATAAAATCAAGCACGCCCCAAAGCTAGCAGAAGCCTGTAATCTGGAGTTGAGCTTTTCAGGATGCGGGGTTCTGACTGAAGATCAGGTCCAAATTCTGAGACATCTGAGCAATGCTGGGTACTAGTGACAATGTAGAAAGGAAGAGACTAAAACTCTATGTAAAATAGTTTTTAATCACATTCTTCCCTGCTATAACTCCTCGGGAGCCTCAGAAACAGAAGTTTAAAGTTTTCAGACACAGGAAGTTCTGTGTTTGAAAAATTTCACTCTTCAAGAAACCAAGTATGAATATAAATATGAAACTGAGTAGGCCTCAGTCACAAATAAACATTTTTGGAGATTAAAGATGCTACTCTATCGCCAAAATAAGTTATGGCATTTTGTTAATTTGCATAAGTCAATTATGATAAAAGTTTCCAACATTAGTGTTTACAGTAAAAAAGCTTTAGACATGTGAGGGTATATAAAAAAAATAGAAGTACTGAAGATTTTTAAGTTTTATCATCTAATTGTTTATTACTGAACACACAATAGTATAAGATATAACTAATAAAAAAAACTTTAATTTACTTAGCCAGTGATGTAAAATAGTACTCTTGAATTAGTTCTGTGGGACATTTATACTCTGTGCTCCACAGAGAGGAGAAACTTGATAAAACCATAATCCACATTCATAAAATTATGCATGGGTAATTTGAAAAGAATAAAGTAAAAAATATATCATCTTTAAGTAAGGAGAAGGACAATTAACTAGATGTGCTCCTTGTAGAACCTTCTTTAAGTTATTTTGAAAGGATTGTATACAACTAGTCTTTCAGGGCGAATATATCTGTACCAGTGAAAGTCACAATAATATGCAATTAAACAAAAGATGGCAATAGTAAAGGTGATATTGAGGAGAAACTACTACATTGCCAAGCACATCAAGTCCCTTAACAGCTTTATCCTGGCGTGTCTAGATGCTGGGAATGCCAGAAAGAGCTGGTTTTAACTTGGTCAAGGAAACCAGGAGGCTTTCAATGGAAATGTAATGAGCTAATGTGGTCCAATAAAATTTAACTTTTGCTATCAGGTAAAAATAGGGTTTTTTATGGGTTTGGTTTCTTTTCCAAACTATATCAATACTAAGCTATTACTTGCTCTCCTTAGGATAGGTTTTCTATGAAGTGTGGAAGAGAATCACTTTAAAAATCCTGGTCATAGATCCTAAAATCACAAGTGTTTGCAATATTGAAAGTCAAAAAGAGCTGCATGAGAGCTAATCTGCTGTTTCAACAAGAAACAGCACTATCAGTTTTCTGACATAGTCAGTCTAATGGAATAACCTGATCAACATAAAACTCAGATTTTGCACCCCAGTAAACCCAAGTTTTCTAAAGAACTATGCTGTTTGAAAATCATGTGAATTATCATTGTCAGTTAAGAGAATAAAATTAATTAGATATGATAATCTGATCCCCAAACTGTGAAGTGACAAGTCAACCTTTTTCCAGAAGCTACGTGCATATGCAATAGCAGCATTTTTTCACAAGATATGTCAGTGTAGTCTTAGTGGAATCCAGGTTCTCTTGAAGTAGGGCCAAAACGTTGTGACTTGCACCATAGCATAGCCCAGGCCTCCAATTATAGTGTGACAACTCTCCAGTGGTAATATCTGAAATCAAGGAGTACAGCCTTAAAAGCTGTAAGTCAGTTATTACCACCTTCAGGGGCTCTTTAAAGTCACACAACCACACCTGGTCTTTTTTGACTTACTTTCTGCCTTGGGTTGAGTTAAAAGTCCCGCCGTATTTCTTCCGATTAAGGATGAGAGCAGCAATTTCTGGCACGTAGCGAGCAAACATTGCCTACATGCATGAAACAAAAACAAAAAAAAAAAAAGAAAATGGCATGCAGAGAGTGTTCTACTGCAGCAGAGGCAGCAGAGCCTCTTGGGATACTTACTTTCTTCCACTAACCGCACTATAGGAACCACCATATTTCTTGCGGTTTCCTATTAACTCTATGATTTCAGGGACGTAGCTGGCAAACATGGCCTAAGAAGAAGATAGGAGACAGAAGAAAAGACTAAAAAGAGAGGCCAAAGAAAGGGGGATGATGAATATTTTCAGAAGTTATATATTGTTGAGATCTGAAAATGCAAAAGAATTAGATGTATGCAGTTGTTTAAAAAGAAAATTTAAAAAATGTAAAAGTTCTTATCAAACAAAACAAGAGGATTCAATGTAAAAGTTCGTCTTGGAGAAGGTGCATACCTTATAAATAAAGAAAATGGTCAAAAGACAAAAAATAGGTACACAAAACAAAACAAGAACAAAAGTAATACAAACTGGTATCTTATCATAAAAACCAGTTATATAGAAGTCTTCCTGAAGAGGGGAGGGGAAAAAACTATCCAAGCTCTACTGCAGAAAAACAAAACCAGATATTATCATTACCATTACATTTCTATTTTAAAGACAGGCTTAGTTCCCCCATTATTAGGATTCAAGAGAAGAAAAAACAAAATGAAATCAGGGGTTATTCTGCTTGTCAAGAAAAAAATAAAGTCAACCCCCGCCCCCCCAAAAAAAGAACTGTTCCAAAAGTTCATGTTTTTAAAAGGATTGGAATAACATGTGAGAGAAAAAAAAGGTTTTGAGGAGAAAATAAAAATTATTCTGCCATGTTTAGTCCAACAAACATCTTCCTTGTGGCTGGATACTTCAAAGAGCTACTATCGGTTGACATGGTCTTTGTCTTCAAATGGCAATAAACATAGATGGGAATGCACATATTTATGCTCATATATATGTATCACTGTGTCTCTCATATATGGCATTCATAACCTGTGATATATACATATCACCTCTAAGATGTATGTATATGTAAAATCAATATATGAGAGTAAGGTAACAATATACATATGCATGTATGTGCACAATATATATTTCAAAATATCCATAATGCACTTACCTTGCACAGTGTAAATATGAAAATAAACTTTGCTGGCTTAGAAAATAACATTGCAATAGTCCTATATTACTAACACTGTTAAATAGAAAAGTTGACCTCAGACAATTAGTAACTTTGGTGCTATGTACATGCAGGACAAAGAACACAAGAACTTGCTCAAAAGGATACTGTTTATGGCCATGTGACAAATTGTGAGTTAAAATTGTGCTACATGACATGAGAAGATGTTTGAAATTAAAGAGAATGTGGTTTGCCATCATCTGGATCAGGCAAGCTGCTCTCTAAGGCAGTCCAAAGCCACAGTGTTTGTTGGAATTCTGGGAAGGAACACAGAAGGGTGGGTGGGTAGGACTTCTGAAACCGCAAAGTGCCTTTAAGTATTATTAATAGCAGCCTCAAAAAAATGCACTTGTCAATCACTAAAAAGTAAAGGACTACAAATAACATTATAAGTTTAAATATCAAGGCACTTCATGTATTCACATGTATTACTCATTCAGATAGATTAGAAAAATTCTGACACTACTAAATTGGACTAATTTGACAAGCTTTTCCAAAATATCTATCTACACGAAAAAAAAAAAAAAAGGAGGGGGTATTTAAAACATATTTAAATGGTTTCTAATTAATTTTAATTCACTAATTCAGATATCATGTTGTTACTTACAACAAGGAGATACACACGACTGAGTATTAAGGTGACTGGAATAATAATAATTATAAAAAAGAATTTTTACCAATCCCCCAAGGATGAAGAAGACCATGAAAAGGCGACCAAGAGTTGTTTTTGCATAAACATCTCCGTAGCCAACAGTGGACATTGTAACCATCAGTAAATAAACACATTCCCAATATGTTAGTGGTTGATTATTTTGGAAATTTTCCCATGGATCCCCTGAGTTCTCCACCTAAAACGTACCAGAAAACATACAATGACTTAATAGAGTTATACCACAAATTAACTCTACAGATATATGTGCGTGCATACGCGCATATATACAATGAATTTGGCATACAGTATAAATTCTGGATCCTTTTCTGTGATATATTTTGTACAAATATAAAACCTAACTTGCCGAGTTATAGCATTACAGTTCTTTTGCCAATACACATAGCCTTGCCACTCATACTATTTATGGAAAGCATTTTTTCATTCAGCACTAAATTATATTAATGCAGTTAGGTAAGTTCATTTTATAGCTATTTGTTAGAACATCTTCAGAGCAAATCTTACACGTAATGCAATTATACGTCTTAATGTTTTTTGTTTTAAAGCATTATCATAGAGTCATAGAATGGGTAGGGTTGAAAAGGACCTTAAGATCTAGTTCTAACCCCTATTAAAGGCATTCGTGACATGTTTAGTGATACACTATTGCTATTCCAAGAAGCCAGCTCCTGTATTTTACAAACTTATACATTTATCATCTGGAAAGGAGTGTGCCCTCTAAAGTTCATTCCACAGTAGAGTTTGACCCCTGAGAATTCCTACAAAAGCGGAACTTAAACTGAAAAGCAAACTGAATCCCAAACCAAAATCCAAGTCCTAGAAAATAGCATCCTTTCCCGCCACTGTAATTTTAAAATGCCTTTTTCTTTTTTTCTTCAGAAATAGAAAAAGCTAACATTTCTGAAAAAATGCTCTGTTTGCTAAGAGGAGTGTAAAAATATGTAAAAAATTAAAACACTAAAAATTTTGGTCCACCTTCATAAGAGTGAAAATTAAATTATTACTTGGTAAAACAAGAAACTGAACATTCTGAATTTAATTTTTTATAGTTGGATGCAGCTCAAGGTAGTTCAAGTGAAGTCAATTAAATTGCTCTGGACTAACACTGATATTAGGAAATTTTAGCAATAGTCCAAAACAATTCCTGATGAACTTATTTCTAGCAGCTTGAAATATTCATGGTTCTAAAGGAAGTCATAAAATGCACATAGCACTTAACTGTATCTAATTGTGTACACTAAACAAATCAGTAAAAGTTATTACTTTAAAATGTTTAAAATACACAAGTGACATATACCTATCCCAGATATGTAGATTAACATTTATGAACTTGCATGTTCCTCTGTACAATCTATCTATCTTCCATTTTTCAGGTATCATGAAGTGCAGAATTAAAAAGAAATAGTAAAAATCTATTACAAAACTCTGTATTATCAGTGACTGAAAGTTACACCAAAACAATTGAAACAAAAAAAATAAAAAGCCATTTGGAATGTTAGCAATCCCACTACTTCCCGTGGAAATACAGAACTGCTTTCTCCTGGCACAACCATTAATTTCCCAGGATCTCGGTACCGTTTTAGTTCTGCCAACCCCTTCCAGGAAGCACTCCGGGTAGTTATTTGGGAAACGCTGCCACCTACTGGTAAATTGTAATCATTCAAGAAGTTGCGGCAGTCCAAGCCTCATGTTTTATTTCTGAGGCTAATGATGTATTACTTACTATTCAGAATTAGTTTTGAGTAAAAGCCTAAAACTGGGAAGCTGTGATGTCTCTGTTTATCTTATGCTATAAGATGCATTAAGGGATCAGTCAGAGCAAGGCAATTTCAGGTAATAAGGTAGCTCAGAGAGCAGAAGATCCATGAGAAAAAGTCAAACAAGTATTTCAAATATACTTACCAAATGTATGAACCCAGCTGCTGTCAGCCACGTGCTGATAAATATAGAGCACAGATTCACTAGCTTGATGGAATTACTGAAAATAAACAAAACCCAACAACAAATGGGAACTCAGACTGGAATTTATCACACATTTCACTTTAGAATGAAAGAGCCTGATGATTTCTGAAGAGAAGCAGGCCCCTAAAAAACTTAATCAAAAGCCTATGCAAAATAGCTCTTTTTTTGTCTTTGCAAAGTCACGTTTGCATAATTTAGATAGCTTGAAAGAAAAATTCCCATGCATTTGAGAAACCTTAGCTATAGCTGTGTTCATAACCAAACAAATAGAAATAAATAACACTTTTTCACAAAAAAAAAAAAAAAAAATGTTGCCTTTCAGTACACTCACCTTTTCATTGCTACACACCTCAGATTTATTTGCATGTAAATATTCTGGTACCCTGGAATACATCTATGCAGGGCAATAAATTAATCTGAGCAATGCCAATTAGCATTAGCTGCTGAACACTGCCTTTATACAAACAACTGACTGATTTAAAAAAAAATATTCATTTTTCCTATTGTTCTTATATATTCATTATGCTTTTGACTGACCCCAGACCTGAGAAGGCTTTAAAACTTAACAAGAGAATGTTTTTTGTTGCATACTCACCACATGTTAACGTTTTACATACATGACCACAGGGAAAGACTATTTTCCTACAGTTATAGTAAACAAATCATGAACTATTGCAGCCAATCTGTAAATGTCATGAAGCTGTAATTGTCGTCATGGATTCACAAAGTAAAGAACTTGGGTATTTTACAGTCCCTTTGTAAACTCCCAAGTAATTTTCATATATTGTTCTGCTTGCATAGCTCCTGTTGTCTACTTTGTGGCAAAAAAAAACCAAAACCAAAACCAAACCCAAACAAACAAACAAAAAAAAAAACAACCCACACACAAACAAACAAAAATCTCACCAAAACCACCAAACCACAACCAACCAACCAAATAAACAACCAAAATATTGAAACCTAACAGTCAAACACAAGAAACTCTTTTCAGTCCCACTGAGTAGCATGTTCCCTATTGTAGCCAGAAGTGATTTTGAAGCAAAGATCTCATTCAGTTCAGCAGGAAAATGCCATTCATAAAAACTTGTGTAAGAAATATAACTTCATAAAAACTTGTGTAAGAAATATAACTAAAGCCTGCTCCCTTTTTTATTACGAAATTCACTACGATTCAAAAACCTAAGAAGGATATTCAGTATCTATACATGGAACTCGAGTCCATGCATTAACTCCAAATAATCTTATCCATTCATGGAACAGTATTGGAAATAGCTCTCTATGTTTTTGAAAACATTACTGAGAATGAATAACGGCTCAGAAAAATCACTATTATTCCTAAAGAAATACATCCCAAAAGAATAAAAATAAGGAAAAAAAATCACTCAGGTTTAGCAGTAGCAGTTTTGCAGTAGAATTAATATTTCTAACTAATATGAGGACAATAAAAATGCATTATTTTTTTAAACAAAGTTGAGACATGAACCAGCTCCATTAAAAATATTTTTAAGAGTTACAGTTAGTGAAGAGGGCATCTGTGGGTACAAGGGAAGAAATACAACTGGGTAATATGATGGATACTGTATTTAATACTGTACTCAAAAATAAGACAACATACCAGCATTCTGCAATTACTTAGTGCTCACCTACGTTGACACATATTCCCCATTTCTCTCTTTTGTTACGTATGGTTGATTTAAGGTTTATATTCTATTGATGATAACATTCAGTCATAGCATAGGACTCTAATCAACTGGTTTCTAGGTTAAACAAAATCATAGAAATCATGCTGATGCAAAACTCTGTTATGAAAAGCTAAATATCAACCTTCACCTGAACTTAGAACAGGCTCCTGATATAAAAATGGGCCAGTTGGTCTCCACATATTGCTCTATGTAAATGACAGCACCCATTCAGAATAACTCTTTACATGACTTGTTTGGTACGTTTTATTTTCGCACTTATTAAACATTTTACCTTAGCTCTCCTCTATGACATACTCCCTGGGTTTCTGCCAGAATCTAAATATAGATGAAGGATTAGTCACAAATATTTTCCTCCTCTTTAAGCTCTTCCCAACATCTGTGCAAAATCCCTTACTGTGAGCTCTGCCCGAGCCTCTGCAGTTTTGTTGAAAAATATTAGAAAACAGTGTAGGAGAGAAATTTTCAACTGAACACCACACGATTCATTCTATTTCATAAAACACAGGAACAAAAAACATTGAATAAAATTAATTTAATTTCAAATTAGGAAACAAAGAGGTCCTTGGCAGAGTATGGTCTTTTAATATGTGAGAACTTTTCTTCGCCCTATGGGTTCATTTAAAATATAATTAATAATTAATAATTGTTCATATACTCTAATAACTGCCTAGCAATCCCACATGACTTTGCTAGTCTTCTCACTGCCTCTGGTTTTGCATTGTTTAGCTTCTTCCTTTGGATTCCAGTGTTTGGAATGGCCATTCTATTTAATGAAATATAAATTTATTGAGACTACCAGTTTAGCTGCTCTAACTCTTGCAAAATTACTAAAGGTTGTCCACTAACCAGTAGTGCTCGACACACTGCCTTTTTTTTTGCTTTTTGTGGTTTGTATTTTTTTTTGCTTGCTTTTTGCTTGGGTTTGGTTTTTGTGGGCTTTTTGGGGGGGTTGATTTTTGCTTTTTTGTTTGTTTTTCAAGAAAGATTGATAATGCAGAAATAGAAACTCTCAATTAAAAAGTATGTAATTACTGTAACAGAAAAACTGGACCAACCCCAAGAAGCAGAGTTCTTGTTTGTGAAGGTACTTAAGGACACACAAGTATCAATATTTTTCACTGAAGTTTGCAGCTAAATTCATGCAAGACAATAAATATAACTCACTCACATGGTCACATTTATGTCAGGTATAACTAAAACTTTTCTAAAATAAATGGCATTCTGCTCATTTGTTTTAATTTGACTCATCCATTTTACAAAAAAAAAAGATGCTTTATGGGCAACGATACAAAAGAGAACAGGCATGTCTTTCTATTGAAGAACTAGGAACAGGGAGAGAAATACAGAATTGGTTTGAGGCACTGACAGATTTTAAGTTAAATGGTGTTAGCGATGAACTGCTGGGGATTAATCATCTGAGGAAACTGAAACAGTCATATAAGGAAGCTTTGTTTTACAGACTTTCTTACAATCAACATTTTGGATTTGCACATATTTGGACATTCATATAAATAACCGCAGAGATAATGATATCTAATCTAAGTGGAAATTTTGCACTAGAGAAATACTATTTAAATGAACAGGCCAATCTTGAATAAGCTAGCTCTGAATACACTGAATGTGATTAATGAAGCACTCCTTTGTTTAATGAATCTGGAAGTTTGCAAATCCACTACTCCTGAAAGGACTTTTAGCCTTTATCCAACATCTTTTGAGTTTATGGGGCTTCTCTACTGACTACCATTTCTTTTGGTGAAGTTGTTCTGTGTTTTCAATATAAAGCCATTGGGTAACCTGAGCTCCTGCAAAAATTACTCTCCTTTATCATACTCTCAGCCACTGGACTACAGCATTGCTGCACATTCCTTGATTCCTTTATTTGACAGGAACTGGATTCCTTACAGTTACACAGCTTAAAACAGTCCAAGAGTTTTACAGCAAAAAAGAACAGTTTGAAGACATGGCTATGTACAAATTTTAAGAATATATTTCTCAATCACTACTAATTAACATAGCAATTAAATTGAGCCACTTGCATATAAAGCCCTCACACATGCATGATCAACTGGTAGAGAGAGCACAGGATTTTGGAATATGTCTTCCAACTGTGAGGCATGGGAAAGTTCCTTTTTATTTCCTTTAAAGTAATCTCTTGTTCAAAGTTGTGCTGCTTCTGCACAAATTTCATGTATTGATAGCCCAAAAAATCAGTGGAAGCCAGAAAGTTACTTGGAGTATTTTAATTATTCTTTGAAAGAAATGCTAATGCCAATGAACACAACATAAAGATATCTCAATGTAAAATTCATTTTTAATATGGTTTTGTTGTGAAAAAGGATAGGTTAAAAAAAAAACAAAACTGAAAAAGAACGATTATTTCTCAAAATACTTTTAAACTGTATTCTGCTGAATGAATTTTGATTTCTGTTTTTCCAAGGCAGCAGAACATGGACTGATTGCGTGAAAAGAAGCAACATTTAATCACTGAAGAGCTCTGTAATTCATTCTGCTTTTCATTTATCAGCACAGTCTTGTTCAGATCTTTCAAATATAACAACACACCAAGTAAAATTTACTGATCACACTGCAAAAGATTACAACACTGACAAATTATTCATCAGCAGAAAAAGGTTTAAAGAACGGGTAACAAGAGTTTAATTCCAGAAAAGAAAATCATATAATACTAGAACAACAAATCTAAGCCATTTATGTTCTGTCACCAATGCAACTTACTATGTAAGAAAAGGCCTTACCTTGTTTTAAGGATATTCAGAAACTGCAAAATTTCTGAAAACTGTATCAGTCTAAGGGCTCTTAAAAATCTTAAACCTGCAGTAAAGGAAATAAATAAATAAATAAAAATCTAGTAAAGAATAATTCAAATTATAGCATTTCATTTACAATGACAGCAATCATTTAAATCAACATTGGTAGCAACCAAAATGCCAAATACCTTTGAAACGTTCTTCCATGTTTAAAGATGCAAAAATCCTTCCCAGGTCTTTTTCAATTTGTTTTAAACTTACTTCCTTAATAGCTGAAGTATCCTACCAGAAAGCGTTAGTTTATGTAGGGCGCCATGGGAGGAGACATACGGACTAAAAGCTAAGGGAGAAAAAACCTCGCTGAGATTCTGCTGGTATTTTCTAGTGTCCTTCTTTTCCAGGCTGCCAAAGACACATACAGATCTGAAACTCCTCAGTCCTCCAAGCTCCCACATTACTTAGTGAACAATAAGAGATTATTGGCAAGAGATCTGATAACCTGGATAAAGTAGACTGTGTAGATGCCTGATTAAATTGGTAAATCTTAATGACGTTAAATCTTTTATTGTAATAATGATCCCTATGTACACCCTAATGCCAAAAATTTCAAGCAGGAGAACAGAGAAATGACACATACACTCTTAAAAATTACAAACCTACTATAATTCTATCAGACCATAACAATAGGAATAGATGACACTTTGGCTACTAAAGAAACAACTATTTTTACAAATAAATAGCATTTTTGTGCTGATATCAGGTTGCATGAATAACAATTCCCAGACAACCAGAAAGTCAGCAAAACATACAGTGATTGTGTGCAAAAGAAAATACTGTAGGAGATTAAGGGCTTAAATTATTAAAAGAGACTTATGCTGATATTAAAAAATTCGGCTGCAGATCTTTGGCATATGAATAAAAGTACACTGTGTATTATACACATGCAGAGCTTATAAAATTAAAATACTGCTTTGAGGATAATTTTTACTAGACAGTGCACCCAGGAGTTACATAAAGATTGTGTAACATGGCATTGCAACTGTTACAGTTAGGTCCAGGGCAGCTTCTAATACATCCTCTTTATCGACATTTATTTTACACACTTCAGTGCTATAAACTACTTTTTATTTCTAGAATCTTAAGGAAAGACTGATCCTGGCAAATATATAAACTCGGTCAAAATTTTCATCATCTCAGTGAAGCTGAGAGGTTCCCCTCAAAAGAAAAGATGCACGAGGTGAGATGTGTTTAAATCAAGGCTTTATTTCCGCAGTATACTTGGAGTGTTGTTAAATAAAATCCTTAGTCATGCTAAGACTCACAAGTAGCCTTAAGTAGCTTTAACAAAGTCGAAATTCACTCCTTTCTATTACATGGATATAAAGCTTCTTTTTAATTACTAACTGTAGGGAACTCTAAAGATGAATTGCAAGTTAAAAAGTGGATTTGGGGATCTAGACAAAAAGCAGTAAAATTATGCTGAATAATTATAAACTTCAGAGCCATTTGCAATTAGAGGATGATCATTTTTGGATCGCAGTGCTGAAACTGTGAGACATGTTCCTCTGCTCCACTTGCAGTAGTTTTCACAGTTGCTATTCCTGTCCAGAGACATATGGAGGACAGGGATGGAGAGGACCTTTACCAGCACTCCTAAAGTTATCATCCAGCTACCTTCCTTACTCCACTCCTTAGGAACTTTTTGAAAAATTACTTCCTTTCTAATGCTTTGCATCGCATCCGAAGTTAATAAGATGGTCAAGTTACCTACTGCAAAGTTTCAAAAAGAAGCCTGAGAAACTTAAAAGTTAGCAATAAAACCCCTATCTCCAAACTCTTAAAATGCTTAAGATATATTTTAGTTGCTAAGACATCAAATGATAGAACAGAAAGACTATAGCTTCAGTGTATTTCTTGTGAAAGAAGAAAATCATTTGGATTAAATTCTGCATTTACTATAGCCTATACTATTTTAAAAAAATCCTTTCAGAGAACAGAATTAAAAAAAAAAAGAGAGAAAAATAATAAATAAATAAACCCCCAAACTGTAGAGTTTGCCTGAACAGTTTACTTGAACTACAAAGAGAAGTGGTTTGAAATTGTAAAAACTTACAATCACCTTGTCTATAACATGACTTGTGGGGCTGTGGTTTATATCTAAAGGAATTATTACACAGAAAGGACAAAATTTTCATCTTCAGAAACCTCTGTGTATTACCTGCTTTGTGTGGGTTCAAATATGAAGAACAAATATGAAATTAAAATCAGTTTTCCTTGTCATGATGGCAAGTGTATAAAGAATTAAGTATTCAACACATTTCAAGACCCAAAGAGATCTGTTATTACATTCCTATCATGTCATCTTATATGGTTTACATAGGGTCATAGAATAGTTTGGGTCAGAAGGGATCTTTAAAGGTCATCTAGGCCAGCCCCTCCAGTATTGCAGATTAGTGTAAAAAAGTGAAAAAGCAAAAAGAGATCTGAACAAAACACATAAAAGTACTGGACAATGTCAGGGCTGCAGCTGGTAGGTTCAAGTAACTTTATTTCCAGGCATTTAGAGTATCTTGGTCTCAGGGGCTGAACATACAAGTATCAGTTACTTCAGTGTTTGCAAGTGAAACTCACCATGCCTGCAGTGTTTACTCCCTGTAATACTATTAACATGAAGAGTCAGTCAGCCAAAACAACTCCACATGGTAGGGACAAAATATAGTTTACAATTCTTCATTGTGCACACCTTCCTAGTAGAACTTCGTGCACTCTACTGGCAACATCCACTAATACTAGCTGAACCCAAACAAGGGAGAAAGGGAAATTCCCATTCTTGAACAGTTATTTCTAAAGCTTGACTGTGAAGGAGTTAAGGGGTTCTGTCTTTGAATGAATCTGTTTGTCACTCTAAAACATTTAAAGCATCGGCTGCTTGACCATCTAGAAAATTATGTGCATTTTGGAAGACTGCATCTAATTTAGAGCTTTCAGCCTTATTCTTCAAATAGGCTACAAAAAGCTGCTGCTGAGAATAAACTGTAAGCATAAAACTCAGACGACAAGTTTGCCCCTAAATGCATCATTTTTTGTATCTCCTTAAACTTACCAAGGGGATGATGAATCAACTGAATAATTCCCAGAGGAAAAGTTCACAGAGCACTTCATTCTAGTAACTAGTATTAGTGACACGCAGAAGTGTGCTTGCAAACGTACACGGATCTGTAAACTCATGACACAGTAATCCTCACAGCAATAACCTTGTAATGAGACTACCAGACTAAAAATGGCCTAAATTATTCAGATAGCTTACTAAGAATCCACATAAGATCAAAATTAAACCAAGTAAAATAGAAAATATTTTGATGGGTATAAATCAAAAGTAATTACAAAGTGTCTGTAAAAAGTAGCCTGTCTGAAAATTAATCAAAAATAATCAGTAACACAATGCCCTATGCTATGCTCTCTCATTGTTTTCAAAACATAACTAGCATAACTCACAAGTAGGAAGATACTATCTCTTTCAGGCCCAACAACTCACCAAGACCAGAAATTTTTGGTGATTGATTGTGCATCAAGAACAGTAAGCAAAATTCTATAATAGGACTACTAACAAAAATTCTCATTTTCCTAAAGCTGTCACAGCTACAAATATGGACGTTGCTTTCCATAGCAATATTTGGCAACGTATTTTATATATGTGGGGGGAAATAATTTCTTTTAATATTAAATAACCATAAAACTGGTTTTCATTTAAATTCTATAACTGATAGTTTAGACAGGGTTTCTCATGCATTACAGGAAAGTTTGTTCTAATTTTGCACGCTTCATAGGATCCATCCTGCTAAAGTTATTTGGAAATTGTTGAATGGAATGCTAAAGAAGCGCTTGTTGTTTCAGCTCCATCATGTCACTCACTTTTTTCTTGGCAAGAGGTTTTATACTGGAATTTTCCTATGGAATCTAACTGGAATATAATATAATCTATATTACAGTGTATTAAAAAAAAAGTATCAAAAGACTCAATTTACCTAGGAAATCTCTCTGATCACAGGAAAAATACAGATATAACAAAGGGCCTCTTCAGTTCGTCAGTCTTCTGTTTCTAAATGGATGACTAAAGTATGCTTCTGAGTTGGAGTTTATTTCAGCTACCATGTCCAGGAAAAAGCTAAGAGATTCATAGATTTATATACCAGAAAAACCTCCTATGATTATCAAAGGAAATTCCTTTAGCAATATGAGACAAGGAATTTTAGTCAATAGTTTCTGCTTCTAATAGAATAATTTGAATTGTAGGTATGATGATTCAAATGAATCTCCAAATATACCACAGGATTCCTTTTTTACTGTGAAAATATTTGTTTAGCTATCTGCATTGCCTGTAGGGTTAACAGACTATTTTCAAAGTACACTGAAAAGAATGTAAGATATGCGTGTAATATGTTCCATTAATTTTACTAGCTAATTTCCTGGATAACATGTGGGGTGTAATATTATTTCAGATTCTGAGGGTTCTACCTGGAATTTAAGAAAAACAGACTGAAAACAAATTCAAAACCCAAACAAACACTAATCCTCCCTCCCCCCAAGAAATGCATCTGATTTTAGGTGGAGATCAAATGCCTACCTCTTGAATGTCTAAACACTGAATTTAGATATGAAAATTTGACATATCCACTTCTTGCAGGCCAGTTTTGAAGGGTCACTAAGAGTGGCCAAATACTGCTCAAAACCATGAAATCAGCCTTAAACATTGCAGAAATTATCTCTGCAATAGGAAACAATATACTACGTTGAAATACTGACCTAGAATACAACAGAAGTATTTTTATTAATTTCACTACATACTTGTTCAGTTCTGTGAGGTGCAAATATTCTCCAGCTATCGCTTCCTGACTCTTTGCTATGGACTCAGTAAAAGAGATACTCTAGACAAGAACACTGATATAAACATGACTGATAAACTACGTGCCAGCAACAATGCAACTACAGTAGAAAATTATTTTCTCTATAGAGTTTACAGAAAACCCCCCAAACATTATTTCAAAGCTTTGACTTTACAGTCTTAAATGTGCTGAAACATGGCATCTTCCTGTGTCAGTATTTCAGTCTCTCTGCTAAACTGATGCTTTCTACTGGATTAATATACAGCAGGAATCCAAACTACCCATAGGTTAAGACCCATTCCCCCCTCAGAAAAAAAAAAAAAAAAAAAAAGGAGAAATCACAACAACTAAACTTATTTGTCTTTAACAAGATTTCAAAAACAGAAACAGTAATCGTGATAATTCTTCATCCAACATGAGGTCAATCTACCAGAATAGCATAGATTACATTGTTTCTCAACAATGATAAACATAATCCCTTTATTATTGCCATGATTCTGCTTCTTGCTTATTGACAATAGCATATGCAAAATATTGTAGAAGGATTCAAAACACAGAGATCCTGTATTCAATTTCTATCACTGACAAACCATTCACCCATTCATCAGAATGGTATCTTCATCAAACCTACCAGCGGCTACTTCTACCCTCTATTTCATTAAGACTGGACGGTTTACTGAAGACTGAACAAGCCAGAATCCATATTTAGGAAATCAGAACCTCTTCTGAGACACATACAATGGAGGAGACATTTTTAGGATGCAAAATAATCCTGTCCTGAATGTCTTCACATAGTGCAGCAGAGCAACCTGAGATCCCATTCCTTATAGATAGGTTTGAAAACGAAAGCTCAAAGAACAAAACAAGAAGAAACAGCACAGGAGGAAGAGAATCTGCCGTGCCTTGGAAGCAACACAGCCAGAATACTCTAATACATTTTCCTGCCTCTGTTATGCAAATGTACAAGCAGGGAAACCAGCCCACAGCATGAAAACATCAATATCCTATGAACCAGGACAGTAAAACTGCATGAAGTTCCAAATCTACATAGATTATTTACAAGTTACTTTCAAACAATGCTGTACCAAATACTTGCTAATAAATCTCTCCACTGCACCTCTTTAACTTCCTTTTACATCTGTGAATAATGACATCAGTTTAAAAAAAAATAATTCTTAATAATTCCATCAATAAAGACTGAATTACTTGATTCTAAGTGAACACTATATCCGTTTGATGAGGGAGTAATGAGCACATTACAGAGTTTTTCAAAATAATGCTGTGGCATTATCTTGAAGTTGAAAAATTAAATATAATATATTTTTAGAAGAGAATAACAGAAGCACCAGAGACAGAATTTACAAACTACAATTTTTAAGAAAAGTTTAGAGTTGGACCTTACCCCAGTATGAGCCGACCCTATAGAAAGACACCAAGGAGTTTCGAACAGTATGTTGCTCTTCCTTTTCAGGGATATTATGCCCAGCTTTGACACGATATCCATTTTGGAATAATTCTCCAAGAGATTTTTTACGCCTTCTAGTACTTTTATAAGTTTCAGTACGAGTGCCCCCTGAAGGGTTGTGGTAGACTAAAATCTTGCTGGAAATCATGACTATTTATCTTCAGCTTCAGGAGCACTGCACATAAGTATTGTGGTCCACTCTTCAGTCACAGTATCCACTAATAATGAAGACAGTCATACATTTACCCTTCTTTCCAGTAATTCAGTATCAACACGGAGAGACAGCTCAGAGTTCTTTCTTTAACAGAACTTCTCTTCGGAAGCAGATTTATTTAACTGAACACGGGATAATGCAAAGTTCACCTTTGCATGTTGTTATCAAATGATAATTCAAGTATAATCTAGTCCATTTCTGTTAGCATGAAACAAACAGAATTAATTCAAGTACAAAACTCAGCCTCACAAAACAGACTGAGTATTATAAACTGGATGGGCAAAACAAATTACAGAAGCAGGCGGGCAGTGCAGATGCTCCTCTGATCTGTGATCTATTAGAGCTTAAAAGCCATCTTCTATCCGGATATTACCACGTAAGCTTCTTTCAGATACACCAAAGAACCACACCCATCGATCCAAAACCCACAAACATGATGCTGTTCACTTGGAATGAACAGGTATTCCATGAAGAATATAGTTCTTGTACTTCATGTACACATTTACTGTGTATTATTTCCTTTGGCAGCTTTACATATCCATCTTTCAGTTAAAGCTAGTATGCAGAAGGCAGAGGTTGCATAATCAGCCAACTCTTCCAGGACTTATCCCAGATGAAATAAATAGAAAAAAAACCTTACACACGCACAACAACCCTTCACCTAATCCCAGTTAATGACAGCTATGTTACTGAAGGAAGAAAAAAAAACCACACCACGCAACAACAACAAAAAACCCAAAACAAAAAACCCCAAAACATTTAGCCATCGAGCAACAGCACAAAGAATAGCATGCATTAGTTCTCTCAAACAGACATGCTCTGTGAATATTCACAAAACTGGATTTTTGTTCAGTGAATTGCCATCTCATTCAATTAGAGAAAGCTCTTTAAAATAAAATGGAAATGTGAGCTATTACCTTCCATGATATATGATACGCTTTCTTAGTGAACTTTCCTGCTTTAACATACAAACGTCATCTTGAATAGCTATCTTCATTTCAAGGAATATGCTCATCATTCTTATTTTTTTGTCTCCAGAGGAGCAACAAAGACATATATGCCAAATATATATCAATGCCATCTGGAGTACAATGCAAAGCAGAAACAAAAATAGACCACACCATGTGCTTATAGGAAATGCACAGAATCTCAAAGTATTTTGGAAATGTTATTAAAGGGTGATAATGCCAAATATAGAAATGTGGAGAAGAGTACACACAAATTTCAAGTAATACGCGGTGAGTGATTCAGAGGCAAACCACTTCCATGACACCTTTACATTGTAACTTTTATACTGGGTTCTTACAAACAACCTGATTGCGTTCCCAAAAGTCACAATAGTAAAATTCCACCAAGTCTAGTGGGAATAGCTTTGGATTCTTTATGTATTCATGGAGATATGTATCTAATATATCTGTGAGCACTTGAATAGTTCCTCTCAAATTGGAAAGATCTGAACAAGGTAGTACTTCTCTGTGTTACTAACCGCATCTTGTACAGCTCAAACTGAAAGACTTTTCTACTTCTTTTCTACCATATAAGGCATACTTTTTCTTTCTTTTTGTATTTTATCTTGAATAGTATTATAACCTTGTTAATATCCAATTTTAAACCTACCATTAGTGTCCTCTGTACTTAATACAGCAAATGTTAGGGTGTAGAATCCATTAACCTTGCAAGCCTGCAAAATCTAAAGAAAAACAGTGCCCATGAACAAGAGCTGAGCTGCTTAGCTTACATAACCTACATTTAGGGTTTAGTAATATGACAGTATTCCTTTAACTATCTCAACTCCCTGGCAATTTTCTCCTTTTTTTTTTTCCTGCCAATGCACTGCTAAATCTGTTGCATCCATGAAAGTCTGAAAACATGAATTAAATGATAAAATGGGAAATAAATCTAAAATAAACCTGTTCCACAAGCTAAAGGATATGAATCTAAATTACAGAAGCAGCAGGATGATGACATATTTTGCTGAGAAGCATTATTCAGCATCACAGAGCCACACGAAGTTACTGCTATTACTTCCCCGTGTAGATGTTTCTGCTTTCCGATTGAATGTTTTTTTTAACATTCTGTTCTACAACCAGATTACACAAGACAGCTTATTGCCTTTAGTGAGAGTACAATTCTCCACCATCTACACTACCTATTACATGGCCAAATTTTTCATATTAGATATAAAATTAATTACAGAAAATTGCTCTCTGCAAGATAAATAATTATTTTCTTCAGTTGTCAAGAAAACTTTCTTTCAGATATCATATCATCTAGCTCAGATAAGTGTCTGAGTGGAAAGCTGAAGTCCAATTAAGCAGATTAATATGATGCCATTAGAAAAACAGCACTGTTTCCATGGTTTCTGTACTTTTTCCTACCCCTGTGAAGGACATAGTTGACAGTTTCCTGTTCTGAAGTGGCGTCAAAACTCCTAAACTCTGTGATACCAGAAACACTGGGGATGTGTGCAGTTTGCTCTGAGGTATTTACTCATTTACTCCAAACTAATCAACATTCATTCTGTTCTAAAGAGCTCTATGACAACTTCTTAAAACCTACTGTACCTTCAATGAACCCAAGCTATGTAAAGTATGTTACAAGTGAAGTTTTCCATATTCTCAAGAGGATTGTATCCTTGGATCATATCCCTCCATGACCCTCCCTGAATGTGCCATACGAAATGGACTGATATACTTATGGATGTATTGCTACAGTTAAATGACAGCTTCCTTTTAAAATTCACCCAAATATGAAACCAGTAATCTCAAATATGCAGGAGAAGAAAGCAAGGATTTTCAGCAGCTGAGCTCCATTTTTACCTTTGGCTACGCAGGAGCTAGGTGCTTCCCATATCATCTTGCAAGAGGGCAAGATCTTTGGCATAGACAACTAATGTGTTGGGTAGAGAAAGGTGTCAAATTAAATGCCCTCTAAAGCACAGGTTAGTCCGGTATGACTGATTTGCTCCGCTTTTGTAGATATAACCTGCTTACATTTCTGCACAAAAGCACAAACTAGAAAATACATGAAATACAAGGAAACTTGCCAAGAAGAAACCCACTGTAGAGAAAAATAAGTTTTTATATGCAGCGACCATTCTCTCCTTGAAAATTACTTCTAAATTTATTTTACAGTATGGCAACACAGAATATTCCAGGTGTTATCTTTCCTCTCTTTCAGGTTGCTATGTCTGAAACTACAATGTAAAAGCCATTGTTTCCATGAGAAATCGCCAATAAAATTTTCATTGGTACTGTTTCAGAAAGGGTAAAAAAATTATTCATTAAAAAAACCCAAAACCTCCAAACCTGGTATGTCTGAATAGAAAAACTATGCAGGTGGGCCAATAACTACTTTTTGGTAAAGCTCTGTAGCATTAGCAATGGATTATGACAAAACTTAATGTGCATTCTTCCAAGGATTTACTACTCACAGATTTCACTTAATTGTTTAGAAGGTAAATTTGCAATCCAAACTTGAGTTTCTGAAGAAATGTATGCAGCTACATTACTTTTTTTTTTTTATCCCCTAGTCTCAAAGTCTGAAGAAGTTAACCCAGATATTCAGAAAACTTGGCACTAGCAATAACAAAACCAGGCACTAGATATGCAAACATTAACTTCGCCACTTTTTACCATTTCAGGCAATGACTTTGTTGCATTCCATAAAACCAGCAGAAATATACCCAATAGTGAAGGAGTAGCAGATCTTTACGTAAAATCAGAGTGTATTATACTTTAAATATCATGCTTTATAAAGTAAGTATTATTGCACCAAACTAATGGCAGTGCCTTTTTTTAACAAAAGGCTGAAAGCATGAATGGAAAGATAAACAATATGCATGCATACTTCATGGGAGAAGAGAGCTAGAGAGAATAGGAATCCGTTCGTCTATTGCTTTTCTATGTTTTGATTCTTACAGTTGTGTAATCCATTCTAGATACAAACCTCCATACTTAACAAGTGTGCAAAAAAAAACAACTTTTTTTAATTGAGTTTTGAAGAATCAACTAAACCACTTTACTGCTCATGCTACTAAAACCAAGATGAAATAAGTGACTGCTGAAAAAAGTGGTTATGTCTCATCCAGCTAACCTTGCAGAGAGTTGCAACTGAAGGTTGGAAACTATGTATCTATTATTTACAAAAGCCTTTACATAACAGAACATTGGTAAGAACCCTTATAGGATTTAGATTTTAATAACTATGGAGTTCGGATATTGAATACAAAAGCATTGCAAAGGTTGAATTTTGAAAAAAAGAATAAATATGAAGGTTGTGAAAGGCATTCAAATCGTTAGAATTTCACATTTATCCCACTGTGATTATTTCTTCATCCGTCATAAGGCAGAAGAGTTATTATATTCTTGAACTTCACTGACTCACTTGAGCTACCTCAGAGACAAACATCCCAGGTCAGAATTCAGTAAAAGTGAGCAAACTGATATAATATGAAAATACTATTCACTCTGACATTAGCACACAATATCGACGACATACTTGGCCCCTAACATTACAACTAGTTCACAGCAATAAAAGACCTTTCTGCTAGGCAATGGAGCTATGCATCCACATCCCCTATGTCCAACATAACTGAAAAATACAATAACTTCAAGCACATGACACTTTCAATGATCTGGGGGCTGGTATGAATGAATGAGATTGGCAATATTGGCTGGAAACATGGCTGAAAAGGAACCAGTGCATCTCTGTAGTGCATATATACACATGAGCACATCCGAACACAAAAACTCCTACAGCTCCAAATGAAAATGTTCCACACAGTAAGGAGTTGGTTAAAGAAAGACATAACCAGCAATTAGGAGAACAATAAAGCGAATAGCTAATTTATAAGGAGCAGCAGATTAACTAGGTGATAAAGGAGAAATAACTACTGGAAAGTTTTGAGTACCTTGTAAATCTCATACTGCAGTAGACTAAACCCTTTTGCCTTCAGTCATCTTTGCTTATGAAAGACTACAACAATTTCCTTTTGATTATGCAGATTATCATCTCCAAATACCTTGATGTGAATGCATATCTCTTTACATTGAACTTGACCCTTAAGATAATACAGGGCCAATTCTTTTCTGCTAAGCATCCACAGTGATGCTACAGTACTACTATTTTTAATAAAATAGCACTTCTTGAAGGATAATGCTGAACAAAATGCTGTGTACAAGACCAGCCCCTGTACAGCATGCTTCCATCTGCCTTACTTCTAGAAGCTGATTTAAAAAGAAGGCAAAATAATTTCCCTGCAACTGAAATAATAAAATAGCTTTAAGATAAAAAGTTTAAAAAAAGGCTTATATACTAGAAGCTTTGATTATGCAGAAAACCACAAACCACATTTTTCTAATCTTAAATGCTACTTTTAAATTAAAAGATCTATTATTCTGTTTTGATCTTTATCTGCCATCTGATATATTTTTACTAGCCACAAACGAAAGAGATGATAAAGTCAAATAGGCTGCTTTTCCAATATTGCAGCACAAGACAAGGTCCAATAGTTGGAATCTAAATAACAAGAAAATTCAAACAAACCAAAGATCAGTAGATAGATTTAAAACTAAATGTTTTACAACTAACATAAGACTATATAAAATCTGTATCTTTTAAAAGATTAAAAAAAAGAATAAGAATTAAAAACTAAATGCCTGAGCAAAAGAAAGCATATTCCAAAGTTTAGTAGCAGCTTATTTAACACTGCTCTAGATTAAGAAGTTCTCTGAACAGAAGAAACTGGGGAAAGCCACATGAAAGATCCAAAAGCCTGCACTGATGAAGAACAAGCAAAGAGTGACCTCTGAGCATCATTAGCTTTACTGGCAAAGACTTTCTGGCAATCCATCAGGTACACCACTGCAGTGCAAGTAGTTATATAGGAGTCAGTAACTTCAGAGATGCTTCTGTGATACAGAGAAATGTCCTTCCATTTATGGACTAGATTTTCTCTGCCATGGTTCTATTTTTATTTTATTATTTTGAATTTGAGACAGTATGAAATTCAATACTGCTGAAGGTGATAACAAGGTTAATGAACGGTACACGTCTAGGGTAAGAAGGGGATCGAGAATAAACCCTGCATAACGTAAGCATAGACAGTATAAATACAAACATAGTAGAGAACCTTAGACATTCAAAAATTAATGTGAAACAAGTGGCAAAAAGTAGAAAACCATGAAAAATACTGTTTTCTTGACTTAAGTCAATATGGTATGAAACTCTGGCAGATGGTATAAATATCCTGTGGTCCAAATCCTCAGAAATATCCTCAAATACTTTAGCTGAAAGAACACTTCTCTCTGTATCCCAAATTTTCCTTCTCTACATGTCACCTGATTTTGCATGGCAAATTACTGCAATTGCAAAAATTTAACTGGATCAAGCAACAGACTGAGGAGGGATGTAGCACTGTTATAATACTATTCCCCATCCATTGCAAAAAGGTCAGAATTTTGCTCATGTTCATACCAGAAGCATAGAAGCACAGGAAATAATCTTGCCTAATCCCAACAGGGTTTGGGCCTGTCAGGTGGTGGTCAAGCAGTGTATCTGAGTAAATGCGTTAATGAAATCTTCCCTTTTGAGTTCAGAACTATGAGTGAAAATGTTACTCCAATCATCTCTTGACTTTGTATATAAAGTTGAGTGAAGGAATTGACAAAAGATTATTGAAAGGATATGAATGGTCTTGTTTACATAAACTTCCATTTCAGTTCAGTACTTAAGTTCATCCACAGCTCTCTGATATTTGGAAAAAACAGCCATTATATGAACTTTCTAAAGTCTCATATGGAATTCCTAACTTCTAATATTTCTAGTGAAATCCCAATTATCTCTACATCAGTTTGTATCAGTTTCAGGCTCAATGGGATATATTTGACTAATTCAGTTTTACAGAAAGGTCAGGCAGAACATGCCTAGGTTGGGTGTTTTTCTATTTACTTAGACTTCATAATGCATCTTTTCTTAATTTCACATAAAAAAAGCCTCATGCACCACAGAACAAACGAGAAAAACTGGTGCTGAATTAATGAGAGCTACATGGACATTTGAGTATATTTAGGCCAGAAGATAAGAAACGCCTTAAGCTGTGTTGCAGAATTCAGACGCTTAGAAATACAAAATGCACGAATGTCCAAAAGCAGTCACCAGAAATCATATCATTTATGTTAAAGTTACCAGTATACAAACTGTCGTGTTTAAGTATAAGGACTTCTGATTTGGGGCTTATGCAGATATTAATTAGATTGCTTACAAAGTATAAAATAGTGTAAGCAGCAAGCATTGAAAAGGCAAAGTTGAGAAGATCACAATGCAACATTATTCAGACTCAATGTATTTAAAAATAAACAGTTACTAAGAAATGAGTGAAAGAAGATATCAGGAGGAAAAGTTACTGGATAATGTATAAAGAATAGATTGAATGCCTACAAAGTACAGGTTAACACACTATCTTGAAGCCAAGCCACAAAATTGTATATTCGTCTTTCAGCTGACTTTTAAAGATGAGGAACAAATAGTTAAATAAAAAAAAAAAATTAAACTTATCTCTCATATTACCATTCAGGAAAGTATGCAGGTTAGTGATGTGCTGTAGGTAGCTCAGGAAAACATGGACTAATGCTAATGCAATGATCTTTTTGGATGCTACAAGTAGCATTTTTAAATGTCCCTTCTGCAAAGGAATACAAATGCCAGAAGACAGCATAAGTGAATTATAGGTTCTTTAACCAGTTTGAGAGAAAGGGTTTTTTTTCTTTTAGAACTTTATTCTACATTCTATTAAAGGATAAAACTATAGAGTTTGGGTACTCTTCATTTGAGCATCCCTGGCAGTGTCCAAGGGAAGGCTGGATTAGAGCTTTGAGCAACCTGGTCTAGTGGAAGGTGTCCCTGAACAGGGATTGGAACTAGATGATCTTTAAGGCTCCTTGCAACCCAAACCATTCTATGATTCTATGATGCTATGTTCCCTGAGAGTCTTGTCAGGGATATGTTCTTGATCTTAAATTATTTAATACTTTTATTAGTAGTCTGGAAGAAAAGTAAATCCATATTAATAAAGCTAACCAGTGATAGAAGAGGATGCAATGCTTGATAATGAAAAGAACAAGCTAGTGACAAGCAGGGTTTGGGATCATATGTAAAGCAGGATGGCAACAAACACATTTATTTATAGGTAACCATAAACATAAGACTTTCCCCCCCCCCCCCCACTAAAGATGTATACCTGCTCAACCAAGTTTTTCTTCTCTGAAGGAGATAAAAGGAGAAAAGACGCAAGAGGTCAAATATATCCACCCAGATAAATTACGAAGCACTTTAAAGCAATGTAACTAGTAGCAGCTATGATATTAACTTGCAATAGCTCCTCAGCGTTCACACAGTATGACTGCTTTTGGGCTAAACCTGCCACTTATTCACAAAGGAGAAATCAAGGTACACCCCTACCTATGGCCCCTCCCAGTCAGAGTAGAATAGAAAACAGAATAAATTTAGGGTCAATTTTCTATTCAGCATTCAGCATCACTCACACACAGTGATGGACTGGGAACAGAAGATGATTTACATTTTCTGGTTTACTTTGAATTCAGAGTTGTAGGGAAGGAAGTACACAGTTTCTACAAATGTCAGCTAGATGTCAGGAACTCATATGACACTGACAGTAGTACTGTCCTTGTGCTCCCGTGCTCCGATGTCCTTTGGATAACTTGTTTGACTTATTAGTGGAGAAAAGAGAAGCAGCATATTTCCACAGTTGCATGCAACATTATTCCCAAGAATTCATCGCAGATGTTGTGAATGTTCCACCACTGGCGGTATTCAAGGCCAGCTTGGACAGAGCCTTGGGTGGCACAGTTTAGTGGGAGGTGTCCCTGCCCATGGTAGGGGGGTTGGAACAAGATGATATTAAGGTCCTTTCCAACCCTAACTATTCTATAAGTCTATGTTATGACAAATACATATTTGTCACAAGGTCACTTTTTTGCTATTAATATTGTAACAACTCAAAAGCCTGTTGTGAAGTACCACTTTAACTGGTACCCTAACAAAATATAAGTACTCTGTGAAAACTGAACTGATAAGGGTATTGAGAAGAAAGCAAAAACTTCCTGTCTTCAGTATAATAAAAAGGTGATACAGTCCATTCAATAGCATACTACTGACAAATCACCACTCAGATTGAGTATTCAGAACTATTTTCATTAAATTCATTCACGTATCTAAAAGTATTTGAAATGAACAAAGAAATTCTAATGCACACAAAAGTACTGCATCACACATACATAAAATACAATTTTCCTATGAAATCTTACAGAAATTAGCATCCATTATACATAAAATGACTTATAATGTAAGTAAAATGACATAAAACGCATGAAAGCTGTATAAAATACACTTTGTAAGAAAATATTGTAGAATTTGAATGTGTATGTAAATTTTTTGCCAATAGATGGCAGAAATGCACAATATTTCACCAACAAAATAATTGCAAATGATTGCAAATTTAAGGCACTAAGAAAGTGACAGTTTTGAGGCCTGTGCATGCATCAAAAGCCAGTAAATGATTATAAAGTTCTGGAGTTCATATTTCCTCTCTCACATTGGTATCCTTACAACTTAATCAGCAGACCACAGCTCTGTATCAGTGTAATTTACGTAATTCATTCAAATGTATGTTTTCCAAAAGGAATAGTGTTTTGCTGATTCATAGATGGTTTCAAGCTGAGCTGTTCTATATTTTTTTTTGTATTAAAGAAAATCTATAGGGTATTGAAACTAATGTTTTCACATCACAGATTTTTAACTAAAGCTTCATCTTCAAGCACACTCGCTGAATGGCCAGGAGGCAATCACACCATCTGCTTAACTATCTCAAAACACACTGGTTTTTCTCTACAGCTAGCTAACTCTTTTCACAGAAGTCAAGCAATTTCACTCTCCAACTCGCAAAAATAGCTGAATGATAACCAGAGATGTTGGAAACAGTCTTCTGAGACCAGGAATTGATACTGAGACCACAAGCTTCACTCAGAATTAATCCAGATGCCTGTAATGGGACCTGGACAGAATTTGAGCAAGACCTGGAAAAAACTGTCTCCTCTTTTCCATAAATGTACTGATCACCACACACAGAGAGATTTGTTCTCTATGTTGTGCATGTGTCTACATTTGCATCTGTTGTCTGTGTTCTTTCCCCACTGTAAATCTTGAATTATTTTCTGGAGAAAAAAGAAAAAGGCACAGCTTCAGGAGCAACCTAGATTAAAGGGGATGTCAGGGAAGCACGATGAGAAGTTCTTCATGATAATGGAATGTATTAGGAATCAGTTTCACTCACTCTATGTTTTTTACAGTAGAATTGATGAATCACATGATCAGGAAAAGGAAATTGATCTTTTCGATCTTTAACTTCTCTGATTCACTAATATGAGACACTATCAAACCTATATATTAGGCATTATTAATCACTGTAGTTCCAAGGCTAATTGTTCCACGTTTGCATGTCCTTGTAAATGCGAAGCCAAGATCATATTTTACATGTTTAATCTTCCTCTAACAATACCACCTTGACAAGGCAGTTTATTCCAATACAGTCTGCTCATGAAATCAGTATTTCCTTTTTAATGAGCATAAAAGCACATGATAAAAGGCATTTCAGTTATCTGAATTGCTTAAGCTATCACCGAAGACAGCATAACAGTTTTAAGTGGTGTGTAGAATGTTTGTAAATAATTACTGAATACAGCTGGAAGATGCTCATTTCTTGCAGAGCTCGCCAGCTTGGCAGACTGCAAGCTATTCAAAGGAACAAAGATTTGAATCTGAAACTTAGCTATGATTCTCAGATCATAATGAGTATGTGTTAAAAAATGTGTTTTACCGTAGCATTACTTCTCCCATTGCAGCTTTTTTTATTTTATCTGACAACCTTTTTAGCCTACCTTCACTTACACTATAAAGACAGTACTCAGACTCAGCAATGCACTGAAGTAATTTGGTAGAAATTAGCTGCCAAAATTACCTGTAAAATCTCAAGAGCCAAAAATTCCATCCTTTCTGTTATCATTCTTCCTTTTGGAAGACCTCCATTCCACAAAACCCTGCACTTGAAGAAGGACGATAAGGAGAACCTTCCTCCTATCGCTATCAGAAACTTTGTTGTAGAGTGTTGTGCAAGAAATATTTATGATTATATAAAGCACAGCTTTAGTTTATGCATAAACATCTACACAAATGTTACTGTTCTCAAAACAGTGCTGGAAAAATGTCAAGGGGGGTTAAATAAAAACGAACATCTGAAAACGCACTCCTGCATTTTTTAACTGCATTACAGTTACAAACTGTACAATCTTAAGTCAGAGAGTATGAAATTTTTATACTGACTGCAAAGCAATGAAGCAACGTATATCACTGAATTACAAATTCATTAACATTTTCTTCCCTTCCTTTGCTGCCCCCTGATCCTTCAATATGTAGATCATTCCATGTGCCAGCTATATTCTACTCACGTACTTCCCTTTCTCATGCTACCCTATGCTAGCAAAATTATACCCTAGAAATCTTTTCTGAAGGATTTATCAAATCTCAAGATTTGATATTTTACAGGTTTAAGGTAGTATTGCTTCTTTAAGTGTACATTAGACAGTGAACATCTGAGCATTCCTAGAAACCTGTCAATGGAAAAGCATAATCTTGCCCATTTTGCACATTGAATTTTGATTGTATACTGAAATCTAGGTGGAAGATCAGATTTATGAATACGGATAGAAAATTTTATTCATATACAACATTTTACGATACAAAAATACATTTTATAAACACAAAAGGGTAGCAGGGAAAGTGGAAGGCTTTGCATACTTAGAATTACATAATAGATGAATGGTGGCATTTTTCAACTAGCATAAGAAAAGAAAAAAAACCCCACTGGCTTTCCACTAGTACATTAAAAGACGGTATGTTCAGACCACATGCCCTCTGCTATACTTCACATCTTTCTAGAAGCACTTAGTGCTCTGAAGGCAAAATTTATTTTTGAGTTAGGATAGTTTGGGCTTTTTTAAATACTGTTTAAACTGTGTGTTTGTACTTTATTGTCAGTTAGGTAAACCAGGACAGTTCTTATGAACTCGTGAATTCAGGGAGCCACATCCTGGTGACATTCCTTCTCTCTAAGTATTCGGATTAACTTATTACAGCTGAACTAATGTGAATCAATAGTGAAATAAACTGGAAAGATTTTGATGTGCAATACATTCTAGACAATGTATCGTATTTGGGTTCCTAAATAATTTTGAAATTTAAGGCATACAAAGGAATCCTCCTTAAACAGTAATAAATTCTTAAAGCATTTAAAGAATAATTGGTATACACTGAATTCCGAAGCTGTTAAATAGTTTTTGCATTGCCTAACATTAAGCACTCCCTATTTATTTGTCTTGCTAAAAGGCTAAGTTCCTTGTGAATCCTATTTCCGCAGCAGCACTTGGTGCAGGAACCAGAAATTACATGTTCCAAATCACCCTTTGCACAAGGATATCTCATTAATTACCAAAAAAAAAATTAATTTATATATCTAAAAGGAAAAGTAGGTATCAAGCCTCAAGCTGTAAATGTGGCCCGAATATCCTCTTTTCGCCTCCACTCACCCAGTTCTGCCACTGCATTACCTACATTATGCCCAAAATATATGAGCTCCACAGGCAGAGTAATTTTTGCCATCTCTTTAAATGGTGTAAAGCAAAAGACAATCTTCATTAATACAATTCAGTGCACTTGCTTAAAAATTCTTTCATTACAGCATATGAAAATAATAACTTGCTGATCTAAATTATAGCTATGTCAGAGACCCCAGTAATGCACATTTTTGAATTATTGAATTATTTCACTCGGGACGATTTTCCCTAAGGTGAAAACCCCTTTGGAATAAACAAAAAGTGGAAGCAGGTGCAAAACTCAAACATTGTAAATAAGCTAACTACATTAAAAAAAATCTGCACCTCAGCCAGTGATAAATGTCTCAGGATGATTCCGTTAGAAAACAGATAAAGAGGGACTATAAACAAGAAATCAAGAAAAAGTGACATTGGTGTAATTAAGAGAGATGGAAACCCTTTCAACCCGACAAATAAATACAAGTACAATGCTTAACTCCGCCTGCAAAATGACATAAGTCTTGTAAAACTATCCAGCAGAAACTGCGAAATGGGCAAACTCATTATTCCTGTTGGTACTGTTAGTTAGATTCTGTGTCACCATTGAGTCAATTACCCAGTCACTTTCACAAAGGCTATTCACCTCAAATAATTATCTCTTTGCCTCATTGCCCAAATTTTGTGGTTTTGTTGTTTTCTCATCACACAATCCTTTTCTATGGATCCTGTGATTCGAGTACTTGCTCTTAGATATTCTTCATCTCCAATGATTTCAATCTGGAAGTTCTGGGAAACTCTGATGTCCCTCCAAGTGTGAAAGTGCATCCCTTTAATTCATACAAAGAATCTGGGATTGAATTATAACTAGTAAAATCAACAATTTTCTTTTACACATAAGCTTGTTATTTATTTATATACCTTCTTTTTTTATTTGATTTTCTATCATAATATGGAACTATATAACATTTTCTACTTCGGAAAGCATTACTTAGTTTTGCATACACAACAGAAGTATGTGATGAAGACAGTAATCGTATGAGGATATATATGGATCTTTTTTGGCTGTTTTACTGCTTTGTTCTTTGGCATATTAATAACCACTGATGCATATAGTATGAACTCAAACATAGTTATACTTTTATTAATCTCTTTTTGTACAAGAGAGATTCATTAATAATTTTAGCATCTTTGTACTTATGTACCAAGTAGAAAATATTGTACTACTATAAAAGATCTTCTGTTTTATTTTTCTTTCCATATCAAACATTTAGCATGACTGCTCTCTTCAGTTTTCAGGAACAATGAGTGCCCATATTTCTGAAGAAATGGATTGTTAAATTGTGAGCTTTCATATGTTATCTAATTTTAGGAAGTTTTTCCTGAATAAAAACTTCCAAATTTTGACCTTCATTTTATGTAACTGGAAAGTACATACAATTTGTACAAGTAACTTCCTATGCCACATTATGGGTGTTGTTTAATTGATTTTGTCTGCTCTGCTTAATTTTGTATTCCCTTTTATATGTGGCATACTCTTTTCTAATGCATTCCTAGCAGTCACACAAATGTTAAGCTCAGTATGTGTCTGAACAATTCTTCCAAACCTGTTGTTTCAGTGGATTTAAAATTTAACAAATGTGAAGAACATTTGTTGATTTCACTGCTGACAATGATTCATGTCAATCCGGATCAGTGAATAAATGAATGATCTGGGTCACCTGTTCAGGTTGTAAACTGAGACGCTTGCATCAAATGCCCTGTTTTATAAAAAACAGCCTCACGTTACACAGTATTTCCAAGTTGGAGTTCACCACCACTTACTGTAGGAGATTATATTAATGATTAACAAGAAAACTGACTTAATAAGTGCTTTTTCTGACATAACCCATTTGTCCGCTGAAATGGGAAATTCATCGCAAAACCAATTTGGTAACATTCTTCTGCTTACACAATGCCACAAGATGAAATTCTCCATCAAAATGTGCAAGGTTTAAGTATTTTTGTAACATCTATTAAAAGGAAAATCTATTTTACTTACCAAGCCAACTTCTGTTCAAATATACTGACACAAACACTGGAGGGACTGTGAAGAAATCTACTACTGAGTTAACTTCTAGCCAAAACCACAGCTTGTCATTGGCTGCTATGAACTGAAAAAAAAGAAAAAAAAAAGAGGAGGAGGGATGAAAGAAGCACATTATGCTCATGGTACTTGCAAGTATGGGCAATATTTTTTATTCTAAAACACCAAATGCCAACAGTTAGTGGTGCAGTAACTGACGTTTTAGCTCAGTCCGGACAAAATGACGTGTCTCACTAGAAAGAAGTTTGCACTGTGCAGTGCTTATAACGACATTATGATTAAAATCAAAGGCAGAATACTTAAAAAGATCATTTATACGATTAGTTGTAATATCTACGTTTAAAAAAAATTTCTCCACATTTATTAACAATGTATCAGTAATACTACAAAGTGCAGGTAAGTATAAAATATTTCAAAGTCTATCAGCTTTGCTCTGGCACACCAAACATGTTGGTAATACTCTCATCACATATTTGCTGTTCACTGGTTTCTAAATACATCACAGTTTACAAACAGTCCCATTATCATCCTATCAAGAGATAATCATCAGGATAACTCCAATATGGCATAATTCAGGACTGCAGCAGGAATTTAGTCCTTTGAATTTTGCCATGGATAAGGTCATTTCTCCTGATTACAAAATCAGCCTAGGAAATCTGGGAAATTTAGATGCCAAGGGTTATCATAGTTTGAACTTATCTATTCATCTGTGTGCTTAAACAAGGTCAAACTACTATTCACATGCAAGTACTAAGTAAAACATATGCTTTCTATTATTATGAAATATACAAATACATATAAAAATCTAGTGCCTCATGAAGACATTTAATGGAGCTGTTTTACTCATGAAGTCTTAAACCCTGGACTATTTCAAAACAGTGCTTTTATTTTCTGAACTACAGACAATATCCATTGTCTTGCTTCCAAAGCAAACACTGATATTCTCTTAGCCTCCTAGCCTTAGAATGACTTTAAAACTTTAACAGAAAATGTTTATACCAAGTTTTCTGGAATCCCAGCTATAGTATTGGAAGGGGGAATCTACTGATATCAAGAGTGTTGAAATCATACTTAAAGAGAAGACAGACAACATGAGCAGCATCTGCCTCAGTGAAGACTCAAAGCTAAAACTTAATTGACATTTTGTTAGTCTGTATTACTTTGTACCAACTCACCAGCATTAAAACTGAAGAAAAACACCCAGAGGCTTTTCTTCCCCTTCTGTTGAATTTAGTACTTAGAATATTTGGAACTAAAAGCTTTCTAAGAGGTCAGATCAATACATTCATAACCTGCAATATGTGTGCTGATCAGCATTTTATCTTTCTATTGGGCACAAACTTTAGGCTTTCAAAAAGGTTAAAGTGTGTTATCCAACAATGAAAATAAAATCTGTTGAATGCAAAGGCCACTCACTTTTCTGTGGAAGTATTTGAACAGTTACTCATTTAGGTAATTAGCAACTAATAAAAGCCCATTTCATTACAGAATAAATCCTACAATGCCTGAAGAAGCACTTCTAGAAGCACTAGCACAACTCTGTCACTTCCAAATAAGGATTACTTCCATATTTGCCATATCTCTGCCAGACTCTATTGGTTGATCATGTGCTAAATCCTGCAATTTGGACTTAGTCTTCATCAGCAGCTTGCAGACTTGACTTCCGAGTTCTCATATAGTTGGATACCAGTCAATAAAGTTTTTTAAATGGATATATATGTGTTTGAACACAAATATCTTCGAAACTGAAAATAAGGTAATATTTATATGATTTTAGTTGCAATATCATTTCAGGGAAAACAGGTGGAGAAGGATGAGATTTCAAAATATTTCTTAAAATGTTTACTTTGCGAGTTCTCACAGGAGATTTTTATCAGAGAAAAAATGTTATGTTTCAGAGTTTTTTCCCCCTGAATTTCTGATTAACAACAAGCAAAGCTAGTCTTCAAAATGTTTTTTAAAATAAAACAACAACAAAACAACCACAAACAAACAAATAAAATTCCCCAAACCCAACAGCTTGAACTCCAAGCGTTACTGGCACAAACTTTTAACAGTGCCTACCTTTTTCAGATGTCCCAACTTTTAGATCCTAAAACAGCATTACTTAATTTTCAGGAAGTGTTAATTTCAAGGATAAACACTTCAGTATATTGGCTAGTATTTCAAGTTCCTCAAAACATTCATTACCAGTCTGGGAAAGTAATGTGCATAAAACTGAATACAGCAGCTCTACCAGCTGTTATTTCAACCTTCAACTGCCAAAGACATATCTAGCAGTAGAGGAATAGATCGAGTATTAACTAGTCTTGCTGAGGTAGTTATCACTCCATCGAGAACACCGAAACTAGCTTCAACATAATTTTATATTATAATTGAATTATAATAGTTTTTCCTTTCTGCCATGCAAGAGTATTCTGGAACAGACAGCTTAGCTTATAAACAGTTGGTCTCCTTAGTGATCTTAGATGCTTATTACTTTTACCTAAATGCCCTCAAACAAATTCTTTGCTCATGCATTTTAGAAATCAGCTTTATTTTGTCCAGCCATTGTAAAGTCAGGCTGTTGAAATACTCCCATCTAATAGCTATATTCACTCCCTGACTCATGACATCAAAGACACACTACTTACACGCAAGCCGAAGTACAGTAGGAAGAACACATTGAAAGCCATGTCGATCTGTAATGTGAAATCTTTGTAGAAATTCTGGCAGGATTCTATTGGACTATTTGAAAAAAAAAAAAAAAAAAAAAAAAGAAACCAGAGTAAATTGTCAATATACAAGTTCCTACTCGCGAGATTTTTCTGCATTTCATTAAAGACTTTGATTCAGAAATCACATTTCTGTTTTCCAGTCTTTTACAAGATACAAGCAAGCATTTCAAATGAATTATTTCATTCATTCTGTTAGTCATTCATACAGTCTTTATATTCACCTGTTTGGGTAATATCGGAGAATTAACATGCAGGTACCTTTAAGAAAGGACAAGCGGGATAATACCTCAGGATTCCTTAACCCCTCATTAACCCTTAAAGAACTGACTTCTTTCTACAGGAGACATACCTATGATACTTTAGGAGGAAACCTAACAAGCCTCAGCTAAACATTACATGGTTTTAATTCATGTCATAATATAACACCTTAAAAAAATGTAGTTGCATAGGAATACATTGCCCATTAGCAACCTGTGGTATTTTGTCTTGTAGGATCCCTTGTTTATAAGAAGTTGGGTTTGGGTGGGGTTTTTTTCTCCTTTTTCTCACTTCTTTTTGTGTATGGCTATTTATTGTACTTTCTTTACAATACTATGAACTGAGTAGAAAAGCAGCATAGCCCACTGGTAAAATTAAATAACAAAATAAATTGAGGTATTTGAAGCAGTACTCTAAGGGTTAATTTCTGCATGCAGATTAATTAAAAGACCTTTGTGTATGTCAGGCAGCCATTGCAAATTCTAGCTTATTATATTATGCCTTATTTAACAGTGGGACATGTCCAAAGCATACTCTATACAAACTGGTACTTTATAAATATACTTTTATCTAAGGAAAGAGATAACTTTTACGAGTACGATTAGTGATTTATTTGTGAGGTCTCTACAGTACGTTGATGAAGCCACAGAATAATGTTGAAATCACAGACCAAAGTGAAAATCATGTTCCAATATATGCTGATGCATATACTATATATACATAATGTCCCACCGTATATACATATAGACAGATACATATATTGCAAATGATCATGTATTAATCATGATTGTAATAAAGTGAAAAACTAGAACCTAGATCATTTAGAGCCCCAGAAAACACTCTTTGAGGAAAGAAATTTTTTGGCTTCTCAGGTCAAATAAATCACTGAATGTGAGCATCATACCAGTTAGTATAGTGGTAGCTCTGAAAAATATAATGCTAGACTGCTCAACAAGCAAGATTCTATGCATTATGAATGTTGGTTACCTAATTAAAGGCATAAGGGAAATTACCTGGCTACCAGGTCATTACACATGCAGCCAAATTTTCCATTCCTTGTATACATTACAGGTCAAACAAGTTAAATACAGCATGCCCTCTCCTGCTTTTAGATGCATGAATGTATACAGCAAAATTCTTCTTGATATACTATAGCTTTATCTTTTAAGAAGCTTCAATGCAATAGGAAATTATATTTAAATGTTTTAAAAAAAAACTATTTGCAAAGACATTGAAGTTATGAAACATTTCTGCTACAGTTCAAATAAAATTTCACAAAAACAGGCAGAAGGGAAGAGAAGCATATGTTAGCACATGAGGACGGAAGACAGCACCTCATACTTTACAAATACAGCTTTAGCTATAAAAACAGTGGATGTAGTCTAAAACCACAACAGGATCATTTTCCGTATGGCATTATTGAGAGAAAAGAATTTTGTCAAAATAAGGTAGGCTACACATTGAGTCACTATGCACCCTACCGACAGAAATCACAAGAAGTAAAGCAGAAGCAGAATGAACAACCCTGCACCAACACAGAGACTTGGTCACTTAATTCCATGTTAGGTTTCTGCAAAAGCAGAAGAAATTCACTGCAGCTAATAGAATTGTACAGATTTCTAATTAGGATAGACAGCGCTTCATTACCTTCCTTTCCATGGTGTTTGTCATGATTGTTAGCTAAGGTTAGCAAAGGTTGTAACTAACAACTGTACTTTTGTACCACTGTCCTTTACAAAAGCCTAGAGATCTGACAAATTAGTTAATACATAATACATCTTCATCTTATTTGCAAACACTTGGCACAGTACACCACAGTCCTGATTTAGACTTCTGTTTACTTAATACCAGAACTTCTCCTCATTAGATCCCTAAAGTGTCCTTCATTTCAGATATCTCTTTCCATTTCTTAGTTACGAATTTCAAAACCAAACACTATGTCCTTTCCTTTTTCTTTTAAATGATAATTTTGGCAGAAAGGCATGACACTGAGGCTAAAGAAATTATTATTTATTCATCCCACCATGTTTCTGTAATGACAACTATGTTATAGTTTTCCCACTGCCCAATGGCTTCTAGCTCCTCCTGTTTGTTGCTCTTTGTCCTGGTTGGGTAGTCTCCATGGTGAAGACTCCCACCATGACATTGCCTACCCCCTGATTCTTACCCATAAACATTCAACTCTATCATCACCATCATTAAGCTCTAGACAATAAAAACACTCCCTAGCATACGGGGCTACCCCACCACCTTTTCTTCATTGCCTATGCCTTCTAAAGAGTTTATAGCCATTCATTGCAGAACTGCAGTTTCGCTTAATGATCACATTAGGACAAAGAGGCAAACAAAATATTCTGTAAGCAGCTGAGCAAAGCTAGCCCTTGTTTTCATGGGGGACTTAACTTAGCAGATATCCACTGGAAATACAACACAGCAGAGAAGAAACAATCTAGGAGGTTCTTGAAATGTGTGGAAGAAAACTTCCTGACACAGCTGGAGACGGAGGCAACTAGAGAAGGCGCCCAGCTGGACCTGTTGTTTGTCAACAAGAGAAGGACTTCCAGAGAGCAGAGTTTGGCCTGTTTAGGAGACTGGTTGACAGAGCCCCTTACTTAGGCGGTAGTCCTGAAGGACACGGAAATTCAGGAAAGCTGGACATTCTTAAAGAAGGAAATCTTAAAGTCACAGGAGCCTTGTGCCAAAAGATGAGCCAGCAGGGAGGAAGACTAGACTGGCTAAAATGAGAAGTTTGGCTGGAACTCAAGAGAAAAAAGGAATTTATGACCTTTGGAAGAAGGGTCAGGCAACTAGAAGCACCAAAACCCAACTAGAACTTAATCTGGCTACTGCTGTAAAAGACAATAAAAAAGGTTGCTATAAATAAATTAGCAACAAATGAGGGCTAAGGGAGAATTCTTTTTTGGATGTAGAAGAATGAGGAAAAGGTTGAGGTGCTTAATAGTTTAAGGCTCGGTCTTTAATAGCAAGACCAGTTGTTCTCAGGGTCCCCTACTCCCTCAACTGGAAGACAAGGACAGGGAGCAGAATGAAGCCCCCATTATCCAAGGGCAAATGGTCAGTGACCTGCTATACCACTTAGAAACTGTGCTACAGTTTAATATAAAAGTAACATTGGGAGAAGTAACAGCAGACTTAGCATACTCTGCAGTAAAGACAGAACCATATTTGATTTTTCAGGCATGGACTGCACTCTCTTAATTCTCTTCTTCGCTCTCCTGTTCTTTAAAAACTACTATTAATTTCAGTTTCCCATTACTTCTATTTACTTGTTCTGTTTATTATTACAACATTTATACAGCAATACTAGTAGCTACAAAGCCCAGTTATACAGGTATCATAGGCATAAACTAGATCAGAGAGCAAGAGCAACTACAAGAGAAATAACAAAATTACTCCTGTTTAACTTTACACAGATGGGGAAAAATTTTGACAAGGTGTTCCCAGGATACTTAAATCTTTTTTGAAATCGACACTGTAGAAAACTCTTTATATGATGCTTTTACTACAGCTGCACAAAAGAACAAACCCCTTGTCACTTAATTCAAAAGAATTTATTGCTGTTGAAATAACTTTTTGTCAGAAGTTTATTTTATGTATTTATCATTCTTATACCTGGTTTATTTGAAATGCTTTTAATGCCTTTGAAATGGTTTTACTAGGATTATTCTTTGAATATTCATAAAATGAGTGGGAGAGGGCAAAAATAATATGCAATTTAATATTTTCTGAAATTACTTGTTTCTATGAGTATATTAATATGAAACTTCCCAGAGAAGAAGCCTTCATTGAATATTTCCAGGATTCTGCAATTGCAACAGAGTCCATTTCACCTCTTGATAGGAACTGTAAAGTCCATTTCCACCTTCAGATCAAACCCTTGGCATCACATAACAATCTATGTCACAGTGAAATCACTGTCATTATGACCACACAGAAGTAAGGAGACAAAATTCTACATTCGTTTAGACTTCAGGCCAGCTTTGCAATCATAGTGATGTCTATCTGAATGATTTTACATAAGATGTTCCCCACAATAACGGGAAAGGTAGTGCGCACCCAATTTCATTCTTGAAATAGCTATCCAATACGCAATTTACAGTTCTCGATTCTTTCTGTGTAAGGAAGTGGAGTCCTGTACTTCTGGCACATCATGACAATCTGCTCCTAATGTTTCTGCCCTTTTTCTTTCTTCTTTTTAATGACAAGGCCTGCAAAGGCTAAGATGGATGCCAACTTTTACCTAAGATGGATGCCAATTATACCTATGTAAAATTATATACTAAAAAGTAAAAGGTTAATTTTAAGACATATTATTTTAGTTACTTCTTGCCAAGTGCTTTGAAGATAAGTTCTGCGTAAAACGTTCACGAACTGCCACAAAAGAAAATTACCTCAGTGTAACTTCAGGAAAGTACTGATGTTAATATCATACCACTGCTGCTACATCTTTGGATCTTTAAGAAATTATTGAAACTTTCAGAAATTCAGAGTATTTACCTAATTTACAACTCTAATTTTTGGAAAGAAGCAAATTTGTCTTCTGAAAGGTGGAGTAAAAGCTAAATCTACAATTGAAATTAGATAAAATATATTTGAAAAAAATTGAAAAATTCAGAACCTCAAAAAATTGTTTCAAAATTAATAGGTCTGAGACAACCTGATCAGAAGTTTTTCATTTCCTTTGCTCATAACAGTTTTTAGATTGCACAATAGTACATTATATAAAAAACAGTAAAATGTGCATTTTCTATCAGAAGGAATGTCCATTGATGAGAATGAATTTTAAAAACAAATTATAATTCTGCACAGAAATACAAGTAGAAGCTTCTAAAATATAATCAACACAAATGAATAAATGAGAGAATCCACTCAATATTTAGAAGCTCTTTAGTACATCATAATTAGAAAACACTATTCACTTCTCAATTTTGAACTATATTTGAATACAATTGATACGTATCAATTTTCCTTGTTCATAAAACTGTGTGGTATTTTTATTTTTTTCCAAACTATTTTGTTTAATGGGAGCTTCCCTGCAATACTGAATTCCCTCAAATTTATTTATAGGTCAAAACCAATTTTACAAAGTTTAGAGTAAAAAACACGTTTGACACAAATTTGATATGACACTGTCCATCAATACTCCTTTAATACACATTTTTAACAGTACAAAAAAAAAAAAATTAAGGGGCTTATGGTTAGGCTTTTTAATTGTGTTTAAGTGATATAGTACTAAAGTAAAACTAAGGGAAAAGCCAGATGTGTCATTTAGTAAAAGCAATGTTTATTCAATGCAGAATACCTTCTGTTTCTTTAACTATAGTTTAGTGCAGTCAGACCAGTCAGTCTCACATCTGTGCCTGGTAAAATCTTGGAGCGGATTCTCCTGGAAGGCATGCTGAGGCACATGCAAAACAACAAGGAGGTTGGTGACAGCCAGCATGGCTTCACTAAGGGGAAATCCTGCCTGACCAATCTGGTGGTCTTCTATGATGGGGCTACGGAACTGATGGACAGGGGTAGAGCAGTTGGTGTCATCTACCTGGACTTGTGCAAAGCATTCGACACTGTCTTACACGACATCCCTGTCTCTAAGTTGGAGAGACATCAATTTGATAGGTGGGCCACTAAGTGGATAAAGAGCTGGCTGCATGGCCACACGCAAAGAGTAGTTGTGCTCAATGGCTCAGTGTCCAGCTGGAGACCAGAAACGAGTGATGCCCCTCAGGAATCGGTGCTGGGACCGGTCTTGTTCAACATCTCTGTCAGTGACATGGACAGTGGGACTGAGTGCGCCCTCGGCAAGTTTGCTAACGTCACCAAGCTGTGTGGTTTGGTTGATAAGCTGGAGGGAAGGAATGCCATCCTGAGGGACCTTGACATGCTTGTGAGGTGGGCTGATGCCAACCGGATGAAGTTTAACCATTCCAAGTGCAAGGTCCTACAGCTGGGTCGGAGCAATCCCAGGCACAGCTACAGGTTGGGCAGGGAAGAGATTCAGAGCAGCCCTGCGCAGAAGGACTTGGGGGTGTTGGTCAACGAAAAAATGAACATGAGGCGGGAGTGTGTGCTTGCAGGCCAGAAAGCCAACTGTATCCTGGGCTGCATCAAAAAGAGCGTGAACAGCAGGTCGAGGGAGGTGATCCTGACCCTCTACTCTGCTCTTGTGAGACCTCACTTGGAGTACTGTGTGCAGTTCTGGTGTCCTCAACATCAGAAGGACATGGAACTGTTGGAACAAGTCCAGAGGAGGGCCACGAGGATGATCAGTGGACTTAAGCACCTCCCGTATGAAGATAGGCTGAGAAAGTTGGGGCTGTTCCTCCTGGAGAAGAGGAGGCTGCGTGGAGACCTCATAGCAGCCTTCCACTATCTGAAGGGGGCCTATAGGGATGCTGGGGAGGGACTCTTCATGAGGGACTGTAGTGAGAGGACAAGGGGTAGTGGGGTCAAACATAAACGGGGAAAGTTTAGACTGGATATGAGGAAGGAATTCTTTACTGTAAGAGTGGTGAGGCACTGGAATGGGTTGCCGAGGGAAGGTGTGAATTCTCCATCACGGTGGTGTTCAAGGTCAGGCTGGACATAGCCTTGGGTGGCATGGTTTAGTGGGAGGTGTCCCTGCCCAGGGCGGGGGGGTTGGAACTAGATGATCTTAAGGTCCTTTCCAACCCTAACTATTCTATGATTCTATTCTATGTACAGTTTAGAAGGGAATCATCAATTAAAATCTTTACTGAAACAGGCATGAGCATACAGCATTTTTTTAATAAACATGGATGCCTATCAAGTCTCAACCTCATGAAACAAACACTGTAGTTAAAAAAAATCAGCAAGACTGAATAAGAATTAAAGGTGCAGAACAATTCAGAGAATAAGGCATAACATTTTTTTCTTATTTTAAATGCCTTTCATTTATTAACCAAGCTAGCCCCACAATAAGAAAACAAAAAGTATTTTCTTGCAGTATGTGTACTGATCTTCAAAATGGAAGAGGCCTTGGCAATTAACTTGATTTAGAAGGCCGCTGTGTCATAACATGAATAAGCTTATTAATTTTTTGATGGCAAGTGTCTTCTAAATTACTTTACTCTCCCCTAACATTATATGGTTCACCACAAGGGAAGTTTTGTAACTAGCATTTTCAGTCAGCACTGAAAGACACGCAGGTAAAGTTGGTTTCCTTCCAAAAACAGGAAGCCCAGCTAGCTGGATCAGAACAGTGCTTTACTGAAGTCGAGAGGAAGACCCACTCTGTCAATAGTGCACTGCAATCTGCCATCATAGCCCTAAATTTCTGGATCCATAAAACTGCATGGGAGTTAGGTATTTTCTGAGATTTTGTACACTTGGAGCTAGTGAGTGAAGGAGGAACAATCCTTTTCTCACTGGGTTTTGCAAATAGTTGTGACCCAATAGCCAAAGATGATGTTGTGACTATTTCCTGAATCTTTTCACCTTGTCATAGATAGAGATACATTTCAATCCTTTTTGACCACTCAACCTCCTATGTCTGAATCCTTAACTAACCCTTTCTCCTACACACCAACACATATACACACAAAGAACTTTCTGCTCCCAAGACAAGGTTTTTTTATACTCATAGATAAGATGCTGCCCATGCCTTGTTGTCTGTCTCTCACCTTTTTTTATTGTACCTTTTTGTCTGGACTCCATATCGCCTATTAGTTTATCCTCCTTTTCCATAAGAAAGGCATCAGATAAACATTCCTGCATAATTCCTTAGGACTTTGATAAGTACCTTTTTTTAATTCTCTATTCTGACTCTCTTTTGCTTAATGAATTAAACTGTATTTGCCTTTCCGATCACAAAAACTCCTCAACTTCAGTATGCAATGAATTTGGTTTGGATTACTCTATTTTACTGTCCTTTGTTTCCATCTCCAGCCCTGCCTTGTGTACATACGGAATGGCCTCCCTTCTTCGTTTCAACATCCAACTTTCTTATTCACATTCCTTTTGAAAATGCATTGCTAGTCTCAGGCCCATACACACTAAGCTATCTTTCAAATACATTATCACTATTCTCTTTGTTCAATTTGAAAGTAAATAAAAAAATACAGAACTGATCAAAATAAAAGATAGAACTGCCAAATAATGTGAAATAAAACTATCTTCCAAGATTTCTTAGACTATTTCTTAATCTAAATCTTATAAATTGCAAGCACCTCATAGGAACTGCTTTTCAGAAAAAAAGCAGGAACAATGCAAGTGCCTGTTCTTATCTCGCTTTCCTAATTTCTATCACAACATCATCTGCTATTCTTCAGACTCTGACAGATCATAAGCAGGCATTAGATTATTACCCGTCTATTTCTAACCTAATTAAAAAACTGCATCATGACTCATCTGTTCTACAGATGCTTTCTACAACTAGGTACTTCTATATTATCTCCCTAGCACACTGGTGAACCTTGACAAGCTTTTAGACTAATTTGGGGTAAAATTAACAGGTTTCTCAGCCTCCTTCAATAAAAAGAAACCACTGTCAGAAGAACTAAGCAACAACAAAACCAGATTAATCATTAGTAAATCAGTACAACAGCATCATTTAGTAAAGATGTTTCTAAGAATAAGACATAATGATTTTCCTTACGATTAATTCCCATTTCTAGGTCATGTGCTAAAGAACGGGCATTAAAAAAATTGATGGTTTTGGTGGTTGTTTTCTGGTGTTTTTTTTCTTTGAATGTTAACTTCTTTTAAATTTAAAGATATATAAGTGATGCAACTTGATAGTTTTTAGTGCAAAATTAATTCAGTTTAGAAAGTGAGACAGAGAATGCCTTCCAGAGAGAAAGAGACTCTTAATTTTAGTTTCTGTGATATCCATGTATGAAATTAAGAGCCAAATTAAGTTGGTACAACTGCAGAAGAAAGGCATACTTTCCTGATGCCCGTCTCAGATGCATAAGATTTTGCCTGGCATAACTCTACAGGCTTTTACAGAGCTATTTTCGACTGACAACATACCAAGTGACAGTCAGATAAAACTTGTTATTTAGACAAAATAAGAACCAGCAATGTTATATAATACAACTTGGTAAAAATCAGTGTAATGCTGTCAGGTTTCTTTTCATTTTCAAGTTTTTAATGAATTTTAAGTACATTATAGTTCAGCCCAAACACAAAATTGTACACAAGTATGATAACAAGAAGGTTTTAGTTACACTTTTATATTGAACTGCTGGAATATGCAGAAAATACATTAAAATTGCTTATACTGAAAATAGTATATTTCTTAATTTCATCAGGGTGTATGTATGTTCACGACCGCCTGCGTCGTGTCTCCTCTAATTACTGATTTCACAAACAAAAGCTAAAGGAAGGTTCCTGCAAAACTGCTAAACAACCAGGAATTTATTGTTACAACAGGCATAAGTTAATGGCCCAGAGTCCATCTCCATAAGTCTTCTAAGTTCTTTCAGTAGTGTACAGTAGACAGAGCATGCACTCTTTTCAAATACACCATTAAGATCTTCATCCTACTTTGATAACTGCATTTGAAAAGGTTTAATGAGAACTACATAGGTAAGTAGGAAGAGAATATTACTTCATTTTGCATAAGATTTGCTAATTGCTTCCCATAAACTGAGAACACTGGCAACTGCAAAGAGTGTACATTACCTTGAAAAAACAATCGCCATGATGACAAGTCAATTCTAAGAGAACGATAGAGCAACAATGCCAGGGATCATATTTTTAATCAAACAGTTTTTTGTGCAACTACTATCATATTAAAGAAAGACACACCAGTATACAGTTTCAACTAATATATTACGGTTTTTAACATTTAATAAGCCACCTCAGTTGTATCTATTATGCTGACTGCACTACAGAAAGATTCTGTTAAACTTCATACCGTTTACTAAAGTTGACAATCTTGTGTGTATCACTTCATAATGACACCTTTTTATCAGTTCTAATTAAATTTTTTATTTTCTTATTTATTTAGTCATTATTTAATATAATTTCTCTTGAATCTTCTTTATCAAAGTGTATCAAGGAGTAATAAATTGCTCTGTTTACTCTAGATAACAGAAAATAATTGGTGACATGAAAATGCAAACATGTCATATGATTCTGAAAAAGAATACCTAATACCTTTCCCATTTTGACACTGAATTGAGAAAATGAAATGGATCAAGTTACTGAGGAGTATGCCAGAAGCATAAAATTTCCTAAATTACGATATAGTTAAACACTGGAATAGGTTTTTTATAGCAAATGTCAAATCTCAGATTTTTAAAACAGTGGTAAATGCTTTCAAGTATGGGAGATACGGACTGCTTATAGTCTTTGCATTCGCATATGTCAACAGAATGATTGACACACATGACACTTCTGAAATATCCTCCTTCTAGGGCCTACAAAGCATTGATGTTAGGTATGTGCCTGAATAAATTTATGTATGGCCACTCTTACCTTGCAGAAGAACAAAGAGTGGCTTCTTCAGATTCCTTCTTGCTCTATTTTATGTGATTCTATTTTGCAGCTACTCTTTTAAAATCACCCAAAGGTGCTCTTTTCACATTTACTATCCACTTCCCTCAGTTTTCAACAGTCCACCATTATAATCAGTTGCCAACTCCAACTACTCCTCCATCACAGTGTTTTATTATCCTTCTGTTGATACTGTTGTCCAACTTTCAAAATTTTCCCTCATATGATTGCACTCTGAAAAAAACATATACAGTCTTAAAAAATTAGTCCTATTTGACTCTGAATTAAGATTATTAATAATTTTGCTTTTGCATATTGTCCTAAAGTTGAGGTCTAATATTCTGCTTGATACGCATAACAAATTCCTCCAGATGATTTTGAGTATTTTTTCCATATGTTTCTTGCTTTCTTACATGCTATAATTAAAAACCTAAACTTGTCCTATGAAATCTAGTCTAAATTCACCTCTTCTAACTGAAAATATCATGAACACGAGATAAATTGGACTGTTAAAATATGTCCATTTCATTTAGCTGACTGTCTTTTCTGGAATTCCCTCCTGCAATACTTTAATGAAAATGTCTGGCTGCTACCTAGTTTTTACTGAGTAGCAATAAACTAGTTTATTATTTGACTTTAATGTCAGTAAATAACTGAGCAATAAAAGCCAGAAGTACTGCAAAGGGGTAGAAACTTGACATTACATTACTAGATCAGCTTTTTTACTCAGGCTTTTTTAGTGCATGCATCCAAATCTATTGTAAACCATAAAAAGCTATCCATATTGTGTTGATGGTGATTCTAAAGCAGTCCTAATATATATTGTTTCGTACTTCCAATAAAAGCATAACTGTAAACATGAAACACGTACATTCATTCCTTCAAATGATCTGCATAAAACTAGGAAATATATTAGTCCTGAACAAATTTTCTTAATTTCAGATTCTCTCTTATTCCTCACGAGGACATTATAGCACCATGTATCCCATCAGATTAAGGGTCCTTTCAAGCACTTTAGTCATTAAATATGCAAGATGCATTTAGAGTGCATAGGTCGTGCAACTCAGCTACCCCCAATCCAAACTATTATGCATCTAGTTCCCTTGTAAATTATCACATGCCTTATTTTTAAACTCGTTCCACTTTACTAGGAATAACAGGACAAGTGAGTTGAAGTAAAAAACCTCTTGCAGCTACCAAGAGTAACCATCTGAGATGTTTGACTATATCCTGAATATCACAGTATATGTGTTTGAATTCCTCCATGTTAAAACAACTACGAGCATGATCCAGGTAACACTCACTTCCAGTATCTATAAACATGACAGTCTTTTCTATCAGTTTCCCTTTTTCTTTTCCGGGACTCCTGGAAAGTCCTTATTGCACCTACCTTTTTAAAGTAAAAAAGCCCACGTACACATTTCTCTACCCATACACTCCCCTGGCATGGCTTACTTTCCACATGCATATAACTGCAAACTAGTAATTTCCCTGCTTAGAAATTTTCATGTCACAGCTGCTTCAGCTGTGGGGCCTGATTATTTACCAGGACTGTCTCAACAACAAATTACCATATTCACAAGGCAAAATGCTGAGACTATGAAAGACTCACTGTATAACCACATTTACCTTGCTGAAGAATAGGAACAGTTTAAACGGAGAAAGAAGAAATTAAAGAAATACTTCAACTCTTTCCTAGTTCAACTTTTCAGACAAGAAAACTAGCTTGGAGCCTGAGTGACAGTCTCAATTATAGTGGCTTTTTTAAATGGGAAAGGCAAAGCTCTTTTAGCAGATTACTGCCACTATGCCTTTCTTTTTGAGCAGTCACTTCATTTGCATTAACAAATGGAATAAGGTATTGCCAACACCTGTAACAGTTGCTCAAATTATCCAAGCCTGATGTCGAACTACTTTATGTCAACATAAGAAAGGATTATAATGATGTTAAAAATTAATGTATTGTGTCCTTCTTTTTCTAACCCCACCTCAAAATGGCTTGCATTGTATCATCCAATACCTTTTTATCCTGGATGCTGTGCATAAAAAATGGATGTGTAAGTTACGCGTACACTCTGAACAACTGGAAAGTCAAAAAGACTGGTGAAGTAATCTATTTTGCACTGATTTCAGGAGGAATGACTTCATTTTGTCATACAGGTAGACATCTGATCAGTTTTATAGTCCCTAAAAGATTTTTACTTTATAAGAAAAAAAAAAATAGTAACTGTCATTATGTGGAATATAGGAATAACATGAAAAAAATTAAAAAACATTCTCAAGACAGCACAGTATTAGCATGTGGGTGGCATGACAACAGTTGTAGAAATTACTTGCCCAATCATTTTGAATACAGTGCACATTTTCAGTTACCTGCTTAAAAATACACACTAAGAGCAACTCTTGGCTTTATTTATATATATATATGCCTGTATTAAACTGCAATCTGTAAATAAATTTTTAACCCCCCAAAAGCATGAAATGTAACATCTGAACACATACACTCAACATTTGTACTGATCAACAGCACTACAAAATTGTGTTCAGATAAAGTGTTTCAAGTTACTTTCCAAAGTGCTGTTTCATCAGGAAACTATAGGATTAGCATTTAATCATATCTTCTAATGTGGCGATGAAAGATTTATTTGAATACATTTAAGAAATTGCGAATAACAGGTTTCTTAGGATGGTCACAGTGTCATTTATAAAAGAAATCTAAAGCAGTGTTAGAATTCTTCATATGAAATTTCGTTTTGCAAATCAATGCATTTAAAATTATTTTGCAGACTATTTAATCATTTAATATCATACAAAAGCTGTCACACTTCAAAATACTTCACAAATTTTGACTTTTAATAAATGGTTATGTGCAATCTTTTCACTACCACCTGCTGCCAAAGTTGACAGAAGGGAAAGGTTTATCTTTATGAACACTACCGGCATCGTTCAGCCATTGTCACAACAGAATAATTAGTACACTCTTTCCCATATCTTGACCACACTGCAATTGTCTATCTAGTCAATAAACTGCTGTAATACCCTGTAAATGTTAAATATATAGGCCTGATACATGTCCTATTCATTCTATAAAATGATAAGCATAATTCACATTTGCTCAAACTTTTTAATTTTATGGCTTTTTTAAATTCCAGTTCATGCACTTAATGCTCTAGACTGCATTCAGTGTATACAACATTATGGTAAGCACATTGGCATGCACAGGCAATATAAGAATAGATTATCATTAATCCCATTGACAACCAAAAAAGGTGAAGTTGCATCATGCAATGAAACCACAGCTTGGCCTGGGCTGCCATGCAGAAAAAAACCTACATCAATGAGTCTGCTGTACGGCTCCTAGGTAAGAGTTGATATGAAAGAGGTGAGTTATTTCAGCAATGAGGTCACAGGCTGAAAATGTTTATACTACTGCAAACAAAATACTGTACATAGCACCAGCATTACTTGGGAGGGATGGGAGAGAGGGAACAGTGGGGGACTACAAGGGGGAGATATGCTTGTAGAGGAGAACAAAAGTATCAGGAAGAGAAGGGGGAAGAGGAATTACAGATTACAGTAACAAGTCTGAAATCCAATCGGTCCTTTTTCAATAAGCATTTTGTTACTTCATTCAAAATAATCTCATTTGAGCTTTTAAAGCAAACCTGAATTTCAATGTATTTTGCAAAAAAAAAAAAACAACAAAAAACCAATGGATGAAATAATGAGGTACTGGGTCATTTCAAAATGTCCATAGTGTTCAGTAACTGATGAGTAACTGAAGACAATAAACATACAGTTATGTCGAGGTGATCTTTTCAATGCAATGCACAGGATCTAAACCACACATCTTTCACTGATTTGAAGGCATAATGCATTGGACTGAATGAACACGGGCAATATAAGGGATGAATTTGTATGAGTGATTTATTCAGCCATCTTCTGCTGCTTTTCTAGTAAAAGACATCTTTCTACGGAATAAAGCAGGAGTTTTTTTTGCAGAAATTGTGGTAATTCTGAACTGCTTTTACCTTACTCACCTTCATAGTTGTTCTGAATGCAAAAATGTGACAAGAATAATACAGTGACCACCTAGCCTGCTGTAGGTCATACACATTAGGCCCAGTAATTCCTACCCTGATTCAAGTAAGCTCAGAAAGAAATACTTGACTGGGTAATTTATTTTAATGCAACACTCACATAAGACATCAACAAGATAACATCTCCACCACCTAATAAGAAACACAAGCTTTCTTAGCTACTGTGGGGGTTTGGAGAACGGACATCCCAAATTACAATCTGATTGTAAGCCCTCTCTTTTACATGGCCCAGAAGAACAACAATGATAAAAATATGATTCTGTAACTCTATAACACATTATTATATGTGTTCCATTACAAAAATGTTTGTTTCATGTTTTTCAACAGCTGTGCTGGTTTTTAGCAATTTTTCCTAATCATGTTTAATTGTAAGTGGTCATGTTATTTTTATCACTGCTCCCAAATATATAAACTAATTATGCAGGATGGCAATTCAGGGAATACCCAAAACAGTTTTATCAAGAAAACTAAAATTTCACTTACTGCATAAAGTTTAATAGAATCTATTTTTATTCCAGTTGCAGAACTATTGCTTTCAGTATTTCTCGGTTTATATGCTGATAGCTTTTTGAAACATTAATATTTTTATTTAGCAAATTGCCACAGAAATTTAGGTTGAAATAAAATCAGCCACATTGACAGCAAAAATTATTTTCTGGCCACTTGAAATAGCTCAGATTTGTAGAAAAACCGGTCAGAACTTTTTGAATTTGACAGGTAAACAAAAATTATATATTCCAGTTATAGAACCTCCAGCTGTACTAAAACAGTAAAATGCACATTCTTTTCCCAGCCAAACACTTCCACCCTCTTCAGAAGGGCAGAATTTATAGCATGACTCGTAGCACTTTTGGCTACGACATGCTATTTAACAAGGGTGGTAGGATGCTCTAGGTGCAAGAACAGATTCAGTCTTCTGTTTTCAGATTGTTGCTACAAACCAACCTCACATTAGAAGAGTTTCTCTGCTTCAGCTGAAGAGAAGCTATCAAACTCATTAATTTCCAAACAAAAAAAAACGGTCAGTTTCTCCCTTCTGGTTTAGCCAAAAGCCGTAACAAACTTTATGTAGTTTGTACAAGTCTGCTGCAAATTATAAATTCTAATCACTATGAAGCATACTGTACTGTTGAAACTAAATGACCAGAGATATCAAATTTAACTAAATTGCTGGGATATTTTGCCCTGGAGTTTAGTTCTTCCCAATCCCTGAATATGAAATTCCATTTAATAAACCAAATACTGGCTAAGTTTTGCCTGGCAAAACAGGGCATCTGATTCTAGCTTTCTGTTTTCTCTTAAGCATACTATGATGCACAGCAAAGAAATGAGATGGGTAAAAATTACAGTCTCAACATTGTAAATATTTCTGCTCATATACTCCATGGATTTCAGCTAAATATTCACATACAGAATGAAGCATATAGGATGGAGCCTTGCACAAATAGTGACCAAAAAACACCATAAAAACTTTCAACTGGTAGGAATATCATAAAATTCAGTGATCTAACTTACTCACTAAAGAAAGCTCATTTGTATTCAGAACTTTTTTGTCTAACCTGTTCTGAAAAATTGCCTGAACAAAGATTTCACATCTCTAGATCGCTTGCTTAAATGCTTCATAGGGCTTTCAAATACAGAAAAGCCTAAACATCATTAGTCTTTATTATTCTTATTGATCTTTTGTATTGAAGAAAATGTTTATGGCAAGAATAATTTTTGCCTCTGACTTTAGAGGAAAGTTTCTAACCTGTTGATGTACTGGCCTGCACTTAAGTTCAGTACATCTAAGCTTCCAGAATCTAAAGTGAACACTGCATTAATGAGCTGCTGTCTTTTTTTTTTTTCTTTTTTCCCTTAAGTTTGCTAAAACTTAAAGTTGAGCTTTTTAAGACATCTGATGGTTGAAAATCCTGACTGCTTTTGAAAAAAAGAATTCATTGCATAGTCCATACTCCATGAAACGTACACATTGCCTTTTTCTATGCACATTGTGTTGACATTTCAGAAACTCAGTTCCTTGTTCTTAGTCAGATATGCTGTTAAAGTGAAACTGCAATTCAACAAAGGTACAAATACATAATTAAAAATTCACCCTTAAGTTCGTAAACCTAGAAAGAACAGACAAAACATTAAAGCTCACTGCATTTAAAATTAAAGATCTATATCAATGAGACTGATATTTACTATGCATACTGCTTCAAGAAGGAGTTCAATAAAACACACACATACTTCTAATGAAAAGTATAAATTGCCAGAAAAATAGTCAAGATCATTTCACTGATATTTGCTGAAAGCTAGCTTACTCATAAAGTGATGTGATAAAAAATACCAGACTATGGATAAACTGTTTTCCTTATGGTGGAAGCACTTACACCTGACAATTACAATGAAGATTTTTAACCATTCTAACATTAAAAATATGCATCAACCACTACTATTACATTTACTTTATATCATGTGGTAAAATAGAAATAAAATTACTGTAAAACATTGGTGTCACAGGAGTTTTTGTTTTGAAAAATAAGTAACCAGCACAGGAGCTCACTATCAGTTATCTCTATAGTCCATAATACAGAATAGAAGCTTACTCTTCAATTAGAACCTATCAAATTATTTTAACTACTCAATGGGAAGCTAAAATTATTAATAAAATATTAACACATTTTAAAAAGAAAATTATTCCCCAGTTTCTTTTCCTTATATGAATATCTTATTTTTATTCTGATATTTTGCATTAGTACAATAAAATTTGACAATATGGAATTCTGTATCCAACTATATATATTCTAGAATTCTGTATCTATATATTTTGTATCTACAATCCAGATCTGAGGCTGTGGAAATCACAATATAAAATTAAGAAAGGTTTTTATCCTTCAACCATATAGGAAATAGTATTTAACACTAGAGCCAGAGGAATTAGTTATAAGTAGACTGAAGCTGGGAAAGAAGAAAAAAATCGAAAAAAGAGTAGATATAAACTTAGAGATGTAGAAATTTCACATCACAGATCATATGCTAAAAAGATTACTGACAATCATCTGATCTCTGTCTCTCTAGATAAAATAATGGTGTTATGTTATGATGTTATGTCATGTCAAAATTAAAAAATAAAACAGGTTCAAGTGGAAATGCTTAATTAGTTAGCTAACTTTGAAGCACAATGTGCACTAAAGAGAATAATTGCAAAACATGAGAATAAGCCACCTAGGAAGCCTTGATGACTTATGTATAATTAAACACACTGCAAAAATGTGAAGTCAGATCAGTAAATAAAAGCAATATGAGAAATATTCTGCTGTGTTCTGACATAACCATTATTGTCTGACCCCCTTAAGTCTTTGTACTTGGTTTCACTTAACAAGGTAGCTAAGTGAATAAGTTTGACTAACGCTTCCGAATTACTTGATGGAAGCTGGCCATAAGCAAGCCATTGGAACTACAGGGTGTCCAGATTCACATATATTAAACCATGGCGATTTGAACAATTACACTGCCACTGCGTTTTAGCTACAGAATCAAAAGCATTGGAGTTTCCAGTTTTCCCTAGGCAGTCAAGCTTTCTCAGCTCACATCAGACATATGTGTTTATGACAGAGAGCTGGTCTAGAGAAAAAGCTTTCTTTCCCATGAACTAAGAGTGCCTTGAGATGAGCTTTGAGATATCATGGTAAACTAGTTCTCAGTGAGTGTACTTAGTTATCCTTTCACATACAAGGGTAAAATAACACCAGCCAGTGCCAACTGCTGCAGCCATTTATCTCAGCTCTTTCCCGCATTTCCATCAAGCCCATTACATTTCCTTTCCAAAATTCTTCTTCCTATAAACACTAAAAACTTCATATGTAGAGTGCTTCTAAACCCTTTTGTAATTATTCCTGACAGTGTGCGCTTTTCCTTAGGCCTGTAGAAGGTGAACGGATTGACATGCAGGTTAATTAAAGAAAGAGATTAAGAGGAGGCAAGAACTAGCTGCCTTCTTCCCAGGAAACTACAGCTGTGTCTGATCTACTGAAATGAGTTACACCTAGTCAAGTCTGTGTCATGACGAAAAGGCAGACTGTTCATCTTTGCTTCCTACAGGAAAACCCCATTGTTTTTCCCTGCATTCAATACCTAGCCTCACTCCTTCTCCCACTGACAAGTCAAACTGTAGGGAAGAATACACTGTTTTGTCCTGCACTTAAAAAATTGGAAAAAACCTAACTCCCAATGTGTAACACTTGCATCAGTGTTTCCATGTAAGTGAAACAGCATGATACATATTAGCAGCTGTTAAGTTAAAGCAAGGGCAGAAACCACTGGCTCTGAAAATAGTGTGTTTGGGATAACATGCATCCCAGCCACTGCAATGGAATTGAATCTTTGCTTTATGAAAGATGGTACAGAAAAAAAAAATAAAATTAATGATTTCCTGAGTCAACATAGTAAAGGAGAATTTAAAATACCAGAAAAATCATTTTACATCCTCTTGAAGGTACATACATTTGCATAAGCACGCTTGGCAAGGTAGCGCACTGATAGAACCTAGAAGCTTAGAGATGCCAAAGGTAAAAGACACAGTGAGTGACATCAGAACCCAAAGGCTAAGCTTCCAAATTCTTCCAAATTCTTGTCTAGTTAAGAGCTTAGGGAAGCTCGGGAAAAAGAACAGATGAGAATTCTAAGCTACAACATATTCACAGAAATAACATGAGTATCTATCTACTAGAACATGACTCAGTTGGGTTCTACATTGATGACTAGAAATACCATAAATACTATTACTAGAGTATTCAAAACACCTCTAATCCCAAATGGCTTATCTAGACATAAACAAGGAGAAAGTAAGTCAAACCTATTGGAGACCAAGAAAGAGCAGTGTCCTAGGACTTCCAGGAAAAGCAAGTGTAGTGTAGTAGTAGTAGATAATGCAGTAAACACCAAAATGCACACTTACTAATCTGTTGATGGCTATAAAGAACATGATTATATCCAATACCTGCTTATCTAAAAGGAGTGTACTGCAATTGACACTAAGACACTAAATGAGCTAGTACTATGTCAGGATTCTGATTTATGGAACAGCTGGATCCTTAAGTGTTCTTTCTAACATGAGGCATTATACAACAAAGTTACAAACCATGTATGACAAACTTTTCACAGTACTGATCAGCATGTTAGCACACCCATTGTCACTACTGCAAAATCCCGGACTGACTGGTCTACATATAAAGCAGCTTTATGAAACAAATTGTGGGTAGATCTATCTTCATGATAACACTGCCCAAGGACGTTTTTTAACAAAGGCGTCAGTTTGACTGACCTGAGTCTGTCCTGAGTTGCAGAAATTCTGAATTGCTGGGGAGGAGTTGCAGCTAACTGAAAAACATTTTCACAATAGTTTTATTAAGAAACAAATATGCTAACAATACCCCCAAAAAATTTCACTGTTAAAAAATATTTACATTGCTTTTCACTAGAACTGCTGAAAACTAAAATTCTGTGGGCCAAACCTTCATATCTCACTGAATTCAGCAGCAGTTCTGAGTGGTCAGTACTTCTACGAATTGGAAAATTAAAACATCGGCCTCAGATGCTTCTTTCTGGATAATAAACTTTGAAAACATAGCATTGAAAATTATAACAGGTAACAATTATTTGTGTATTTTAATTTCAGGGGCTTTTTACTTCTACTGAAGAAAATCATATAAGCATTTAAATAATTTCATCACATCACCACAAGTAATAGAAAAACCTTACCTGTAAAAAAGTATATGAAGGCTGCTTTTTGCATGCTCACTTAATGCTGTGGTACTAAAAGTCCCTTCTATCTGTGTAGCAGCAGAACCCATGCAGCTGCATTTAGTTCATAGCATGGTAATTCTTTCATTTATGATTCTATTAGTAATTCTCTACATTCTTTATTATTTCTTTGGCACATCCTACAGAAGACACTCTGGAAAGCTAGAATAATTAGCATTTTGAACACTAAGGAAAATATCTCCAAACTCCATTACTCAGAATCATCAACCTATCAGTGCTGTAAATCTTGGCACTAGCTGAATAGAATTATACTAGCCTTATAAATCCACAGGGGCTTCCTTCTCTTCTAGCTGCTTTTTTGAAATGGAACACAGTCTACCTGGAATAAACGTTCTGTAATTCATTCAGCCTCTTCTAGCAGCTTGCATGTATCCCTGAGGCCTTAAAATGGGTTATATTTATCATACACAATGGCAGTAACATATTGGAGGCTATAAATGACAGGCATGACTTTACACTCACCCTGTCTGACAGTGAATTATGGCCTCAGGAAACACAAGTTGAAAAACAAGTAGATGTATTCCACTTCTTCCAAGTCACAGAAGGCAACGGCACAAACTGGGAAAATGAAGAACTGCCCACTGTAGGAGAAGATCAGCTTCAAGAACATTTAAGGAATCTGAAGGTGTACAAGGCTGTGGGACCTGGCGAGACGCATCCAATGTAGCTGCCAAGCCATTATCTACCATGTTTGAAAAGTCTTGCCAGTCTGGTGAAGTTCCTGTTGCAGCCATGAGGAAAAGAACTTGGGGGTGCTGACTGATGAGAAGCTCAACATGAGCCAGCAGCGTGAGTTTGCTGCTCAGAAAGCCAGCTATACACTGAGCTGCATAAAACAACATGATCAGCAGGTCATGGGAGGTGATTCTCCTCCTCTACTCCCCCTCTCTTGAGCCCCCACATGCAGTACTGCATTCAGCTCTGGGGCCCCCAATGTAAGACGGACATGGACCTGTTGGAGTGAGTCCAGAGATGGGACACAAAGATGATCAGAGGGCTGGAGTAACTCCCATAAGACAGGCTGAGATAGTTGGGCTTGCTCAGTCTGAAGAAAAGGATTACTGGAAAAGTTAGAACAGTCTTTCAATACCTAAACAAGGCCTACACAAAAAGCTGGAGAGGGACTTTTTACAATGCCATGTAGTGATAGGACAAGGGGAAGGGTTTTAAACTAAAAGCGGGTAGATTTAGATTAGACATTAGGAAGACATTCTTTACTATGAGGGTGGTGAGGCAGTAGAACCGGTTACCCAGAGAAGCTCTAGATGCCCCAACCCCAGAAATGTTTGAGGCCAGAATGGACAGGTCTTTGAGCAATCTGGTCTAGCAGAAGGTGTCCCTGTCAGTGGCAGGAGGTTTGGAACTAGGCCCCTTCCAACCCAAACCATTCTATGATACATGTTCTCCAGCTGCTTGTGACATTACTTCAGATCCATACCAGCAAATAAACAAATAGATATGGAATGACTTCTGTGCTTTCATAAGTATCAAGGTTTGAAGTTTCATGTACTTTAAAAAGCTATACTGTCTCTATTCAAGAAATATTTTTGGTTTGCATATATTTATTCCCCTTCCCAAAATGCATTGGTATTACTAATGTAGCTCTGAACAAAAAACAAAAATAAAAAAAAGAAAATAAAGTATCTTAAATCCCCTCCTCTGATCAACTTTTGAGAAAACCTGAGAAAAGTTTTCATGCCAGCATTACTATGTTGTATGAGCACCAAGGAACACTGTAGTTAAAAAATGTCTAAGGATTTAATACTACGGAAATGCGTAACTGAAGAGTGATAGACATTTAAAAGACATGCACAGCTAAAATAATCTGTGCACCTGAAAAGTGTGAAAAAATTTTCAGTTACTAGAGTGGCATAATGATTTTGATGCCATTCAGAGAGGCCATTTGCTGTAATTGTTTATGCCTTTCTCTCCTATTAGCAACAAGCGGTTACAATGAGCAGCATGAGAATTTTATATTAAAGAGTATACTGTACAATAATTAGAAATCAAAATATTTTGGATTTTCATACAGATGCGTTACACTAATTTTGGATGAACAGATAAACACTCCATTTAAAAAAGAATATTTTTTTTCACCGTAAAGGTGTCCCTGTCTTCAGGATCACACATATTTTAAAATCTTATCTTTTTCTGTCTAGACATTTTACACTGCATATTCTGAATGTACAGGGACAGACATAAACTTTGTTTTAAGATAAACAAATGAAAGACTTAAAGTGAATATATTTAGCTGAAGAATAAAAGAGCCTACGACGTATTAAAAATTACTTAAAATATGTTTCAACTCTTTTATATTAACTACATTTTACTAACAATTTTAATTATGTTACTATAAATTACATGATAGAAATATATATTACCCATTCTCTAAGTTCTGCATTACTTTACAGTTTATTGTAAAAAAAACTATACAAAAAGTTTATGACGTACTAATGGACTGACTTTTTTGGTATTATGCTAATATAACATTATTGCTTACTGATCAAGATGAGTAGCAATTCTCATGGTATTTTTTTATGAGGGATTTCACTTATTTTCTTCAATCAACTTGACAAAGTTAAAATCTGTTACTCAATTTTCGTTATCTTTTTACTTTACAAGAAGGCAGACTGAAGTGCATAGAAGGTGACGTGATAGTCTGGTAATTTTACTGATGAGTAGCTTGACTTGCATATAGAAATTTCATATGTGAAGATCATAAACACATACTAGTGCTTGTGAAAACAATGTATGAACAGTTAATGCATCTGAAGACTTCTAAAATACAAATTCTACATATGATTGAAACTAGTAATTTCTTTATCAAAAATACATATTCAAATAAATTTGAGCTACATTGGAACATTGACCAGTTTAGTACTGCCTACATGCACTATCCTTGCATGATATGTACTTGCCATATAACAGACACCTGAGAGACAAGAGGAAAAGCATTTTAGAAGCTAAAACAGAACAGGAACAAAAAATTATTGTTACCTTAGCTCTACATTTACAAGTTACCCTAGATATGCAAATGAGCAGAGCAGGTTGTGAGGTAAGGCTTTTCCCCTCTGATTTTTATTAGCAGCATAAAAAAATTAGATAATATTATTTAGAAGGCAAAACCATAGAATCATAGAATAGTTAGGGTTGGAAAGGACCTTAAGATCATCTGGTTCCAACCCCCCTGCCATGGGCAGGGACACCTCACACTAAACCATGCCACACAAGGCTATGTCCAACCTGGCCTTGAACACTGCGAGCGATGGAGCATTCACAACTTCCCTCGGCAACCCATTCCAGTGCCTCACTGCCCTCAAAGTAAAGAATTTCTTCCTCATATCCAATCCAAACTTTCCCTGTTTAAGTTTGAACCCATTACCCCTTGTCCTATCACTACAGTCCCTAATGAAGAGTCCATCACCAGCATCCCTATAGGCCCCCTTCAGATATTGGAAGGCTGCTATGAGGTCTCCACGCAGCCTCCTCTTCTCCAGGAGGAACAGCCCCAACTTTCTCAGCCTATCTTCATATGGGAGGTGCTTAAGTCCACTGATCATCCTCGTGGCCCTCCTCTGGACTTGTTCCAACAGTTCCATGTCCTCTTTATGTTGAGGACACCAGAACTGCACACAGTACTCCAAGTGAGGTCTCACGAGAGCAGAGTAGAGGGTCAGGATCACCTCCCTCGACCTGCTGGTCACACTCCTTTTGATGCAGCCCAGGATACGGTTGGCTTTCTGGGCTGCAAGGGCACACTGAAGCCAGCTCATGTTCATTTTTTCGTCGACCAACACCCCCAAGTCCTTCTGCGCAGGGCTGCTCTGAATCTCTTCCCTGCCCAACCTGTAGCTGTGCCTGGGATTGCTCCGACCCAGGTGTAGGACCTTGCACTTGGAATGGTTAAACTTCATCAGGATGGCATCAGCCCACCTCACAAGCATGTCAAGGTCCCTCAGGATGGCATTCTTTCCCTCCAACATAAGCTCCACTTCTGCGCAGTTCCTGCCTCTACATATTCTATCCTGAAAAGGGAAGGGATCTTGGATATCTGAGTTCCACATAGATGTTTCCATGACATACAGAGTGTCATTATTCTTTACACAGTGTTGTGGTTTAAGCTGTAAATCACACAGCCCACTCACTCCCTCTTTCCTGCCACCAGCTCCTGGGGGTATGGGAAGGAGAATTGAAAGAATGAAACCCCCACAGGTTGAGATAAGAACAGTCCAGTAACTAAGGTATAACACAAATCACTACTGCTACCACCAGTAATAATAATGATAAGGGAAATAACAAGGGAAGAAAATACAACCGCTCACCACACATACCCAGCCTGGCCAAACAGTGCACCCCCACCCTTCCGGGTCTCTGCCCTTAGTTTTTACGTCCTGGGCATGATGTGCTGTGGTATGGAATCCTCTTAGGTCAGTTTGGGTCAGGTGTCCTGTCTCTGCTTCATCCCGACTTCCCCTCCTCCCTGGCAGAGCATGAAACTCAGAAAGCCCTTGGTGAGACTAAACATTTGAGGAGTAACTAAAAACATCGGTGTTATCAGGACTGTTCCCAGGCCAAAAGTCAAAAACACAGCACTGCACCAGCTACTAAGAAGGAGAAAAATGACTGCTACTGCTGAACCCATGACACACAGGTACATTAAGAAAAGACAGTAGGATCCGAAGATTCAACTGGAAATTCTTAACGAACTTAGCTGGATGTCTTGTGCACCACAAGCCACTGAACTTCACCAGCTTACTTCTGAAGGAAGTACTGGCATTTTAACTGAAATATGTTTTGAAAAAGTACATCTTTCAGGAAAAAAACCCCAATCATTCCCAACATGAAAAACACAGAGATTAGAAGTCTTCATTTTCTCTTGATAGGATATTTCAGTGGGCAGTCACTCACACTAACTTTTTACACCTTATTTTTGATTTCAGCTTGTCCAGAATCATCTTGATCCTTGTCAAGCCTTTATTACATTAAACAGCCTTTTACTTTCTTCCACAAAGATACTCACTACAGTATAATCAAATCACACATCAATCCTATTCTAATTAAACCAAAGTGATTCAGCTCTTTAAATCTGCTACTCTAAGGATTTTTTTCCAGCCACCAAGTTTTCTTTGCTTTCCACCAGTCATTTTTTGTGTGACTACTCATTACAGAGTATCTGCAATCTTCAGTGCAAGTTTCCACAGAGCTGAGATGATAAACTGAGTCTCACAGAGCTTTGGGTATTTAGACCTTGAAGCCTTCCTTTTCCTGGAAAAGGAAGGCAGCCTTAAAACAACAACAACAAACAAAGAAAAAAAAAAAAACCCAAAACAAACACAAAACCATGCAGACATTCAATTATCTAGTATAAATATACTCAAGGTCATGACAGCTTCAACATTTGATAGAATGCTACATGTAATACATCTCTTATATAATTAGACTACTTACCTACTTCAATACCCTGCCAGAAACTAGACTGAAACTATTCACTGCATTTTCTCCTTTTATGTCAATAATGGCACAACTAAGTACAAATATCATCATTTGTTCTGTGAAAAAAAAAAAAAACAACCAAAAAACAACCCTTACATTTTCCTCTTTTGTTACCTAGAATTCAGATCAACTATTCTCCTCTGTACTGAAGTATGTGTGAAAATGTGGATATAATACTTCGTTATATGCAGGTGGCACTTTCTGTATAGATGTGTATGAAAGTTCTCTGTGGGAGCATGACTAGCACTTCATTAGCAGAATAGAGCTCATGCTATTTTAGTCTTTGATTCCATAAGAGTGACTGTAGTGTTTACATTTAGAAGTAAATCTAAGCTTATGTGCAAATAATACCTGTATGATATTAAGACTTAAAAATATGGGAAGGCATTTAATCTCTTATCTTGCAGTGAGAAATTTGCGCCTGACATTGTACTTTTTGAACTTTGAAAGCAGTAATAAAGCCTTTCCTCCTTCCTCAAGAAGGAAGCTTCCTAACAGAGCTAAAATCTTTTTTGTTGCCACCAATTGTAAGTTTTTAATAAAGGTAGACTGAGTGGGTTTATTATTTGGTAACTGGTTTGACGACAGTGATCCTGGCAAATTGTACTCAATATGACTTCAGAAAGAAAAAAAAAAAGCCAGAAGAATTCAATGAGGCCAGGATGGTGCAGCAGTTTGCTGCCATCATCACAGTGCCTTTACCTAGAAACTACATAAAGGCTGATGCCCAGTAGGAACTGGGTGCCTAAAAGCTGACTCCAACGTTTACCTTGTCGATTCTTTCAGAAACTTAATATCCACAAGAAAATCTAATAACAATTTCTCAGGTATTATTTCTGAAAAAGACACTGGCATAGAAAATAATATGTAAACTCCATCACCCACATTTGTTTTTTGACTTTCTCTGAGCAATCTAAATGAGGCAAAGGAACAGAAACTTACAGAGTTCATCAAGAGATAGTCTGCACTCACTTGATAATATTCAAAACCTCTGAAAAATATGAGTAAAATATACATATAAAAAATCTTTACTTTTATATATTTTATAATGAAAAACTCTTTGGTCACTTTTCTGAGAAGGTAGAAAACTCTCCTTATAGGCTAATTCTTCTCCCTTCTTCTCCCATCACCATCTCGATTTGTTATAGTCACAACAACTTCAGATGAAGAATAGGTTGTTTCTAAGCTGTCTCTCTTCACTTTGAATTCCTTCCTTATAGAGCTAAGGGACAAAATTTTGTCAGTCATTCATGTGTTGCAAATCACTATTAGATGTATTTCATTCTAGGCTAGTCCTTGGAGTGGAAATGAATGGCAGGAAGTTGGAAGGAAAATTAGGCTGTGCAAAAAGTCCTGATAGTTTTAAGGCCCTTACAGATATGCTTATTAAGGATAATAAAAAACTAGAGACATTTAAAACCAATATTAAATCTTGTAACAGCTGAACATCTAGATGTCCTTTTTTTATTTTTATTTGCCTTTGGAGATAGCATGAGGATATTTGCTTCAACCATTTTTCCAGATGATTTAAACATTTTCTATGAAGCTTAGATTCTTTTACATGATTTTTGTTATGCAAGTTATAAATAGATAAGGCTGGCTGATAGTCACATCAAGTCCTGTACTGGTCCAAACAGAAAGCAGACTTCCATCTTAGATGACTCTTCAATTTAACATGTCCCTCATTTCCAAAAAAGTTAACAAGGCAGTTTAGAAAGATAAACCTTTCTCAACAGAGGCACTAAGGACACCCCCAAATCTTACACACTTTCATTGCCACATCCCCACACCATTTCCTTTCTTCCCTACACATACATGTGTTTTAGCCAGCAGTTTGACAAATTCCCAGCTGGAGTATCAGCTTCCTTGTATCCACTGGGAATTAAGACCAAGCTGCATATGAACTTCATAAGTCTGCTAGTTGTACTGAGATGGCAGTGTAGACAGTGAGAAAAACTAATTCTTTTTTCTCTTAACCTGAAAGCTGCTTTCCCCATCACTCAAACCAAATTGCTGGGGAGTAGCTAAACTACCTAAAGTCAGAAGAGGTAGAAATAATGAGAGTACCACAGACTCCTTCCCACTCCAAACAATGTTTTCAAGGAATCTAGCATGTAGCTTGGCTGCATAGCTCTCTAAATGCAAGAGAGCTCAATTCCTTTCCCCATTTTGTCACACAAGATCCTACTCAGAGAGTCGGTGCCATGCTCTCCACAGTGACAGCATGATAACGCAAGGGTAATACTTCCCTCGTTCCCCTCAGCAGAACAACAACCCTTTAGAAAACAGGGAGGTGCAGAAAGGGGCAGTCCATTAATAGTTCTGTTTAAGCTAGGAAGACTCCAAGTTTCCAAAACTCATCTTGTGATCTCCTGATCAATGTATCATGATAGGGGTGCCAGCAATTAGTATTTCCCAACTCCAGGTTCCCATCTGCTGCTTTTCATTTCAAGCTTCAGTTCTTCACCTAAATCGGTAGTTTGAAAAAACATAAAGATTTTTTTTTTTTTTAGCAAACCACCACTGAACTCCTCTCCTCCTCTATTAAAATATCTTTTCAAGAATTCATTAAGATCAAGATGAAGATTTATATAAATAGTTATGCACCTGCATAGAATTTTACTAGCCACCTGCTGTGAAGTTAATGCTCAGAATATTAATTTGCTTAGCGGGGCTACTGTCACGCTAACATCTATTTTCATTGTGGGTTACCACATTTTGTTGCATGGAAATGTTTCCTTGCATAATTTTGTTTCTATGCAAGTAACTGTTCCTTTGGGAAAGGCTTTTTTAAGTACTACACATGCATTTATATGTACTTCACAGACTTTTCTTCATACTGTATTGCCTTCTTGCTACCCTCTCTGGACGCCAAGAAGAATATAAATTCAAAGACTGCTTTTGAAAAATGTGAGAAAAAGCAATCTTCAGTGTAATGTCTGCCAATTTTAAGATCTAAAACTCAACAAATGAAAAATCTGTCTTTAAATAAGTGTTGTCCACCTGCCAAATATACTATTTTTCCCTCTTCCCCCACTTTTTTGTGGTATTTCTTTACCACTAACCTGTAGCTGTCTGTTTGTTCACTAAAATTTTGGACTTAATTTTCTGTTCTTTTCTTCCTGTCCTCTGTGCTCTGGAGGCATTCAGCCTTGGGGGTTATTATTTTGTTTGTTTGTTTGCACACAGAAAAAAAGGAAAGATCCAGATATTCATCACTTAGTAGCCTTTGAGTGAGACAGTTCTGATATTAGGCTAGTCCCAACCGATTTTATTCTTCTGCAGGCAAGTCATTTATTTTCATTTATCTCCTGCCTGAGAGGTTATTCCACTGATTAATCTACACAGGCAGGTTCATTTTCATCTCTCCAAACGTGTTAAAACTGTTAGTGACACTCCCAATCAATACAAAGGATTCTGATTTACTTTTCACTTACATACAAAACTCTGTCTCTCCATAAACCCAAGTTTTATCTATGTTGCAAGCAGTAAGAAAACTTATTTGTGGAGGATTAATCAAAGTCATCCGCTCATTATTGAGCTTTGGTGCAAAAATTTCAGAAGGCTGTCACTATCGTGTTCATTCTTGTACCACTGGGTGTCATCATCCCATCCCAACATTCTTTTCCATTTACTGATAGAATGTGTAGTTGACAAGCACAAATTTTGTCTGCAATGCAAAAACTTTTTGTGCTTGACAGTTGTATTAATTATAATGACTAAGGACAAAAAAAAATAAGACAACCATCTCAACAATTCTTTTAATGCAGCTTGCCTCTGTCAATGAGAAAAATTCCTAGCAATCGGTCCAGATGTTGCTGTGTTTTGTGAATTTTCTCCTGATTTTTCAACGTATGTTTGAGAAAGACAATATTTAGAAGGGTAGACATTACTGGCCTTCAGCAAACTTTATAAAATACTTAATACTTAAAAGGGAATTTTGCCTGACTTCCATGACAGCAGCAGGAATTCATCCCGTCACTTCAATCCAACTAACAGTTTGCTAAATTGCTCAGGTAAGGCCATGGGGGTTTGGGTGGGGGAAGATGAGAGAGGAGGTGGGTGCCACCTTCTGAACAAGGAAGATATATGAAGAAACTCTTGTAACTGGAAGTAGAAAAAAATAAACCTATATAACTCCTTGTATTAGTGAAGAAACACAGTGAATTAAATATTTAAAGCCCCAAAGGAAAAAGATAATGATTTTAATTGTTTCTCAGCCTTCCTCACAGTTTGAGAGAATTTTTCAAGAGAAAGTACAATAAAGGAAGGCACACTGAAATCACCCTTGTTAATATATTAAGTCCAGCTGCCACACTCTTAACTCTACAGGTACGTAGATTTAATGATTCTTAAGAAGTTCTTTTGAAACTTATCTCCATAAACTGGAAGAAGGAGGGAATAAACATGTCCAATGCTCTGTGTGACTAGGATACAGAAGTATGACATTCAATATAAGCACCACAAACAATATTTTTATAGTTAAAACAATCTTCTTTCGCCCCTAAAGGCTCCATAATAGTTACAGGGTAGGTCTAACATTTAAGAATTAGGAGAGGCTCAGCCAAGTTAAACACTGCCATTTTCTTTAAATTTACTACTAACATGGTTTTAAATGCAATTTTTAGCACCAATTACAAGTTTTGTGAGGGAGCATGCCTATGTGTTGAAAGAACATGTTGACCAGTCTGCTGCCAAATTTGTTCATCTTTCCATCCCATAACATGATGCCTCCCCTTCCCAAAATATTGGAGATTATTGTTTTAACTGGCACTAAACAGCCATGACAGTGTTCTGTTGGCAGAGAAAATCATTGTTCTTCTGCCAGCTCGCAGAACAGAATGCTTATTTTTCACTTGATGCTGCCAAAAGGGGTTCTTTTTGAAGCTATCACTCCTATTGCCACAGATGTGCCCAACTGGCACAATTTCTTCATAGTCAAATTGCCTATGACCTCTACTTGTAAACTAACTGCTTAAGCAAGTACTAAAGATGAAAAATAAATATTTAGGAAGCTAAAGGTTACAGCCTGGGTTAGAAGATTCTGAGGTCCCAAAGGCTTAGCAAGAGATACTAGTCTGACCTTTGGTCAGGATTTGCAGATCATAGCCTGATGTGTTTAATGGAGTTACCTTCTGAGCAAAATTCTTAAGCTCATATGGACCAATGAAAATTGCATTTCTTGGTTTGTTTTGGTTTTTGTTGGGTTGCTTCTTTCTTTTCTTTTTTTTTTTTTTTTTTTTCCGAATCCAAAATATTACTGTGAATGCCAAGGAATTAGTTTCAGTTATTATCTAAAGTAATTAATATATCACTATTAACCTTATGATGATTTTCAGTTGGGTATGAACATCAGTTTTGCTAATTCAAGGAAAAGCAAGAGCAGAGCAAAAGCATCACCAAACGACAGCTTTAAAAAATTCAAAGGCTGTTCTTCAGCCTGTTTTCAAAATTCTGATTCCAATACTGACACCCCCACTTTTGTCATTATAAATCAGACATGCTATTTTCTTCTAACTTGTTCATCCGTCCTTCCCAACTCTACTGTTGGCAGAAGTAGGTGAAAAGATCAAAGAAAAAAAACAAAGTCTTCTAGCAGATACTACCTCAATTTTGGGGGAAGAACACTAGTGACGTCATTCCACTGTTGATGGTCCCTATGGTCCCTTCTGCCATTGCAGCTGATAACCCTAGTCGTTCTCATGGAGAACTCCAATTTTTTTTTTCCTCCTCAAAAGGGAAAGACAAGAAAAATACAATTAAGAGGAAATGGGGTGAGTGTCCTGAGGTCAGCAGTAGCAGTCATTTTTCTCCTTCTTAGTAGTGGTGCAGTGCTGTGTTTTTGACTTTTAGCCTGGGAACAGTCCTGATAACACCGATGTTTTTAGTTGCTCCTCAAATGTTTAGTCTCACCAAGGGCTTTCTTAGTTTCATGCTCTGCCAGGGAGGAGGGGAAGCCGGGATGAAGCAGAGACAGGACACCTGACCCAAGCTGATCAAAGAGGCATTCCATACCACAGCACATCATGCCCAGGATGTAAAAACTGAGGGCTGGGACCCAGAAGAGTTAGAGCACTGTTTGGTCGGGCTGGGTATCGGTTGGCGGGTGGTGAGCGGTTGTATTTTCTTCCCTTGTTATTTCCCTTATCATTATTATTACTGGTGGTAGCAGTAGTGATTTGTGTTATACCTTAGTTACTGGACTGTTCTTATCTCAACCCGTGGGAGTTACATTCTTTTGATTCTCCTCCCCATCCCCCTGGGTGCAGGGGAGGCAGGGGAGGGGAGAAAGGGGTAGGGAGTGAGTGAGCAAACTGTGTGGCTGATTTACGGCTCGGCTTAAACCACGACAGTTTGATAGTGGGTTGCTATTGCTATCAGGAAATATAAAATATGAGAACAGACACTTATGTTGGTGACAGGTGAAGTCTGCAACCTAAAATTACCAGCTGGAGCTTCAACTGTGATCTCACAAGAAAATCAGCCAGAAATTCCTGGGCTGCAGCTGTTCAAGAGATTGTGAGCAGCTGCCAAAAAGTGACAGAAAGTCATGGGAGTCCCAAATATTTTGAGAGTCTGGCAAGTAAGACAATAATCATTACACGTTAAGCCAGAGCTCACGGTCCAAAAAGGTGTGGCATATTGCCCAAAATGAATAAGCTTAATGATCTAAATTTATTTTGCACAGGTTACATGATCACATCATTTGGAGAAGTAGTAAAGAGGCACATTTTATTTCTTTCAATTATTTTCTTTCCTGTCTGCTTGTCTGTCTGTCCTGTACACCCATATATGTTTTGACACTACTTCTTGCAGTATCTACATTCAGCCTAGAGAAAAGAAGGCTTCCTGGAGACTTATAACAGTCTTCTAATATCTAAAGGGGGCCCACAAGAAAGCTGGAGAGGGATTTTTGCTGTGGCATTTAGTGGTAGGATAAGGGGGAATGCTTTAAACCATTCTTTTTCAAAGGAAGCAATTAACTATAAATTCGAGATCTCCTTGACTTGCGGGTATTCCTAAAATTCATTTTATCTGATTTAAGCAATAAAGTCTCCACAAACACTTTAGCAAATTTCAGGGGAAGCACTCTGTTGCCTCTTCACATGTTCAGCTTTAAACTGCTCACCAGATTTTGAAACAGAACAGTGGTTTTGGTTTTTTTCTCTGTTTCCTTTCTCAGCTAAGATGACTGGAATCATTGCCAAGCTCTCTGGTTACTTCCTGGGATTGGCTGGGAATTTAATTTTTATTTTATTTAATTTTAATTATTATTGAAAAGTGCCTGAACATTCAAAACATGTTTGTGTCACCAGCGTGTCTCACAAAAGTAGATGAATGTCTTACCTTCGTACTGGTCTGAGGGCATCAGCAAGCCTTCACAGCCTAGGCCAGCTTTCTGGGGCACCTTGCCTGGGCATCCCAGGAGCCCCATTCTGTGCTGACCATTTGGGAAGAGTGAAGGTGGCTGCTCTCTGGGAGGACCCTCACCCACAGCAGAGGCCTTCTGCAGTGCCACTGGTCCATTCCAGTGTAGCAATGGCACTGCCGGAGATGGGTCCCACTAACAGTCCTGATCCTCAGGAGATGGGCAAGGTGGGGAGGAGGTCTGGGTAGACACAGGAAATCCCAGCTAAAGTTGGGAACCAGGCTGGGCAGCACCTCTACAGCCTGGCCCACACTGAGTTTAAGCGGCCTCTGAGCTATGTGCAGGGGAAGTCCCTGAGCAGCCTGTCAAGGCCATTAAAGCCTGTTGATGCCAGAATAAAATTTCTCCTAGGCCAAAACCTAGCAAGTGAATGTTTAACCTTATGGAAAATTTTAATGGCTAAGATGCAGAGGAATTTTTTTGATGGAAATATCAGGCTTATATATAGGAAGTTGGCCAGAAGCTGCAAGATTATAAATTGCTGGTTTTACTTTTAAGTAAAAGCTGCCAAGTAGTATTTGTGAAATTGATTTCCTAATCTGCCCTCTCCAGTAAGCTATCTCAAAATTGCCCTCTGCACTAAAAATTAATTTACAGGGATTTAAGCAGTGAAAAATGAGGTCAAGAAAAATAGTCTTATGGCTGTTATGCTAAGGACATAAATGAGATGGAACAAAATTAAAATGCGTATTTATCTGCATTATTTTATTTTGTAATCATTACCTAATCTTGTTTTTCCAAGAAAGAAAAAAAATAATCTCAAAAATGTGTAAAATGAAGAAAATGCCTTTCTTATATCTTACACATTCTGAAGGCAAACATAAGAGTTGTAGTGTGTTTGCACATCAAAATTAATAGAAAAGAGGGACTGCTTTTTCCTGATCCACCTTGAAATATAAAGCAACCTTGATGTGCTTCAGAGGAAGTCCAAAATTATAGCAATGTAATTCTCCTGCGATTTAGATATGAGTGCATTTTTGGGGAACATATTTGTACAAATATTATCAAATGTTATTCTAATATTAAAAGACAACAACACTATGAAAGAAAGGAAAGTCAAGGAAAAGTCTTAACGCAGAAAAGCAACATGAATACATGTAGGAAGAAAATATTCTGAATTTAGTTTACAAAAGTCCTGGATTGACAACTAGGCTGCAGAAATTACGCCATGGTTTTCTTTGGAAATAGCTAACAAAAGATCATAGGTCCACTGTTTGCTGCACAGAAAAGACCGGTATTTTGTAGCAATGCTGTCTCTACAGATGTAAATACTAAACTCAAGAAAATTAAAATATAATGGCAATATTATCATACGTGCAATATTAACATAGGTGCAGGACATACAGATGTCTAGCTTTTTTTTTGTTTGTTTTTCTTCCTAACATCTTGATTTGTAAATTTTTATAGAAGCTTATCTAAGTTTAACCTCTAAATGGCAAGCATTGAAATTAAACCTACTGAAATGAACTCCTTGGCTGTTTTTCTTGAATCACCTACAATTTTTAACCCTCAAAGTAGTCTGGCCTTCAACTTCCAATTTTTAGTATTATACTCCTTTTAAGGTCAAACACATCATTATCAACATGTGCTAACAGAAATCAATTACAAACAGACTAGCTGATGGTTGGAGCATCTTTCCTTCTCTGTCAGTGTTTTACGTATTAGGATTGCCTGGATGCTTAGAGGGTGATATACCATCACAGAGGCAGCTTACTGAAGTTGTGGAATAACTCAGTCATCTTGATAACAATGTTCTTGGTCCTAGCTAGTGAACTAATGGAAGCCTGAAAGGTTCTCCAAGAATGAAAGGACACATATCACCATTAATAGTAAACAGCTTTGCTGTACGACTGTAGCTTTGAAGTATTCACTGTAAAATAACTGCCATTAATTCAGCAGTCAAAAACTCTTCAGCTCTCTACCCACAAAATTCTCAGCCAGCCTTGTCAAGTTACCTACATTTTGACACCCTACAGAGTCTAATAGAGATCTCCAAGACCACCATGTAATACAATCTGAATTGCTGGCAGCTACAACTGCCTTCACATGCCATGTCTTTCTGGTTTTTGCTGTTAACAATATTTTCAGTGTCAACAGATGTCACCTTGTGTGATGCATCAAGAAGAGCCAACATATGTGTTCTACAGTTGACAGATTTCCCTCCAAAGATATATAGCATGTATTTATGCAGGCAGGTCCCTTATAGCCATTCTGACACTAAGTGCACTAGCTGCTTTGGAAGTTTGCCTCAGCGTTCACTTTTCAAATGAACTGATTCAACTTGCCTTTAGGAAAGTGGTTTGACTGGAAAAAAAAAAAAAACAAACCAAAACCAACCAACCAAAACCCACAAACCAAACGAAACAAGCCAAAAAAAAAAACACAACAAAAAAACAAAACAAAACAACCAACCAAACAAAAAAAGCCACTAAACCAGACCACTAACAGTTCCTTCCTACCTGCCCATGCATATATCACAATGGCAGCTGGAGATGGTGACCTATTACATCCCTGGCTAGACTCTGGCTGTTTAACTGTAGCGTTAATGTGAAACCATCACCCTCGCAGTAAATTGAAACCCACCATGTGCTACAATATAGCACATGCACTCAGAAGAAAATGTTCCAGTGTGATTTCCAGGCCGCAGACACTGAACTTCAAGAGATATTGGGTGCTGGCAGATCAGAAACATCTGTGTGCACTACCCATATACCTATCAAACGCATGGAAATTCTGTTTCATTTAAACAAATGTGTTCATCTAATCCTTTTATAAATGGAACCAATAACTTGCAATCTATTTAATAATTTTCTGAATATACTTAGTACTAAATTTGCATATATGCCAGACCCCAAGTGATCAACAATACAATAGCATAAGTGAACACAGTCTAAGACATTCAAGTTATTAAGCTAATTCATTTTGTTTTGAAATGTACACAGCTATTTGGTCAGCTGCACACAGGTAACTTAATAGCTCTCCTATTTTTTTCTTTTCAGAAAGTAGCAGTTCTCTGAAAACATTCTATTCACATAAAAGATAAATGTTCCCACCAGGGCAGAACTATACACTACTGCCCTAGATAAAAATTATTCCACTCTGCATACAACGAAAAGATTCACTTTTTAGAGGCTATGTCAGCCAAAAAGAATAGCCCACGAGTAAGCTGTACAGTGTGATACAAAATTAATTATATGATACAATTTGTCAAAGGCTAACAGTTTTGAAAAGCTGAAGAATGGTGCTTTGTTTACAATGGTAACCTTTTGACAAATGCTTACAGAGGTAAATTTTCAGTCTTGAAATGGCTGATCAATATGAATTATTTAACAATAGGTGTTGATTTTATTTTAAATGATACACACTTTACACAAAGAACGATACTGTGCTACACTGAAGAGGACTTAAAGAAACTATTACCACATTTACTATGATTTATTAATGCGTAGTTTAAAGGACTCATGTTTCCACCAGTGTTGCTTAAAGCAGTGAAGCAAGAATAATGCCTATAAAAATACAGATTTGGGGTTTTTTTTACACACTGGATGACATTGCAGAACTCTACAGTTAAATTAATCTGTAAGGTATTTCAAGGGATAAAATGTATTCTTTGCTGAAAAGAATTATTGTAAATTAACATCATATATATATATATATATAAAGACATAATACACATCTGGAGGACCACTGTGAATTAAAAATAATGAAAAGAACATGCACTTTACTGAACAAACAGGAGATCAGATTTGGCCAAATACTGTTAACATTTGGAGGCCATCTGGTGATCTCTTTGAAGCTAATCAAGAAATACCAGTGCTTCTAAAGAAAAGATACCCAGCAACTCCAGCAGTCCTTTGGCAGTGTTGTAAATAAAATAAATGATTGGCTAGGTCATTACGGTGCTTCTATCTTACACTAGAGATCTGTCTAGTAAATTTGTCTCTGTAAGGTGGAATGCATAATGTACTTCTGTTATATTAATTCTGGCATTTTTCATAAACGGCAGAGAAACACAAGTATTTTCAATGACTAAAATTATTACACAATAATTGTATAAATACACAGATATAATTCAACTTCTCTTTCAAGGATTAAGTAGAGAAAATTTAAAACATTACACACAGTCCTATAAAAATGGAAGTTACTTGCACATGTGTATGTGAATTCTTATTTCATGCATCCATAAAAAATTAATACTATTCAAATACTTCTGAAAAAGGGACATTTAGCTCAGTCTGTCAGCTACCATCTCAAAAAGAACAAGAAAATCATTGTAAGCAGAACACTTGAAAATACACAGCCAATAAAATAACATTAAAAATTAAAAAGAACTCACATAATACCTTAGCCAGCAAACAGATCTGTAGTATCATGTTCTCAGTATGAATCTTATTAAAGATATATATAATTCCCTATGCTGACAGCTATAAAAATTGTTGTGAAAGGCACCAAATTACATTACATTTGACTCCCAACTCTATTGTTATGCTGCTTACACAAGGAAGAGAGAGTTAACAAGTACTGCCATGAACTTTGAGGTCTTACAGCTCTCAAGAATTTAGCTTCTATTCTCACTAAACATGATTTCACTTAAATTTTAACTGCCAGAGAGATTACATGCTTTTACTGCATTGTTTTAAAGTAGGAATCATAAAAAAAATCTCAGACATGCGCCAGAGTCCACTTAAGGTTCCCATTCTTTCTGGAAATGACTAGATCAAAGCTTTTATCTATAAGCAAGTTTTGATACTCTGAAATTGTAAATATTCTTCAACATTAAAATGAGCTTTACAGCACTAATTTGATTACTAATGCATGTATATATTCTAGTTGCCAATTTAGTATCTTTCAAAATTTATCAACTTCTTTGTAAAGCTGCAGACAGCTTTAAATTAAAATCGACTGGGAGAAATGGATAACTTCCCTTCAGGTACAAAGTGGTTGGGAATGGTAGGAAATGCTGGGAAAATCAAAAGAAATATCAGAGCATAAGATCAGGGAAGCAGTTTGGGAGAAGCAATTTGGGAATAGGAACTCTGTAATGGAAAACACTGGTAGTTGCTTGACATTTTGGACTATTTGAAATCCAACCTTGGCCACTTCATCCTTGTTCTCTTATAACATACTCTGAGTCCTCCACTCTCTTTTTTGTTTTTCTTTCCTTTTTTTTTCTGTTAGAAAAAATGCAGCCTTTGAAAACAGGATAAAACTGAAAAGTGAACGATATAGAATAAAAAATAGTGCATTTCTGTTAAAGTCCTTTTTCCTCACTCACATCCTGATAGTGCATATTTCATAATTCTAATGAGGAAAGTGAGCATTATGTATTACTTAGTAGGTTGGGGTTTTTTTAGGGTGACAAGGACTACCACATTAGAAAGAGAAAAAGGGAAAAAGAGGATCTTCTTTAGGTAAGAAACAGGTCATGTTTATTGAAATGCGAAAGCACAGCTTAATAATCTGAACTGGCAAAAATCTTCAAAGTCTTGTAACAGCCTAACAGCTTAAGAAAAAAAAATACACAAACTTTGGTTTTTTGATATAAAGCCTCAAAAGAAATAAAATGTTAAGCATTATTAAATCTCATGTAAGACCAGAACAAAATGAACTTTTTAACAAGTCTACATTCCCTTCACAAACTGTAAGCTAATTTGTTTCCTATATAACATTTTAAAAGGTCTAAGCTTATAATTAATGCAGACTACCAAGTAGGGAAGCTATTTATCAAACACTTCTGCAAATTTTGAGCAAAGATATTGTAAAAAAGCCAAAGGAATCAATTAACAGCAAACCTAGTTATTATAACCAACCTTACAAAGTCTAGTCTACAGGTTAGATTTCTCAATAAGGGAAGAAATCTCTGCATTTTGGGAGGTTTTGAATCACACTTCGTATCACCTGGTTAAAAAAACAAAAAATCATAATCCTTTGTAAACATGGAACAAAACGTTCCCCTAAAATACCTACAGACCCTTAGGGTCTGAGCACTCTTAGCTCTACAAAGACTGCAGATCAGACTTTCTCCCCTCCTTCTGACATCTGATGCTTGTTCCTAGAACAACCTCTTTCCTTTGTGTTGTCACTGACCCTATTGTGCCTGATGCCAGGTTCCGTCAGTTTTGTTAGAGCACTCCAATAACTAAAGATGAGCCATAACCACACTTCTGCATCTGGATACTCAAAATCCATCAAGCAAACATATTGAGATCCATGAAGATGACAACTGAATTATTATTACACTTTTATGAATATTTATTTAGCATTTTTATAGCAGCAGCACACTGTGGCTGACTAAGTAGCCCCAAGGGACATGATAACAACTCCAGGTAGTAAAAGAAAATTCCCATAGCTCACTTATCAAGGCTTATATAAACACTGTAGGTCTGGCTAGATAATTTTTCTTTTTTTGCTCTTCTGATGCTACTATTAACGTACATGATTTTTAGGTGGGTTTCCTATACTGTACATTCAGCATTCAGATTACTAAAGATGAGAATAACACTGAAGAGAGTAATACAAAAATGTTTAAATCTTAAATGATTATTTTTAGCTCTCTTTAAAGTCATTTGTGTTAGGAAAATAAGCAGCACACATGTTGGCTTTATATTGAGGACAACTGACTAGGAAAAACTAAAAACACTGGTTATCATTCTTTATAACTTTTTGTAAAGTTATATATATTTATAACATATATTTATATAACTTAAGAAAATACTTTACATCTCTATAACTTTAAGAAAATACTTTAAAAGTATTTCTAAACCCCTGCTGAGGTAAATCATATCTGTAATTCCTTGAAAGCTCTTTTCTCTGTTCATAGAGTTTATGAAAAACATCTGGTTGTTAGACTGAGCCAAGTCCTCTAACGCTTTAATGTGTAGAACAGGTACAGTACGACTGTAACATCAACAGTGTCTCCTAGAAATAAGTCAAAGGATTCTCTAGAGAACTGTGATAACTGTAATGAATACTATAATTGTACCACAGAAAATATTCTTCAAGAAAAAGCTTATAGAAATTTATCTAATGAGCTCACTTTTATATTCTAATGAATTCATATTTACATATTAGTGTGCCAAATACCACTGACTGCCTCCTCAGTCATCATAATGAGCTGCAAGTTGTAGATTGCCCTCTTTGTTTATATATAAAATTCACATACCTAGTGGAAAGACTGAGAGCTGGTGGGGAGGGATTACTATTCTTCACTGGGTTACTGCAAAGAGGTAAAAGGATCCCCATTTCACACTACTGGCAATACATAAATTAACAGCCAATATACAATCAACACTAAGTAACCACTTACTCTTCTTAAACCATGGGATTAATATGTACATGCATCCCCTTCTGAAGCATCTTTTCTTCTCTGACTTTCTAGTTAAATTGTCAATATATGTATCTATGTGAATGTAGAGGCCTGAATTTCTCCTTTTCCTCTCTCTGTTTCTGTAGGCTCCTCATAGCTTTGTATGTCTTATACAGCATGTGTTAGGGCTTATCTTGTTTCTGTTGCATCAATAAATTCTCTCTGTCAAACCTTCAACTTCTCCTTGTAATGCCTTTTTAGACACGTGAATTTAAAGAATTTATTTCTTCCTTTAATGTGGTTCTACATTAGTTCCTTTGAACTGACTCTGTGTTTATGTTAGACAATCCTTTGTGAGTTACATCATGATCATATCATGATTCTTTCATGTTGCATGGAATCTATTTCAGACTCCACAATTTGAGGCGATCTCCCTTCGAATCAGATTAAGGTCCACATAGAGTATATTCCATTCTATCAGGATTTGACATAAAAAAAACCCTACATCAGACGCTGAGTGGGGGTTGGAAAAGATCTGGCAGCTGGCATGAGTGGGAGTAAGCAGCCTAAGGACAGTGTGCAAAATGCAGCAAATGAATGACACTTCCATTTTTATCAGAAACTGAGCCCGCGTTTGCTAAAGCATATGATGTGCTGCTTAAAATTATATTTATAACCTGCAATGCTTTCTGACTGCTACTTCCAGCACTGATGTTAACTGAAATTTAGTATAAATGGGGCTCATTAATATCTGGAAAAGGAGGGAAAGTTATTATCCTAAGGAGTTTGATTGTTCCTCTCCTTTTTGATTATGGACTGAATCTGATCTAGAGCTGAGTGACTGTGAGTCTTCTCTGCTTTACTTGTGTTCAGTGGTTACCTACAAAATACATAAGATCTTAAAACATATACGCATGTATGCATAAACATACGTACCACAGAAAACACACTAGAGAACTAGAGAAATAATCCCAATAATCTTCTATTCCTATTGATCTGAATAAAATCAGAACCTTAAAATGTTCCTTTTGTATAATTGAGGGAGTGTTTGCAGAGAAAATGCTTGGTTCTGTGTCTATGATTAATACAGATAACTAATTAAGGGAATAATACTTTATAATTCAAAATGTTAACACTGAATTATGATGGGCAGACATCAAAACTATTTGCCTATAACTATAAGGTCCTCCTGGTACCACTTAATTTAGGTTTAAAAGGAACTTTATTTATTTTTTTATTTTAAAGCATGAAGAAATAAATATATTTGTGAAATGCCTAAACGTAACTGAGTGCACATCTTGGTTTTTGCAATGGGTTCAGCAGCAGCAGTCATTTTTCTCCTTCTTGGTAGCTGGTGCAGCGCTGCGGTTTTGATCTTGGGCCTTGGAACAGCGCCAGTGTTTTCAGTTACTGCTTGCTAATGTTTTGGTCTGACCAAGGACTTTCTGAGACTCACACTCTGCCAGGGAAGAGGCAAAGCCAGAAGGAAGCGGAGAGAGGATACCTGACCCAAACTGACAAAAGAGGTTATTCCATACCACAGCACGTCATGTCCAGGATGCAAAAACTGAGGGCAGGGACCCGGAAGGGTGGGGGTACAGCGCGGGGTCGGGCTTGATATAGTATGGTTAGCAGTTGTATTCTCTTTCCTTGTATTTCTCTTGTATTATTACTGGTGGTAGCAGTAGTGATTTGTGTTATACCTTAGTTACTAAACTGTTCTTATCTCAACCTGTGGAAGTTGCATTCTTTTGATTCTCCTCCCCATCCCCCTGGGACTGGGGGAGAAAGAGGGGGAGTGAGTGAGAGAGCGACTGCGAGAGTTATTGAGGGGCTTAAACCATGATAGTTTTGTACACATGAATCCTATCTGAACAATTTCCAGCTATATTTATTGTCTTCTCATTATCTTCTTTATGTAGCAGTCCCCTTAGCTGTTAAAATACATATTTCAGGACAGACCTGTTGCAACTTCATATTGAAAGTAATTTCTCTAGAGCAAAAATAATTTATCAAAGGTGCCTCATCTGAAATAATGTAATTTCTACTGCTAGGAGGAGAAGTGGTAAAAGACGGCAGGTAATCTACAACATGACCACTGGGGGTCATTCATTTTACACAAATACTCCAGTAAAGTATTTACTGGTTTTGAGTAGGAATAATATTTTAACATAGTTATTTCTAAATAGAAAAACACTCAGAGATTAATATCCAGAGATATTATCCACTTGTGCCATATAATTCTAAATAGTGAGGAAAAATGAATAATACATTGTACAAAGAGCTAGCTAGAGTAATATCAAGAAACTGAAAATAATGGGCACATCTGTTACATATTATACCTATATATCATCCTCTATATATCTATATATCTATCTACAAATTATACCTATCTAGAATAGAATGCCTATACAGAATATACCTATATAGAATAGAATACCTATTTATCATCTACATATTACCCCTATTTAAAACAGAAAAAAAAATAATTCCACACCTCCAAAAAAGCCCACCATGTTTCCCATGACTCTGTATTAAGTTTCAAAGGAGACAAACAAGAAATTGCAACTGCTCTGACATGAATGTGAAAAATGAAACGCTGCTTTTATCAAATTGTTTGCAGTCATTTTAAGCACTATATAGAAGTCTGAATGAAAACAGAGCTGAAGGCTAACATTAAGAGAAAAAAAGGACTTAACTGATGAAATTGTATGTGCTAAATAAAACCCAAAATAGTCCTTAGAAGCATAACTCCTATATACTTATTTGCCAGTCAACTTTAAATATGACTTAAAAATCAAACTGCACTTTAAAATAAATTTAATATGCTCAGCAAAGGTTCCAAAAAGTTCAAAGTAAGGAAATAAACAGTAGGGAACTGCACCCAACACCACGCATCAAATGTTTTAGAACTTCAGTAGCTCATTTTATCTTCTAGATAATCTTTACTTACAAACATATTTATATTCACTCATAGTTAAGAAAATAAAACACAAAATCTTTGAGGTTTTTTTTTTCAGTAAGATTATACTAATCATGCATGGAAAATGAGTGACGTTGGTTTCATTTTTAAACTCAGTTACATACTTTTATAAACAGCAGCTGTACATGAAAACAGATTACTAGACATACATATTAAACATTTAATACTTTAAAATTCCATCCCATAAAAAACTAACACTAGATATTTTGGCTGCTAATTTCTGATCAAGAAATCATATACTTACAGAGAAAATTCCAGGCCTTCACTTCAACATATATTCTGACTCATTTTTAGCTCAAATTTATTACTCCTTTTTTCTCCCAAGCATATCTTTCTTTTCTATAGGCAAACTATTATTACTATTAAGAGGGCATAAACAAATTCCCCATTAAGATAATATCATTATTAAGATAATAATTATAGGTCTCAGAAACTATTCTAACAAATTTATTACCACTTAAGCACAATAAACCTAAGAAACAGTGACACGAACCCAAACCCCATCCCAATCAACTGGCCCAATCGACTATATACATCTTATAGCTTTAAGACTTATTCTCCCAGTTACTCTAGTGTTCCAAAATTACTTTTGCTACAGTTTGGCGGAGATTTTGGGGGCTTTTTGGGTTTGACTCATCTGCAAGCCTTGAAATCTCATCAGGAATTTTAGATTGGGCAAGATAACCTTTTCTTTTGACAAAAGAGGAGGAAGTTCAGTGGTAATGCATCCAATAATTACATATGAATATTCTATAGTGGGAAGAATCACTCCTGACTTTCTGTACATCTCCCAGTGTGTTAATTTTCATTTTATTTTTCAGTCAATTGAGTTTCTCATTTTAAAAAATATTATACCTTTTTTTCCTTAGGAGCAAATAATTTTCACTGGGAAAAAAAAATAATAAATGAATCTATATCTTCTGTATAAGGTATCCTCAACAACAGAAATCATCCCAACACCACAAATGCCTCTTACACTCTTTGTTTAGTGATTACAATAAATGCTTCAGCAACATTAACTCTTTCAATATTTTTTATGTGAATGTACTAAAATCTCACAATAAAACATGATACACATCTTTTTGTCCACCAAGTTATTGCTACGCCTTCTAAAGCATTTGAGTTCTTGTCCTAAAACTGTACCACAATCTGCCAATTTATTTATTTATTGAAAAATCTAGGTCATGAGGGACATTAATATGAACTGTACTGAGAACAAGTGAAAAAGCAGCAAAGACCATGAAAAGGAATTGTACCTTCCAGGATATTCCTTATAATGTAGACACTATCTGAAGCTTGATAAAACAATTAGAAAAGAAGAGCATTAGGTTGTTTACTCTCAGTTTTTAAATGAAATACACAACTTGCCCCAAAGTTTATCATAGTGCAAATCTGGTTACATTTACAATGCTTCAGAAAGAAATGGAGCAGCCTCAGATTTCAGACATCTTCAGAATATTTTGCTCTGTGTAGTGCCAGTTGACCACAGTTTAGAATTGAGTGGAAAAATATTTCATGCAATAACAACCTAACTATATACTGCTGGAGTAGCTAGCTAAATGAGGCCAACTATTGTGGGACCCACTCAGTATACTGAATTGGCCTAGACAATTCAATTTGTCAGGTAACCTAAGAAGCTGATCTTCAGTAAATGGCATCTTTGTTCCTCTTTTCCACAGAACAATGTGTCGCAGTCAGTGACAACAGCAGAAATTTTATCGCAAAAGTTTTGAGTTTTGTAAAGTTGTAAGAAAATAAAAGATGAGTTCTATCACTTCAGGAGCATGGAGTTTAGATCAACAATTAAATCTAATAATACAACTCTCACACCAACTTTAACATGACCATAATCATCATCACAGATCACAACATGAGACAACTCATCTGAGTCTTAGTGACATCACATGCCACCTTGATGGTACCTTGCTGCCGGTTCAAACAAGAATTTGCATTGCCAAGAAAAAGAAGCAGGAAAACATCACACCAAGCCAATAAAATAACACGCTATGAACTTTCTGAATACTGTATTTAAAAATACACTGTTTCCTATAAAACAGCAGTCTAATGTGGCTAGATTGTGCTGAACAAGCAACAGCTTCCCTGAACCTAATACCAGGATGGGAATCCTGAGAAACACACAACTAGAGAACAGAACATTGCAGCACTTCCCTCAAAATCTCCAGTTTTTGTCAAAGCACAGCAATACATTGCATTTTAATCTTGAGTTACATAGAAACAAGTCTATGGTCAGGTAAAGCTCACATGATGTCTGATATGGCAGGAAACCTAGATCCTGAACACTTGGAGACAGAAAGGAGCACTACTATGAGCAGAGGCTAGCTAAGTTGCTAATGAGTTAGTGCATACCTCTAGAATAGCACCAACAGAGTTCCTATGCCATACTTACTAAAGCTTAAATTTGACTTTCCACAAGAAAACCTCCTGGGAAACACAGATGTACAAACAACATCTGTCTCACCTTTGGAGTAAATCTGATACTGCAGACTCTCTTGGTGCCATGAATCTGCAACTAGCAACATAGAGATGCAAAGAGTAAATCAAACCAATTTTTATTTAAGTGTTTGCACGATTACATATCTCAGTGAAAACACAACATTTTGGTAAGCAAACTATTCTGCCTTAACTAAGCATAATAAATATGTTATTTTCCCCATTCTTTTCAACCTGCACAATTTAGTGTCCTAATATGAGAGGTTATACATTACACTTAGATTTAAGAACACGGAAGAACAACTCAATAAAGATATTATATAAAGCCTGCTGTAGGATGTTTTATGTGACATACTGGCACCATGTTAAAAATTATGCATTCTTTATAGATGAATAGCTTTCTAGGTTTTGAACTATGCAGAGAAGTTTCACATTGCTGCAAAGTCAGGCATGAAGCATTCAGTATGTCAAAGTCTCCCCTTACTAAGCTGATCTAGCAGATGTGGTTAACTACTTCATTTCTGATAGAGTTCTTCATGAAGTTGTGGATGCCCCATCCCTAGAAGTGCTCAAGGCCAGGCTAGATAGGACCTTGAGCAGCCTGGTCTAGTGGAAGGCATGCATGCTGGGGAGGGACTCTTCATTAGGGACTGTAGTGAGAGGACAAGGGGCAATGGGTTCAAACTTAGACAGGGGAAGTTTAGATTGGATATAAGGAAGAAATTCTTTACTGTAAGGATGGTGAGGCACTGGAATGGGTTGCCCAGGGAAGTTGTGAACACTCCATCTCTGGCGGTGTTCAAGGCTGGCTTGGACATACCCTTGGGTGGCATGGTTTAGTGGGAGGTGCCCCTGCCCAGGGCAGGGGGGTTGGAACGAGATGATCTTAAGGTCCTTTCTAACCCTAACTATTCTATGATTCTATGGCAGGTCGGTTGGAACTAGATTGGAACTAGAATCTTTAAGGTTCCTTCCAACCATAACCATTCTATGACTATATAAATGCAAGATGTCTAAACTTGTAAATACCCTAATTTTCATGTCTTCACTGATGCTGAGAACGCTTATTAAATATTTGTCATTGATACTACGTATGTCTGTAAATAAGATAAAACTACATACAAATACATAAATGATAGTTGTGTTTGGGAAAGATAAGGTTTCGATGAGACTCTTATTCGCTCTTCTCATTAATGTATCTCATGTAAGTTAGTCAAAGCCGTATAGAAAATCAATCTGTTGTAGATTACTTACTTGAATTTTGATTTTAGCTAAACGAATTTTGCATGTGACATACATCTGACATTGCTGGACCATGGAAAGTTTAAGTCTCTTGCTACTTTAGAGGAAAAAAAAAGGGATCTACTATTCCTCTTCCAAAAAAATAGAAGCGTTGGATTATCGAGGTCACATACTTATGTGATGAATTCTATAGTTATTGGTGAGGCAGATAATAGAGGGTGATTAAGAAAAAGGAAATATCAGTAGGAAAAAAAAAATCCTGCAAAAATTGTGTTTGAACACCCATTTTTTACAAGGAAATACAAGATTCACCCATATAGTTGAATAATGGGGAAAATGGAGATACAGCAGAACATCTGGCTGAGGCCAATAAACATCTAAGTTTTTGAAGACATGTACACGCTTGTCACAGACATTTCTCATAAGTCAGTCTTCAAGAGAGTAGAAATATCTTATTTCTGTCCCCCTTCCTACTGCACCATTATTCTTTATAATGTAATATTTCAGAAGACAATATAGCACTAGTTATAACTCAGTGCTAGCTGGTGCTATATTACTCTTTTACACTCTTTTACGTATTAATTGTCTTAGAAACTGAAAAAAAGGGAAGTTTCATTTCACTACAAAAAAGAAAAAGGAAGCCACAACAAATACACATGCAGTCACAATGAGGAGCACAAAACAGATGCCCTTCAGTTCTTTGGGAAGTCCCAACATTACCAGTGCCTGAGCAACTAGAGGAAAGGGAACTTTGATTTTTGGAAAGAACACTCACTCAATATCAAAATGATGCAGCTATTTTTTTTTTTTATTTTATTTTGTTCTCATTTTTAATCTAAACATTTTTTTAAAAAATAAGCAAACAATTATTTCTGTATTGATATCAATTTATTTCCTAATTGCATTTCTTCAGTGCTGAATACCTTTTTCCATGTTATGTCTTTCATTCAGCAGCATCAAACTGTAGGAATGAGTAATTCGCACTTTAAGCTCTCACTGCATTACAGAAACTAAGACACAGAAACCAGGTTTTCTTCTTTTATACCACTCATCACCGAATATAATATGGGATGTAGACCAGTGAACATAAGGAAGAGTACTGCAGCTTAGAATTTCTTTGCTGTGGGGGTTGCCTTTTTTTTTTTTTTAGTCTCTGGGGTCTTTTTGGGTTTTGGTGTTTTTTATTTTTTGTTCTCCAAACACCGTTGCTAAGTCACAGGGTTGTGAACACTGGCAGGATATATTTTCCAGGACATAAATGGAAATGAGTCTATATTCCACTTAAACTACTGAATTCCTTAAGCAGAAGGGAGGCACTTGTTTCTGTTTTCTGTCAACCTAATATTTTAAACAAATATGTGTAGGATTAGCTGGCTATGAAACAAAGTTGAAGAGTTTTCTTAATGTAGTGGTGCTGTTATTAGGTAGGTATGGTAGCACTGAAACACATTAATAAAATGCGGACAGAATAAATATTTCTCAGAACAGATTAGAAAGCGAAGTTATTTAGAAAAAAATTGTTATATGCATTTCTGTACTGGATTTCAACCCCAAATTTGTTGGTTTGGGTTTTTTTTCAAAGACAAAGTGTACATTCTCTAACTGCATTTGTGCATTACTATTTTGCTCCTTTCTTTGTATAGGCTTTTACAAGCAGTCACAAACTACTGCAGTGAAAACTGTCCAGAGAAAACAGAAACACAATTTTTTTTTTATTCATGAAAAGGTTTGTACCTTTTCTTCACATTTTGTACATCACAGGAGTTGAGACACAAACAGGGAGAACAAAGAGAATATATAAACAGCTGCACCAAAGTACTGTGCTGATCTATGCACACAGACTACTCAGATCAATTAAAGTTTTAAGAGCATATTTTCAGAAATGGGATTTCCACACATACACACAAAAATAAAGTATTATGTAATATGTGCTAACCTACACATATAATACAGGAGCATGACTATAGCTATCCCTGAAGAAAGGTTTCACCAGTTTGAAAGCAACTGAATATTGTGCTTCAGTTCAAATAATACACAGCTTCTACAGTGCAAAATAACAGATTTTTTTTCTTCAGGACTAATAGCACGATACTGTTTTTGGTTTGGCTAAGTAAGCAGTAGTAAAAATGGACAACACTATATTAACTTTGTCTTTCATAAATGCCTATTATGCTTTTCATAAATAACCAGAGAATAAGAAAATACAAGATTTTCATTAAAATTGACTACACAAAAATCACTGAAATACTGATGTCAAATAGTATCCAATTCGGACTGCAAAATATATGAACTGAAATGTTAGAAATAAAATGGAAATGTTAAAGAGTTCAGAAAACAAAGCTGTGACAATGAATAGGTTTAAAATCTAGTACTATTTTAAGAAACTGAAAATGAGGTTGGTAAAGTCAGTTAATATAAAAAAGGGGGATTAAAATGTGATTTAAACATGTTGAGATAGCTCTACAAAATATTACAGTGGAAAGACTGCTAACAGGAAAAACAGAGGTAAGTAGAAAACGAAGCCAAATGTTTCCATTGAAAAGTATCATACATTTTTTAACAGCAAGGCCTGTTAACTACTGCAATTAGTTCTCCAGGTAACTGGAAGACTTTGTACCACATCACATTTTTAAAATGAAGTTTGAATATCTTTCTGTTAAGAAGACACTTGTTTAAAGAAAATACTACAGGAACTGCTGCATTAAGAAATGTGACGACATGATCACAATAGGCCCTTTGGCTTAAACTCCCAAACCAGCAGTATTTTCCAATCTCAATCTCATTTAGCCTTTTTACCAGTCTACAACCACAGCAATTAGAAAAATCAAGCAAAGTGCTCATGAAATGATTGAATTTTCAGTCCTTGGAGAAGGCAGGAAGAAGGTCAGCAAAACCTCCACCTTCGACTCTCAGACTTCTGGAAGGCTGACTCTGGCCTCTTTGGAATGCTGATTGGAAGAATTCTACTTTTTTTAGATGCTGGAGTGGGTCCAGAAAACAGAAACAAAGCTGGTGAAGGGTCTGGAGAATAAGTCTGATGAGGAAAGGCTGAGGTAAGTGGGATTGTTTAGTTTGGAGAACAGAAGGCTCAGAGGGGATCTTAAAGCTCTCTACAACTACCTGAAAGAAGGTTATAGTGAGGCGGGGGTCAGTCTTTCCTCCCAAGTAACAAGTGACAGAAGAAGAGGAAACGGCCTCAAGCTGTGCCAGGAGAGGCTGGATATTAGGAAAAATTTCTTCACAGAGAGGGTAATCAGGTATTGGAGCAGGCTGCCAGGAAAGTGGTAGAATCACTGTCCCTGGAAGCGTTCAAAAACGGTGCAGAATGAGTTAGTGACATGATTTAGTGGTGGTCTTGGCAGTGTTGAGGTAATGGGTGGACTTCATGATCTAAAAGGTCTTTTCCAACCTAGATTATTCTATGTTTCTATGAAAACAAGAAACCAAACTATTTAAGAAATCCTTAACCTAAAATATCACAATGCTTTTAAGCATGAAATGAAAAATGTTAAAAATCCTGTAATTTTCTAATAGATAAGCAATCACCAATAGTGGTCAGGAGAAACTTAATTCTTAGTTTTATTTCTTCCTTGTAAAATTTAATAGCCTGGAAGAAAAAAAGCTCTATCCCAGATGAAAGAGTGAAGACTCCAGGCCCATCGCTAGAGAGGATCTGGTTCAAGACTATCTTAAGAACCTGAACATACACAAGCCCATGGGACCTGATGAAATCCATCCACACGTCCTGAAGGAGCTGGCAAATGAAGTTGCTAAGACACTGTCCATCACATTTGAAAAATCATGGCAGTCAGGTGAAATTCCCAATGACCGGAAAAAGGGTAATATAACCCCCATTTTCAAGAAGGGGAAAATGGATGACGCAGGGAACTACAGACCAGTCAGCCTCACCTCTGTGCCTGGCAAAATCTTGGAGCAGATTCTCCTGGAAGGCATGTTAAGGCATGCCATTGGTCAGGCATGTTAATGCCTGACCAATTTGGTGGCATTGTATGATGGGACTATGAGACTGATAGACAGGGATAGAGCAGTTGATGTCATCTACCTGGACTTGTGCAAAGTGTTTGACACTGTCCCACATGACATCCTTGTCTCTAAGCTGGAGAGACATCAATTTGATAGGTGGACCACTCAGTGGATAAAGAACTGGCTGGATGGCTGCACGCAAAAGTTGTGCTCAATGCCTCAATGTCCAGCTGCAGCAGTTACGAGTGGTGTCCCTCAGGAATCGGTGCTGGGAGCCGGTCTTGTTCAACATCTTTGTTGGTGACATGGACAGTGCGATTGAGTATGCCCTTAGCAATTTTGCAATGACACCAAGCTGTGTGGTTCGGTTGATAAGCTGGAGGGAAGGAATGCCATCCTGAGGGACCCTGACATGCTTGTGAGGTGGGCTGATGCCAACCTTATAAAGTTTAACCATGACAAGTGCAAGGTCCTACAACTGAGTCGGAGCAATCCCAGGCACAGCTCCAGGCTGGGCAGGGAAGAGATTCAGAGCAGCCCTGTGCAGAAGGACTTGGAGGTGTCAGCTTGATGAGAAAATGAACATGAGCCGACTTCAGTGTGCGCTCACAGCCCAGAAAGACAACCGTATCCTGGGCTGCATCAAAAGGAGTGTGACCAGCAGGTCAAGGGAGGTGATCCTGACCCTCTACTCTGCTCTCCTGAGACCTCACTTGGAGTATTGTGTGCAGTTCTGGTGTCCTCAACACAAAAAGGACATGGAAGTTTTGGAAGGAGTCCAGAGGAGGGCCACGAGGATGATCAGGGGACTGGAGCACCTCCCATATGAAGATAGGATGAGAAAGTTGGGGCTGTTCATCCTGGAGAAGAGAAGGCTGCGTGGTGACCTCATAGCAGCCTTCCACTATCTGAAGCAGGGCTATAGGGATGCTGGGGAGGGACTCTTCGTGAGAGATTGTAGTGAGAGGACAAGGGGTAACGGGTTCCAACTTAAACAGGGGAAGTTTAGATTGGATATGAGGAAGAAATTCTTCACTGTAAGGTTGGTGAGGCACTGGAATGGGTTGCCCAGGGAGATTGTGAATGCTCCACTGCTGGCAGCATTCAAGGCTGGGTTGGACATACCCTTGGGTGGCATGGTTTAGTGTGAGGCGTCCCTGCCCATGGCAGGGGGGTTGAAATTAGATGACCTTAAAGTCCTTTCCAACCCTAACTATTCTATGATTCTATGAAACCAGGATGATAATAAAATCCATTTCAACTCATGTTTCCTCCAGTTAGAGTTCACAGTTCAATGAATCTCTGTGGTATCATGTTGCAAAATAATTTTAATAAAGCAAGCCAACTCTGAAGTTACTTTCACTCTCCCGCTCCTTTTTTTCTAGTTTTTTTCTTAATTTTACACAAAAGGTTTGCAAAATTTCAAGTCTATAGTAAAACTGTAATAGTGTAAAAGTTTTATAGGGATTTATACAGAGTGACTGATAATCTGATTCTCAGAATATATATTTTTTTTTTAACTTTGATACAAGTTCAAGGCTCCTAATTATTTTTCACTTGAACTTTATGATAACAACACGTCACTGAAAAATCTCAAATATAAGGTGAGGAAAAGTAAGGTATCAAAGAGCTTTAAAAGACTTTCTTTTAAGCACTAGTATGATTCAGAAAGATTACAGGCAGCAAAGAATAGATTTTGTTTAAAAAATAGTACACCAACTACCATACTGCCTGCCCTGGTTTCAGCAGCAGCAGTCTTTTTTCCCCTTCTTGGTAGCTGGTGCAGTGATGTGTTTTTGACTTTTGGCCTGGGAACAGCGCTGATAACACCAATGTTTTCAGTTACTGATCAAACTGTTTAGTCTGACCAAGGACTTTCTGAGTTTCATGATCTGCCAGGGAGGAGGGGAAGCTGGGAGTAAACAGAGACAGGAACCTGACCCAAACTGACCAAAGAGGTATTCCATACTGCAGCATGTCATGCCCAGGATATAAAAACTGGGGGCAGGGACCCGGAAGGGTTGATTCTGTGCTCGATCAGGCTTAGTACTGGTCACGGGTGGTGAGCGGTTGTATTCTCTTCCCTTGTTGTTTCCCTTATTATTATTATTGGTGGTAGCAGCAATGGTTTGTGTTATACCTTAGTTACTGGACTGTTTTTGTCTCAACCAGTGGGAGTTATGTTCTTTTGATTCTCTTCCCCATCCACCTGGGAGAGGGGGGAAGGAAAAGGGGGGAGTGAGTGAGCGAACTGTGTGAGTTACAGCTGGGCTTAAACCACAACACTGCCTCCTATTTTTCAAAATCTAAGTCACCTAAGAGTGCTTTGACTAATATGACTGTGAATAGCAGAACTACTTACCTGAGTTCAGTTCCATTAAGTAGACTTTTAGTCAGAATGACTACTGTTTAACAATATAAAAATATCAAAGCATACTTCATATACTCAATATAATTTTATTCTTATAGTTCCATTTTATCAGGAGAATAGATAAAACCTGAGCCATCTCTGTTGAAAAATGTTAATCTTTTTCAGGAGACATGAAGTATAATTAATGGATATTTAAATAATTATTCATGAATAGAAAAATTATTTGTTTTGAGAAAACATTAAATTCAAAGTGTTAAGGAAAACAACATATATGGCTAATGCAATATGTTTTAGGACTATTAGCATCAGACTGTCAGAGTTGCATTGTCTAATGAAATTTACAGATATCACACTGTCTCTAGCAAACTTCTGCAATTTTCTAAATTATAAGAATTATTTTATAGATGCTGTAAAGAAATCAGCTTGCATAGAATCCATTATTTGTAATGCTTATCCCAGTAGAGATCCTGTGAAAAAAATCAAGTCTGCAATCGATATAGATTTATGTGCCATCAGATAGTTCCACAGAAGTGGCTGGCCCTCATTTTTGAGGCCAAATAATTCCCATTAGTACCAGATGAATAAAAATGCCATAAGCTATCAGTTTTGCTAAATAACAGAGACTGCCCCACACCTTCTAATTGCTCTAGGTCTGACAACAGTAATAAAAACCCTATGAGTGTGAAAGTGAGCAAGACCTACTACAATGACACAAATTGCCATTTTTAATATTAGACATTTGTACTTTATCACCTGTATCTTATTCAGGTTTGTATAGGATATCCTACCATATGTACCTTATGCTGAATGCAAGCAATCATTTCATCAGTGTTCTCCTGCAGCACTCTTCCTGTGCTTACTTCAAGTGCCTCACAAATAAAAGGATAACAATATTGTAATGGTCCATTACAGCTTTCCTTCTGTACACACTAATCAAGTCTTACAACTCCCTTTGTGAAGCTGGTGCTCTGTCAGGTCTCAGAGTAGTTTAAAAAAGGAGGGGGGGGAAGGGTGGCAAGAAAGGTGGGATAATGATGTTAATTAAATTGTACCAGTTATCTAAAAAAAGCCTTGAAATGCTAGCAAAGCAGAGGAAAGACGGGAAGCATGCAGGCATTCATGTTCACTTCAACGGGATTTCCTTCTAATTTTTTTCTAGTGTTGTTGGATTCCAGCTCTGGTACAGATACCAGAACAGATAGGTTTTAACATTAACATGGCATAACTGGCCCTTCGACTCCTGTCAGAAACAACATATGCATCAAAAGGGGAAAGGGTGTCCTTGCTGCAAGGAATTCTAATTTAAGCAGAAATGACTCATCCACTACTGGGGTGTCTCAAAAGCTACAGTTTGTCAAGCTGTCAGAAAAAAAGGGAGGAAAAAAAAAGGAAAAGAGGCCATATCTTTATTTGTAAATACTGCATAAGAGGCAGAGGGTAAGACACTGACTGTACCTTAAACTCCACTCTGAAAGGCCATCTTCTATGCAAACCCTGTTTTGATAATGGCTACATGGTATTTGGTATTTTAAAAATCTCCTCTGAGTTATCTCCTCTTTTACTAGATAGACTGTAAATTTGTCAAATGGTAAGCAAGAATTCTGTTAACTCAGTGTGCACAAATGATCTGTCTAAAGGGAAAGCATTTGCAGATGCATTGTCAGAGGCTTTGGGATAGAACAAAAACTTCAGAGATTAATTTGAAAAGAGGAAAAGGGTGAAAACTAAAGAGAGATTCTAACCTGCATATCAATTATATACTGGTGTGGTTTTCAAAAGAATTTAGAAGAAATTTAAGAATATGATCTTACAGCAATACTGGAAACACATCAACCAACATAGTATGAGTTTGTAAAACAAAGTGAACTGAGCCAGCCATAAATGTGACCTAATACAGTTTCATTAGACAAACTGACCTCCAAATTCATGCACACAGTAGGTAGTGAAAATAAACACAGGACAGATTTTCCTGATAAATCTCTCTTGAGAAATCTCACTTGTTTCCAGTGAGAGCTACTGGAATTCAAGCCACAATTAAATGCTAGTCCAAATTTTTTAATCCATATTCCTTAAACTGAGATCCAAATCACTACCAAAAGAATGTGTATGCAATAGTGTCAATGAAAATTTATTTTTAGGTATATATATGTATAAATATATATTTCATATATTATTACATAATGGTGTCAAAATTTTATTCTTGCTGTATAGGCAGTAATAATTAGTAATTTGTAACATAAATCACCATGTAACAATTTACTCTTCAGATGCAGCATGACAAGTATCAAATACAATTTCGAAAATATACTTCATTTTATAAGACTAGCAAACCACAGGAACGTGAAACTGAGAAGATCTACTTGTAATCATTTTTTCATCTCATGGAGACACCGTACAATTGTTCCCTGAAGTGCATGTTTAACTCTACTTTCAAGTGATCGAGGGAGGAACATCTTATATTATTATTAATATTATAATATAATATATTACTTATATTACTGTATGGAAGACAAGCAAAAAACTAGCAGTAGCCTCAGTCCCTGCCTTGAATCAGAAAAGAAATGAATAGACATGGATAGAAATTTAGAAAGACATTGATTCTGGAGTTTTGAGATAATAGGTACTTTTACCACTTTGATTTATCTGGCTTCACAGACTTATGAGTTCACGCAGAAACATATATTGAGTATGGTATATAAAACTAATGCAAGATTTATGCCAGCATGGCAGCAGAGGATAAGCTGCAGAACTTCAAACATATTTTAGAAGTACATATTTCGTAGAAATGCCTAATTATGCCTGACATCTGCTCTGTACCTCCAGGTGAAAGACTTTTACTCTTGCACAAACCAAACTTTGAGATCCTGCCCTAACAAAAACCTAATGGAATTTAGAGCAGACAGGGACAGCCTTCCCAAAACAGAACAAGAAAGCAATAAGGACTGCCAGGTACTAACTACAAGGCAGACGTTAACTTGCAGTCCTTCTCCAACCATGGCTTTTGATTTCTCAGTACACAAAAGCAGAAGTAATTCATTGGGAAAACAAAATGCAGTTTGGCACATAAGAGTGTTGAATGTCAGCTAGCGGTATGCAAATACCCTCTATCAATGGGCACTTGTTTGGAGAAAAATTGCCAGGTGAGGCAACAATCTGCTATAGCCACTGTCAAGCCACTGTCTTCCAACCACAACTTGAGGGGTCAGGTGTCCCACATAAAGCATAACAGCACCCAAAACCAAACCAGCAGAGACAAAAGAATTTGACTCAAAAGCAGATTATAACAGAGACATGCAAAACTATGTTTTTAAATCCGTTTCTTACAAACAGCCTCAGAACCACCGATATAAACTTTCTTGCCAGGAATACCACTTCTCATGAGATGACAGAACTGATCTAGGACACAGTAAGGGAAAAATTAATTTTGCTCATTTTGTTCATACTTGCTGGATTTGTTATTCATTTTCAGACAATCTATAAAATGCTAACATGTAACATCAAATCCTCAGAAGCACTCCTGTGTGCCTACATGTGCCTTCTTGATTAGTTAAAAAAACAACAAAAACCCCAAAAAACAACCCAACCAACCAAAACACGAACAAACCAACCCACAAAAAACCCTCACTGATCAGCTACAGTAAAAGACCGAAGTCTTATCTGAGCAATTGTGACCTTGAACTGCAGAGCAGCATTTTGTAAAAGGAGTCTGCCTAGGGCCAGAAAGGGTCACAGATCTTTCTTGCGCATGGATCCACTTCAGTCTTTTGAGAATCTCCGAGTTTATCATCATAAACAATGGTGCCATGTCTGCCCTCCTTACATAACAAGGTGGAGGTTTCTTTCCCCAGGCTTAACAAATCCTTCTCTAACAACCACTCTTCATTACTTTATCTGGTACAAGGAAGTTTTCATCATTCCTGTTTTTCTCCAGACACTCTCATTAATTTGTCTACATGTTTCTGACAAAACAGTGTAGAAAAAGCAGCATGCTTTGAGGCCTTACCAAGACTTATATTATTCTACTGGTGTTAGCTGAGAAATTTCACTCCTGTGAAATTTTAATTTTCCTTTCCCAAAAAATTTGAAGCCAGGTTTTAGTGCAAAATCTGGCTCCTTTGAAAAGCCTTGTTATATAAATATAACTAACAGGCTATTCAAATTAGACAACACTACTCACAGTTGAATTTCCTCCATACATCCTTTAAAGAAAGAAACTAGACAGCAATATGTTGTGCTCTGCAAACATGCCAGTAATTCAGATTTGTGCCCATATCGAAAGCAAATTTCTGACTATTCAGTAGAAATAGAGGAAGGGAAAACTAATGGAAAAAGAAATAAAGAAAATATAGCCATCTAGCCCTAAAAAAATAAAAAAAAATAATTCTCAGATTCTTGAAATACAATACTATTTGTCCAGCTAATATTCTAATAGATACTGAAAAATTAAACCATGTAAGAACTGGCTCATGAAAAATGAGGACTCAGCTTCTTGAAGATCAAACTCTTAAGCCTGCTATGTTCAGTATAAACACTATTAATTCAAGTGACAGATATTTATGCAAAGGCCTATCTGACAATATTTTAATACAAATAAAGTCGCTAAATATCACCATATGTACAAAGTTTTGTTATTTAAAATTACTGACTTATTATTGGAAAAGCAAAATTACAGAAGCTTGAACTTCAGTGATTCCTTAGCATGAAACTGGCTGCAGCTGGAAAGCAGCTTTGCAGAAAAGGACCTGACGGGCTTGGTATACAAGCTCACCTATAAGCCTTTGTAGTAATGAAGGTCGGCAGCATCCCAGGCTGCATAAGGAAATGTGTCTCTAGCATGAAGATCTAGTCATACAGGATTGAGACCAATGAAGGGCCACAAAGACCGATCCAAGGTACTGGAACACTGTCATATGGGGAGGGCTGAGAAAGCTGGGACTGTTTTGCCTGGAAAACAGAAGGCTCAGGATCCTATCAAGATGTATACATACCTGATGAAGCCTCCTTTAAGAGTAAAGAAAACAGCCAGACTCCTCTCAGTGATACCCAATGACAGGACAAGAAGAAATTACATCAGCTGAAATACACAGAATTCCAATTAAACTTAATTAACCCCCCTCCCCCCATTTTACTGGGAGGGTGATCAAACACAAGAACAGGTTGCCCAGAAAGACTGTGAAATGTCCTTCACGATATTCAAGACCCTACTGAACACAATCCTGGCAACCTGGTCTAGGTAACCCTGCTGGAAGCAGGAGGACTGGAGTCAAAAAAAAAAATCTCTCGAGGTCCCTTCAATTCGCAACAATTCAGAGATTCTGCATCAAGACTGCTGAAATAGAGTTACATGTTGAAATATAAGATGACTAGTAAAATACTGAGAAAAAACATAAACAGAAGATAATGGCTTGTTTCGAGAACTGCATGTAGAAACCAGATGTGATTTATGCCACATATTAATTTATTAGGTTTTCATTTTTTAGATGTTTCCCAGAAATTTTGACATTACTGAAATCTTCAACAAGGTCTAACACTTAAGAAAATTCATCCCATTACAATTTCTCACTTCATCAAGGTTATGTCTCATGTTTGATAAGAATTTCTGCATAATACCAAGGAGTAAAAAACAGTAACCAAAAATTTCCCCAGAGCTTGAGTTGCCAATTATTATAGAAGAAAACTCTTTTTTTTCTATTTTATCTGAAATTCATTCACAGTATTTCTTAGGCTGATTAATTTGCAACAATTAATTTTGACCATTAAGCAAATACAGTTTTCTGTCACTGATTAATAGAAACTTCATCACATTGTTTTGTCTGGAGAAAACAGGATATTTCCATATTGCCTACTTAGTGATTATGTACAACCAATGAAAACAATCATAATCCAATGTTGCTTCATCGATACCATAAATACAGAGGAATTATCTTTACTTATGATTATAATCTATCTGAAGAATAGAAAGTTTTATAAAGGAGTTTTACAATCTCCCTCAACGACTTAGTAAATTGAAAGAGTTATTCAGGTAGTGTTTTACAGATTATGTCTGCATAAAATTCGCAAACTTGAGCTCTGAGCGTGTCAGATCAAAAATGGAAACACTGAGTTAAGAGATGGATAGTACATAAAGCATGCACATAATTTATACACGTATGCCCCACTATATCCAACTTCTTTAATAATTCAAGATAGATAACACTTAAATGATTGCTTGCTGTATCTTAAGGGACAGATGTCTACCAAAACACAGAAAACATGCAATTATACCTCATCTCTTTGTCCTAGACAGCTAAGTGCATACTAACACATGGAGGATAATTACCTAATTCCCTCACCCACTCCCTTGCAGCTTGTTTCTTTTGCAATCCTGTTGTTGGTGGATTTCAGCGATAATTAATGCTATCTGTACCTAACAAAGGCCCTCTATCTTACTGCTATTCAACTGCCTGGAGAGGCCATACATTGTACTGCATAATACTGCATACCCACCTGGCTTAAACTGCAGCATGCTATGAAAGCAATGAATCTTACCTATGGACATTTTCCCACGACACTTCACATAGCAATGAAGAAAATTAATTTTCTTTATATTCGAAAATGGCACCTATCACTCTGTTTGACTACTGAGCAGTTAAAACCAAGATTTGTTTTTTGGAATTAACTCGAATTTTCCCCCTTTTTGCTCAGGAGAGGTGGGGAGAAGAAATCCAACTAGATTTACTTCAGCCTGGGACAAAGGTTATCAGCTCACAAAAATGGCCAGAAAATTAAAATGAACAAAAATAAAAAAATGAAATCAAAACTGACAAGCAGCCTGGCTCTGCAGAGTACCACGGGGGATCTGGATACTCTGTATGAGACTGCCTGTATTATTTCCTCAGAATCCTCATTATGGAGGGAATAATACTGTTTTAATCTACTTGCCAAGATACAGACTATTGTAATTTCAGCAATGGTAAATATAATCTAACAACATATCCTTGAACCAGATCCCAGAATTTAAAGTCAGCTTCTTCATCTCTATTCATGCATCATAAAAAGAAGTATATATATTAACTCAAATGTGTACTTAAAGTATGAAGGAATGCTCCTGTGGTCAGTTAGTGTGGGTTAATGAGTGTAGTAACATAAAGAAGAGATTTATAAACATAATTATAATACTTTTGCACTATAAATTTCACTATAAGTACGAAGGGTTGCCACAAAGCTTAGTGCTATTTAAGTCCTACTTACTTAATTCCTCACATATAAAGACTGAAATGCTATGTACAATCTGTAGACACTTAAAAAACTGGTAAATGCAATACTTAGAGCATAGGAGCCTGAACTGCAAAATGATACAGCATAGCTTTAAAACTATTTACTGGAGCAGAAACCCATATGGGTTTAAAACTGCATGACATAGTAAATGTAAAATAAAAATAGATTCACAAAAAAAACCCAAACAAAACCAAACAAACCAACCCCCCCAAAAAAAACACCAAACCCTACAACCTCAAGCTTATAATAAAATTAGCTAGAATATTGGGGGAGGGCGGTAGGGAGGAGGATCAAAACACTGAACTATCTCTAGGAACTGTATTTCTGATCATCTTAGACAGATTTTAATTTTTTTATACATCAGGCCAATGGGATTCACTTAAAATTCAGATGCAGCAGCATTGAAGTGTTTGATTTACAACTGAAACTACAATCGCTTTTTCCCCTTAAAGGCTGTGAAACTGAGAAAGAGTCATCAAAATGTTCTGCAGATTAATCCAGGTGATGTGGAAAAGCTGTCTGATTTGTACTGAAAATATGACACTGGTATCTAAAAAATACTTGATTTTTGGTGTTTACACAGACTTACGTACTAAGTTGCACATCCTACCTCAGGCCTATTTGTAAAAGGGCTAACACAGCCTAAACATATGAGAAATATGTGAATTCTCTTGGGCAGTGACAGTCTGGATCTGCAATAAGATTGAAATAAATAATCCTCATCAGTCTTGTAGTATTTCTATAGATCATTTTGCTGCACTAAATCAAATGTCTTTCACAAGATAAAGCAGCAGCAGTATCAAACAAGCAGGAAAGCCAAACATTTCAAGAGAACTTGCTAATGATGCCTTCTCTCCTTGTGCTGTCACACAGTAAATTCCTCAGTGTATTTGTTTCCAATGCATCCTTCATCATATATTCCCATATAGTGGCAAAAACCAGTGTGCATTCTCCAGAACAAGAAACAAGACTTTTCATTTTACCTTGTTTTGCTAAGTAATTTCTTGTATGTGTTTCCAGCTAATACTACTACTAAATGAGTAGAACCATAGAATCACTTAGGTTCAAAAAGACATTTCAGATCAAGTCCAACCATTAAAGTAGGTAACAAAGATTTCTTTCACTCCAAAAGACAAGGCCAAAAAACTGAATGGAAAGGCACCATAGGAGGCACACTAAGCTAAAGAAAACTCTATTCCAGGAAGGAATGACAATCCTTTCTAAAAGTTATCCACATACAGAATGGAACACAAGAATACAATTAATGAGACATGAAGTGAGAGTGCATTTCAATGCAGTCAAATATGTGTATGGACACTTTAATATTTATTTAATAAAAGCCAGATAAAAGAATGAGTAACGATGCACTAGTCAGAATGGCAGAAGTTAAGCTGCAGACATGACAAAGGAGCTTAACAATTAAAGATGTTTTCTGGGGTTTAATAAAATTATTATAATAATATTATCAAATTATAATATCACAATATATAATGTTATAAATTATAGTAATCTTTATATCACAAAATAGTGCATAACATTATATACTATTATTATATATAATATATAATAAAATGTATATTACCAAACATTATAAATTATACTATTTGAATATTATTATAATGTTATCAAATATTAATTTTTGATGTCAGCTTTGTGGTTCACTGTCAAAGAACACTACCTCAATAAACCTTATTCTAGAACAGAACTGTAAATACAATTAATCTGATTAAGTAAAACTGTATTTTAAAATGCATTATCCTATATTCTTTAGGGATTAATTAACAATGCAATCCCAAATGGGCCAAGGTCTCACACTAACACAGAGTAGAGCATGATCAGTGTCAACCAAACCTTAGTTTGTGGTGGCTAAAAGTACATCTTTGTGCTCTCTTTCCTACCACAGCATCAATGAGAGGGGTATGGAGATGATATATAGGGTATATTCTGATAGTTTTGGAAACTTGGAAAGCTTTAAGGAAAGTCTAGAATAGACATATTTGAAAAGCACAAAGCTCATTTTAAACAATTAGTCTAGAAATCAAGCATCAAGAATCAAAATAAGGGTGCTTTTCTTTATGGCATACTTAAGAAAAACTTGGTAGTTTTATATTTGGTCACTATCTAGGTTCCCTAGATATCAGATCTAGGCAAACGGAATTTCTAAAATCACAATGCAGAAGCAGCAAGTATGTCTGAAATCTTATCAGATATACAAAGATATAAAGAACATAAAAAAGTAGAGTTCTCTGTACATTTAACTCTTTTCCACATATAAAAAGAAATTAAACTGTCAGATTAAGAAGACAACAGTTGAGAACAAGCTCAAGTCTCAGCATGAACCTATATGTCTATGTGCATAGTTGCATAAATCTTCCTATTCACAGCGCCACTTTTATTAGATCCAGCTGGTTTACAGACATTGCCAGATGGCACATTTATGTACAATTCTAATCAAGTATAATACGTGACACAGTAAACTGGAAAAAATTAGCTATTTAGAAATAACTACACTGGTGCCTCTGTAAACGCAACTCCAAAAAACCAGTATGAAAACCACACTGTGAGTAGAACATATAAAGCAAGTTGTGACAGTTTTCATGTTCTCACGTTGCCAGTGATTGGCTCTATTATTTCTACACTGTTGTTAGTTCTTATTGAAGGGACTCCAGTAACAGCAAACTTCAAGACAGAGGACAGTAGTAACTGGTCATTAGAAATCAATTTCTTTGACAAATTAAAATAACTAACTAAATAAATCTGTGCCTGAAAAGCACAGGCTATGTCTATGGTTGCATATTAGATTGTATCATACCCCAGAAGATAAAGCAGAAAGAGAGTAGAAAAGGATATTCACATCATAAAAAGTTTCCATGATACTGCCATTACAAGTAGAAAACAGGAGCCCTGAGTTACCAGTTGAGCAGGAAACTGAGTTCTCTGATAGTGCTTTTACTGACCATGACTAAAGATGGTCATGGCAAGCAGATGTTACTGCTCTACTCTACTCAAGTCACTAATTCAGTATGATATACAGAGCTCACGATGACAGTTGAAAAGATGTTGGCCATTCAGAAGCTTTGCCATTGTGCTTTAAGAAGTTTTTTAAAAGATCTCCAGAAAAACACCACCTTATGTGCTTCAGTGGTGGCATACTGAAGAAAAATGTCCTGAAATCAGTGAGAACATTCACTGCAATGTTAAGGAGGGAAAATTAATGTCTTCACTTCAAGAGAGCTCAAACAGAACTTGAATTTTCCCATCACTTGGCTCCTCTCCACAAAGAAAATCATCTCTACCTTAGTTATTTGTGTTATGCTTAACACATCTAGGCTACAGTGGTACAGCTTAAAACTCACATGATACAGAGCTGACATCCATGTATTCAAGAATGCCTTTTGCAGCTGCTACTACCTACCTAAATGTCAGTATGCACAGATGTCAACAGTGAAATGTCTGATTTTCTGACCCACATAGGGATTGGTTTAAGACATAACCACTACCACTACAGACAGCTAGGCTGGCTCAATCCAACACGCTATCTTAACCATTGCATTAATGGCAAGCCTAAACCCAGTCTGGAGAAAAGCAGCAAATATGTAGCTTTAAAATGTTATAGATATTTCAGAATATCATCCTCCCAAAATAACTGGATTCCACAAAACAATGTTCTATTGAATCCCTTCTCTTAAATTCTTCTGTGTTAGGCTACCCATTTGCCTGTTACACCACACTAACACTCTCCAGCTTGATATGAAAACAAGTGTGAAGTATGAATGATAACAAAGGGAAGATACTCGTAGTTACACTGGTTTGTATCAAACCACCACACACCTCAAAAGGTAAGGAAGAAATTTTCTATTGCCTGGCCAAAACTACTATACTGTACGATAAAGTTGGTGCAAATCTTAAAAAAAAAAAAAAAAAAAAAAGAAAAAGAATTATATTAGTGAGATGCTTTGCAGATTTTTACTGACTTACCTTATCTTGGGAGAAACCTATCAAACCCAGGAGTTGGAAATCTGAACAGATATGCGATACAATGCTCATAGCGTCTAACTTGCATTCAGAGTTTTTCAGAAGAGTTTTTGTCAGTGTCCTAAGACACCTTTTTCTCCTGCAAACATTCTTCCTCTGTATTACTTACCCTAGTCTCGAATTTTAAAGATTCCACATATGCACAATGAACATAAATACAATAATTTTGTAACAGTATATTCTCAACAAACAAAAGTGGTGTTTCTCTCTATTCATTCTATAGATCCAATGATTATGTTCAATCCATTTTATAGATTTTTCCCATTCTCGAGTTATTTGGTAGACCATGCACTATTATAAAATTCTTCACACTCAGGTGATAATACCAAGCACTGATTTGATGTAGATGAATGGAGCAATTTAGAGATGTATAATTGCTGCAGGAAAGGAGGGAAAGGAAAATGTACTAGAATACTCACTTTGATGAATCTATGAAGTATATTACAAGAGCACCAATACTAAGAGCGAAGACTAAGACAACCTACAAAAGAAAAAGAGTCATTATTTAATAGTGTTAAAGTGAAACATTTATTCTTTTACACTATAAAAAAAAGACAGGGAAAATATATAATAAACTTGTTTGTTTTTTTTTTTTTATTTCAGCTGTCATTTCCCTTAGAAAGCTACTCCTACTTGAATTTCAAATGCTATATATTACCATAAAATGCTGTCTTGCATTGAAAAAGAAACACAAACAGGTTTAATCCTAAATCAGGGAAACCCAGTATACAATTTGGTCCTAGATCCTGACCTCTTCTAAACTATATTATTTCATTTCAAACAGCAAGCAGTCTTACTACATGGCATTCAAAACAAACCACAGCTTTATCAGACCTATCCTTCAGGACTGCAGTTAAGTTCCTGCTCATTGGTACATAAACCAAGTGAGATGATGGATTAGACTGAATTACCATTTATATACATGGCTGTGCAATCCACAAGTGTAAGGCTCTGTAAAAATTACATATTTACTCTGCACTCCTGTCCACTGAGACTATAGTTAATTTTCAAACAGGTTAAAACAACAGCTTGATGCAGCATATCCCCATACAATGAATACATGCCTTGGGCACCTTGTAGTCCCAGCAGTTCCACCCACTGAATCCAGTTTTCAACCAAATAATTTCGTTAGGGCTGGCATCCAACCCTCGTTAGCAAGACAGAACTTGCTTTTCTGGCTAGTGCAGCAGAAGCTGGACTAATGATATCTCCGTCTGTCTCTAATTTCCTTCTTCTGAACATAAAGCCAAAACAATCACCTCTTCTACTTGCCCCCAAAGATTCTCCAACACAGTGGGAAGATTTAGTTTCACATCCTATCCAAAGGAGCTCTACATCTACACAGGACAGCATAACTGAAATTTCTGCAATCAATTTTTGGCTTGAGGAATCATGAAGTACACAACAGTTTCTGTACCCATTGTAACTTAGATTTCTGATACCCTTACTCTGGGTTTCTCTCTCTTGAACAATGCCATCCACTAGGTAATTTGTAATCTGAAAACATGAACCCAATAAGCTATTTTTGTGTCTTAGAATGCAATTGTGCTGGAAGAAATCAGAAGAGATTCCTGTCTGCTGCACCGAGAATGGAAAACAGATGGAAAATTGTCTCCTGCAACTCATCTGATCTGCTGGTCCACAGAATCTAAACAAAATGTCCCTTAGTCTTTTGGAAGGCACATCTCAAGTAGCTGCTTATAAGTAATGACCCTTAAAATAAACCCAGAGAATTGCTCACTTAGGATTGGATATGAAGAAGAAATTCTTTACTGTAAGGGTGGTGAGGCACTGGAATAGGTGAATGCTCCATCGCTGGCGGTGTTCAAGGCTGGGTTGGACATAGCCTTGGATGGCATGGTTTAGTGGGAAGTGTCCCTGCCCATGGCAGGGGGGTTGGAACTGGATGATCTTAAGGTCCTTTCCAACCCTAACTATTCTATGATTCTATGATTGGGTTAACCAGGGTACTAAGGGGACATGCAGCTCCTCAAACTGCCAGTTAAAACGCAAAATTAGATGTTATGGAAACAACAGCATGTGTGAAATAAACTACTGGTGCCATTCCCGCTCTGAAATGAGCAGATTTACTAATCCGTATGAACACCATAACTAATGCATACTACCACCACTATTGCTAGTTTTGACACTCTCAACTATTCAAATAAGAGATAAGCAGTACCAAAAAAAAAATAAATTTATTTATTCTTCATTTAGTACAGGCTTTAGACCTTTTTCTGTAGCTGCTGTATTACGAAGGAGCCTGACAGTTGTAGTGCACGGGAATGTGCAATGTGTTAATTCTAAGTAGACTTCCTGAAACTGTAATGTAGAAGTTTCTTTACTCTCAGCTGTCACTGAATGCTGTAATGGCAGTATCCTAAGCAAGGTATAATTATAATTATATAACCAAACTCTGGAGCTCTGCAGGGCCAAAATCAAACATGCACAGGTTTTCCAATAAAAGAAACTGATTTATTTTTTAACATTATTGTTAATGTAATTGCTAGAACTTGTCAAAAAAATTGTATTCAACTAAAAGTTTTAATTAGTTTTTCATTCCTTTTAGAGCTGGCTGACCAGAAGTTTTTGCTTTGCGAAATGTCTGAGAAAGACTATTTTGCCTGAGTACAAGCATCCATTTTCTTGTCTGATGTGTTATCATCCAAATAAGTGAGATCTGTCAGTCAGACTGTGAGGACTGAAGCACGAAATTCTTCAAATAATAGTTTTACTACCCCAGTCTAATATAATGCTAACATCTAGAGTTTGAATATTCTTTCACTAAACTACATTATTGATCAGGTGTGTACAGGTGGTGCAAGGTGAAAGTTATTAAATCCATATCAACAGTTAAGAGACTCACCATCTCATAACAAACTTACCTGGTGAACTAGAATTTGTGAATTATCACCTGGCATTATACTCAAATTATGATTAGTAGTCATCCCAAGGCCTGTTTTTCTCTGAATTAAGTTACTGGCAATTAAATTGATTGCGTACAACCCGCCCCATTCGTTTCAGTATTCCAAGCCACAACCAACCACAGTTTGAAACTGAATCAAATCTATTCCACTGCCTAGCTCTAGATGTATTTATTATCAATACATTTCAAATGTAGTCTTCATATACACTTAAAAAAAAAAAAAAAGTTAGACAAGGTGCTGCGGGTTCTGGGAATACAGAGCTTATGTTTGGTGAAAATTCTGATTTGGCCCAAACCAGTTTTAAATACAGCTATTCAGTCTTGCACAGTTTAAAGTAAAATATTAATGGTTCTTCTTTTTACCCTACATTCTGTGGAATCATTTATACACTGAACTGAAGAACGCTGAAATGACCATTTAATGCTAAAAATGAAATTTGTGAAACTAAACTTGCCATCTGTTTGGGACTCTATGACACTCTTACTCTTTCAAATTTCTGAAGTACACAAGTAAATATAGATTTTATTTTCCATTTCACATGACAAGGCTAAGGTTACAGCATCTAGGACTCCTCTAGAACAAAGCCAGCATAACGGTAAATCAGCCTTGCATTTTAATTATATCCAATCCCTTAATCATCACTGTGCTTGTGCTGTTTAAATAATGTTACATAGATTTTGGGTAAGATCTTCTAAGGCACTTACGGAATTATAATGTTCTATGACAATTCATTTAACTACCACTAAAATGCAAATATCTAAACTCTGCAAGAAGCTCCAGATTCCCATGCTACATCAAAGAATGAGACAGGCATGCAAAACTAAACCATTAATATACACTATAACAAATATCTGGTTTCAAATAAAGGCTTTATTTCCTCTTCTATTGCCCCAAAACACATCTCTGACATCAAAAGTCATAATGTCTCCGAAATTCACAGAAAGAGTACCAGAAGAGAATACAATCCAAAACTCAGTTTTTATCCTGCTTGCACAGAAACCTATTTTTGCTTTTCTAAGGGACAGAGGTATTAAGCTGAACTTCAATACATCAAGTGTGTGGAAAAAGCAAGGCCTGAACCAATCAGGTTAGAGTAAAATTTAAAAATGAAAACTAACACCCTTCCATAAGATACAAACACATTTGATAGAGTCTCAGATTCAAGTTATTTGCTGTATTATCATCTAAAAAAGCTGAATACATCCTGGTTATTCAGACCCCAGGGGACAATCAATTATTTTAGATTGAGATTAAAGTCCTTGCTAGATTTCCATGGGAGGTAACATCTATTTTGTGGAATTGACTATGCTTGAAGAAATATGGACAAAGCCACAGCAACTGGAATCTAAGAGATGAAAAACAAGTATGGATGTGAATTACTGCCTTTTTTGTTAATCAGACCATGCAGAGAAGCTTGCTTGCTCTGTTTATTATTCCAATGCATTTGACACAACATTACAATTGCTACACATCTATCATAATTTCTCTTCATCTGGAAGGAAAGAATCTTTTAATTCATAATAACTTACTGTTTGTTTAAGATTGAGAAATGTGAAGTCATGTGCTAACAGCTACGCTGACTAAGCACTTAGTACCGACTTTAAAATAAACACCAACCTAATTAAAAGAAAGAGGGGGAAAAGCATGGAATAGTTGCTATGTATCCTTCAATATTTTCAAAAATACCAAAATCCCCACCAAACAAACAAAAAAAAACCCAAACAAAAACACATACCCAGCCACTATTTCAACAAAAGCGAACAATGATTTTTCGAGGCAGGAGTCAGAGAAGTTGCATATAAAAGCTACTTAAAGGAAACTGTAAAAATGTTTTGCTCTCCGCTGCTAGCAAGATGCTCCAGATGAGCTTTGACTGCTCTGTTGCAGTCAAACTTTATGCATTCATATTAAGGACAGAAAAAAAAAAAAAAGGAGGGGTAAAGGAAGAATTAAAAAAAAAACAAAACACACAAAAATAAAACGCAGGGAAAGTACAGGCATTGAGAAAATACTCTAAAAAATAAGCCATCCTAACCGCAAAGCGCATGAGACCGCCTCCTGGAATCGAGCCTATGTATTCAAACGCTGCCCGTGACAGCCCAAGAGGTGGCGCTATTTCCCCTAGCACAGCAAGGAGGTGTCGTCCGGCCGGGGCTGAGAATGCCCGGTACAGGTATAAGGATGTTCCCGTCACAGAGGGGAGCTACAGTTAACACGTCCTTAAAGAATAACGCGAGGACTCTAGAGCAGGAATTTCAACCTCTGGTTACTTTGTAACTTCTGAACGAAACAGAACTCGCTTTAGTTTCAAAGGCAAACTCTGGAAAAACTGAGCTATCTAAACATCATTAATACAAAGTAGCACAGATCTCAAGAGGTAACAGAAATAAAAAATTAGCGTCGATCGTTATTTTTCTCTCAACATTAATTATTAAAATAAGAAGTACACAATGAAAAGAAAAACCTTCCAGGAATTCCATAACCCCTAACATTTCATAGCACCGGGGAATCATCGCTCTGTTATCTGATGACAATCTGTTAAGTACCACTCTTCAGAAATGTGTGCCTGAAACCCTAACTATTCTCAGTTTAAATTATTCAACCCTAGGGCTAATGCACTTAGAATATATTAAGTTGTTCATTATTAATATTTTCAGAATTTAACTTAATTTTAATTTCTGCATCCATTCAGCAAATTCTGTTAATGACCGACTCAGGTTTTTCATGTGATGCTTTAAAATAAAGCTCTATTAACTTTAATATTTCAGATTACTTAAGAAGAATACAAATCATTTCTCACGTCATAAAACTACATCCTCCAGGATCCACTAATTTCAGAACACTAAAGTCTGCATTTCCATAAAGAACATAAAAGTGTACACTAAAGTTTGCATTAGTTTGCATTATTGTGATGTCAAAAGCCTGAGGTTTTGACCAAATCTGATGAAAGTTTACATAAATATTAAGAATAAATAAATAAAACAAAAAAAAAAAAAAACCAAAAACCCCACAACCTTCCTTAAACCCTAAAAATATAAAACAATTGTATTTCTTTTATAGACAAACAGAACTTAGTTGTCTGGACTTCTTAGGAACGAAAAACCTGCATTTCTGAGGACACACCAGCTGCAAGTTACATTTCAGAAGCAGGAATTTCTTAATCCTTGCCAGGCAATCCCAAGTGTTAATTTGCAGACTCTAGGATATGCACCAGCATCTGTGCACTTACTTAGGGTTAACAAAAGTAAGGCTTGCTCAAGTCTAGATCACAGAAGAGCCAAAATGGCTTACTTAAATTGATGCCTCATTAGCTGATACCCTATATGCAAACAACAAAATTCCAGCATTCCACACAGGCAAAGCTGTAAGTGGTAAAAAATTATGCACTACAGCTGATATAAACAGCAGAGCAATTAATATCTCTTAGGTTACTATAAACACAAATATTTACTACAATGCAATAAAGACTCTTGCTCTAAACTCAGAGTTCTACACTGGGGTTTTTTTGTAGCACTTCATTCAGGTATTTTTATTACCATTACCTTTGGACATATTGCGATGACCTAAAGGAGCTGTACGACATTATACAATTCATTAGTTAATCCAACAAAATGGTCTTCAGAACATTGCTATTTGTCAAAACTAATATAATGTCATAAATACTTTCATAGCAATCAACAGTAAGTTTCTGCTTGGAGACCTCTTTCCCACTGCACCCTGCCTGATACCAAGGAGCAAAGCAGGAGTGAGAATGTCTAAAATCCAACAGCAGGAGCTAGAACTATACTCTGGATGGAGCTGTACGCACACTTTTCTCTGGGCTTAAATACATTGCCCTGTCTCCAGTCCTGCCTCTGCTTCTTTACCTGGTTCCTCCCTGGACAATGAATAAAGGCAAAAGTACAGAAGATCCACCACCTACTCTATGAGGTCACTGGACTTCCAGGGGCTCTTAGAAGATCACTCTAACTCATTCAGTTTGCCAGATCATAGAATCAGAGAATAGTTAGGGTTGGAAAGTACCTTAGGATCATCTAGTTCCAAGCCCCCTGCCATGGGCAGGGACACCTCACACTAGACCACGTCACCCAAGATTCTATCCAACCTGGCTTTGACTCATTTCTTATTGATTAAATCCTCTCTTAGCACCTTCCAGAATAACTGTATACAATGCCAGCTTCTCTCTGAAGAAACCTATCTAACCATGCACCACTACTCATGAGAGACCTTACAAGAGCAAATCAAGAAATGAAAGCAAATGAGGGCTCAAGTGAGTGAATAGGAGGAGAAAGATAAAGTGATAAAATAATAAAAAAGATTTAAAAAAGATTATATCTTATTCCTACCAGTAATAAATAATAAATGAAAACTTCAAACAAGGATTCTTAAAACCTGGGATTTTTTTTGTTTGTTTATCTTTTATTCACAAATATAGGGAAACAGATTTTGCAGTTAATATATTCCCTATATAAGAGGCATGCTTGATGGAACATAATACTATGAAGAAGCAGCAGTGATGTATGCATTGGTTCTTATGCAAGTACAGGCAAAGAACGAATTCTACACTCAGTACCTGCTGTTAACAACAGGATACATACTAACAGATATGAATCCTAAGGGTTGTGCCTGATGGCTCATAAAAAAAACTGTCTCGGGGACCTATTGATCCTGCCATTTTGCGCGCAGAAAGGCAGGTGGTGCCAGTGAAACAAAAGAAAAAAACTAAAAAAAACCCCACAAAACCAACAAACCACCCAACTAAAACCTCCCACAAAACCACATTTCTACTGTTTCTGCCATACTTTGAAAGTCAGCTAGGGTTTAACACCCAGTTCTAGATGGAACAAAGCACCTCCAAGCTAGGCAGTGAGTAACCCCACCTTTCAGGGAAACCAAGTGCACACAACTCTGAAAACCCTTTACTAACTTAGTTTCGACCCTGAAGCAATTAAATTACTAAATCCAAACTTTGCTACTTTGATAGCCACACTGAAAAAAATTCTCAGAAATCCAGACTTGAAAATGCTTGCATGCAAGATATTTTCTTTCAATTACATTTTCTACTTTTTGATTTTGTTTACCATTCTACACTATAAGGAGTTAGCTGAAAAGTTAACCAGGCTATTAAATTCTATAGTAACTAAATTAGGTACCCACATGTGTTACAAAGAGTACAGAAAACTCTGGCAGCTTTACGAGACTCTGCTATATAAAATTTTCCTTTTGGCAAAGCTCATATAGACTTACCATTTACCAAGAAAAGTTAAAGTTTATCCAAAAAAGGAGGTGCAGGGAAGTGACCAAAGACTATTTGATAAACCAATATGCAGTAAAGTCTCCATGAACTTCTCTAGGAAGACTCATAGCACAGAGGTCATTTTAAAAATGCAAGGCAGCACTAAAGTAGGTCAGCATGAGCTCCAGATGATGATCATGAGTAATCAGAAGACTTGTTTTTATTGTCCCTAGTTCTGCCACTCACATGGTGTGTAACCTCAAGAATGTTACTTGTCCTCTCTGGGCGTCCAATTCTTCCTCTTGCTTTCATTTGTCAAGGATACCTCATGTCAACTCATTAGCGCAACAGCTATCTTTCATTACAGGTGTTTGCAATGCATCTAGCACAGCTGAAACATCTATTGCTGCCTCAATAATAGTATTAATCCACATATTCAGTTCCCATATACTGAACTTAGGCATCAGAAGGGTAATTTGAGCGTTACCTGGAAGGTACAGGTAAGATGTATGGTAAAGGCCTGAATCATTGTGAGCTCACCTAACTATATAACCTCGGCAAATAATTAACATAACAGATCACTGGAGTAGAATATGTGACATCTCTGAATAAAACCACACCTGAGCTAAATCAGCAAATTCAGCTTCTCTGCCGCCACCTGCATTCTATTCTCTCTTCAATAAGAGATTCAACTCCTTTACATACACTTTAAAGGACTACCTCTGATTTGGGCAGACTGCCTGAAATTAAGATGACTTTCTTATTAAAGGGATATGGTGGGATCAAAATTCAGGAGCCATCAGAGTAGACATCAAGCTCAGGAATATGAAAAATCAAAGCAGAAAATAAACTAAAGAAAATTAGTATCTTAATGGACTTCTGTTTTCCACACATTTCCAATCTCATTTGAGGAAGAATTTTAAGAAAGGAAGTATCTTTGCCATGTTCATTTCTGCACATGCTTGTAATATATGTTAATATTTCAGCTCTATTCTTCTTTATATGAAGTGGTATTTTTTCCCCTCGACTTTCCACTGACATATTGAGAAGAAATTTTCATTTTATTGTCAATCAATAAAAAGACTGAGATTTTCTAATTAGTGAAAAAATACAAGACAAAAAGCACCATCTGTTAATGGCACTCTGTATCTTGAAGTTAATTAGGTTTGCTGGGAGAGTGCCTGGAAATATGACCAACTGAAGTGTGTGCAACTTTTCCAATTCAGTATTTAATTCCATTATTAAAAAAAAAAAAAAACAACAACAACAAAAAAAAACAAACCTGCAGTACTTTCAATCACAATGTGCTCTCTTTGACAGCTCAAGAGCATGGTCTTCCTGTCATATACAACACAGCAAGAGAGTAGCACCCATAATGCTGCTTGATTAATCACAGTCCCACCCCCAGTGCTAGGCTTGGGGAAAGCCTTTGCTTATTGTGTCATGTCCTGAAATGCAGTATATGATAATGAATTTTTTTGTTTCTATGTTTCTGTTTCAGTTGTGAGAGAAGGCTTTTATCTCCAGATGAATAACTGTAAATAACTAACTTCAGGTGAAACTCTTTGCTATAGTAATACCTCTTCCCACCTCTGGATAAAGAATGCGATAGACGTAAGTGAGGTAAAGAAGCAAGCAAAGACTCTAGCATTTTCTTGTATAGTGTCTACACATACACAAAAAAAATCAACCTCTGCAGAAAACATACTAAAAAGCACAAAAGTGCACTAACTTATGGAAAGAATAAAAGTGACAAGATATTGCCCCAAAATAATGAACAAATATGCATAATTAAATTAGAAGATAATCTAACTACAATAGCTCAACATCAGGGAAACTAATCACTGGCAAAAAAAAAAGTAAATCAAATAAGGTCTATATCAGTAAAAAGTAATCATTTGCCAACAGTAAATCCACCCCTGTATATGGAATTCCATAATGCAGAACTGAAAATTAATGTAACAAAATTATATATACTGGCAAATGCTGAAGCACCTCTTCTATGAAGACAGCCTGAGGGAGTTGGGCTTGGTCAGTCTGGAGAAGAGAAGGCTCTGAGAAGACCTTACAACAGCCTTCCAATACCTAAAGGGGGATTACAAAAAAACTGGAGGGGGACTTTTTACAAGGGCATGTAGTGACAGGACAAAGGGGAATGGCTTTCACCTGAAAGAGGGGAGATTTAGATTAGACATTAGGAAAAAATTCTTTACTACGAGGGTGGTGAGACCCTGGAACACCTGTACTAGGAACATCCAGAGAAGCTGTGGCTGCCCCATCCCTGAAAGTGTTCAAGGCCAGGCTGGATGGGGCTTTGAGCAACCTGGTCTAGTAGGTGTCCCTGCCCATGACAGGCCGGTTGGAACTAGATCATTAAAGGTACCATCAAAACCATTCTGCCATTCTATGATGATTCTATGCAGTCTTCTTAAATTAGCTATTTTCTATCTCTTAATTGGTATTTGTTTAAAACAAAAAAAAAATCCCATACCCAAGCAAACTAATGTCACTGTTGCTCTTCTCTTTACCCCAATATACTGTACTCTCATTAGCAATTTGTTAAATGAACAACATATGAGAACATCAAAAGAAAAAAAACAAGACGGAAATGAAAGAATGGTGGCAAAAATGCCAGAAAATAATAATATAATTGGGTAAAGAAAACTATGTGGTTTTTAAACATAGAAACCAGAAATGTATTTCTGGATGTTCTGGAGCAAAACAAGACTAGCAAGTGGAGTCAGGAAAGAATAAAGTCGCAAATGGGGACTTTTGGAGAATTCAGGCCTTATCCTGCAATCCATAGTTTTTGTTACAATATTATACATATTAACACTGCTAAAAGAACTTCCAAGCTTTATTGCTATGTCATAAGAAATAATTAAATGGAACTACATTTCTTTGTGAATGGATCACTTCAATAATTACATTTAATGAAATTATTTACCTTAAACATCGGTGTTCAAGGCCGGGTTGGACAGAGCCTTGGGTGGCATAGTTTAGTGGGAGGAGTACCTGCCCATGGCAGGGGTGCTGGAACTAGATGATCTTAAGGTCCTTTCCAACCCTAACTATTCTATAATTCAAACTGATGCCAGATAATATATGTCAGACAAAAGGAATCACCACATTCCTCAGTCATTTGCCATTAGAGTCTGACATAACCTACGTGACAGGCAGTTATGTCAATAGATTTTGGAAGAGGAATTAGAGAAGGACTGATAAAAAGGTGTTACACTTCCTCTTCTTAAGGTTTTCTGACTGAATGTTTTTGGTAAGTTCATTTACTCAGATTTGCTGTTACTACTCCTAAACTTTCAAATAGCAGAACTCCACAAACACAGAAAAAATAACCTCCCTTTTCAATTGCTTAGGTTCTTAGTCACAAGAACTCACACATACAGCAAAGGAGGATGCAAGCTGTGGAATTATTCTCTGAAAGAAAAACGAAAGCTCCTGGCTTCAGTAAAGCCTCATAAAATTTCATTTAAGAAAAAGACTGAATGAAGAAGAGATGGTCAAATCATTCAGCATAAAAACCCAAGTATTTGAATGCTTGTCAAGAAATGTACTTTAAAACAGTATGAAAACAAGACACAATCTTCAGAAAGGAAAAGAATCACTGCTAAATGCATCTAATTGCAAAAATGTTTTTCTGCTGCAGTACTCAACACGACAGCCCTCATCTTCCATTTAACATTACCCAATGTGATGGGTTTTTCTTAATTTTTTTGGAATATAAAGATCATTTCCAGAATTGCAGTATTTCTACTTCCTTTTTCAGAGCAAATAGAGTATATCAATTGCTGATACGTGGCAATGAATGAGGCTTTCTTTTCATCATCTAATTCTACTATAAGCCTAGGAAAATCCGTAACTGTTCCAGAGAGTTCTAAAGAGAGGTAACCTTCAACAACATGACTTTACTTAATAGGGACCACTACAACTTCAGAAATTTGCATAACAATTTGCAGAAGCTCACTGTACTACAAGTCACACTGTCTACTCAGTGATTAGACACAGCTTACTCTTAACTACATCAGAAGCTTTTTTGTGGCAATTGAACAAAATTTCATACCCTGGACATCAGTGAACAAAATCAATGTGAGGAACCCATGCTAAATACGAAAGGGAATCACTAGTGTTGATGAAGTTAAACAACATAGTATTTTTGAAAGTCACCTTTGCAAACTTGTTTTTTCTCCCTTTTCTCTGGTATTGTTTGTTGTTCAGTCATTTTGCCAAAATTGATAGCTTTAACTGATAGCCAGAGGAAAACATCTCTCATACCAATCTGCTTTGGAGACTGAAAAAGTGACTTTTTTGATCATTACAAATAAATCTAAACCTGCATAATCACCCAGCTTTATACAAGAATTTGTGAATACAAAAAGCTGCCTTTAATTAGTATACCAAAGAAAACTATAGAAAGAGCAAGTCTAAGCAATGACTGTAAATTGTAGCACTGACTAGATTTTAGTCATTGTACTAATTAAGTACATTAAGTTGTCTGATAATTCTGTATAGGAGCTTATACCTCAGCTTACCCGAAAATAGAAAATAAGACCATCATAATACTTTTCCAGTGGCTACTTGAAAATATAATTCCAATCAGAACTCTCAACTTCTCTTAGCAACATAGACAATGTGAGCTCTTTGGATTTTAGACTAATTTGAACTAAAAAGCCTGCCAATTAATCCTTTGACACAGTCATTAATCATGAGATACGAGATCGCTACATAATTAGGTAATAAAATTTAGCAATTTCACTGGAGCAGATAAAACTGAAGCAGACAAGTGTTCAGGGTTGTGGCAGTCTTGCTTTATGGGGAAGCATTCACTTATGTTAAGAGTGACAGCCTTTGGAAGCAAGCTGAGCAAATGTTCATATAGTTGTTTCTGTTCCCTTAAAAAATGAGAGCATAAGTTTTCCTTTTATCTTATGCAAACTCTGCATAAACATAGTTAAATGCTATAACTATATTTACTACAGGTGAAATCTTGATTCACAATTTGCTACAAGGCTGTACTGCTACATGAAGGTTTCTTCACACTATTATTTCAGAGAAAGGCACGGAAGCCTTTGATACTATTAATTACAGGCACTGGTCATTTCCATACTGTAATCATAAAGAAAATGTGGATTGTATGAGTATTGTTAATCTGGAATTATGATTCAACATCATGCGCCAAATGATGAGAAACTCATTTGAGGTATGAAATGGGATCAATTATTTGCAACCATCAGTAAAATGGACAATGCAGAAAACAAATTCTGCAGCAAGCAGTGACGTAGACAACGCCGTAGCAAGCAAAGGTACACAGTTATTTTTAAACAACAAACCTTTACTTGTGGTATTTTTCTTCTATTTTTTTGAGGGGTATGATGGAAAGAGCAGTTTCTCTGCAAGGATTCAAAGACTGATTTATTCAGCAAACATTAATTTTTTCTGTGTTGGCATGTGGCTATAATCCTAAAACGGAAAGCATTTTTATGAGCTTTTTTAATATGGTTTGAAGATAAAATCATATAATCATATGATTAAAGGCTTGCAGAACCAACTTCCAGTGTAACATTCCCTAATAGTCTTGTTTACTGCCCTTGCTTTTAAAAAAGATACAACAGTGACCACTAAGTCTATCCTTGAAACCAACTGTTACCTCACCTGACCTTTTCTTTTGCTAGGTCAGGTCCTTGTTATTTTTACAGACTTCTTCCAAGACTTTTGAAAATCATCCCTTCCTCTGGGTCCACAGTCTTTGCTTCTTTACCTGGCTTTGCTAGCCAGTGGCATCTCCCATCAGCATTCTCATGCTTCTTAAAGACACATTTTTGAGGACGGAAACCTAGCAAACTGCCTGTCTCCCTGCATGCTTTACATGGTCCCTTATGAAGGTATAAGACTGTAAAGGCTACTGAGTTTCATTCTGGAATGGTCTTATTCACAGTCATAAAAAACAGAGGGTGGAGAATGAGGAACATATAATCTCAGCTTTTGTTCTGCCTCATAACTGCCAGTTGGTACATACTTTTTCCCCTTTTCTGCATGCTTGCTTCAGCCTGGCTATATTCTCTGAGGAGCTACAAGTGCATTTACTCAGCAAAGACCAAAAACCAAAATCAGACAAACCAGCAAGTAACCACATACCCTGGCCATATAAATTTATAAGAGGTATTGCTGCAACTCCATGTCTTATGTTAAGTATGCAGTTTCAGTTCACATTTTAAAATATAACAGAATGAATAAGCAGAAGGTAAAAGTACATATTGGATTTATGGATTATTTTTTAGGTTTTGGAAGAAAAGAAAAAAAAAGCATACTTTGCATGAACTATGGTAAAATCTAGCAGCAAACTTTGTGAAATAAAAAGGTTTTTCTCTGAGTAAATAGTGCAGAATCTGACTGATATTCTGGCCAAGTAAACTACCCCACTGAAGTATAAATCCTCTTCCCCTTTTTTACCATGTGCTTTCCTACCCTCTGCCCTGAAACTCTACTTACTATTGATCTTCTACACAGATTCCATCCTATATTGCTTTGTTCAAAAAATGTTTTATTTTAAAATAGGCCACCTTTATGGAATCTATTCTAGAGCAGAAAATTTGAAAGCAAGATATAGGGAAATTATCTTTATAACACACGCTTTTTAGATATAACAACAGCTTAAGGCTGGGATGAAAAGTGTCTCTCTCCCAGCTGTAGGCCTACCTGCAGCACCAGACCCACTTCCTTAATGCCCAGCGTCCCCTAAAGACACTGCTGTTGTTCTCTTTCAGTGAGTGAAGGAAAATGTGCCAGATGAAAGAGAGGTACCAGCAGTCAGTGGGCTATCTAGTTTTGCACCAAAACAAGATCCCATCAACCCTGGGCTATACCAGTGAGCTCCCCCCTCCCTGAACGAGCTCACTGTACATACTATATACCTGCTGCACCAGACCAAAAAGTGGAAAAGCACAAGAAGAAAATCAAATGTAATCCAATATCACTTGACAAATGCTTATACCAAATCTGCAGATGAAGAGTATTTATACTCTAGTGATGACACTGTACAAGAAAAAACAGTATCAAGTACTAACAAATTGTTTCCTCAACAGCTTCGTTAACATGCTTCCTATCTGACTCCCAGAACTGGAAGAAAGAGGTTTCAGCATTCATAATTTCAAACATTAACTTAAGTTAAAATTCCTTTTCCTGACTGCCTAAAACCTCAGAGTGCCTCTCTGATCAAAACAATCTTATGACAAAGACCTATGTAAAAGTGTGCCAAAGCAACTGAACACTACTGACTCAGAAAGAAAGTCCACCTACTGACTCATTAGCATGACTGCCAGAAGCACCGATGTATTCCTTGGAGATCTCTTCTTTAAGTAATTTCTCAATTCATAGTTTGGTTTCTTACCATGGTTCCAGGTATATTAAATACCAGGAAGATAAAACACACATCCATATCAGCTTACATACCTGACTTGAAAGCTGAAGCTTTTTCCTAACTTCTAGAGCCACAGTAGGATGTCACTAATAACAAGTACATGCTGCAGGGCTATTCCATGGCCAGGAGGACAGGCTTTTGTGAATGAGCAAAGCCTTTATTAGAGCAGGTGACACAGAGACAAGGCAACCCCGAAACATGTGCTTTGACAGTGGCAGTGGAGCCACAAACTGTACATTAACAAAGCAAGCTGTTTTATTTTTGTTCCAGTTCCTTGGTGGATTAGAAGCAAATGACTGCTGTGCTGGATATGTAGAGCACTTGTTTTGATCATGTTAACTCTGTTTTACATATTTTTCCAGAACAGAGCTCTTTGTATGATTCAATAGAATTTAAGAACAGTCCCTTCATTTGCAAAAAAAACAGTAGTCAGTAATTCACTTTCTCAAATTTGCCAATCTGAAAAAAAGCAAGTCTGTGAAGCCAGGGTGATCTGCAATTAGGGACATTACTGTGGGGGTTTGCTGCAGGCTTCTGGATCAGGGCAGTCCCAGGCCCCTCTGCCTGCATGAGACTCCACTTGGAGTACTGTGTGCAGTTCTGGTGTCCTCAACATAAGGACATAGAACTGTTGGAGCAAGTCCAGAGGAGGGCCATGAGCATGACCAGGGGACTGGAGCACCTCCCATACAAAGACAGGCTAAAAAAGATGGGGCTGTTCAGCCTGGAGAAGAGGAGGCTGCCTGGACACCTCAGAGTAGCCTTCCAGTACCTGAAGGGGCCTACAAGGATGCTGAAGAGGGCCTCTTCATCAGGGACTCCAGCTATAGGACAAGGGGTAATGAATTTAAACTTAAACAGGGGAAGTTCAGGCTAGATATAAGGAAGAAGTTCTTTACTGTAAGGGTGGTGATGCACCTGGAACAGGATGCCCACCCAAGTGGTAAAAGCTCATCCGCGACACTGTTCTAGCCCAGGTTGGACAGAGCCTTGGGTGACATGGTCTAGTGTGAGGCAACCCTGCCCATGACAGGGAGGTTAGACCTAGATGATCTCCAGGTCCTTTCCAATCCTAACCATTTTATGACTCTATGAAAAAGAATGAAGGCTGGAAAAAATCAAGTCCTCCAATGCCCTTCAAAAATTTAGCATTTTAGAGAAAACTTACACTTTCTAAGCAAAACCTTTCTTATATATAAATGTAACAGAAATAAGATCAAAACTTCCTCCTGACTGCTTCAGAATTCTGAATTTATGTCTTAACCTTCATTTAAGGGTGTAACAATTTTAACTTCCCATTAAACGTTTTCTGCTTCCCTGCAAGCCACAGGAGTCAGTACATTCACTTATTCAGGAGTCAGTACATTCATGTTTTTAAAGGCTTTTCACGGAATTTAGAAGCTAGAACTTACTCTGTTAAAGTTTAAGGAATGCATTCTGATACCTAGGGGGGAAAAGGAATGGAAGAAAAAAAACCAAAAACAAACAAACAAAACAGTTCCTGTTTTTTAAAGGCTTTTCTTCCTCTCTAGGGGGGGGGGGGGGGGGGATAAATATATATATATGTGTGTATAAACCTGCTTTTTTGTTGTTGTTGTTTCTGCAATCCAAGAGGTACCAAGTAATAAAAAGGTCAAATACCATTCTAAATTATAAAATTCTCAGTCCACTAGCTTGAGAAAATGACTCTTTTTATATTAAGGCCGCAAGACTCCTGAAGAAGCTATTCTAGCACTTGTAAAAGCAGCCAAGTGTGGCTCAGTTGCTATTTTTGAGAGCACCATAAATTGGTTATAAACAGAGGTACCTGGGAGCTACTGTCTTTTCAAAAAAGGATTAAACACAGATGACAAGCATTTGAGGTCAGCTCTTACTGAGACTCTTGATGGACTTGCAGAAACTTTGCCCTCATCCGTAAACCGCTAGGAACGCTGTAGCTGCACAACAGTATCATAAGCCCCTCGCTACAAGAAAGACATCGAGGTGCTGGAGTGGCTCCAGAAAAGGGCAACAAAGCTGGTGAAGGGTCTGGAGATTAAGTATAGCAGGGAACAGCTGAGGGGACTGGGGTTGTTTAGTCTGGAGAAGAGAAGGCTCAGAGTGGACCTTATTGCTCTCTACAACTACCTGAAAGGAGGTTATAGTGAGGTGAGGATCGGCCTCTTTGTCCAAGTAACAAGTGATAGGGCAAGAGGCAATGGTCTAAGCTGCACCAGGGGAGGTTTAGATTAGTTATTAGGAAAAACTTCTTCACAGAGAGGGTAATCAAGCACTGGAACAGGCTGCCCTGGGAAAGGGTGGAATCACCATCCCTGGAAGTTTTCAGAAACTATGTGGATGATGCCCTTAGTGACATTGTTTAGTGGTGGTCTTGGCAGTCCTGAGGTAATGGCTGGACTTGATGATCTTGAATGTCTTTTCCAACTGAGTTGATTCTAAGATTCTATGATTCTATGATTCTAAATGATGTTCAGTGAAACAAGTATTATTATTAAAGAGAACCAAACAAATCAAGCTATTATCTTCTGTATTATTTGTAGTTCACCCTTCAAAGCACCCCCTTAAGGGTAGCTTATCATGAGTCCTGACAAGTTGTATCAGCTTGGTCTGTCATTTCAGTTATGTCCTGTTTCCAGAGACATGATAATATGAAAATTTTGATTTCATAAAAAAAAATAAATAAATAAAATCACCATCATAATTTTTTTCACCCCATCCAGTTATAAATGAGAAAGCAACAAAATCTGACCAAATGGTTAAAACATGAATTTAGCATGAAGAAATCTCACTGGTGTTAAAATGTGTTAGAATGTTAAATTTGAATATAGACTTAGGCCTGGTAAATGCTTTTGAACCTGTGTTATTGACAATATTGGTTACTACATGTTACGAAGCTGGTGGTCTTGAACATCATTGCCTACGTTCACAGCATTGTTTAGTTTTTATAGTGCAGTCTATACAATAATTTAAACACAAAAAAGAAATAATTAAACTATAAAATCCTCTAGAAATGTCACCACATTCAAAATCTACCACCAGGTGTACTGTATGCTAAATTTATAGCAATAATCCTCCCTCTACTTTTTTTACCACAGAAGATTAATGGCTGTAGTTTTATGCCATGCTTAAATAAAGAACAACAACATGTACTGTAATAGTAAGGTACAATGGTACTTAGAATCAAACTCTTCAGAAGAACAACTGTCAATGCATATCTCTTCACAAAACCCATACCTTTCTAAAGTGGCATATGACCCCAAAAATGGAGAAGAATAGCACAAAAATATTTCAGATTGCAAGGATAAATTTGTATGTTTCTTCACAGAAATACCAAGAAATTAAGAATACTTTAATATATATGATTACATACGATGACTGATTCAACTTGTCCTAGAAATTTTCAGGCAAAACTATTTTGGTTATGTGTAGCAGTGTTATATTTTCAAGAAAAAAAATCTGTTAATTAATCACTTCAGTGGAAGCATACATGTAGAGGGATAAGAATTTTATCAGGGATGGGAAGTCCATTTCAGAACAATGGTCAGTAGGAAGGGTATTTACATAAGACACATGAGATTTTTTTTTATTTTTATTAAGTCAGATTAGGGTGTTACCTCTGTTTTTTAAGATAGAAACCTCCACTGCATCTCCCTCGATTCCTCTCATTTGAGATGTTCTACTTTGTGTAAATAATTAAATATCCTTCAGAAAGAGGAACATGCTACATCTCCCACAACCAAGTTAAGTGCTACAATTAGTCTGCTCCTGAGAGTTCTTACAGTCTCCTTTCTCCCTTCTCATTCTCTCCTTTTTCTAATTTTGAATGATTATTCTCAAGTAATATCATTTATCCTAAAGCATATTGAAATTTGCACAAGTGCTCAACTCCTCACTACTGAGATTCTAGCTTCTAACCTTTCAGATTTTGGGTTAATTTTTTTGCTTAAGACTGCATAGTCAACATTTAGACTGGAACATTTTTTACTTTACTACTGTTTAGGGTTACTATGAAATTGACCTATGGAAAGATGTATCCCTAGGGACAGTGCAAAGGTACCTCATTACAATTAGACCCTCTATGGTTTGACAGGGGGATTTGCATAATTCAGGTGCAACATAAGCAGGGACTCCTGTGAATTTTATATGTTTCAGTCCTTTTACAAGATATGACGTGTATCTAGCCATTTATATCTTTCACCAAAAATGTCTGAAGGTATTTGAGTATCCCTACTTCAAGGACTCGAGCTGGATTATAGGACAATTCTGTATCAGGGAAGCTAATGCTGAGCCATAAGTGTTCTGACTTTCAGGCCAAATCCCCCATTTTCAAGCACCTCCACAAAAGGAAAGATGTTGCTTCTCTGAGATCTCCAAACAAACATTACTAGTTTGCTTAAATTAAATTTTTAAATATACGTGAATGTGTACATATTTTATTCTTTTATAAATGTAGATCTTCATGCAAACTGTTGTTTTAAATTAGGTAATAACTAGCAAAGCATAAATTGTGGGCACTACATAAAAGGTGACAGGAAGAAACAGTTTATTTCTTTTTTTATAGTTGACAGTTCTGCTCATTTATCTGGTTTTGGCAATGAACTGTATTGCATTTTCTCTGGCAAATATTAAGCACCAACATTGTGCTGAGGCTAGCAAATTATGTAGAACTTGATTACATCAAAGCAAATTGCAACAAAACTGCCAAAAAACAAGTCATCCATTACCCATCAAAAGACAGGAAGCTTAAGCCCAACTCCGTTTACTATGCAACAAATTGAAAAGTCTAATGCCTTCTGCATAAAGCTTTAACAAGTAGTCTATTTTAATAAGATTTGTGCAAACTGCATTATTTGGGTGGTTACAGGGTTTTAATTTTTGTGCTTCCTTTACACTGTCACATTTATTTTATGCTGTATCTTTTAAATCAAAAAAAATCAAATTGCTCCAGAAAAAATTCTCAGTTTATAATTTAAAAAGTTATATTTTATAATTCAGAAAAATAGCATAGCACCTTCACTGCTAAATAACCTGTTTTTCTGACAGCCCCAAAGAGTTTCTACAAGGGGGAAACATAAAAAAAAAAATGCTAAAAGGGAACCTGTAGTGACAGGACAAGGACTAATGGTTCTGAATTGAAATAGGGTAGATTACATTATATATTAGGAAGAAATTCCTTAATATTATAATGGTGCAGCAATAGAACAGGTTGCCCCATCCCTGGAAGTATTCAAAGTTAGGCTGGATGAGGCTCTGATCAACCTGATCGTCATGAAAGATGTACCTACCGCACAGCAGGGAGTTTGGAAATATATTTTTAAAGTTTTCTTCCAACACAAACCATTCTGTGATATTAAATTTAATTATTTTTCATTAGTCAGCATGTTGGGTTTCGGCTTTAGTTTGTTTGTTTTTTTGGGGGGGGGGGTGCGGTGGTTTGGGTTTTTTTTTAATTACTTTCTTCAAGGACAGCCACTATGCCTTTCTATGAAGAAGCAGAGGCACATCACAGAATTTACTCCTCTCGCATTTTTCTTTATCTGCATCTAGCCAACTGCTGAACACCCTGGCTTTCTGTCAAGCTTCAGTGTAATCTAGATTTTCCAGTTTCACTATACTGCATTACTGACAGCAAAGGACTTTTCCAGAACGTAATAAATCATAATAACTAATACTTACATTATAAATAAAGGAAGTAAATAATACAGCATAAAAATAGGCAAAGGAAAATAGAAGCTGATTGTCAGCTAAGTAATGAGTTCTGTTAATCTGCACATAGAATCTAAAAGGAAGCGATCGCAAATAACTGCAGTTTGAAATAAACTAACTTTCGCATGTGTAAATGAAATGCTTGCAGTCTAAAGGGTAGGACAAGGGGTAACAGGTTAAAACTTAAACAGGGGGAAGTGTAGATTAGATATAAGAGAGAAGTTCCTTACTGTGAGGGTGGTGAGGCATTGGAATGGTTTGCCCAAGGAGGCTGTGAATGCTCCATCCCTGGTGGTGTTTAAGGCCGGGTTGGACAGAGCCTTGGGTGGCATGGTTTAGTGGGAGGTATCCCTGCCCATGGCAGGGGGGTTGGAACTCCATTATCTTAAGGTCCTTTCCAACCCTAACAATTCTATGATTCTAAATGCTTTAGAGAAGTTATATCAGAGTCAAGGAACATGCATGTGTGGGAGTAGAAACATGATTACCAAAAGCACGACTGAGACCTGGCTAACAGGTTTTCCTTCAATGGCCAAACAAATTAAAGATTCACCAAGCTACTGCTCATTAATTTATGTGTCCTCCAGTAGTGCCAGATTTTACATAGAACTTATGCTCTTTATTATATTTGGGGTTGGTTTTAATTTAATTAATTAAAATATTATGGATATTTTTACCTAGGGAGCATATTTAACAAAGTATAAGCTGTATTTTAAAATTTATACAATTAAAGCTGGCTCAACAAAGAACCTGAAAATAATATGCTACAACTATCAGTCCTGCAGTAATAGAAAGGTAGACTAAATCAAACACCCTCTCTTTCTCTGGTGCCATAAGGCCAGATGTTTAATGTTAGCCACAAATCCCACCTTTTTAAAAGCCTTATTCCTTTTTTAAAAAATAGGAGTAAGATTTTCATATGAATCAGCTCCCATTTAATAATCCTGACACTAAAAAATGCTTGGCAAAGTTAGTACCTGAGTCCTTATTAAAACCCAGTCTTTAACAGCAATGATTCAGTTACAGGATTTTCTCATTTTGTCCAGAAGCTTTTAAACTCTGTCCCCAGATCAATGTCCATACAATTGATGCTCACTCTGTAGTCTCCTAATGCACACACAAACTAGAATAATACATTACACAAGTGCATTGCTATCTGTTTGACAGAGAAAAAAAAAAGAAATTGTTATTACTCTGTGACACTAACGCGTTTTCAGTAGATTAATAACATTTTCTCATGTTGACACTGACTGAAAGTATAAGGATTTTATAATCCTAATTTTGTTTATTCTGTATTTGTTCATGGCCTCAACGTACTGACACCATGTCCTGGGTTCAGCAGTAGCAGTCATTTTTCTCCTTCTTAGTAGCTGGTGCGGTGCTGTGTTTCTGACTTTCAGCCTAGGAACAGCACTGATAACACCAATGTTTTCAGTTGCTGCTCAGTAACATTTACTCTGACCAAGGACTTTCTGAGTCTCATGCTTTTACCAGGGAGGAGGGGAAGCCAGGAGGAAGCAGAGACAGAACACCTGACCCAAACTGACCAAAGAGGTATTCCATACCACAGCACATCATGCCCACTATATAAACTGGGGGCAGTTACCCGGAAGGGCTAGAGCACTGCTCGGTCTGGCTGGGTATCGGTCAGAGGGTGGTGAGCGGTTGTATTCTCTTCCCTTGTTACTTCCCTTATCATTATTATTATTGGTGATACTAGTAGTGATTTGTGTTATACCTTAGTTACTGGACTGTTCGTATCTTAACCCGTGGGAGTTACATTCTTTTGATTCTCCTCCCCATCCCTCCGGGAGAAGGGGGAGGAAGGGAGGGAGCAAGCAAGCAGCTGCATGGTTCTGGGTTGCCAGCTGGGCTTAAAACACAACACTCTAGCAGACTGATGAAAAGCCTAAGCTTTCATCTTTTTTACTACAATAGAAAATACTTTCATGGACAAAAGCTCTTGCCTTCAACTCAAGCAACTGAAGCTGTCTGACTCTGAGGCAGCATTGAAAGGACTACTTTCAAGGATGTTCTGACATGGCAGTGGAAAACACCAGAAATCTGCAGGTTTTTAAGCTCAGACTGTAGGTGGCAGTTCAGGATCTAGATCACTATAGAACTGTATTGGGTTTGCATGGCAAGGTTTTGGTAGTGGTGGGGCTACAAAGATGGCTTCTGTAAGAAGCAGCTAGAAGCTTCCCCTGTGTCCAACAGAGCCACCGGCCAAGGCTGAGCCAATCACTGACGGCGGTAGCGCCTCTGTGGTAAAATGTTTAAGAAGGGAGAAAAAACTGCTGCAGAAGAGTAGCCAGGAGAGAAGAGGAACTATATGTGAGAGAAACAGCTCTGCAGACACCAAGGTGAGTGAAGAAAGAGGGAAGGAGGTGCTCCATGAGCTGGAGCAGAAATTCTCCATCAGCCCACGACACAGGCCATGGTGAAGCACGCTGTGCCTCTGCAGGCCATGGAGGTCCACAGTGGAGCAGATCTCCACCTGCAGCCCATGAAGAACCCTACACCAGAGCACAGGGATACCTGAAGGAGGCTGTGACCCCATGGGAGCCTGTACTGGAGCAGTCTGCTCCTGAAGGGATGTACCCAGTGGAAGGGACCCATGCTGGAGCAGGGAAGAGTGTGAGGAGTCCTCCCCCTGTGGTGGAAGGAGTAGCAGAGACAACGTGCCATAAACTGACCACAACCCCCATTCTCCATGTTCCTATGCCATTCAAGGAAGAGAGGAGCAGAGAAAATCAGGAGTGTCATTGAGCCCAGGAAGAAAGGAGGGAAGGAGGAAAGTGTTTTAAGATTTGCATTTTATTTCTCATTATCCTACTCTGATTTGATTGGCAATAAATTAATTTGCCCAAGTTAAGTCTGTTTTGCCATGGCAGTAATTGTCGTGTGATCTCTCCCTGTCCTTATTAAGACCCATAAGCCTTTCATTATACTATCTCTCTCCTGTCCAGTTGAGGAGGGAGAGTGATAAAGCAGTTTGGTGAGCAGCTAGCATCCAGCCAAGATCAACCCACCACAAAAATGAAGCAACTGCATTCCCTTGTGTTTACATCCATTTCTGTGAGATGATGACCTGCCAGTATCTAGATCTCAGAATTCTCCAAGATGCTTCCTTGTAATTTCATTCTGGATGTCTTATCTCTAGCACGAGGCAGAACATTCTCTCTAATGTATTATTCAGTTCTCCACAAATTACAATTCTATTTAAACATTATAGATACCAGAGCTTCAGCATCACAAGTGACTCCAGAGTTTTGAGGATGAATTTCTAACTGCATAGTTGGGTGAGTCTATTGGAAGAAGGTAGATTACTTCGTACTTTAGATCCACTACCCTCTCTGCAGTACAGAAGGAAGAAGGCTGTGTCTGGGGAAAGGCAGGAAGAAAAGCTCAGACAGAGCTAAACAAGAAGCAATATGCCCAGTGTATATACAAACTTATCACACACCTCAAATTTTTCTGTTTATAGCATGCACATTTTCTTCCCACTATTTCTTTCACACCATGTGGGCTGACACAGTTGAAAAGTAGGCCATACAAGTTCTGCATGACTTGTATACTTCAAAATTTTTTCTGTCACTTCGTTGAAAGGGCCAGGTTGTTTTCTGCTGGTCCTGGTACGGTAAGATCTATTTTGAATGTTTTTCCTCTTGGAAGACCACAAGTAACACTGATTGTGTGAAAACAGCTTGTTTTAAAAACTTACAAATATTTTCAAAAAATATTAGCTTTATGTTTATTTTTAATTTCTTCTGCCCATCGTGTTTTTGGCTAAAGTCCACCACAATTTTAATTTTCCACTTCAAATACTGAACTTAAGAGAACCCTAATTATTTTTTTCCCTGTATGAAAACAAACTCCAATTTGAACCAACAACTCACACTCATCCAGCTTCATTATCCTATTTTTCAGTGGCCTGACAACTTCAAGATCTTTAATGACCAACAGCGTAGCAGCATGCATTAGTCAGCTTTTTAATGTCACTACAATAAAGTTGCATTAGCCATGAGCTCAAGAGCTCCTTTAGCTGCGATTTCATGGACTTGATATCCATGTGTATTTTCTACTCTATATAGAAACAACTTGTCACTCATTAACAAACAATGAAAAGTGAACTTCTTAATCATATCCCTTCTTTTCGGTTAAATTATATTGCATGCTTTCATTTAAAATTTTGAATAATTTCTTGGGGTTATAATTTGGAGAGGCTTGCAAACTTGAGTGATATGACAGTAACAAATACAAAACAAAGAGTTTTAAGTTTGAATGCTGAAGATGATGGAAACTGTGCATGTTTAGCACAAATGAGACACTTGCTCAGATAAATTAACAGATTAAGCTCCCAAATAACTAAAAAACACAAGCAGATAGAGAGCACAACATTCAACACAACACTTTAAAAACTTGAAAAATTAATGCAAAAATATTAATACTTATATGCTATTTGTCCACTTAGGAATAAAAATAAGACAGACTTCAGTTCAGAATGCTTATTTTAACCATGGTTAAAAGTAAATCTCACAGCATAAAGTATTGTCCTTCTCCATTCATCAACTGCATAAATTGTTTTCATTCAATATTGTTTTTCCTCAAACAGTACACATTTAGTGCAACCAAAGTCATGAAAACCTGTATGCATTTTTCTGTATTATTTGGAGTAAAAAAGACAAAGTATTATTTCAACCATTTAAAAGAAAACATATTTGTGGTTTATTTTTATTTCTGAAATTAGTTGTATTCAAAGATAAATTCTAATTGATAAGAAAATTACTGCCTATGTAAAAATCTAAAATAGCATCAAATGTAACTTTGAGTGCACCAACTTGTCACAAAAATAACCTGGCCTGTTATCTACTTCCATCAGTCTAATTACTCTTTTATAGCCTCTATTTTGTTTCAAAGTGCAGCTGCTTATTGCTGTTAAAGTATTGTCCATCTGAAATTAAATCTTCCTCTCAAGGGCCTTGCTGATTTACTAACTAGCAATAACTAACCTCCCTGAGTTTCCATTTTGCAAAGATACTCATTAAAATTCATGGTTTTGAAGGCTTACTCCTTTGTTCCCAAAGTAAACACTGGAAAGTACTGTTGGGGGAAGGAAAATAAACCTTCCAAAGAATCTTTTGAATAAGTAACAAAACCAAAAATAAACATTATCATGTTTGGCTCATTGTTCTTAGTTCCAATATGGTGTCACAGCATAACAAGACAATTAATGTATAATGCATTAGCAGCAGAAGGATCACATTCCATTATGAGAATAAAACCGTATATGCATTATGTCTCTGCATGGCTTTTTATTAACTCTGCATAGCTAGTACAGGGGCAAAGAGAAAATAACGGTTTGATTTTTTTATGTTTGGAGTGACATTAAAGTGTCAGTTCCCCTGAGAGATCCGACTTGAATTTAGACTGAATAGACAACTGTGCCTTTCTTCTAACGTAATGACCCCCATAAGCAGTATCTAACCTATGCACACCCTAACAAATACCTTCTAAAAAATTATAAAACTTTAAACAAAAAATATATTTACATAATTTTACCACATACCAATATAATTTACTTTTAGCAACTTTCTTGTCATCTTAAATTACATTCCATGAGCTAGATGGAAGGGACAGCCTACTCTCTATTGTCTCCCTCATTAGTATTTTTTCTATCAGATTCTGTTCTCCTTTCTTTTATTGACTTACATTCTCCAAAAGTTTTTCCACAGGCATTTTCTTCTTCAGTGAAGGATGCTCTTCAGACTTCTACGTAAGAAAGTTTTCTTCTTCATGTATACAGATCACTCTAAACAGGTATGTCTGGGTTGCCCAGCATGACTAGGGACACAGTTTGACTCTCCCAGTGTGGAGATTCTTACCTGGTTTCGTACTTCCCCACTGTCTGTTTACTGGCCATAATTGCTTGCAGCAAATGTGCTTGTTCTGCCTTTCACAAAAGAGATAGGAGTAAACGCCTCCTATCCACAGTATTTATTTGTGTACACATACCTATCTGAGCCATGGATCAGTGATTGCACACAGATAGATACTAGCCCTCAACTGAGAAGTGGTATATTTCTGCAGCACATGCATGGCTACTCCAAATCTGCCTTTCTGTGGTCCAGAGGGCCAGGTAAACAGTTAGGAAATCAAGGACCTGAATGCACAGACATAGTGACATAGGAAAGTAAGGAAGGAAATCCAGGTGTGCTTTGGGTGAATAGTCAAGGGTCCTAATGTAAGGATGTGGAGGTGTGCAGTAAGATGAAGAAGAAAATAGGGTCCATTTGTAATTTGTTGAAGAAGTGTGGATAAGAGAATGAGATTTTCCCTGCAGATGACATTTGCCAATTCTTATTTGAAACTATTCCGAAATTCATTAAATCAAGCTGTCAAGTCTCCTGCTCTTCAGCCATCATTTGCTATGCTAAAATGACCTCATAAGAACTGCTTCATTTCATAGAATCATGGAATGGTTAGGGTTGGAAAGGACCTTAAAGATTATCTAGGTCCAACCCCTCTGCCATGGGCAGGGAAACCTCACACTAGACCATGCCGCCCAAGGTTTGGCCTTGAACACTGAGGGGGATGGAGCATTTACCACTTCTTTAGGCAACCTGTTCCGATGCCTCATCACCCTCACAGTAAAAAACATCTTATCATGTTACAATGCTTCCCAATAGAATTTCATAGCAGAGATTCTGCAAAATTACTGAATAAAAATAAAAATAATAAAAAAAAATAGCCTAAGGAAGCAAACAAGCTAAAAGAGAATGGAATAACTAATAAATGCATTGGGAAAGTGGAGTAATAAGTATCTAGCATTTGGAATAGGACGTATCACACTAGATTTTGAGGTTTGAATGTAGTTTTTCACCCCTAAAACATATGGGTTACCATGAATATATCCTGACCTCAGAACAGTAACAGAACTTCACCTTTTAAAAAAGTCAACAGCTGGCAGCCTTCTCAAAGGAAAGGTCTTTACAACAATCTTGGCACAGACTCTTCTACTTCATCCAATGCAAACAAACTAAGCACTCACTACTCAGTTTCAGTCTCTGTGCAGGCTGAATATATAGAAATTGGCATTCTACTATTACACAAAATACTGGAGGATAAGGATTATTTTATTGAACATACTCAAGATACAAAGCTAACTTTAAACGAAAGAAGCAGATAGGATGTTTCCATTAAGTTTTAAAAAGGTAAACCAGGCTATGGACTTTGACAGACAAATACTTATTTTGCAATTTTTATTTTCATTAAGGAAAATTTTATCTGAAGACCTGGTTTAATTGATTATGAAACGGTAAGGAGGCATTTCAATTTCTTTTACAGTGGACACTGCATAAGAACTTAATTAAATGAAAGCTGGTTTTCAGTTTTGGCACACAGAGATCCAGTTGCCTTAAAAGAATGCTCATGTAAGTGAGAGCATCAGTATAATCTCCTTGGAGCATGTCTAAACCTCCCAAGCACCCTGATATTTCAGCCTCGAAACTGGAAGAGACAAAAACCTTGCCATCATCTTTGTGTCAAAACATCTTTAAGTGAATTGCCAAATCAGGTGAGTGCTTCTTTGACTAGTCTGAAATTACTGGCAAAGAAAACTATAATATTAGTATACCTTTTTTTGGTTACTGTTGAATAGCAGTAGACTAATTAGGAGTTCATTTCAGATGTGCTTTAATATCAGCATTTATAAAATAAGATCCTACTTAGCAACACCTAAGTAGAACATGTCAGTTTTCAGGATATGTAAATAATCTAGACCCTATCTAAGTCTACATCCAAGCGAATTTCATATAGCTAAATTGCTTTAGATGACAGCAGCTCCATAACAGCATGGTATACAACACAAAAACTTCCCAAGAAACTAAATACTCAGGCACCTAACGTATATTAAGCTCCATGTGCTCTTTCTCTACTGCCATAAGTACCTCATCTGGTTTTCATAAAATTAGCTTTGATACCCTAATACTACCAATTTTAAAGAACAGATCTGATTCATTCTGTCTTGAAAATAACATCTGAGCTGTGCTAATGGACACGTAACATAGATGTACAAGTAACTCTACCGGTGTTACTCATCCTGAATAATGGCAGTGTGTCTCAGTAGGCATACAGAATTAATTAAAAGCAACAAAGATCTTTACTCAAACAACTGCTGATGACTGTCACCCTACTTATTAAACACTGCTTTATATACCAAATTTCTCACTGAAACAGAAAGAATTATTTAAAATATGCTGCATAAGACTTAGATGGGGATAGGTGTGTATGTGGTTTTTTCAGCACAACATGCCTGAAGTTCACACATGAAGCTACTCAACCTACGTGAACATTCACTGCGAAGTTTTATGCTTTTATCACTCAAAACACATTAGAAATAATACAAATGTGATAGTGAGAAAAAAAGATTGTTTTAGAAAAATGAAGATGCCACAGTATTTACAAATTTGCATTAGCATGCCCTGATACATATCTGTACCTAAGCACTGTACAAAGAGTACTTCTTCCAAAACCTCAGTTCTAACCACACATTTGCCTCCATCATTTCTGTTCTATTGAATTCTTCTATTGAAGAAGGGAATATTTGAATTTATTAATGGAAAAAATGTCTGCCAAAACATAAACTCACTAACATATCTTCAGGCTTCTTGAGTGTCATTACTTTGATTCCAATTTAAATCCGTTTTAGTAATCCATCTTGCTTTTAGGGCGAGTGGTGGATATTCTGATTCAATGTGGTCTAATGACTTCCAGCGCAGAAAGAAAACAATTTTGATTCCAGAGGTCATAATACAATTGCTGACATACAGCTTTGACTTATGGTTCACTATGCAATATTTATACTGAGTTTAAGAAATTTTAAAGAAATCAATTTTTTTACAATATATTGTACAGCATTCTATAGCGTAAAGGGCATGCTCAGAATCAGATCACATGGTGATTGAAACTAAGAAATCAACTACGTAATAGAATTTACAATGAGATTTGCAGCCCTTCACTTAGAAGACAGAAGTTTTTTGAGAAACAAAGTTATTGCACCAGAGTTGTTCAACAAAGTACAACATATTCCTTAATGAAAACACACCCTTCGTCTATTTACAGATAAATATTACCTTCTCCTTTGTGAGCCTAAATATGAGGATGGGGACAGAAATGTCTCTCCTGGAAAGCATGTCTCTCATATATCCAAAGAAGCAGACAATAACACATCCTAAATTAGCTCCTCAGTTTCCAGGTGGTTCAATCTATTTCAATTTATGGGCCTTGGAAGAACATTTGACAAAACCAAACTCCCAATACACTTACAAGTATTTAAATAGTAAAGATATTAGAAACAAAATAGTAAAATTTATTTCTGCATGTACTGTAAGAAAAATGTACTCTTGTGGACTGCTAGAGGTTGGTGAAAGCAACTGGAATTTCTATGCCTTTGCTTCTCATCTTTATTGGTTTATTTTTTGTTGAGAGTCAGACAATTAAAATTGTGCTTTCTTAATTGAGGTGAAGCTTGTGGATTTATTCCTATAGACAATATGAAGTTGATTCTGTGTTCACTTTAATTGGCATCTCTTTCCTTCTGTGTTCTTTCTTCAAAATCTCATGTGGCTTTTTTCCACTCACCCTGCTATGTTTTTCACTGTTTTGTTTTTTTTTTCTCTGCTTCAATCCACACTCCAATTTCAACTTCTACCAAGAGAATTTTAAGCCATTAATTGCTGAGTCAGATTTCCATACTTACAACATCTAAGTGAATTCAACAAGCATTCTTCCATATTACAGTAAAATACATGAAGGGGAAAAAAATAGGACCACTTCAAAATAATAGAACACCTTAGCTTTCTAGAGTTTGATAATGTCAGTTGGTACATATCCATGCTGAAGAAACAAATATGCATTATTCAGAATAGGAATTCCCTTCTAATCATGACGTTTGTCAGTTTTTTAGACTTTCACATTTAAAGGATCAGAATACATACAAAAGAATGATTCAAGAGTGATTAGGCACTTACTGCACTTTGCTGACTTTTCAAGCACTGAAATTCTGTTTGAAATGGAAAGTAAGCTGATTCAGGAAGCTGAATACCATTCTAACATAGCCACTGTGAGCCATTAGGAAAAAAATTTTCATAAGAAGTCTGTGCAACACTGGATCAGTTTTCCCAGAAAGATTATGGAGTCCTCCATCCTTGAAGGCTTTTAAGACTCAGTTAAATAAGCCACAGCTGACTTAATCTCTTTGGTAGTTCACCACTGCAAGGATACAGCTCATACAAAAATTTTCAAAACTCTAAGTTATACATTAAAATAATCTGCCATGAAGTGAAGGGTTATGAACAGCTCACAGTGATCAAAGTTAACCTGGAGAGTGAACTGAAGTTCATTCTCTTATACAGTTACAGTCTGCATCTCATTTACATCAGAACTAAGACGTTATTGTGTTTTAGCAAAATGAAACCAAATAACCCAAAACAACAAAAAAAACCCATGATAAGCCAAATTTCATGGTCAGTTCAAAACCAGCATATATTTTACAATATAAACTTGAAGCCTGAGACCAAGAGAATTTGGTATCAGCAAGATATAAGTAGAAACTGAAAAGACTGTGAAGTAAAACAGAGTACGTTCAATTCACTACCCTATAGACAGACTACAAAATAAAATAAAAAGATAATGGCCAAAAATTAAGATTTAGTTGGGGGGGTGGGTGTTAAGTGTTTTATTATATCCCTTTCAAGGTAATGACAGCAATGTGGGTGGTTTCATATTTTCAAATTGTATTATGTAGCTTCTCATCGTAATATTCCTGTAAAATCAAGGGGGTTGGTACTTACGAGTAATCACAAACTTAACTTATTTTACTTTTAGCCTTTTCAGCTGGGGGCCCTAAGGTCTTTGTTACAGTTCTTATGAATGGACCTTGATCTATATAACCTGAGATTAGGTGAGCCCTTAAAGAGGTACAGTTAAAAGTATTACCTGCAGAGGATTAGAGTAGACAAGTAGTCATATTTTATACCAACCTATGACCTTCATCTAACACAAAATGTCACATTCCCTTAGGAAAAGTATACATACAAGGAAAATAGCACTCCTCTCAACCAGCTTCCTCTGGTTGAAACCACGTGGCTTAGCATATTTGATTTCATTCAGTAAGTGCCATACATAGTAAAGACGTATTATGAAACTTTGCTATGCTCCATTCCACTGAATAGGAAAGCTAGACAAATATTCAGGACTGTATTCTCCCATTAATGCATATGTAACTTCTGTCACTGTTAATGAAGCCTAATTATACTCATTAGTCCTATTCAGCACTTCTTATTCAACGTAATGATTGTAATAGTACTTGTGCTTTAGTGTGCAGCACCAACTGAAGCCCACAGAAAAGAAAACAATTGCCCTATCTCCATATTATTAGATTTTTGTTCATCTTCCAAGCACCACTTTTTATTTAGAGTTTGGAAAATGTCAAATGCAATCTGATCTAAAGAAATCAGAAAACAGGATTAAATTTAATAATATTTATTTAAATTTATTAATTCTCCCCCTCCCCCCCCTTTGTTGCCTACTGTATCATGGTAAACAGAGTCAGTAAAATACCACATTATTTTCCCGTGGATTAACTGTATCATTTTAGAGCATCAATCTGCTGGAAACAGACACAGAAGAGAAGCAACATAACCACCTTGTTTCAAACAACATTAATTTGTTGTGAATATGCACAGAAAACAAAGAAATCCTTTCATGGATAGCAAGTTAAATAGGGCACAGGAGTAAATAACATATAATGCAAAACACTGGTAAAATATGGAGGAAGAGGAGAAAATAACATGATGAGAAATTACTAAGCTTTAACTAGGCTACAGGAGCCCCAGCTGCATTACAGAAAGAAAAGCTACCACTACTATGAAATCACTTTGAAAATGAAATTATTTTTTAAAATAAGGCTGTTGAGGACTTAACTATTTAAATACAGACTGTTAAGTCTATTTTTTTACTTGTAGGCCATTCTACTTTATATTAATGAGAACACAGCATTGAAAATACTTGCAAATTTATCAACCCTAACTAGGGCCTGAGCATTTCACTGGCTTCCTAGCATCACCAGTTGTTGCTGAACCAGGATCCAAAAATCCGAGCTTCGATTTGTTTAACTATCATCGACATTTACTCCAGAAAGGTGAATTAGTACGGAATTATCTGCCACTGCGGACAACATGAAGCAACAGCTTGGAGAAACACAAGCTGCCAAAACTATTTATGACCTTGTAAACACTTTTATTCTGTAAATAGGGGGTTACACATAACTTTTTTTGTTTTATTAGAAGTTGATAACTCAGATTATGATGAAGCCAAGTCCATCAATTATTTTTCTTTTCTGTTTCTTCTATTTCGTCCTACTCTAACTTGCTGATAATCACATACCAGCTCATACTTCTGGCATTAGCTCTTAGAGATCAGCAGGAGGTTGTCAACAAGACACAGCAACAGAGATGAGTGTTAGAAGAATAATTTACCTAAAATAATAAATTTAGTTGCTTAGGAAATAATGTGGTCACTTAAGCAAAGAGAGACAAAGTGAAGAAATAGAAAATTACTATAAACTCCTTTCCCTTCTCCCTTTGTTCTAAGTGGAGATCAAGAATAGCACTGCAAGAACTGAGGAATGGCAGGATGATGAGCAGAGCTGAGATCCCCCAGAACTATTTTCCTATATACATTTTTATTATAACATGCACTACAGAGAAAGATGCTATATCACAATAAAACTAAAATAAACAGATAAATTAGGGGCAACTAGCAAATTCACCTTCTTAAATAATCACAGTTGCAATTTGTATATTGTGAGATCATAGAAAATATATGAGATGTCAACATTTTCATAAAGTTGAAAAGAAAAATGTGTAATCATTCAGTAGCCTTTTCTGACTCAAGTTCTGTCCAACTTCAAACACCCCTATACACTTATAATACATTCTGGGCTTGTTAAAGATTTTACCAGTGTCCTGTGGTCACGGAAAATGACCTAACTAAAGGGGAATACATGCGAAATCCAGAGCTGACATAAGCAGAAGAACCTCCATTAACACCAGTTACACTGTGCCTACTTTCTTCTTTAGAGATCAGCTATAATGAAAAGCTTTTACAACATTTTGATAGATTACCAGCATAGTCTAATATTTGAATAGCAAGAAGTGCTACAACTAACCATTTATGTTATCCTCAGAACTCCAAGAAGACTACAGTAAAGGTATTCTGAGAAAGAATGTACTCCATATATCACACATATACATCAACACCATCACCCTATTTGTTTCTTGCTTTCTCAGGTGGTCTTCCTGCCAAAAGTTTTACAAATTGCTAGAATTTAGAATATTACTAGGGTAAAATCTTTTCTTTGTATTAACATTACATTTTCGGTTTAATATATATATATTAATAGTATATGTATGATGTAAAGTTATTATTTTACTTAGTCCTGCAACAGGTTCAAGCTAAAATATCACATACAGACTTGCAAAAGTTTTGAAAAACAGCTTACTGTGAGAGCTTTCTCAATCAGTTGCTATGAACAGCAGACAATTCTCAGTGCTGCTTCAGGAACAGAATTTAAAGCAACATGTCAACACTGCATGGACAGCCGAGTTTTATACATATCTTCTCCTTCATCTCAGCTTTTTTTGCCCCCCCCCTCTTTTTTTTTTTTGTCTGGAGGCTCAGGGAATCTTAGTCTACAGCAAAACAGACAACTCATACCATTAATCTCAGAACAATGGTTGGTTTGGAGCATATTTTTTAAGTAAAAAGCACCAATTATTATAATTGGCTTGAGGGAAAAAAATACATGTAAAGTAATACCTAATTTTATTAAAATCACAAAATCTATCTGGGGGAGTTGGATTACTTGGCCATTAAAAAAAAAAAAAACAACAACAAAAAACCACCACCGCCACAACAACAAGAGGAAAAAAGAAAAAAGAAAAGTAACAAACTAAAACCAGGAGCACCACCACTGTTTTCTACTAGAGTGAACTTCACTTTTTTCTCAAAAAATTAGGCCAATTTTTATTGTGGCCTCCAGAAACTCTTCTCACAGGTTGGACTCCTAGGCTGTTACAGACAGTATTATTAGCCTATCAGGTTTAGGGCAGCAAATAATTAAGAGTGTACTGCACTTTCCATAATTCTTTTCATATCAAATGATTCTTTTCAAATCAAATGCACATATTCTACTGTGGTCTTTTCCCACTTTTCCCCCACTGCAGCTGAGCCTGTTCCTGGCTACGTACCTCATGGACCCAGATCCTGATCCTGACCTTGCAGACCTGACTTTTCCCAGCTCCATCTCAGACCTGTTTCACAGCTTGGTTTGGGAATATTAACTCTTGGCTGAACACGGTTATGGTTCCCAAACCTATTCTGTTGTTCTTGTAGGGGTACTGTAGGATGATGCCCTAATTGGCGAAAGCATGGCCCTGCCTGCCTGTCACCCCCAGCTCACTTTCTCTATGGGGCAACAAGACCTGCTGCTCCCTGACACAAGCTATTGAGGTGTAACAGACAAAATGGAAGGCAAAAGTTCTCCACTTCACAGGCGCATACAGGGAAGAAAAAAAAAAACACACTTGAGATATGTCTCTAATAATCAACAGCCCAACTCTGATTCTGATAGCTAAAAACCTAACTGAACATGAGACTTACAACACTCTAGAAAGTCAAGTCATATCTATGTTTCCCAACTTCAGTGATCAGGCAAACTGTGTGCATAAAGGTATTTGTTCCTTCCTATCTGTAAGGCATATCATTGAAAACTTTTTCTTGATCAATAGTTATGATTCTAGTCTGCAAAAAGAATCATGATGCATGGGCCTTCAAATTATTCTGTTTTTTTTAAAAAGGAAGCATTTCTATCAGTGATTCTTACTGGATGTTTCTGTACATTTAAGCATTCATGCCATTTGTGCAGAGTACAGTGAAGACTCTAGTTTGCCTCCTCAGTCCTTTTTGCTCTCTTTTATGTGAGTGAATATAGAAACAACAGTTACTTTGCAGCCATATGCTGAAAATTTTTTTAAGCAAGTCTAGTCATAGTAAGTACCAAGATAAACAAATCTACCTTAAAACTTTTAACAAAAAGTAACTACATTTTACACAGTACAAAATCATTTTTTTTCAGAACACAGCTCTTTGGGCACAGATATCCTTTGTTCCTTTTATATTTTCTCTTACCTTTGAGTTACTGAATATGTATTTCAATTTTTAAAATGTCAGAAGCCAGCCTGTAAGTTTTACACAATCACGTGACATGGTCAGCATTAAAAACTTACTCATTTTACAAATGCTGTGTATGGCAAACAATATTGAGCATTTTAAGATTACCCTTCCCAAATGTACTAGCCTCTCAAGCCTATAATTAAAATCAATTAATTTACAACTAAAAGACCTTGTTTTAAAATCTAATTCACTGTTCTTTTTACTCATCTTCTGGTGAATTACCTAAATATCATGTTTCTAGGCTTGACCCTGAGATTCTTTAATAGACATTAAATTCCCTTTAACGTCTTGAAAAGAAAAAAAGTATATTCGTAGCCACATGATAAAATTGTCATATTTGTAAAACGGTTGTGGGCTTTTCCACAAATATGCATTTAAGTAAAGCCTTCTGAAGTGAAGCATAGAATCACAGAATCATAGAATAGTTAGGCTTGGAAAGGACCTTAAGATCATCTAGTTCCAACCCCCCTGCCATGTGCAGGGACACCTCACACTAAACCATGTCACCCAAGGCGCATTCTGATATTAAAACAATCCATCATTCATATATCCTTAAAGCTCAGGTTTTGAAAGGTGAATACAATTCTTGACTCTGATCAAAGATGACTTAAGGATGACATGTAAAGCTCTAAAATATAGGGAGATCATTAGAGGCCAGTAAAGATGGATGAACTGACACATTCAATTTTTGTAGGCAACAGAGGAGACAAATAGCAGAGGAATTTTAATATTAGTTAATAGCAAAAATTGAATATTCTGTATTTTTGCTGCTAGCAGTCAACAAAACCCTTAACACATTATTTTTGTAATTTATTCAACAGTAAAGTATTGAAAAAATATGTGATGTTTTGCAGTGGGTTGACCTTGGCTGGGTGGCAGGAGATCAATCAAGCCACTCCATAACTCCCCTCCTCAGCAAGAGAGGCAAGGAGTAAATAAGATGGAAAACACACTTGTGGGTCAAGGTAAAGGCAGTTTAATAAAACAAATGCAGAGGCTGCATATGGAAGAAAAGGAAAAATAAAGGTTTATCCTCTATTCCCCACCAGCAGCCGATGTCCAGCCACTTCACAGGAAGCAGGGCTTCAGTACACATAGTGGTTGCTCCAAAAGACAAAATAATGAATGCCACTCTTCCTTGCTCCTCCTTTCTCTTAACTTTTATTGCTGAGAAGTCATACGGTGTGGAATAACCCTTAGGTCAGTTTGGGTCTGCTGTCCTGGCTGTGTCCCTCCTAACGGAAACAGTTCTGAGTGTAGAAAAATAAATTACTACGGAATATGGACAGAAAGATTTTATTTCTCTTTTCAGTAGATCATTCTAATTACTTGGAAGCTATTCAGTTATTTCACAAGTATTCATAGGACTGTTTGAAATCTTGATATCTACACTGAAAAAAAGGATTCTTGTGATGGTATCTATTCACTCATCTAATCTTTTTTAGACAGCTGCAATAAGAAATCACAAGCTCTGCAGATAAATGTCCAATTTTTTTATGGTATGCTTATAAATTGTCTTACATGGAATGTGCAAAGCATAAACTGTTACTGTATTTTACATAATAAAGAATAGTGACAGTCAAAGACTTGCAGTAATGTGCAAATTTTCTCCCCATAACATTCCTGCCTTACAAAGTGCTTGGGCTTCTGGCAAGGTACTTTCCACAGCACTGCCTATTTGTGATGAAATACTACCTTACTTTTTTTCCATTGCTGATGCTTCCTTTCCCCCAGTGAATCTAGGCTCATTACAATCCATTCAGTACTTCTGTTATAACATTCATAAGGTGATTTGTCAACACTGTGACATGACTATACAAAAGAAACAGATGCAAGGTCCCACACACCAGCCTGATTAATGAGAATGAAGTGTAATGAGAATTTCTAGTGGCTAATGTAGCAGCAAGAAAGAATCAAAAATAAAGACTCTTGTGGAACAGACTACTTCATATTAGAACCGTGTGAAGTATGACAGTACTTGTCTAGATCTATGAGCCTGTCTACATCAATAACAGTGAAATATGTCTAAAGCATGTTGAAGTTACACCATTCAAAACCCAAAACAAAATAAACATGTACTTTTAATAGCGCTAAAATAGTACCAAACATTCACAACTGTCCACTCAGAGCTTACACAGATGCTTGAGTTTCACTGTTCATTTTTTTTTTCCTTCCCAGTAGAATGAGGTTGTGATCAGAAAAATCATTAAGCAGCTAAACGGCAATTTTTTACTGTGAGGAAACTTAGGATACATGTTGTCTAATTTTAAAGGGATGATAAAGCACAATGCATGCTCAAAATGTTGGCACATGTCGCGGTTAAAGCGCGGAATGAGACACTCAGGAATAAAAACAAATTCACCGCTTCTGTCTCAGGTTGTTTCCCACTTCTGTCACACCACCAGCAACTACCTTGCATATCCCAATAGATAAAAGCCAGAAGTCAATCTACATTACTGCATCTACTGGAGTGAAAAAAAGTCACTGAAAACTGAAGACTATTTTGGGAAGTTTGCACACTGCATACGTAGTCACAGAAGGCGGAATGCAAAAGTACAGAAAAAATACAGTAAAAAGGTAAGTAGCTCAGTAGTAAAATTTACTAACTGTACTTTGATGCTCAGTAGAGGTCACTGATAATTAAACAGGAATAACTGGACTTTCAACAGATTCTGACCTTCAGATTGCTTCTTCATTACAGGCTATGTTGTTCCTGAGAAGCACAGCATACGGCTAGCTCACTATTTGGAAGGAAAAACGTAATGATCTGCAACATACATTAATTTCACTAAAGCTGTTTGTTTTGGTTTGTTTTTTTTATCACCTGACTTACTGGCTAAGTTCAATGATCAAGTTACTGGCATATTTCAATGTTCCAGAGTAGGAAAAAAAGCATTAAAAGTCATATATAGACCAAAGATACATATTTCTGTCTTTACTATGATGTTATATCCCTTTTGAGTGTGGCCAAAAGGTAAGCATTTGATGCCACTCTCACTTTGAACTAAAGGTTTCAAAACTTTGAACTTAGGAACCTCTTGTGCAAAAGTTAGCAATATATTTATGTTTTTCAAATGCTTTCATTTGAGTTTAACATTTTTAAGGTGTCTTGGGACACATCAGGACATGTAAACCAGGCTCTGACTCTTAAATGACCACTGGAGTGAGAAACTCGCCCTTGCTTTCTCCTTTTCTTCTTGCGCCCTCCCAAATGTCATGGTATTAAACAGAACAGTTTACCTGTCTCCCTGAAGGTTTCTCTTAGGATTATATAAACTAGGCATTGTTTTACCTATCCCCTTTAAAAATTCCATCCAAACATATTAAGTATTTATTAGGACTATAGTCTTACTCATTGTTTTGGAAATTGTGGATAATAAGCACAACCCAGGCTTACATTCTTTCCCAATCTTATTTTTAGTCCCATTATGAGTTATATAAGACATTATGCTGACTATAGTAGTGCCAGCCTATATGCTTCCAAACCTTCTTCTTGTGTTTCAAGGTTCAACCAAATCTGACAAAATAGTTAAGATCTCAAAATTATTAATGTCTTGTATTCTTGATACTCAACATGTAGAGAGAGAGTAGAAATCCTGTAAGTGCTCCTTCTGAGGAAACAGCAGAAAGCTGACCTTTTAGCTGCTTTTACTCACAGAGCAATAGGCAGTAACTAACTAGGCCACTAGCATACATCTAATTCCAGACCACCACAACATATGTCATCTGTGATCATCTTGATAGGCCACACAACTGAATGAAACAAATCTGAGAAAGATTTTGGGACATGGGAGAAAGAGAGATGGGATAGCACCGAGACTATTATATGGAATAGGTAATATACAGAAGAGATAACTTCTGGGATAGTTTCACTGACATGCTAAAAATTGAGCGTAAGTTTTGGGTCAAAAGGGGAGTAGGGAGGTCCAGAGGATAATGCAGTGAGAAGGGTATTACAGATGCACCATAGCAAACACGTTTCACTATACCTATTAGTTGCACAACGAATAATAATGAAATAGCACTTTGAATGAATAACAAGAACCCTTGCAATGCACGCATAAAAACTCTGAGAAGCTCATCATTCGGTCACACACTGAGTTCTCACAGGTGTGCTGGTTAATTGGATGAAAGGAGTTGGGAGTTCTTTCTAGAGCAAAGTCAGTGCTAATGACAAAATTTTTGTGGGGGGAACCAAAGGGGAAGAAAACTAGGTTTGTTATTCCCAAACTGTACATATACAGAGATATATGAAAGGAGTTTCAAACTACATCTCCTTCAGGACTGAGAAAGCAAACGGAAAATTAGGTGGATTCAACATGTTAGTGTCACAGAAAACAAATAGGTGATCTTGAGAGGTACTGGTAACCTGGAAGTTACGCCTGTGCTTTTCATCTAGGATGGAAATCTCCACTCTGAGTAAGCCATCAGTTAACTATTTTAATTTTTTTTTCAGCTTTTATATTATTCAACAGCACAGATGCAGACATTTTTGCTTATCCTACTTAAAAAATTAGGATAGCTAAAGAAATATGTCTTGATACTGTGCCTAACATCACATTTCACAGATTCCTCATGGCAAACAAGAACAGGTTCCCCTATTGGGACTCAGACATCTTTTGAATCATACCTGTTATTATAAATTGGCTTCGAGAACATCTTTATCTGTTATTTTTTTTTTGTACTTTTGGAATTAATAGGCATTGCTGCTTTCAAATTCCAGCCCTCTATCCTAAGTAAACTAAACCAAAACGTTACACCGGAACAGTTACAGTGTTCTATATATATGGAGATACGCTTTCTCTATGCATACATGGATATATTTTCACATTTGAGAAAAATCAACAGAAGAAAACTCAGATTTCAGGAGAAGAGCAAAACATAATGGGAGAGTTTAAAACAGTTCCCTCTCAAGGTAACTCTCATAAATGAAACAGAAGCAGAAAATTCAAAAGCCTATCACTGGCAATAAACTGAATATCCATATATTATATATATGCTCGAGTAAACAGGTGCATATGACCGGTTTTATTAAAAATGCAACACTGTTGGGTTGTTATTTCAGTGATTTAACTGCTCTTCATTACAGAATAACTTCATGTATACACCGCTGATACGGAATTACACAGAACTAATAGTATAATCTACATCCAAAATAGTATTAATAGAGGTCCCTTAATAATAAACATACTATTTATTTTAAGATAGTATTTTAAACGCATTGAAGTATTTTGATTTTATTCTCCGATAGTGGTCTAGAAGCAATTAGCAACCATTTTTACAATCAAACCATGTATATGCGTATGCATCTGCAAAAGGAAAGAGCAAGGTAAAATCCTTGCTGACATACAATCTTTCTCTGTTCATATTTCTTTGCTATACAACCAGAATTTGAACTGCTGAAAGTGATGTGGTTGTCAGAAACATAATTCGGTTTTTCTCAGAGCTCATCTGTCTTATCATGCCTTTTTTTTTTTTTTTGAAACAACCTTAGTGCCATGAAATACTTACTTCCTCTCAAAATTCTTTCACCGATGCAGCAGATGTACCACTCCTCTTACATATCTTACTGATCTACCTTGGAAGTTCTGAGGTACAGTCAGACAATGTTTTTAAAAGATAGCAAAAACTTTTAAAAGCCTGAAAATACGGTATAAAGGACACTCTTCCCTCCCCATAACATTCTCCTTGCACCATGCAACACCTGAATTGGCTAACACACTGTTTACATTTAAAAATTAAAGACCTAAGAGCCCAATGACCTCAATAGAAGTCTTTCCACTGATGTCATTTGGCCATGGATCAGATCCTAAACCAACAGAGGTCAATACTTATTCTCGTTCGTTGTTTTTTTCTCTGCCAACCACTTAAAGTCCACTATGGTGCCATACTACCTGACACAGAAAGCAGACTGACTTCTCAAATAGTCACACTAACAAACCCTGATAGCCAACAGAAAATTCAAGTGTATAGGTATTAATTTTTCAGCACATTCCAGTTAGTGCTATATCTTGGTCTAGTAAGCTAGCACCAGTGAGATAATTTTTGGCTCTTCAGTTGCAATTTAGTGCTTGGGTATTAACAGTTTTGAACTCCATTCATAATTTCAACTCTAGAACGAGACAGTCTGCAATATCCCTTAGCCATTCCAAACATCTCTCAAATCCTAGTCATAAATGTCAAGTTTTATAATGCATAGGTCTATTGATATGGAAATCATAAAATAGAAAAAGGGTGAATTCTTGAATTTTATTTAATTTCCTCTAAAGAATTTCCTTCCTTTATGCTTTTGCTCTTATCTTTATGCGGTAGTTTTGTTTTTGACTATCACACCCCTTTTATCTTGGTGCTCAAGAACAAAGCAACAGCAACAAAGTACTTCAGAGAACTTGGGAACTGCACTCCAACTGACCCTCAGAAAAAAAAGTAACTTAAAAGTATATTTTAACTGGGAACAGAAATTATATAATGTCTTTAACAGTAGTGATAACGTCTAAAAAGTTTTTAAAATCTACTCCACAAAAAAGGAACTTGCTGATACTGGAGTTTTGAACAAACCACAAGCAATTAAAACTGGGTGTGAGGCAGACTGTTGATCTGTTTCTATTTCAAACCCCTGTAAGATCAGCATTGATCCTTCCAAGACTCTTTACATGGTCCAGAAATAAATCCCGCTACATACGTTAGAGTGAAACATGACTGCTTTGTGGAAAAGAAACACTTCTTTGTGGAAAAAAAGTGCTCCAAAGAGCTTCAGGCTTTAAAAACCTAAAATATATGGCCTCCTGCAGATGCTATTCTACTAACTTACCATTTCTTCCTTTAACGCATCTGCTCGGTTCACCATATACCATGAAATGTGTTAGGAAGTTCATTATGTTTGGTTAGCTAAGATAATGCTGAGTGGCAAATATTGCCAGCTAAAAAATAATAAGAATGGGGGAAGGAAGCTCCTGATTCTTTTTGAAGTATACTATAATTCAGGTCTTTTCGGGTAATGTTTCTATCTTTATTTGTCTTAGAGGTGATAAGAATATTGTTATTATTGAGGGTAGTGAGACACTGGAACACATGGTCCAGAGTAGTTGTGGATGCCCCACCCCAGGATGTGCTCAGGCCAGGCTGGATGGGACTTTGAGCACCCTAGTCTAGCTGAAGGGGTCCCTGCACATGGCAGAGGGGTTGGAACCAGATGATCTTTAAGGTCCCTTCCAACCTAAACTGCTCCATGATTCTATGATTATCAGAATACTTTCAAGATTTCAAAGAATTAAGTATGCAATTGGACTCTAATACAACAGCAGCTGTTGTTTTTTCCATGTACTAGAGAAACAGCACTAACCTCCCGACACTTCTTTTGAGTCTGTGTGATTGAATATTTCTGGGGCATCATTGTAAAGCAAATCAGTCAACAAACAATTCAATCACAAAACAATGAAAAGATCACCCCATATGCCTGCACATATGACACTGGCCTGATGCTTATATTGTAAGTACAGTAATGAAAAGTCTTATTTTGGGGAAGCTATTATACTGAATAATGTATATCTTCAGAAAGGACATATATGTTTACTTTATTAAGAATATTGATTACAGACAAATGAGCTCTCTAAACTTAAAAAAATAAGTAAATAATTGTGGATAGATTCCATTTTAACATCTAGCACAAGCCCAAGGGGGACTCTCCTCCAAGTCAATTGTGTCTTGCAGGCTCCATGGAGTAGGACTGATATAGGCTGCTATAATGAGCAATGCAGGAAAATATACAGAATCATAGAATAGTTACAGTTGGAAAGGACCTACAGATCATCTAGTTTCAACCCCCCTGCCATGGGCAGGGACACCTCACACTAAACCATATCACCCAAGACTCCCTACAACCTTGGCCTTGAACGCTGCCAAGAATGGAGCATCCATGGCTTCCCTGGGCAACCCATTCCAGTCCCTCACCGCCCTCAAAGTAAAGAATTTCTTCCTCATATCCAATCCAAACTTCCCCTGTTTAAGTTTGAACCCGTTACCCCTTGTCCTCTCTCTACAGTCCCTAATGAAGAGTCAATCCCCAGCATCCTTACAGGCCCCCTTCAGATACTGGAAGGCCACTATGAGGTCTCCACGAAGCCTTCTCTTCTCCAGGATGACCAGCCCCAACTGTCTCAGCCTATCTTCATACGGAAGGTGTTCCAGTTCCCTGATCATCCTCATGGCCCTCCTCTGGACTTGTTCCAACAGTTCCATGTCCTCTTTATGTTGAGGACACCAGAACTGCACACAGTACTCCAAGTGGGGTCTCATAAGAGCAGAGTAGAGGGGCAGGATCACCTCCCTCGACCTGCTTGTCACGCTCATTTTGATGCAGCCCAGGATATAGGTTGGCTTTCTGGGCTTCAAGCACACACTGCTGGCTCATGTTAACTTTTTCATCAACCAACACTCGCAGGTCTTTCTCCGCAGGGCATGTATTTAATGACAATCTAATTTCCTAAAATAAAAGTGCCAAGAACTACATAAAAGAGAGATTTTCAAAGTCCAAGGAGAATGGCATTTATAATTACATTATGCCCACCATGTATTGAGCCACACAGCAAAAAAAATTCACAGGAAAACCAAAGAACGAGGCTGAGTGCCAAAGTACTAAGTTCTACAGAAAGTGCTTAATGATTCTCTTCATTAAAACAGCATTAGCAGAATCTGAAGAGAAAGGGAGGGAGAGCTGCAAATGCTAATCACATATATATCTCTTTAAGAAAGTATTTCAGTATTTCAGCAAGTTAGAATAAAGACTCCCTAATTAGTATTTTCAGGTTTAAATGTTTTAAAATTCCTTAGATTTTTTTTTCTAATACTTATAAGAAGGCTGGCCTTGCCAAAGGTGGTAACACCACTGCTCCCAGCTCAAGGATTTTTAAAGCTCAAGGCAAGCTGAAATATGTCTGTCTAGCACAGCCTAAAAATCATTCACACAATAAAAAGTCCAATAAACATTCCATTGCCACTAGCAACCACCTGCTCTGCCCATATGTGGCCACTGAAAATCTAGCATAAATCTTACTTTCTTCACTAGTCATTATTCATACATGAAAGCAATCTAAATTGGAATTAAATTGTAAATATCCATTGTATATGGAGAAAAAGCAAATTAGTTTAAATCTCATTGACTAAACTCATATTCCTGCCTTCACTTGAGGCAGTGCTTTACCCTTTGGAGCATATTATAGAAATATTAGGATTACATTGGACATATCTTTATTCTATAATCTGGATTCAAAAATCCAAGAAACCTATTGCCAGTTTCCAGAAGAATGGAATGAAGGAGGGAAGGAGAATGGAGGAATTACATAGAGAAATGTTTCTTCACTTTCATTATATTATAACAACACGATGAATTTACTTTATAGTGCTGGCTCAAGCATCTCATGATTCCAGGCACCACAAGCTCTGACATGCAAATAATGACTTAGTGGGGATTTTAAGAGTTGTCCATGGATAATTCAAATTACTTGCATTCAGTGGATGCCTAATCCTTTAAACATCACCTTAAAATTCTAATCTGATATTAGTCCACATATCCAATTACAAAGTTTATTTACACCAAGTTTTTGCTACTTCATAGTAGGCAGTAGAATTAATTTTGTGGATCGTTACATTCATCTCCTTACCACTGTGGCATATCATCAAATATTTTAGGTTTCCCATTATATTAAGATGGTCTTTCCAGCATCAACAACTTGGATTTAGTTTTGTTTTTTTTTTTTTTTTAAAAAGCCACAGAGATATTCACTCCTCAAGTGTAACAAAATCCAAGAAACAAAATGAAGACAGAGAGGGAGTAACAGAATCAATGCAAAAAGTTAATTGATCCAGTGTTCAAAGTCACTGATCATTCTAAATATCCAGTTACAAAGCTGAGGCATATAGAACAAATTTAAATGAATAACTTTATTAACCAGGTATTATAAAATTAAAAATTGGGAAACTTCCCACCCAGTATTCACTCAGTTCTTAAGAATGAAGGAAACCAATGATGACAAATTAAGCTTTTCTGGTAAAACATATTGCCCATCTGCATATAATCTTTGATTAAGTATTAATGCTCTACCTTTTCACTAGCATCCTCACAAATCATGAAAATTACCCAGAGCTGGCTGGGAGCACTTACTGAGCAGCATGCACTGCCAATGTCTTTATTACATTTGTATTGTGATATGAGGCCTTCATTCTTCTCAGTTGTCAATCTCATGCTCTACTCTAGAAGAACATTCACTTAACAACAAAGAAAAATGATGCAAAAATAGTATGATGTCTGCATCTAGCTTCCTCACATCAAATACGTACTTAATTATATACATCACTAAAGATCTTTGTCAATGCAACACTGTTAGTCAAAGTAAATATCTGTGAAGATTTCCTTTGTCACACATTGAAATAAAAACTCCATACTGTCCATGTGCAGAACAGAACAAGAAGCCCAGACTTATTAATGTGTTTTGAATGCCAAGTGCCTCTTTTCACATCATACAAAGAACATCAGACCTATACAATGAAATGCACAATGTCAGCTGCTGTGTCTGGATGCTGTAAAAGGATGCAAAACATCCTGATGCTGTATTTAAATTGACAGGGCTTACTATATTGGGAGGTTTTGCTATCTCAGTGGGAGCCTAGGGAAATTGCTGTCAAACCAAGAAATGAAGATTGCCCTGTGAAGGAAGCCCTGTCAACTTCTTTTGCATCATTCGCAGTAGCTTTTTCTCCAATATGCTGTTCATACATGGAGACTCCATGTGCTTACTTCAGTTCCAGATCCACATCTTCGTCAGTCATTTCAAACAAGTTCCCCTTACCATTCCTTTCCACCAAATCAAAGTGAAGCCACATATAATAGAATCACGTAAGTGCTATTGTTTCTGGTTAGAATTCGCACCATCACACCAATTGCTATTTACTAAAACCAAACACAAGGAGTAGTCTCTGCCCTCCTCAACATCAGTGAAACTGCTGATCAATCCACCTTAAACGTAGCTGCACATTTGTTCTCAGCATATAATTCTGCTTATCAAAAGCTTGCTGATCTCATGCAAATCAGATTAATATACATCATACAAGCAAAACTATATATTCAGTACCACAAACAAATCCGTTCTGAACAAGAAAAAATAACTGCTGCTTGTGGCATATCTCTAGACTTCACAAAATCTACTTGCCATCTTAGTTCGGCTCAAGTACATTGGGAAGGAAGGGAAATCAACATGGAAATCAAGATTTCTCTGAGGCTGGTACTCAGATGTCTGATCTTTCAAGCGTTCATTAACCTGGCTTACCTGAATCCAGCAGAAATAGAAGGAAAGGTAGACTGCCCTCCAGATTCACAAGAACCAAATGCAAAAAATGGCACAAATAAAGACTTATACCTTCAAGTGAATCCTTAGCCTCAGAACATAATGTTATTTACGTATGATAAAGAATGCCATAAATTCTTTTTTAGTATTTGCTATCCTAGCAAGTGTTTAGAGATTTTTGGATAAACAGATATTTTATAGTCATACACATTTTTGGGGTTATTTTATTGTATGCATTGCAATCCCAGTCCTTATTAGCTTTTACAGACCAGGAAACAAATGAAATCATATTAAGGGTATTTTTCTAAATAAGAATTTCAGAACTAGATCCATTAGGATGGACAATTAACTATTCAGTATAAATATTCCCTGCCATTGGTCTCTAACAGTCAGAACTCTATTTCTGGGTTTATTATTCTTAGGTATTAGTTGTACTGCAGTATAAACACAGAAATTGACGGGTATTTTCTCTTGTAAACATAACACAATCTGAATACTCATAAGGAGATTTAGAAATCATTCTAACATTTAAATTATGTATTTCTGCATGGAGAAAACAGGCTTGTTGATGGGCTACTGTTTGTGCTCTGCTTTACTAACATCTAACAAAGAAAAATTCTAAGTTATATCACAACGGTAATCAGAACAAGAGGGTCAATGTTGTGTGGGAGTTCTGGATCCTTGGAAAATTAAGCATCTGAGACCAACAAGTAAAGGAAAACTGATTTTATCAGATGCTTTCAGTCTTTGACATGATCTATATACCACAAAATAGACTATAAGTAACTGCACTTAATTCACATTTTTGAGAGTTTCCAGTTAGGTACTGAAAACTCCTCTCAAGCAGTAAAAGTTAAAGTCTTGGGGGAAAGTTTCTGACAAGGAACAGTCCTGTCAGCTTGTCTTCAGCACGCTTAATGCTTATAAACCACTTTCAATGTACCTGACTACTCTTACTTACCAAAAAGCTAGGAGCTCATTTCCCTTTTAAAAATCATATAAAATGCCATAATTTTCCATTTCTCACTCACTTTTAAGTAAAAATAATTAGGCATTTAAGCAAGCTCTATTAAAAATGGTGTATTTGAAAAACACCTAATATAAGCAATATAAAATGCATAGCTAGCCAGCTTTCAACATATAGAGGAAAATCATGACATCTCTGTGTAACTGACTTCTAACAAAACAGATTTGTCTGGCAGATGGATAGGTGACATCGTAATGTCGTCTCCCCTTTCAGTGTTGTGATAAGATGTAAAAAATTTAGATTTATTGTAATGAATCTTGATGCCAAACATTCAAGCTGAAAAACAAAGACAGACATACTCGTTCTGTGGACGAGTTCCTATGGACTTATTCATTTGGAAATTCTAGAAATCCCTATTACAGATAGTTTAGTTATAGTTTAATTTCTTAAGCAACATTAGTCCAAAGATTAGACTTCACATTAATCAATACTTGCAGACAGAGCTTGTTTATGCACCCAAGTATATTTCCAGGTACAATCATATACCTGGTGATTAAGAATAAGTATAGGGTGACACTACCTCCCAGTAGAATAGAAGCTTCATTAAAGAAAAGCAAAAAAAGGTTTGGGGAAAGAAAACTGACCATAAAAGTATCTAAAGTCCTAAATAATCCTAAACACTGGAAAAATCTGAAAAATACTGAAAGCATATTGCAGAAAAGAAAGAGGCTATATTTATTTGGAAAGGCTGTGAGAATATTCTTCTCAGGCCAAAACCACATACTAGAGACAAAGAATATGACTTGGTTTTGACAGTGAGGTTTTGTAAATGCAAATGGCCAGAACAGGCTATTTGGAAAAATCCTTAGTGCTTTTAATATGGGAATATATTAAACATGGAATTACCAGGACACCACAGAATCAATTTGGAAGGAACTCGTAAGGATCATCTAGCCCAACTCCCTGCTCCTCGCAGGACTACATGATATAATTTAAGAGCTGTTGTCCAGATGCTTCTTGTGCTCTGACAAGCTTGGCACTGTGACCACTTCCCTGGCGACCCTGTTTCTGTGATCAACCACCTTCTCAGTGAAAAACCATTTCCTAAAATCTAATCTGAACTTTCTCTGACACAGCTTCATTCCATTTCCCTGTGCCCTGTTGCTGGTCATGAGAGAGAGAGAACAGCACCTCCCCTTCTGTTGCCCCCTTCAAGGAAGTTGAATGAACTGCCATGAGCTCACCCTTCAGCCTTCTTTTCTCCAAGCTAAATAAAACAGGTAACCTCAACTACTCCTTCCAAGTCCTGCCCTCAAGAGCATTCACCCTTTTGGTCGCCTTCCTCTGAACACACTCTAATAGTTGATGTCCCTGTATTAAGGCACTCAGAATTGCACACCTTACTCAAGGTGCGGACATGACAGTGGAGTATAGACCAGGACAATCACCTCCCCTGACCAGGTAGCAATGCTGTGCCTGATGCATCGCAGGACATGGCTGCAAGTGCACACTGTTGATTCATATTCAATTTTACATCCACCCAAGCCCTCAGATATCTTTAGTGGGGGCTGCTCTCCAGCCTCTCATTGCCCAGTTTGTATGTATAATCAGCATTATCCCAGTCCCAGGTGGAGAATCCAGCACTTGCTTGTGTGAGATTTCATATGGTTGGTGATCATCCAGGTCTCTAGTCTACCCATGTATCTCTCTCTAAGGCTTCTCCACCCTAGAGAGAGTTCACAGCTCCTCCCAGTTTTGTATTATTGGCAAACCTACATAATATACATTCAGTTCCTGTGTCCAGACTAATGTACAGAAACATTAAAGAGCACTGGCCCTAAAACTGAGCTCAGGGGAACCAGGCCACTGGTGACTGCCTGCCAGCCTGATGTAACCACATTTAGCTATAAATGCTTTGAGCATGACCCATCAGCTAATTCTTCACCCAATGTATTATGGACTTGTCTAGCTGTATGGTGGACATTTTGTTCTGAAGAATACTGTAAGGGACATTACCAAAAGATTTACTAAAATCCAAAATACCTACTTTGAAAATCGATGTCAACTTTAATAAATAAAATCACCTCCACAGCACACTTCTTCCACATTTCAAGCTACGATAATATTCTCCAAACAGAATAACAAGACAGAGCCTATCAAGGAACTCTTAGAGTTTTTTCTAGGTATATGGAAAGCAAATCATGAGCCACAAGTTGTGACAGTTTTGGCTTCCCCACCCAAATAAATATCACCTCTGAGTAGGGAACAAGCTTGAGACCACTGCTCTAATCACAGGGCAAGTTAAACACATTAGCAAAATCCATCTGCAAGGATATCCAAGAAGATACTGTCAAAATAATTTGATGCATTAAACATTTAAAGTACTTCTCATATAGTATTCAATAAATAGAAAGGTGAAATGTGTTTCCTTTTTATGCTGTCCTTTTGTTTCTCAGCAGATTAACTCTACTTTTCAATGCAAGAAAACCAAGAGTAAAATAGACAACTCATTTGCGTGTGAATCATTACAGATCAAAACCCAGCAAAGAAGAATGAAATTAACTGCATAAAAGACACTGTTACATTTCAGAGGCATGACTGTGTAACACTGAAAAACAAGTGATGATAAATAGATTTTAATTTCTAAAAGCTACACAAGCTATCATGAAAAAGTTTTGAAACAGAGATGGAAAAGGGAAACCCTGAGAAATTTAACAATTCTGAAATATATCTCTGACTTAAAATTAAGACTTTAAGCAAATAATAAAAATCTTTAAGGAGTGCTCTTCAAACATACGTAGATGCCACTACTGAAAACCTAAAATGAAAGAGAAGCCTAAATTTAAAGTTTTTATTTAATTGTGTTACTTATCAAATCCAGTACACTTCTAAGCTGCTTTACTTATATAAACAGATGGTATTTTTTAACGATTGCAGAACATAAGAACAACAGCAGAGGAACTACCCATATCTTACAGGGTCTAAACAATGAGAGAAAATAACAGTAAAAAATTGTGGAAAAGTAAATTTTAGCTAACTAGCTATCTGAAATCATTTCCTAATACCAAGTTCTAGTAAGGCCGCAGAAATCTGGGAAATTCACAATCTCTTACAGAGAAGTACTAAAAGACGTAGGGTGATGAGCTGCTCTTAGTGCTTACAAGACTGCATCCCTTCCAGCTGTAGACATAAAATTCGTAAGAATAATCAGGGAACTGAATTTATGAATTTCTGAAACACTTTGTGGAAAATGGTCCTGGTTGCCTAAAAATTCCTAAAGGGAGAAGTGACAAAAAAAAAATAAATCACTTTTTCAATATCAAGATGGCATTGATAGCCCGTTAGGACATGTTCTGGATTCTTTCTACACACAGAATTTGAAAACCATTCCCTACTAAAATTCATATTTGTTCATATGGATAACCAGCAAATTAACTGCAAAAGTCATTTAATACATCAATAACATACATCATATTGACATGTAGTTGACAGAAGGAAAATGTTGTCAAGTAGAGTCTCTCCCCAGCTTGGGTGTCTTGAGATTGCAGACTATCCACATTCCTACTTTTAGGGAACACAGTTTCTTTCTCAAAATTATTACATTATACCCACAAAATATAAGATACACCAGAAGACAGTAAAATAATATAGAGTGCACAGCTAATTAAATAATTCTATAAAAAGTGAATGTATTTTATAAGCTGCCCAATCCAGCAGATTTATTGTATGCAGCCACTCCATCATGATTAGTAAGTGGGTTTTAAAAACCTTTAAGAATTCAATGCAAAACTACCTTTTTAAAAATATTATTCTTCTCTTTTCCCCCTGTGTTTTCTAGACAGGAAGATTTGTTCATACTATAGGAAATTTTTAAATTGTTTCTGGAATTGCTCATTGGATTTGTCACTAAAGCACAAATAGCCTTTCCCCATTTGAAAGAAAAAATCCTTCATTCCTGCTAAACTTTGAAGGTAGGTCCTCTCAGTCTGGAAAATACTGTATAAAATATTTTGGTTTATTAGCAAATTATTCAAAAACTGCATGCTAACTGGAACACTAAATCACAATAATATGCACAAAAAATTAACCCAACAGTGAACCTGTTTGTGTTTGTGATGGAGGGCACACACATGCAAATCTAAACTCCACCAGCTCCCCACAGTGTGGGTAGCATTATTATATTGAAGTCTCTACCGAAGAGCTTTTTTGTTTTGAATTGAACAAAACCCTGACTGCTTGTTGTCATGAAAAAGCTATTCTCATTTTCATGTAAATCAAGGTGTTGACAGGGAAGTCCTCGGTGTGACTAACTGTATTCTCTCCCCATCTTTGACAGACACTTAGTATTGCCTTGTGGACTTAGTAGCTGTAAATCACTGACAATCTGAACATTAAGGGGAAGCTGCTCTGTACATGCAAATGTTGTAGTACTCATGAAACTGAGGCACCAAGATATTTTTTCATTATAAAATGATTATTAATGATCATAGATACATTTAAACAGTACAAATCACATCTTTGCAATAGCTTCCTAATTAACTTCCTGTTAATATCTATTTTTGGAAGAATTTCCCCCCCTCCCCCCAACAGAGTTAAAACTACATTCTACAAACATGGCTGTCATCTTTTGAGAGTGCCATTCAAGCCTGCTAGGTTAATTATTGTTTAGAAGTCACTCAGTCATGTAAAATTCCAAACCAACTGAAGAATCAGATAAGCAATAGGACCACCATTATATGACACTTCAGGTTAGACTGAAACAAAAACATAAGTGCAGGAAGTGACCTAATACCTTTCAGTTTAGTGAATTCACTTAACTGCTTTACCAGGGCAATCTTATATTGTCTTGATTTTATGGTAGTGCTGCTTGCAAAATCAACTTGAAATTAACTAGCACATGCCACCAAAAACACATATGAAAATGTAAGTGAAGTCCATGGTTTAAAAAGAAAGGTAAATGATGAGTTTATAATACAAAACATAATTGAACTAGATACCTTCCTTTCCCAAAACAAAATTTGATACTGCAATTTAGCATATTCAAAGATATTTAGATTTAACTTTATTAAAAACCTAGAATAGTAAGATATCAGAATGCAGATTAGATAAAAATTAGTTGGATATTTTAGACAGCAAATGTCATTGTAATTTACAGACAATTTCAAAAGGGTGTTTGTTTTCACCAGTAAAACTGAGTGAGACCAAGGACAGAATTGAGTGAAAACGTATAAAGTCATTCCAGCCAAGTTTATCATACAAGCAAGTACTCTTAAGTGCCTGGAAGTTTGGCACCCAAGATTTACACATGGGTGGATGTTCTTGTATTTGATCATTTGTCTGGTACTTTAGATGTGCAGATGAAACAGAAAGAACCTACTCTGTCCACTCCTACTACATGATCAGATCAATGCTTTGCCTTGGGCTTTGAGCATGAGCAGAAACAAAAAGTGAGTCACATAAAAAGGTGTGGGCTTGGAACACAGCAGGCTGCCAGCCCGCAGAGAGCTCTACCTCCACCAGCTGCATTAGCTTCTTGAAGCTGCAGCACATTTGTCCAGATTGCCATCACTGAAAATGCTTTTTTCTCATGAACCAAGCTACTAGAGTGAATGTTCAGTTGTTATTCAGTCTAAAAATAGCACATCCATCTGTTGAAACAAGTGTACAATTAAAAGATGTATTGTTACATAAGCTATATATTCCATAATGATCCCTTGTCAATTTTGGAAGGTGTTAAGCCAGATTCTCTTCTGGGGCTTCCCTTCAACATAATTTAGATCAACTCACTATTCAGCCCACTATTTGGCTATTAACAAGCATGAGATACTGAGGGGATGCATCCAAACTATCACAGAGGAAGAATTCAGCCGCAAAAGGGCCCAGTTATTATTATTTCCTTAACCATTCAATTGTACAATTCTTCGTACAACTCCAACATACACTGCAACTCAGCTTCTGTATTTGCATCTTCAAAAAGGATCTGTGGTTGAGGGCAAGGCTAAAACGCTCAGTCCAGCTGCAAAACTCCCCTCTGTATCAGGCTTCAACACTACTGTTTCTAGCTTCCTAGTTATTGCTCTGTATGAACAAGGTGCTCTTCCTCCAACTTTTTTTTTCCTGTCAGAAATATGGTAGTCAGTCTGTCAGAACTGAGATTACACAGTTTCAAAAAGTCCTTGTAAGAGCCTTTAAACTCACTTGATGGTTTCTACTTAAATATCAAGGTCATTATATGACTTTTTCATAATTAACAGGAGGCCAACACCCTGGAATCATTGTGCTTTCTAGCACCAGTTGCACACACACATTCATAGATGGCTGCTTGCCCTCTTTCCAGTCCTTAATAGTGTGCTGAGGTAAATGTGCAACTCAATCATGCTCTGCAGGCAATACAAAACAACCAAAAACTGCTAAGAGAAGCCATCTCAGAGATGAGGAACAAAGCAATTCACAATGGGTGGATGCCTATACTTTCTTCGAATTCTAGGCACATATAATGATGTTGATTTCATATACAATCTTGTTCTGCTGCAGCACAGCTAAAAAGTTCACCAGAAGGAAAAAAAAAAATTACGAAGGTAACAGAAACTGTAATACAGGATCCAAAAAAAATTCAAGGTATAAACTTGTCAATTACAAAATTCTGAAAAAAGGCAGATTTTCATTATCCAGAAAGTACAAATTACAAAAAAAAAAAAAAAAAGGAGTTAGTAATATGTATTTTCTGTAAAATTATAGATTTTTAACTACAAAATATTCATTACATCAATGACATTAGTTAATGGGTGATTTCACCTGCAATTTTCAATACAGTGTACTTCAAGGAAGTAGCTGGTTCAGGAAAAGGATCTTGTAGAAGCTTCTAGTGCCCATACTAAGACTTCAGTGTATGACTAGGCAACCAAGATTTTGTTCTGAGGACATGAAGCTGTTATCTTGGGCTTTCACTGGATTACAGGGTTGAAGATTAATAGCCGGTAGGATAGCAATATTAACTCTACAAGAGTACATCCAATGCAACACTTACATCCTTACATTGTTTCAACCTTTTTAAGCCATCTCAGACCTTTGACTTACTTCTCTTTGAAACACAAAAGAATGTATAAACTGAAGTACCTTTAATGTAGACTAAAATGAATCATAATAAAATATAGTGTAATGCTTATATCTTTGCCAACAACAGACTGTAACAATGAATTCATTAATTTTCCCTGTTATCACTGATCACTTGAACAACCTGCATTCAAATCACTTCTTTGCAGATTTCATAGTTCATGCTTATGTTGGCCACAGGATAAAAGTTACTATGCTTGAAATAAAACTGGTTTTAGAGAATAAGAATTATGCAATTATTAATAGTATTTTAGTTGCTTACGTTCTAGGAATAGCTACACATTTTGATGAAGAACTACTAAAGTAACATAGAAGACTACATGGACTGAAATCTTCTAAACAGTGGAATAGTTCACATGATATTTCTTCAAGAGTATGTATTTGCCTAAGGGTTTTCAATAATGACAACCACTGAAATACCTAATGAAGCAAAATTCTAAAAATCAGAGGTCTACCATTCTTCCTGACTGCATTACCATTTGAGGCCTATAAAGAACAGTACACTTTACAAAGTAAAGCAAGCTTAGTCTTGAATCTAAATCTCCCAAGGGCAAAAGTAGAAATCCAACAAGAATGTTCCTTCCCCCCAGGTAAGAAAAGTGTTTCTATGACCTGTGACAGAATTAACATTCATTTATATTGTTCATAAAACTATACAATATTGATCAGCTTTCACAGTCAAATCCTGTGCCTTACATAAATGTGATGCATAACACTTTTCCCTAGAGAAGCTGATGTTCTCAATAAACAAAGAATGCCAGGAAGTCTGTAGCGTTTTATAAATATAAAACATTACTATAAAATATATGTAAATTTATTTTGAGACTTTTAGGTACAGTCACCAGATTAGGGTGGTTTTATTAACACAATTATGTTATGCAAAAAATATAAAAATCTATAGGCCAACTTAAGAATTTTCCCTTTAATATTTAACTGAGAAAAGATTAGCAGTTTATTGGTACTAATTCTTTGACTGACATAATGGCTGAGGTAGGAATTTCATGTTACCACCACTTAACTATCATATCAAAGGATATCAATTAATATGTCAGTATAGCATAACTGGGCTGGAAGGGGTTTTCCCCCCAAATAAACTGATACAATAGTAGATGCTATGGATTAAAACTCAATAGATTTTGTTTAACTCAACTCCTTCATTCTGAAATGAGAAGATGCAACTATTTTTGTTCTTCTGCTGTCGCACAGAAGGTATTATGCCAAATTCTCTTTGGAATTGAGGTATTAATACAAACATTTCCTAGAACTGGAATCAATGGCTAGCTCTTACCCACCACAAGAAAATATCTCTTTCTAAACATAAATACAGTCCTCTCATTAATATCACTTTTTACCCTTACCTACGCTTTCCAGTAGAACCATGCGTGAAAAAGTGTTAAAACAGTTACTGTATCTAATTCAAAAATGTTTAGTCGAGTATCTATGCTCTAAATCCAAAAGTATCAGTTTAATCCATGCAAGCCTCTTTCATCACACATTCCTGTATAGATCTCCATAACTTGTAGTTGAGTTAGACGAGTGATACGCACTACAGGAAAAACCTTATATAGGATCTAGATACATCTACAATGGATGCCTTAAATGGACTTCAGTTAAACTAATCCAAATAGCTACAATATTTGTGCCCTTTTGCTTCAAAAACTCTGGAGTCTCATCTGTTATTAAGACTCCTCAGTCTCTGCAGCATTTCTACACTGTATGAGCAATTAAGCAAAATGCATTCAGGTGATTATATAAAAATACTTACTTTATGAAGGCATCACTCGCCTTGTGTCTCAGATAGACAAAAGGAGTTAAGAAAAAGGTGCTGATTTTTGTGTGGTATGGATATTAACTGTATTAGAGGCATGATGCTGTTTTTATAAACCTAAAACGGAAATATCCATCATTTTTTCTAACACTCTATCACAGTGATGTTAGGGAGGTGGGGTTGGGGTGCATGTGTGTGTCTAGTTAAGTATATCTTTGAATGAATAAGTATATTTAGTTTTTAGGTTTCTTCTACAGTTAAGATTATCACTTTACAGAAAGCATTTGAAACACCTGGAAGGACAAAATAAAAATAGAGCACAAACCAAAGCAAAATAGCATGAAAACTAGAGAGAAATATTTCAGGAGAGATATTAAATTGCACTCTAGACTTGGATTACCAGGGAAATACTAAGGCCTCTGGGAAAGCTTCACGTAATCAAAAAGAGGAGTTTGTCATGGAAAAAAAAAAATAAAAACAAATTGTTAGGTAAGGGAGGGAGCACCCCAGGTATCATCTATAGCCTCCTCTGACACATCTTCCTTTCAGTCCTACAGCTTTGCCTTTGCACCAGCAATCCCATATTAAATTTAAGTATCCTACTTACTTTATATAGCCCCTGTTACCATAGTATCTAAGCACCAGTTATGTGAAACAGCAGGTTCCACAAGGTAAGGAAATGCCATAACACACATTTGGATGGAAGGAAAAGACACAGAGTGGTGAAGTGCCTTGCCCAAGGTCACTTACAAAACTCACTGAAAAGGAAGAAAAATAAATGTGTCTCACAAATTTCACACTATTGCATTAAGTGTGCATAGCATTATTATACTAAGTACCAATTTAAGGTGGAAGGTCTACATACAGACACTGCTCAGAAGGAATTTAAGGACATTTCTTTGTATACAGGCTATCAAGATGCTATCAGTCAAGAAAAGTGTAGAGTCTCAAAGGTTGATCAGAGATTATATAGCAAAATATTTATATCATGTCTTCTTTGACAATTCTCCAAATGGAACATATTCCCCAAATAGAACACTGAGATGATGGCTGAAGTTCAGACATTTAACATGTAAGTGTATGGAAGAAACTAATTAGAAAAAAAATATATCCAAAGCCCCACACTAACACCACATTCAGTATTTCATTAAAAAAAAAAAAAAAAGTGGGGGGAAAGCTATCTGGCAGATTTTTTGAGCAATCATAGAATCATAGAATAGTTAGGGTTAGAAAGGACCTTAAGATCATCTAGTTCCAACCCCCCTGCCATGGGAAGGGACACCTCCCACTAAACCACCCCATCCAAGGCTCTGTCCAACCTGGCCTTGAACACCGCCAGCGATGGAGCATTCACAACTTCCCTGGGCAACACATTCCAGTGCCTCACCACCCTCCTAACAGTAAAGAATTTATTCCTTATATCTAATCTAAACTTCCCCTGTTTAAGTTTGAACCCGTTACCCCTTGTCCTCTCACTACAGTCCCTCACAAAGAGTCCATCCCCAGCATTCCTATAGCCCTGTTTCAGGTACTGGAAGGCTGCTATGAGGTCTCCATGCAGCCTTCTCTTCTCCAGGATGAACAGCCCCAACTTTCTCATCCTATCTTCATAAGGGAGGTGCTCCAGTCCCCTGATCATCCTTGTGGCCCTCCTTTGGACTTGTTCCAACAATTCCATGTCCTTTTTATGTTGAGGACAACAGGACTGTACACAGTACTCCAAGTGAGGTCTCATGAGAGCAGAGTAGACGGGCAGGATCACTTCCTTCGATCCAGTAGTCACACTTCTTTTGATGCGGCCCAGGATACAGCTGACTTTCTGGGCTGCAAGCGCACACTCCCGGCTCATGTTGTTTCTCATCAACCATTAACGTAGCTTGTCTCACAAAGGGAAGACTTCTGCCTCACTGCTTACAAATGAAGGAACAGTGAAAAGAAGAAACATCTCATACCAGGTCAACACAGACCAACATCTTTCAGTGGGTTTGGGAAAAATGTCAGAAATACCTGAATTACTGTTCTGTCCCAATTTGCTGCAAGACACTCTTACTAGCACAGCATTTAAACTTTCTGCTTTTCTACTTCTTTCAAATGTTCAATTATTTTGTATATTTAGGTATAAGACATTTCAGAGCAGAGATAGTTCCTTATTATTATGTTTTTCTGAAGCTTCTACCTGGCACCAGCCTCTGGTGTGGCTTTTGAGCAGGAACATAGCGTCAATGCAGGAGTCAATTGTAACACATCAGTGAGTTATTTAAATGTGTCAGAGATTTGCCTTCAAAATACCTATTTATCACGAAATGAACCAACACACTGAATCAATCCAATATGACTAGCAATAAAAACCATTAGGTTTCTCTGTTTGTATTTGATACATGGTATTTATTGATATGCATTGATCAGAATATTTTTCTTTTTCCTTAGGTGAAAGTTACCCCCGACGCTTACAATATCCATGCATATGAGTGACGCTTTGAGACATGGATTACTTCTGACTAGGCAAAAGGAATAAAAAGCAGCTAAAGGAGTAGACGCTGGAGCAGATAAAAACAAAATAATTTGCTTGCTTTGTCCAGTAGGCAGATGTTGCCACTGGAGTCAATTGCTATGTCCTATCAGCTTGAAATGGTGTGAATGAGAAGCAAATTGAAATAAATTGAGAAATGACCAAACTATCTGTAATTGAAGTTATTAAAGGAAGGATCATGCCGCAAGAATAGGAATACCACAGGTAAAGCTTGAATAAAAGCATGTTGTGTTTGGATATAGATGTTCCAATAACAGTAGATCTGGAAGAAGTATCTGAACAAACATAACTCCTCTTGCCACCCAGCAGATATTTTTTTAAGTGCTTCCCTAATGGAAAAAATATTGCCATCATATCCCTGACTCGCGTGATTTCTTTTGACCGAAAGCAGACAAAAGACTAATCAAACTTACAAGGTAAGTTGAAAAAATTGATGAAGCAGATCACACACTACAAGAAACATAAAAAGCATTCATACAAAATATCCACAGAAAGTGTTACTGTAAATCTTAAAAAATCTAGCAAGCTGATAAAACATTAATCTTTTTCAAACTTACATGTCTTTTATTTTTAAGCATTCATTTGGCAGCAAGTGTTTGTCATCCCTAACCTAAATACTTGGCTTCGAACAGATGTTGCTATAATAAAGTGATCTGTGCTAGAGATGTTTATTAAACTGCAAAGGATTTACTGCTTCAATGCTCATCCTTTTTAAATTCAGCTTCTGCTACCCCCAATGGAAACTTTCTATCATATTGGCAAAAGCAGATTTCAAAACACAGTGCAACAGGTTTTAACAGGTCACTGAGAAAGTAGTTTAAAGGATAACATAATATGAAGCACGGATATCATAACAGGCAGGATCCCCAAGACATCTAGAATATATTGCTTTCAACATCTACTTTGGAAAAGTTGTTTAGCTATCATGTCAATTACCAAGGATTAGCAAACCTATTTTGGAACACTGCTAATAAATATATTCACATTAACTGAAACTGATCAATAATTCCAGTGACACAGTGGATGGGAGAACATCTTAATTCTTTTCTCCAATCACCAGTTATCATCATCAATTATATAACTAGCAGGAGGGGTGGAAAGCATGTTTCACAGCTGCAAGAGACCTAAGGACACAATAGGGTTACATAGACTGTGCACAAGGAAAACCCAGTACCTGTTCCTGGACAACTCAACCTCTGCTCTGATCCTCTGAAAAGGTTTTAATGGAATTTTAAAATTACATAAAATATTACCTTTACAAAAAGTGCAGACTAATTACTGTTAGGTCATGAGACAATTTACAGATTCAACTCCTGACCATACTGCTGCCTCCTAACACAACCCAGCAAATACTTAGTTTGTTGCATTACACTTTGAATATTCTCCTGTTACTGTTGAGGAGGCTTCAGTATTCTGTGCAGATACAAGTTCTGAAATGGAAGCTCATTCTGGTGATTTTGGATAAGTGCCCTAAAACACATTATTTGACACCTGCAAAACCAAAACCTCCCAAAATTTTATAAATAAATATCAGAAAAGACACTGCACTTACAACTGGTTGCCATCTAAAGTAGTTTTCTTTTTGATCTGATCTGTAGAAACGCTAATACTGGAAGTTAAGTATCAACATAAAAAAAGGCAAATCCCACACTTCCCGCTGAGATTGCTTTTAATAGTTGAAAATGGACTCATATAATTCAAAACAGTTTGGGACTTTTTGATTTAGATTTCATCTCCTTTAATTGTTATCACTGATTAAAGTAGCAGGAAAGCTGAAGAGGGGGATTTTTTTCTTCCCATTAGTATATAAACACGTAAGTACACCAAAACAGACAAAGCATGACTACAAAAATCTTAAGTTAATAATTTAGTGATTGTAGGATTATTATTTATTTGGAATTCCTGCATACTGTCTTTCCAACTTTTCTCCTTGTTCACAAAACTAAGATACAAATGAAGATTCCTTCTTCTCTCAAAAAAAAAGGCCTCAGCAAACATGAAATTCTGTATAATAGAAGTGGCTCTACTCCATGTTAACAATATAAACATAATTAGTGTTGAAGTTAGAACTGTCTAAATGAAAATGAATCAGCTGAATCCCAACTGAGTGACAGAAATTGGACTTCTTGCATATTCAGATACAATTCTAGAGATGACAACTATTCCTGTGCTATTGTCACTGACAACTTCTTCAAGAGGAGTTTCGTGACAGTGAGTCACTAGACATCAGCCCTTGTAGGCCTCTCATCCAATTCATGCAACTACAACGAAGCTTAAAGGAAAAAAAGAATGTCTACACAAAGCCCACCTAGAATTTACCTTAAATATCTTATTAACTGCTAACTTGGAAGAAACTGAATGTATCTGCTTACTAGAACACAGTGGCAGTATTTGCTGTTTATGGTACTATTACTTTCAAGTCAGCTGCTGGGCTCCAGAGAAGCACTTTCATTATTGCTCCAAAATCATAAATTTTTTTTTCTTTGACTGCCCAACTACAATTAACACCACTTAAAACACTTTCTTAAATATTTACACAGACATTTGCAAAACTGAAGCCCTAAATGTAAGACTGGGATAAAGAGTCAATAAAGACAGTAAATAGGATTTAACAGTTAATGCACAGTGCTCTGCAGGGACCACTGAGAAAAAACACACTGTATTTCCAAAACGAAAGTGAAACTGAGGTTATGACCAAGTTACTAAAAAAAGCACTAACACATTCTTTCATTTGAACCAATGTGTAAAGGTGAAAGAAAGACACCATTTAGAAGTTTTGCTCATTCTTTTGGACAGATTTCAGTACATGAGCACTGAAATAAGTGTTCTGTGTTCAGTTAACTGGTTTTGTTACCTAAACCTCACTAAAGGAAATACCTGCAAGATCAGTCATTTCTATACTCTACTTCGTTCAAGTTCTAGTAGTTATGGAGTAACTTCTTACAATCACACAATCTTTCCTTTTAATTCTTGTTGGACATATCATGGATGGCTAATGGAAGGAGAAGTTCCACAGTCGTTTGCAAGAGATTAGATGGATATATAGGATAATCTATTCAAAAGTGAGTCACTCTAGGAAGTTTGAAAAATCCTAATCTAAATGGATTTAATTTTCCAAACTTCAAATTTCGGCATCTGCATGAACTGTATTCCCTTCTATAGAATCAATGACAGTGTATAATTCCAATTAAGCACTGTCTTCTACATCCTAAACCAGTGCTCCAATCACCATACTGTAACAAAAATACAAACGGTCTCCCTCTTGCTAGACAAAACTTTTCCCAAGGCAAGTATATGTTCACAAGTACTTATGTATCATACAAAATGTTCTGATCAGCTCTAACTCGCATATCAACATTATGTCACTTCTTTGTGCCTCTAATTTCTACCCTTAAAGAAATCTTACAAGAATGTTAGAGAAGTTTGTTCCTTCCATTAGAAAGAGTCTGTTTCTTGAAGAGTTCTCCAAGTGATTTATCATTTGTATGAACCAACATCTTTATTTTCTTTAGCATCACATTTTTTCATTTTGTTTTTGTGGGTTTTAGTTTGGTTGGGGTATTTGGCTGGGTTTTTTTTTTAGATTATTGGAATCTCAACCACATGAAAATGGAAATATACTTAACTTCTTCCTTGATAATTATCCCATAGCCCATTTTCCACATTTAGTTCTATGGCTACACAGAAACTATTTTAAAAATGAACACCACACTAAAAAAAATATTTTAAAAATAGCACAATTTTCAGTTTAGCCATGGTCACTGACACATACTGGTGAAATATTGACCTTTCTAGCAGTTCAGCTTGTTAGTCAGAAAATAACTTAATTTTTGGTATAAACCTGCACAGGGTTCATATAGAAAATACACCTTCTTACCCAGTTTTATGCTAGCATATTAATTACCTCAGAGGTAAACTGCTTTTTGTAGACAGACTGACTTACATTCTAACTGGAGAATCCAAAATTTAAACAGGTCTTTCTCCACTTTTAGAAGGCTACTCAGCACAACAGGCACATGGCAAAAAACTATTTGATAGGCTGCCTGGGTTTTGGTTTTTTTTTTCAGAACTGCTGATTTATTACTTCAGACTTCTATTTCATCCACAAAAAAAAAAAAAAAAAAATTCAGCATGCTTTTTTTTTTTTTTTTTAAGCAGCTGTAGTGTTTGCACATATTTTTAACTTGGGAAAACAGGGCAGATTATCACCAGCACCACTTGTCACAAAACTTGGGCAGGCAACCACATAACTTCCTGTTCATTCACAGTTAGATTAAACTTGTTCACATTTGAACAAACATTTCAGTAACAGAATATGTAAACTCCGAAAGATTTTCTTAATCTGGATATTGCTAAGAGGAATGGAACAACAGTCAAGGCTTTCATGTTTTCAAACACAACGCACTGTAATGAGACTAGTCATTTCTGCAATTTTTAATAGCAGTTTACCTTCATATTTGAAAACAGGATCAAAACTACTAAATTCATTCTATATGAACTTCAGAACCACCAGGACAGAGGACATACATCAAGTTGCTGACTCAGGAAAAAAGTGAAAAGCAGGAAGTGACGAACTGCCACTGCAAATTTCCTAGGTTATGTAGTCTGATTAGAACCCGTTTTAATTGAATTGCAATTTTAATTGAATTGCAATCAATAGGTTTTTAATTTAACTGCAATTGAACCCATTTTAAAACTGAACACTTGTAGTTCCTAAATCTACTATATACTCTGGAGATGCATTACATGAATTTGGCAAGGATAGGATGAGGTGACTTCCTTACCGGCTGTGAAGTCTAAGCCATCTATTCAAAGAGCACTCTGAAAGAGGTCTGAAAATTGGATGTTTACATAGAAGCTAAAATTAATAGTTTCTTAAATATGGCATCTTTAAAACCCAACAAAAATATAAACAGCCAAGTTTGCACAAATATCCAAATTTTGCTCAACTTTCTATAGTATCTTGGGGAAAAAACTGAAGAATTGAATTGCATTATACCTCATAGTTAGTTCAGAAGAATGCTCACAATCAATACTGAAAATCAGTCTCACCTGACATTTAAATGGAATTTCTGTGAGCACAACCCATAACTCTCAATGAAAATTTAGCTATTAAAAAAATCTATGCAAAAGATACATTTAGAATCCTATTTTAATAATAATAAAAATATCTACATTTCAGAGGGCTGACATTTTTTAAGCTTAACCGATTTTAAAGCATTTAAGATATACGGAATTCACAGCAACTGCAGCTGTAATTTCCCTTCAATACGGTAGCATACAAGAGAGAAAAGAGGAAGCAAGGATGTGAACTGGCAGGCAGGAAATAAATTAACTCTCAAAACCCAAAATTTCTTCCTTATATATACTACCTAGCTTCTAATAATAATTTGATGCAACAGCTCAGTTTGTCTTAGAATTCACATAATAAAATCCTCTATTTCACACGTCTGTTGGAAGGTTCAGTGCTGTCTTGTCAACCCAGAACTGAATTGGAGGGTGCAATAAAATCTAAAAATGTTGATTTGATTCTCCACTATCAAAAGCGTATTATTACATTGGCTCTCAAAATTGCAAAAGCTCAGCAGTATCCTTTGATTTGCTAATCCCCTCTCTGTAAATTTTTAAGCTCTTTTAAAGCGACAAGCTAACTACCTAAAATCATATCTGGTTTTGGTTTTGTTGGGGTTTTTTTGGTGGGTATTTTTTTGTGTTTTTGTTTGTTTCTTTTCTTTTTTTCTGTCACCTGCTCTTTCTAGATTTCACAGAATATTAAAAATACTTACAATCATAGAATCAACTAGGTTGAAAAAGGCATTTAAGATCATCAAGTCCAGCCATTACCTCAGGACTGCCAAGACCACCACTAAACAATGTCACTAAGGGCATCATCCACATAAACACTTCCAGGGATGGTGATTCCACCCTTTCCCAGGGCAGCCTGTTCCAGTGCTTGATTACCCTCTCTGTGAAGAAGTTTTTCCTAATAACTAATCTAAACCTCCCCTGGTGCAGCTTAGACCATTGCCTCTTGCCCTATCACTTGTTACTTGGAACAAAGAGGAGGATCCTCACCTCACTACAACCTCCTTTCAGGTAGCTGTAGAGAGCAATAAGGTCCACTCTGAGCCTTCTCTTCTCCAGACTAAACAACCTCAGTTCCCTCAGCTGTTCCCTGCAATACTTAATCTCCAGACCCTTCACCAACTTTGTTGCCCTATTCTGGAGCCACTCCAGCACCTCAATGTCTTTCTTGTAGTGAGGGGCCTGTAACTGAACACAGGATTTGGGGTGCAGCCTCACCAGTGCCAAGTACAGGGGGATGATCACTGCACTAGCCCAGCTGGCCACACTATCTCCGATACAGGCTAAGATGCTGCTGGCCTTCTTGGCTGCCTGGGCAGAGACTGGCTCATGCTCAGCAGCCATCAGTCAGCATCCCCAGGTCCTTTTCAGCCAAGCTGCTTTACAGCCACTCCTCCCCAAGCCTGGAGGGTTGCATGGGGTTGTTGTGACCCAAGCGCATGACCCGGCATTTTGCCTCTCTGAACCTCATACCATTGGCCACTGCCCATTGATCCAGCCTGTCCAGATCCCTCTGCTGAGCCTTCCTGTCCTTCAGCAGATTTTGTACACAACACATCACATTATGAAACCTCTCATATGTTGACGGTTTCTCCACTCCTAAATAAAAATGTATACATATGTAACTGTTTTCTCACTATTTTTCCTGTCGCTTTGTAAGCCCAGGGATTCCCAATTTTCAAGAGTAATGACCCCTCAAGATTGCATGCTATTATTTAATTCTATTTAGTTCTGTCTATGGAAAAGATCTTTCCATCAAACTGCCATCTCCAAAAGAAATAAAAGCCTTACTTTTCCTTCTGTCTACAGTTAAAAATCACTTTTCTCTGGTAAGAGAACCTCATTATTTTTTATCCAATTATGCTTATAGGCATCTTCTAGCAGAAATATTATACCTCAGCAAAGCATCCTTAACTGCTTCTCTGTTAGAAGCTACCACAGCGTATCTTAAGTAAAGCATATGCAAAGGGAAACAAGATAAACTGTATAATCATGACTAGCTCAGATGTCACCTGTTTAAAGAGTCTTTTTTTTCCACTCATCTAGAGATAGCTCTTTCTTTCCAGAAGATTTTTTCCAGTTTTGCCACCCTGTTGTGTGCTGCATTGCAGTCGCTCAGTAACCAGTAATATAAAAAAGACATTATTATAAAGTACAATCTAAAACAACAGGACTCCTGAGATAGTCTACAAAAAATGGAACTTGTCAAAACGTCATAACCAATGTTTCTTCCACGTAAGTAACATCTTTCAGACAGCAGTAACTCTACCTTTCAAAAACTTCTAGAGAAGGTCAGATCTATTCCATAATATATCTTAAATGCAGAATTGGAAATTAAAAGATAGAGGTAAAATGGACAATAAAAGATCTTCTCTGTTTACATGATGTATGTGATGGTCGACAAAGTTATCCTGTATTCATATATTTTTGAAATAAATGCACAAAAGTGATAGTCTCCATGGCCAATTAATCTGTTATTCTGAATCTCTCTCTCCATGACTGACACTGGTTCTCACAGGATTTTCCTCCTCTTCCTGCCAATACGTGAGGCTTTTATCCCTTCAGTGTTGTTCTCTAGCTTAACTTCTGAGATCATGCATGGCTTTTACGTTTACATCTTCAGGTGTTCAACCACACTAGGGTTCAACAAAGCTTTCCACTTCACAGTAAGTATAAACCATCACATACATTCAATTAAGTCAGGAATGCCCACTCTGGATATTCAGGAAGAACTTCAATCAGAATTCAGGTGTGTGCGCGCAGCCCAGAAAGCCAACCATATCCTGGGCTGCATCAAAAACAGCGTGACCAGCAGGTCGAAGGAGGTGATCCTGACCCTTTACTCTGCTCTCCTGAGACCTCGCTTGGAGTATTGTGTACAGTTCTGGTGTCCTCAACATAAAAAGGACATGGAATTGTTGGAACAAGTCCAAAGGAGGGCCATGAGGATGATCAGGGGACTGGAGCACCTCCCTTATGAAGATAGGATGAGACAGTTGGGGCTGTTCAGCCTGGAGAAGAGGAGGCTGCATGGAGACCTCATAGCAGCCTTCCAATATCTCAAGGGGGCCTATAGGGATGCTGGGGAGGGACTCTTCATGAGGGACTGTAGAGAGAGGACAAGGGGTAACGGGTTCCAACTTAAACAGGGGAAGTTTAGATTGGATATGAGGAAAAAATTTTTTACTGTAAGGGTGGTGAGGCACTGGAATGTGTTGCCCAGGGAAGTTGTGAATGCTCCATCCCTGGTGGTGTTTAAGGCCGGGCTGGACAGAGCCTTGGGTGACATGGTTTAGTGGGAGGTGTCCCTGCCTGTGGCAGTGGGGTTGGAATATGATGATCTTAAGGTCCTTTCCAACCCTAATTATTCTATGATTCTATGTGTACTAAAACTAAAAAGTAAGAAGGACATCCACAATTAAATTATAATATGTTAAAAAAAAAAAAACAAACAAACAAAAACAACCCTAAGTTTCATCAGTTTGAACTTATGAAGATTTATCTATTTTATGCTGGTATGAGGGGAAAAGAAGAGATTTATTTCAAAGGTCAAATATGTGTCCGGTTTAAGAACTAAGTCCAAGATAATTAATTCTCAATAGGATTTCATTACAGTTTGTAAATGAATTCACCTTTTCCCTATCTTTTCAGTGACAAAGGTTCTGGATACATAGATTAAACTCTTAATTCAACCTCAGTTCGATCACCTCATACTCTCACCTCTCCTCAAATTGAAAATAAGAATAATTCATTTGGAAAACTTATTAGTTCCCTATTAATAGACGATGACTTTCTAGTCAAAATTACTGTCTTCCTATTCAGTAAAAACTTTTGTTCATTTGAATTTACAGCAGTGCACTGCCACAGTTAACTCTTTGCTCATGCTTTTATTATTATTAAACTATAATAACTTTACATTTGCTTCATACAATTCACAGTTATTGTTACATTGGTTTAACTAGCACGTAAAATCAGAGACATTTTACATAAGGAAAGGACCATGTCATTAATCAGATTAGGCTAGTGGTCAGTTTCATATCTTACCTAGTTATTATTTTATGTCTGACAGCATCAAAGCCTTCAGGAGAAATTCTACAAACAACAGAGGAATATCTAACCTGTAATATATTTTTTTTTCCCTCAACCTGCTGGCACTTGTTTTCTATGTCTGTTTTGTGTTTCTACATGCTTTATCTTTCTGCTAAATCTTTTTTCCAGGTAGCACGATCAGAACTATTCATGGTATACTAAGGGCACACCACCGATATGTATAGGTTCCAGTCTGGTAAACTTAACTAAGCTTTGGAAGCAGCTTTCACTTACGTTATACACAGGAAAGATTTTTGAAGGCTTCTTGATGCAATTGCTGTATTTTAAATGACTTAATGCCTTCTACATTGAAAACAGTTCAGAAGAGGTTACATATTCAAAACAAAACTCACTCCATGGGCTCTAATCTTCATGCGATTAGAGATAGGAGTTCAAAACCCAGCCCAGTTTCTGAGAACTTTTATACACAAAAGCCTTCTTATCAAAGGTGGTTCTAAGCTGCATGTGTCACTACTCATTTTATTTTTTTGACATTTATGCTTCATAAAGGGTTTTATCTAAAATTCCCAGCTCTGATTAACAGGACATTGCCTCAACTGACTCTAATATTAATATCATGGGTAAGGAAATGATGCCCTGTAGCTAGGTAATAATTCATTACCCTGTTACATAATACCAAGAGGTTTGTTAGCATGCAGCATAACGAAGGTACTTGGCTTATATGTCTCTCTGCAAGGAATGCCACTCTTCCTTAAATCAATGAAGAAGATAGAAGGGAAAGACTGAATATTTGAGTATCACAGAGTAGCGATACTCAAATCAAAAGTAGCTTTAGTATCAGAGTTTTAGTAAACCTTGCCCTACCAGTACATTCAACGCTGTCCAGCAGAGTCCCAAAGCATTCTCTCCTAACAAGACTTTTCAGCAATTAAAATTCTCTTCCCCTGCTGAAGATCTTCAGAAAGAATAGCAGTATTAGCACTGCCTAACCTTCCCCAAGTTAACTGGTATGTCTGATGATTTGTACACATATATATGCGTCCAATGTATAGCAGTGTCTCAAGAGCGGAACACTCCTCCCTTAGAAATATTATAGCCATAATGCTGGATTAAATAAAATTACCTGTGACCAGTGACAATAACCAAGGACTAAGGAGGCAGGAACTAAATTGTGGCACTCATTCTATAACAACTGATCTTGTCCTAACATACTGACATACAGCTAATGAAGGATGAATACTGCTTCAAATTACCATTTATGCTGTGAGATTTTAGTGCAATATTTGGCATATTACCCTATGGACTAGTATAGGCTCCCTAACATGCTCCTGGTGGGATGATAATAGAGGACATCCTCACCTTTTAACAAGCAATGAGGGACATTTTCAGATCATATAGAAGCAATTGATTTATTTTGAGAGATCTTCAAAGCGCTGGTGCTTTAAATTATCAAAACAAAACAAACAATCGACAGTACTTCATCATATAAGCCAAAAAATCTTTAAATCATAAGAAATTGCTTATTTTGTAAGCAATCTGAAAATGAAAACAGAGAAGCTTTTGTGCTCTTAGGAAAGCTTGCACAAGTTGCAAAACAGCAATTTCTAGGATCGAGCCTTAGGAGTTAAGTATTTTCAACTAGCTATTACAGCTAAATGCTTCCTGGTTTAAAATACAAAAAATACACAGACTTAGCAATGCTATTGGCCAGTCCCCAAACCTGGTTTGCATCACTCTGAACGGGTTTTACAAACAACTAATCTTTCACCCCCCAAAACATGAAGCCCGACAACAGTAGCAATTTACATTGCTAACCACTGGTGGATTTAAAACTTTAATTGGTGGGGTTTTTTCTGGTTTTCATTTAAAAGCACAATTTTAGATGAGACATCTGTCAAAATATCCCTCTCAGTTGGAGGCTATCATATGTTCTTCTAGTCTTGGGCATGGCAAGGCAAAAGTTACACTATGAGTAGGAAGGTCTATTAGAACACACCCAAATAAAAAAGAGCACTATTTGCCCTGTTTTTTTTTATTTTTCTTTAAGAGGTGGCCAAGGGTGGGGCCAATCAACTGTTATATGTTCCCATAATACTTCAGTCTGTTTTCATTTTTCAAATAGGAATGTGGGATAGATAAAAATTATTACAGTGCCTTCCATCTAAGTTTTGTACATGACTCAACTTACATTAATGCATTCAAAATGTAGGTGCATAAGCATAATAAAGAATAATTTTGCTCATCCCTTACAAGAACCCTTATGTGTGTACACATAAGCCAAGCTCTCTGCTGACAGTGTATGACTTTGTATACATGTGATCCCACATTGAATTTATCAACAATGTAAGTACTGACTGAGAGAAGTTACAGCTGATATTCCTATACCCAAATCCATCAGAAAACATCAGAAAGTGTTTACTTCCTATAAACACAGGGCTAAAATATGCTGTGGATGTCCTAACTCAGGCAGAAGTCACCACTAAAGACCTTTGCAATACCTTAATAAAAGTAGAGAATCATAATGCTAACATTAAAGTAAGAAAAAGATAAAATAAATGTTTCTGTAATTTCTGTAATTGACATGACAGGCACTAGAAAAAAAAACCAGTTCTTCAGTAAGACATAAAAGCCAAAGAAGAAGAGGTGGTGTTGGGTGAGTTGGGAAGAAAAATTCCTGAACTGAATGATGATGTAAACTAAGGCCTTGCAAAATGGTCCTAATTTATATGTTTCTTTTTTTTTCTTTAATTGAAAATTCACTCCCTTTTCAAGACACTATTTGCTTCTAATTTTTCCTTTTCTAAGTTTATACACTTTCACACGGTGAATAGAATCAGATGCTTAGAAATTGAGAATAAAAAAATAATCATGAGACTATTCTGTAGACATGAGTATCTCTGGGCACTACTCCAGGAATGATATGATCAGATTCTCTCTGTGATGATGACATACTGGAAACAATATTCCTTTTAGTAGCAAAGCTGTAATGTTGTAGAGAATGAAATTAATTTTCTTTGTCAAGATTAGTTATGCAGGTTTTCTCCCCTTTCAGTGTCTTCAAATATGTATTACAGTCTTACAAAAATTACACAGGTATATCAATAGCATACAGTTATACAATATATCCAGGCATTTTCAAGCTTAGAGATTTACTAAATACCAGCACCATGGCTCTGATGTATAAATCACAAAATATTGTGAAGGTTATAAGGTGGCAGTAGAAGCACATAACTCATAAGTTTGAGGCTTTTAGATCTTAATCATGCCGTTTACTTCTGTTTTGTTACCCACCATGCTATTTGTCTACATTAGTTATCTGGCGTTCTATCTAAAGAAAGATTGCTTTTGGGGCTGTATTTACAGAAGCAAGGGATTTTTCGTCTCCGAACTAACCTATAAAGAGGCTCTTGAAGCTTCTGAACATAAATGAAAATGTTTAGCAGAATATATAGATGCAATTATTGCTCTTAAAAGAACTGAAATTCTAGAACTTAATAGTAGAAGATATATAAAAAGACAACTATGCAAAGTAGGCTAATTTCTACTCTGATTCCTAGAAAGTGAAAATAGTTAAAAATTTGAGATTTTTGGAAGATAGATACATATATTTTTGTAGTCTTAGATAATGTGCAGACAATTAATGCGCTTTCCTCATGATACAAATGCAAGACTGAGAAGAGCTAGTAAGAATAAAGTGTAGTTACTGTACATGTCCTATCTAGTTACCCTTTGCAGTATCAGCTGTTGTGCGGAAGATAATTGAGAGCTTACATTTCCAAAAAAAAAAAAAAATAAAAAAAAATCTATACTATTCAGAATATTCAGAACTTTCAAACTTTTGGTTTTTCCACACTAGGGATAAAACTAGAAGTTGCAAAAAACTGTAGTTGCAGGATCTTCTTGCTGAATTATCAACTTATTAACTGCTGTTAACTGCACAAATGCTAACCCTAAGAAGCAGAAAGGAAATTTAGGCCTCCTCTATCAGTCTAACAAGAAACAACATTTACTGGAAGGATACATCATGCCAGTGATGAACTTAAATAGGAAAAATCTGAGAAAGCCTCTTATCAAAAATACTTTTCTGCAACCTCCTATAGGAAGTGAAGCAGGATACAGTGATATGTGAGAAAGCAGTAAAATGCTATTCAAGGGTGTTGAAAACAAGAGAACTATGAAACACTTTAACTTCCTGACCTCCCAGCTGCCAGAAACAGACGATGCAGTGCCTTTAAAGACTACGAAAGGGCCACAAAACTGCACTCTGTGACTATCATGCCCTCATGCATTCTGCTGGAATGTAGTCCATTTTAGATTATCATGAAAGAAATCAGGCAAGATCTAGGATTTCCTGTCTTTCCAAATATTCCATGGTTTAATGCCCAATACAAATATAAAATGAGAAGTTGCTTGCATTTTGGTGTGTTTGTTTGGTTTAGGGTTATTTGCTGGCTTGGTTGGTTTTCTTTTTGGGGGAGAGAGTATAGGAAGGAGAGTCATATTAAATGGAAATTCATATTTGGGAAATATATATGAAAAAACTTGTTCTGTTTTCCTACAAAAATTATAGCAAATCACAGCAGAAGAAATGTATACTTACCAAAAGACAAGCAAACCTCTCTAAAACCTCCAAAACCCATCAAAAGTGTCTGGAAGACAATGCAAATTTTCTGCGATAGTCCACAATCACATCCTGATTTGCTATAAAGTCTGGTCTCACTTATGGCATTAATTTGCAATGGTTTCTTTTATTTATTTATTTATTTATTTTCTACCACCTATCCCCCTATATGCTGGCCCATTGTAATTAGGGTTATGTATCTTAGGACTACACAAGCAATTACTGGCACCATGATATCTATACATGACTACCAGCTACAGATGTTAAATCATCAGCACTAAAATTCCAAACTGGTCTCTAGCTGCACCATTACATTTGTTAATTATTATAAAAAACATCCAATAAAAACACAATACTATCAAGTTTGTGTAAGCATTCGGTCTTAGCTTCCAAAATGAAAATTAATGTTATCTGCCAAATTTCTTGCTCGGACTCTAAATCTCATATGAGATGTCTACTCTAGATCAAGCCTAGTTCAATATATTCAAGAAAGTGCTAGAGCAAATGAGGTGACCTTCTGGTCAGCAAAGTAAGCAGCTTCAGTTCCTCCAAACCAAACTGCTAAAGATCCTCACTTTTCTAAATTTCACATGTGAATTAAAGCTACAAACTCTTCATTCACATGTGCTGCATATATTGCATCTCTCTATACATATGGATCTTATTTTGTTATTACAGTCATATTCTAATATTGACCTAGTTTTAAACAACTGGAACTCCACTGAAATCAATTAAATTAAGTCAGATTTATAGTGCCATAAGATGTGAGGAAAAGCATATCCTCAGCTCTTGAAAGGATCATGAAATTAAAAATATACATCTTAATACAGTAAATAAAGTCTGTGTGATATGTATCTGTAGCAAACACTGAGGTTTGAATGCCTTTAATTGTTCTATAATGATGTGGTGCTACTACTCATTTGAAAACCAGAGGATTCTTCAATAACCCTTGCCATTTACCTCATGAAAGACTTTTGTAAATTTTGGCTGCAATAACTGGAAACCCAAATTATTGTATCAGTAGAACACCTCTCAATGTCTCTGTTTAATCAGTTTATGAGTCACCCTGAAATACCAGGCAACATCTTCCAAATATTGAAAGGTTTTGTTCTGTGTCACAAACCAAAAGAAATTATAGGAATGCAAGAGTTACACTAGGCTACCAGCAACTTATAGAGGCACACAAGCACAGATTTCTCATATGAGGGCTAATGCAGCATTAGCTTTTTCATTAGCTACAGCTTTCTGTTCCAACATCACGCCACCCACACGTGGCTGCTGCACAGTGCTGCAGCTTCCCCATGGAACTTTAAAGCACTGAGTTTTAATGACTTCCAAAAAAAGTTCAAATTCTGTTTTATACATTACATGAAAATAGCAAATTCCAGGATGTTATTTCTAGAAATCCTTATTTCAGAAGAATTTAAGGTGGGACTTCCAAGTCAACTCAAAACCAATACATCCCAGCTATGCTGAAGTCATACTATAAAGTAGCTTAACTTCACTGGCTTTCGTCAGCATTGACAAGAACTCATTAAGATATTTCTTCCTTCTGGAAAAATCGTTGCAGAATTATTTAATACCATTTTCCCTGAGGGTCAGGAGTAAACAAGCATCAAGAAAATCAGCAAACAGAAATAACACAAGTGCCACATACTATTACAGCAAGATAATGAGGCAACCATGTACACTCTCTGATCATTACCATGACAGACTTCCCCAAATTAAATTAAACTAAATATCAAGCAAGTTAAATGAACTTATTTGATCCAGGGATATAAACAATTAAAATTTATTTTTTATATCATTCATAATGTTTTGTGGAAAGGAAAGCAGTGAATATGGCATTAGAAAAATAAACAAGACTAATCAGACTAAAGCCAAAATTAATTTAATAGGATTCCTGTAGAAATCACACTACAAGTTGTACGGCTGGCTATATTTGCCCATGCATCTTTGTTTCATCTGACAAGGATGATAAAGAATAACATTTTCCTTGTAACATTTTTTCGTAAAAGCTAGACAAAAATAGGATTTTCATTGAACAGGAAAACTTCTTGGGTTTCTTCCTCTTTCTTCATTTGCCAGCTAAGTCTGAAATGGTTAAATAAATTGAGCTAAACTACAGTTTAGTTGGAGTCACTCAAACATGATTAACACTTAACATGAACATTACATATTGAAGTCTAAAGATAAGGGATATAACCAGTTACGTCACGAACCAAAGTCTATTCTCTTCACACCACCACATCTTACATTTTATTTGGAGTGAAATTAGGTGGCGTTCCTCCTGATTTATAAAAAAAAAATGTTTTTAGATTTATTTATATAATTTTGACAAGCTGAGATTCTTCTGAACATTTAGGTATTTTCAAACATGACTACAGGTGCAAATGGGCTTTGTTGTGACTGTACTTCAAGGCATATCATCTTCAACAATTTTAGACATATTTTTAGGCACACAGAATCATAGAATAATAAATTCTTCTAAGTTGAACTGATTTAAGAGGAATAGGAAAATGTCCAGTTCCTATGTGACATCATGCACAAACAGTAAAATAGACTTTCAGACACTAAATATAATCTTTTATATGGGAGATACTTAGTTTTTATTCCTATCCAAGCAAGTTCAGCTATCCGCTTCTACCTACAGCAGCAGATACCCTTCTTTTTTTGGGTGGGAGTTTCTTAGCATATACTATATTACATAAACCGTGTGGAAGCCCTACTGTTCTAGGTCCCACATTATATCAACCTTTCCTCCTAAATGTTTTACAGTGTAGAGAAGCAAGAAAACAAAGGTGAAGGTGGAAGTCAGCAATAAATTCCACTTACAAACGGGAACTAAGGCCAAGCAAGATCAGATTTTGATGTTGCATAGCACACCAGTGGCAGAGTCAGCCCCAATTTGTAGCCTTGGGCCAGATACTTTCGCTGTATATGTAATATATACATATACACAGATATTCTAATATGTTTACATACACAAACACATGCATTCAGATGCCCTCAGTGAGCCTCTAACACATCCTTGGCTTGATGTTGTCATTTCCTACTCAAGAATTTCAGAACAGTACCCATTACTTGCATTTCCATCTTCAAGCAGTTATGTCAGCTTTGATAATCAAAAGAATCAAGCCCAATTTAGTTTCATCAGAGCAAGTAGCAAGATCCAGACAGCACAATGGGAAAACTTTCTGCCAACTCAGAAACATAATAAATTTTTAATGCTAATCAAGAATTGAAAACACAATGTGACAGCATAAGCTTTTAATTTAAAGAATCTTATTAAAGACTTAATTCTAATTCTGCCTTCCTCCTCTAATATTACAGGCTGGAAAAGTTTAAAATTTTTTTGAGCTAGAAGAAAGATGAAACACAGGAGCTGGAACTGATAAAATGCTCCATCTGTTAGCAAACAAGAAAATAAAGAAGTTGTAATATCAAAATCAGTTCCACTGAAGATGTGAATTCATACTAGACAGGAAATAAAGCAGTGTATTCTAGAAATTGCACGGGCTTCCCTAAATTATCCCAAACAGGAAAAAAATGCATGTATGTATTACATGTTTCCAGTATCACCGGCATGCAGTCCAAAGAAATCATAATGGAATTAGAAAAGAGATTACATTTGTATTTTTTAATGAATTCTTTTCATCTGGGAGGATCAATCCCCTTTTCCTTACCCTTGAGAAGTGGATGATTTAAAAAAGCAATAGGGGCCAAACATGACAAGTTTTATTGTGCAACTGGCCACAAGAATTGCAAAGATTTCTCAGGATCAGTTCAGCTCAGTGATGTGGCCGGTGGCTCTGTCAGCAGAGCACAGTGAATGGTCACATGATCAAGACAAGAGAAATAATGTCAGGCTTTTCCTCCTAGAACCGTTACTTATTATTCTTTACTAAATCATGAAGTATTAGCAAGTCCAAACTACCACCCTTCATGACGTTTTCCCCACATCCATACCCACCCAAGATAACAGGATTTCAAATGTTTAAATGTATTGAAGCTTCTTTAACCCTTCTTTTTCAGTCTAAACATTGGACAAGAAGTTTTAAAGTCATCCAGCTTCACAGTTAGCACTTTTTAGCACATTTCAATCCAGAAGCTACTACAAGCAATTTAAAAAAAAAAAAAAAAAAAAAAAAAAAAACCCACAATTTTAAGGGAAAAAATATAAAAATAGATCACTCATAAAAGAGAAACAACATAAAAACTGTGTTATGCAGCTAAAAGAAACATAACACCAAAGACGATAAAAATATAATAAAGATGAGGACTCACAGTAAAATGTAACTGAAAATATAATGGTTGGAAACAAAAGAATTAAATGTTAGAATTATTGCAGCAAAGTAAATGAGATGTTGGAAAACTTGGAAAGTATGTCCAAGGATTACTGTCATTACATATTTCATGGGCACTTAGATTAGTAAAGAGGGAATAACAGTGCTAATGGAAGGCAGTAGGATTTGATGACTCAAGAACTTGTTTAGAGCACAACTCAGCAATACTTCTGCACTTTCTGTCAAAGTTTAGATCATTTTGCTTGTAGATATTCCAGCATAACTCTCTATACACAATGAAGTATTTGAACATATGGTTAAAGAAAAAAGCAAATATTTACTATCACAACACCAGGTGCCGTCATTAATGTCTTTAATGTATAGGACTTAACAATGGAGAGATTCTTCACATTTCAGCTATCTCAATGGACTACCAACTAAATCAAATGATGGAAAAAGATGTAAGACATAAGTGGTTATTAAATTTCTAACTTGGTTATAAAAATAATTTAAAAATTATGCCCTTTATGCCCTGCTGACCAAAATTAATTCTGTACAATTGAAAATAACAGAACTCAAATAATATAAACCTTAGTGTAGGCAGACAGCTTATTCTAATTAGGGGTTGTCCTAAATATACTGCCAAAATTATTTAATTACTTAACTGGAATGCAAATACTACTTAAAACTGATTCTTTCAATTTTCTTGTTATTGAAGACTATGCAACATTTAGAATATGCATGTAAATTATAAGCTTGAAATATATTTTAATTTCATATTTTATATTTTAATTGTAATTTTTAGTCACTGAAACATGGTAGGATGTTTTTTTGTTCTCAATGTATGAGAGTATATTAGGCACCTGTATTCAATTTCTGAGCACCAGTCACTATGCCTCACCACTCTAGGCAGAGAGCTACCCAGAAGTACCTCTGATAACCTCTGCAAAATGAATCTACTGATATTAAAAAAATACCTTGACTTAGTCCCTCCTTACAAAACTAGGAGATTCCTCCTAGTTATTTTGTCAAAGTTTCAGACTATGCAGATGGGATATCCTTCACAGATGAATATTAGACTGCTGAAAAATTAAAGTGACAAGTTGCCAAGGATTTTTGGAAATTTCTGTTACTTATTTAGAATAGACACCTTGTCAAAGATTTCTGCAAATTGAACAAATTATCATCCTGCCACACAGAATGATAATGTAGCTATTGTTGAACATCAGTTGAAGATTAAACACAGTAAAAAACATCAAACCAACACATAAATACATAAATCTAGTGGTCCATAACATTTACTATTATATTATTGGATTAACAACTTGGTCTTTTTCGCACTAAGGCATTAAAATATTTTACTTGGTTAGAAAATCAGATATTAACTTTTCTGAATTCTCTTTGAGTTCAGGAGATAAATAGTATGCTGTGACTTCACTGAGACTATGTAATGAAAGTTGTTCTAAAGACTGTATTCATGCTTCATCTGTTACGAAAACTTCAAAAACGCATAGTAAACACAGCAGATGTTCTGCACAGAAAAACTCGGTTCAAACTGCCAGCGTCCCCAGATTTTTAAAAGATTTAAAGTTACTTTTATTTCAAAAAGTGTTATCAGAAGTTACAACAATGTAAAGACTTTTAGGATATTTTTTCTCACATATAATTTGTGATGCAGTTAAAGCTTTAGCTTCATGTCACTGTTAAACATGAGAGAAGAAATGCAAAGATGAAAAGATACAAATCTACTAAGTCTTCTAATTAAAAAGTTACAGGTAACATATACATTTCCTAGCTAGCAGATAAAATTTAGATACTGAGGATTACAAGGCCATCTTTCTGCTGGAGACTATTAAATCACAGAATTATACTCCTAAAGAGGTACAGACATTTGATGAACTGGGTGATTTAAACCGGGCTCGACAAGCCAGTGTCTAATCAGTATAGAGCATATGACAGCATAGAGTGTTATACTGTATATCTATATCAAAGAGGCAAATAAATGAGTTAAGTGCCCTAAACATTCTCTGTCTTGTGGGCATTTTTTGTGTTTCGTTTTACATGCTGCACTATTTTAACAGTGTCTAGTATTAAATCTGGTGCAATCTGTGTACCATGCCAAAACAGGATGCAAAAGGTAAAGAAAGACATTCAAAATGCCTTTTTATGATAAGTCATTTAACAGATCCTCAAACTTTCACATGAGAAGGGAAAAAGAAAAAAACCATACAAATCTCCTGCAATAAATGTCAAGAAACTGGATACCTGAATGAAGTCAAAACCCTGCCAAGGTATAAAAGAATAATTTAACATATGAATAACAGAGTTCTGTTACAATGCTAACCACCAGACTGCAGAAATAGATCACTTTGTTTAATTATGAGATCAGTAAAAAGATTCTCCTGTAGAAAGAAGACACTAACCGAAGAAATAAACTTCACAAATTATCATGAAACTTTTCCAAGAAGGCCAGGATTTCTCACAAGGAAACTAAAGCTATATCCACACTTTAAAGGAATTACCTCTGGTTGCCCTAAGTATTTAGAGATGCCTAAACAAAGCAACTTCATATATGAAAAGATATAAAAAGCTACTTAGTAACACCATGTTCACATATAGAGTTCACAGAAAAAACAATTTCAGACAACACCTACAAGTCCTTATTGAAGTTGGTAAGTGGCTCCAACAGACAGAAAAGACCACTAATATTTCTGCCATTACCTTCAATCACAGTATGTCATGTCTTCAATCACAGTATGTCAGCTAAATAAGAAGAGAAACACTACGAGGAAGTCTTAAATTCTCTTCTTTACCAGGTCAGGAGAAGAAACATCCCTAGATCTTCTCTGATTCAGTTTTTCTTGTAAGTACAGAGAGCATAGAATCATAGCATAGTTAGGGTTGGAGGCGACCTTAAGATCATCTAGTTCCAACCCACTTGCCATGGGCAGGGACACCTCCCACTAAAGCATGCCACCCAAGGCTATGCCCAGCCCGGCCTTGAATGCTGCCAGCAATGAAGCATTCACAACTTTCCTGGGCAACCCATTCCAGTGCCACACCACCCTCACAGTAAAGAATTTCTTCCCTATATCCAAGCTAAACTTCCCCTGTTTAAGTTTGAACCCGTTACCCCTTGTCCTCTCTCTACAGTCCCTCATGAAGAATCCCTCCCCAGCATCCCTATAGGCCCCCTTCAGATACAGGAAGGCTGCTATGAGGTCTCCACGCAGCCTTCTCTTCTCCAGGCTAAACAGCCCCAGCTTTCTCAGCCTATCTTCATACAGGAGGTGCTCCAGACCCCTCATCATCCTCGTGGCCCTCCTCTGGACTCCTTCCAAAACTTCCATGTCCTTTTTGTGTTGAGGACACCAGAACTGCACACAATACTCCAAGTGAGGTCTCAGGAGAGCAGAGTAGAGGGTCAGGATCACCTCCCTCGACCTGCTGGTCACACCCATTTTGATGCAGCCCAGGATACAGCTGGCTTTCCGGGCTGCGAGGGAACACTGCAGTCGGCTCATGTTCATTTTCTCATCGACCAACAACCCCAAGTCCTTCTCTGCAGGGCTGCTCTCAATCTCTTCTCTGCCCAACCTGGAGCTGTGCCTGGGATTGCTCCCACCCAGGTGTAGGACCTTGCACTTGGCATGGTTAAACTTCAGCCGGTTGGCATCAGCCCACCTCACAAGCGTGCCAAGGTCCCTCTGGATGGCATTCCTTCCCTCCAGCTTATTCACTGAACCACACAGCTTGGTGTCATCGGCAAACTTGCTTGAGTGTACACTTAATCCCACTGTCCATGTCACCGACCAAGATGTTGAACAAGACCAGTCCCAACACCCATCCCTGAGGGACACCACTCGTTCCTGGTCTCCAGCTGGACATTGAGCCATTGAGCACTACTCTTTGCCTGCAGCCTTCCAGCCAGTTCTTTATCCACCGAGTGGTCCACCTATCAAATTGATGTCTCTCCAGTTTAGAGACAAGGATGTCGTGTGGGAGAGTGTCGAATAATGCTTAGCACAAGTCCAGGTAGATGACATCAACTGCTCTACCCCTGTCCATCAGTTCCTTAGGTCCATCATAGAAGGCCACCAGATTGGTCAGGCAGGATTTCCCCTTAGTGAAGCCATGCTGGCTGTCACCAACCACCTTGCTGTTTCTCATGTGCCTCAGCATGCCTTCCAGGAGAATCTGCTCCAAGATGTTGCCAGGCACAGAGGTGAGACTGCCTGGTCTGTAATTCCCCAGCTCCTCCATTTTCCTCTTCTTGAAAATGGGGGTTGTGTTTCCCTTTTTCCGGTCATTGGGAACTTCACCTGATTGTCATGATTTTTCAAATGCGATGGACAGTGTCTTAGCAACTTCATTTGCCAGCTCCTTCAGGATCTGCGGATGGATTTCATCAGGTCCCACGGACTTGTATTCGTTCAGGTTCTTAAGATGGTCTCGAACCAGATCCTCCCTACAGTGGGCCTAGCATCTTCATTCTCACAGTCCCTGCATCTGCCTTCCAAGACTTGGGTGGTGTGGTCAGAGCATTTGCTGGTGAAGACTGAGGCAAAGAGGTCATTAAGAAACTCAGTTCAAGGTTCTCCCAGCCTGTCACCCAAGACCCTGTCCAGCCTGGCCTTGAACACTGCCAGGGATGGAGCATTCACAGCTTCTTTGGGCAGCCTGTTACAGTGCCTCACCACCCTCACAGTACTGAACTTCTTCATTAGGAAAGCATATGTTTATGTGCATGTGTCTTTGCAGTGCTTAACAAAGTGTAGCTCTGATTTATGAGACATCATGAAGACCTTATAAGTTTTTTATATATTTGTTTCCTAAGCCTAGATTAAGTTTCTTTTCCTGGCCTTTCTTGCTCATGGGGCATTAGTGAACCATTAAGAGCTTAAAAATTTCTGTTGCATTAGAAGAGCAACAGTTCAATGTTTGTTAAGACTGATGTGACAAACGAGTAGCTATATAACACATAAATAAATATGTAGAAAAAATATAAATAAGAAATTAAGCCTTTATATTCTGAGCACACATTTAAAAGGAAGATCTACGGGGAAAAAAATTATTTTATTGAGAACCATTGTTGGTTTTTGGTTTGTTTTTTTTTTTCTTTCTTTCTTTCTTTTGCTGGTAAATATGCCTGCTTCTTATATGAACTTTCAGCCTGTATATGATGATTCTGATACTAGTCTTGTGTTCAGGAAAAAGAAAAAGGATCTCATTTTTGCTTTTGTTGAACATTCTATACTTCTCCAAACTAAAATCTAACATGAGAATGTGTCAAAATGAAGAATGCAAGAAAACTTTATCACTTGTTAATATCTGGAAGGTAAGTAATGAACCATTCTTACCATAATGAACAACTCTTACATTAGCATACCTTGCTGGCTAAAGAAATAACACATTTCTACTAGGTTTTTCTATTAGAAATAAACTTTCCTGGGAAGACAACTTTGTCGAAGTTACTGCACATCTAGTAGGACGTCTGTAAATACAGACATTTTCGCCATCATACTCTTGATTCCTGTACTTGGGGGATGGGAAAGGAAACAAATAACAAAGACAGTGATTCCAAAGTGATGGCTCAGTGTGCTGTCATCAACCAGCTGAACCAGATACAGTGGATTACCATGTTCCATAAATGCTGGAATATAACAAAATGTGGCTTTGGAAAGTCAAATGTTGCTGGCTCCATCTAGAAACAGTTTTCCAGGTTGTGTCTTACATGCACAAACTCGAAGCAGTGTTGCATAATTGTCAGAATATTAAGTTATGCCAGTTTTCTTCTGTGGCATTTTACATCAGTGCAAGTTAAATTTCCAGTCACAGTTAATTGAAATCATTATGTTGTCAAGATATTTCATAATATTAACAGAGAATTGATAGTCTTTTCATGTCACTATTTCAAAATACTTCTCAAAAGAAATGTTTTGCAATTTATTAAGTTAATTAATACATTACCAGATCTATTGATTTTAAAGGAAAATGTTGACAATAATATAATGCTTTCCCTATAAAGTGTATTAACTTTTCCAGGAGATTGGTTTAACCTGGTTAAGTCTGGGGGACTCACATAGCACAAAAGGATGAGAAACAAAACATCATTTTAATTTTTCTTTTCCAACTACCATTAAAAAAGCCAAAACATGCCTCCCACACAAGAAAGTCTTTTTACTTCTAACTGATGCCTCTATCCAGTGAAGTAATATGAGACTTCATTGCTGCAGCAGTCACATTAAAAACAATGTTTTGTATAACTACAAAAAAAAAGTATTTTGAGGAAAGAACAAAAAACAAGCATTAACCTTTGCATTACAACCTCTTTTGACATTGATTTATTAGACAGCAGACTGAAGAATCTACACGGCTGTGTCAAAGTTTTCTGAAAACATCTTTTCTATGGACCAACAGATAATAAGCTGTGCACTAGTAGGAAAGTAGGCAATATTTCATACAAAAAATGCATTTTTTAAAAATGCAAGTTCTCATGGGATATTTGACCCCGCAAGACCAAAAAAAGCTTTGTTCATTTATTATCTAATATTCATTTATCCATGCCAGTTTAAGGGTAATCAGTATGGCAACAAAGAGAAAAATCCTTACTGCCCTATATCAGCTCTTACAGGATATGCAACATAAAAATTATGTACAAGATGTAAACCACTAAAGCCATTCCAAAAGTACTTCCTTCCTGTGATTTCATGTCAATGCCTTTAACAGCTGTAAATGAAAAGCAACAACCGGCCTTCAACCTATTATTCAAAAAAATAGAGAAACAAATACTTTCGAATTCAATTATTTGCTACAAATTTTTCTAAAAATGGAGCAACTTCAACTTTTACTCATTCAAATAAATTTGTAGTTGAGTATTTTATTATCAAACTAGTAAGTGCATTACAGAAATGCAGAAGCATCATAACCTCTGCATTATACATATATAATTGGAAAATGAAGAAATCTAGCAATGTGTAACAAGTCAAAAAACAAATTAAGTTGTCAGATTGAATGTAAATGAGCAAGTCCCTTTTCAGAACACTAACCAAACTGTATCCTTACATATTAAAATGTATACATACATTTCAGATAATATTATGTCTAAGCCCTGTTCCCATGGAAATCAAAAGAATCATGGCATCATAGAAGACAAACAGGAGCTTGTGTTTCCTTTGCTATATATTTTGATAATATACGTACTGAACTACTACGTGTATATAGAATCAAAGAATAGTTAGGGTTGGAAAGGATCTTAAGATCATCTAGTTGCAACTTCCCTGCCACGGGCAGGGGCACCTCCCAGTAAACCATGCCATCCAAGGCTCTGTCCAACCTGGCCTTGAACATCGCCAGCAATGGAGCATTCACAACTTCCCTGGGAAACCCATTCCAGTGCCACACCACCCTCACAGTAACGAATTTCTTCCTCATATCCAAGCTAAACTTCCCCTGTTTAAGTTTGAACCAGTTACCCCTTGTCCTATCACTACAATCCCTAACGAAGAATCCATTCCCTATATGCTTCTATAAGGCCTCTACACAGCCTTCTCTTCTCCAGGCTGAGCAGACCCAGCTTTCTCAGCCTGTCTTCATATGGGAGGGGCTCCAGCCCCCTCATCATCCTCGTGGCCCTCCTCTGGACTTGTTCCAACAGTTCCATGTCCCTTTTATGTTGAAGACACCAGAACTGTACACAGAAATCCAAGTGGGGTCTCATGAGAGCAGAGCAGAAGGGCAGAATCAGCTCCTTCGACCTGCTGGTCACACTCATTTTGATGCAACTCATGTTCATTTTCTCATCAACCAACACCCCAAAGTTCTTCTCCACAGGGCTGCTCCTAATCACTTCCCTGCCCATACTGTAGCTCTGCCTGGGAGTGCTCTGACCCAGCTGTAGGACCTTGCAGTTGGCATGGTTAAGCTTCATAAGGTTGGCATCTGCTCAACTTACAGGCGTGTCAAGGTCCCTCTGGATGGCGTTCCTTCCTCCCTACGGATTGGTCTGTAACACCCTGGGTCATCCATTTTCCCCTTCTTGAAAATAGGGGTTATATTACCCTTTTTCCAGTCATCAGGAACTTCAACTGACTGCCATGATTTTTCAAATATGATGGACAGTGGCTTAATAAATTAATTTGCCAGCTCCCTGAGGACCTGTGGATGGATTTCATTAGGTCCCATGGACCTCTGTACATTCAGGTTCTTAAGATGGTCTCGAACCAGATCCTCTCCTACAGTGGGCCCAAGGTCTTCATTCACACAACCACTGCATCTGCCTTCCAAGACTGTGGAATACTTGTGTCCATGGAAATAACCAGCATATAAAGCAGATTTGTACATTTAACGGACCTTCAGTTCAGCAGCCTCTAGGCAGAGAGCACACTATTACATAATTGCATGAGAAACAGTATTTTTCTGAAACTTACTGGTTCACATTAACTTTCTACACAACTGGGAAAAGTCCTGTTGGAACAAGTCCAGAGGAGGGCCATGAGGATGATCAGGGGACTGGAGCACCTCCTGTATGAAGATAGGATGAGAAAGTTGGGGCTGCTCAGCCTGGAGAAGAGAAGGCTGCATGGAGACCTCCTAGCAGCCTTCCAGTATCTGAAGGGGAGCTGTAGGGGTGTTGGGGATGGACTCTTCATTAGGGACTGTAGTGGTAGGACAAGAGGTAACAGGTTCAAACTTAAACAGGGCAAGTTTAGCTTGGATTTAAGGAAGAAATTCTTTACCGTGAGGGTGGTGTGGCAGTGGAATGGGTTGCCCAGGGAAGTTGTGAATGCTCCATTGCTGGCAGTGTTCAGGGCCAGGCTGGACAGAGCCTTGGGCGGCATGGTTTACTGGGAGGTGTCCCTGCCCGTGGCAGGAAGTTGCAACTAGATGATCTTAAGATCCTTTCCAACCCTAACTATTCTATGATTCTATGATTTCATGGCATTTCTAAGGAAAAAGGAAAAAAGGAAATATGGCAGGACTTCCAGAATGAAATACAGTTACGGATTGGGAATGAAAATGTAATTCTGTAGTGATACACATGAGAAAAGAACTCACTGGTAAGTTTGAAAATTTTTACTGAAGTTTCCAGCATCAGTTTCCCATCTTGAAACTCATACAGACTCAGTCTGAAAATAAAAAGCATGGCATTCCAAAACTGAAAAGATGCCTGGAGAGCTGGAAGTGCAATAGAGAACCATAAAAAAAAGCATGTCTCCAAACACATAAGTTGCTTTAGCCAAATTTTTGCACAACCTATAACTGTTAACCACTGTTAAATATATATTGTTTGTGCATATCTGGTCCTTCCAAGGGGAAGGCTTGACAGGAAGTTTTGACAGGGTTTCATTTCTATTCAATAGCATCTAACCTTTGAGCCCAGAAAATTCCCCAGAGGACTGTGGAAAGCAAGCTGTCTTGCTTTGTTTTGTTTTAATTCTAAAGCCTATTCATCTTTCTTTAAGAAAGATTCCATAACTAGTTTTACATTAATAACATGCCTGAACATATATTAGTCTTTAAATTTCTTGTAATAAGGCAGGTGTCTCTAGTTCTAATAAAGTTTCATTTGGCACCCTGACAGGACAGGGTCTTCCAAATGTTACATCCATCCTTGAAAATAGCAGGTTACATCTGTCCTCAATTAAACCACTGTAAATGTGCACTGACTGCATTAAGTTCATTTAAATTACACTGATATGGATGAAACCAAAATTTGACCCAGAAGCTAGAAATAAACTTAACTGTGTGTTTTAAAATGCTTTCCATCTTATAGCACCTTCAGTTATTTTCTTTTTCCTTCTGACCTAGTTTTTGGTATTTCCATAATGAACCACACTATGCATTTTTTAACCCAAACCAGTAAGCACTGGTAAGGAAAGGTAATTCAAATAATGTATCTGTCATCTATTCTTTAAGCTAAATTATGTTAAAATTACTTTTTGGCTTTGTTGTTTGGGGTTTGGGTATCTTTGGTCGGTTGTTTTGGGTTTGTTTGGGGTTTTTTTGCTAGAAAATAAAGATTTGCATTTTGTTTTTACAATACTTGACTGTGTTTGAATGGTATTTTGAAAACTAACTGCTTGTCATCGCAGACATACTCCTGTTACCTTTTTCTACATGAAGAGTTTAAATTATAACTGGTTACTTCAAAATAAGGGGGGGAGGGGGGGAGGGAAAGCACACCAAAAAATAAGGTTTTTATTTACATTGAGCAAAATAGCCTTTCCCCTATTCCTCTAGTCTAAAAAGCAGAAAAATCCCAAAATAGAGAAAATAAAGTCAATAATACTTTGCTAATAATACAGGATGAAAGATAAAGCAGAACTACTAAGTATACACCTTCATGTTTAATGAAGGTTTCCAAAGTGAAACTCATGTTTTAGCTGGATTCTTTCTAGTCAGTTATTCACATTTATGCAGTGTTAAACCATCTTTTCACACCTCTCAGGCTGAAACTAATCTAGCGTTCACGACCAAGAAAAGAAGATCAGAAGGCACTTAACTGTCTTCCTCTGTTATCACTTATTTCAATATCTAAACTGGAATTCTTGGACTTTGTACTTGGTTAGAGAAATTGAAGGACTTTTTATCATCCACAAGAATAAATCTGTAGAAAATTCACTATATTAGGAAATAATAGGCATGCACATATTTTTCTGAAGGTGCAAGACAATCAAAAGGTGCACCACTTTCTTTCTAACCCAAGAGATGAAAGCAAGTCACAGTTTCTCCAAGTTTTTATTGATGGTTTCTTAATAAATCTCATAAATTAACTGCACCTTAAAGGCTAGTAGTACCTTTTTTGTCCTTACCTAGTCTGCCAGTGTTTAAGACAATGTGCAAGACAACAGGTTTACTTTTTTGCCAGCCTCCAGCATCACCACAACTGAAGGCTTGGAAACAGTAAAATAGTCACTATCCAGCTATTGTCTTTGAGTTAAAAACAACTTTGATTATCTACTTTAGTGGATTAGAATCCCCTACAAAAAGTTTCCTTGACAGGTAGCTCCCTTTCTCATCTCTCAACCAGCTCTCCTAAAGTAGAGATAGCCCAACATTTATAGGAATCATCCTTTTGTGGAGTAGTGTTTAAAACAACAATCCCTGCTGTTAATTTACTCATCCATTACAAATTTAAGATAAGAAAAACTAGTAAGTTAAAAGGCAAATTTTACAATAAAAGTAAAGTAGTTAACCTGACACAAGCAACCTGGTTGAAATACTCATTAAGAGTAATGTACAAGTCTAGAGAAATATAGTGTCAATACCAACCTCCCACACAGGGCTTTCTGTACGGCTAACAAAATTCTCTTGTAGGTTATTTTAGTGCAATTACCCATTAAATCCTCAAGCTGCCATTATTTGCTGAAGAAAGCTTGGGAATCTTGGAGTCTGAATTCAACAATATCAAATGGTGATGCCCAATTTAAAGAGATCACTAACCAACACCACCAACACCACCACCACAACCCACACTTCCCCCCACTCCCAAAACCAAACAAAACCAACCAATCAAACAAAAAACCTAACAAACAAACAAAACCCCAAACAATAACAAACAAAACCCACACCACTTGGAACTGACTACGGCATATATTTTTAGAATACTTCTCTATTTTTCCTCCGGGAGAGCAAGGCAGTGTTAAGCAGCCTTCCACTGTAGTACATTACAATATGGAAAGTGTTGAAAACTGATTGGTTTAGCTCTCAATGGTTTCAAAATTCTATTGGTCAAACATATGTGTTTCATCAATGTCTTAAACTGTTTTTTTCTATGCTGTCTCTGTTACTGATTAAACCAGTCGAACTTCCTGACCATAATACCACAATTGTTTTAAAAAAACCTGCTATTCTTGATATCCTAACCTTGTAAACCACATCAAATTGGGATGCTTAATTTGCAGTGAACACACTTTATACTAATTGTATTATATTATATTTTTACCTTCTATAAAGGAAATTTATAAATACCTAAATAACACTGAAATGCCAATACTCATGCTGAACCAGATGTTGCTGCAATCTTTATTAAAAAAATCTTTTAAATCTGAAAAATTGTTGAAATTTTTATTTAAATCTTTTATTTAAAATAAAATGAGAAGGATTCCTGGACACTCATCAATGTACCTGTAAATGAGATCTAACAGCAAGTAATAAAGCTGATTATAATTAGCATGCAAATTCAAAAGTGTGACAAAAATGAGTATTTGTATTTGAAACTTGTCACAAATTATCATTCTCCAATTTATCAAAAAGACAATAGAGAATTCTCTTATATGTGCAACCATCTAATGTCAATATTCTTAACTAACCAAGCTGAAGTCTCTCTCAATCCAATGCTTACTTTGTGGCAAACCAAAAGCTTTTAAACTTCAGTTTCTGTTTATCCCAATAATTCCATATCAGTGAATTAACTTTAGTAATTAATTCTTAACTAGTAATACAACTAAAGTTTTCTAAAACTGGATTTAAGATTAAATTTTTTTTTCTAACCACAAAATAAATTCTCTTAAAAGAAATAAAAGATCTCACATAGGCAGGCTTTTCCTTTGTAGAAGAAAAACAGTGGTTTTGGATACGGAATAGAAGTGCATCATTAAAAAATAGGTCTTTCCTATCAAGAGCCATCAGCTATAAAGAGACCATGAGCAACTAGTGTTGATGCCCAAGGCTCTTTCCAAGAGAATACATAATGATTCTAATGGACTGAATGGCACGGAAAAATTCACATTGATTATCTGTCTGCACCTCTCAGGCCCAAGAGAGAAAAAAGCAGAAGTGCATAATAAAACCACCAAGGAAAACAGCCTGTATAGTAAAAAAATATTTTGATACATATGCCACCTTCAATTGCAAAATATAGAAGTAAAAATAATTTATATATATATATACATACAAATACGTGTGCATGGATATACACATTTGTATAAACAGGACATAATATATTTTTCATAATACTAGATGGATTTATCTACGTAGGACAGAAATGTACTCTGGACCGGAAAAAGTGCATTGAAAGAGTTAGAAGAAAATGAAGCTAAATAAAGTCAATTCTTGATTTCAGTACTTTTTAAAAGCTGATTTCAATAATACATACAAGCATGGGTAATTTTTTTCAATCATAGCTTGCACAAAGCAAAGTGAGAACAGCAAGTTTAGTTACATGCTCAAAATCGCCTAAGTTGCTGTTATACCTGAGAACAGAAACCATGTCAAACTTCTAGTCCTGTGCTCAATTTACTGAATCACAATGCCCACATTATTGCAGGGTGACAGAAAACGCTTAGAAAATTAAGAGCTACTATTGTGGACTGTACCAGCTATTGTACATCCTCTAGCCGACGTCTCCATAAAGAAGAGAGTTTTCTGCCAAACTCCTTCAATGGATTGAGTCAGTGGCTGACAATCTCTTCCAGTCTGGAGACCCATAAAAAATTGCTATTGTAGTTACAAACACCAAATATGCACTGTAAACCGACAAACTGCTGGGTTGGTTTTCTTAGTTGCTTTTCACAGCCTTCTACAACAGCAAACTGAAAATGATCAAATTACTCACACTGTTTACATATACTTGGTTGCTAAACTGTAGCATGGAGTAAAAATGGTAGCTTGCACCACTGTCCAGTCTAATGACACTCAAAACACACACAGATCATCTGCTGTGTGCTCTATTGATTCTTTCAGTTCAAAATTCTCCATGCAAGCTTTAATCTTACATTATTTGGATAGGATAGATTTAAAATTCAAAACAGGCAACCAAAGCCAAAAGGTCATAATTCCTTCCTTTCCCTGAAGAACAGATTTAAAAAGACAAATTATAAAATTTGACAGCTCAAAAAGATTATGCAAGCATTCTGCATTTACACAGGAATGCAGACAATATACTCTCACTTGTTACCAAGATACTGGGCTATACTTTCTCAGTACCTTCAGAATGCACGTTATGAGGTGAAATATAATGGCTGACAATAACAAAGAAAACCGCATCTCCATGCAAAAGCTTAGCATTCTGCTATTCTCTGCAGCAGGCTTATGACATTAGAACATTTTGTGTATCACAACAATCAGATGCCTCACTAAATCTACTCATCTCTACAGAAGTAATTTTTGCTAGATTTTACCCTGACAGGCATAAATTGGTTCTTTAACAGTACGTAGGAGTTATATGTTTTTCAATGAGAGGACTGTGGGCACCTGACAGAACTGGAAGGCCTAGTTTCCATGCAGTGAAGAGTATCTGTCTATGCAAGGTAGAATAAGGTTCCACTTTTCACCTTAGAACCTAACGTGGCATTCCCATTCTAAGCCGTAAAAATTACACTTTTTGAAATGAGATTTTCTCGAAGTTTGGACTAGAAAAAGAGAAAGATTAAGATTATATTTCCTCTTCATTCTATACCTACACTGCCTCAATTAAGTTTGCTTTGTGAGCCTCTCTCCATGGCCATAGTCAGTAGTTTTACAGTTCATTAGAAGGCATGGACAAATCATTGATGGCAAAGAAGCACAAAGAGCTGTTCAGACTTATCTTTAAAAATATGCACTATCACATCAGTGATTTGACTATGAGCACAAATACAATGAGAAAAAAATATTGAACAAACAATATTATCAACTCTATCATCAGAGCAGCCCTTTACATGGGAACAAACTAAATGCCTTAAGGGGAATGCCTAAAGGACACCATCTGTCGTCTCTGGTAAGTTTTGCAAATACACTCTATTTTCAACAGTTGTGTCCATATTTTTTGTTAGATACCTGACTATTGTCAGCAGCCCAGGTAGAAGGTAAACTTCCTCTGCACCACACTCTCGCCATGAGGATGCAACATAGCATTATCAGAAAGAATGCTTCTGTGTTTACGTATTTTCCTTCCACCTGTATCTAATAAAGAAATAGTAAGGACTTTTCCTAATTTATGTTTTACATTAATATAGCAGTACAGTCTTACAACTATTTTTCAACAACAAAGACTTGCATAACTGTCCTGGGTTCACCAGTAGCAGTCGTTTTTCTCCTTCTTACTAGCTGGTGCAGTGCTGTGGGTTTTTTTTTCAGCCTGGAAACAGCGCTGATAACACCAATGATTTTAGTTGCTGCTCAGTAATGTTCAGTCTGACCAACAACTTTCTGAGTCTCATGCTCTGCCGGGGAGGAGGGGAAGCCAGGAGGAAGCAGAGACAGGACACCTGACCCAAACTGACCAAAGAGGTATTCCACACCACAGCACATCATGCCCACTATATAAACTGGGGGCAGTTACCTGGAAGGGCTAGAGCACTGCTCGGGTCGGGCTGAGTATTGGTCAGCGGGTGGCGAGTGGTCATATTCTCTTCCCTTGTTATTTCCCTTATCATTATTATTGTTGGTCATAGCAGCAGTGGTTTGTGTTATACCTTAGCTACTGGACTGGTCTTATCTCAGCTCATGGGAGTTACATTCTCTCAATTCTCCTCCCCATCCCTCCAGGAGTGGGGGGAGAAAGGGGGGAGGGAGAAAGTGAACAGCTGCATGGTTCTGGGCTGCCAGCTGGGCTTAAACCACAACAGTAACAAAAGTCACCCCCTACAATAGCAGTTTCCCTAAGCAAGTTTTGCCATAACTGTCTGAATACTAACCTAACCATGCTCTTGACTTCCTCCAAATAATCATACCATTCAAAGCTTGACACAACATGATTTTTAAATTTGCTTGCTATTCTTCATTTTAATGATAGAATGCCACAGATATTTTAATTATCTCATGAACTCAAAGGGAGAAGCATTGTTCCCATTCCTATGGAAACCCTGGAAATAGCCCACATCACTGTCACAAGAGATTAAAGCAATCTAGAACACATCTCTTGGATTCATTTATGTGCTGACAAGGCCTATGAAAGATTAAAAGTAAGTTTAAAGAGTCCATTTTTCGCTAGAGAGGAGAGAAATCGAAACCATTCCCCATGAACAGTACGTAAATAAAAAACATCAGCAGAAAGTTTGTAATCTTTGAAAAACTGCAATGAATGGGTCTGAACAGTTACACTAACACACTGAAAGGTACATTCATTCTCAACAGCTTTATGTCTTATATAAATGCCCTAACTTGAGAAGACTATGCAATTTAGTCTTGACATTTCTCTTCTTTGTTGACCAGGGTGAGGAAAGGCGAACTTTTATACAGACGTAATGATATATAATCTAAAATGCATACGCAGCTCTTTCCATCTCAATACTGGGGGGGGGGGGGGGGAGGGGCGGGGGGAAGACAAAAATAATTAAAAAAATATTAAAAAAAAAAAAAAAAAAAGAAAGAAAACAAACCACCAAAAAAAGTCCTACCCATAGATTTGAAAATGTATATACTGGTAAATAAACACGATTCATGAGGAGACTATGTATTAAAGGTAAGATGCTTCCCATCACTCCCTTCAGACTAGACAGATGTCTCCTTTCTCTATTAATCTAATCAACTCTTGATCTAGCAATTAGAAGGTATGACTGCAAGCCATTAAAAATGCCCTTCAGAGCCAGTTTAATTTTCTGTCTAGCACAGAGGCAAACCTCTGACCATGTTAATAAGAGATGCTTTTTAGGAAGAACAGGAAAGAATAGTAACTTTCTGCAGCCCATTCTACTAACATAGTCTTTGGAATAGGCATTTTGTGAGACTACCCATTTCCATACTCTGTAATAGCTGTTTGGTATCTGTTTCACATTTGACCAATGCAGTTTACCTCTTGACATGGTCTACACAGTCTCCCTGTATAAAAATTAAATTAATTAAAACATCCAGACATTGACTGATCATCTCGTTTAAAAAAAAAAAAAAAAAATCCACTTAAAAAAGAAAACCAAAACCTCCCATAAGTTGATCTCCAACAACTTTCATAAGTTACCCTTCTTTTCTGCATCTGGCTATTAAGTTCAGCACAGATTATCCACCAACTTCTTTTGTGAATACCGACCATATCCCACACCAGACATTTCTCCATAATGAGAACTCTGGCAATTTTTCACTTAAGGCAGCTATTTTGCATCCTTATTGCTTTTGTTGCCTTCCTTGGCCCTTTAATATTTCACTCAAGTTATAAAAATAAGGACTTCACACAGCACTTAAGGTGTGGGTATATACAGATTTAAGCAGTAAAATTGTCAAACACATAACCCAAATCACTGAGAACATGGAACACCCCTGTAGTTCCTGCCTGTGCAGTCAGACCTGGAGGCTGAGAAAGCATCCCTTCTCTAGTTCAGAAACCTAGAGAACAATGCAAGGGAAAATACGGCACTAGTTATTTTTGCCTCACTAGAGAAGTTTATAGACCACACTAAACTTTCCTTGAATATACAAGAAAAATTATGTCATAACCAATACTCTACAAAACAAATCCTCTTCTCCAAGAATGCACATGCTTTACTGCTGAAAAATCAATATCAATTTTAATTTGTAAAAGGCTTGGGATATTTTGAGTATGAAAGACTTAATCACTGAAGAAAACACTCAGTTTCTATTGTTAAGTCAGTTAATACATTTTAGTCTAAATAAAGTCTTATTCAGATTAACTGCATCCTAAGAACAGAAATAGGTAGGTTGATTACACAAGAGGATTGGTTGCAAGACATCACCAGGATGACAGGGTCCCACAAGGGAAAGAAAAAGAAAATTTATGAGCTCTGTTTATCCTTGAGAAAGCTTGTTAAACTCCATATTCAAATTCTCAGATGCTGCATGCTCAAGGTTCCTCATGATTTCTCTTCCTGCTTTGCAAATCTAGTAAAATAGCTGATATTGTCAAGAACACTGTTGAAAAAAATCGTATGCATAACAAATGTACCTGTCCTCTCCAAATTCATATCTGTCAAGTGTACCAAATTATCCTCTGAGCACCTATTCTCATTAAAGTCATAAGAGAACCGCCTTTGGAAGTAGGGAGAAACCCCACATAAATCCTGTGCTGCTAAATTTCACTTTGGCTGCTAGGCAACTGTAACTTATTACAAGAGATGGCGGGGTTTTTTTTTTTTTCTCCCCTCAGTGTTACAAGAACGCGAATCCCTTCCTTCCTGAAAAAAAAAAAATAAAATAAAAAAAAGAAAGAAAAAAACAACCCACCACACAGTATATATAGCACACTTGCTTTTTTCCCAGGAAAATCTTGTAGAATTACTTAAATATTTAAAACTCCAATTGTTTTCCTTACTCGTATTTTTTTCAAAACACTCCACCAGCTCTCAAGCAACTCACTTGAATGCAAATTAAAAAAAAAAAAAAACCAAAAGAAAACCCAACAAATGAACAAAAACATGCAAAAGGCCATCCAACAACCAGTACTTTTAATACCATTGCTTCATGTATGTTTGTTTTCCCTGTAGGGTACTCTTAATTGATTCTATTTTTAATGAATCTCCCCTTTATGCCGTATTTATGGACAAGTCCTGTCTCATCTAAGTAAAAATAGCTGACTTACACTTAAGAATGTTTGAACAAGAGTTCTGCAAATTAGTTACCTTTCAGTACCACATGCACTTAAATCAGACTGTGATCATTATAGGCAGATTAGAAAACCTGAAGGCTTATATTTTCATAGAGTCACAGAAAGATGTCACTCTTATCTTTCCCTGAATGAGCAGTGAGGTCTTCCAGCATTTTCAACAGCTGTTCAGAAGTCAAGGCTCTAAATCTTCCCACAGTAAACGTTTAACACACTCTCTAGTCACTGGATGGCTCTAAAGTTCTGACACTAATTTCTCAGAACCTGTAATGTGTAGACCCTGAAAAATAAGATCAATTGTCAAGCAGGGTCACAAGTCCCAAGGTAGCCCCAGGTTTTATTGCTAGCTTCAAAACTCTGTTCTATCTTGCCAAAACATTTGTAAGACTTGCATTTTTCAGCCTTTGAACATGTGGACAGTCAGAACTGTGGAAAAAAAAAGAATAACTGCTGTATTTTTTGGATAAATGAAGATAATGTAGCAACAATTATAAATTCCAACCAAATGATCTTACAGAAAATTTCTACTTCATTTTAATGCATACTGGGAAATATACAGTAACTTGTTACTTTAACAAAGCACCTTCATATACAACTTCCTCATCTTCACATTTCTTCAATATAGTTAGTGTTAAGAACATTATGAAAAGAATCTAAATAATCTTCTAATTATATAACATAGTAATAAATTAATGTACTACAGCCACTAATTGCCCTCCCCTCTTTTCTTCTAATGGCCCTAACCCCCCAAAACGGCTTTTCTTCTCTTTCTTTCAATGTTCCCAATCTAAAAAACATTTTCATCACACAGCTTGTGTTAAAAATGGAACAAACAATTTGCTCTAACATTTTATCTCCTGGATTTGTAATTTAAATTATGATTTTTCTTTGTCAGTTTAAAGGACTGTCCACAGACTGAACTGTGGTAGCTTCAACAATGTGCACATATATATATATATATGACTTCCTCATATATTAAACACTTCACCTAATTAAAAAAGTCTCTTCTTACTCAAATGTATAAAAACCCCTTGATTTCAGGAAGCAAAATCAGTTCATAAACACCTTTAATTTCCTGCTTCTTCAGATTCATTGTGAGTGTGTCTGTTCTTTAAGAAGCTCAGCTCACAATTTTTTATCTGATATTTCCACCATCTACAGCATTATATAACACTTAAAAACTGTTCAGGGAAATACAGATTTACTTTGAAGTACACTGCTTCCTTTTATCATTATATTTATGCCACTCAACATCAGCTGCAAACACAACTGCATTAGTACAATTAGCATGTTCTTAAATCATGCGCTCATGCAGCTTAATATGGACACATTTTTTAAAAGTATATAAAATTTTCAACTACGTTCTTCAAGAGCAAACGTCACATTTTCAACTGTTGTGCCACCAACAGCATTAAGTTCCATACATGCTTTTAAAACTTAAATAATGTGGAGAAAAGGATATTCTGACTACACAACTGTATGCACCATGCCTAGCCAGCTCAGTTTTCTACCCTACATCAGTAAACCATAAGGGTTTTTAACTGAATGACATTCTGGATAACACTGCAAACATCTTCCTCCAAAGCCTGCCTTTCAGACGGAACTGAATAGTATGACTATTCCTTTGTGCATAAACCAATTCTGAAATGTCAAGTGTAGAATTCAGCTCCTAAAGCAGTAAGAATGTAATATTAGCACAATTTCATGTGCATGACACTTTAACATCTATTAGATCTCATCGCGCTGCCATTAACAGAAAAGAATTACATGCTATGAGGCACTCAGCTGACATCATGATAAAATAACTGATGGCCAAATGTTTTGAAAAAATTTCCACAATTGGTTTCAAAATAGTTAAATTATTTAGCAAGCAATTTTCCCATTCTTCTTTCTCATTATGCTCCTTCCCCAGAAACAAATTAAAACTACTTCTAGAGACTGAAAAAAAAAATAGAAATCTGCTTCCGTAATGGTTCTCTGCTAGAATTAATACAGAAATACTCTAAGGAGCTGAAACTGGCAGCACTAACTCTTCTCTGTTCTAAAAAATAGAAAGAGTGGGTGCAAACAAACACTGAGTTTTACACAAGACCACCAGTATGAGAAGCTTTTGTGCCAGAGAGACAGGTGATTCTTCCAGTGTTCAGAATCACTTCCACAGAGAATGTGTGAGACTTTTTTCTGTATACAGAGATTAATTTGCAAAATACCTGCACCATTGGCTTCACCTAGTTAGCTCTAAGCTGTGTATGTAAAAATTACTGCCAAAATTTAAATGACAAGCCTTCGGTTCTTTTCCACAACTCACAGCAAATATTGCTGGCAGATTCAGACATCATTCACAAGTTTTACAGAAAGTTTTAGACACTTAAACTGGTTGCTTCATTTTTATTTGAAACAGAACATTTAATTGAAATCAAAAGCAAAGTATTTCAAGGTTTGAGAAAGTTTTAGTTTCTCTTCTCTTTGTTTAGTCTTTAAACTTAATTCTTTCTCTTTTATCAATGGAAGGGGAGAGGAGACTGAGATGATTATTTCACTTACAGATCTCTTCCCTCTCCTACAACCACCAATGAATTAAATGTTTTTAAGAAAACTAGTGTGGAGGGGAATCATCTGTTTCGAAGATTTCAGAGCCTCTATTGTTCTTGGGAATGCATTTAATCATTTCACTAACTATCCCTAGTGAGTTATTTTCAGTAACATGCAACATCCCTTTCTTTCCATCAGATGCAATGAAACATACGATTTGAAAAATATCATTTCCAAAATTATTTTCAAAGTAAAAAACAAAACAAAACCATTTTTTTTACATTTTGAATTAGTTCTACAGCTACAGTGTTGAAGAGGGCCTTCCAGTCTGCATTTTAAAGGTTGCCTACTGATTTGCATCTGTTGTCTAAAGACAAATGTTTGATTTCACAAAATGGTCCTATTCACCTATCATCCTATTTCACCAAAAATGGTCCTATGTTAAAGTCCAATTTTGTTCTACAACAACACAGAGGTGAAGCTGTGACTTTTAAAAACAAATTTTGTCCTGTATTTCCTATACTTTTGGCTTTTAATTTCTTTACCTGTGGGTAGCCATGAAGTTTAAATACTAAAGAGGCAGCCAGAGGAGCAGCAACTATATAAAATGTTTGTTCTAACACTCACAAAGCACCTGGACAAACTGATCTGATAAATTAGGAACTTGTTTTGTAAGGTTACTGGGGAAGAAATAAAAGCTTGACCAGACATGTCAAAGATATGGTGACAGGCTTCAGTAGAGAAGGTCTAAAAAAATATTCCATTTCAGTTCCACAAACAACAATTGACATTCCACTAATATTCTGTTTGGAGAAAATTACTGTCCAGGTAGAAATAATGATGAGAGGTTTTTCCATGAGCAGAAAACACAAATAAAATTCTACTTTACACTGATATCTGCTCAACACTTAGGCAATTTGTCTCTGGCACTTGTCAAATAAACCCAGGCAGCAGTTACACAACAGCCTTCAGGTAACTATGCTGAAATGAAGGTCAATTACAACTCTTTTCCCGAGAGTTCACCATTTTCAGTGGACCACTTTTAAAACTTCTTTTGTAAACACTGAATGTGTAAGATTGATTTTAATTTAAATTCTCAGAGTATAAATAACTATCATTTCTTTAGCCGCAGGTATCTCACACTGAAATTTTTATTTCATACCCCTGTAAAGCCACCAGTTCATTCTTCTTCACCAAATCTCCACACTGGTTCAGAAATACAATAGCTGGCAGGAACAGGCTGCGTTACGTTAGTAGGAATTCATGAGGAAGTGATAATATTTTCAAAAAATATACTTTGATAAAAATATTGACTTAGCTACATTTTATATCTTCAAATTATGTGAATATTCTCTCTAGCACAAATGTTCATTGAAGCAGTCAACCTTTAGTAAATATAACCATAAAGTAAAATTAAAATGAATATTCAATGTTTATACTGGAAATGGTCCTCCAAAAATGACATCCTATCAATTCAAACCCTGAAACTGATGAGTGCTATATTAAAATAAATGCACCTCCTTTACTAAACTGAATAAAATTAACTGACTGCATACACTACTTATTTCTCAGATGGTTACTCATATGGATGAGCCCAGATGTGGACAATGTGCTGTTATACCTTGAAAAGAGTATAAATACACTCTTAGAAATAATCTGATTGATGATGTTGGCCAACTCTCTACAAAAAACCCTGATAAAAAACTATTCCCTTATAAGATGCAACAGTAAAATGTAAGAAAACAAAAAAAAAACAAACAACAAAAAAACCCAAACAAAAAAAACCCAAACCACAAACAGAAATCCTACACAACAAAAATCACACCCAAAAGTAATAACCAGCTCATCAAATAGAATTGTGTAAGTTCTCCCAGTATCATACACAGTAAAATGTCCTTCAATATTTTAGGATTTGACCTTGAGTGTTTGCATTTGTGCTCACATAAAACTCAGTGAAAACGACACAGGCCAATTTCTGATTGTAAAGCTGGTAGCATAAGACTATAGTTTAGGTGATTTCTAGCCTTTATATCTTAAATTGGAATAAGCAGTATGGCTTTAAGATTTGTCATTTTAGTGGTGAAGATGTCAGGAAAACATGCAAAAGATCAATAAGTTGCTTTCCACAAGATGATGAATATGTCACTTTTACTTAGAAGTCATACAGTTGTAACAACGGGGCATGCTTTCAAGCTATTGATAAAACAACATCTAACATTAGGAAACTGGCAAAAGGTATTTTTAGGAAAAAAAATCATCAAAATAATATTCTCACAGAATTAAACTAGACAGCAGGAATTGAGCCACCTCAACTTTTCACTGTAAAAGACTAGACTGAGAAGTGCGTACTCTTTTGTTTTCTCTCCTTTGCCTCCCTCTGCCCAAATAATTACTGTATAAACAGAAATGACTAACACTACAATATCTCCTCACCAAAGCAAACAATCAAGGACAAAAATTCTGCTTTCAGTTTAACCCAACCTAGTTCCAAAGTCCCACTGGGATTCTTAGCAGTTTTAAATTGGATTTAAATCACTTTAGCTGTTAGATTGTAAGTACATGCATTCTAACAAGGAAACTAATCAAAACCACACAGGAGACACCATTTAACGCAGTGAACTCCACAGAAAATACTTGACAACTAAGCATGATCTGACAATGCTATAAAATAACCATATTCAAATTAAGTGAAAACTATAAAGCTTTTTCAGCAGAAATTTAAACCATATATTTTCAATATCCAATTTCTGACTCTATTTACTACATAACTCTTCATGTTTGAAGGATTTCCTAAGTTATTTAAGAAAAAAAAAAAGAACATAAAATCATTACTAATCTATTGAAAGTACCACAAATCCCATTGTACAGCCATTTCAAACTTGTCATTGTTTTACAGTTCTGACAACTACCTACATTTCAAATGCTGTGCCTATTTTCCAAGTCGGCTTCCATTTTTGCTAGCACAATATTGCTTCTGGACAAAATAGGCCTACAGTTTTGCAACATGATACAAAATTACTAAACTCGGTGTTTGTAGCACAGTTCAAAATCATGGTGACAGAATACTGAAACAGTCTGGGGGTTGGGCTGGAAGTCAGTTTTTCTTACTTGCTGTCTCTGCTGCTCTCCTGCAGTGGGAATTAGTCTGCTAAGTTTACTTCCAAAAGAGGAAATTGGGATTGACTTAGCACTGATGCAACAAGCCAATCAAAAATCAAACCAATCCATATCTGCTGGGATACAATGTTTGTTAAAAAGTGGTTCTTCAAAATACGAAAGTAGAGAAATGATAGAAAACTTACAAGTACTCTGCCAGTTAATGTCTGGGCAGATATCATGACTCCTGCCCAATCCTTCACAGAGGTCATCCATCCCACTTCTGCTGCCACATTCTCCTCTTTTTCATCTGTTGGTTTGCAGGCCCCATCTGCCTGTGTATCTCCACCACCATTGATCTTCTGGGCCTCCTGCAAAGTAATTATTTGGGTTAGTTAATTTTAAGCAACTTGACAGTGAAAGTCTGTACAGCTGTGGCTATCAAATACTCTGAAAAAAGCAAACCAGCCTTCCTGGATTACTGATAGATGAACCTTAAGCACCTACTTGGCCACATCTCTTTAGAAGTAATAGAAATAGAAGTGTTCCTATCAGCTTCCATACTGACTACTAGATAATAATACTCTTCTTAATATTACGTCTTTAAAACATCTATTTGCATCAAACATGGCATATGTTTCTTCCATATAAGGAGCATATTTGCCAAGAGAATCACAGAATCATAGAATAGAGTTAGAAAGGACCTTAAGATCATCAGGTTCCAACCCCCCTGCCAGGGGCAGGGACACCTCACACTAAACCATGCCATCCAAGGCTGTGTCCAACCTGGCCTTGAACACTGCCAGGGATGGAGCATTCACAGCTTCCTTGGGCAATCCATTCCAGTGCCTCACCACCCTTACAGTAAAGAACTTCTTTCTTATATCTAATCTAAACTTCCCATCTTTAAATTTGAACCTGTTATCCCTTGTCTTATCACTACAATCCCTATGTACGCAGTCCCCATGTATGCAAGAGCTATGTATGCAATTTTAGAGCTACATAAAAATGAGTTTTTCACACATACACTAAAGGATCTTTTGATGTGTTAGTTCAAACCAATTCACACTAGGCATCAACATAATCTACGTACAATTTACTATCAGAATTAATTATCTGAGCAAACCTTCACCGAGAAGTACAATGTAACAAGACAATAATTATCGACTGAACGGAACAAAATACACCATAGAGAATCTGCAGGGAGCTGCCACACTATCCATGAACCGATGTTTCAATGAAAGTGTTTCATATATCACAGGAATTCTTCTGTCAGTGAGTGGCTCTTGTAGAATGGAAAGCTAGAAATTAAAAAGGAGCCTCAGCTGCACTAAGCTAACTGATGAGTCACATGCACTGGAATTCACACCAATCTCTCACAGACACTGCAGCAAGGATGTTGTGCTCTCTAACTGCCTGCTATGTCCTACTGTCATGGATGCTGCACAAAAAAGTCAATGGAAATGATAGCAAAAGCCAGCCTAAATTGTACAGTGTTTAAAACATATCATAATAAAAGTATCAGTCTGTGCCATAACCATGCCTTCAGTAACAGCGTAATAGTAATGACTTCCTGAATACTTGATGAGTTATGCTAAACAAGCATAGGGGAGGCAGCAAAATTCAGTGCTGAGGCAAATACTAAGCACTTGAACTGCACCCATAGATTTACATTAGTGCTTCAAAGCACTCTGTATGGACCAACAGCTTGAAACATCTTGTTTATAGATTATTTGTCCATAAGCCACTAAGTAGGAAATGAATTGCCATTAATTCCCTTTGAGATATCCATTATACAAGCAATGGATGTCTGACACAGGTTCAGTGATTATTACTAACATCAAGGTCAAAACACATAGCTGTGAGATCGCCTAGAGGACACAGATGGACATAAAGGTAAGGGAATTTCCTGAGAGCAGTACTGAACTAACAAAGCAGTCGTACTGAATCTGTCAGCAAAGGATAACAGAGCAACACCAAAAATGTAACATGGAAACCAACAGTTGTTTTTAGAGAATCTCAGTGTTGCAACTCAATTAGCTTATCAGACCATTCTCTGTCAGACTCTCTCTGGGCTCTACCTTCTTACTAGCGATTACAGCACAGCGCATGATGGGGCTATATCAACAGCAACAAATTATTGAGAGCTGCAACAGTAATTCGGTACTTCTTAAGCAAATAACCAGACAGAAGATAAAAGCTACTTTGTATTTGCATAACTGGACCTCATTCCCTGGCAAATTTAGCTACAGTGAATCAGATGTTTTGCACTCAGCATCAAAAGAGGTACGCGGCATCGCACACTCACAGAAATGAGCTCAATGCTTAGGACAGTGACGTATGGTATGGTACAGTACAAGACATTTCCAGGACAGTAAAGCTTAAATAGGGATAATTTGTGACCCATTTCATGGGGCTATCCAGATCAGCCCCAAAGAAATTCCTTGACCATCATCAGTACTTAGAATATAAACAAGGAAGGAGAAACCTAACCTACATTTTTCCTAGACACATCTCCAAGGCCCGGAGGACACTCACAGGCCTCACAGGCCCTCACCACTCTCACCAGAGCCTCCTCACACCCTGCCTGTTGCCCAGGATGCCACTTTAAGCCAAGTCCAGGGCCACCAGCTCTCCACAGCCCTGTCCTACCAGCCACGGGCCCTCCTGAGCTGGGACCCAACAGCCCAGCCAACACATGGCTGGTTCCCCTGACTGGGCCTGACTTGTTCTTACCCACAGGCTGATGTCCCAGGCTGGGCCCAGCCTAGCCCTAAGGAGTATCCTGAGGCCCATGCTGCCCCACTCCTCGACTGGGGCGGTGGGACAAGGCTGCCAGCCAGCCTCGGCATCCCCAGCCTGCAGAGAGGCCCTAAGCTCCACAGTGCCCTGACAGCTACTGATACGGCATTTATTTCCCTCTTCCCGCCGCTCTGTCTGCCTTTCGTAACTGTTAGAGCTTGTCTTTCATATTGTAAACTCTACATGTCAGATTTTATTGCAAGGTCCTCAGCATAACACAGTGGGCTTTTATACAAGGCCTGGAGAAGAGAAGGCTGTATGGAGACCTCATAGCAGCCTTTCAGTATCTGAAGGGGACCTACAAGGATGCCAGAGAGGCACTCTCCATCAGGGACGGTAGCGATAGGAGAAGAGGTAATGGGTTTAAACAGGAGAAGTTCAGGTTAGATATAAGGAAGAAATTCTTTACTGTGAGAGTTGTGAGACACTGGAACAGGTCGCCCGGAGGAGCTGTGGCTGCCCCATTCCTGGAAGTGTTCAAAACCAGGCTGAATGCGCCTTCAGCACCTTGGTCTAGTGAGACATTTCCCTGCCCATGCAGGGAGCTTGGAACTAGATGATCTTTAAGGTCCCTTCCAACCCAAACCATTTCATGATTCTACTGATGTGGTTTTCATAGTAAAGCAGATGCAATTATTTCTTCCCCTCAGATAAGAAACTGAGATGGTGATTAAGTGACTCACTCAAGTCACCAGAGAAGTCATTGCCAGAGCAAGGACGAAACCACTGCCCTTGATTTTTACACCCAGAACCCCTATTTAAAATGTCAGGGATGCACACCTTGCTAAAAACATTCATAGTCATGGATTTTGGTACAGGAAGTCACAGAACTAATGATCATTAAACAAAGAGCTGAAAAGAAAAGTTTGGTTTATGGTAACGAACTTTAAAGTATTAAAGTTGGGAAATTGTGCTACTGTTTACATACTTGTTACTTTACCCCAACCTTTTTGTCAAGATAAACTGAATTTTAAATACATGATTATTCATAATTATATGAATAAAATTTCCTAGTAGACAATTCACTTGGTTGAAAAGTAGCTTTTGTATTTTCAAAAGATTCTAATACCATAGAGTTCTTTCTGCTATATTGACTTTTCGTTGCCAATAGAACAGAGCAGTAAGATGTAACAGATATATTCAATATTTGATTCTCTGAAGGTATTAAAGTCTGTAATACATTTGTACAGTTGTACTTCTGCATTTATACCACTTAGTTAACTCTACTAAAATCTCCCATCCATATTATTTCTTAATTAAAATATAACTAGAACAATCATCCCCTGCCAAGTATCATCTGGAGCAGACTCACATCATCAGCTACATTTCAGGCCTAACTCTTGCTATTTCTGTACCTGTAATTAATATGCAGATTAGCTGCTATTATATAATATTTGTATTCAGTTGGGATACTTTATATTTTTCATCTACACAGCTAGCTTCTGAGCTTACTTAATAGGCAGTTAAATATTAAGAAAAGTTTATTCCCAAGTCATTATGCAATTGTGCAGGTATCACTAAAGGAGATTCAAAAAAGCTGCTTTCATTCACATTGTGTACAAATCAGTCCTGTTAGTAACTCTGTAGTTCCGCTCCATTGCTATTTCTTCACCTCAAAGCACTGAGTAGCCAACACCACAACCTTGAAAAAATAACCCAACAGCGACAGTAATTGTTTAATTATTTACAGGCTCAGCTGCTACAAGTAAGGTAATACTATCTTCATCCACTCTGCCTACCTGTTGCTACAGAGTGTTTGTTATTTTAATTACTTGATGACAAGAATATTCAGGTACATGAAGTGAGAAGCAGAATATTTTGTGAAACATGTATTTCCTGAACTTAATGACAAAATGGAAGAGAAGGCATAATATGAAGGGATGTATAGGAATCAGGAGCTCACTGTTCTATGAATGGCATGATATGGACCTGGACCAGAAACTTCAGTGTTATGTCTTATATTTTCAACAATAATTACTGATTTAGATTACACAAGTGCTGGGATGCTTAAACACAGTTATCTTAGGAAAGCAGATTTCAAAAAGGGAAAAGACAGTCCAAAAGAAATTCATTTCTGAAAATGTACTCCTGCCTGCTTCGCTTTACCTCTTTCTAGAATATCTGTGCAAACATAGAATTAATGCACACTCTATTCAACACACGGCAGAACAAAATAAAAATCAGGTATTATGAAAACTTAAAACATCTGAGAATAATTTGCCTTTTTATAAGCCCAAAAGAAAAAAAATAAAGGACAGTATGAAGACAACCTGGTAAGCACTCGCTAAATACAGAACTAAAAAAAAAAATTGGTCTCTGGTTAAGACATGGTAGAAAACATAAGAAACAAGTAGTTAATGTGGGAAAAAAGAATTGAGTTAACATCTGGTGAAACAAAGAAAAGGACTTCTGATATTCCTGCTTAGCTAACCTTTAGGTAGCATGAATAGCTAAAAAACGTGAAGTATCAACTCTAACAACAGGGCATCAGTCATACCCACATCATACAAGAGGAAGCAGTGTACACAATTTAAGCAGATGTTTAAAAACAGTAATACCAATGCAGCAAGCCTAGTACCAGCCTAGAGAACATGAGAGGAGATGAGAAAGGGTCTGCCAGAACAGCAGTTGCACCTGTTCTGAAGTAGCAATAATAAAGTAGCAAAACAGCTTGGGGAAGTTAGGGAAGGACTACTTTAGATGATGATGCCAGTAACTTGAAATTTTATCTCTATTAACTGCCCTTCAATTAATAGCATTGCATTCCCAGACCCTGCTTTTTAAGAAATTTTTCATATCAGACCAGTAACACTTTCATACTGGCCACTCTTATACTCTGTTTATGTTCCTTTCCTTTTCATTCATCTGTTTCCCCACAGCCACCAACAGATGATGTGAAGAGGGATAGTTTTGCGTGAGATTATTTCTCCTTTCTGTTAAGACGACCTCTAAAACACTGAGTTTAAAATTATTAGACTTCTACCAGTAATTCAGTTACATGCCCCTGAAACATTCTATCACCATTCTGATAACTCTGAACAGAGGTCTTAAATTTGTATAAGACCATAATACTACGCTGCATTCTTAGCAGCTGGGCAATGTACAGTGTATGTCAAGACAGCAGGTATCTACTGAATACATTGCCACAGCAGATGTCCTCCATCAGGTAAAGTTAAAATCTGTAGCCTTCCTCTTAATAATTAGTAAGTACCAGTTCATCCAGTGTTCAAAACAAGCAAAACAATGAAACCTGAAGCAGTTCACCTGTTGTACCACACAGCTAGAAAACACAGGATTTGACTAGAATAATCAGTAAACAAAACAGACAAGAATGTGAGAAACAAACAGGTTGTATGGAGAACTACAAACCTCTTTGAAAAGAGTCTTACAGGAAAGAGAAAGCAAAGACTGAGTGAACTAAATGTGAACTAAGAACTACTCCCTCTAAACCGGCCTATCCACAACGTTTCTTTGAATATTAGGTCTTAGTCAATATTAGGTTACATTGACGTCAACTATTAATACTATAGCTACAGTTTGGCTAATTCAAAGAGTTAATTATTGATACCCAGGAAAACATTATTCCTCTCACTTAATAAAAGGAAACAGAATGATCTGTGGAAAACATGGCTGATGAGATAGCCAAGCATTTTGCTTTCATGAAATATTCACAACCTATGTAATTTGGGGTTTATAAATTTGGCAGGTTAAGGCAAATTAAGTCCAAAATAGATTACAGAAGTTTTCTTATTAACTTAAGACTGAGATGGTAAACTCTTGTGAGACAACTATTCTTGTTTTCTGCATTCCTACAGAAATTCTGAGAAGGTCCTTCCCAGTCCTTATAAGCAGAACCTTACTTTCTGTGCTGATCAGAAAAAAAACCAAAATAAATACTTCACTGTGAAGACTCTAGGTTCCAAGACCAAACACATTCCCTTTCTCTACCAGTGGCCAGTTTCTCTGCTGCATTTGTGCATAACTCCAGTAATCCTGACAGACTACTTTCTTTTCCTGTGCCCTTCATATTTCTGGTATGGGTCACTTGTATAAAAGCTCCATTTCATGTCATTGTTTGACTGACAAAAACTGCTGCAATAGAGGAATTCGTTCTAAAACCTTGACCTGACAGCCAAGGGAAACTAGATTAGTAAAATACTGTGTTCCAGCCATGATCCCACAAACAACATAAAATATGTCAAAATAAGGAAGGGATCCTCGGCATGGTTCTCACTTAAGAATATAGAACACAGATACCCACATTATCAACAACATGACTCAGTTCAAAGTTTAAAAATGTATACATGTTAATGGACACATAACAATATAACACCTCTACCGATGTAAAACAATTTCTGAATAACTGGAAAGCTGGCTGAGGAATTTCCATGCTAGAATTGGGACACATACTGAAGTTCCTATTCTGCCAACAAATTTTTAAAGTCTTTAGCCACACTGACTACTCTCTTCATGTCTTCACCCCACAGCTACAGAACAACAGTTCATTCTGTTGCATAGGGACCTTATCAAGATAAAGACATTTAGGATTTTAAGTGTTTTGGTATTACACAAATGGCAGATGATGCAGGTATAGCGTAAGGAATCATAAGGCAAGACACAAAAAGCATACTGGTTAAGACTGTTAGACTAGTTATACAAAATAACAAAACTTATAAGATGGAAGCATAAAAGGGAAGCAATGAGGGCATTATACTGGAATGAAAAAGCACAGTCTTAATAAGGATACAAGGCAGGTAAAAAAAGATGATAAAACTAATGCCCACTGAAGTTCTGGAAGAGTAAACGGGAGGATTACAGAAGGATTGCACAATATGACCATTCAATAACAACTGTTTTAAAGTCACACTCAATGAAAGAGATTGACAGGAGTTCATAATTTTCACAACTAAAATCTGTAATAACAACAAAGATATTACAAACCTGCATGCATTCAAGCAGACAAACAAGGTGTTATTTCAATAACTTATGATTCCTCATTCAAGTTAACAACATTTTACAGTAATAGTTACATAGGATTTGACTAAAACTTCAGAAGTTTTTATGAATAATTTAATTTACATCTACTCATAGAAATAAATACTTCAGTTTTCCTTTTTACTTCCTATTTTGCATCACACCACATTTCTAGAAATTACCAGTGAACTTGTCATAAAACCACACAGCAATTTAACTCACTGTCTGCAACATATAAAAAACTAAAACAGGGCAAGTCAGTGATGCACAGTACCCACTGAAAATACTTCATAATTTGTCAAAATAACACCGATCCATAAATTTATTTTCCTTTTCTACAGTCAGAGCATCATTTATTAATTTCCTTTACAAAGACCAAATTATCAAATTTAAACAGTTCCTGAATACCTTGTTCAATTATAAGGTAGCAGATAAAAGGGCAAATAAGGTGCTGAGGCATTGGCATAGGCTGCCCAAGGAAGTGGTGAATGCTCCATCCCTGGCAGTGTTCTAGGCCAGGTTGGACAGAGCCTTGGGTGACATAGTTTACTGTGAGGTGTTCCTGCCCATGGCAGGGGGGTTGGAACTTGATGATCTTAAGATCCTTTCCAACCCTAACTATTCTATGATCTTATGACTTCATTTAATTAATGGGGGCACTAAGTTTAAGTGAATGCAGACCTGTCATTATTCAGTGGTCCCTACATAGCACAGAAATAGGTATGTCAGGAAGATCCAGTATCTGAAGGTGGCCTACAAGGATGCTGGAGAGGGACTCTTCATTAGGGACTGCAGTAACAGGACAATGGGCAACTGGGCTTAAACTGAAACAGGGAAAGTTTAGGTTAGATATAATGAAGAAGTTCAGTACTTTGAGGGTGGTGAGGCAACCTAACAGGTCGCCCAAGGAAATGCTTCATCCCCGGCAGTGTTCAACGCCAGCCTGGATGGAGTCTTGGGTGACAGGTTGGGAGAACCTTGAGCTGAGGTTCTTAATGACTTCTTTGCCTCAGTCTTCACTAGCAAATGCTCTGACCACACCACCCAAGTCTTGGAAGGACAACCAGAGGGAGAGTGAGAATGAAGACACTAGGCCCACTGTAGGGAGGATCTGGTTCGAGACCATCTTAAGAACCTGAATATACACAAATCCATGGGACCTGATGAAATCCATCCACACGTCCTAAAGGATCTGGCAAATGAAGTTGCTAAGCCACTGTACCAACATATTTGAAAAATCATGGCAGTCAGGTGAAGTTCCCGATGACTGGAAAAAAGGAAATATAACTCCCATTTTCAAGAAGGGGAAAATGGAGGAGCCAGGGAATTACAGACCAGGCAGTCTCACCTCTATGCCTGGCAAAATCTTGGAGCAGATTCTCCTGGAAGGCATGCTGAGGCACATGAGAAACAGTAAGGTGGTTGGTGACAGCCAGCATGGCTTCACTAAGGGGAAATCCTGCCTGATCAATCTGGTGGCCTTCTATGATGGATCTACGGAACTGATGGACAGGGGTAGAGTAGTTAATGTCATCTACCCGGAATTGTGCTAAGCATTATTCGACACTGTCCCACACGACATCCTTGTCTCTAAACTGGAGAGACATCAATTTGATAGGCGGACCACTCGGTGGATAAAGAACTGGCTGGATGGCTGCACGCAAAGAGTTGTGCTCAATGGCTCAATGTCCAGCTGGAGACCAGGAACGAGTGGTGTCCCTCAGGGATGGGTGTTGGGACCGGTCTTGTTCAACATCTTGGTCGGTGACATGGACAGTGGGATTAAGTGTACACTCAGCAAGTTTGGCAATGACACCAAGCTGTGTGGTTTGGTTGATACATTGGAGGGAAGGAATGCCATCCAGAGGGACCTTGGCACGCTTGTGAGGTGGGCTGATGCCAACCGGCTGAAGTTTAACCATGCCAAGTGCAAGGTCCTACAGCTGGGTTGGAGCAATCCCAGGCACAGCTCCAGGTTGGGCAGAGAAGAGATTGAGAGCAGCCCTGCAGAGAAGGACTTGGGGGTGTTGATTGATGAGAAAATGAACATGAGCCAGGCTTCAGTGTTCCCTCGCAGCCCGGAAAGCCAGCTGTATCCTGGGCTGCATCAAAATGAGCGTGACCAACAGGTCGAGGGAGGTGACCCTGCTCCTCATGAGACCCCACTTGGAGTATTGTGTACAGTTCTGGTGTCCTCAACATAAAAAGGACATGGAGCTGTTGGAACAAGTCCAGAGCAGGGCCACGAGGATGATCAGGGAATTGGAGCACCTCCCGTATGAAGATAGGCTGAGAAAGTTGGGTCTGCTCAGCCTGGAGAAGAGGAGGCTGCGTGGAGACCTCATAGCAGCCTTCCAGTATCTGCAGAGGGCCTATAGGGATGCTGGGGATGGAATTTTCATGAGGGACTGTAGTGATATGACAAGGGGTAATGGGTTCAAAGAGGGGAATTTTAGCTTGGATATAAGAGAGAAATTCTTTACTGTGAGAGTGGTGTGGTACTGGAATGGGTTGCCCAGGGAAGTTGTGAATGCTCCATCGCTGGCGGTGTTAAAAGCCAGGTTGGACAGAGCCTTGGGTGGCATGGTTTAGTGTGAGGTGTCCCTGCCCATGGCAGGGGGGTTGGAACTAGATTATCATAAGGTCCTTTCCAACCCTAACTATTCTATGATTCTGTGATTCTATTGTGAGGGTGGTGATGCACTGGAATGGGTTGCCCAGGGAAGCTGTGAATGCTCCATCCTTGGCAGTGTTCAAGGCCAGCCTGGACAGAGCCTTGGGTGACATGGTTTAGTGTGTTGTCTCCCTGCCCATGTCGGGGAGTGAGGATGGGTGAAACTGGATGATCTTAAGGTCCTCCACCCCTAATTATTCTATGATTTTACAATTAGACAATTAGCATGTAAGATGGAATATTACTGTTTACCTGTCTTCTCCATGGTTCAAGTATTACAGTGAATACTTTCAATATATATTTTAGAGAAATTTAGAGTAGTCATGTAAGGTCACTAAGCTTAAACATAATGGAAACTAAACTTCTGAAAAAAAAGATTAAAAAGAAAAAATACAAAGCATGTGAGTTACCAGACTTTAGAAAGGGAAGGTATCCTTAATGGAAAAGGACAGAAAAGGGTAGAAAGGTGAATGCAATTTGTTTCTTCCCACTGAGTAGAAGATAAATAAAAGAAAGTATACAATTGAAAATAAAATTGACATTATTGTGAAATGAACACTGCCATATTACCTACATCCTATTGACTGATTAGTCCAGGAGGAATCTCTGTCACAGATGATAAAGCATTTTAAATACCAATATTCAATAAAAAACTTCTAACAAGAAATAAAAACAATATTTCACTGGCTGTCTTCATACTTCACTCATTTTTGTGATGCTATATGATTCATTGCAATCCAAAAGGCTCAAAGTGCATTATGAATGTGAGAAAAAGGTCTTAAAAATTAAGGGGGTGTGGGGGGAGGGTGGTGGAAGTCAACAGTGTGGAAATTACCTTATTTATTTTGATTACAGGAAGTACTTTAGCTGATTGCTTGTAATTTTGTTGTTGTTAACATTAAATAAAATCCAATTCCAGTTTTCAAATCATCATCTCTTGGGACTATTTTTACTACTGTGAAAGAATGAAAAATGCATTGAAAAATAATGCACTTGATTTTGCCCAATTTTAAGAGAAGAATCATCAGTAAATATTTTATGATCTATATCATTTAAACTATGTGAATAGCTTTGCAAAATAATTATATAGTAAAATCTTAAATAAGAAAACTGCTGCAAAAACTATTCTTTGCCAGGAATATTCAACATCATTCAAAGATTTTAAAGTAGAAGGTTTATTTCACTATAAGATATATACAAACTAGAATTTATATATATAAAAAAACAACTATCAAACTTCTTTTTCAATAGAAATTAAATTTTGAAAAATCTTTTCAGTTGCATACTTTTCTCCATCCTGCTCAATTACAAAAGAGAAGGCTTTCTGCTCCTAGTGAACAGTAGGCTTTCATTATACTAACTCCATGATATATTCTTGCTTGTTAGTACCAGAGTTATCCAAAAGAACTGCAGACTGGATCGTTGAAAGGAAATTCTTGTCCTCTTCTGTTTATTACAGAACAGCAATGCAGCTAGCGCCAGTGACTAAACTGTTGCTCAAAATTAATTCTCTGACTGCCGCAAAATCACAAAAAGACGCCATGGATTGGGAAAGGCATTGTACAGCTTAAGGGACAGAGACTCTAAGCACAAGGTATCATAACTACTCCAAAACTGGGATCTAGGTCCTTGCATAGAGGAATTAACTACTCACTTTCTTGAAGTGCAGAACTCCTTAGAAACTTGGTGACAGGAATTTCAAGTTTGATAAAAATAAAGTATTTTCACATGGAAGGAATAGACTTAAGCAGTTGTGGTTTCTATATTATTCTAAATAGCATATTATCATGTAGGAATTGTTAACCTTCCTCAGCACTGAGCCCACCAAATAGAATTTATTTGCAATTATATCTTTATAAAGAGATTAATAATTTTTTAGAAGGTTTTATAGGCAACAGGATAAAACATGAAGGAGGGGGACAGCGGGACAAAAATAACTGAGCAATCTACAAATACTAACTATTTGTAATATCACAAAATACACGGATCAATGATAATTCAAAAAATGCTAGAGAATCATTCTGTTGCCTGCCAAATTGGACAAACAGTCATCTTTAAGGCTTTTTTTTTGATTTAAAGGCAGCATATAATATTTACTGTTATTGTATTAAAATTATAAAGGAAATCACAATGAGTTAAAGGCAGCTCTCTGTAGTATATAAAGCCACATCTAAGCCTTTCCTGACGTAGGAAATTAAAATCCAGTATGCAGCAGATAAATATTTGAAGAACAGCAGGTCAACCAATAAATAATTAAAAATATTTAATAGCATACAACACTTCTCATCACAGAGATTACAGAGTGTAGTGCAGCTTTCAGGGTGGAACAATTGGAGGGGGGAGAGATTCAGAGAGCACACAAACGTGTAGGAATCTGGAGTAAATATACAAAGTTCTAATTTTTAAAAATACAGAAAATGCAGATTTAACTGCAACGTAACAGTTTTAGCAATTACTTTGAACTAATTCTATTAAACTAAACATTTTCCCCTAAAATACCAGTCATGTCACACTGTAAGAAACGTATAAGTGCTAGTATTTAATCAAGTTGCTAAAACCCCATTCATTACTTACTGCTATGGAAAAAATTTCTGTAATCTGAATCTCATTACTTCCTTGCATAAATGATTAAGTACGGAAATTTTTTTAACCTAAAAGAAGAAAAATTCCTTGTAGATAAATTCATTTTAGATAACATATATTGTTTTTTGTCACTTCTCAGATACTAAATATTGTCATCCAAATAATCCAAAGTCAGTACTTGTAGACTACAAATACAGCAGCTGATACTTTTTTGATGCAAAGAAACATGCCCAGTTCCTGCAAATTCATAGACACTGACTGAAATACAAGGCAGAGAAGAGAGGAAAGCTAAATTTTTGTTTGACTTTCATCCTATAGCTTCATTAATGGTTTGGGTTTTTTTAGTCCATAGAGAATGAGAACAGGCCCAGAGAATTCTCTTTGGCTTAACCTCATCATTTTATGCAACACCAATAACTGCCACAGAGATCATGTCCTTCTTTTCTGTGAGGACCAGTGACTCACTGCTAGGAATTGATGCATGACTATGACATTGAGCATAGTCTTTATAAGCAATCAGAAGTTGGACTACTAAGAAATAACGATACATTGTGTCCGTTCTTGGCTCTCATTAACACAAAGAATTATATCTAAGTCTTCATGCTCCTGGCAGGATTGAGTCTGCCTGTACCAGAACTTATAGAGGAAGCTCCTACTCTGACAGGTCATTTCCTAAATGAGAACAGCAGCTCCTTGAGATTTCTCAGAGGCCTGAATTATTACAAGGCCTGGCAGAGCTGCACTAGCTGCACAGGCGAAGTGCTTAAAAGGCAGGCATTGTTCCATATACAGGAATTTGCTGATTGGGGATTCAAGATTTATTCAACCAGCAAATACTGCATATGTCACACAAATATGCTACCTATGAATAGTCACTCTGTATATAATTTATGCGTGATACAGAAAGCAGTTACTGTCCAATGATCAGGACAGGTAAAGAATAGAACTAAGAGGATAGGTCAATTAAACTTCTCAGCTCTTTTTCTAAAATTAAATAATAGTAAGAAACAAATTAAAGAATAATAACTGTTAAAATCATCACAGTATTGAGTTGCATTTTGCCTAACCTTCAGGGGAGCAGAAGTTGGCAATGATCAGTAATAAAGTTAATGTTAATATGAAAATTTCAATCTCAAAAAGAGGTGGAAGTCAACCATGCCTTTTGCTTGTATCTTGCAACTTTATAATAACCTGATAACTTTATTAAAAGGGCCTAGAACTCTAGTTTTTTTCTTTTAAATTTTACATAAATTATTCCAGTTAAGAGTTTGAAGCAGCATAAAGATCAAACAGCTCATCAAAGCAGGTTGTCACACTTTATGCTATTCACAAGCTGTGTTTTACAGAACCTGCTCATCAGCTTGAAGCTTTAGTCTTTCTTCATTCCAGTGCAAGTAATTATCTCATACAGCTTCCAAAGATGCAGGTGTCTCCCATAATTTAAATATGAATTAGATTCATTGACAAATGCATCCAAGTATTACATAAAGTTAAAAATTTCACCTTTACTATTTCTTAGAAGAAAAGAGGGCTTGATTAAGCCCTAGTAAAAAAAAAAAAAAACAACCAAGTAGTGATTCATATATCAGTAATTGACATCTTCCAAGTATCTGACTCTAGCTTATTCGATAACAAGACATTGAAGTAATAAATATACTTAGAGGATGCATTTGAGAAATGCACTCTGAGAAATAAATATCTCTGTATTTCAGATTCAGCTTATGGAAATCAGAAAACAAAAAAAATAAAACAAACAAAACCACAAACTGTAAGATCAGCTTTATTTTTTTTGGTTAAAAGTATGGGTTTTATCTTCATACACTTGTCTACCAAGGAAAATACAGGATACCTGAGGATCTACAGGTTAAAAAGGCAGAAGTCATACGTAACATGATTCCCATTTTTTCCTGAAGAAACACAGCTCTAAGAAGAGTATTCAGTGATATTTTTCTTCCTGGTAACCTTCTAAATCCCATCATAATGGAAAGAACTGTGAACAATCCAAGTGCTTGATTTTATTAACACCTGTAAAGTGTTCAGTATACTAGAAGTGATGTGTAATACTTAAGTAGCCTTGCTTTGATTACCATCGATGCCCATATTGGCACCAGTTACTGACTTGTTTTACTAGCTAAAAGCATCTGATGGTCCTCACCACTGGTTGCAAAAGATTTCCATTGAACAAAATTAACTCCCCTTGAAGAAGGAAGCTTTTACCTCAAAACAAAGTCATATATCATATTTTTGTACTATGCTCTTTCAATAAAATTTCACTTCAAATCTGTTTTAAAAGGGTACTCTGTAGAAACAGTCTCCTTATTATAGATTGGATCAATAGAAAGAGCTATAAAAATTCAAATGAAAAAATATGTCACTTTAATTCAGGGTTTGTGGGGTTTTTTCCCCCTAGGACGCGAAAACAGTAAAACAATTCTATTTCCTCCAAAACCCTGCCACTACTGCTATATGAATTTAAATCTGAATCACTCAGTTACACAGAAATCTTTTCCTGTACTGATTTCTGCTCATGCAGATAACCACAGGAAACAAAGCTATACAAAAAAAACAAGCTTTCCAAACTCCACCTCCATTTTTATGGAACAAAAAATGTTGCTACATGAAGTTCCAAGCAACTACCCAAAGCAGAAACTAGTCTTAATACAAAAGAAAAACACCCAGCAAATCTGTAATTGAGCTATCCTCCTTTTTATCAGATTTTTTCCTAAAGCTATTAGCTTTGTCCATCACATGCACCAACAAACCGACAAATCTATAGTGCCTCTCCAGAAAGTAATCTTTGTGAGCAGCTATTTAAGTACACACCACCTCATTAATTCTCCTGCTCTATGATGTCCACCACCATCTGTGCAGTAGTGGCGCTAAATGCAGTTTCCCTCTTGCAACCAAACAACTTTCTGAAAACAGATACTATTCAAAAAGAAAAGGGAGAGGGAATAACTTGATCCTCACACTCTTACCTCCCATAACTGTACTCTCACCAGAAAGGTCTGGGTGTGTTTCCTATAATAATCAGTTATAGCACCTGACAGCATATGAAAGCAAACCCTGTGAAGTCCTGTCTTTTTTAAACACAGCACCAGTCAGAAATGGGGGAAAAAAAAGAAAAAAAAGAGCATGAATTTCACTACTAGCCCTCTCTCTGGATACTACCATCTCAAAGGTTTATAACCTCACAAAAGAGATGGTAAGTGTGGTAAAGCTCCAAGTGAAATTAAATTCACAGTGATAACACATCTTTCCCAAACTATGGAAGCACAGGGTTTGGATAATGTCAAGTTGAATATGAATCAACAGTGTGCCTTTGCAACCAAAGGGCCAACCAATATGCTGCAATGCATCAAGCACAGCATCGCTAGTTGGTCAGGGAAGCAATTGTCCCACTCTACACCACACTAGCACAGCCCCACCTCGAGTACGGTGTGCAGTTTTTGGGTGCCTCAGTACAAGGACATCAACTATCAGAGCGTGTTCAGAGGAAGGTGAGTAAAAGGGTGAAGGCTCTCAAGGGCAGGATTTATAAGGAGCAGCTGATTCCTGTGAGGAGCAGGAAGTTGGGCTCAATGATTCTTATGGGTCCCTTCCAACTTGAGATTTTCTAGGAGTCTATGATTCAATTACTAATCTAATCTTCAGTCTAAACCAGCCTTTTTCTAAACCAAACATTTCATACACCTTTCTAATGCTGCTCTTCTTATATACCCAGGATCTCTCACCTTGTTAAGATGTTTATCTTAACATAGTAATGATTAAGAAGCCTCTGAGCTTTCAATTAGTTCAGTAGAAGGTGTCTTGTAACAGAGAAAAATATGCTGAGAAACGATTTTTCATCTAAGCCATTTATTCAGGAGATGGAAAGGTATCATCCTTAATCCTGTACTTTTTATTTGCTTATTTGGGGGTGGGATGGTTTTGGGTGTTTTGTTTTGGTTTTTTTTTTGTGAGATATTCTGCCCCCCCAATTCACCTTCAATACACACATAACAGTTTGTCATTTGGTGTTTGGCTCAGAGCCTTCACTTGCTTTTTGAGCATCTTCTATTATTGCCATTGATTGTGGTGGCATTGAGCACTGAAAATACAATCAACAGCAGCACAAATGCTCCTGGATGAAATTTCACCAGCCTCCAGGGGTGACAGCAGGTGGTTTTGTTATTTCTCCTACCTTGTAGGGACTAATACGGACAAACAGAAGGAGCCAAAAACTGAAAGCAAGACTGACAGTAGGAATAATATTATGGTCCAGTGGGCACTAAAGTCATCACTTATCTAGATAAGGCTTTCATGGGAGGATACACGTCAAATTACCAAAAAGGTTACACAGCCTTTCAGCTTGAAGAAAAGATTAATTTACTTTTTTCTTTTTGGGTAGGAAAAAGGAAATAAATAATTATAATATAAAGAAATATGACTAGGAAGAGTCTAAAACCCAGCAGTGTGTTTGGTAAGGGTACTGCAACCTGGGACACTGGAATAATAAAAGCTACCAGATACAGTAACCAGACTCCAGAAGGACAATGAAAGTTGCATTGTTTTGACTGTTTAACTGGAAAGGCAAGTGTATGGGAATTCCTGAAACAAGTGTGCAGACACAGTGTACTGATATAGAGTTAATAGGAATTAGGGAGAAAACTGAACTTCTGAAAATTATGTTAAATCAAATTTAAATAAACTCAAATTTATAAGATTGAGACTGCTTAATTTCTACTTCTGAAAGAAAAATGTTTTGCGTAGTAAATTTAGACTTAAAATTTAAGAATTTCATACTAAACTCAGGCCTCATTTTGACAGGTAAGGTATCTTCTCAGTGAGGCCAGCACTCAAATTCTGACATAATAGGAAACTTGAACACTAAAGGGATCCTCACAGGTTACTAGGCACATGGTTTTAGTTCATGTGGCGAAGTTACATTTTTCTTAAGATACTTTAATGTCAGCACTGAACTTGACTTTTTAAACATTTTGAAATAATGACAACTTTAGGAAGAAATTAAACTTCAAACTGTAATATTTCATGTGCAATCAATATAGCCACTATTTCAAATGTTACAGAAAATAAATTAAACATTTTCTTAGTGATTCTCAGGGATAAATTGAGGAAAGACTCATACATTGTCCCATTTTTTTAAGCCACAAAGACTCCTATGCCAGTGAGTTTCTAACAGATAATCAATATTATTCTAAAACCAAACTGCAGCATATCTATGTTTGTTTGGGGTTTGTTTTTTTTTTTTAAGTTACATATAGACTTCATTTCACATGGTGCTTTCCAAACAGTCTATTCAGTTCAGTTTGACCGTCATTTTCAAAGGTACTTAGAAAAAGCTTTAGGACAGGCTCAAAAATGGCTATAAGAATGGAGGTCAATAGAATTAATCAGTCCCCACAAACTTATCTTAGAAGTAGCATGATCTTCCCAACACAAGTGAGATTCCTATCTACATTAAACAATAAATTCACTTTGTAGGAAGAGTATCAGAGGTGTTAATACAAATTTTCTTCCTGGCTACCAACTTAGTACATAGCCTATACTAACAATTAACTTACATAAATTAAGGGCCAATTTCTCACAAAAAGTTTACAGACCTTGTAGCAGTTAATTCTAGGTTATTAGACTAGAGCTTTGAGTCTGCTTCCTGATGTCTTGAACACCCAGCATTCCAGTGATGGTGGCATGACTGGCTTGCTGTGCTCCAGGCTCTGAAGCCCAAAAGAATGCTTTCATTACTCAGAAACTTAGCAAGAATGATATTTAGTAAAATCATCATCAGTCACCAAAAACCCCACATTTTAAAAAAATGCATGATTTTCTGCTCTGCACTCCTTGTAATCAGCAAGTTCTGCTGAAATCAAGTGGGGCAAATTTTTCATCAATATAGCCATATTAATTATGATAATGTCAGCCTTGTTGGAAGCCAGACTCAAGCTGTTGTTAGGTAAGCTGCTCACAAGATGTTGAACAGTGGAAAAAAGTATAAAAAAACCATGACAACCTCACAGGAAAAAGTAAGGTTAGAACAATGTACAACTTGCATGCAAGTCTCAAGTCACTTCAGCCATGCTCTCCCTCATTCTTTCAGGGTGTGTTTGCGGTTGTGTCGGTTTTCTTGCAATTAACTCACTCTCACATGCACACGCTCTCCAGGTATTTTTAAAAATCCTGATACATTAATTACTTTTGATAACATTCTCATTCACTGAAATGCAATCACCTTTGCTGCTAACCACAGATACAGTGCACAAAACTGACAAAAGAGAATCTAGTGGTGCTATTGCCAGTTGAACATACCATAATAGAACAATACCAAAGTGAAACATTACTTCAAAAATTGACTTCTGACTTCTATTAAGCCTGCAGTTAGTAAAACACCAGTTCTGTATTTGGTAACTGATGACTAAACAAGTGAAGTGACTGATTTTGGGAAGATATTCGTATTGAATCAAGTCTTGCAAAGAGTGCTTGTTCTGAAGAACAGCCCCATAAAAATACCATGATACTCTCAAGGACGAAAAGAGATTCTAGCATAGATTTACTTACAGACTAGATACTAGAACTAAGTTCCTTGAGAGACCATAAGCTGTCTCAGGGTCTCTCCAATTACTTCCATATATTAAAATCCATATTATGACAAAACTATCTCAGAGAAGTTACCAGTATTTTTGTCCAAATATATTCAGACATACAAACAGGGTTACTTCTGATAACTTTGTATCTTTCACAAATTCCTCTGAATCTATAAAATCTGCAGAGGTCTCGGAAGAACTGAATACAGTGTCCTGGAAAAATGAAGGCTTTCACTTTCATGAAAGAATGCATACCTATCTCTAGAGCATGGTGTCAATACTTCCATGTCTCTTTGCAACAAAAATACAGCTTATTAAAATACCAGTTTTCTTTACAATGTGATGATGTATCACTGCCACCAGATGAGTTCAGGACACTTAATGAAAGCCAAAACGATGATTATTAGAATACAGAGGGTAGCAACCTCGTTAACATCACAACAAAACTAGGAGGCTTTGGGTTGCTTGGCTTGGTTTCTGTTTGTTTTTTTTTAAACTAAAAAAATTCCAAGTCAGTGACCTAGAGAATGACCTAGTATAGAGGTTCATGAGTACTAAGGATCTTGGCCAGGATGTATAAAGACACATTCCCCCCCAGACAGGACAAAGGATAGGGTTCAATAAATGACTCCATAGAGCTACTATAAAACTTTATAAATTGGATTTTCTTTATCTACATTATATTTGAGCCAACACAGATACACTAAGGGTAAAATATACACTCCATCTCTACTGCAGGAAAATCAGAAGCATTCTATTTACTATCTTTTTTGCACAGAAACCATTATATACGTGGTTGCATTTTGACTTCTTCCACTGCAACTCAGAGCTATTTATTCTGCTGACTGCTTCGTTCTTTTTATGAGATAAAAGGAACTGTCATAAAATCATATAGAAAGTTCACATTGTTTCAATTGTTTAGTTTTAATACTTCACAAAAGAGTTGGCATATTCATTCGTTGGTGCTTTCAGAACTAAAATAATTCAAATTAGTAAGTGCCCACCAGTTTATAGACACAGACCAACCATTAAGCTCACTTAGTTCTATGGATTCAGTCTGGGAACAGAAATGTATATACTAATTATAAAAGTAATCACTGTAGTGCTGTTAACTAATGCTATGCAATGACCACTAGCCTATGTTACTTCTGCAGGACAAAAGTAAATGAAGTGTCTTTGGTTTTGTATACATGTAGTTAAAAGTTCTGTGGCTAAATCCAGAGATTTCAGTTCCAAAGGAGACAGAAAGATTACTGAAGACAGAGTCAGCTACTTATTACACACAGCACGTATTTAAAATACTTGGATAATAATTTTATTACAACTGTTTGGAAGACATTCACAAGTCTCATGACCAATTTTGATTAAGCATAAGTTGGCAGCTTCATCATTTCTCAACTCAAGAGCTGATAGATTGCTACCAGTGCAAACAAGAGCAGATAACTGAGTTAACGCTTGGAGGGAAGAGCTGCTGCACTTTCTTAGGACAGTCTTAGGAGAGATTTTCCTTTAAATAAACAAAGGCCTTAACATAGATCATGAATAAAGCTATAGCAGTCCAACACTAGCTACCACCCATAACTAGTGAAATAAAACTTAACAAAAACCTCCAAAACAAACAAAAAACCTCCAAAACCTGAAAATATTTAAATGCATGTATTGCAGAAAGGTACTTCCAGTTTCATAGAATGCAAGCCACTTGTAAAGTGTAGCCTTTATCACACACTACTTTGTATAAAAACTCTTGTTGCCCAATGTTCTAAATTTTAAGAATATTCTAAAATATAGATATAGGATAAGTTGTTGACCACAGTATTTCTTTGCTCTTTCAAAATGACAAAGAAACACTTGTGCATGAGGATTAACTTGAATATGGTGTTCTGAACTGGACTTCCTTCAGGTGAAGTCCATTCATTTTAAAGCTGGAAATTACAAAATTAAGATTAATAACTTAAGCCTGACTTTCAGTCAAATTGATTCATTTGATAATAGTCATAACAGTCTTAGGAACCAACTGAATACTTTGTGAAAAGGTAAGGGCTAAAAACTGTTGTACTCATAATTTCCTCAGTGTAAGTTCTGAGTTAGTTGCATGACTTCATTTTTGCCTGGGTGTTCATCGTTACTTCACCCATTATGCATCAAGTTAGCCTCAGGAGAAAAATAATGGAGTAAACTGAAAGAAAGTTGTCTATTTTTCTGGCCTTTGAATTTTGCTGCCTATGTCAGTCTTCAAACACATTAACAGAGAAGGCCAGGAAAAATAACTTATGCAGTGTGATATTGCTTTTTCTGGGAATAAACCAAGAGCATTATTTCACAAGGATGTAATTTCATCATTTAAGTACTAAAACGAAGCCTAAAAGTAATAGCAAACCTTTATAAACAATAACTTGAATCTCCCAGAATTCCGTGGGACATGGAGTAAGTGAGCATTACTCCTTGCATGCTACCTATGGTCAAGTGTACCAAAAATTATTTTTGAAGTCAGTATTACTCTTTTCCATAGCAAGCTTAGATTTCAGGGAATCTTTATAACAGCTTCAGCAAGTATCAATATCTCTCCTGCAGTCAGGGTTTTTTGGGTTTGCATCAGTTCCAGTTAATGCATGTGGAAGAAAACAATCACTTGAGTAGGTAGCACTACCTGTTTGAAGTGTTACTCAAGTTTGAAATATTTACACGTCAGTGCCTTCTAACAGAACTCTTAGATGGCACGTAACCAGGCAAAATTCAGCTACCTATAAATATTGGAAAAGAAAACCCTAAGGTTTTGCAAGTGCAAGGAAGTCAAGCACTCTACCATGGTCAAATTCAGATGCAGAAAAATTTATTTTGCCTATTAAAATACACTCAGCAATAAAGTGAGTTGCCTATTCTCCAGAGCTATTGTGTCTTACAAATATAAATGTATTGATGTCTTCTCTTGTAGGTTTCAAGTCACAGGGGCTATTCTTTTAAGTATTGTCTTTCTCTAGTACATTTTACAGATTTTTGAGAGTCTAAATATACTCAACAGAGAAATATCTACTGCTCGTGGGATCATAGAAGTCTGTGCATTGCAACAATAGTATAAATTGGAGGTTATTTGCTGAATCAAAATTCTAACAAGTGTTTTTGCACATTTTAAGAAGTACCATTCCCTTTATGTCATCTCTAACACAATCATTTTGCATGTGAGTACTATAGATAACATCAATAATTTTCACTGTTATCGGTATGCTGTATTTGTTGCTTGGTGCAAATTAAAAATAATGTAGTACATATGCCAATAATGTTTGATTTCTATTAGATTTTCCACTAATAGTTTGCTATTTGCTTTGGGATTGTGCTTTTTGTAGTTCTTGTTGTTTGATTTATTGGTTGGGTTTTTTTAAGTCAGTAAAGTACAGTGAAAGGATAAAAAGATTTATTGCAGAGCATGCTTTCTAGGTGCAAACAAACTGAGAAAAAGAATATCAGCATCCTTAGGAGTTAAAGGAAAGATCATTTAAGAATGGGTACCCCTCCTCTTTCTTATAGCAGAGTAAAAGGAAACTTCTTTTCTTTGGCTTGCGTAAATCTCTTAACCTCTCAACTCCAGTTCCTGCATCTCCTCTTGTATCTTGATTATAGCACTGTAACTTCTTCTCCAGTTGCCAGTAATCTAAAACTACAAGCTATGGTTCATTTATTATAGCAAACGTATTGCTAATTCACATTCCAGAACCTTACATCTTTAACATGCAAAAACACCATCTCCCAAAAGGTCCCATCATCTTCTATTTAGTAATGATCTATTATTAACAAGATGTACTTTTTTATCAACAAGTTACTAGTGACAATAGGACAACAGCAGGGTTGTAAATAAGTGTCCTGGTTTAAGCCTCACCCAGGCTAATAACTCAGGAAGTTTTACTCACTCACTCACTTCCCTTCTTTTTCTTCCCCCAGTCCTGGGGGGATGGGGAGGAGAATCAAAAGAATGCAACTCGCACAGGTTGAGATAACAGTTTAGTAACTAAGGTATAACACAAATCACTACTGCTACCACCAGTAATAATACAAGAGAAATACAAGGAAAGAGAATACAACTGCTCACCAAGCCCGACCCAGCCAGTGCACCCCCCAGCAGCGAACCCCCCAATCCACCACCACCACACCCTTCCGGGTCTCTGCTCTCCCATGTTTCACATCCTGGCCATGACGTGCTGTGGTATGGAATAACCTCTTTGGTCAGTTTGGGTCAGGTGTCCTGTCTCTGCTTCATCCCGGCTTCCCCTCCTCCCTGGCACAGCATGAGGCTCAGAAAGTCCTTGGCAAGACCAAAACACTGCCAAGCAGTAACTGAAAACACTGCTGTTATCAGCTCTGTTCCCAGGCCCAAAATCAAAAACACAGCGCTGCACCAGCTACCAAGAAGGAGAAAAAACGACTGCTGCTGCTGAACCCATGACACTGGGCTTGGACAGCTGTAAAACCTCTCCTGCTATTGGTATGCAGACATATATAAAAAAAGAATTATCACATTTTCACTTACATGCCTGACTTAAAGGGAGTTAATAAAGTTAACTAGCTTCCAGAAGTTCATCAGATTGTCAACAGAAGCATTATTCATTATATATTTTCCTGAATATTCTCTTAAGATTGCTAGCACATACCATACCAGTTACACGTAGCATATTATAAGCACAAAATCATTTAAAAATATCTAGCCAACCAACACGCACAAAAATACTCAAACACAGATCAGGACCGTTTTTCTTTCCCAAACTGGTCATTCTTTTATTTCTTTATTGGAATGACAAACTCAAAACCAAAACAAACAAAAAAAGTCAGTGACAGCTACCTGTGACCTAAAAACATCCACAGAAAACCTTCCGTAAATTCCATGTGGTTGGTTGAGTAGGATTTGAGTTTCTTTTGTTCAATATGCAAAGGAAAAGCTTTAAAAAACTGCATCGAAACACAGAAGTCTTTAGCATGATAGACGCAAGGGGGAATTTTTTTCTTTCATAACAGATAAAAGTTTTACTACATAATACCTTGTATTTCTGGTTTTAAAGAAAGGTTAGATGCTAAAGCCTACTTAAGAATAAAGGAAACCTTTCTAGCTTTTAGCAGCCTTTCAGTTCCCTCTGTATTATGTATACCTCACTTCACTTGCCAGGAACATGAGAATGGGAAAGAGCTCATTGTTTCAGAACACAGCTTTATCCTGGTAGCATCAATGGACACTTGAAATGCTAACAGAAGATCAATACTATACACTGTTACAGTACCATTCACCCAACCACAATTGGTGTCATCAACTAATGTACGATCAATATTAGGGGAAGGATTTTATGTCCAGGGTAAACAGCTGTCAAGAAACTGACACTTCTGAAACAGTTACAACAAACTAAAATCAGCCTAAGTAATATGATTTTTTATGCAGGATGTATGAGAAAAAAAAAAAGATTCTGAGGATCCTGTAATTTTGGTGACAGGAGTGGGAACAGCAGCCTTGGGATCCAGAAGAAATACATATTAACTACTGTGCAGATTACTTTCCCCAACCTTTTAAGACAGTTTATTCAGTTCTGAGCTGCCTAGCTTTGTATGCACTCAATTAATTTCACTTTTCTAAAAATAGAAGATAAAGCATATCTGGAGACAAAATAAGCTTAAAGACATACTCTTGCATTTCAACTAAATATTTGGGGTTTGCATGTGGGAAGTTGAATTCAGTCTCTGTAAGGAGTTCAAATCAAAGTAGTGAAGTTTGCTAATTCATCACAGGTCACATACCTCTACAAAAGTGGTATCATTACAATTTAGATATTTTTTCCTACAAAGGAAAGCCAAGAAAAGATAACATGAAAAATACTTCGGAGCCTGCTTTTATTTTCTCAGTAAATAAATACTCATATTCAAGCTCACCCTTACATAATAATAAAAAAATGTTTTATAAGTATTGCCTTGACATGCATAAAAATCCAAATTATAACATCATAAGTGTAAAGCAGAACACAGTACTGAAACTACGAGGTAAATAAAAATAAAACGGACAATTTCCTTGTACATACAAAGCAAAAATAAATCATTATACATAAAAAAAACAGTGTTGGATTTTAAAAACATGTTTTACTCTTGTTACTATGTATGTCAGCATCCTACTTCTAGTAAAGACTTATCTTAATGTTACTAACCACAACACCTTGAAACTAATGAGAGTTCACTAGTAGGCTTCACAGTCTTCAGGATTTACTCAGAACACTGGCAGCCTTGGAATATTTGCCTTCAGATTATTTAAAAAAAGCAGGGAAGTGCTATTTGACCCCGTTTTCCAATTTAAAAAGCAGGTACGGAGAAATTAAAAGACATGCAAGAAGCCTATAAGAAAATACAGATCTGAAATCAGGTGCTATGTTTTAAGCTAAAGCACTAATGAATGGACTAACCTTCCTCTTTCACATGGTATGTGTAAGCAGAATCCTTTTCTTTGCTAAATAAACCATACATAAACTTGAACTTACTTCTGAGAAGTCTTTGGTGTCCTTGAGGATATCTTTTTTAAATAACCTCATGTTACTTCATATATTCATAAAATGCATTCCTCATAGCCTGGGTCCTTTGACAATTTCTTATTCTAATTAGTTTCCCCTGGGCTAGAAAATATAGTACTTCCCTGGGCTGTAAATTTAGCCCATGTCCTCATTTCTCCCCCCTCCTTAAAGAGAACAGGTCATCAAAAAATTCAAGCTACCCCTAGCCAAGTTTTGGAAGCGTTTTTGTAAGACATTGTCTCATCAAAAGAATCCCTGCAGCAAACCTGTCATTTTGAAAACAGCTTACCAATTCGATTCTTTGATTCATTTCTTGTGTCTGCTAGCAGCATTTCAATCTTTGAATATAATAAAATTAGAGCAGATGGACAACTCCCAGATACAGCAAAACTCCTCAAAGCCATGACACACACTGATGCTAGACCAGTAAGCCCAAGAAAAAGTTGACCTTGTTATAAGGAGATCTATTTTCACATCAGTAACATATTTTGGGGATAAGTCTATCTAGAAGTGTTCTCAGTCAAAAACCCAGAACTGCTACTTCAGTTCATGCTTACAAAACTCCTGCATACAGGAATATAATGCATATATATCAGATTGAATCACAGATGCTGAGATTTCATTCACTGAACTCAAATAGAACTCGACATGTAGTAAGTTCATGATCAAAAGGATATTACTTGTGGTGAGTTTACTGTTGGTTTTGTTCCTTGATTATTTTCCCCCCTCTGCAGCTAGCATTGCTGCACCACTTAATGATGGCTGCTTTGTAAAAATTAAATAAACAAGCAAACAAACAAACTAGGGTTTGTAAGAGGTCAATAAAGAATTTCTTAGTAGGGAAAAACAGCTGAGGAACCATTTCAATTAGTTTTTTAATAGAAACTAAAACACGTTTGAATTTCATTCTGTAAAATGACACTACAGGTTTCCAAAGCATAGAGAATTCTCCTAGATTTGTATTATGTTCTTTCAGCAATTTCAAAACACACTTCTATTTGTATCTGAACTGATTAGCCACAAAGGCAACAACGTGTGGTTTAGACCATAAAAATCATAAAATATTAACCCTTTAGCCTTTTTCTTTTCCTTATTAAGAAAAACAAACAAACAAACAAAAAACTACTATTTGGAATCTATGAAGTAGACAGAACACTGACAGTGATTCTAGCTCATTTTCTCTCTGATGAGAAACTCGGGGACCTATTATGAAACAAACAAAAGAAACCCCACCCAAGTGCATCTATTCTTGAAAGTTCCCTCTTCTATAATTAGATGTACCTTGCCCTCTTCCTGAATATATTTCCACATGAAGGAACATTTTTAGGGAAGAATATGCACATATAAAGTTTCTATTAGCAGTTTAGGTTTTTCCAGCAACTGTTACAGATTACTATATAATACAATGTAGTTATAGTTGTCAAGCTATCACCTACATAAGGGCTTAGAAATTTAGCAGAACAATTCCAATTTCCACTAACAAAGAATGCTCAGAATTCATATCAAAAGGAACATAAACTAACAGCTATAGGAAGCTTCACCTGACAAATAGAAATTTTAAGTGAAAAGTATAATATAGTGACATGATAAATGCGTTAACACATACCTATTTACCAGAAGAAAACTACTTCATTTTATTTGGGTTTACATAAAGAAAATATTGAAACAGTCCTTCATATAGGATGAGCAAAACCCCAAAACCTAGAGCAGTTGGGTTTTATTCATCAAGCAATACCATCCCATCCAGTTTTAATTTGCATGTATAGAAAAGGGCAGGAAGAAAGTAATTTCCTACTCAATCTGATTGCGCCCTTGGGGATTCGGTTTGTGTAGTAGAGAGAACATTGATGTGAAAGTCCTAAACAGTTGCATATCACTGATAAATCTTATGCATCTCCACACTCTGAACAAGAGAGCAGCAAAAATTTCTCCTCTCACACATGGAAATCCAAGTGTCTATTAACCACTTAAACTACATGTATTTTTTTTAACCACCTTCAATTCTCAATGTCTAAACATTCTGTTCAGGGATGTTAATGCCAGTTATCTCTGCCCTGATTTTTCTTTTTTTTTTTTTTTTTTTTTGTATCTAACTTTACACCTAGATAGCACATCAGTCACAAATGAGAGGCATTTTTGGTCACAGTATTCCATTCAGTTAAAAAAAAAAAATATTGAAGCTTGATGCTGTAAGTTTCTATGAATTTCATAAAATCATACAATAGTTAGGGATGGAAAGGACCTTAAGATCATCTAGTGCCAACTCCCTGCCATGGGCAGGGACACCTCCCACTAAACCATGCCATCCAAGGCTCTGTCCAACCCAGACTTGAACACCGCCAGCAATGGAGCATTCACAACTTCCCTGAGCAACCCATTCCAGTGCCTCACCACCCTCACAGTAAAGAATTTCTTCCCTATATCCAAGCTAAACTTCCCCTGTTTAAGTTGGAACCCGTTACCCCTTGTCCTCTCTCTACAGTCCCTCATGAAGAGTCCCTCCCCAGCATCCCTATAACCCCCCTTCAGATACTGGAAGGCTGCTATGAGGTCTCCACGCAGCCTCCTCTTCTCCAGGCTGAACAGCCCCAACTTTCTCAGCCTGTCTTCATACAGGAGGTGCTCCAGTCTCCTGATCATCCTCATGGCCCTCCTCTGGACTTGTTCCAACAGTTCCATGTCCTTTTTGTGTTGAGGACACCAGAACTGCACACAATACTCCAAGTGAGGCCTCAGGAGAGCAGAGTAGAGGGTCAGGATCACCTCCCTCAACCTGCTGGTCACGCTCATTTTGATGCAGCCCAGGATACAGCTGGCTTTCCGGGCTGTGAGGGCACACTGCAGTCGGCTCATGTTCATTTTCTCATCGACCAACACCCCCAAGTCCTTCTCTGCAGGGCTGCTCTCAATCTCTTCTCTGCCCAACCTGGAGCTGTGCCTGGGATTGCTCCCACCCAGCACCTTGCACTTGGCATGGTTAAACTTCATCAGGTTGGCATCAGCCCACCTCACAAGCGTGTCATGGTCCCTCTGGATGGCATTCCTTCCCTCCAGTGTATCACCTGAACCGCACAGCTTGGTGTCATCGGCAAACTTGCTGAGGGTGCACTCAATCCTACTGTCCACATCACCGACCAAGATGTTGAACAAGACCGGTCCCAACACCCATCCCTGAGGGACACCATTCGTTACTGGTCTCCAGCTGGACACTGAGCCATTGAGCACTACTCTGCCTGCAGCCTTCCAGCCAGTTCTTTATCCACTGAGTGGTCCACCTATCAAATTGATGTCTCTCCAACTTAGAGACAAGGATGTCGTGTGGGACAGTGTCGAACACTTTGTATAAGTCTAGGTAGATGACATCAACTACTCTACCCCTCTCCATCAGTTCCGTAGGTCCATCATAGAAGGCCACCAGATTGGTCAGGCAGGATTTCCCCTTAGTGAAGCCATGCGGGCTGTCACCAACCACCTTGCTGTTTCTCATGTGCCTCAGCATGCCTTCCAGGAGAATCTGCTCCAAGATTTTGTCAGGCACAGAGGTGAGGCTGACTGCTCTGTAATTCCCCAGCTCCTCCATTTTCCCCTTCTTGAAAATGGGGGTTATATTTCCCTCTTTCCAGTCACTGGGAACTTCACCTGACTGCCATGATTTTTTCAAATATGGTGGACTGTGGCTTAGCAACTTCATTTGCCAGATCCTTCAGGATCCGCGGATGGATTTCATCAGGTCCCATGGACTTGTGTACATTCAGGTTCTTAAAATGGGCTCAAACCAGATCCTCTTCTACAGTGGGCCTAGCGTCTTCATTCTCACTCTCCCTCTGGTTGCCTTCCAAGACTTGGGTGGTGTGGTCAGAGCATTTGCCAGTGAAGACTGAGGCAAAGAAGTCATTAAGAACCTCAGCCTTCTCCAAATCCAGGGTAGCCAGTTTTCCTGAAAGCTTCCCGAGAGAGGGCCCGTGCCATCCCTAGTCTTTCTTTTATTTGCAGTGTACCTATAGAATCCCTTCCTGTTATCCTTAACATCCCTAGCCAAGTTTAATTCCAAGTGGGCCTTAGCTTTCCTAACCTGGTCCCTAGCTTCCCAGACAACATCCCTGCATTCTTCCCAGGCCGCCTGTCCTTGCTTCCACCTCTTATAAGCCTTTTTTTCCTTTGAATTTTCCTCAGCAGCTCCTTATCCGTCCAAAGAGGTCTCCTGGCCGTCCTGCTGCACTTCCATCTAGTAGGGGTGTATCCCTCCTGAGCTTGCAGCAGGTGATCCTTGAATATCAACCAACAGTCTTGGGACCCCCGGCCCTCTAGGGCTATATCCCTTGGAACCTTACTGCACATGAAGAAGCCAAAGTCTGCTCTCTTGAAGTCCAGGGCACTGAGCTTGCTGCACGCTCTTCTCACTGTCCTGAGGATCTCAAATTCGACCATCTCATGATCGCTGCAACCAAGGCTGCCCTGGAGAGTCACATTTCCAACCAGCCTTTCCCTGTTGGTGAGCACGAGGTCAAGCATAGCACCTTTCCTTGTCGGCTCCTCTATTACTTGCAGAAGGAAGTTGTCTTCCACACAATCAAGGAACCTCCTGAATTGCTTGTGCCAGGCTGTACTGTCCCTCCAACAGATAGGGTGGTTGAAGTCCCCCATGAGGACAAGGGCCTGTGAGCGTGAAGCTGTTCCTATCTGTCTGTAGACCACTTCATCCACAGAGATGTCTTGATCAGGCAGTCTGTAACAGATCCCCACAATAATGTCTCCCATCAACCCTGACCCACAAACTCTGTTGACTGCTCACCTGTCCCCAGACAGAGTTCCATACTCTCCAGCCTATCCCTAACATAAACAGCAACTCCAAATTTGTTTGATTCAATAAGGAACTGGACAAGCTTATAGAAAAGATGTCAACCATGAGCTGTTTAATACAAAGCAACTTGATTAGACTCAGAAAAATCACTGAAGTTGAAAACAACTGAAGTCTTGTAGAGGAATAGAAGCAATGATTACATACACCAGTCTTGCATAAATTTCTTGTATAGTCATCCACTTTTGGCTATTATTTGAAAAAGAATATTTGGCTATGTGGATGTTTGATACAAACCTTTTTGTTATGTTCTTAATCAATAAAAGGGAGTTACTTACATAGATTACTAAAAATGTTTTGGTTTGGTTTAGCTAAATATGAAACAAAGAAAGCAAGGCGAATAAACTCTCATAAAGAAGTTAAATGCTAGGAATCAGCAAAGCTAAAAGGATTACAGTCACCACCACAACACACACAGGACTGTGTCAAAAATTGCAAGTTATACACATGGCTATGTTGAAGAATATGCTCATTTTACTATCTAGCTTACATGTAAAAGCGAAAGAGCTAATGAAAAGACAAAAGACAAAATGTTGAAGAAATACGGTGACTTAAAGCCTATGAGCAAAATCTAGCAAATACACATTTGTGTTTTCATTGTCTTAACATTTGCTTTGCTGCTCATCCTGGGATAAAAGTTACAGAATGGAAATGTTTATGCCTGATTAGTTTAATAAAGAAATGCATGAAATATTTGCATTGAATCTGGTGCTCTTGGTTTCCTTTTTATTTGCCATTCTTCATAGGCTCCTTTTTAAAACTGTCCTTAGACAAACACTAGGGGAAACATACTAATTAACTTTGTCTTAGAAAGGCTGAAATAGGAAGTGTCATCCTGTAATTGAGGGACAGCTGGCTGTTACTGTGATAATCATATACCAAATTAAGATCTTTTCCTTTGGAATATATTGCTACTCCTGATTAGAGGTTAAATTCCCAGAATAAAACCCCATTCATAAGAATTTGAAACCCCGAGCTTAAGACTTGTGTTCTATATGTGCCTGTTCCTACACAATGGTGGATGCTAACATATAACTGTCCAGAAGAGCAAACAAACATAACAAAAACATGGCTCCAAGGAACATCTTCATAAATGGTTATTAACCGAGATACAGTGCATGCTGTGCACCTTATTACAGTCTAGAAAAATGAGTGACTGGAAAAACACCAAATGCCTTCGTATTTTCTTACTTAATATATAAGATTGTAGCAATAGAAGGAGCTCGTAGGCAGTTTTTATGCCATTGCCCATCATGTATTTATTTTTCCTATTACTGTATAACAGTGTTTCTGCAGTCAAAAGTAAGCATTTTCTTTACCCATCACTGCAATTTTATACTGCTTTAATTTTAGCAGGAGGCATAGGAAGGAGAACAGAATCAAACCCAGTCTTTTAACATATTTTGATACTTCATAAAATCCAACAGTGCTTAAGAAGAGTATATTTATAGTTCACAGTGTAAATGATCATAAGCTATACTTTTGCTACATCTAAAAAGGAGCAAACTCCAATCTTGACCTAAATGCAGCTCACACCAAGTAACTGAAGACCACAAGACAGCGCTCATGAGCTTTAGTTTCCAACACAGACCCAAATTTCTGAATGGTATTCTCTAACACAATCACAAATGAAGGATCCATGTTGGAGTACAAGTTCCAAATGATTTTAACAGGAGTTAATGTATTTTAGTCTGTAATATACAAACACCACATGTTTACCATTCACTTCAGATGCTATATGCATCATATCGCCCACTAAATTTACAAGGCTGAGTTGCTGCTGCAGGCTAGAATAATGCTTATTTTTCAGCACATGAATGTTGCTTACTGCCTTTACTGCTCAGTGTGTGAAAAACCATCAAGTCTGGAGCTGAAAATGCAATAGAGTCAGTACATAAACTCTGTGGCTCCATGCAGCTAATTGTTTTGCTTTTGGCTATAGCATATGTATTACTTGACTGCTAATTTCATGCTCGAATACTGCTTCTTTATAGCAGCAGATGAAATTGAAGCTCTGGTACCCCATTCAAATAGGCCGATAAATATGTATTCCATCCCTTTGCAATGTTTGACACACTCCTCACCTATTGTTATGCTTCCCTTTTATGAAGTCTAAAAGAGTCCTCTATTTTAGCTCTTATTCTTGCCATTGTCGAACCGAATTTATAAATCATCCTGGCTTATTCAGTATGCAAAAAGGAATTCTAATTTTCCTGTTTACAAAATCCTCTTATTAGTTGTGTCTGTAGAGTATTTAGGTTTGAGGTGGGGGTATCCACTGCTGTACACTAAAAAAAAAATTCAAGAGAATAACAGCAGCACACAGTAGATGGACAAATAATCACTGAAAAAAAAAAATCATACTTTTTCATGTGCATGAGTAAACTGAGGTTCAGATTCCTTCTAGGAACAGCAAGTACTGCTGCTGTAGTTAATTCAGACATACCTGGCTCTGAGAACTGAGATAAAGATACAGCATTGTAGGACTGCCTAAGACGATGGCTGAAAAAAATAAAGCTTTGGTTGGTCCCAGAGTTATCTGAACACCATGAAGTGGGAACAACATTTCTAAAGTCACCTTTAAAAAAAGCAAAAGGAGACGAAGAGTACTGAACTCTATCTAGTCCAAGATAATTACGTAATAAGGGATCATACAAGAATGATAATAAAAATGAATGGTGGTGAAATCAAAAATAAATGGGACCATATGAAAAAAGAAAATCTAAGGAGAAGAGTCCTGCTGGTCTAACTCAAATACATATTTATTTCAACTGAAACACTACAGCAAGGTTATATGCTCTTATACCACAGATATACCAGAAACAACCTACAACATTTCAGCTGTGAAAGAACCCATAACTGTTGCATTTCTATATCTAAGTGCAATGACTCTGCTCCGCATCTCCCCCCCCCTTTTATTTTTATTTTGTAAAACAAGAGAGAGGTGGAAAATGAGAAACAAAATTAGAAGAACTGAGGTACTCCAGACATGTCAAGAACGACAGGACATGGAATAAGTCCGTCTTTGGTATATTCACATATCCAACCAAAAAAATGCAAAAACTTCCCTAGCATATGCAGACTTTCAAGTTTACCCTTATTCGTGGATTTATCAAATGCATAAATACACATATACATTTACATACATAAAAGTAAACACACACAAAAGGCAGACAATTTTAGATCCTGGGCAACACAAATCTGGTTTCCTATAGAACAAATCATCATTGCCTAGCAACCAGAGCTATTTTTATGTCAAACCACAATAATTCAACATTTCGGCTGTCTTTACTGAGATTTAGGAGTGGGGGAGATCACTTAAATCTCATCCCTTCCCATTTGTCTCTCTCATACTCCTGACATTTGACCTTTTCAAAATCAAAAATCATTCCTTCACATAGCCAAGTTAGGAAAATTTCAGCATATAAAGTGCAAGTCTGAGGAAAATTCTAAGTGACAGAAATGGACACTATTCAGCAAACACTCCTCTCATTCCATGTACGGGTATGGTTTACTGCAAGTTATGTTCCCTATTTTAAGAACCTTCTGTAGGTTCTGATGCAATAACAAAAGATCTGTACAGCTAAAGCTGAGTTACGGTGTGTAGCATAATTGGTTTTTTATTTTAGGGGCTAAGACGTAACAGTAGAGTCTTGGACATAAAAGACATTTTACTGCACATTATAAACTTTTGTATTGCATTTTAATTACAAGATTCACTTGAAGAAATTAATGAATACTAGTATCCTGAGATTTTGCACAGTTAACTGAAACTGAAATCCCCTTAACAAGAATTATAACACAACCATGATGGAGGAGCAGACAGGAGTTCAAAGCCAAAAAACATGTATATTGCTTTATCAAATCCAAAAACTGTTTCTGTCAACAGAAAAGGCTAGATACATGAGAATAACGTCCCTGGAAGGAAGATGGGAGAGATGAGGTATTTAAAAACTTGGTCCTGCATATTCAAATGGCTTAGTGGTATCTTGAAGATAATCTTCATATCTCTCTCCTTGCACGTATCAACTCAGAACTGATTTAACAGTTTCTATGGTTTATTACTTAAAAAAAAAAATCAGAATCGAAAAGACTAGGAACACATGTCTTAAGTGAAAAATGAAATTCTGATGCATCCACATAGCACCAGAAGGTAAAAAGATGTCTCTATGGCAATTCTCACGCTGAAAAATAGTAAGAGCTGTTGACATTATATAATCTGAAAATGCACAAGACTGAAATCCCCGATAGATGAAACAAAATACAGTCTTTACCAATTATTTTCCATAAACATTGCCATAAGGCAAGAAATACACAGAAACTTACAGCAAAACATTCTCCTGGCAAGTCTACCATTTCCCCAACCAAACAATATGCTTTGCTTACAATGTACAACCATCTTCTATACCGTTTTCAGGTAAGAATAGGAAGCCTCACACAATAAAACTCAGAGGTTCCTCTCAGGTAAGCATTATTCCTGTTTTAAAAACAAAGAAACTGGAGCACAAGGATGTTCAGACACTTCCCAGTGACAGATTCTCAGGTAACTGAGTTTCAGTTGTTGGATGCCAGGACTGGAAACTATCTAACAGCTTTAAGATACGCTACATTTCAAAAACGTGGGCGGTTAAAAGACTGCACAAAATCAAATTAGAAGTTGGTTAATATTAATTTCCCAACTTTTGGGGAAAAATAAAAGGGAAAAGGAAAATTACTTTCCTTTTTTTTTTTTTTTTTGAAAGTAACTTCCATATATTCATAGATAAAAAAACAGTTGCATCTGCCTTCTGAACTGAGATGTACAAAGTATGCATGACGTAATAACTGACCAACTCCAGAACTTTTCTATTTTAAATACCTCAAAAGTCTGTAATGTTGCTTAGCTCTGTAGGGGTTTTCCCAGAAATAAATTAAGGCTAGGTAGGTTTTATCAGCTGCTCCTTTTTGAATTTTAGTTCTTTCTATGGCACTTAAAGGAAAATGCTGTTTGATAGAAACCACCACTGAAGAACTAAGAACCATGGTCAGTCATTCTCTTGGAAATAAATTAGAATTCCTTAGAAAAATCAATGACTCTACATAGAAGCAAAAAATTAAATTGTAATCTGATCCTTTTAAAGTTTATTTTTGTCCTCAAATATGGTGGGTCAGTGCTAGCAGTACTTTTCCTAAATATTAACACAGCATTCTCTAAAGTAAGAAAAGGGTATTAAGATAACATATCACCTGTTAAAAACAGCATAAAAATACAATTCAGAGACTAGGACAAGGAGCCAAAACAAAGACAAATAAATTCTAATTAGAATTTCAGCTGACAAAGGCAAGACAGATTCCCTATGCTACACAAGAGGCAGTATTTTATTTTCTTCCCTAAACTGAAGACGTATTAGTGAGCAAATCCTAAAACTCTTATCGACAGATCTTATTCTAAGTTCTCCTGATGGAAAATTTTAACTATAAAGATGTGACAATTTGCCCCTGCTGTTGTAATGCTACCTGCGAAGTGGTGAGACATACTCTAGTCTTTCTTAAAATCCTTCCTTTTTTTCCATGGGGAGAACGCTAAGTAGAACCTTGTATTTTTATTCTTATTCTCATTCAGAAACCCCTATTTACTACAATTTGTGTCTGTTGAGCTTAAGTTGGCTTGTACTTAAGCCAATAATAGAGACTTAAAAAAAATATCAGACTGCATCATTCTGATTTCTTCCTTGAAGTTTCCTTGGGTTGATGCCACAAAAGAATGAAAACTGAATGGAAAGAGAAAAACAGAATTACATGAATGAAATTACATGGCCTGACCCAGTTTTTATGGTCTGTACAGGCTTGAATGACTAAGATATCAACTTCTTAAAAAATTACAATAAAGCGTAGATGCACTTCTTGTTCACTTTTTGTTTTCTTTTTATATTTTGAGATAGCAAACTAAATACTCAAATAATGCTGTTCAGTTTATTATATGTTGAAGCTTTAACTTTTAAGACATGATTTATCAAATAGTCCTCCCTAAGTTCACTGAAGAACATCGTGCTCTTTTTATAGCCAGATTTAAGAATGACATACAACTGTATCTATGGGTCAACACTAATGTCAGGGACTTTACACTCTTTGTCATTACAATGAAGAATTAAATTATCATTTCATTGCCTAGCTAGAGTGGAATGGACAGTATTCTAAATCAGATAATAGGAGTAAAACAAGCAAAGAGCAAAGAAACAAACAAACAAACAGAAACCACCAAACACAACAAACCCCAAACAATCGATGCAGTTACTCCTTATCATTGATATTATGAGGTTTGTTTGGTTTTTTTTTCTTAATTAAGATTACTGAGGCCAAAAGATTATTATAGACTTGTTCGAACTTATTTTAGCCACTTGACTTGTAAAGACACTGGTGCTTATTGTTTACTTACTGTAAAATTTATCAGTATTACTCCTCACATTCATCACTACACTGAAGGGAAGAACAAAAAAAAAAACAACCAAACTAAAATACTTTACTATAATGGTGAATTACAACACAGTATCATCTTCTATAATTAATTTTGTCCATGTTCTTCTACTTCCATGATTTCTGACTACTGACCAAATAAAGATCCTGAAATAAATGTAAACTATTACGTCCATAGCACTGTAACTGCAGCTTACTTTACAGAACACAGTAGAAACTAAACATTATTTTAATCATAGTTCAAACGGATTTAAATACCACTCAATTCAGAAATGCAACATGTAAATCTCTTCTTTCACAAGGCTTAATGAATATTTATTGCATCCTCAAATAAATAGTACAACTAGAGACAAACCATACAATGTTATATTAGGTCCTCCACCACAAAATAAAAGCTGCATTGAAGATCACATTGCTTTTCAAATTTGGTAGCTTAAAAGATGCTGTCTGAAATGATTAATAACAAAATCCTCTGAAAGGTGCTTGAATGCTGATGGTAGACTGATCAAAAAAAACCAGCAACCTAACAAACAAGCCACTCGGGCCCAGCTTCCACTATGTGTTCTCTCAGACTAGTATTTTATTTAGAATACCTTTGATTTTGACAATTGTCCTTCCTCAAAATGATCAACACGACATGCTTTTATCTTAATACTTCAAGAAACAATTCATAGACTTTCCATTTTGGATCAGAAGTCCAGTGCAAAGTAGAACACTACAGACATGGAGTATTATAACAATTCTCTCACAAGAACATTATTTACTAGTCTTTTGGGTTTGATTTGGGGTTTCCCCCCCACCTTCCGATTTTTCTTAGCATAGGCTTTTTCTCTACTGAAAGAAAAAGAAACCCTTTCTTCAAGATACCTAATAATCAATAGACCCTCCTCAAACAATGTCTTCTGTAGTTCTAAAATTAATTGCCAAGAAGAGATTCAACATAATCTTTGCCTTAAACTCATAACATACTTAAATTCAATCAACTGTACTATCTTCATTAGATTTCACTCTACATGTGTTAACACATCAGCTTACGCAAGTCAAGTCATCTTTTTCACAGTAAAACTATGTCTAAAGAGAGTCTTCCAGTTTCCAGACAATCACCGCTTAACTTACCCCTGTAACAAAAGGACCTGGTGTAGGGCATTTCACAGCCACTTCCTCCAGAATAGCACTGAAAAGTGATCTTCAAAGGTGTAATTATTTTATTGCCAAGTAAAACTGACACTGTGTAAATCATTAATGTAACTTACAAGAATCTCAGTACTAACACTGGATGAAATAGTCAAGTGTATTAGTCAGTGTCATTCGTGCTTTGTCACTTCCAAAAGAAAGTAAAACTTCATTTTCTTTAGCTCACTAAGATTACTTTATTATCAGCTAAAACTTGAGGACAGCAGAACTAACTATGGCTTACTTTCAAAGATGGTAGACTTCAACAATTACAGAGTTCTGCTCCTACAGTGGAGGAAAAAAAAAAAACGAACAAAAAATAACCCCAAAACAACAACAACAAAAACCCACAAAAACCCACACCCCACTATTAGCTAAGACTTTCAAAGTACTAACAATGAGAGATACACTAAAGCTGAGGTTTTAATCTGTAATGTTTTAAATGGCTTGTTTTTCAGAAATGGAAGTAGCTAAGCATACACCTTTCGAGAGGAGGAAGAGAAGAATCAAACATCTTAAAGTTGTTAATTATTTCTAAGCCTGTCTTTTCTTTTGCTTTTTCAGTTTCAGATGCTTTGCACCTCTCTTGAGTGTTTCCTACACTGGGACAAAAGAGAAAAGACCTTCAGAGAAAAATATTCAAAACCATCAATTGGTGGAAAAAATTACTTAAAAATTACTTAAGAAGCAAGATTAAAAGACTGCCTATTTGTATTTGTAGTTGATTACGAAAGATCAAGGTAGTTGTCTCAAGTATCTAAAGACTGCTGCTTATCTAAACAGAAGTAACAAGGCAAAAGCAATAATGACAGCATAGTCACCTAGCTATTGTGGCAGACTTTCTGACAGCATGATACACTTTGTGACAGAGTGGAAATAAGTCTTTTAAAACTAGCCCAACAGAATGTTAAGAAAAAAAAATCAAAATACAGAAATAAACTTTTGTACATTTGCAGGATGATAAAGATGGAAAACCTTATTCTTGGCTATGTCACAAAGAAGAAAATCCTACAAGACTTCAGCAGAATAAATGGCACAACATACCTGTTAAACAGCTAGAAATGTAATCGAGCTTGCTAAAATCTTATCAAGATAAATGAAATGCACAGCTGAATTTCTAGGCATGGGCATTAACCTAGAATTGTAGGTTAATTTCATATATTAAAAGTTACAGAAGAAATTATTAACAGCAGTAAGAATGTATATGCAATTACAAATTGCACAAAAGTTTATTTCTGGTCTCCATACTCTGATACTTTTAACTACAGAATGAATTATATATGTTCCACAATAAATAAAATAACAGCACTTATTCACCAAGCAGTATGTGTATCTGTATTGTCCATACAAACAAGGGCAAATGGCGAACAGGAAAGCCCGTCAAGATAGATTTAATTGGCATCCCACTGAGATCTTGGCTTCTGTGATTCAGAGGCTCTAAAAACATTTTTTCTTTCACATAAATATTTCAAAAGAGACAGGATTAAAGCCCCTTCCATTTTGCAGGTATCTCATAGCTTTCATCCTAACTAAATATAAAAATAGTTCAAATTCATATTCTGAAATGACAGCCCGAATAACTCTTCCTCTAAAAAAGGCTAGGAGTGGAATCATCTAATCCAATTAGAGACACCTGGTGATGTGACTGGCAAGCTCTAGAGAATCAAACCCAAAGTGGCGAACATCCAGCAGCAACAAATTAGGGCACAGGACAGAAATGTGAATTTTTAGAGACTCAGATGTTGAATACCTCCAATGGAAAATGCTCAAAAACTGAGTGTTATCTCCTTCCCTGGCCCCTCAGCCTAAACACCTAATCTAGGAATTTAAAGAAAAAAGATTTTTGCAAGACTCCTTGCTTTCTCGCACAGAAACAAGAAAGGATGTGGAATATTGGCTTTCCACAGAGTATACCATGTAGACATACCCACGGACTATATCCACTTTCTGTGTTCCTTAGTTCATTAGCAACTCAGGTGCTCTATTTGTAGGTAGTTCTTAGCCAAATATGGACTGCTTCTGTGGTATATTGTCTGTCTGCTTAACAAGTAGCTTCACTTGCTAATTACAGCTGGTGTCATCATCAGACTTGCTGAAGGTGCACTCAATCCATTGTCCATGTCACCAACAAAGATACTGAACAGCACTGGCCCCAGTACCAACCCCTGAAGAATACTTATCACTGGTTTCCACTTGGACATCAAGCCATTGACTGCAACTCTCTTTAGTGTGACCATCCAGCCAATTCCTTATCCACCAAGTGGTCACTCCATCAAATCCATGTCTCTCCAACTTAGAGACAAGGATATTATACAGGCCAGTGTCAAATGCCTTGCACAAATCCAGGTAGATGATGTCAGTTGCTCTTCCTTTACCAAGAAAAGCCATGGCCCTTATTGTAGACATCTGCCGAATTTATCCAGCACAATTTGCCCTTAGTGAAGCCATGCTGGCTAACCACCCCCTTATTGTCTATGTGACTTAGCACAGCTTCCAGGAGGATCTGCTCCATGATTATGCTGAGCACTGAGTGACTGGCCTGTAGTTTCCCAGGTCTTCCTTGCTTCCCTTTTTAAAAATGGGGGTTACGTTTCTCCTTTTCCAGCCAGCAGGAACTTCACCAGACTGCCAAAACTTCTCAAGTGTGATTGATAATGGCTTAGCAACTATATCCATCACTTCCCTCAGGACTCAGGTGCATCTCACCAGGTCCTATGGACCCTTGTACACCTTCAGGTTTCTATGAGAACCAAACTTTTCTGCGCCTTAGAAAGGTGGTTAGGACTATGCATACTCGACTTTCCCCTGCATTTCTTGTGTTGCTAGCACATGTAGATAAATACTGAACGCTGGGAAGCACTACTTTGTGGTGAGGGGAAGTAATTCTTTGGATATTTCAGAACTACTTGTCTGTGCTATGGCTGCCTGTGGAATCATAAAAACCTTGTCTTTTGTCTGTTATACTTTTGGAGGCTTTTACATTGGAATGATTGCACTGACTACATACAAGAAAACAGGTGTTTTGATTTCTTCAACTCAATAAAAATTCAGATGAACTGAGAAAAACTCACTAAATCTGACTAAATTAGTAGTAGGAATAATTTATTACTAGAGAAAGAGGCAAACTGCAAGCATTAAACTCACAGTAATAGGAGGCTTAACAGGTTTTCATGTCATGTCCTATCAGAGCTAGCATTATCTGCATCATTTACTTATGCAGATCAGCTGTACCTAATTAGAAAAGTAATAATTATGCATTAATTTTGAAAATTACTTTTTAAGTCAGTGAGCACAGAGGTAGTATATAAGTGTACATTTCATGAGCATTGAGGAAAGCAATGAAAGTTATAAACTAGAATAACAAAATAAAATACCTACAGGAACAGGACAAGCTTCCTGCTGAGTCTCGCTAAACGGAACAATATTTGAAATTAATTCTGCTGTAAATAAGTACTGTTACATTCATAATTGTCATTTATATTGCCACAGCACTCTCACTTTGCATATAAAATGAGATTTATTTTATGGCATCTCCATGCAGGAATTGAAATGTTATACAACTTCATAATGGGTCATGCTTCTAAAACAAATTCCAAGAGAGATCCAAACCCCTCTAATTACATATATGTTCAGATCTTTCCTGTTGAGCCATTTATGACCAGAAGAAAGGTAAAGTTTTCTCCAGCAACAATCGATAATTTCAGACAATAGCACTTAAAGACTAGTGATGCTTAATATCTCCAAATAAACTTAAATGGCAATTTTGACTCGCAGGAACAAAATCATACAAAGTAAATGGAACCAAGGTTACTTTTAGAGTTCAGAAATCACTTCCATTACCAAACTGAAAAGCATAGGGAAATAATCTTGCCCAAAAAGTTTAGTCACATCAAAGTGTTGAAGGATAAGCACTGAGAATCCTTTACAGTGGCAACCTTAAATTGCCAAGTTTGGCTTATCTTACCTACTGGCCCACATCCCATTAAACACTGTTTTTTCATGTAAAAGATGTCCAGAGGGACATCTGGGGACACCCTTTGGGTATTGGGTCACATCATCCCCAAAAACGTGAGGATAAAGTGGAACTTGTCCACTTGTCCCGCTTGTCCACAATTATCTCTTGTAAGGGACTTGTCTCTTGAGGAGCACTTAATTAAAACTGTGCAATAACAAAAAAATCAGATTATATAATAGAAAAAAAATGCTAGCATTGTCTATGCACTTTAGTAAAGACAGACATATTTACCAGCAATAAAATGAGAATTTGGGGTTTGATTCTTATGCTAAACCTACGACTTCTTTTTTCTTTCTCCTTTCTGTTGCATATGAAATTAAAGTAACCACAAAATAACGTATACTAACTGATCAATATTTGTTCCCCACTAGCATGGCTCTAAGTTTTCAGAAACTTCTCTCCATTTGAGGATTTCAAAAATGTTCATCATACTGGGTTTTGGTTACAGCAAAGGAATTAAAAAATGCAAGGAAAATAAATTCACTTTGATCTACATATTATTTACAACATTTTCATTATTTTCAGGCTTATTAGCAACAAAATACACCCTTATTTATTTATTTAAGTCTATTTAGCTCTGTCCAGATTTGGTCACAGTGAATCACTGAGTGAATTGTGTTCCTTCCTCAGTTCTGTCTTCTGACAACCAAAGCAATCATAGCATCCTTACTGCCAACCAATCTGTATCTCTCCCATCAATCTTATCTTTAGCTGCCTGTCAAGGAAAGAATAGGGATAAAGCATTCCTTTGAGAAACCTAGATAAAGCTTATCAGTGACTTCAATATTACATGTGCGTGTGCACACAAGAAAAACCCAGGAAAAAAAAATCCACACCTAATCACCTGAACAAACCACACAGGGAGATAAGCCTACTTCAAGGGGCCTTTTGGTGATAATTAACATCTTGTAACCTTACCAAAATCATTCCATACAGATTTCCAGAGGACAGTCTACTGTTACAAGTCGATAAAGAGTTTTATTCAAGTTTACATTTAACATCAAGGATATAAAATTCTCCTGCACGCATGCCATTCATGCAGTCTACAGTATATGCAAATTAACTTGTTCTAAGGAGTTGTTATCAGATAACTATTTGCAGGAGCAAATTGGAAGCAATGTTTCCACTATCAATTAGTTGTCCAAATATCTGATACAAATCCTATTCACTTGGGCCATTAGGAAGGCCTCCATTATGGTGTGACTCTACAGTTCTTCATAAACGTTTTTTAACAAAACTGCAAGAAGGTCACAGTATCACCCAACTGCAAACGAGTAACCGACCCATACAGGCTTTCCCCAGTATCAATCAGAAGCCCTGTGACATAATAGATTCTAACTGAGGTCTCCCATGTCCAACACTATACTGTAAGTATGAGGCTTCCCTCATCTTTCATATTTTGCTTTCAACAAGAACAAAATTAAAAAATACTAAATGAGGAATAACCACTTCAGTTGTGTAAGTAATAGAGATATATGATGATTATGTAAAAAGAATACTTTCTTACTCCAGAGATATTAAGCAACAGGGACTATTTCAAACACAATTCCCTCTTGAACTGCATAGACTATTAAAGTGTACCCACCTCTGCAAGTTCTAGCAAGTAGGAAAAATTAAACAAGCAGGAAATACTGTAGTCATGTTTCATGCAGACCATATGCAGGTTGCATACAGACACCAGCATTTTTCCAGGGAAAATGCTGCACAGTATAACCCAATTTCCTCATTCTGGTGTTCCATTCGTTTCTACCTCTTTGCTCAATGGCCTCAAAGGTTTTTAAGTAATGCAGGATAAGTCTTCTAGAACTACTTGAAATTAGTTTAACTCAGTAAATACAGAATTTAATGTCTGCTTTATTGCTGACAGCATTTTGAGTTCAACCAGCAGTAAGCTGTTCTGAAAATTCAGTTTCCTGCAGGTAAACCTCTCATCCTCAACCTTTAAGATCCTTATGTGCAGGTCTTCAATGGTTTCTTTCTAATAATAGAACAATAAATTAAGCTTTGACCCTCCTGTATTTTTATTAATTTTACTAATTTTACTCAATGATTCACTTACAGGGAGAAATCCTAGAACAGAGTTCCATGAATGAGCTCTATTAGCACTTCTCTGAAGAAACTAGACAGCACAAGTGGTTTGATGACAATAACTTTTTCCAAATACAATCCAGAACCCAAATGAGTTCTATCCTTCACCCTTCTACATATATACATGCAAACATATATTTATATACAAACACACAACAAAGATTTCCACATCTTTTAACACGTTGAAGTTTCTTTTTCATAGTCATTAAACAAAATACACAGCAAGCATACCACCCTCACACGAGATGCAAAGAGAGCTCCAAAATCTGAACTGCTAGTGCCCCACGGGAAATATTGCTACAGCATGAACATTCATTCATTATAAAAACTGATTAAACTTTTCCTTCTGAAAGCCTTAAGGTTATTTGCAGATTCTCCCTACCCAGAACAGGGTCACCTTCACTTCCCACCCTACCTTCCTCTCCCCTACCCTCCCCACCCCGCACTGAATACATCATTTACTAGAATTAACTGCCTTAATTTAAAATAAATTCAAATAAGCAGAGCAAGAGGAAAAGTATTCCAGGAATACAAGGACTGCTTCTGGAAACATCAAGGGGATCAGAATCTAGCAGAAGAGAAAATGAAAAAACCTTTTCTTCTTAAATACCAAACAGAAACCCATATAGACTTCCAGGATGGAAAATACAATGCTGACTGTTATCTATACTCATTACTTTCTTGCCAACTGCTTTATTGATAAACTTTGACAAAAATAATCTCCAATACCAACTGTCACTATCTTCCAAGGGAGGGAATTTCCTTGTGGTCCATTCTGCACCCCAGTCCCCCATCAGAAATGTGATATTTCATGTATACAAGTCAGCATGAATTACCTGTGTAGATGTAGATTTTGAAATGGTCCTTGACTTGAAGTGCATGTATTCTAACAAGGGTGAACACCAGCAGTGTAGCTATTCAGCCCAGAAAGACACAGCCTAAAAACTATCATTGCCTCCTCAACCTGTAGTAACTACACGGTTGCCACTTCTAAAACACCAACAAATGTTCCAGGCAAGCATACCACACATTTAGATGATATATTTTGTTTGGGCATAGTTTGACAGTACTCAAGGCAATAGTATATAGTGAACAAAAGATACTGTGAAAACAAGCTATTATGTTTTAGGCATAGTTGTTGAAGCAGAAACTGAATAGCAGCACATCCTATAGACCTCCTGGGATGACCCAGAGTTAGGAAGGAAAAAGGCAGGGCTATCTGAAGCGAAGTAACACACAGGTCTGGGCAACAGGAGAAAGTTTGTTTCACCTATGCAGGCAACATGGCAAGAAGTATCATTTCCATTTCCCTGCAACATCTGAGAAGGTAGCTGATGTAGATGGAGGGGGAAAAGAAAAGCAGGAAAATAACAGCATTAGGGACTACGGAAAAATTGAGTCAGTTCTGCCAGTGATAAGCAATTAATAGAACATGGGAGTGCAATCACACAAACTATTTCCTAATTAAAATAATTATATTCACTGGCCTTTAAGGAGATATATTTATAGCAACTGTGACAAGCTATTAAGAATTCAATTTAGATCAGAAGTCTCGAATTATATCTTTAGGTATGGGGCAAAGTGAGCTCCTGGCAGGCACAATAACTCATCTCATGTTAGAGTAATTTGTCTCTGGCAAGGGACACAACTGGAATTATTCTACTAAAATCAGAATTCAAATAACTTCTGTGTATGTGGACACATGCAAATTGCAAAGCATGATACATTCAAACGAATTACTGAAGTAGTTGCCAAATGGCACTTGGATTATACTATGCCATAAGTTTTCTTAAAAAATCTTTTAAAAATCTTTTCCTTTATTTGTTAATTTTTTTTTTAATAAATATCTATCCAGTATACACTAAATCCTAAAAGCTTCTCACGGTTGCATTTTTGCTGTTTAAATATTGCTAGACATCTGGAGTCTCCCACCTCTGAGAAATTTATGCAGATCCTAAGGGCTGTCAAAGTATCCAGAACAAGCATATTAAGACTGAAACTTTCACACTGGTCTGTGAAAAATGCATTGAGTCTTATAGGTGAGAAAGAAATATAGGCAGGAACAAAAGGGGAAAAAAAAAATCTTAAGAAAGTTACCTTAATTGTTTCCAAGTTCTTAATTTGCATCACCAACAGCAGAACTGTTGTTTAGAGTGGCAGGCCAAGATCAAACAATGGGCTTCCAAAGTACCTTGGACTTGGTCTTTCTAAACAGAGATATTATTAGCTCAAAATCCTTTTTCTGCCATGCAGGTTGCTCAACAGGCTAGTCTTAAAGGATAAATACACTTTGCATTCTGCAGAAAGGTCTCTTGGAAGTATATCAAAGGTACTGAAGGTACATCAAGAGCTTATTGCCAGCAATATTCATCAGAAAAGCTGTTTTATGTTACTCAGACCTTGTAGACTATACACGCACACTGTAATTACCGCAATCCACAGAAGCTGACATCAAAACTTTTTTTAATTATTAATTTAATCACATGTCAAAAGGTACAGCAACATGTAGAAAAAAATAATGTATATTGTCAATGCAAGGAAAAATACCTTGACTACTATTTTTAAAACTCAGCTGTTGGCATCAGCATTTCCCATCCAGCAAACGCTTCTTCTCATTAGATTTCCAATGCTTGCCTGCTCCATAATCCTAAACCCTTGCCTTCAGACTGCTGAAGGTTATTTGATTCACATTTTGTTAATTCCATTTCATTCCCCAGACACTGCTGTTTCACAGGAGTAAGCTTGTCCTCTGTAAGCACTGATTGCCATTCCATTGCAAGTGCTGATATACATTTTTGGTCCCAGCATTATTGTTATCTACCATGATTTACTGACAAAATTAATTTTGTCCCCCGAACACAGTAGCATATTACTAATCCAGAGATTACTATAGGATGTCAGGGTTCACATCAGCAATGTGGGGAAACTTATTTGCTACCACTGACACAAAAAAAAAAAAAAGGAAAAAAACACAAAAAAACACAAGAAAAAAGAAAAGGTTCTGCTAATAGCATGATAAATGGAATACTCTAGAATACTGAACTTGTTGGTTTCGAGTGGAGTGAAACACAGTAAATTGGCGATTAATAGATATCATCCTTCTAAGGAGAACAGACCCTAAGTCCAAAAAAAGACAAGAGTCTGCTTTGCAGTTCAGCATGGAAAGGCAACGTAGTCCTACAAGAATGTTTTCCTTCCTTTTTCTTTCATTAGAAGCAATAAGCACGCAGAAATTCTCAGATTTAGAAAAGAAAAACCAGAATGGACAGAGATGGTAAGACACCCAGGACTTGGTGCTTCTTTGTGATCTTTATCAAAAAAGGCTAAAAAACCCAAACAAACCGAAACAAAAATAAAAACCCAAAAAAACAACCAACCAACAAAAAACAACCAACCAACCAAAAAAACAACGAACCAACAACCAAAACCCAGGAACAAACATCATTTCAGTTAACTATTAAGGGAATGGAATTGACAACTAGACATATATGATAAATTCAGGCAGCAGGAAAAGGTACAGCAGGCTGCTTCAAAGATCGCAACAATTGCATATGTTACCTTGATCTCTTAGGCCTTTGCTTCTTACCCTTCTATGATGCAGGAAATTTCAGTGATAAACCATGCCAGACAACACGGTAATAATCTTGTTCCAATTTACGTCGATACCAAAAAGTCAGCACTAACTTTTAGTCTATTTTCTTTGTATTATCTCCAGAACAGTTATCTAATAAGCCAATGGGTAACCTAGCTCAGCAATTTTCCAATGCACCTTAGCATATGAAAAATGCATACAGGAGAGAGAGGAAATAATTTCTACTTCATCCCACTTTAGTGACCTTCTGGGGAGAACACAAAGCATAGGATAGCTGTGCTTCTGTTAGCTGTAATATGGAAGTTCATACACTAAGAACTCACTGGACAGCACCAAATCATTCCATACTAGTCATACTAAAAACACATGATAGGTTATATATTCTCGGAAGGTACATCTGCTAGATTGAAATTAATGACGAAATAATTTAAAACTACGCTTTCAAAGTACCTACTTTTAGCTGTTTAAATTCATTATAAAGCAAGTATCATTTTAAAGTGTACATATAATCAAGCTTTATCTTTCCATGACACTTTCAAGTTTTAAAGGCTTCCCTATGCACTTGATACAGCTATTAGTGCACCACTGTCATGAAATGACCTCCACTTAAATCAGTGGCTTGCTAACTGAAATAGTAAATACACACGCAGCAGTGTAAGAAACAACTGCACCATGGGGCCTTGGATTTCAAAGTATTGAATAACTCAATGGCATACATTCCAAAACTAAAATACACTAAAATTGCAATAACTTTCCCCAAGTAATGTAATTTAAACATTCTGCATTTTGCCTTTGAATACAGCACTGAAAACAAAAATATTTCAGCTCCATTTCAGATGGATCTGATCTAAGAATAAGAGGAAGAACATGCATGTCATCCATACACTTACAACAGAAAGACTCAGAGCTCTGAGGTTATTATGACAGTCCAAAAGCACTTTATACTACAGTACTGGAATGAATTCTTAAGTCCCTCCACTTTATTTAATCTAAGCAAAGAATTCATCTTATATTTCCACAGTTCATTCATCAGACTGAATTAAATTTTTGATAAGCTATAGTTAAATTTTTCATAACATAATGATCTGCAGTATAATAGCTCTTTCACTTGCTTGCCCTATGCCTTCCCCATTTCTATGCCATGAGCCAGACTGAAGGGCCTAGATGTGGCAAAAAGGAAATACCAGCTATTTTATAATACTGAATATCAGGACATTCACAAAGCTTCAGGTTGAGCATGAGCATTCACAAAATAGTCTGCTGGCATATTCTGTATTCTTATTAGAACCAAAAAAGTGGAATCTAGGAATCAAACCTTCTTAACAGGATATCCAGATTTAATTTTGAGGGTTGAAATTTCTCATATATTCCAGATGCAAAAAAAATTAACCTCTTACCTGGAATCCTACCAGAGACGGTCTCAGAAGATCACAAGAACACCTTTTTACAGACATTTTTGGTCAGACATTTTTGCATGAAATGCTTATTCCATCAAGATTAAACATCTACAAAAACTATTTTGGATTTACTGAACTCGGCACAACACAAGCTTCTAACCTTCCTATTTCACTGTTTCAGCTATTTACCTCCTGAAAGAGTTGTGCAATCTGCTCCTGAGATACCCCTGGTCACACAAACTGCATTAGAACTAAGAGGTTCTAGTCCTAACTACAAGGACCTGCTACAAAGTTTGTGACTCACAGTAGCCCTATCAACCAAACCTCCACCATCTGCAAAGTAAACTCAGGTTTAATTTATTACAAGTTAGTTAATACGGCATGCAAAAATGCAATTTTAATGATGGAATGTATATGGATAAAAATTAAAAAGAAATAAAAGCAGTCTCCCAACTCAGTCAAATTTCTTTTCTTGCATACGGAATTTATTGCAGCTACTTCCCAAACAAACCTCTTATTTGGTGTCAGGAAGAGGAAGCAGAGGTAAATGTGTCTGATTTTTCTGACAAGCTTCCAGTTTCACTAGTCTCCATTCAGCATTTATCTAGCTCATTTGCCCAACTGATAAAAAGTTGTGGTTTTTCAGGTTTGTGGTTGCTTGGGGCTTTTTGTTTTGTTTGCTTGGGTTGTTTGGGTTTTGTTTTGTTGTTGCTGCTGTTGGTTTTGTGGTATTGCCTGTTTGTTTTGTTGTTTTTTGGGGGTTGGGTTTGTTTTGGTTTGGTTTTGTTTGCTTGGCTGTTTTTTTTATTCACATAGCAGAGATTTGCATTTCATGTTGTTCTAAACTAAAAGCTGCGTTAATGATGCACCAAAAGCATCTTTGAAGTCCTCCCTCTTCCAAAATCTTTCACAGAATCATTCAGGCTGGCAGGCATTTCAGAAGTCACCTCCTCCTAACTCCTTCTCTAAACAAAGAAAACACTGAATCCTTGGATGCTGCTCCCTCTCTGTTTCTCTGGAAACTCATCAGAATATACAGTAGACTATGCAGTAGCTGCTGACTGCTTTATGAAGTAGACAAGTGAACATAATCATTTTTTACTGTCTCAATTTATCACAAAGCTAATGAGAGTAGTCCACTTACACCTCCAGTTCATACACCTCTGGATTCATTTTAGTATTTGATAAGAAAACCAGAATTTCACTGGCTTGTGCTGTAAATAGAATTTAAAATGTAGCCTCCTCATAGTCTCCTCACTAAACTAGCAGTAAGTTTTTCTACTCTTTTTAGTCCATAATAAAGCTAAAGGAAAAGAACCAAAGAATTTTACATGTCTGAATCTGAACAATTAGGGACTGTGTCAGGTTTCCAAATACCATAGAGAGACACCATGCTGATTTCCAGTACGTAAGGCCTGCCATACTGGAGCATTATTTGTATCTGAATATAGACAGACTACACTCAATAGACATAAAATTAAACCATTACTATAGACAACTAAAGAGTGATTTTTGCACTGCTAGTTCCTCAGTATCACCAGCAAAATACTACACATGAAACTAACATTCTCAGAAAAGACTCAGCTTATCTTGTATTATACAAGGACACATTTCATGCATTTTTGTGCAAACTTTCAAAAAGGCAATACTTACACGTAGCAGAATTAATTCCCATTAGCTGTAAATCAAAACCAGCCCCAGGTCCACTATTTCTGCAAATTCTTGCAGCGTGCAACAAAGCAGGAAGGAAGACCTGTCTGGTAACGGTTTGGGTTTTTTTGTTGTTGTTGTTGGTTTTAATTTGGTTTGGGTGCACATATAAACAACATTCTACTTAAAACTGCCTGCATCCATTGGAAGCATCCTGGCAAATCTTTCCCCATACTCTCAAGGTGGGACTAGAAAAGCATCCTCAGCTGCTGATGGAGCAGTTAAACCTTGGAATTGTGGTTGAAATTACACAGTAAGACTTGGTAGAACTTTCACTGGAGCGATATAGTCTGTGGTTTATATATCAGTGCCAGATAAGGCTTATACTGACTGGTACATTCAGAATTAAAAAAAAAGCAGAAGATCATAGCCATGGCTCAGATTTACACAGTTTTAATCCCATATAATTCCACAATAGGCGCCATGCCTGTTGGTTCTTATTGGTTGGCTCTGGGCTTCCAAAGGCATGTAGCCAGTAGGAAACACTAGACAAAAGGACTTAAGTAGAATTAGGTGGCATTTAAGCTGGGCAAATCTGGGCCATACTACGTTATCCCGTTTACTGAAAGCTCTGAGCAGTGCCAGTATATTTTGAACAACATATAAGTAACAGATGGATTACTGGAAAAGAACTGCGCAATGAATGATGTGTCATACCAACATCTTAGCACACACAATCTATGTCTAGTTTTGATATACATCTTCGATTCAGTTTCTCCAACAGCACCAGGCTTATAGAATGTCATGTTTCTCTGATTCTTAGCCAGGTTATGATCTGTAGTGATACAGAGATACCAATTTATTTTCAGATATGCACAGGCATAGACCCAACTCCTAAACACAAAACTATTTTTTTTCATAATATTAGTAATTGCTGGAAAACAAGTAAAAAAACTCTTCTGAAATTCTAACTCAAAACAATGCATTTCTCTGATAATTCACACAAAGTGTGATGAACCTGTCTTCTGCAACTTGAATGAAGGAAGGTTGGACATGCAACAGTAATGCTGTAGGCTCAGTGGTCTCCAAAGTGGAGTGTCTAAGACAATCCACTGGAGTGCAGGAAGAAAAATATTAGCACTTCAGTAGTACATGTATATAATTTATAAACTCAGTATGTATGTGTATGGGATGCATGATTAGAAAATTGCTACTGATAGGGGTGTATAATCAAAGAAGTTTGGAGATCAGTATCCAAGCTGATTCTCAAAGTGATTTTGGAGCACAATAATCAGATGTTCTTCTCCCACAGAAAACTAAGTAAAAACGTAACAATCTACCTTCACACCAGGTGTGTGCGGACCTCCTAAGCTTGTTGTACAAAAACATTTCTCGAAAAAATATTAGGTAACTATCATCAATCAGGTTACAAGTAAATTTCCATTAAAATGTTTTCCATTACTAGGAAGTAGGTAGTAATTTAAGCATCCACACTACCTTTTTTCTTCTTCTAAGGTAACAGGTCTACTTGCCAAATTTGAAAGCCATCCAGGTTTACCAAATTCAATAATTAATTTGTTTTGATTTTATATTTTGGTGGGTTTCTTGCTAAGTTGAAACAAGTCTTTAAACATCACAGATCTCAACATTTTCTTAGATACACGCTGAACTAAAAACTCAATAAAACAGCACATGATTATTATTCTTCTAATTAAGTTAGAAATATTAATCTAAATGATGAAAACTTCCACTATTTTAATGTGATTCACTTAATTTCAATTAAGTATGTACCCTCTTCAACTAAATGACCAAATCTGAAAAAGTGATGTGTACAAGGAGCGACTTTTAAATTAAAGTCTCTGCAGCAAGATACATGACCACCGACAGTAATGCGTCCTTGAAAGACTTAGCAGAGATACCACTGAGAAATGTAAATTCTTATTTTCTAAAAACACTTACCAATAATTTATAGTATAAATGCTAATGTATTGCACAGCATTTAATATCAACTGAACTACAGCAAAAGGGCTTAGAATGATAAGACTGAGAAATCACATCACAGACAGCTGAAATATTTTTCTGAGCATTTTACTGTGTTACTTAGAGAGAAAATATCAGCAGTGATTTTAATCCACTGCAACCTTGTTTATGATTAGGATTATTTAAATCAGAGCACGTATTAATGGGCACTTTCACCATTACATGTGTATCACTTTGTGCTTTTGCAGAGACTTATTTTCAAGGCAGAGAGAGGTTGTCTGTTGTTTTCCCCTATGAAGATTGCCCAGTTTAAAAGTCAAGAACAGAAACAGATTAAATTCCTTTAAGGTTCATTAAAATGACACTAAAAAAAAAAAAAACCAAAACTTACGGCTCAGAACACACAGTACAACCATGTGAATTTTTCTTTAACTTACTTGTCTTTGATCCACTGACAGAAACATCAAAGCAGTATTAGGGATATTGAATAATCCTTCTAACTATTCCATATGTATCAATACCATGCTTAAACCTTTACATGATAGAGCAACTTTTACTCCTTGAGATAAAATAAACTCAAAAAGAGGAAATTTTACCATATGACAAAACTCCGTGATCTCAACATTAATCCTTACGTCTTAAAACTTTAGTGCTTGCTGAAATACAGTGCATTAAAAACCATGAAACACAATTAAATACACATTTTACATGTATTCCACCAGCCTCCCTACTACTAACTTGTTGAAAATAGTTTGAGTTTAAACAAGTTAAGAATAATCTCTTTTGCCCAAACTTTTCCACTTTTTCAAAAATACAAAAGCAGCTGAAGTTCCAAAAATGATAGAACAGTTAGTAAATGAAAGAACATGAGCCCTATGCAAGATACCTCATCAAAAATCTAGGGATTCAGAGTAGAGCTGGAATTACAAGTGAACGGGAAGTTCGTTTTCTCATTGAAGCTTGCTCAGCTGCAGCTAAATTGCCTTTCTTTACTATTTCTAAATTCTGTTTTTTCAGTAGGTACTTTCAAGGAAAAATGCATTCTAAAGAAAAGCATTCGGTTGATACGTTGGAGGGAAGGAATGCCATCCTGAGGGACCTTGACATGCTTGTGAGGTGGGCTGATGCCAACCTGATGAAGTTTAACCATGCCAAGTGCAAGGTCCTACAGCTGGGTCGCAGCAATCCCAGGCACGGCTCCAGGTTGGGCAGGGAAGAGATTCAAAGCAGCCCTGCGCAGAAGGACTTGGGGGTGTTGGTCAATAAAAAAATAAACATGAGCCGGGAGTGTGCGCTTGCAGCCCAGAAAGCCAAAAAATATCCTGGGCTGCATCAAAAGGAACGTGACCATCAGGTCAAGGGAGGTGATCCTGACCCTCTACTCTGCTCTCCTGAGACCTCACTTGGAGTACTGTGTGCAGTTCTGGTGTCCTCAACATCAAAAGGACATGCAACTGCTAGAACAAGTCCAGAGGAGGGCCACGAGGATGATCAGGGGACTGGAGCACCTCCCATATGAAGATTGGCTGAGAAAGTTGGGTCTGTTCAGCCTGGAGAAGAGAAGGCTGCGTGGAGACCTCATAGCAGCCTTCCAATATCTGAAGGGGGTCTATAGGGATGCTGGGGATGGACTCTTCATGAGGGACTGTAGTGAGAGGACAAGGGGTAATGGGTTCAAACTTAAACAGGGGAAGTTTAGCTTGGATATAGGGAAGAAATTCTTTACTGTGAGGGTGGTGAGGCACTGGAATGGGTTTTCCAGGGAAGTTGTGAATGCACCATCACTGGTGGTGTTCAAGGCCGGCTTGGACAGAGCCTTGGGTGGCATGGTTTATTGGGAGATGTCCCTGCTCATGGCAGGGGGGTTGGCACTAGATGATCTTAAGGTCCTTTCCAACCCTAACTATTCTATGATTCTATGCTATAACTAAACACCATTCAAAATCCAGAGACTGGATTTTCAACCAGGTTTTTGTTTTACCATTCTCTTACCACACAGAACAATGTTGGCTCATACTAAATCCTCAATTTTACCATGATTTGTAGGACATACAATAATAATTATTAAAAAAAAAAAAAACAGTAGTACAGAAGAAATATTCTAATGGCATCTAGAAACATATTATGTACTGAAAAATTGTGCCTGATGGCACACAAAAACATGATCAGCATTTTGCAGGGCTATGGTTCTCTGCTGTCAGCTAGATACAACTCTTGACAAATGTACGTTCAGTCTTAGATGTACTGCCTCAGGCTAAAAGAGAGGTAGGTTAACACACAGCAAATTTAAGCAGCCAAGCAGAAATCATTCCAGAAGTTAAAATGAATCAGTAATTAAGTGACACTTTGCAGAAATATAATTTTAGTTCTCATTTCCTTTTTTCTAAACACTTTGCTGGCTGTTATTTTGAGATGGCTATTAACCACTATGTTATTTTTACTGTCCTGCATGTGACAGATGTCTCTGAAATAAAAGGCAGCTGAAGGACAGCAAATTCATGCAGAATGGGTTTTACGCCCAGTGCTAGTGTGAAGATTGACCACAAATATCCTCTAATATACTCAGAAATCACACTGATGACTTTCATACAAATAGTTATTTAAAAAGACCACTGGTACTTCTCTTACTAAAGCAAGCCTCTATTTGCAGGACATCTGTATCTCAGAGAAGGAATCCTGGATAACTCGGCTGGAAATGCACTAGGAGTGGGATCTTAGTTGAAACTGAGACAGGGGATAAGGAAACTGGAGGTAAAGGTTACCCTACAGATAGAAACCTGTAATTGCTTTTGGTGCTAATGTCATTAAAATGACAAGAGGGACCACCATACAGGCTCTCATGTCAGCAATGTCCTGAGCAAGTTGACAGATACCAAGTAATTGACATGGAAAAAGTGAGGAAAAGGGAAGAGACAGAAAAGCAGATAAAAAGTCTCTATAGTAGAAGATATCCTTAAAATAGTAAATGAGTTATTTATTATAGTCTATATCACTGTAAGAATTAAACCCTCTTCCATAATACTGTATCAAACAGGGTCTGCAAAGACATACATGTTTCTGAAGATACCAGAAAAGCTTAGCACTGAAATGATGCAATCGGACAGGAACAATGCAGCTCCTGTCTCTTTGATCCAGGGAAAATACAGAAAACTTTAGGCCAATCATGATTATATAGTGGATTCGTTACTGAAACTGCTTAAAGCAGAAGTATAAAGTAGCATGGGGGGTTGAGATGGAAGATCCCTTTCCGAGTCAATATTTGGGCTTAGTACTAACTACAGTTTGAAATCTTCCATTACATACTAAGGAGTATGTTTGCCCAACCATGAGGAAGTTCATACTTCTCTGAAAGGTTCTTCCCTGCATTGGCACTGTTACACTGGTACCACAGCTTTAGTCACATTTGGGTAGCAGTGAAAGGGTAGCTTAGATGTGATGAAAATCACAGTCCATTACTTTTTTTCAAGTAGGTTACATCAGTTCCTTTGGACATTGCTGAGGCAGAATGCGTAACAACAGGTGCCAGAGAAATCCATCTGTACTCCCTGGCAGTGCCAAAACACACAGAACTGGAAAATGCTGCAGACACTCTCAGGTCAAAAATGACCACAGAAGACAAAGTAAACCACCAGCCAAGAAATCTAGTAATTTATGGTGGCAGTTCTGTTCTTGTCCCAGTTAGAAATAAAAGCCAAAGATTCATAATATTAGTACTTAGTTGCGTGATATTCGTTATTATACCAGTATTTAAAAGAGACAAGCTAGGTATCATTAAAGTAGTTTTGCTTATGTATTTAGCACACAAAGTAAAAGTAGAGTAGACAGACAAGATGGACAAAATTCCGAATTTCACTTAGACCCATATATGTTACAGAGATCAGAGACATTATCATGACTGTGCAAATGCTTCCTTAGAAGCTGCTACTGCTTTCAATTCTGATCAGATAAAACTAATTCAATGCCAGTTTCCTATGGATCACTTTCAGTTATCTGACTGTGACATAAGGTGGATTTCAAAATCAGAATATTTATGTATCTGGACCACACAAGAGCAGAAACACTCCTGATGGACATACTGAGGATAATGGAGGAACAGTTTACTGAGCCTTAAGTTTTGCCGTTGGTCTGCTCAACTGAATAGCAATTATTAGAAATTTAGGCCATGTACTAAGGAGTTTAGTGACTGATTTCACCATTCACCTGTTGGCCCTGATTCTTGTGAGCTTTATACAGTAATCTTCCTTAACAGATTTTTTGAAGCAATTATCTTTAGCACACTTTTACCCATTCATTCATAATAGATGTCCCAACAAGAGTTGCTCAACTGCCGCATATCAGCTTACATTGCAACAGGAATACGGCTGTATTTTACAATGTCCTCAACTTCCAGAAAACAGTAAAAACAAGAACATGTTAACAGAAGCATTCCTAATATCACAAAATGACAGTAATGACTTTCCCGTTATTCAATAGAAAACCACTTTGATTTAGTTAATGCGTTATAAAAATTGGCAAATATAAAGTTGAAACTACAAGTTGTCTCTACCAAAGATTAAGAAGACTCAGCAGCTGTGTACAGTATCCTACAAAAGTGGTTTTGTCTGTATTAATATGAAAACTTGAAAGCAGCAGCCTCTACATATTTCATCAACATACTACACAAACAATCTTACATGCATCCTAAAATATAACAAGACGGCCACACAGAAGCCTGAGATGTGTTGAATATAATTCTGGAAATACTAGAATTATATTTTTGCCTCAAGCAGATTACCTTACTTTATCAGCACTTAGATGTTCCATCTATTGCTTTCTAGTCATGAGCAAATTATAAATTCTATGGATAATTTCACCTTAGTTTTGAAACCTCTAATTCAAATGTCAGTTATAAATGCAAGAACATGATCTAAATCCTAATGACACTTCGGTTAAGAACAATGCTGTAAGGAGGTCTGAAAACCCTCTTATTCACTGGACAATAAAATACAAGTACTGCTTTTCAACATCATTGTCTCATTTGACTGTGGAAGACGGAAACGAACATGCAACCACACATGAAGATTTCTCAATTCCACTCCAGTCTGACATGATGTCCTTTAGTAAACATCTATATTTTAACAGACAAAACACTTTCTGCGGTTTTGGTTTGTGTTTTTTTGTGGGTTTGTTTGTTGGGTTTTTTTTTGGGGGGGTGGGGGTTGTTGTTGTGTTTGTTTGCTTGCTTGAGTTTTTTTTAAGAAACAAAGATTGACCCTGTTGAACTAGCAGATCATAAATCACTGGTGAGCAAGCACAATTCTCCATTTACATGATGCTTTGAAGAAAGAAACGGTAACGTGCCCTCAGAGCATAGCTTTAACACGACTGAGAAATAGCTTCCTTTGTAAGGATGTTCAAGTGATGTAAAACTGCATAAGAGTCACAATCCATAATGACTTACATTCCACCTTTCTTATTTCGGGACATCCTCAAGAATATGGCGAGAAAATTAAGCTATTAGCTATTTTGAGTTTGTCCCTCACATACCTATTCTTTCTTCCTCCTGGTGAAAGAGTACGAAGTTAATTGCTGACACAATTTTGATCTAGTAGGATTTGTACCTTTAGTTCAGCAGAACCTAAATATTATTTCTAGACCTCAGAACACTATAAATAGCTCTTGCTATTTCTTAACTGCCATATGAGACTATGGAGAATTCTCCGAAGTTTTGTGGAGCCGTGCCTGCAGTCACTGTTTCCCAAATCCCACAGTACTGGCTGTTCATACAGCAAAGCTTAGGAGAGTCTGAAATTTTAACATTCTTTTCTAGCTGTGTCTCTTCTCGCCCAACACCCCTTTCTCTGACTTCAGTAGCTCCTTGGGCCTTTCTTCTTTATTTCTGTATTATCAATTTAATTTGACTCTTATTATATATGCAGATCCACACAGAAGCTTCCCACTATTGGCAAAAACTCAATAGAGGCCAAGATTGCTCCCCAAGGCCTGAAGCAGAAATTTCCTTCAATTTAAGTTCCTTCCAAAACAAGACAGATTAAATTCAATAATACATCAAGCAAGTACAAACCACTTTTCCTATGTACATACTTGTTGATTTCCCTCACATAACTACCAGTAATTTCATTTTTAACACCAACTTTGTGCAAGAGAAAGCTGCCTTATGATGCTTTAAGCTTTTTCTTTAAAAACAATTACTCATTTGCTAATATGAATGAACTCCTTATATTTTTCCATATCTGAAGTTGCCAATAAACACAGGACAATTAAATAGATTACCAAGGCCAGTGCTCTTCAGGAAAAGAATAACATTCTGAAAAAGCCCTGAAAGGACCTCATCTCCATATTTGTATCCATTAGCATTCACACTTGCATTTCACTTTTGAACTGTGCTCTTGGTTTTGGGGTCAGAACAGCATTTTATTTTACAGGACAAGGGAGGTAAGACAAATGTAAAATTTTCTAAGGCGTTAAAGCAGCTTAAACTGCATCTAATGCTACAAGCTGCTTTTAATGCCTCCAATCTGCTCAAAGGAGAAGAGGTAAAGAAAAACACACACACACAAGAAAATAAAATATTATGAAGGAAAACAAAAAGTCTTGGTGACACCGGAAATCAGGAGGCATATTTGATATAAGTTTTTGAGGGGGCCATTTGCAACATTCAGTGGCAAAGATATGAAACTCAAGATTAGCTTTAAAGAAGATACACACTGGTGATTTGGAGTTGATTTTATTAAGTGTGTAATTTCCTCTTGGTCATGGATTGTTACAGCCCTGTACTAGGTTTGGGCAGCTGTTTGTGATAGTGTAGCTGAAAAGTGTGTGTGGGGGGGAATTATACAAGAGAACCAAATACAATAATAGAATGGCTGCAAACACAAGGCTGTACAGCAAGGCACCTCAAAGCACAAACACAGAAACAATGCTGGCCCACAGACCTTTCAATGTAAGACCTTTCCATATTGGCATAAATTGATTTTTTTTACCATAATGTTACTGAGCTTCCAAATGTAGTATTAAGCATAGATGAAGCTGCCCTTGGAAAGGCATTTGCGTGAATTATCAAATTTATGTTTAACAGCCTTAAATAACATTCTCAGTTGTACGGTTATTTTTCCCATATCTAGATATATGTGGTTAATCTTGGCAAAAATATCAAACAATATTAATATCTGTAAGAGTTTATTTAAGATTAGGAATAAATGCATCTTGTGCTTATCATTTTCTAAATAATAAGGAGACTCCAGCCTTGGCATTCCTACTGGAGGAGCTACTATTGCACACTTTGCATGTTAGAACTGCATTAATAGCTCCTCCCTTCTTAGGGTAACACTGTAAGATTAAAACATTCAACAAATATTCTTAAGGTTTTACAGAACAGGTTTTTCTTTAGGTCTTTGGAGAGAAAAAAAAAATAAAATAAGGCAACTTATTTTTAATATCATCTTTAATCATATGTATTTCATGGGAACATTCTGTTGTGCTGGTAGACCTGAGCAGACCTTCATTACTGCACAAGAATGCTACCTTCTGATCCAGTCTAATATGATATTCCATGCTGATCATCATTCAAAATTTACTACATGCACCAAGATGAATGCTGGAAATTTTCTACTAGCAATCTAGATTGAAGAACTTTTGACAGCTTTTGAATTTGGGCCTTTAACTGCTCTCAAATATTCGTTCACTGCTCACCCTGTACCTTGCGTTACTAACAAGATTCTGGAACCGAAGCACCCAGTTCTCTGTACTGCCTAACTGATTTATCAAATGAACCACATCATATCTCAGGAATGCAGTTTGAAGCACCACTATTTCTGTTGCATGCACCTGAATAAATGGTGGATATTAGTTTGTGTAGACACTTACAAACACAAATTACTTATCACAGGGGATGAAACAGAAGCTTGAGATACCAGGGGAACCAAGGCAACTGTTCAGGCTAATTTGTGTCCTTAAATGGCTTGAAATTAAAATTAAGCCTGAACTACAGCAGATGTTTAGAAGATCCTCCACAAGATTAGGATCAATATGACTGACTGAAGTAGATCAAATGCTCCCTCTTTCTCTGTGCACTATTACATTACAATCACTTTAAGTGAATATGTCACAGTTATTTCCACAAAATTGCAGGACTGAAATTCAGACTTCCCCTGCTCAAACTCTGCTCACAAGGATGTGCATACTTATTAGGTGACTATGTAAAAGCCAAATGCCTTATAATCACCCTAGATCTAAAACCATAGCAACTGTATATTGGCCAACATATACCTCAGCTGCATAAAACAGCCATCTTTCAGAACAAAACTCAAACTGATGTTTTTCTGTATCACTGTTACAGTTAGTTTAAACAAAGTCAAAGTGCTACTGGATAATCCTCATGAGTAAGCAACATCTAAGCGATACAGAGCTGATGAGTCTATTGTCCACTTAGCAGCCATAATCTGTTCTAGTCTGACAGAATTTCACAAGGAACTAAGACAATTGCATTAAATCTTTTCGGAATTTCAGCACAACTAGCACAGAAAGAGCTGATTTTAACTCACCCCCCTCAAAAAAAAAAAAACAACCAAAAACTGCCCAACTCTTAAATTATGCTGGAATGCTTTCCTAGCTAAGGAATCACCTTTTCCCTGTTACTCCTGAAATTATCGTATATTATTCATTGGCTAGCTCTGCAGTGACCTTTCTTACTTAAAACATTTCCAGAATCAAAGCACTTCAGGATTATTTCAAAGTCAACCCAGTGAAATGTAAAAAGTTATTTTTATGCCTGAATTGCATTGTTCATTACCTACCTGACATTCTGAGAATAATTAAGGACACAGCTGAAGTAATTTCTCCTAATTAGAACAATATCTGTACAGTTTCTGATGGCTTCTTGCAACCTTGAAACTAAAAACTGCTTCTCCAATGAAAAAGTTGTTCTCCCTACCTGAAACAGACAAAATATAGTACTTTGCTCGATTGCTGGAATTGAGTGATTTATATTGATAAAACCAGCATGAAAGCATTTCTAAGTGAAAAGCAGAAGTGAAAAGGTATTTTAATGACTCAGAAAAAGATGCTAGAAGAAAGGGTATGCATAAATTAGACAAGGTCAATGCTGGACAACCTTTTTTTTTAAACCCTCTGAACACCAATATTTACATACCTCAACAATCAGAACTAAAACTATTATCCATTATGATAAAATTACTATGAAGAATTGCCATTATTGCCACAATTAACATTCGTTTGACGAAGGCTAGTTCCAATTCAAATAAACCATTTCAACTCATCTTTGAGCTGAAGAACATGGAAAAATATCATCTGTTTATAGGAATACAGAAAGCAGTGTTGAAATTCTTGACAGTGGCATGACATTCACTGGATAGGTCTCAAGTTAGAAAAGTAAACAAATTTCACCCTTTTGAAAAACCATCACAGCTTTACCTTTTATCTTTATTATAAGGTGGAAAGTAAGGGAAAAAATGCACCCTCTTATTTATCCGCTTTCCATTTCAAATAACACTAAACTGCCACTATTTAAGGTTTATGCTTTTTCCAGCAATTCTTAATTTTCCTCGTTAGATACAACCACCTTCCAATGCTACCCACTGATAAATAATGAAGTAACATGGAATTCACTAAGCAACACTCACTGCAGTTGTGGGGGTTTCACATGGATTTTACCATTGATAAACACTGTGCCCTAGATAAGAGAAACCTTACCATCACTGCAACTACTCAACAATTTCTTCTATTCTACCTTAATAGTTTCCTGGAACTGTTATTGGTTGTGAAGGCCCAGTTCACCCCAGTGCTGAAGGCTCACAACACCAGCCATTCTGGATGCCATCTTCTCATACAGAAATAATTTCTGATTTATTGGTGTTCACCTCACCTATTGTCTGAAAAGCTCTCTTTCAGAAGACCAAAGAAATATTCAAGAAAATGGCTGCAATTACAACATAAAATCATCTATTAAAAAAAACCCAGAGCTTTTAGCTTCATGTTTTTTCCCCACTCTGCACTGCTCAATCATTAGCATATTCATATTTTCTGGATCGTGCTATCAAAATCTACATAACAGAGATGAACTCCCTCACACAGCAAATACGTGTGAACATCTCTTAGCAACAACCGGTCATGAGCCAGCAAGGAAACTTAACAGTGATCCCACTTAAAACATCCCACTTATGCACACCAAATGATAATGCCATCAGTAAAAATCCAAACTGTTCACTAAAGCAGCATGCTCTTGAATGCCTGAAATTGAATTTTCCCCACAGAAGCCAGACACCAGAAGGAGCTGTGCTTTGTCCTTGACAGCTATTCCAAGAACACTTGCAAGGGAACAGTAATGTGTGCTCCTGTCCCCAAATGTTTCATTTCCAAATCTTTCACATTTAGGCACTGCTTAAAATTCGCTATGCACATAATGTGCCCATATTACCATCACCAGAGAAATAAAGGAAGAGAAAGAGGGAAACCATTAAGAGTCTTCTATGTTACTCAGCCACATGGAAAATTTTGCCAGTCTACTATAGGTACCAAACACTGCAGCATTAAAAATCATATTTCCCAACTGGCCTCTAAAAAGATGCCTCAAAAATAAGAGGAAGCTTGATGTTAGTGGCCTGCTAATTGCATGTGTAATAGCAAGGGTAACCATGACAATGATACTAACATTTTTAAGTCAGGCCAACTTCTTGCATTCCTCCGACTGAATGGAGGGCTCCAGAAAAAATCCCTGGTTTCCCAATAAGCGTCGTCTTTTTTTTCTTCTCTCAGCCTTTTCGGCCCCATAAGGCCTTTATAGGTAATCAGAGAAATACAGGTTTAACTCCTCTGCCATCGTGATGACTTCATCACTATAATGGACACTCATGCTTCAAGCAAGGTGATCTTCTCAAAAGTCAGACCACATTTACATGCCTACAGGTTTAGTGAATTATTTTATGCACACACTTTGTTTCCTGGTATTTATCCCGGCCACAGCTTGGCTGCTTATGGTATTTAAGTTTCACTTACTGGAGTTACACTGGAATTTGAGAGAAACATTTTACATTTTTTTTCCCTTTTCTTCATTTTACTGTAGGCTATAGAACATGCTTAGCTTTATATAGTATGCTTACATACTTCTCAAAGGGCTGCTATATATTAGGGTCAAATGCAATTAAGTACTCACAAATCTGTTTGGGTAGGTGGGAAAAGAACACTGCCAATTTAAGGATAAATCAAGAGACAAGTGAACTAGCTCAGAAAGTTGGATAAAAATAAATCCTGACCTGACTCTTTGTGAAATATACAGATCAGACACATGAGGAAAGGAACAAAAAATCATTTCATAGGAGTTCACTTTCCCCAAACAAGGTAATAAATAAGACAAACGCTACAGATGCTCTGTAAGGAATGAAGAGATGTAAATGTCATGGGAAAGGTAGCAAAAAGACAAGCAATGCCTCCATTAAATCCATTTCAAGAAACTGGGCTAACTCTAACACACGCAGAGAGTTTCCATTGACTGGAATGTATGAAAGAGGGATATTAGCTGCTTGTTAGTGAAATTGAGGCATAGAGAAAGATACTGAAAAATACTTTTCAAGTACTTTCTGAATAGAACTTCCAATTCAAAGAAACAGAGCTACACATTCTCAAGAGAGATGGACAATGTTACTCCAAATCATGTGTTAACAGTTTTTAGGGAAAACTACCTACTTCCTTTAACACAGCAGTTACTGCTTACATGAAGTGGAAAAATTAAAACTATCTCAGCTCATTATAACTTCTATAATATCTAACAACTTCTGAAGTATTCCCTTCTCCTTATGTTTCTGCCATCTTTTATTTGACCTTATGTCAAAAAAAGATACACATTTTTCATTTTCAATTCTTCAATACACACAGCTTGTTTGAATTACAATAGTTTCACTGAAAATTATATTGCCATTCAGCTAGCGGTGACAGAAATAACTGTCTGAATTACTATCTAGGGGAAGCAGCCCCCCACTAAAGTCAAGGCCATTATCTCTGCCAGATACTTTATTCAAAATCATCCAGCTTCGGTGTGGGCTGTATAGCTTCATCACTTTTTTTGTACTAGCATATTTCATATTGAATAAAAAGGAAATTATTCTTAAATAGTCAGCAGAAAATGATCAAAATGTTTCATAGCTTATCAGTTCAATCCTTTCTTATTCTTTTTAAGCATATACCATAAAAAGTCTATGAAATTGTCGAGACTAGTTCTGAAACTGTGATTTAGTAGGTTTTGTTACCTGTTATCAGGCACTGAAGTATTCAGAGAAGTTATAAACCATTCTCTTCCATATATTCAAAGACCACTTGTACATTTCTCACATCCCAAGAACTCAGAAGGCCTTCGCAGATTTTCCATTGAAGGCAAAATTATTTGTTTGCTGGCTAGCTGAACAGGATGGCAATTTGTCCAGATGTGATTCTATGAAGCTGTATACCAATAACCAGGGAGTAGTTTCAATGAAATGTTCTAAGTAATAAACTTAGGGGTATTAATGAGCTGTGTACAGTCTCTGTGAATAACTCAAGATAAAGCAACTGTATGATGAATAGGAAGAAAGTATAACTGCTCAAGCTCAGCCGGTAACTCAGAGCCACACAGTTGCCCTCTCACTTTCTCCCTTCTTCCCCTCTGCTCCCAGTAGGATGGGGAAGAGAATCTAAAGAACGCAAACCCCATGGGTTTAGGTGAGAACAGTCCAGTAACTGAAGTACAACATGAAAATACTACTGCAACCACTGTTAATAATAAGGGAAATAGCAAGGGGAGGGATTATAAAACTAAAAAGGAAGGGAATAAAAGAACAAAAGTAAATACAAATGATGCACAATACCAATGCTCACCACCTGCTAATCACACCCAGTCTGACCCTAGAGGCGATGTGGGCTTTCCAGGTGACATCCCACAGTTTATATACTGGGCATGACGTGCTGTGGTATGGAATACCTCTTTGGCTAGTTTGGGTCAGTGTCCGGTCTCTGCTTCCTCTCAGCTTCTTGCGCCCCTCCTTACCAATAGAGCATAAGAGACTGAAGTCCTTGACAAGGGTAAGCATTACTTTGTAACACCTAGAACACTGGTGCATTATCAGCATTGTTGCCGGACTAAAGTCAAAGCACAACTCTGTACCAGCTACTGGAAAGGAGAAAAATAACTCACAGCTGAACCCAGGACAGCAATGTACAGCTACATCTAAGATACAAAACTACTTCAATCACCTTAACAATACTTTAAAATGCCTCACAAAGAAAAAGGAATTTAAATATATTTCTTTCTGATCCAATTTAAAAGCTTTAGTTCTCAGAAGTAGCATTTTGCTGTCATGTCATTTTACCAGTTTCCAAGATTCCTAACAATTACAAAAACAGTCAGAGAAAAGCTACAGCATGAGGCTGCAATTTACTGCAATCCCGATTTCTACTTCATACACCTTGCATGCAACTTTGCAAATTAAATCTTTTGCTTTACTAAAGCAGAATTGCATTTTTACCTTTAAGCGTGCCTAAAGTCTGAGTGGCTTAAGCGAAGCCAGCATATAAAACACACTACCAATGTTTCCAAGTGACAATGAAACTGTTTGAAGTGTGGTGTTGGGCAATACCTTGGGACACCAACAACCCAAATCGGGTTTTAAGAATTCAAGAGACATATGCCTCATGCCAAGCTGCAAAAGCAAATTAGAGGCTTTGTGTCACTAGGTCCTGGTTTTTGCAAAGACAGAGCCCCTGACAAGGGCTCAGCAGTGCAGAAGGTTCGTAGCTCCAAACATTGCCTAGATCATCCCACAACCAAACTGAGACAACTGTTGTGAGGTCAATACTGAATAAACAAGGTGGAATGAGTATCTCTCAAAATAAATACGCAAATAAAATTAACAAACACTGCAGAATGTCACCAGGAATTCTCCATCTACATTACATCCTATGCTCTATTTCATGTCCACACAAAATGGAGAAAATAAGAATGTTCATTTTTTGAATTATGATGGTCAATTTTTGTAACATGAAGCTACATTGTTAGCAATCCCATAAAGAAATAAATTTACATATAAGGCCGAGAGGGCTTACTAACAGTGAATCACCTTTTTGCTGATCAGGTATTTTGTCGACCACTGGAAACTAAAGATAGTAAATGACACACCAAAATGCAGGCTGGCCATCACCACAGTTTTCTACAAGACTTCGAAGAGCTTCTACCTGGAGATTGTCATAATGCCAAGAGCACTAAATGTTTACCAATTGGAAGAGAAAGCATACAGAAAGAAATTGGGTTAAATCCAGAGGGACACTTTCAAATAAAAATCCCTTACCAATATTCTTAACTAACAAAGTTTTGCAATTAATATATTCTGGTTTAGACAATTTAAAAAAATGAAGATGTCAAAGAACAAGGCAAAAGCCACTCTCTTCTGATAGAGCTAATAATTATATCTACCATTTGTTGTTACGCAGTTGAACTGACTCAAAGTTCTGCATTAGCCCTCATATTGCAGTCCCTTTTACATACAAAATTGCCAGCTTGTGCATACTCCCACATTACAATGAGCATGCCATGAAATGGCTGTGAATCCCAGATGGTGCCAGCAGAGATCTATTCATTCTCATCTTTAGTCATTCTGCAGGCAGGGAAATGCATTGGCGGCAGCATACCCACCTCCTGCAGCATCACCAGCAGCTCGACCCAGATCTGTTTTTCCACAGACGGTTGGCTTACCTACCTGAGTCTGACTCTAGTCAGAAGATGCATTCACTACACACAAAATCTTTCATGTGCTGCTGACACTGCAGCACTTCTTAAAACCTACATATTAAGCCACTTATCCCCTGCCTCGGTCTTCAAGCCAGTCATAGATGAGTTCCCTGCAGACATCAAGGACAAAGTATGACTCTAATACTTCTCCAAACCTCGTAAAACTTCAAGTTTTCTATCATGTAACTATTTCCGAAGGTTGTATCTTTGTGGAACACAGAAAATACGATATACAAATCTGAACTGGAAGTTCAATTTTCTGGAAGTGGCAGAATGAAATATTTCAGCCTAACTTTCTACATTTTTAAAGTAGCCATCTGACAACACGGAAACAGAAACTACTAACCACACTTGACACCATTAGTATAGGGTTCCATCTCTACTTATAAACTTTAGTATCCTCCAAAAGTTTGAAGTTATATTATGCTGAAAAAGCAGAATTTTTTCGTGTCCTGGCCGGCACCATTTTAATAAACATGTTGTCCTTCCTTCCTTTCCATTATTAACTCCCTACATTTCCAAAGAAAGTCAGAAGCATTAGCCTAGCCAACTAGAAACACCAGGTATCTTTAACAGTAACCAGGAAAAATACTCCCATTGCACTGAGTAGAGGAAAGCACTAGGTTAATGTAGTGGCTACGCAAGTCAGAAACACCAAAGTACTTAACTACCTCAGTGTAAAAAAGGCCTGGGATGCACGGCTGAGACAACAGCAAGATCTATATTACAGACCCGTGATTGCTAGAATCAACATTGATCAGTAATGTGAAAAGCAGAGTCCCTACCATAATGTGTCAGGGAAGCCCCTGTGGCTGAAGCACAGCAGTAAAGCAGCTTTGGCAGTATAGCCTGTGGTCAGCACAGAACACAGCTGTGCAGTAACACTGTACCTGCTTTGTGATTACTTTGCCAGGAAAACATACCAACATCCTATAAGGCTACAGCACTTCTGTTATAGATGTGATCCAATGTACAGAAAGAGCATCTTGCGGATCTTGTCAAAATACTGATATACGTTAATAGGAGCACTACCAAGTTTCCTAGTGTTCTCAAAAAATTCAGGATAAGTTAAGCTATGGCTATCTGTCTCCCCTCTTCGCTTGTGCAAAACCACTGTTTTACCCATGTTAAATGATATCAAGGGGCTGATGCATATCCACACAGAACAGACTAAATTTAGTACAAATGCAAAACCAGTTCTCCTACACTTACCACTTAACAATACAAAAATAACACTTGTTCTTCCAAGAGAAAACAGTGGGTTTGGAGAAAACAGTGGGTTTGCTCACAAATTCTGCTTGCCTTCCTTGAAACTGGGAAAAATCACCCTCCCCTATTACCGATCTCCATCCCTTAACTTCCAGTGCTGTGACATGGCTATGATGTTCAGCAGTGATGGGCAATGGTTTGCTGAATTGCGTACCTGAACTCCGCATGATTTTTGTCCAAGGTGGGAGTCTGAATTTAGAATTTCACTTCATACATAGAACAGAGATATATGCATACACACACAATATAGCATGTATATCTATACACACACACACAAAAATATGGTAAAGAAAATTCACTCAATTGCTCTGAACAGTTGCTTAATGACTGGAAACAGTAATCCAAGGTTATCCGGAGCATGTTACCTATGCTTAGAAACTGCAGAGTTTCTAACAGATACCATGACCTGCCATGCTTACTTCACCTTTACCTTCTTTCCGCCTCATCATGAAGTATTTTAAGCTTCAGAGAGAAAAATCATGGCAGATTAGAAACGCTACAGTTCTAACATCTTGAATTCTGTAAGTCTTCATTATCAAGAAATGCATTTACACTTCTGTATTTATGAGAATTAAACATTTTAAAAACTATCTCAACATACAGAAATATGAAAAAGGAAGAATTTTTGTTATCTTGTCAACAGCAGAAGTGGAAAAAAACCCAAGTATATGATACTAACTTGCTGTCTTTTGAAAGTTTGTCTACCAGCCATCATTACTGCTTCTAACCATTTTTCATCTTTTCGGTAATTCTAACAGACATTGTTTTTAACATTTATGATCTGAGAAACAACTCCAAATAACTAAAAATGTATTGCTGCCATTAAAGACAAGCAAATACTCAAATCAGCCAAAAAAAAAAAAAAAAAGGCAGAACAACTCTTCTGTTCATGCTTTTCTGAAGTTTGATGCCTAGAGATCCTGGTTTTCCTCAGGACTCACCTTCAGTTTCAGTAGCATTTTCTTTCTGAATAATCTAGAATACTGGCCCTTGTTACCGAGCACTATTTTGTTACCCAAAAAAAACCCAAAACAGCAATAGAAAATTATAGAGTTACATTCAGAAAGGAGTCTGCACAAAAAAAAACTCTTTAAAAGGATATTTTGATCTGGGGTGCTCACATTTATCACTTGTAAAACAGCTTTACATGTTTATAGTATAATGACTCTGCAGTTTGCATTTATAAACAAATTAAATCACTAACTCTAAATAGGAAGCAAAACTCCTACTTATCGCAACCAGGAGTCCCAAGCTGAAATTTCATGCACAAAAGTCTTGCTGTGCAACATGCAGTATCATACCAGAAGGCATCATGTCCATGACTGCCTTCCCTAAAGCCAAGCCATAAATTGTAATTCACTTGTAAAATCTACATGTACCTAACGTGCAATAACAGTTGTTTTTCTTCCTTGAAAGCCAGCATTCATAAATAAAGAAACTTGAAAACAAAGTGAGAATAAAGTAAAGAATTTTGTCTGGCTTCCCTTGCCCTACAGAGAAACTGTCAGATAATTTACACACAAACACACAATTGTGGGATCAAAATTAGAGCAAATCCTCTTTTCTCCAACTAGTATGCATATCTCATAGAACTGCTCATGCAGATCATCAAGCCTAAAATTTAAGAATGAGCTAAAAGTGACCTCTTGTTTTTCTTTCCAGTCTCTTTAATCACAGCCTACACTGAATGAGGTGAAGTCATCAGTGTACATTATTGCACCCACTGCATCCCCCGAGCAGTTTGTTCTACAGTACACAAAGAGACATAGAAAAAGAAAGGTGAGAGAAAGAATAGCATAGGGAGGCAGTAGCTCAACATCAAGAGATATGTACTATGGTGCCATAAAAACAAGACAGTGAAATTCATTGCTGAATCAGGCTCATGACTGTCCATAAGTACTGCCTGCAGAGCTCACAGACAGCTTATAATTGCATCTCTTCTCAGCCACAGAGCAAACACCAAGTTATTTTGAGGTAGTTAAAACAAAAAGTCAGCAACTAAAAAGCTTTCACTATTAAACATTTTCCTAAAAAACTTGGGATAATAAAATAGTTTATAAACTTTTTTCTCCCTATTTCCTTCTCTTTACTAAATATTTCAATAAATCCTCAGGCAAGGTCTATGCTTATTCAAGATGCTAGATGCGCAGGTTATTCCTTGTACTCTCTCCTGCTTTGTGACCTACATTGAGAAATATTTTTTTGTGCTGCTCTCCCTAAAGCCAACAAAACCACTACTGGAGGTAGAAATATGCCACCATCTGCAGGAGCTGGTATGTACAACATACTGAGCAGCCAGAACACTTGGTGAAAAAACACTCCCAAATGGATTTGGAGGGAATTTGGCATTTACTATTGAAGTCATAACTCTAAATATATTGCATTGGGGGAATGCAAAATAAGGGAAAGGATGAAACATGAAATACCTCATACACTTCTATCTCATCAAAGTGGCAAGCCAGAAAAAAATCCCTCCTTCAACAGACTAGAAACCGAACTTCTAACACTTCTTAAATCAAAATTAGGCTCTTATCCTGGATCTTTCACATTCTTAACCAATGTCTTAGAGTTTTGTTGCATCACAGAAAGGAATGCAAACACAGTATAGGAAAAAACAGAAGATGCCATGAAAAAAACACATCAGCCGCAGTCCAGCTCAATTTGTAATTGACAGAGTGTTAAGTAAAAAAAAAGAAAAGAAAACACAAAAAACCAACAGTGGCTCGTACAAGCTTCAGTCTTCAAACTACTCTGAAGAATAACGGAGATGAAACATATTAGGCAAAAATCAGAGTAGAATTTACACCTCTGAGCAGCATGAAAGTTATGCAGCCCAGCAGTCCACATCATTCATTTGGACATGTGAAATACCCTGTGGAGAGGTTTGAATCTTAAGGAGTTCTTTCAAAGTAAAGGATTAAATAGTGCATGATAAACCAACTTGTGAGAAATCCTATTGCAGCTATTCCAACTGGAAATAAGCAGCATTCTCAAGAAACAGCAAAAGAGAAATAGTTGTCTGATATGCTTTGTCTCTAAGCCAGAAGAAACTAGTCTGAAAACCCTATTTACAATCTTTAAGAGAAATATTAATACAAGGGGACAGGGACAGATTCCTCCTAACTGCTAGGAACTAACTACACAGGAAAGAAAAACAGATTATCATTTACAGGAGAAAATGAAAGGACCAACAGTAAGAGCTGATATAACTGACATTCTTAATTGCCCAAAGGGAGACAATACTTCATCTTTTCCTAAAGGGGTTTCAGAGTATGCTATAGAATAACACAGAAATAAAAACTTTGACACCTATACTTCATGAAACAAAATACAGTCTAAAATTAATATGAACCTGAGAAAGCTTTTTTGAGCAGCCTATAGCCTGTTCTCTCTCTTACATGAATAATCCATGGTTCAGCATTTCTTAATTAGCCTTTGCTGTAAAATACAACATTTTGATGAGTTTCATGTTCCAGTTAAATTCAGCAGAATTACCCAAGTGAGGAATGATGGCTTAGTCAACGACTAAGGTTTTGACAAATGATTTCTGTTGATAACAATAACAAAAGAAGAAGCACTAGCAAGGAACTGAACATTTCAGCAAATTACTATACTTACTATACGCAAGAGCAAGCAAAAAGACAACTCCTGGCCTTGGGTACATACAAGACTCTGAAATCTGTATCAGCCACCTTGATGTATTTAAGGTAAAATACATTGCTGGCAGGAAACTATCCTTTAAGCTATCATGCATTTCTGTGAAACCTGCTGCGAACCTTATGAACACTCTAGGCTACAGCAGTATGATAAATTAAGATACAGCTATAAGCATGACTAAAGACTCCTCTTAGTCAAATACAGTTATGGTGTTACTATGAGGTTAACTCCACTCTGCCCTCTCAAGGTTCATTTAATTTGAGGAGTTGGGAGAGAGTGAAAAGAGGACGCTGAGCACTAAGCTCGGACACTAGCTCTCATTCAGATCCTCCTGCCAAATTGTTCACGCAAGGCACAAGCCACAAACCTGGTGCACCTCTGCACAGGAAGCATTGGCAGTTCTGTCAGACCATGCTGGTTTGACTCCCAGCTCTAAAATCTGCAACCAACCTTTCTCCACCTGTCGTGGTTTAAGCCACTATAACTCACCCAGTTCGTTCACTCACTCACTCCCCCCTCTTTCTTCCCCCCCCCAGTCCAGGAGGAAGGGGAGGAGAATCAAAAGAATGCAACTTCCACAGGTTGAGATAAGAACAGTTTAGTAGCTAAGGTATAACACAAATCACTGCTGCTACCACCAATAATAATACAAGAGAAATACAAGGAAAGAGAATACCAAATGCCTGACCACACTGTGCACCCCCATCCTTCTGGGTCTCTGCCCTCCATTTTTACATCCTGGACATGACGTGCTGTGGTACGGAATAACCTCTTTGGTCAGTTTGGGTCAGGTGTCCTCTCTCTGCTTCCTCCCGGCTTCCCCTCCTCCCTGGCACAGCATGAGGCTCAGAAAGTCATTGGTCAGACCAAAACATTACCAAGCAGTAACTGAGAACACTGCTGTTATCAGCGCTGTTCCCAGGCCCAAAATCAAAAACACAGCACGGCACCAGCTACCAAGAAGGAGAAAAATGACTGCTGCTTTTGAACATGACACCACCTTTGACCACTCAGCAGAGTGTATAATTTGAAAGAAAAAATTACGGCTTTTCCCCTTTTTAATCTCTGCCTGCCCTTGCTATACGAAATCATGCTGGACTTCTAATTGCCAACATCTTGAGTGCTGTCCCTCACACAATCTGTATATCTTTAAACATTTTCTAAATCTTTTAGTTTTACAGAGTACTTTTGTTACACATTTAACATGCATGACATCTTATCAGCAGTGCCTTCTGTAGCCATCTCTTGTTTCCAGAGGACTAGGAGAGGGAGGAAAATATCAGACACCAGCTAAAGCTGTGCAGACACAGTACAAATTCAAGTTAGATTTTTCTTCTTACCAATTAAAAATGATTAAATAATAGATGCTTACTATATTAAGAAACCTTTTCTTCCATCAAGACATTGACAAGCAAGGTATAGGATTCTTGGAAATGTTAAGCAAAAGGCTTCCTCATAAAAAGAAACAGTTAATAGCTGATGTAGCTGCTGTGGATAGCCCAGAGTGTGTGTAGGAAAATCTAAGGTGTGGTAATTATACATATTAAAATGTTCATCATGGTTAGAAGCTGAGAAACAAATATTCGTCAATTATGAAAGCTAAAGAGGATTTCATCCTTGTTCTTAGCAGCTCTATTTTCAATATTAGTTTAATAAAGAACTTAATAAAAAACTCTGGAAATCCTAACTGCTGTGAATTAATCTGAGCTTATACAGATACACACAGTACAAAGGAAGAAATCTCACAATGTTAGTTTCTACTGCTAGACACAGAGAAGGTCAGTCATACATTAACATACAAAGTTCCTCTCTGAGCCAACAAATTGAAGGCTCTGTAAACACAAAGACTTTTTTTTAAGCTTTACTATTAATAGATTTCTCTTCATTGTGCTCTTCACAACTCAAAAGAGCAGAAAATTCTCCAAATGGTCATACAGCCCAAGGTGAGGAGAAGGCTTTTGAAGTAACCAGGGCTCAAGTTATTTTATTGCACTGAAATAGTCCTGCCCTGTTTTTAATGCAGGCTTTTATCTACATATAGGAAACCAAACAAAGAATTCTAGATTTGCTGGGGGATTTCCATCAAGTAAAAAGGACCTTTCTGTACAAATTCCCCTTACTTCACTCTATTCCTGCTTACCTACAATTTCTTTCACCCTTTCTTTATCCCATCCTATTTCTTCTGTCTTTCTACATCCTCCCCTTTCCCTTTCAGTAGTTTACATTTTAGAGGGTCAAAGCAGCAGTTATGTTTTTCAGTCTCTTCCCTTTCTCCTTCTCACCTTCCTGACACCAACACTGCATTTTAGTATTACAATTTAATTTATGACATGTTTTACTGAAACACAACTATGATTTTATTGTAATTGAGGGCTAAGGTGAACTTACACCTCTAACATAGAGCCCATACCTCTAGAACTGCATAACTTGTCACTCAAACCGGGTCTATGAGCTGTATAACCAAAGAAAAAGGAGGGAGAAGAACTAGAATATTATTTCATGCAGACATCTGCAATGCATCTTAAAGTACACAACAGATAACAACATAGACTTAGACATAAGACTTAGCGAAACAAAAATTGATTCTTTAAGAATTTGTCTAGTAACCGATAAACCCAAAAAAAAATTAGATGTCCTATTTAAAAGAAAATTCATTTAAATTCAGGCATTTGACAGGAGATCTCACAATTTCACTACACAGACACACAAGTTTCACGGAAGACATCAGAATGACCTACAACGTGAAAAAATATTTTTTAGGGTTTGACGATAGCGATCATTTAGCATTTAAAAATAGGCGATCCTCTACTACCTGTATGCGCCAACCAACAAGCCGGAAAGAGTATAGCTCAGCCCAACCTGAGAATCCTTAGATTTTTTTTATTTTTTTTTAATTTGACATGAAATAGCTACAGCAGGAGATTCACGATTCTTTGTGGCACCTACTCCACCAGGCACTTTAAGTGCTGTTTACCAAGATTCCAACAATTCCTATTCACTTATTCTTAACTAATCTTTTCTGTACCTCTCGAATTATTCTAATGTAGTCCATTACTACACAAAGTGATCTGGCAGAAGAGCCAAACTGGTATGAAGTTTATTTTTCTGTGCCAAACCTGTAATTTACTAAAGGGGCATGCTAAGTGTCCCAGAGGTTTGAAAAGGCAAAACCATTTTTATACCCCAAATGGCATTACTGGACACTTATGCTTCCTCCATTTGCCTTACATCTAAAATTGCTAAGTCTACAAAACCTTTCTTAATAACTTTCTAGTTAGCTAGGAAGTTTTAGTAATGGCTGAAAGAACACAAACAAAAACTAGATCAAAGATGAAAACTACTGTGCCATAGCATAGCAACTGAAATGAAGAACACAAAACATCAAACAAAAAACACTGGTACGCTGACTACTAAGGAGTGAAGCTATCTCAAAGATTTAGAAACAATTCAGAATCTGTTCCCTGAAATTGGGCAGTACATATCCAGACCAGGTAACAAAAGCAGTACAAAATTAGCTTTTTCCCCTAATCATTAAGTGAAAGAGTGCTGAAACTGCAATCACAAGTGGAAACTTTTATTAATGCCATCTTCAGAGAACCCCAGGTTTGAATAACCACATAAATTGTTCAGAATGTTAAAATACAAACTTTGAAGAGCATAAGGGCATGTATGAATGTGAAGAAAGATTACAACTTAATAAACCTGGAGAGTCAGGTCTCCAAGACTGCCATAACCAGTCCATTGGTAACGTAATAAATTGACTTTAAAACGGACAAAATAAACTCAGTCTATCAGCGTTTAATATACCTTGCAGCACCAAAATGGAATTACTACATCAAAGATAAAGTAGCTCCTAAAATACTGCGGAGAAACATCACCGACTCTTGCTCAGCAACTCTTTATAAAGTTGAGAGGGCATTCTTTCTTTTGAGAGACAGATGTATTTAACAGGGATAAATTTAAGCACCATTTTTCCTGTAGCAGTAGCAACAGGGGGTTCAATAATTTCTTGCTTATTAATTGGGAGCTTACTGAAAACGCACCCTTCAAAACTGCACATACCCAGTAAGAAACTGGAGACAGAAAGGAAGGAAGCAAAATAATATCCTACATTACATTAGGAGTCTACATTAACATATATGCACATTGGTATTTACTAAACAAGCTTTTTACCATAGCAATAAAAATGCAAATGAAAAACAGGTTTCCCAGGAAGGCTCTGAATAGTAGCAAGTGAAATGGAAGTACAAGCATAAAAATAAATTTATCAAAGCCTTGTCATTTTTAATGCAGAAATCAAAAATCTCTGAAAGATCTGGGTTTATGCTAGAGAAGAATACTGTTGGCTTGGGTTTTGTTGAGAAAAATTTAACACCAATTTTCTGCTCAAAATAAGTATTTTTTCATTAAACTGATACATTAATATGATTCAAGTAGCAATCCAAGTAGCTTTAACTTTTACATTTTCTGTATCAGGAAAAAAACAATTTCTGATAGAATTGCAAAAACACATAATTAACATTTTGTGCCTGCCAAATAGCATGTTATTTGTGTTGCTCATTGGTTAATAGCATAGTTCTTGACACAATCATGACATTCCACTGCAATTACTAATTTTATTTTATGACCAATCATTCGTACTATTTTAATTGAAGCTTCAAAGACGGATCAACATTTACAAAAGAATCTCTTGAGTTTAACTGGGTCTTTGACAACATTGACAAATAATGTCATTTAATTATAGTGGGATTCCTTCCCAGATATTTTAAACAAAGGCTATTTTGTGGTTTCTAATGTTGGTTACATATTAATGCAGGCTTCTGTTGCCACTGCAACATCTGTCAAGGTCTTAAAAACATGTAACTGCTGATATGGCTTCAACAGAAGAATTCTGAACTTCTGATGGGTTTTTTCGTAGTTCTCTTGTAATCTACACAATGTGCAATAAATACTGTGCTGCGTTACATTGAATTTTTTTTCCTGGTTTTTCTTTTTTCTTTTTTGTTTGGGTTTTTTTGGGGTTTGATTTTGTTGTTGTGTTTGTTTTCTGGTTTTGTGGGGTTTTTTTTTTTGGTGGTGGTGGTGGTTTTGTTTTTTAAACTCACTTTTTAAGAATTAAGTTTCTGTAACTGGAGGTGACTCTGTGAAACAAGTCACAATTAACTCCATTTTGCCAATAAACACAATGAAACACAAAGGTATCACAGCAGTTCTCACAGAAATACTTTGGAATGAAATAAGGAAGCATAATTCATGTTTCTTAAATCACTTCTAACATTTTCCCTGTATCTGCTTCAAAACTTCATATGAAAAGTTTATTAATAGCTTCCAGTGAAAAATGTTGCTGCTTCCCAGGAGTTGTAGGACGTGTTGCTCAAATAGAGGAGCCTAGAGAGGAATTTTAACTCTTTTGGATCCTCTTTTTCCATATATACCCATATAAATAATCATTTTTAAAAGTAACTTCTTTTCCTTTTACAGACGTTCAGCATATTTTACCAACCTACCCCAATCAATCACTATTTTATGTTACACTTCTCTTTTTATGGAACTCAAACTAGTATCCCATTTGCATATTAAATGCTTCCATTTTCATAAGTTTATAACACTGATCAGAAGATGCACTGGATTTGCTTTCAAATGGAAATTTCTTATGTAATTGCAAAGCATTTCTGGAGGGAAGTTAGTTTATTGGGGAGGTGGTGGGTTTTGTTGTTGGGCTTCTTTCGATTTCAATCACTCTGCTTAATGAAATAATGGTATCTAGACAGAAGAGCCAGCCTTGAAAGTATACTGTTTAGATGTGCAAGCCTCAAAGACAATTCTGTTCTGTTATACAGACAAGCTACTGCTTGTTTACATATATGCGCATGCACAAAAATGAGGTTAAAACTAACCAAAATTCAAATCTGACATCTATCAAATCTGAATAATAGCTGTTGTCATCATGAACTTCAGACACATTTCTCCTCCCTTCTGTTTTGTGGGTTTTTTCAGTGGTGGGCTGTAGTTCTTTTCCTGGTGGTGGTGTTTGGGGCGGGGGTTTGGTTGGTTGGGTGGGGTTTTTTTTGTTTTGGAGTTTGGGATGGGGTTTTTCCAACCATCCTGGGATCCTTTCCTCAAGCCAGTAAATGTCATTTAAACCACCAGTGAAATGTGTTGAGGGCAACAAATGTCTATAGCTTTTATGATGAAGTAAATAATCCTCTCTCCTGAAAACAACTGGCTTCTCACAGAAAAGTAACGTAACTGTTTTCCTTACTGTTACTATAAACCACCCCACAAGCACCCAAAACTTTATGGGCATAATGTATTTTAACGATCACTCTGCAATACTGAAATAGTACATATTTATTGCCAGCATCCTATTACATGCAACAAAATAATGTCTCTCAAGAAAAAGTCATCTTTAACTGAAGGATTAACACTAATAGTTTTATGATACATGCACTGAAATTTGTATGTAGCTGTTCTATGATTACACTACAGGAGCCTTGCTAGCGGGTTTTTTATTATTATTTTTTTATTTTTTTTTAACCAACTTGGTCAGACAATAAATGGCTCAATTCCTCCAGCTTCGAAAGGCCCCTTCCAGAAATCACTAACAACTGCTAACACAGAAAGCATCATCCAAGTTCAGGAGATTGCTCTAGCAGATTTCAAAATCTGACACACGTAAGCCCTGCAGTCAAATAAAGATTTGCTGCTTGTACCAGACATGCATTTGTGCAACTTTATTTTTCCAAGACAATTTTTTTCTTATTATGAAATATAAATCTCATTGTCCACTTCTTAACAGAGACTGCTTTTGTCAAGATGGTTAAAACAGCACAAGAAGAGTTAAATTAATTACAAAACCATTGTGATTTTATGCATCTAAAGTAATGTTTTATTATTGTAGATGATAGTTCACCACCTACTTGGATATATTTTCAGAATTTCCCTTTTAACTTCCTTCATTCTGCCAAGACTCAAGCATTTCTAGTAGCCTTTAAGTTAGCACATTCAGAAGGTAAGAGGTATTGCTTGAGGCTATAATCTTGATTTCCTGAAAGACAACAGGTTTAGTTCCCATGTAAAATTTCCCACTCCAAGAAGGAGACCTAGGTTTTTTGTTTCTAGCCTTTTCCCATTTTTGCAAAACTCATCTTAAAAATTATTTCACTAGTGATCTCTAGAACTGCATTCCTGACATTATTTCAATCAAGTCACTACTATTATTATATTCATTCCTCTCTTCTTTACATGTGAGTTACAGTGACTTCCAATTGTGAAAAAGATCCTTCTTTCCAATAGCCTGTTCAACAGTTGGAACCAAAGAAAATTCAACTAATACTAAGGCTCCCAGAAACACTTAAGTAAACTTAAAATGAACCTAATGTCAGCTTCCAACTGTGTAGCAGAAAAGAAAATGTTTTCATCAAGAACAAACAAGAAAAAAGAAAACCAAACAAAAGGCACAGGCTGGAACTATCATCTTTATCAACTTGTCTACAATACCCATAAATGGTTAACTTGGCCAGATAGATGGAGCTTTTACATTTCAAAACAGCAGGGCCATACTTCACAAGATGATCTCATCTTACCACTGTATCAGTTTATCCAGTTCTCAGGTTTGTAAATTAGACAAAATGATTACATGAGGGTCTTCACATCCCTTCATAAAAACCTACACCTCAGTTTGCATGCATGAATTATAGTCTTCCATGGAAATGGAACTGGATCATGCTGTTAAAGGAGGTATTGCTTCCCATCATTTTTCAAGTAAGATCTTGAACTTTAAACAGCAGGTTCTTTATTCCCATCTAACTTAACATAAGGAATCGCTAATATCAGGGGAAAACAAAATAACCAAACCAAACAAAAAATTTCACATTAGACAAAAGTTAGTTTCAGTATGACTCTTGAAAACATACAGCAGACAGGATATTAGAGATTATGAAAGAAAAATTATGAATATTGGGTAAATATCAGGTATATACTTTGATGTTACAAATAGAGGGGTAGCAGGCATTACAAATCACACTGATGTCTGTCAGAAATACACTGTTAGTATCTAATAAATTAAGGTGTGGATGAACATGCACAAAATGCATCTTATGCCCACTGTTTTGTCACTGAATTAGTCACCAGCAATTCCTCCTGCAATGCTCCTGAAGTTTCCCACACTGTGGCATATTTTCAGAGCTTTCTGAGTCATTGGGCCAGGAAGGAGACACTCCTGGGTACATTATCTCCCTGAAAAAATGTCAAGTCACACTAAACAGTATTTACCATCATAAAGTACATACTTCCCACTGGAACCCAAATACAGTTTCAGAGGGAGAAGCCAAGAGAAGGAGGGAAAAAGAAGGGGAAAAGCACTCCCTCAACTCTAACGATAACAAATTTGATTTTGTCAGCATAGATATTTGTATTACTATTTTGAATACAGTTCAATCCATCCCTCTGTAGCATATTTTCATCGAATCCCAAAAGTACCAATTAAGCTATTTTATTTTTACTCTTCAGCTAATACAAACTGGAAACTGGCATTTGGGCTAGATTATACCACCTTTAGCCATGCTAAGTAATATTTCATCTCTGAACAGTTTCATTTAACATAATATGACTTAATGTGAGCTTAACAAGTGTTAAAGTATCATTCAGTGAAACTAAGAATATGAAATGAAATTTCTAATTCTTTCATGCTATTTTTGTGTGGCATTTCTAAATCTGCCACAAATCACATGGAAGTACCTTTATCCACCACTTGATATCATATTCCTTTTATTCACTACAGATCTAACAAGTTATTTGATATTCTGCAAGCAGGTAAGAAAAGCTGAAGTAAGGTGGAGTTAATCAGACATGCCATGGAACCCAACCAGAGCTTCACATTGGAAAAGTCAGAGAAAGCAGCTTCTGCGTCCACACCTGTACAACATTTTACATTTGCATACAATATATACACCAAGTGAAAAAAAGCACATCTGCAAAACTGTTCATTCAAAGCCTTGAAGTATGTCTTAGCAATCCCAAATAAAATTCTGTAAGTTTAGTTGTAATTTTACTTTATTTACTTGCTGAGGTTTTTTTGGTTGTGGTTTTTCGTTGAGGCTCCCACACCTCAGCTTTTTTACAGACACCATTTTTATTATTTACTATGTTTAAAGACATCATTCTTTTGCTACCAGGAAGAAACTAGAAGCTAATTGTTTATAGAAGTGGAATACGTTAGTGTCTAAGACAAAGGTGATTCAGTGTTCTTGCTTTCATAAATATTAACTTTGTGTAGTATCAGGAAAAAAAAAAAAACATAATTCAGGCAATATTCAAGATCAAATTTAAGTTTCGGTATTCTATAAGACATAATATCTTCTGAAAAGTCAGCATTAATTTTCCATTACTCCCACCAATCTACCTTTCAAATGCCATTCGAGCCTAAAACCAAAGACTTTTAAAGAATTAAGTATCACTACAAATCTATCGCTAGAGCACATCATTTAATCTAACAGAAAAAAACAGAATCTCTCCACTTGCTGCTCTTCAGAGAGAAGCAGTCATAGCAATAATGAGTCATGCTGATTTACGAAAGATGTTCCAGATCAGGCCATCTGATGTTTGGTAGGGCTTAAAGGATTTTGAGTAGGCCTTGGGACACTTTATAGCAAATATGTTAACCTAAACTAACTTAAATTGACATAATTGATACAAGTAAAATCTAAGTTGTTGCACTACAAGAAAACAAACAAACAAAAGTGATAAAAAAGATGAAAGAGTTCTCTATTAGTAGGTCACCAAGACTAAAGAACAGAAAAACATACGTATTAACAGCACGTTTGCTAGTTTATGATTAAAAAGAACAGCTCTCTAGGCTTTTGAATTTAGCTATAAGATTCAGAAGAACTGCACTACTTAGCTATGCTTTCTTTTATACATTATTTATATAGACTTTTCCTATATAGGTTTTCATTAATAAGCTTTAATATTTAATTATTTGGGAGGAAGGGTGAGTTCCCTTTATTTTTCCTTTGTGTTTGAGGATCAAAACTGGAAATAAAAATAAGATTTTCCTCATGACATAACAACAATGTAAACCAAAACTACGAAGTTGCCAACGTTTAAAATAAAACAACCAACCAAAAGCCCAATCAGCAAGTCCAGCTCAGCAAGAGTTAGGATGACTCCAGGTCCCTTTCCAGGACTAATTTCCTTTGACTATGATTCCTATTTTTCTTTCCTCCTTATGACTCATTTACCTGGATTAGTCTATGTGCTAAATAAGGCTTTGCTACTCTGTGTGTTCATCTCCTCCTTTCTACAATTCTGCATATATTGCTATGGTTTCTGCTCTACTTCCCACAACTATAAGTCACACATGTTTCTAGCACTATGTGATTTTTTAGGTAATGCCATATACAGCATTAGGAGGATTTGAGGCAGAGACAGAAGTCTTCTCATAGTATGCACTAAAGATGTATGCTATCCAAAGCTTTATGTTAAGATAGATGGCTCCAGCAAAATAATAGCTACTTTCTCTGCTGCATATTACAACTTCTTTATTAAAATAAACAGCCCAAACCACATGAAGACAAAATGAAGCCTTGCTTTGCATGTTATTGTGTAGTCAAGGGAGCAGCAGCAGTAACAGCCTGGAAATGAGAAAACGCATGGATGACAGCCTCCCAGGAAAACCAGCACTGACCTTCAGAATGCTTGTGCCTTTGCAGCACTGTGAGCCTCTGAAAAGCTCCATAAAGCTTATAATTGTAAGCCACTTGAAAAGGAGTAAATTCATACTCATACTGTTGGAAGCGTAGACACACATGCATCTGGAATACTTCTTAGCAAAGCACTGCAAGTTGGTCTGTACATACATCAGCCAAATGATTTAGACTTGAACAATCCTCCTGTTTATCAGCCCTAGTTATTGATGTCTCCCTGCAACGTGTGTATCAGTGAGAGGGGAAAACAAACAAAAAAGTCTGCTGATGGCATAACGAATAGCAAGTGCCAAAAAAAGCTCAGGAGGTTTTTTAAAACCACAATCCACAGGTCTTATAAACCTATGGAAAACACTGCAGAACAGGTAACACGATCCTAATTATTTTTAAGGATTACCTCCCTTGACTTTCTGCCTTATAAACACGATTCCTTGCTCAAGCTGTGTATCTGTATATTAATATAAACTATGCAAACTGATGTTATTTTGATAAAGGAAGTAACACGCCTGTACACTACCAGGGGATCAGCATCAGAGGTAAATGCTACCACAGGTAAATGCAGAAAACAAACTTCAGTGGCAAATTTGCACAGACAGTGGGAGCAAAATCCTCATTATTGTATTCTCAGCAGCTGTCAATCCTTGTCAGTGATACAGTTTAACCATACAAAAGAGATTTCAAAACCATGTATTCTCCTGACTATCACAGCATTAATCAAGCAGAGATAGTACAGCTCTAGACATATTTATTGTGATTATAGACTGATAAAAGGTAGTAAAACCAAAGTAAGACAAGGGCTCATGCAGGGTATAAGTAATATTGATCCCAGAAGCTAGAAATGCCTCCTTCCAGGCCTCACATTTTCTATAAAGGTTACTAGACTCATTTATAATTCAATACCTATATATTCTTTAGCTCTATCATTAAAAGAACGCTTCCCCATACTTAAACAGCATTACCTGCATTATTGATCTCTTCTTATGAACGGCTATCCTAAGTTATCTTAGCCATTTGTGTGTGTGTGTGTGGTTTTTTTTTAAGTACACAAACGTGCTAAATGTAAACAACAACAATCACACACTGTGGAAAATAGGAAATTTTTTTCCCATTGCAGTATGGTGTCATTTGAACACCATTATGCTTCAAGATGCTCACAGAAAAATCTGTTTTCTTGATGCTTGTATAAAGTAATGCCTGTGTAACCACTGCAATACAGAAACATCAAGAGCTTGCTTTGGAAAAATATAGACTCTATTAATCTACAGATCAAGTACAAAAAAAATGGCTACAGAGTAAATATTCTTCCACACAACATCCTAATAAAAGGCCTCTACACTGCACTAGAGAAAACAACTGTCCAACTGTCCTGATGCTTTTTAATTTGCTGTCCTTCCCATGTCTACATACGGCCTTTGTAGCAACTAAGCCACATTAGGTGACCATTTATTTAAATTGTTCCTAAAAGCAAAATATTCAAACTAAAATATCAACTCTTCAATGCAGGCATAAACACACTTCAAAACATACAGCCTCCTGGTGTATTGCAATTCCCCCAAACACTACATATTCTGCATTGACCGAAAACTTACTATATGCAGTAATTCGAGACTCAGACTTGATTCTGTGGAAGGTTCTACATACAATTTTGGTTTAGGTTTGTTTTGGTTTTTAATAAGATTTTGGTTTATACCAAGTGTGGGATAAAAGCTAATGCAAAGCTAGAAAGTAGACCTTGAAGTAAACCTTAGAGCCAGACATATTCTAGGATTCCAAATGCTGCAAGCTCTCAGCCCAGAGCTGCAGGTGCTAGAAAACTCAAAATCTTCAGAGCCCTGACAATCTGACAAGAAAGAAGGTATGAGATTTCTAAAGTCATCCTGTCTTTCAGGGGACGCTGGTCAAGACAGGTATTTCAGTTTTGACAAAATGGTGCTTTGTGTCAAAACATGTCATTGAAGCACTCCTGATGAGCTCTGATCAAGTTAAGATCGGTCTGAAGGAGCTTAAAAAGAACCAACTACCATATTAATTCCAAAGCGTAGGACTAGCACCTAGCTTATTCAGGTCCACAAACACCAGTCACGTGAGTTTACTTTTAGCAAGCAGTACAAAACAGTCAGAAAAACTTAAGCATGCCAGTCAGTTGACAGAAACACTGCTTATTACCTGAAGACCATAATTACTCCTATTGGAGTCACTACCACCCCTCCATGATGTGACCGGGTGCTTCACTGGCTCACTCAAAAACGCTATGCAAAGGTCCCTATGGCCTCCCATGGATTACATTTGCTACACTTCACACACATACCACTGGTTGCTGGGAGGGTAGACCCACTTCTGTTGCTGCCCCTGATGAGTCAGACTGCCTGCTTGCAATGACAAAATATCTTTTTGTTGTGGGTTTGCTGGGGATTTTTTGAGAGAGGGGATTAATAAAAATGTAAGTAAGGTATCATTTACCATGCTTCTACATTCCTCTAGAGCAGTCAACTTCAGCAAATTACTCCTCACTTTACACTAAAATTAGGCTTAAACCAGAACCTAGTATCTGCCCTTGTCAAGTCTGCCAGACACCAAATAAACCTCCCGGACAGTTTTTCCACCAATTTTCCTACAGCAGTGGCCTGCAGATGTCAAATCATTTTAAGTTATTACTAACCAATTTAAAAACATGATGCTGTAAATTAAAGCGAAAATCTTTTCTAATGATTCCCATAAACTCAAGATGATTCCCTGACCTCCTCTTACTTTTCAAACCAATGGCTTTTTTCTCCTTTGTCAAGCCAAGATTTTATTCGGGGACAAACAGCAAAAGATATTTGAAATAAATTTAAATATATTTTATTATAAGGCATATTTTATATACTTTACCATTTCCCTTCCTGATTACACTGCACGTCCTATGTTGACCCCATCCTTCCTCTCTTGTTGCAGTTTTATGAGAAAAAAACATTTTCATACTAAATTGGGTCTTTTTTTTTTTTTAAATACACACCCTAAGTAAACCCTCACATATTTCTCACCTGACGTGTGAGGTGTTGTGTTTTGTCTCCTTCCTTTGCCACCTGGCACTTTAGCCAGTGATCTATTTATCTTATCTCTCATGCTCAAAAAATTTCCTTACTGCAATACAAGAATTAAGCTTTCATAAAAGTTGCAGGAGCTGATAACTACTGTGTTCTGATATCTTAATGATCATAAATAAACAGGCCTTTTTAACACGCTAAAGAATTCAAAAAGCATAAGACTTCCATAAGATGACAGGGAAAAAAAAAATAAATAAAAATCAGGAGTTGCCCAGAAGGGTGACCCCACTATTCTGGCATTACCAAAGCAGGGGAACCCCACCACTTCGTATTATCTTCATATCAGCAATCTTACATTCACCCACCCTTGTTCTACAGCAGACAGGCAGAAGCCAGCAGAGCCCTCTAATTTCATTTCTGCACAAATTCTTTGCCAACTATATATGAAAATTTGATTTAAGTAATTTCAAATCCCATAGGCTATTATGGGGGGGGGGGAGGGGGGGAAATCCATGCAGAGTATAACACATTCAAGTTGCAACCATAGACATTCATTTGCTTGACAGGAGTAAGACTAGGTTCAAGGGTTGAGGGGACATCACACTAGTCCCCTTTGTGAAAACTATTTAGTTAATACACTGCCTTAACAGTTCCCATGGTGGGGAGGTTGGAAGTAGATGATCTTAAGGTCCTTTCCAACCCTAACTATTCTATGATTCTATGATTTCAAAATACTGCCCAAGATGAACCCTTCACCATTTACTTTTCAGAAAATTGAAACTTTGATTGCTTTCTGTTATGTTTTGTTGAGGGGAAAGGGGGTGTAAGGAAGTTGTGTTTTATTTGGGTTTTTTTGTGTGTTTGTGCCTTTTTTAACCAGGTATTAATGTCTGTTCTGTGCAGAACCCACTCTGTTTATTTCAGTGCTTTGAGTTTCTCTGTCGAAACGAATTTAGGCTTCTGTGATAGACCCCTCATTTTTTAAACCTAAGGTACTACACTAAATATATATCCATGTACACAGCATATATACACGTGCAGCTCATTAACATATATTTTGCTAGGGAAAAAAAAAATCTAGGTTCATTTCACTGACTTTATCTTCATTTGGACAGGCAATAGAGAGGCTAACCTCACTTCTGACCTGTTAATAAGACCTTTTTTCCACACACATTACATATTCCACCTAATTAAGAAAAGTTAAGCTGCATTCTCTGTAAGGCAGTCTGACTTGAGAATAGGGGCTGCACTTCATCTCCTCTCCAATCAATAATCCATAAACTCGGGTTGAATGTGCAGGCTGTTTGCCTGTCAACTGTAGCCAAGATGTCATCTTTTCTTCGCCTTTCATTTTTTCCTTTGGGCAGAGCTGAACCATGAAACATTTCAGACAAATAAAACTAAACCCCATGCACTTCAGCACTCTAGTTTGTCAGTTATTCCCTTGTGGACCGCTATTTTTCGCGTGTAGTGAATACAGATTTTAATGATGCATGGGGAAAAACAAAAAAAGAACGTATCAGATGGATGCTTTCCAGTCTTCCATTAGAAAACAGGTTCACTGTGAAAATGCAGTAATACACATAGCAGCTTGTGTGAAGTTCTAGGCTTTAGTTTCAAAACTATTTTATGTATATATGGAGATTCATGTATTTGCAAGCTTTTCACTTGTATTTTTAACATGTATTTGTTAAGTATACAATGTATACACGGTGTTGTATACAAATTTCTCTGCCTCCAACTTTAGATTACAATTTCTTTTTATTTAATTTACCACGTACAGGTAAATTTTGATAGTTTGTTTTTGAAGCATCACTTCAGCATGCTTAACTTTGAAACCCCGGTAACCCTGAACCAAATACAACTCAGGCTAGTGAAGCCTTTTCCAATGATCTCAAGTTTTAAAAACGGGTATGCGGAAGCAGTGTTTTATTTTTCAATAAAGTCCCTAAAAACCACAAATAACAGAACAGTATCATAATGATGTTGACAACCAAGAACAGAAGAGTGCAAGCAATTGGTCTAGCAGGTTATCCAATATCAAGCATGTAGCATTTCGCCTCATGTAAACAATTTTCTTGTGCTTATTCTGTTAGGGCATTACAATCATTCATTTGTCCAACTTAACATTTATGTACATCAATTATGGACACATGTTGCCATGTATTTATTTAAATTTCTCAGGAATTCTAATATTTTTCCCCTGAGAAGGTGTTAAAAAAAAAAAAATCACAATCTTTAATAAAAAAAGATCCCTAGGACAGATTTGTGTTCTCTCCTTGCTATTTGGTACAGATATAACTGGAAAGAAACCACTAAATTGTACTATTAAAAGTGCAAGGACTCATAAAGTGAACGTATCTATCTATATCCCCTCCATAAACAAACCTCTTCAATATAATTTTTCTTTGGGAGATGGAAGTGTGAGCATACACTAAATGCATTAGCTACCGATAGCCTGAAGTGTAACTGATAATTGATCTTATCAATTTAAGATAAGAAAAGGAAAGGTGGGGCAGGGAGCAGTCTTACAAGTCTTAGTTTTAAATTTTTAATTTTAAAAAGCATTATTTCAGCTGCAGTAACAAAACTAAAGCCACCTTTCAGTTTAAATTATTTGTCAGCTCCAGTGCTATGCAAACATTACAGCTGAAAAAAGATTCATTTCAAGGTTATAAATTCCCTCTGAGCATCTCAGTGAATAGCATTTGCATTAAAAAGCTGGGTTTTGGGGGGGGATTCTTGCTTTCACTTAAGTAACAACATGGTATAATTTCAAATTTTTAGCACCCAAATCAAATTTAATTTTAAGAGAAAATACAAAAAGGGCATGAAAGGGGAGAGTATAGGTGTTCTTGCGCTTTTTGGCATGAGGTACCAACTACACTTAAGAAACTTACCTTTTGCATTAATCTGCCTCCTGGTCTAGCATTACTGCCCCTTTAACAATTTTCGCTTATCTGTCAGTACACAAACTGTAACTTTGGAAATTGTCATTTAGTAAATAAGTGTAGATTATCATGCCTGTTTCTGTAAAAGTCCTGCCATATGTTGTTGTTTGGTTTGGATCCCCCCCCACCTCCTCCAGCCATGCCCTGAAACATGGAACTCTGAAGAAAGAAGACATCTAGTATTTCCATTCACCTTGCACCCTTTCTCAGTAACTGCCCACTGTCTACAAACGTTTGGACTCAGCCTGAGGGATGCAGAGGTTGTCATACCCTTGGAGGGCAGCTTTATTGGCTTTCTATCCATATCAAAGCAGATGACCCCCAAAAAAGCATTGTGTTTGAGTTTCTTTGGGTTCTTGTTTCTGAGTTGGTTTGGGTTTTTTTTATTTGCTTTGGGTAGGTTTTTTTGTTGTTGTTTTTATCTAAAAAACAAACAAACAAACAAGTTTATCATAACGAAAATTAAAAGAAAATCAGCTTTCAGTTAGTTTCATACAAGAAGCAGTATTCACAAAAATAAACTTTTTCTTTCCTCTTCCCCTTCCCACCACCCCCCTCCCCAAGAGGGACATCCTAAAGAAAAGCCACACATTCCAAGTCACCTCCCATCTGTCACAAGCTTTGCCTATGTCAAGCTTTCCCTTTTCAGTAGCAGTACTGATGGGGCCAGGGGAACAAGGGATCTCTCCATTTTCACAGATCTCAAATAACCAACTGGTATTTAAAGCTGCACTGAGAACAGTATCCTAAAGGGATGTTTTGGTTCATAATATAAATGCATAGCAGGATGCACACCTCCACAGGGCAAAACACTATGCCTGTCAACGCTTGCTGCAGAATACCTGACTTTGGGTAGGAAGCTCCAGAGATGCACTTAACCACAGGATGTGAATTAAACTGTTAAAACTCATAGAGCACAATACCAGAATGAAAATAAAGGAAGAAGGATAGTGTTGAAGCTAGGAGAAGAGATCAGTTTTACATTTTTCCAATTGAGTTCATGCTCACAATTCTAAAACACTTGCCACCAAACAAGTCATACATAGTGCTGGCAGACAGACACTGCCTTCAGGACACTACTTCTATTTTTAATTTCTAGGGCATTGCTCTATCTAGTGTGCAGGCAAGGAGGGAGAAATTCCTTAAATGAAAACCTAGTGAAGACTAAAGCCATTTAGCATTAAAATGATTTCTGGTTGTAGCAAGGAGAAGATGATACATTTTGTTGAAAAATAACTCAATTGCCTGCATAAGAGCTGGAAGCAAATCATCTGCTTTTACAAACATCCCCATCACATGAAACTAACTGGCTACTATTTGAGACAGGAACATAATGATGTAATTTTACTGCTGCAGTTGCATGGCATGTAATGAAAGCTGAACTGTAATTATTCATGATTCAGCACCTATTTAGATAACATGGCCACAGTACTGAGTGATGAAATACTGCACTACCTCTTCAAGATTACTCAAAACATACTTGGCACAAACATTCCTGGCAGGAGGGAGATCAACTCTCCTTTGAACTGGAGCTGACCCACTGAGAACAACTGCTCATAAGATTTCATTCACTGATCAATAAATTATTTCTAAAGTAATCATTAAGGGGCTCTATACTGGGGCAGCAAAATGTACACTCTTTTCTCCCTCCCTGGCTCAATGCTTATTGCTCTCTCTGCAATCATCTGCACTTTCAAAGAGATGCTGAAATGCAGCGCAAATGGAAAAATCCAAACACTTAAAATGAGTTTTATTGAAAAAGAAACATTTGGCCTCTTACCACATGTCTCCTTACGCATACAGAAACCTTTTGGTTCTCCCATGGGGGTGGGTACAGCCCCCTGCCTGGGTGAAGGACAGTTACAGATATGCAGGGGGCAGGTAGCAGGGCTCAAAAACCACTCACTCCAAGCAAGCTAGGTGCTGCTTCTAGTATCAGCAAAGGCAGCTTCACCTTACAGGAAAACTCCTGTCAGATCCTTCAGCCCAGTGATCTGAAAAGTTAATGCAGTGAGAGATGTGCTTCTCTCCACAAGAAAGCTGTGAAATACTTTCAAAGTTTCCAGTTCCAAGTGGCATTTCTGGAGAAGCCAGCTGCTGCGAGGAAAGCCACTAAACCTGTGACGCAGACACAGCCAGAGTCCAATGCAACTCCAAGCATTTTTTTCATCCTGTTTTTACCGTTAATACATCTCTTAAATTAATAAATAACTGAATAAGTAAATCTTAATTTCTTTACAAAGTAGACAATGCTTTTTTATTTTTTCTTAAATTTATTGGCAGAGTATTTTTTCCTCTACCAACTTACAGACCATTTGTAACAAAGCTTCAAATAAAATCAGAGTAATGTTTCATTACCTGCCGTAAATAACAAATGATCTACTACCTCAGAGCCTTCACTGAACACTGGTCTACTAAAACCTCAGGCAAAGAGCCAAATTCTGGATTTGTGAATATGCATGTGCCTCTCACAGACTTCAGCATGAGCCACGTGAATGAATCCAAAAGCTGAAGTTGGCTCTAATTCAAGTTTTAAGCCTAATGAACTGGCAATAATCAAAAGAAATAGAACACAAACAAATTCCCAATACACAGCTCACTGATCTCACGCACCTCTGGTAAAGTCAAAGGACTAGATAAATTTTGGATAAAATAAATTAGAATGCAGTTCCTGGCTTTTTATTTCATATTTTCTGTTCTGTGCTGGATATAATTTAAAATGCGTATTTATTGTGTATAAGAATAAGGTAAGTAATATAAACCAATTCACTTGGCTTCAGTTGAGTTTAGTTTTACCTACTGCGTAGAACCACTAATTTATTAAAAGGAGAGGCCCACCAGTCAAAATAACAGACCCAGGCAGAACAGTGCGAGTGATTGACAGACAACAAAAATAGCAGGGATAATAGAGAAACACATGAGGGTCAGATGGAACAAGAGCAACTTGTCCAGTAAAAGGGAGAGGCAAAATAGAAGGTACCAGATGCAACTCAGTTCCCTGAACCTAGGACATTAAGCTGCATTTCTCATATTGTTGTTAAATGACAAAATTGACTCCCTTAAGTGTGCTTTAGGTCCTTCATACAAACACTCATCTAACAGGAGAACTACACTGCTAGAAACTGCCACAGAAAACAGATAAATATTGGATTGGGATTCCTGTGGTACCAAATGTGGTCTGAATTAGGACTGCGTGTTGCGTGTCCCAGAAAGCAAAAAAGCCACTCATATATGCTTTAATGCAAATATCCTAATCTGTATTTCATTAGTTTCAGCAAGAGTCAATATTGTAGTTTATTAGACCTACCACACTTGTTATTTGCTTGTTGTTTGTTAAACTAGATTAATAACATTTGATTTATCGCAACTTAGGTAATAAATCCGACAGTGCTGCACAACTGCCATCCACATTTATCTCAGTGAGTAGCTTCAAATCACTACCATTGATTTCTAAATAAATATCTTTTAAATCACCTGCCATTTAATGCCCTCTTGAGGAAGTTTTGGCCCATAAAAACACAATTATTCCTGATTAATTTATAGAAACTAATTTAATTGAATAAGTAATGAGAGTTTGTTTTCCCAGTTGGCTATGAAAAGTAAAACAAAATATGCATATGCCCCTTGAGACGATGCAATAAAAATATTTATAGGCTAGGGATTTCCCATTTTGCTGTATACAGTGGAAATTAATATTTCAGTAACTGCTGCACCTTTGCATTTCTTGTGTAATACTAGAACAATCCTGCAGATGACATTACTATTACAAGAAAATCTTTAAGTAGAATTAGATCTGGAATTAGTCCAACCTTTGAGATAGAATGGCACCTTTTCTTGAAAGCAAAACAAGAGTGAAGGTGGACCAAACGGCATATATCTTCCTCACCAGCACCAAAGGTGCCTAGGTTTCCTATCACTGATCCAAAGCTCTCAGGAAATTACAAATAGCTTTTCAACATTGATCATAGGTAGTCTCTTCCTTGCTTTTAACAGTACTTCACAGCAGAGGCAAACATAACTAAACTGAGATTGGCTGCTTCCATGGATTCTGCTTCATGACTATATTTACAAAAGTGAACTTGTGGAAGATGCTTAAAAGATTGAAACTCCTAAAGCAGTGTTTTATACAACCGAAACAAACTGCAAAAAGGTAACCCCTTTAAGACGATAACTTGACATGTGCTGCACTAGATAGAAAAAAAGAACACAAACCATTTGCTAACATTTGTTTTCCAACTGATCCATTCCTAGTCATTCCTCAAGTTGAACCAAGCCTCTGGATTCAAACTGCAGTGTGTTATAGCTGGTTCTGAGTCTGCTTCTTATGGGAAGACAAGGTCCCTTCATTACTACAACTTTTACCAATTTGCCTTCCTACTGTTAGTATCTGTAATTCCTACCTCTGCAGCTGTCCTTCCTGTCTTTCTGCTTCCCCCTTGTACTCCTGAAGCTTTTCCTACCTGAACAAGCTCACTGCTCCCAGAGAAAAATAGTCTCCCGTTGTCTCAAAGGGCCAAACTATCCAAACTATCACAGGCTGGACTGCCCAAAATAGCTGCCTGCCTCCTTTCCAGCCATACCTTTTCCAACAATTCATAAAATACAAGTAGTAAATTATAAATAGATATAACCAGTATTTCTACCATCTTTTACCAAAGATACCATTTCTACAGTCTAACGTCCTAATTTAACTGAGAATGACCTGTTTAGTTCCACCTATTTTTAATTCTTCATGTATTAAGAGTGATTGAGAATCTATTACCCATTCCCAATGAGAACATTTTTCTTCCTTTGACTTTTGCATTTTAATAAAAAATAAAGTTTAATAACTAAGGCCAAATACTTCGGCCTGAAAAAAAAATTAAGTACTCATTTTTAAAGAAATAGCTAAGAAATATATCTGGAAGTAACCATTTACAGTGTTCCCTACCCCCTTTTCCCTCCTCCAGCCTGGGAAGTGGTTTAATGATGGTAGAACCTCTCTCTGAGCAAGCCTGACTTGCTCCCAAAATATATGAAGATCATCCCTCGCTCCTCTGCCTCAGGTTTTAGCTACCCCTCAGGCGGATATGCAACTAGTTAGCTTAAAATCATCTCTGCCAATCAGTGATTGGAACATAACTGCAACAACCTGGAGTTCAACTATGGGCTCCAAAACTTGGTTAAAATAAGTGGCTAATCCAAGCAGAGCTGTGAGCCGCCACAGTTACACTGTTATTACTCAAATGATCTGGTTTAAAGTTAGCAACACTGTCCCCACTAGCTCCAGTCCCACCTATGACTGCTGTGGTGACACACAGTCTAATTATTCAAAACACACAGGTCTCCCACAAGGAGTAATTTTCACAAGATCTACAGAAACACACAGCTGAGTTCCTCCTTTCCTCCCCACCCAGTTGCCAAAGCAGCACTCATTTCCTTAAAAACACCATACTGAATTTCTAAAGATGGTGTGCATGTATAAATAGAAGTGGTGTGGCATGATGAGATCCCAGGGCGTAAATTGGCTAACTTCAACTTGCAAGCCGAAGAATGATAGTCAAACTGAAGAGAAGGACAGAGATCTATATTCAAACTTACTTCCAAATTATGGAGGAGATACTCAAGAATGACAAACTTAACAAATAATTAGAAATCATGAGACATTTCATTTTTCAAAACCAGAGTGAGGCAGCTCGTTCCTAAGGGTCAAAAGAAGCTAGCTGCCTACCTTCTACAATGGAAAACTATCCTAAGGCTACCTTTTCTGCAGGTGTTAATGATATTAAAGGACTTTCCTTATTTTGAAATATCCTAAATTTACACTGAATCTTCAGGATAAAGATTACTAGCAATCACTTCACGAACAAGTATGTAGTAGCACAAACAGAATTAATTAGATCCACGTGTTCAAAGGCACCACTTTCTGTACCACTGCAACACGTGAACTGCAGAGACCCAGACAGCAACTAGCACTGCTCAGAAACAGTATCCCCAACACTGCAAAATCTATCAGAAGAACCAAATAAGAGGCAAAGACGCTGCTGAAACATTAACTTTACAGTTCACTGACCAGTAATTTTATTTCTGATTCAACAGCTATGCATAAGCCCAAGTCCTCCTTACAAGCTCCTTTATGGCAAATAATCATACTCTCTACAGGGGGATGATAGGTAATACTTTTAAAAAGTAAGGGGAGAATTATTTCTGAAAACACAGAGCTGAACCCACTGATCATTAGAAACTTTGGAACCCACATAAAAACTGTACATTACAAACTGTACAGGCTGAAGAGTGGGCACCATGTTGCACTAGTGGGGATGGCTGCACCTTCCAGCTGGTACTCTTGCAGAGCCATGCCTCTTCCTTCAGTCCCTTTGTGTTTTAACGTACGAGCCCCTATTCATTTTCCCTGTACATATTTGTAATACATGGTTTGTAAATACAGGATGTTGAAACATAGCCAATATTTACACAGTTTTTATTTCTGCCTTTGCAGAACAGCAGCTGATAAGCTACTTTTCATTTCAGGTTTTGTTACTTTTAATTTCACACAGTGCAGATAAAACTAATCTATATGCCATGCAAGAAGCTAGGTCAGATAACGAGAAGAAACCCTCAGCTATTCACTGGCAGCATTATGTAAGTATTCAATGATGCATTTTATTGGCTAAGCTGGCCTCCTGCCAGAATGGTAATATTCTTTTTTCAGGTGATCTGCATAAAGGTACTAAATACTTAGAGATGGATGCGCACAAGAAATTATCAAGTAATCACTGCATTAAGTTTGCAGTATAATGTTCATTCTTACCTTGTTAGTCAAGGGCACTTCTTCCTCAACAGGTACACGTGATGCAGCTGAGAAACTAGGAGCAGAAAAGGCAATGCAACCTCTTATCCAGAATCTCATACAAATTCACATAAAAGAAGGTACAGACACCATATTCTCAGCTCAAGTTCACCATGTCACACTCAGTATCAAAAAGCAGGTCTTAAGATGGCAGGAAATAAATTACTGTTTTTTCACTTAGCAAGCCTGGATGTTCTAGCACTGCCTCAAGAGAATTTTCTAGCTTGTCATGAAAGTCTGAAAGTGGCATAGTATCAGAGAGGTTGATATCCAAGCAATCCCATTTCTGCCTTTTACAATACTTTTGACATTGACTTCAAGGCATCTACACTTACAAGTCACATTCTTAATCTTTCTTAATATTTTTAAATATTCATGTTCTTTTAGTCACACTGTCATCAGCACTCTACGCTCAAATTCCAGCAGCAGCAACTACACATTAGCCATACTGCCATCAGTTTTTACAAGCAGGAGATTTCCAAGTTTTATTGGTTTATGGCTTCTAAAAACAGAGGGTCGCTACTCTTTCAAACAGACCTCAATCTTATATTATCAATGAGCCTCTGGTAGTCTCTAAGTTAGTTTGGGCATCAACCTCCTCCAAGAGAGAGTCAATTCTAGACAGCAAACTGCACTGAACAGCAAATACACAGAAGGGAAACAGTCACGACTGCTTGACCCTGTAAAACCAGGCTGCTACTGCCATGTGTTACTGTGACAGAGGTTCAAGTACAGAAGACAGCAGACAGTGCTGAGAAGAGCCACAGCTTAACCCTGCTCTTCTGCCAGCAACAGCAGGGCTAGCCCACTCTTAGCCATCTTTTCCACATCTTTCCTCTCCTAGTCCCCAGCTCAAACTACCAAGCACTGGCTCATCTCTGGCCTTTCATCCCTGGGATAGCTGAATCGCAGCATCAGAGTGCCAACATTCAGGTACTGCCTCTCTTTCTCAGCCTGGAGTCTCAGACTTTTTATTTTTATCCTTTCTTTCTTCTTGCCCTTTAGCCTATACTCTTCCGAACAAGTTTGCCCCAAAACTCAATGCAGCAGTAACACACCACTTCCCTGCAATACCGCTGTCCATTCCGCTGATCTTTTGCTTTATGTTATACTTGCCTGTTCCAATTGGTCTATAAGCCACTTGAGACAGACTGACATACAACATAAAGGATTTGTGCACTGATTAAATTATCATTTCATAATTCCCACAAAAAATCTGCTGTGACTAGATTTTATATAAGTATTCATATACATATACACATATTTACTTTACCTTAAGTGGAATGAGACAATATAAGTGGAAATAGTTTTTAAGCCTATCTTCTGAATAGCAGCTATTTCAGTTTTCTAAATTATGCTCCTTTCTTTATTCAGATCAACTTTTCCCATTTTCCTGTAAAGATGATCTAACCTTTGAGATAAAGTGTTGATGGTTCCTAAAATGCACTAAGAACAGGCCAGTGGACATAAAACTTGAGGACTGTTATTCCTGACTTCATTAATAGTGTCCTGATATTCAGGCATTAGCATTTGTTTAAGTGTTCTTGTGCTAGAGGTTGCTGGTGGTTGTCAGTGATGGCTGGCACTGCTGCTATGGCAGGCTGATGTTAAAGCTGGCTCCACTTTTTTGACAAGTGTTTGTTATTTCAAACACTCCCATTACAATATATCAGCCAAAATCAAGCCCAGAGTAGTGCTCTAACATTTTATATTCCTTGATGAGGTACCTTTCTGTAACAGGATCATTTCAGGCTACCTGTGTGTTTCTGTCCTGCCATACACTATATGCAGGATTGATAATGCTAGTTAAATTGCTTAATGGTGCCTGATCAGGAAAGAGCAAAGGCAGCCAAAGCAGCTTTCAGCTGGCAGACAGCTATAGCTCAGGGAACTAAGCACAGAGCAACCATCAATTACTGCTCTTTAATCAGTCCTGATCTTCTCATCAATACAAGAGCTGGGCCAAATCCATTGTCAAAATATGCCTGCTATCAACAGTAATACAGAGGAGAAGCTTCAGACAGATCACCTGTCCTATTCTCAATCAAATAAAATGCTTTACAAATCACAATAACAATTCAGAAGATCACTGTATGCCTCTCGTGTTAGTTGCTAAGGTATAGTCTTTCAGAAACTATCTAGTTAGCCTTTTGCTGATCAGAGATATCCACTTTCAGAGTAATCATAAAAGAAAAACTATATTCTTAAGAACAAACTGAAGGCAACCAGAACAGCACAAAGATTCTTCTATAGCCACTATGCTAGAGAGTAACTTCACTTCCACAGCCCCTCCATTAGTGATACTGGACTTAATACTTCTTTGCAGTAATTGGAGAAAGTCAGAAGTTGTGAGGCAGCACTTCGGTTTTTATACTTACACATTACAATCTTGAGGGGCTTAATGATCTAGAGCATCCAGTCTGGCCATGTCACATTTCTGCATTGGTGACATCTGGGTAAATTGTCTTCAATTTCCTTAAAAACTCGTGACTACATGAATCTTTAAATAAATCAATCAATATTTATGTTTTCAGGGGAAAAAGCCTAAAAAGCTTTAGCACATCAAATATTAAACAAAAAACCTAAAACATATTTTGGAGAAGGGACTGTCAGCATTTCCAAACTGTGCTTCCCAAGATAACCTGCCACAAGTCAGTCAAGTAATATTAACAAAACCCAATACAAACGTTTAAATAAATTAACCAGCAAGTTTTAGAATCCTCTTTTCAAAGGCTGACTAGTGAGCAGGGCTACAAGCATTCAGCACTACCCTCATCCATGACCAGTCCTTTGACAGCACAGCCATGAAACAATCAGCACTTCATTTTCTCTGAAGGCGCAAGCTGCTTATTTCTGATTAAAATTTAGATCTTTATTTTTTTCGAGGTGATGAAACCCTGATCAAGGCTGGTTTACAAACCTTCATTCCTTTTTCTCACATTCACACCTGGTTTTTCATAAGCATCCCACAAGTACAATTATTTGTGTATTTTGTACTTCACAATATTACAAGTCACTACAACACATGCTCTTGACAACAGGGATACAGACTGTTGCATTGTACTGTTTATATTGTTTTAAGTGCATTCAACCCAGACAACTTCTTAGATCTATCTATTAATTCTTTAAATCTTTAAAGGACATATTATATGCATGACAGTTATACTGTGTAATTTCCTCTTCCTTAAATAGAGCCACATGCCAGTGTGGCTATCAACTTTATTTTGTGGGGTTTTTTTTTGTTGGATTAGTGAGGGGGTTACTCATTCTGAATCATTATTTCAATCTTTTTCCACTGTTTTCATTGGACTTCATGCTGAAATGCTAGCTGGACTAACACCAGTGACCTGCACAAAAGCATTCTTGAGGTAGCTTAAATAAATATAAGCACATTATAGCTAACGATGAAGAGATATCAGAGAAGCATTGGTAAATGAATTTAGATTCTTAATTTGCAGTCCAGTGCCAAGATGTACCAAGAGAAAGTGAAAAAGTAAGGGCCCCGTTACACAGACTTCTCTAACACCAAAGCAATATCCAAAGGGCAACCAGTTTGATCTGATATATGGGCTCAGAGCAACCTAAAAAACAAGAAAATTAGAGCAACTCATCTGTTTATTCACCTCTTCGGGACAGGGCATGCTGAACTATTTAAGTAGTTTCTTTTAAAGGGGCATTTTTTTGCCAACTGCTTTCACTAAGACTTGAGGACACCAATTCGCTCTGTCACTGGCAGGAAACAAAAAACACCGGGGACTACAGAGAAGCTCCTGCGTCCCAACTTAAACTGTACCCTAAGAACTCAAGAAGTAAGTTAATGGAGTGAAAAAGATAGCGATGGCATTTGAACTGGTGGCAAACGTTTTAGCATCTTCAATTAGGATACAGGGAATATATAATCAGTCAAGCTGCATTTTGAATATAACTAAACTATTAAGAATTAAAAGGACAAAACTAAAAATTGCTGATTGAGATAAATTTTACATCACCATTAGACTCTACATTTCAGCTGAAAGTAATAGGTAAATTTATTCCTCTGAAGTTATAAAACCCTTCCACCTCTTGCATCACTCACTTTTTTCCAGATCTGCAGCACTAATGAAAAAGCACTCATGCTCCATAAAATGTGATTTGGCACTTTCTAAATATGATCACTTTAAACTATCAGTTTAAATTTAGCAGCAGCAAGTGAAAACTTTTATCTGGCATTTGCCACTTAGTAGCCTGTGATATACACCCGTAGTTTTACTGTGGTCTTAAAGGAAAATGTACCCACAAAGCAAACGCATCAGAAATGGATATACCATTTGTCTTCCAATACTCTGGTCTAGTACCTGGGTTGAAGCCCAAGGAAAGTGTATATGCATGCACATACATATAAAAATGCATGTCATAGTTTGTGTTTTTTAACTAGTTTATGCATTGAGAATGCAGATATGAACTCACCGGTTGGTCATTATGAGCTTCGGGCTGCACTAACTTTCAAAAAAGCTTTCCTATTATCTTACCTGGGCACAGAAAAAACCCTAAAAGGTTGTATGATGTAATCACAATTTACTGCAAAAGAGACGGGAGGGAAATCACTAAAAAAAAAGTTAGTGCTCTGTGTGTCATTGAAAGTGTAAAGAAATCACCTCTGTTATTTGACTCTATCTGGTCTGTTTTCAAATAAAGTTTAATTAGAAATAATACTTCCTCTCCAATAATACATATATATAGGTGACGGAAAGAGATGGTGATCTCTCACATACACATACCGCCCCATGATTTTTTCCTTCTATTTCCAGAAAATAAATAATTCAGATGTGTAAAGCTAGATAAGTACCATGACAGCCATTCAAAAAGGCAGCAGTCATTTAAACAATCTTTTTTTTTAATTCAAAAAAAGTTGAGCTGTGATCATTGGGAAACAGGATCAAAATGAAAAGTCTTTGTGACTTTGCTCATTTGCTTGTTGGTTTGGTTTCTCTTTCTAAAGAAAAAAGAAACTGTCTTTATTCTGTACAACTATGCTTGAAAAAAGCAAATAGAAACCATCTTTTCCTTCAACTTCCTCTTCCCAAAAACTGTCAAAGATGACATTTAAGCATGGTGCCACAAAGCCCCACTTCAGAAGAAACTAAGTTAGCCAGTAGAATTAGGCTCTTGTTTTTATAGAAATGAATACCTGTCCTGGGTGCAGCAGCAGCAGTCATTTTTCTCCTTCTTAGTAGCTGGGGCAGTGCTGTGGTTTTGACTTTTGGTCTGGGAACAGCACTGATAACACCAATGTTTTCAGTCGCTGCTCAGTAATGTTTAGTCTGACCAAGGACTTTCTGAGTCTCATGCTCTGCCAAGGAAGGAGGGGAAGCCGGGAGGAAGCAGAGACAGGACACCTGACCCAAACTGACCAAAGAGGTATTCCATACCACAGCACATCATGCCCACCGTATAAACGGGGGCAGTTATCCAGAAAGGTTGGATCACTGCTTGGTCCTGCCTGGGTTTCAGTCAGTGGGTGGTGAGCGGTTGTATTCTCTCCTCTTGTTATTTCCCTTATCATTATTATTATTATTGGTGGTAGCAGCAGTGCTTTGTATTATACCTTAGTTACTGGACTGCTCTTATCTCAGCCTGTGGGAGTTACATTCTTTCTATTCTCCTCCCCATCCCTCCAGGAGCAGGCAGGAGGAAGTGTGGGGGGGGAGGGGTGGTGCAGCAAGGGAGCCACTGCGTGGCTGAGTTGTCAACTGGCTTAAACCACAACAGTTCTTTTTTGGTGCCCAATGTGGGGCACGAAGGGCTGAGATAATGACAGATCTGACCAGAGTGTGTCTAATCGTATTTGTGATAAGCATTCATTGTTTCGGATTAATAGGCACTTGTCACAATGCTGATTTATTGGCTCTCAAGGTTGCTGCTCTTGATCTCAACAGTTTCAGCATGTCGTACCTTACTTACAGCCGGTATTTGCTCTGTTAATGTTTATCAGCTGGGGGCCTTGGGCTAAGGTTCTGGTTTCACTGTACTTTGTGGCAATGACTTGTAATACAATAGAATCATTGATCATGAAACTGATCTGGCTTGCGTTCCCAGTGTGGTCACCACCTCTATACTTTGGGAGGTATATAATAGAAGTATTCAGCAATTACAAAAAAGAAAAAAGAGAAAAGAGATATTGGCAGCCTATGAAGGGGTTCGAGCTGCTTCAGAAGTGACTGACACTGAAGCACATCTCCTCCCGGCACCCTGGCTGCCCATGCTGGGCTGGATGTTCAAAGGCAGGGTCTCCTCCACACATCATGCAAGCAACACAACATGGAGTAAGTGGGCTGCTCTAATTACACAACGAGCTTAAATAGGAAATCCCAGTCGTTCAGGAATTCTAGAAGTCATCATGGACTGGCCAGAGGGCAAAGATCTTGGAATGTCACCAGAGGAGGAGGTGATGCTGAAGTTACAGTCTTTCGATTCTCCTCCCCATCCCTCTGGGAGCTGGGGGGTGGGAGTGAGTGAGCAGCTGCATGGCTGAGTTGCTGACTGGGCTTAAAACATGACATTACCCCACACATTACTTTATATAAGTATATATATATATAACTTGCACATATGCATTATATATATAATGTCAGCATATATGCATGAATATAAAGTGAGTGTGTGTGTGTATATGCAGCTATGCTCATATCCCCATGCTCATAAACACACCTAAGGATCATTACTAAATATTAAGAGCAGCTGAAACAAAAGTTCCACATTTGCAGAATCACATTAAGGAGGTGTCCTGTAAAGGAATTCTGTTCATCTCCCATTCCCTCATTTTGCTACAAACAGTTGCTGTGATAGGAGAGCAGGTCCACTTGTTCTAAAGTATAATCCACTTGCCAAGCATGAGAAGAGCCAGAAACTGTCTACTAATTAGTTTGGCTAAATGTTCAAACCAGAATCAGCTTACACAAGCTCATAGGTGCTGAAAGAGCTGGAAGCATTATCCAGCTGCCTCTGAAACAGGTGACTGTCAAGATGAAAGAGGCTTCCATCCAAGTGATGCAAAGCAGTATTTGGCACATTGAACACACACACACACACACACACACACGAGAATCACCACTACTGTCACCTAGATTCTGAGATCACTTTCGTTAGAACATATGCTACATGTCTAGCTAAAATGTAGCACACTTTGTGAGTGCATCTTCTCAGTTCCCCACAGCTAAAAACTCAACAGCCTGCACTCATGACAGCCTTTACAGAAAAGCTCAAAGATCATCACACTGAACTTCCCTTTCAACAGGGTATGACATAGCTCTAATTACCTAAACGTTACACTTCAAAGCCCCTAAGACTATCAGAAGCCCTTCTGTGTAATAACAGGGTCCTCACAAGCACAGTCACATGTCTCAAAAGGCACATTGGTGGGTCTTCTACTTCATAATCCTTCCTTCTTGGTTTTCTAGATATTCATAAAGTCCTTGCAACCCCCACTGTGCTCCAAGAACGATCCCAAAATTTCCAATATCAAAAAAAGTAATCTTTCATAATGAGCATATTACTCTTGAAAGAAGATTCATTCAGGCCATGTTGCAGCTGTTCCTTTTCTTGTTTGTTTGCTGGGGCTTTTTTAATTAAAAACCAGTAGACATAAAGTATAACTTTATTTGAATTCATGAATTGCCAGAAAAGTTCTGTTAGTTAAAAAAAATCTTTACATTAAGGACATTACCTCCTCATGAAACAAATATTGTATAGCATGCACAATTTTTGTAATAATTCCTAATCACATAATTTAATTTAATAAGGCCTACTGAATTTTAGCAATAAGTAATAGACATAGTTGATATTTCACACATCCAAGACCAAAAGGATGGTCTTATCACACATCTCACCATGAGGAAAAAAAACCCAAAACTCTGTTTCTTTGACCTGAAGGGGCTAACTTCCACCAGCTTCCCATTTAACAAGCTATAGGAAAGCTCACTGGGCAATTGAAAAAAAAAACACATCAATATCTCCACTCATTAAGAGGCAAGTCCAACATACTCTTCAGACAGCTCCTCTAGAAGTGTATCATGTGAATGTCACTATAATTTGTAGACATATCTAAAAACTAAGAATTTGGAAAACAACATGTATAAAGATTGTACAGAGCCAGAAAGCAATCCCCCTACAGATCCAGCTCTTGTTAGAACAAAGATCCCCACTGAATGGAGAAACAGCATTATTAGAGAAGCAACAGTGCTGCCCAATGAAGTAGAAAGGACAAATGAGAAAGTTGGGGGCATGTACTTATCTGACCAGTTCTCTCTTTGCTTAGGAAATTCTGGTTTTGAATTTTATACAGATTTATACGTATGTTACATCACCCTTTATATTTATCACCACTTATATATTTTTCACAATCTTAGACCAAAATCTAGATATCATTTTGACTTACTCCACTGAATAAACAGATAGAACATAGAACTTGGCACTTTTTTTCTCCTCTTCAAAAAGTCAGTAACTCAACCTCTTATATTTCCACAGCACCTTACACACCAGAAATCTCAAATTACTTTACAAACTTCAAATATCATCCATCTTGCAGAAAAGCCTTTTACAGGCAGGAACCTGCCCAGATAGTTACTACACCTCTTAAAAAAAATATCGAGTTTAAGAATTATAGAGCAAAACACTTTGCCTCTTACAAGTCCATTTTCTTTCAGCTGGACAGAACAATCTATTCAAGTACCAAACACTGGCCCAGAACCTTACAGCCTCTTCTAAGGAGGTATTAATTTTTACTCGCTGAGGTTTTCATTACCAATACTCATCATTCCACAGATATTAATACAGGCACACACAGACTTCTGGTGGAGTTCTTGGTGATTCACCACCACATGCACACTTTCCACTCAGAAACGTTTGTTTGTGGGGCTCTTGTGACTCACCTCCAACGCACTTTCTTCCCCATCATCATTGTCCCTTGGTGGAGTGCTGGTGATTCATTAATGCCCATCTTAAGCAGTTTGCCAGATGACTATATAGTTACTTCTGCTTGCTTAATGGAAGTGTTCTTCCACACCAGTTTGTATTTCTAGTGGATAAGCTCTGAAGACAAAGCTGTTCCATTACTATTGCCATGAGTTGGTTTCTTCATAGTTTTGCCTTATCCTACTATTTTCTGGGGGACAATGAAACACTTTTCCTTGGTATTTAATTCCTCATTTTCCATATCATCAGGTAAATATAGGCTACTAACAAAATGAACACTTCAGAAAACTTCAGAACATTGTGAAGCCACTTTCAGACAGCCCATTAGGCTGAATCCCAGAGCCAGAACAGATTATCTTAGCTGTAACATTACAAAGTTAATGATGCTAACCAGAAGTTCAGCAGTATAGTTTCAGCTCTCTGACGACAGACTTATTCCTAGCACAGATTATTCTTAGTTGCCTATTAGGGAATAACTGCTGTTAAACAACAGGAAAGAAACCTGATTTATGGGTCACAATTTTAAAAGAAACAACAACAACAACAACAACAACAAAGGCACCAAAAAGAAAAAAAAAACCAACACCAAAACAACAAAATGAACACACCACCAAAACCAACAAAAACACCAAACACGACCATGCCCCAACACACACACACACAAATAAATAAATAAATAAAACAACCCACACAAACCCCGCAGACAAAAAACTCCTAGAAAGTTCTGCAAAAAGAGTCCTGGAAGAAAACCAGAACTCAAGAGGCAGAAGCGAAGGACATACCTACAGAACACTTGAAAATGTTAAACTCCAGAAAGTGCTGCCCATAAACTACACCCTATATATAACAAGAATTATGCTGTTCATAGCTAATATTGCTGCTGTTACAGATGTTCCTTACTACCCCACTTTGTAGCCCAAGATCCAAGATTTGTAATTTTTCATATTTTGGCCAATCTACTGAAGATATAAAAGGTGCTGTAAACTCCAGAAAGGAAAGGAAAAATAGGCCTGTAGCCATTCCTTTATACATAAAGATTTTCTGGACTCCAAATTATTAGCAGAGATCACTTTCCCCCAGTATCCTGTCACTAGTTTTCCCCTTACCTTGTGTTGCATATACAATATGAAAAAGGGCCTTCATATATAATAAATAAGTTAAACACATAGCTATTAGTTATGCAAGTCTTTTCAAAAAAAGGCTTGTTTATGATTATCTATGACATACTTATTTTAGTCTCAGTTGTAAAAGTACAGATCAAATCGTAACACCCTATTCTAATTCTGCCATACTTGAGAGGTTTAAACCTCATCAGTGCCCTCTTATCAGTGGCATTTACACTATGAAAAGGGTAATCTGGTAGCACGTCTTGTGTTGCTGTCCATGGCAAAGACTTACAGCCCAGTTATGGATTTAATAAAAATCAAAAATAATAGTTACATCATGTCAGCTTGCCTGTGGTCCTCCTTATGTCCTTTAGTGAGAAATTGATGCTATTTAAGTAACTTAATACCTATGTCTTTTCCATCATCTACCAGTTACTCATAGTTTAGATTATCAATTACTTCTACACACATGTATAAAGAGATTTCCTCTACAGCTCTGAAATGCTATAACTCTCAAAAACTGCTAGCTTGTCTACAAAAAGTAGGCCAGCCTACAACAGCAGATACAAATGCATGCTGCCTGAAAAAAAGTCCAGGAACTGTTACTTCATTGACTTCAGGAAAGATAATTTCTTTAGAAGTGGCTTGCACTTTTCCTATTACTGGTAACTTCTTTTCTCATTAATATATATACTAATACCTATATATTCGAAATTACTGATCTATCAGGGAGGCAAAGAAAAAGAAGCATAGCAGCACAAAAGATTATGCTGTATTCTGCAAATTAACTTCTCACTTAGAAACAGGGAAATGCATATGCATACAGGAAGAGAGGGCTTCTCTGTGTGTGGTTTTACATGTTTTGTGTGTTGTGATCATACTAGTTTCTACAGTGTAAAAAGCCTTATATGTAGAGACTAGCATCCCTGTAAACAAGTTGCTCTTCCAAATCACTAGAACCAGCCACTACACCTTGGGACAGTAAATGTATCAGTGACTGCAGACAGTAAAGGAGTTGTCAGCAGTGGGGCTACTGGAGTGGGGGAAACACCTCACATATCCCTCCAACTACAAAACCACATAGGAAGCTACACAGGTTGCAACTGGAAAAATATGCTAAAAAAAAATAGTCCACAGGAAATCAAGCAAGAATTTGTGCAGCCCAATGTCTCAATAAAAAAAATATCATCATAGCCAGCTTTCTGTGCACACCCTCTGACTCAAACTGGTATCTAATGGAAAAGCATGAATAAAACCAGTACCCACCTCAAGCATACTAAAGAAGCAGGCTATGAGTTCCTGATCAATTACTCAAACCTCACCAGGACGTGAGCCCACAGCCTCCCCGAACTCATTCCAGAGTGGATGTGGTTTTCCCATTGCACAGATGAATAAAAAACACAACACTTTTAGTCTGTCCTATACAAATACATTATTTTTTTCCATTTGGATTCAAGGAGTAAGACGTAAGAGGCTGTATTAATACAGAAAACATTTGTGACAATTTAATACAGAGTTAGAAGCAGCATGGCTTTACCTTCAAGCCTCTTGAAAGAACTCCCACCCTTCCACAACTAGCAGGCACACTTAACCCACAACAAGCAAAAGAGAGTGGAGCCTTCTAAAACAAGAATGAGTACTCACAAGCCAGTAGTAACATCAACAGCACACCTGAACCCTGGCTGCTACTGCCATTTGAGATGCTGTAGGTTACACTTTTCAGCATGCAACCACCGCCTGATCATCAAAAGATCTAGGGCTCTCTACGTGAAATAAGTGCAACACAGCATATAATCAAATGCAAAAGCATGACAGAAAAGCAAGAGCACCCTCGAAACACTATGAATTCCTTCCTAAATGAGACTAAGAAAGCTGTGCTTCATCAGCATACATTCTAGTGCCAAATATGCACAGAAAAAGACAAAAATCTGCCTGTAATACCTGCTTGCTTACAGAAAAAACTGAAGACGGACATAACCATATACTGTGGCACACACATATCCTACAAAGCAACAAGCCCAAGATTATACAGCATGTTTTTCCTTTTTAACCCTTCTACCCAATTATTCAACTTCCAGTCACACATCAAGTATGAAACCCTTATACCATTACAACTTATACCATCTGCAACTCTTATACCATTACACTCTCAAAGCAAAAATGAGAGACAAGTAAGAACATATTCAAGGAAAGATTAACTAATGCTATTTTCACGCATTAGTAATCGAATGCAGCCAAATACTGTTACTCATGATTTAGTGTACATAAATTAAGATTCTAGACAACTTTGACTTTTTCCTAACTACATAATCACAAAAGCTTGAGCACTTATATGCTTTGTAAGTTTCCCTTCCCCTGAATAAACCAGTAAATATTTCTCAATTACCTTCATTCAACCTAATTATTTCATATTTTGCACCTAGGGAAACATTTCAGGCCTGAATTCCTTAGCCTGAATTACACAAGAACCTCCATAAAGCATATGAGAATTTACCACTTCGTACATGCAGAACCAGGCTATACAGGCAGCCCTGTATCACCCATTACTTTGTTTTCATAGCTTCACCCAGCATATCTGTTGTTATGACAGCTGCAAAATCACCCCATTACTCAGCCCACTTCTCCCTGCTTAGCATTATAGTCCTCTTTGCCTTTTGCATACGTCCATTCACACATGTCCTGCTACACTGGCAAACTCTGAAGATCCACATGTGCCACTATTATTTATGTTTTCCTCCATCCCCTCAGAACCAGGCTCACATCAGTCCACCACTTTCCTCTTTGGTTTAGCAGTGCTAGCCTGCATCCTTAATACTATTCTTGCTTCAGCTATGAGACTTCTCACAGCTGCCTTTCATCATTAAATCTAACCTGTGTCACTGAAAACTGCCTTCTCCTGCAGTAGCAGAAGGCTGGGGTTGATCACTCCCCTTATTATATATCCATACATGGCCTTCACACAGGCTGTTCTCCATGCAAATGCCCTTAGCTGCTGGGTAGCTCAAGTCACAAAGAGCTACTAAAAGAACTGGCAACAGGATCACATATACCCTCTCATGACAGAGAGGAACCAGTGGTAGTATCTTTCCTGAGTTTGGGATTTAGCAAAAGAAGAAATGAAATTCTTTCAAAAGGTGGAAGATAAAATGGGAAGAGTTTTGGAGTAGAAAACAACATGCAACTAAAAAAAAAAAAAGGGACAGGGTAAGGACAGGAACCTTCACACAAACAGCAATTACCCCCTCCCTTTAGGCAGAGGCTCAAGAGGGGAACATGCTAATTCAACTGAGAAACACAACTTTCAGTATTGTTTAACCTGCACTGCAGGCTGTTATATTTACTTCCTCAAGTGCACAAGCTAAATGGGGAATTTCAGAGCCACAGTTTAAAATAACTCAAAATGGTTTAGAATATTCATTAGGCAGCTGCTGAAATCCTGTCTCCTGCCCTCCTGATCACTCCAACAGGAAATGCCGCTCTCTGTTAGCTGACACTTCTGCAAAGTTAATGTGAAATTTTATCAACAGCAGACTAGTCAGTGCAAACCTCTGACTCAGCGCTCTTCCGCAGTTTCAACAGTTGCCTCAGGAGCAGAGCAGCAAGGAATCAAACCAAAGGTGAAAATCATGATTTCCTTTCCCTGTTGCTATGAAAAGCTTATTCCAGCAAAACCAAGACTTTATCCTAAGATTTTTCAAAGGTGGTCCAATACACTTGCTGCCTAGAAAATTAAGATCTTTACATGGATGCGTGTATATCCAACACCATCATAAGTGCAAGAATAGAGGAAGGATTCTCTTCCTAAATAAACATGCACACTTAATGTGTTCGCTTGCAAGAATTGCACAGTCCTCAAGAAAAATATATGGAATTCTCTTCTTTCCATGCCATTAGACTTATCTTTTTTATTCTTTGCGTTACTCTTTCATCATATTACAAAATTTTTTCCTCTAACTTAAAAAAAAAAGTAAAACAATGTTGGAACCTCAAGATGTATTGCATGCCAGGGAAAACTTAGTTTCGTATTTACCTTTATATTGCACTGATTAATTTAAGCCCTACTAGGCAATATAAATATTTACTGCATCTGCCCTAAAAATTAAGCCTCTATGGTCATAAGCATCTTTCTTGAACATAAGAGATAGCGTGACACACAGTAATCCTTGAACGTGCCCATCTGTTGTACTTGGTCAATTTTAATTTCTCTGAAACATCTCCATGAGTCACTTTTAGTTTACTGAAGTAATACTAAACAACATACAAAACATCTCGGTGAAAGGATAAAACCTTAAATGGAAAAAAAGACTCAAGAAGGATGTTTACACACCACAGTCAATTATGCAGTCAACATGTACAACAGCAATTTCTCCTTGAACAGCAGCAAAGCTATCTCTTCACAGTGACACTATACAAGTATATAAAATTAGAATAAATGGAAAAGCGGGTATTTTACTCATTTAAAGTAAGTCTTTTCAAGAAAACTTGGTAAACATACACTTTGTGAGCTATGTCCCAGTCCTGGATAGACCTTCCAAAAAATATAGCTCATTCACTAAAGGCTAACAGAGGCAGCTTTATGACTGAGAAAATTTAGCCAACAAAATCTATAAAGCTGAGTTTTCACTTCCCTCTAAGTAAAACTTATTAGACAAGTACGCACATAAACACCTAGAAGATCCAGAGGCAGTGAGAGTCATAAGCCTGCTGGCTGCAAGTGTTTCACGCTGGAATTGATATGAACTTGAAACACAATGCAAGCCATTATATCAAAATGGCAAATCACAAACAAGCCAGCTTTTCACATCTCCTCTTGACATTCACCAATTGCACTTCATCCCTGTTGTTAGTTATGGTGAGTAGAGAATGTGTACCTGGTTCAGAGCCAAAGAACATCCTTCCAAGCTCCTGCAGGGAAGTCGTCAGCCTGAGTTTCTGATACTACAAAAGCTAAGAAACAGCACCAGCAGCACAGTTCATTTACTGACATTATATGTCATAAATAGTTATATTCCTACATAAAGCTGACAAAAAGCCCAATTAAGATGCTATTAAAAATAGAGTACTTAGCAATGCCAATAAGAGATCAGACTCTACAAAACTTTTTTTTTTTTATCTTGTCTGTGAAAGGTTACACTTCTATGTCTCTTCTATGTCTTTTGAAAGCCAGAAAGAAGCTCTCCTTTACAGCCAAGTCTACCAAAGTAAAATGACAGTACTTAACACATTTAGTGGAATTCTGTAGAAATTTTAAAGACACCTCCCTCAGAAAATAGAAACCCTGAGGAAGTCAGAAAATTACTTAAAAAAAAATAAAAATTGAGAGAAGACAAAATAAACACAATGGCAATTATAATATCAAAATTGTTTGGATTCTATTTCAAAACCAGAAAGAATTCAAAATATGACCAGTAAAAATGAGGTCCATGCTTATCTTAGGTCACCAAACAGTCCCAAATAGATTTAAATTTTTGCAAGGACGTAGATTACCAAGCATCCTTGTGCACAGTAAACCAGATAATCCAAGAATTTCTGCATTGTAGCTGCATCTACATCCTGAAAACCTTCATCACCGAGACTACACTTTCCCAGGGATGCAGCCAAGCTGTTTTCCTTTCATCCATGCCGGACCATGTGGGATCATTACAGTAGCCACCAAATTTCATTTAGGCAGTGCCAGTAGTCCCACAGGCAGCATTACAGGACAACTGCCTGAGCTGGACACAGCTACGGCAGAACCCACTGCCCAACGCAGTGCATTTACAGAGAGTGAAAAACAACAAAAACACCCTACACCTCTACCTTTAGGCTTTTTATTGTTAAGATATTCTTGCAGAGCGGAAATTTCCTGCAACGATGAATGTTGCTCAGTTGCAGACAGTGGTCAATACCTGCTTACCATCTGAGCCAAACTCATATTTGAGGTAACTAAATTTTGAACAAATTAAAGACCAGCCCAAGTACTCAGACCTCAGATTTCTTGTTTTCTCAATATAAGTGAGAGTGAGCTTCACTCATTTAAATTAACTCCTTGTCCACTCATTAAGTCAGGAGACTGGTGGGGGGGAATGCGCAAATGTCTCAAGACAACTTCTCAGTTTTATCATATTCAGCTACTCAGTATCCTCCACCTTCTTTAATTAAGACTGCACTTTTCCCCCACTTAAGCAACTTTAGTTTTTTACTGCACTATCATCTCAGCCTGACTGAATGCAGAAAAACCTATCTGAAATTTTTCAATAGAGATAGTTTGAATTACACAAGTGCCACAACTGCCTCAGACTTGGGTGTGGGTTCTGCATGACTCAATAAATGAACTATTAGAAATAACAACTATAAACTTAAAACCTGATAGTATCTCAATAAATGAAACAATAATATGCCATTTTACTGTCACACTAAAACTAGTGCTAAGAGCTGTAGCTGCTCATCCATGACACACAGTGCTGTGAAAGATCTTGATGGGAGCACACATTTCCATGTTCTTTTGTACACACAAAGACTTTGTTACATGGGGCTACAGATGATAGAAGCACCAATATTTTATCTTTTGGCCTCCACAAAACAGCAGATGTCACCACACCAGAAGTATTCCTGTGAGAAACAGGAGGAATTACATTAGTCAGCTGTTTTGGTTGCATGGGTATACTGAATAGCCCAGTTCCTAAATGCTAAGGACACTTGCAGATCTACAGTTAAAGCTTCAGTTTCCATGGTCAAGGCCTTAAATGGAGTTGGGAGTGCTTCTTCCACCTGTGATTCACTCAGGAAAAAGTGCTCTGGACTACTACGGTGTAAATCTCGTCTGTACACCTTCATCCTTCCACAGCTGCAGCACCTGATTCTGCATTGTGACCCCAGAATTTCCATATAGTAAGGCAGGATTTGTAATTCCCACTCTTTTATTTAAGATTTCCCCATGGCGGTGAGGTTTGCTTGTGGGAAAGGGCTTCTTTCTGTGTGTCTGCTTTTGTTTGTTTGGGGTTGTTTTGTTTGCTTTGTTTTACTGTATCATTTACCTTTCATCTCTTACACCACAATGCTTTAAAGACTTAAAGCCTGTGCCTTCATAAGGGTGAAGGCTTGATTTTCCTTCACTCTGTGTTTATTTTGTCTAAATGATACTGGTGGTAAACTCACAGAAATAGATGGAAATCTCAGATGGAAAAGTCTTTTATGTAGCTCTCCAACATACCAGATGCCAGAAAATGTGATATTTGAATCGAAAGGCACACCAGACTTCCCAATTACTTTACTTCAAAGTAAAAGCAAGTAAGGCACTGACATTTATGATTAATAAAGAAAAAAGATACTGTGATGCTTATATTTCAGTGGGGGATTACAGCTGTGCCAAGCTTTTTCTAATAGAACTCCAATCAACTACTATAGTTGAGATAGCTGCAAGTAGAAGCATCAATGTACTCTGGCATTCTACAGGCTTCTCTTTTTTTCCATGATATACTATATTCTTACATTCTTTCCTAAAGCTTGAATAAAAATTAGCTATTTTCTTCATGCTTTTACCCTGGAATTTACATAGGTCATTTGTATTTAAGAAAGCCCAGAAAACAAACTGAAAAAATATCCTCCTTCTACTGCTGGCCTTTCAAAGGCTATAAAAGTGTCATTTAAAAAGCTGTGTTACCAAGGACATACAATGATTACATTATTTCAGCTTCCATTTGTATGAAGTAAACTTCTGGTTCTCCTGGTGGTCTTGAATTACCCTCATTTTACTACATAAAATAATTGTTTTCTTTAGTATTCCAGGCCCGTCTTAAAAAGAACTTTCACAGCAGTCCGCTAGCCTTCAAATGCTCTAAAGAAACATAAATGGCAATCTATTTAAGGAATTGTTTTTCTAACACCAGAGAGAAGTATTTGGGCTTTGGATAGAACGCAAAATTACCACTCAAGTCAGTGAAAGAAGTGTTTGGATGATAAACCAAGACCAATAGTGACATACCACAATCTTTTCCTATTTACACTGGACAAAAACAGGGCACTGGACACTGACCAAGCAAATTTAAAAAGAGCTCTCTTTATTCCAGCAACAACCTTCCTGCAGTCTATTCAAGTCTCCCACCCTCTTTAATGCAATTAATCATCCTGAATGATGTGGTACCTGCGAGGTTTTTATCCCTCTTCACTCATCCTTTAGGACAAACTCCTTTAATGAAAACACTCTACCCCATGAAGGTTCATAAGTGTTCTTCACTCCTCTACTGAAGTTTTGAGGTCATTCTCACAGGAAGAAAAAAAGCTGCTGAATTTCTCTGTATATTGCAGCTTATCTTTCTATCAACCAGGCCAGTGACTAACACTTCTGATATTTTTGCATTTACTGAATCCTGAAGAATATTTTCATGCCATTCCTTGTCCCGTACAGTATTTTGCTTTCCCCATTCAAAGCATTTTCTGGGATGTTGGATAGAAGCACATTTGCCTGAATAATTTTCATTACCCTGCTGCTAAAGCATAACCCCTGGATCTCAGTTTTCTGTAAGCACGTTTTTGTCTTCTTGCTCCTCTTGTGCATTGCACGATACACACATTCAGAAGAGCAGACACAGGAAGAGTACAGAAATGTGATCTTACTTGTGTAATATAGACAAAGGAAGCCTCCAGAGAAGCTGAAGGGGCAGAGTTTATGAATGCAAAGAGGGTGAGAAGCAAAGAATGTTTTGTAGGCTTTTAACATGATCTGACGTTTCAGTTTACTATCCAAAACTTAACTTCTCATCAAAATACAGAAATGGCTTACTTTCTAGGTTTCATTTACAACTCTAAATAATTTTGTGTGTGCATTTATGTATGAGATTTTAATTTTGAGCTTCTTGACAAACTTTTTGGGTAAGCACCTTTGAATACCTAAAGCCAAATTTGCGTTAACTATAATATTCCTTACTGTTCTTTCTTTCCTGTAGGGCTTCATATGTTCTTAGACAGCCGCTATGCTCCACTTAACTGATGACTGATGTTTTTCATACTGTTACACATTTCACCCTCTTGCACAAAATAGACAGCAAGTCTATTGTTGCCCAGCTCTAACTTTCTATTCCTATGTAACACACTGAAATTTTGGCAACTGCTGTTGCATTACATGTGGGTAGTTTAGAGCTGTATTTTATAGTGATCCTAGAACTAATTAAACATGTTCTGTTTGACATTATTTAGCAGGGACTCCCTCAAACTGAAAAAAAGGAATAAGCTTCTCAAAAGTTGAGACATCTCTTCTAAGCTTATGGGACCCATTTTGTTGTTTCACTAAGACTGCTTGGTAAAGGAAAATGGAGAAAAAAAAACACCTCAACTCCACCACAAAATAAATCCATAAACAACACACCCCACCCCCAACCAAACAACTATTCCAGCATCATATACACCTCCATTATCCTCCAGGATCTGTATGTAGCTAAAAATAAAATACTGAGTTACAGTATTTCTGGTACTACAGAATGCCAGTTCCTGTAAAGCATATTTAGGACTACTGTTTGTGGTTTGGTTTGGGTTTTGTTTGGAGGTTGGTCTTTCGGGTTTGGTGGGGGTTCTCTTTCCTTCTTTCATTATTCATCTCTGTAGAAAATCTCTATTTGCCCAAGATTCTCTTTAAAATGAAGAGAAGAATTCATCTCTAGAAACAGTCTACTTAGAAGATCACAAAATCCCTGCCATTCTTGGGGCTTTAAACTCATTAACCTCCTTACAACTGTTATTATCAGAGGACTTTCAATACTTAAATCTAAACATCTAATATTTTCAAATGCTGGAATGTCACCAATGACAATGAATGGCTTTGGACCTGAGTGCTGGAAAGCTTCCATTTCTGGCCAAGGATTTGCTGAGTTTACATTAAATACTTGGACTGTATTCTAAAACCCTGTATTTGCATTTCAGGCTTTGGCACTGACCTATTTGTATCCCTAACAGTAATAAATTATATAGTTAAGAATTTCATACTGATTTAAGAACCTCAACTGACAGTGGCTTCAATATGAACTAGAAGTTGTTAGAATGTCACAGAACAAGTGTTTCTGTCCTAAGCAGTACAAGTTCAATTTGATTCGACTAAGAATACTTGCTAGGTGCATTAAAAAAATAAAGTGAACACTTCTGAACCTAGAGAAAGTTCTCTCTCCTCAGGAACAAGGAAGATACCTCTTCTTAACCTCTACCACCTCCAGTTCCCAAAAAAGATCTTCAGACAGTCAGCACAACATAGAGGGTCTCTGCAAGACTCCTCTACTGAAGCCTGCACGAAAATGAACTTCCACCTAAGAACTGCTGGGGAAATTATTATTGTAGTAACAAGACTTTTTTTAAGACACCATTATAATAAGACTTCATACCAAACTGTCAGATTAGTAAGTAACGATTGAAGAAATTTAAAAAATTAGAAACCCTACAACTCTCTAGACAAAGTAATACAGAGGCTGCCAAGGAGGATGCACCCAAGGCTGAATAGATCTCCACAGCCAAACCCTTTGTGTCCGGCAGGCAGATACCCCTTTATTCCAATTCCTATACACTGCATGCATTACCTGGAACTTATCATTTACCCACAGGGTGCCAACACCATCAGAAGAAGACCAAGGGATTTGTACACAAGCATGCGCTGGCACTAAGCAGCGCATTATCACAGAACAGTTTGGTTTGGAAGGGATGCGCAAAGGTCATCTAGTCCTACTCCCCTGCCACAGGAAAGGGGGTTCCTTCCCACTTCACCAGGTTGCTCAGAACAACATCCAATGTGGCCCTGAATGTCCCCAGGCAGAATATATTACTTCCAGAATGCACAGCTTTGTGTGATAATCATTCAGTATAATCCAAAAACAACATGCTAGAAGAAGGTATTTGTACAAAGCCACAGAATGGCACTTATTTGCAAAAGGAAGAGAGCGTAGGGTGAAGACAGGAAAAGGGTGGGTAACCAAATTGGTATTGGGCTGAACAAATAGTGGGGAATTGAAGTCTATGATGAAATAAGTATGTCATTGGAAAATTACTCAGACAAAGAAAGAAGTGTTTAGCCACTGCAACAGAAAAACAAAAATACTAGGAAGTGGTGAACACAATCAATACAGGACAGCTTTTTATACCATCTCCCTTACTGCACTACACCACAGTACTGTAATTGAGATGAAGAATAAAAGCAAACTGAAAAGAAATACTAGATCTGCACTAATAAAACCTTCTAAATGGTTTTGGCTGTAAATTTGCTAGTTATGTTTGCATAAATGCCACACACAAAGATCCCAACTAAGACAGTACTAGGCACTGAGGACTAAAAATCTCACTAAGTGCCCAAGAATAAAAGTCATTCCAGGTAATGCTATCAAAAGTTGAGTTTTTCACCAGCACACGACTATGTGGGTATTTCATTAAATTTCACTCTGGATGGAAACAGCCGTTTCCAAGACGCACTTACACAGTTCCTCTTTAAGTAGTATCATTAGTGGGTTGTGATAAAATAGTAAACTACTTTTTCTTCCATGCAACCATATGGAAAAGTCAAGAAACTATATTACTGTTTTATTTGAAATTACCAAAATAGTTGATAACTTTTTAAATCAATTTCTATCAGTAAATGCATTGAGAGAGAAAGCATTAGCTTCTTTTTAACCTCTGCTGCTAATATGAGTGTATAAAATTTATTATAGGAACTTGGTTAGCCTTGATTTTTTACCAGAAAAGGAAAACATAGAAAACTTCTGGGTTTAACCATTATCTGGTCCCTGAGCTATATTTTAAGTACCTATACAATGAATGTTTACTTCTTAAGTTCTATACTAACAGAGTTTCTTTCAAACAGGATAAAAAGATTACATCGTACAGCACCAAGGTAATCAGAAAGCCATCAGAAAGTGAGCACTCACAGCTCCAGCTGAAGTCAGACTGCCGGCATCTCAGCACTCTTAGAAGTCAAAGACTTCCAAGTTCCTTTAAACCACAGGGCACTGCCAATTTCTGCTACACTGATCAACTAGATCCAACCTGGAAGCCTCCTTCTTGGCCTAAATCCATTTCTGGTCTAGCTCAGACTTACCTCTGTGAAGTACTCATGAGGCTTATAAAGAAGGCAACAAAGGAAGAAAGTGAGATATTTCCTTTTTTTTGTTGACAAAAAAAATCCCTGAAGGCACCTATCCTTAAAGTAAGACTGCTACATTATAGCACAACTTAATGTATCATGCATTTTCCAAATCAACTGACCAACACCATGGAGCAGCAAAGCTTTGAGTAACATTAACCATTACCCTGCCATAGATATTGCAAATAACTACTTAAGACCTCTCTTTGCAGAGTAGAATAGCCTGGGATATCATCAATTTATCTTTCATGTAAGCATACAGAAACAGCATCAAACCTTCTCTGACTTCTGGCACTCAGTCTCGACAAGATTCTGCCACTAACCAAGAACTATGAATTACACTTGATACAGCAACAGGCTTCCATGTTCTAACATTCACCTCTGGGGGGAAAAAAAGAAAAATAAAAAATATTCATTTCCAAACATGCAAGGATAGTCTCACATAATTTACTGCCCTGTAGACCTCATTCTGTGTTGACAGAATATAGACTACAAGATGAAAGAAAACAGCGTTAGAAAAACTAAGTCCAAAAACAATGCACTGAAGGCAAGCATAGGAGTGGCCTAGAAAAGCATGAATGTACCAAGCAGTTGGGGAGGGGAAAAGAAAAAAAGCCCACCCCTGTGTAATATTCAACATTTCATTTTCACTGTCTTCTTACAGACCAGCTATTTCTGCAATATACATATTGCTCTCATCTTGTCACTTTCTTTCGTTTCAGTCTTGAAATCCTCTGCTAAATCTCCCAGGGGCTCATCATTCAGTAAGTATGCCTGTTAGAATGTACTTGCGCATCTCTGCCACAATAGCTATTTCAACAAGTAAACCACATAAAATTCTTAACAAATCTACAATTATCTGAAAACAGAAGAATTATTAAAAGCCAGTGCAACATATTAAATGGCTGACCACAGCATTTATAGTCTTTGAGGCGCTATATCATTCCTTATTGTCATCTAATCCATTGATTTGAGGTGGTTTGTAGAACTTATCCTACTCTTACCAAATAGAAACTTATTTAATTGCCTATTCTTGCATGCTTTCCACCACCTATTACGGCATTAAAAGGAGCATAACACACACAGTCTAAAAGAACAGCACATTGTAAGAACATCTAACTTTCATGCAATTGCTCATAAAAGATTTGGTCACATTTGTATGTATAAAAACATGTACTTTACACATACATATTTATATAGCTATACCCTAGGAACAGAAATATTCAGAGAACACAGCTGGGCAGAGCTGAGAATTGATGCATTGCATAGAAATTTAAGATCAACAAATTAAGTTCTAATAGGGAGACCTCCTAAAAACTATTAAGACTTGCTAAAATAATATTGCTGAAAGAATATGAGTCAAGCTATTAACCAGCTTCGGTTTTGACTTTACAATATGAAATTAAATAAAATAAGAGACTAAATTCAAGTATTTGATTTCCTGTCAAAAAAGAAAAATAAAGGGAGTTTCAGAATCATGGTCTCCCTTCCCCCAATAAATAAAACCCGCTTAAACTGACAGTTTTGTTAGCATTCCAATTTTGGCAGAACTACATTTTCCTGAAAATTTATTAAAAACGGAATTCAGTCCTCAACCAACATTTATGCAATCTTACAAATCACCTAAAATCTTTCACTGGAGAGGTGGAGATTCAAGTGAGACATGAGACTAGCTCCTTCCAGCCTTTATATAAAGTGCTCTTATCATGGGTTGTTTGGTTTGTTGGCCTTTTTTTAAACTACAAGTAAAAGCACAGGATGATGAAAAAAACTGATAGATGACAATGGAATTTGACTTCAAGGCAGATAATGAGATTGATTTTTTTTTTTAAGCTGGATAAAGATCTAACTACTAAGCTCCTAAGTTCACAAAAGGCTCTATGGCCTACTTTCTCCACTTATTTTAAAGTCATGCCAAAAGGTCCAGGCATCTGCCCTGCCCTCATGAACTATATTTCCTCAGAAATCATGCTTTAGACATCTTCTATCAAACGCTCTGTAATATAGACAATGACACAGAAATCATGTCTAACTGGTACCAGAATAAAAAGGGAATGTGTGCTAAGGGGCCCTGCCAAACTATAAACCCTACACTGCAGACAGACGCCGTCTTTTAATCTCTTAATTGCCATTTCTGTTCTAATTTAATTCACTTCTTCCTAACATTTATATTGTTTACCTTCTGCATGCCTCCCAAATCAGGTAATACAATTCAATTTTTACAGTCAATTTTTACATTCCTATTCCCAGTGATGCATTGAGTACCTTGCAAGTATTGAAGAAAACTTAAAGAAGCAGGTAATTCTGGCAGCAAAGAAGTCTGCATAGAGATCTTATATTCTTCTTACACAAACATAATTTGGGGGCAAAAATAGACTTGGCAGCATACCTTTCACAAGTTTCACTTTGGATAATAGCTTTCCAGATCTTAAACAGGTATACTCTTTTTCTGAAATAGTGATTTGTTTTCATTTTGTTTCACACAGTGTCAACCTATTTATTCTCAAATAAACCATACAGGGAATTTGATGTTGTTTAAAGGATGGATTAAACACATTTGCCTTGTTAATACTGAAAATTTTTTTTTAGCTTTTTAGCAGTGCGCCAGAAAAAAGCATTTCAAACGATCACATTAACCCTCCAACTTAAAAAACAATGTTATACAAAAAGTAAATGGCCTAACTCCAGGATTAGTCGTCTGAGGTGTTACAAAGTACACTACATGCCATATAACGCACTGTATGTTTATTCTGGCTCAGGTTCTTACACCTGTTCTCCCCTGGCACTCCTAGCACTACCAGATGGGACCATTTTAGATTTAATTAATATACTCCCATCTCCTAGAATGTCAAAGTAGTAAAGCCCTGACAAGAACCCCAATTCTTTCCTTTCCTGGATACAGAAAAAGAATCTAGACACAGACAGACTTTCCTTTTAAGAACAGAATACAACATTCACAAGTAAGTATCTAGGGCAAACACGTGTTATTCAAAGAAGCTAAAAATAGTACAATCAACAAGCATATATTTAACTAGTAACTTTCCTAGATTATAAAAGTAACATTATTCTTTAAATCCAGGGTGGATAGGTGTATTCAAACTGATGGGTTTCTTTAAATGGCAGTGGAGCAAGCATATGAAGTAAATCCCGTGCACTGCCTACTGAACTAGACAGATGACCTTGCCATCAGTCTTCATTCCTTCTACCGTTCTATTTTCCTATTCTTACAATTTCCTCAACACAATACAGCTAAAATTTCATTTCATCCAAAATGAAAATTTTTGTTGTTGTTGTTCTTTTTATTCTCTGTTTATGTAAAAAATAAATCTTTAAGGAGAGAACTTAGCACGGCACAACAAGTTTTAACCACCTGTAGTTCTTTAAAAATAGTAACTGCTCTAACGGACTCGTAAACCATGTTCCCTTCATAAATTTAACAAATGGGGTGAGTGGATCTACATTAATTAAATTGTCTGCTTATCTTGATCACTAGGTTGCTTTATATGGACTGGGGCAAACCAGTTCTTCCACAACCCTTCCCCTCTCCTGGCTTTTTCCTTATTATCTGCTTTCAGGTCATAAGACGCATGAGGCAGGGAATCACTCCTTTGTCAAAGCTGGTAATAGGATCTGGCATAACTAAGCCTGCAAAACCGTCTGACCTCTGAATACAACGATAATAAAAATAGTGCAGATAGACCTTAAGTTGCTAAGTCCAATTTTGAATACAAAATGCTCCCTGTATAGAGCAGAACACTTTAAAACAGTAACATATATATTCATAGTAATGATTTTTCCTATTTGCAGAAAACACTACAAAACCCCCAAGCCTTTCATCCCTCAAAATGGAACTTAGATGGTGCAGAAGCATTGACCCACAGTACAGGAATGAATTTTAATTTAGACATATCAATATGAAACACAAAACAGGTTAACAATGAGTGCTGCCACCTCTCTAAAACCTGTTTCCATATCACATACACAGCATTGCTCTTAATATTAAAAATATTCTCAAAGTTTAAGCTCCAGGTGTCACTCAAGTACATGAGAATCTCAGGTGTTCGCCTTTAGAAGTCTGGTGAAACGCTTAAAGAGTGTCAGCTCAAGACTACATATTCTCATCAGAAACCTGAGGCCAGAAGACAAATAGAAGCAACCTATAACTTAAGTTCTGAAGAATCTAATGATTTTTAAAAAAGTACTTTAAATCAATGCAGTATCTTTGACACATTCAGCACTGATTTAAACCAACATTTTGATTTAAAATCTTTTTCCTGTAAGTATGTTCTAATACCTGAGTTTTACAGGTTATTCTTTCAAATTGTTAGAAACAAGCCCAATTAAATCAAGCTAAGTTGACTTTATTAAGAAAATCCAGGAACCAACAACAGTTTAATTACAGAAGATTACTCTTACTTTCACTGATATTAACAGGCAAAACACTGCTATGGTATTAAGACACATAACTTGCTCTGAGATTAAGTGAACCATCATTTTCTTCACCTCTCACAGCACATGCTCATTTGCCTAAAACTGTTAGAAGCTTCAATTTTAAAAGTCAAAGGGTTTATGTTTTTGCTACTGGAGTTACACAGTGGCCAACACTTACATACCACTTAGAATCCAAACAATATTTTACAACACAGCAGAAACTACAATCTTACATGCACTGTTAAAAACAACCCATTCCCAAAACTGAAACTTTTTCCCAAGGAGAAGACAATTCAATCTGAGAAACAGTTATGATAAAAGCTCTCACTTAAAATGTGTCCTCCACTTCTTGTTCGTAAACATTTTTTACTGAGCTAAGAGACTATAACAACCCAAGACTAGAATTCCTTTTTATTACCAGAAGTTTTCTTAGAACTTCCACCTTTAATGGAAGTTATCATTACTTTTCTCCTCACTTCTAATAAATGCTTTGAAAAGCTCCAGAGCTCAAGTTCTCTGTGATAGGAAAACCACCCTGAAATCAACCTGGGCACCAGGTTGCGTCAGGCCAAATCATATAGGAAACAACTTCTTTAAATAACTTATCCCAAACCCATTTTCCTCCCTTTCAGCCGAGACAAGTAATAATAGCTTTATCCATATATACATTCAGACACTTGCCAAAATTATCAGATCAATAAAAAGAAGAGGAAAAAAAAAAAGGTAATTTTGGATTTGTTACACTGAAATTAATCAATACTTCTATCACAGCCCCACACCTGTGGCATTTTAAGGCAATAAGATGTAATTCACAGTTACAACCGTACCATCATCCTTGCCAGCCTACTGGTTCACTGTCCATTCTCAGCAGCCAGCCAGTCAGGCCAAGGCAGCCTGCCAAAGGCACAAACAGAAAGCCTGCAAGCACAAGCTTAACACTGAAGTCAGACTTATATCATAATACAAGAAAGAACTCTCTAGAAGAGCAATTACAGGAAGCTGTACATACATTGTACAATAGTTTTAAAAACAAACTACAAAGCCAGAAGCTTACCAAAAAACTCATCCAGGATTCTTCCTTAAAAACACAACTAACTTCACATTTACAAGAAGTGAGATACAATATATGAACATAAAGGCTCCAAGTATCTGGTACTTCAGCATTTATACCCTCAAGACTAATCTAGCCCAGCTGTGGGGACTGTATGCCCATTAACAGGTGGAGTAGATCACGGATGCTCCTGGAGCTCCTCTTCCTACATAGTTACACCTGAAGGGAATCCACTTAACCACACTGGAAAAGCTAGAGCTTACTTTGAAAAGTGTATTCATCATCCAGCTAAAATGATGAAGTGAACAAAGCCATATTCACCAAATGACATAACAAAACACCCTCATTTTAAAAACTTTTCAGTATTCAATCTTTACCTCTGAAATCTTTTCTGCCCAGAAAAAATATGCCTAAAAGCACTTCTAATGGTTTACGGTCTGAAGATACTACCACCTGTCAGTCACAGGCTGCCTCAACACAGCTCAGATACCTCACACTAAATCTCCTCTCAGACTTCAAAGTTTGGATTTCTTAGTAATGTCAAACCATCACCTCAGGGTAGCAAGTCCAGCCTTTGAAGACTAAATAAAATTACTGCTGCCCCAGAACACTTAACTTGCTCTGATAGATAAAATTTGATTTTTTAAAAAGTGGTTAAGTGATGTAAACTAGCTTCAACAGGCATTTGGTCAGATTAGTTATGGTTTACATCACCTTCACTTCATACCAAGTCATAAAGTAGATATAAACACTGCGTAATGTGGCTCAGACCATCACAGACTTAATCATGCACTCAGGTATGTTCTAAACCAAATCGGTATTCCTCTGCGTACAGGTGCAGCTAGGTAAGTACTGAATGACAGCCTGGAGCTTTGTGCTTTATACCCCAAACCCCTCCAACGCACCCACACGCACCCCATAAGTCAACTCACTCTGTGATGTGACCCACCTCTTTAAGAGACTCAGCCATCCCCTGGCTGATCATTAGTGAAGGATTTTAACAATTAGTAACGCAGCAGGTCTGCTCTCTTACTGTTCTGTTCCCAGCGCAATTCTGTCAAGTCTTTTCTGCAGTACCCTTGAGCCGCTGCTGTTTCAAAACTGACTATTCTATTTTTTCGTGTATAAAAAGCAAACAGACAAGCCTATGAAATTCTGGGTTTACACTGTTAGTAAAAAAGGTAAGTTAACATTTTACCCTACAGGTTGAACTGTTTTCCACCTCTACAGATTATGAACATCCGTTCTCCAATTCAACCACTTCTCCCTTTAAAGACCGTAAAGACAAATAATCTCACGGACAGTTGATGAAGACAAAAGTTTACATACAGCTTTATTAGAGCAATTGTAGCCATAGAAATTTTAACATATTCTGATTACCCCACAATTTCAATAGGGGAGCATGAAGAATTTATTTTTTATTAAAGTTATTTCTAAGAGCAATCAGCTTGAAATACATACTTCAATTGGAGGGATGGGGGGGTCAACCTTTTAGGTAAAGGAAAATTAGAGTATTAGCTGCAAGAGATGCTTGCTGCTTTGAAGACCTTTAAAATGGTATGTAATTTTCCAAACACTGAAATACCTTCTCCTATGTTTATACACACAGTGAAGAGAAGCCAGCGGATTAGGTAAACCCTGCTCAAGTCCAGAATATGATGTGTAAGGTCAACATTAAAAAAGAGTAATAGGTACCTTGATTTTAGCTATGTTCACTGTTCATTAACCTAAACAACTATGTGAGTTTTCTTTAAATATTACGTATAACTTCATAAAAACATAATGCCATCAATTGGAAAAAAAAAAAGCTAATGTTTTTTCTTCCATTCCTGGAATCACATCATATCATTCAGCTGGCAACTGAACACCAAGGTTTTCCTATAGTACATAACATTTCAGTTGACATTAAAATTTTATCACTTGAATCTTACAGGCAGAGTCAAAGCTCCACGCTTTGGACAGCATTTTCCACCTTTAGTAGATAAAAGCTTTATTATAAAGTGTGGGACACATTCCAGCAAAGCAACTAAAATTATTTTTGCAAACATCAAATCTGTTAAGATTTTAGTATTGTTTTCTATTAGGAACAACAGATCTATAATATGAATTCTCCTGCTCTGATTCACGAAAAGCCAACACTGTAACTTACACATACCAGACAGGGCCAGAGGAGGAAAACCAGCATTTAGTGAGCTAAAATATTGTATGGCTTTAAACCAAAAAACAGATCCTCTCTCAAAAGACGACATCATTCCTTAAACATATAATCCATGTGTCTCTAGAAAAAGCACAACATTAACAAATGGTGATTATAAACTTATCCTGCAGACAGTGGAAAAATAACATTACCGTAAAGGATGCAAGGAAATGAGTATGCATTATAGCTGAGAGTCTTAAGTGATATGAAAATGATGCAAACATGAAGACAGCAGTCCACTGTTTCTGATGCTAAAGGAATTAGGAGCCTTTGCATATAAATGCATTGGGAATGAAGAAAACTAACATAAAAAGTTGGAAAAGCTTCCCACATAACAAAATCAATTTATCAGAAGTGTATATATATAATCAAATCATTTTAAAAAATCCCTCAGGGGACAGACCTGAGATATTTTCTCCTAACTAGGCTGTTCTTGTGACTAAAAGGAAAAGGAAAAAGGAGGGGGTTTCCCTTCAGTTCTTAAGACCCAAGCAGGGTTTATCAGCTTTCTCATGACACACTATTTACAGTATGATAGCCTAGAAACGGAAAAAACATCACACAACATGTGTCTGTTGATCAGCAAATTCACTTTCAAAAAAGTAATGTCAAATCACTCGTAGCAAGAGGATTCACTATATCTGAAAGCATGTGAAGTGCTACACGCCAGCTATGACCATTATAGTTTGAAGAAACTAGTAACCTCTTTCAAGTAATTTCTGCCCAGGAGAATACCCGTGCATAATCACAACTGAAGTAAGTTTAACAGAGTTCATGCAAGAAAAAATTGTAAGAGCCTTAAACAAAGAAACACTCTAATATATTTCACTTTATTTTTGCAATATTAAAGTCACCATTTGCAAACAGGTTTTTTCAAAAGACATTATCTGGAATAACAGAAAAAATAAAAAAGTTTCCCCTATACTTAAAATAGAAAATTAATCCAACACCAGTAGTGCTATTCTCATGAATAACAGCAAATTTAAAGTGAATCACCTTTTTAGTCTAACAAATAAGAGCTAAACTATCACATAAAAATGTGAAAGTTATAATGAAAAACGAATTAAATGTAACAGGAAAGAAAATGCTAAATATTCACTCAACATTTGCTTGGACAAAAGGGAACAAAACTCTATTATAAATGTAGGTATAAAAAGTGCAAAAAAAATACAACACAGCATGCTGGTGCCTAACAGTTACAGTGACAAGCCACTCAAATTCTGGCCCTGTTGTGTTATGCTACAATTGTTGATGAAGTTACAGTACTTTCCAATACTCTTCTGGTCTGTTGATGAGATTTGGGTTTTTTTCTCCATTAGATGTTAGCAGTTCTGATATTTAAATTAGGTAGTGAAGCTAAGGACATGCAAAAGGATTTCCAGGACTTAGGGCTACAGCTCCATATGTGCCTCTGTCCTGCAGGTGATCCACGGAGCAAGGGACCTTTGCCAGTTCCACTAAATGTGCACTTACTGCAGTTCTAAAAAAAGAGCCAATATTTACCACTACACATCAGCTTGCAGGAGAGATGCCATGATAGGGTATTTATTATCAGCATTTCAAGCACTAAGATTTTGATTTCCAAGGGGGGCCTGGCAGAAGGTGTAAGTCTTGACTGGAATGGAAACACACCCTATGTGGTTTTTAAATATTATGCTTATAATGTTGAAATCCCAGACATAATGGCCACAAGCCAAGTCAATACAATTAAAAAAAAAAAAAAAAAAAGCTTTTAAAAGCTCAAAATGTTAACATAAGAATCATTTTTTAAAAAATACCTGATTCATCTAGAACACTCTGAGCATCTAGGCCTGAGTCCAAAACCTGCCTCCCTCTATTTCAACAGGCTTTGGATAACGCTCTCCATTTCTGTAACTCTCAAACAGACAAATACATGCAATATATCATCTCAAAGCAAACTGAACTCAACACATTTCAGCGGCAGCACATTCATTTAAACAGAACCATGCATACTATATATGGGAATAAAGTGTTCCTCTGAAAGATGCAAACCCGATGTATTCTCAGGCTATAAATACCATCAGGATTCAAAATGGGCCCTTTCTGACCAATGCATCTTTGAGAGGCATGGAAGATTGGTATCTTTCTTTCTCATTTATTCATCCAGCTGTATTACTAGTAGAAGTGCTAACAAACTTCTGCTGCATTTCCACCTTCTGCTGCCATCTAAGGTGACCTATGTGCCTTAGTGCTCACGCTTACAAACCATGAGGTCGAATGTGGAATTTGTGCATTTAGCCCTGTGTAAAGCTGGCATAAATGCCAGTCTGGCCTTGTGATCCAACAGTTTTGCATTTACTTCGTAGGCTGAGGGGAAGAGTCAGGCTCCTGCTAGGAGCAGGCAGATGAACTCATTGATTCTTATGGGTCCCTCCCAGCTTGAGATATTCTATGATTCCATGCTTCTAAGACTTCAACCATTAGCTTTTGAACTCATTACAAGAAATACACGTTTTATGATAGCTTTTTAAAGTGTAGTCCCTTTCCTTTTGTCACTGAAATGATATGTGGGGAAGAAAAAATATTTCTTCTTAAGAAAAAATATTTCTTAACCATTAACACCCACACATAATGTTTCAGCAATCTTTCCCTTAGAAAACCTCCATAAGGTGTATTTACTGTGTCCTTCTCAGACTTCTGATAATTCACCAATTTTCATACATGTAAAATACATAATCTCATGCAATGTGACGAGGTATATTCAATAGAACTGAAAGGATACCCCATCACCTAATTTCATCTGGAGTTATTTTATGTTTACATCTCACCAGGTTCTCTGGAACTGGTGCCCTACAATTTCACACTACAGACTGCCTTACTGCTGCTGAACTACAGCCTCGTCTTTTCAAGCAATTATTACCAGCCAACCCTGAAATTCACATAAAGATTTGTAATTCTGAGTTGGAATCCACAGAAGAGTAGGGTGAACCCTGAAGGAACACTGACCATTCCTCTGCAATTTGCCTGTTGACTAGAGATTACTGCTTCTTTTTAGCATCTGTCCAGGGAAGGATGCTCAGTGACTAAGATTCACAATCTACTTTCTTGCAGTAGTACAGGACCATCACTGAATAGAAATGGACCATCATTGCTTTTTTAATTGTAATCATGAGATCCGGTCCCTGCAGAGATTATATGTAGGACTAGCAGTGCTCTAAATTTTCAGTGTTTCAAATCTCTGGGGCTGTAAACTGCATTCAGAAATCCCACCATATCAAAACTGAGTACATCAATCATTGTTATTTAAAAGCTTTGTGCTCCCTATTATAGGCATTTCTTCTATTGAGTTAAACTGGAAAAAAAATTGTGAAATCTAATGGTTTCCAACCAGCATTTACAGATTTGAAAACGTGTCAGAGTTGCAAATTCTTTCTGAGTGCAGATTTTCTCCTTAAATGTATGCGCTGCAAAGCCTTGAAAGCGCGTATGATACTGTATCAAAATAACATTTTGGTTTGCAGCTTAAATCCTTGTCCATGTACTTTCTTTTCTGCATGCATAACCAATTTTATCGTGTGTTTATAAAATGTGAAATCCATCATGAGCTCCAGAGAGCAGAAAGCGTCTTCCTTCTCACAGCATGAAAAACAGTAGCACACACCTCTCCATACCAGTGCCTTTTTCTGCTTGTAGAAGCATCATCTGCAAAGAGCTACAAGTACCTTTTCTGTCAGTCCTTGACCTCTCCACCACGTCCATGTCTCAATTGGCAACCTATCCAGTGGGAAGCTCACAGAGTAATTATGCACAGACCACCTGATAGCCATGAGACAGGAACGCTTCAGTGCCTTGAGCCAGGCTGCACATGTGACTAACAAGCGAAATGCACTGCAGTCCACTGCTAATCCCTTGAGCCTTCCAGTTGTTCATACGCTTCTGCTCGGTACATCTTCTAGAGAGTCAAGGTGAGGTTGCCACATAACACATTTAAATGAAAGGGTCTCCTGTGTTATGTGTCCACGCACGCCTTCCAGTGTACTCCCACTGATTTTTTTCAATAAGCAGTGCCTTTCTTTTGAGTTTGTTTCTTTAATTTTATTGGGAGAGGATGTTTACACAGGTATCGCCAGGAAACCAACACACCAAGCTACGTAAGAGCCAGTTTGGTAGAAAGGCTCCTTCTTTTAGGGCAAATTTAAATTTTTCCACTTACAAATTTTCTCAGGCCTTTGAGATCCGAGGGAAAATTCTTAACTTTTGAAAGAAGGCTTCTGCAAATGCTGTACTTCCAGTGGAAAAAACCCAAATCAAGCACTGTATAATTTGTTAAACTTCTCCAACACACACTCCAACATCAGACGACTGTTATGGCTTGTAATTTCATGCTGTCCACTGCTATCGATAATCATAATGTAATTTCATTTTATACATATATGAGTTGTGCGGAGGAAAAGCTGTTCAAAACACTTAAACCATTCCAACAGGAGCATAGTGATAAAGATACATTCTACCTGCTACAGCCCTGAAAGCGTAAGGTACACAGGGGAACTACTGTTTGGGAACCAAGGAGAACTGATATCAAGGGGTAACGGGTTCAAACTTAAACAGGGGAAGCTTAGATTGGATATGAGGAAGAAATTCTTTACTGTAAGGGTGGTGAGGCACTGGAATGGGTTGCCCAGGGAAGTTGTGAATGCTCCATCGCTGGCGGTGTTCAAGGCCGGGCTGGACAGAGCCTTGGGTGGCATGGTTTAGTGTGAGGTGTCCCTGCCCATGGCAGGGGGGCTGGAACTAGATGACCTTAAGGTCCTTTCCAACCCTAACTATTCTGTGATTCTGCCGCTTCAAGGCCAGTTTGGATGGGGCTTTGAACAACTTGGTCTACTGGAAGGTGTCCCTGCCCATGGCAGGGGGCTGGAACAAGATGATCTTTACGGTCCCTTCAAACCCAAACCATTCTATGTTTAAGAGTTTGCTCAAAGCCAAAACAGAGTATCAGATAATGTCAGTAGAAAATGACCTTTAGAAGCATAGAAAATGCAGTAGCAAATCCATATAATCAAAAGCATTGCAGGCTGTAAAATACACATTTAGCCACTATGTGTACTGTGCACTTTACCATGCATATGTTCTATTTTTCCTGTTATTTCCAGAAACAAGAACAAGTAATGGTGTCAGAGTCCAGCCTACTGAATTTCAATCTCACATTCCACTTTTCATACACTGAGAGAAATGAGTTGGTCAAGGGACAAATAAAAAACAAAGAGAAGACAAGTTCTTTAACAATTCCTAAATATGTAAACACTGAAGAGAAAAACAGTGTTTGTTAAGTCTCTGCAATATGACTGTAGCTAATTTTGGAAGATTTGCATCTAAAATTGTATACCGTATTAAAAAAAAGGAATACAAGGGCTTAATTGTAAAGATTCTTACATTACACGAAAGACTGACAACACAGGTCAAGACTTACAGATTTCTTTTTGACAGGCTTTTTAAAATGCCATCCCACAAAGCAAGCATGGAGCATAAAAATCCTAAAACTACAGCAGTCACTTTGGACACATTATTCAAATTCACGTTCTATTCATATACAGTGACATAAATTGGATATGGAATTTTAAGGAGCAATGTTTATCATTCTGTTACCAGAAGATTTCATATTCTTGACTTACAGTATCTTGACTTTCTTATCTCCACAGGAAAAAAAAAAAGTGACATTTTATAAGGGTTAAGCTGTTCGTATCATGTTTTCCAATTTAAACCTTAAATTCAATGAGAAGGGGGGGAAAACATGTAAATAGTGAGACAATATTGGATAACACAACTGCTACAACCGGTGGAGCAGCAGAAGAGGCAGCACAAAGAAGGAAAGATCCTAACATGCAGAAAACTTCATCAGTCCCACAGTAGGAGGAGCTACTTCTTGTAAAATTGCTTTTGCTATGAGGTCCAGTATAGTCAACATAGCATATATATGCATTCACATTTTCCACCTGCAGCCTCGGCTGCCCTTCCCAAGTTACCATGCAGCTCACAGCATGTGTTTGGTAACAGCAAAGTTACTTCAGTTAGCCTTTACACCCTCAATTCTAGACAAGTGTTTTACAGTAACTAGTTACTCCTTACACGTGCAGAATTACCTCCAATTCCCTCTTTTAGCCTATAAGGAATGCAGGATCAGCCCTTGAAAGTTCTTCACCAGAGGCTTGAAACCCCTTGCAAGTGGAACATATACAATCTAAAAAAGAGACATATACCTCCCCCTACCTGCAGAGGCCTTTATCCTCCTGCCCCAGGGAATGATATTCATGGACACAGATACTTCAGGTCTCAAGCATGAAATAAACTCAGATTTTACAATCCAACATAGTTACAGTATGTCAAATCATTCGGACTGGAAATGTTGGAACCCCTCAATGATACCTGTTACTCAGCAGACTGATACACTTAGCCAAAGAGGTTTTAAAGACAATTTGGATCTAACTTTCTGTATTGGCTAAGAAATGAATGATCTGTTTTACCTATGTTCCAACGATGGACTATCAAACCAACAACAGCCACTAAGACAGCACGCATATGCAGTCTGTGTGCAAGCCTCTGACTTTTCATTCTCTCAAGGAAAGAAGCACGAGGTGATAACCTGTAGGATTTTCTTTTTTCATCAAGATCCCTTGCAGATTTGTCTCATTGTGTGGAGAGGAAAATGCTAAGTACACGCAGAAGAAACTGAAGGTGAGTCCTAACTATCCACCCATTCTTGAAAATCGTCTTTTACTGTGGTAGGAAACAGTATTTTACAAGACATGGTTATTAACACAAATTAATTTGAGCTTTGTCACCATACCTGCCTGTATCTCTCTAGAAACATTCAGGCTTGGTTTTGAACAAAATAAAAAATGCCTGTAGAGAAGTGATGCTGCCTGGTAGGTTTCCTGAAGCTGAAGTCTGAGTTAAAAGCTTTTATTTATTCCTTATCTCTATCAATCATTTCTTCCATAGTTAGGCCAAGTTCACTGCAGCTGTTCTACTCCCAACTGGAATGCGGAGATTCATTCAGGCAATCCAAACTGGACGCCTACTTCACAGAACCCAAATACGCACACAAACAAGCACCATAACTGTTCACACTCCGACTCTGTTTCTGGTTTCCTGTAAGTGTTAGATCCTTCATACAGCTTGGTATGTATCAAGTGTGCTTATGTGCTGTATCAAGTGTGTTTAGGGGGGAGGGGACAGGAGAAAGGGGAAGACAGCTCACTGTATGTCAAAGCAAGCCAGCAACCTAGCAACCATATATTAAAAGGTGTGTGTGTTTTTGTGGGTGTCTGTGTGCCAGGAATAACTGAAGCAGATATTATTCCATTTGTAATCCAAAAAATGTGAAAAGGGAAGGGGAGAAACTCCAGCTGCTGGTCTATTTTGGGGTCTGTCAAAATCCACTTTCATAAATACAGAGTCATAACACGTTCTATCCCATTTGTTTTGAGCAAAAATGAAGTCTGGACCTGGGCAAGTTCTTAGCTTTGGTTTGAAAAGTGACCCTTCAAACCCAGAGCCGACCTTACTTCACGTAGTACGCTTTCTTCCAGCTGGCAACGTACAAAAATCAAAGGGGCAAAGAGGTTGACTCAAAGATTTCGCACTTAGGTTAAAGGAATTCTCTAGTGTGTTACTTTCCAATGCACTGAATATTTCTAGGTCTCTACATTTAATTTCTCAAACAGACATGTCAAAGATTCTCAGGGAGTCTAAGTAGCTTGAAAAAGATTTACTGGAGAAGTTTACCTTCTCAATTTTGCCAGTTTGTCATTCCACAAGAGAATTGAGAGTTTAGATCAGCAAATACACATTCCCATCCTGCGTCATACACAGTCCTGGAGGTGCATATCAACTTCTGAACCACACTGTCCCACCATGTCAGCATGTGCATCTCCGAGGGGCAAGCCGACACTAGGTATAACTTCCATCCCACCAGATGAAAACGAGTGTGTCCCCTCGGGGTGGGGCAGACAGGGAGGCAGTCTCCAGGCTGCACCCAGCACCTCACTCCTCCAGCCACTCTCCCCACGTTGCGGCTCCCAACAGCCCACGGCGATCCCACAGCAGCAGACAGAGCACCACCACCCACCAAGAGCTCACAGTGTCTCCTCTAGCGCTACCTCTCCTAGGTGTCCTGGTTTAAGAGCCTGAGTTTCAACTACCCCACAACCACCACCGCACCAAACCATCACCGGCAGCAGGAGGGGAAGCGAAGGGAGAGTTACCTTGTTTTTGACCCCGCAGTGGCAGCAGACAGTCCACAGGTACTTGAGGGTCCTCCAGAGCAGGATGATAAACAGTCCCCCAAAGAAAGTGACCATGGATGAGGCGAGGAAAGCCCACCACATGCGCTGTCCGCGGCTATCGCAGGGCACCTCCATGGTCACCGGGATGATGAGCGCATCCATCTTGGGCACATTGACGGGGGAGGAGGACGAGTCTGTGTTGAGATTGTTGGCGTTGATATTGTTACTCATTCTAATGCCGCCGCCGCCGCTGCCGCCCGGGTAGGAGCCGCCGCCGCTGCCATTTGCCATAGCTAACAGCGAGCCGGGCGCGCAGGGGCTTCCGAGAGCTCCTCCCGCCGCCAGCGCCCCCCAAAAAACCCATCACCAGCCATATTGCTGCCGCCGCCGCTGCTCAGCGGAGAAAGGAAAACAATTGTAACAGAAATGAAACCCCCCAAATCAAAACAGCCAACCAAACCAACCAAACAAACAAAAGAAGAGAAGCGCCCGCACAACCGCCGGGTCCCTCTCGGGAGCAGCCAGGCCGGTGAATTCCGAGCGTCCTCCTTGCACGGCGAAAATAATGCTTAAAAAAATTAATTCAGAAAAAGGTAGTCTCCTCCTCAGATTCCCACCCCTTCCTTCTCCCGCATACACAGCCCCCACCCCGCCCACCCCTAAAAAAGATCATCCACCACCACCACAAACTGATGCCTCGGAGCGTCTCTCCAAGATACCCAGCGCTGCAACCCCGCTGGCCTCCGCGGGGATCTCTCAGCCTTCGCCGCGGACCTTCCCGGAGGTGATCTGTTATTATTGTTATTAGTCTTTAACTTGTTATTAGCGATACTCAGTTCCCCCCGCGCACCCTCCTCCTCCTCCTCCTCTTCCAAGTCCAGCCTCTTCCTCTCCTCTTCTCCCCTCGATGCCGGCAGCAGCCTCCTGTGGCTCCTAATTCATCCTCCGCTGGCCCATCTGTGCGTGCGCTGCTGCTGCCGCCGCCTCCTCGCCCATCCTTCGGGAGCTCCCTCCAGGGCCCAGGCTGTCGCTCACGCTGTTGCTCCCACACGCGCAGAGGCGCCTCTGCCTCCGGTTCCCGCCCCTCCCTATCTGCCACCGGGGGACGCCGCGGCCCCGCGGTCGCGGCCCTGCCAGGGGTACTGAAGAGCTCCGCGGAGAGGGGGTGCCGGCCCGGCCCGGGACGCCGCTGCCGCCGCTGTGGGTGGGGGGGGGGCCGCCGGCTCAGGCGGGCTCCCGGCCCCCCATGGACAGCCCCGTGCGGCGCCGCCGCGCTTCCCCGCCCCGCAGCCGCCCGACTCCGCTCGCCGCGCCGCTGAGGCACGGAGCGACAGCTCCGGATGATGGGCGAGGGGGATTACGTGAAGGGGAGGGGGGATGCCGAGCGCTTCACAGGTGGCGGCGAGGCGGTGCCCGGCAGCGCAGGGAAGCTGCAGGTCCAACAAGTCCCGCCGGCCCAGGCGGGTCCATCGCAGCCGCGCAGCGATCTCCCGCAGCCGCGGTGGGGCGGGCGCAGGATGCAGCGGTCCCCCCCACCCCCCCGTGCGCGGCCGTACGCGCGGCCGGTTTGGCGGATGTCATGACGCAGCGGCTAACGCACAGCGCTGTCACGGCCCCGGCCCCCGCCGCCCCGGCGCTTCCTCCCCGGTGCGCATCTTCCCCATCCCGCGCCCGCACCGCGGGATGGGGAGGATGTGCACCGGAGGGGGGAACGGCGCCGGGGGTCGCGGGAGCACCTTTGGGGGCGGCCGGGCTGGACCGGGGCTCGCAGATGGGGGGCAGATGGGAAGGCGGGAGAGAGGAAGGGGGGCGCGCTCGGGGCTCGCAGGACGCGGGTGAGTTGCAGCAGCAGGTGCCCGGGGATGCGGGGGGGGGCGGGGAGAGCGAGGAGAGATGGAGAGGGGAGCCTGGTTCGGAAATACGGTGAGGGAGGGTGAGATAAGTATGGGAGAACCGTGGCGTGGGTCTTTCCACTCCAGGAATTCTTGGTTTGTCTTTAACTGACACGGGGAGATGCTGAAAACGCGCAGCAAACTGCTGCACGTCCGAAGAACATTCCTGAAATTAACCCTTAGAAATATAAATAGCAAGTTAAAATGACATCAGGAAAATCTAGATAGCTGCCTCCTGCTTTTTCTTTTTTTTTTTTTTTTTCAGATTCCCATTGAAAAGCATAGGAATTTAGATATTTATATGAATCAAAATTTCCATTTGGCACATGGTCTACTCAATTGTCTGCGTGAAGTATTCTGTGGATCTCTTGACATCTTTCCAAGGGTAAAATACAACATCCTTTGTGAGCATGACATTTCCCCATCTGATCTAGTCACTACACATGCACAGAGCCACCATTATGAAATAGTAATCTCCTAACCTTTACTGGTACTAGTTCCTGTTTCTGCATCTGCCATGGGTTTATTTTTGTTTTCTACTTAAGTGATGGTAATGAGTTCTCAAAGCTTCTTGTGGGGCTCTCTAGCCCTCTCGCCTCTACTTTCTTGTGCAAAAACACCACCATTTGTCGAACTTCATGGGTTTATCATGATGTCTCTCTCCAGTCTCCCCCTTCAAGAGAGTGCTTCTTTTTTCAAGGGATTAATAGGCACCTCTGAATAGAGAAAGCACTAGGCAATAATATGGAGGTATATGCAAGTGAGAAAATACTACTTTATTGTATCTCAGAGGAAAGCAGGTAGTCGGTTACATGCTGCACCTGAAGCAGCCCGTTCCCAGGAGGCTGTTTTAAGAGAGAATTACATGGAGAATTTCTAAGTGCAGAAAACAAGTCAGGTTGAAAAGACATTGCATGTCACAGCTGCCACACGACACCCCAGACTTCGCTGCCATGGCTGCTGCCCCCTCCCATGTCTTCCATTACGGATCCTCCCCACAGCTCGAAAACCACCTGGGCCACAACGTATTGTCATGACAGGATCACACACCTTGGAACCTGGGCTTTGAACCTGGTCCTGATAGTCATTTGCACTGCATTCCTGGGTTAGTGTTCAAGGAGCACCCTTTACACAGCTACACACACACCTATGGACCCTTTTATCCATCAGCAAACACCAGGAGTGGAACAAGGGCAGGAGCATCATAACACAGCCACTCAGTGTCTGATCTTCACAAGTGCCAGGTACTTACAGATGCTCTTACGGCTAAAGGAAACCACAAGCCCTGTGCACCTTGAAAGACCTGACAATGAACAGCAGCAGCACAGCGTGTCCCAGGGAAGGCTTTTGCATGGCGAAGCTTCCTGTATTCTGGTCAAATAGGTAATGAGGCTATGTCTCTGAAGCCACAGATATGGCTTATGTCTTCTCTTCCTGTTGAGAAAGCTCAGAAGATCTGACAGAGAGGCCACAGTCTGGAAATGGTTTTCTCACATTATACATTCAGAAGTTATGAGTTAACAAGTATTTCTTTGACCCCAGGTACTGTTACAGCTGGGTGCTGCAGACATTGGTTTCACAAGCACTCCAGGTGCAAACAGGACCATTAGGTACTTCTAAAGTAGCAAGCCCATTATACTGTACCCACAAATACAAAGGATGGTCCGAAAGAAAAATTCAGATTAAAGCAAACCAAGTGCACCACAGGATATAGTCTGTACTTTAAAACAACTTTATTTGAATGCATTTACACAACATTTACACAGAGATTTTGACAACGGTAGGAGGTTTATTTGCGATCACTTGTAAAAAGCTGATTTTAAGTTCTGCTGCTCAAATCCCTTTCATAAACCAACCAGCACATATGTTATGAGGTTCTAGTTTATACATTCCACATTATATATCCAGGGAAAAGTCTTTCCTGTTATCTGTATAAACAAAACTCTTATTTATACAGATAGGTCTCAGTTCTGCAAATATTTATGGTGAAACTCATATACAAAAGTAAACTCATCGCTATCAACTGGTGAAACATTACCAGTGGAAATTTTGCTTAATAGGAATTACCAGCTAAAGACAAAGAATATATAAAGTAGGTAACTTCGTATTTTGTTCACCAATTTGTGGACATTCATAGTGGTACAAATGATACTTGTATGAGTATTACTCAACTTAAGTACCATTTGAGCTTACTTCTTTATGAATAAGGAAAGGTCTGCTTTCCAGTACAGGTTTTATAAAGTGGAGTTAGAAAAAGCTAGCTGGGGCTGCATGCTTCATTTACCGAGGCAACAACTGCATTTCATGTTGCCTTGAGACCAAATGAGGTTTTCCAGCTGTTTTCTGAGAGATCTGTTCCAAGCAAACACAAAACTAACATGGATTAGTTTTCAGATTAGTTTTCTATTTAATATCTCAACACAAGAGCTCAAAATTTCCTTATTTAAGTAAATACGATTTGCAGAACACAACACTATGTTTACCTGTGTTTTTCCTGTTGCTACCGTATAGCATATCCTGGGACACGGTCATGCCAGCTCAACATAAATCCAGAGAGTTTGATTCCAGAAAGCAGTATTTTACCAGCAAGAGAATGACTCCTCTTTATGTAAAACAGTTCCCTCTTGTGGATATTCAGTGTACAGTATCACAGACAAAGTATTTAAAATATTCATCAAACCTGGATATTTGCAATTTAAAAAAGAAAACCTCCATTGAGCAGTGACCTCAACGCACAGGATAATCTTGGGTTTAGCGATTAAATGTACAAGTAAAGAAGAATGAGCTATTGCATTTAATCAGATATAATTTACGTGAAGAATTACTCATTGATAACGAATTATTAAAGTGCAGTAAACAAAGCTAAGTGAAGTTGCATAAATCAAGTATAAATCAAATCACAATGGTATTTTTTTATTTTGCTGATATAAGGAAACCATCTGCACCTTCCAGTGAAGAGAATCAGGATTAAAAAGAAGGAAAACACACTATATAAAGAAAATAGCCAATTACAGCAAAATGGTCAGGATTTTCAAGGGTTCATGCACTAAGTACTGAAGACAGATTATAAATCTTTCAATTCAAACTGAAAAGCCCAAGCAAGTAAGTGACACCGCTTCTCTGGTGCTACAATGTTGTACCAGGGATTATTTTGGCATTACAGTTAAAAAAAGAAAATAAAGGATGACTGAGTAACAGTGTAAGATTTATGTGGTCTCTAAATTATGACCACATTATACAAAGAGTTGGTTTTTTTAAGAAATGAAAAGCGAAAGAGTAGACATGTGCTCCCCAGTATTGCCAGAAGGCATTTGGGCTGAGCCTGGGGAAACGGTCAAAAATAAATGCATGCTATTATCTTGAGGAAAATAATATTTTAAAAAGGCTAAAAGCCTTTATATTACCTTATATTATTACCCTATATTATTATTACCCTATATTACTTTATATTTATATTAGATATTAGATTATTATATTTATATGATTATTACCCTATATTACTTTATATTTATATTATATAAATTTATATTTGGTCTTGACTTCAAATGATGGAAACAAAACATGAACCACATTTCACACGCAACCACAGATGCCTTGCGTAATTAACTTGAACCCTCACTTTAATGTTATTATTATTTCTCCTTTGTCCTGAGAGAAGGGTGAAAATAATGCATTAGTAGTGATTAGATGGATCGCTGGCGGTGTTCAAGGCCGGGTTGGACAGCCTTGGGTGGCATGGTTTAGTGAGAAGTGTCCCTGCCCACGGCAGGGGGGTTGGAACTGGATGATCTTAAGGTCCTTTCCAACCCTAACTATTCTATGATTCTATGATACTGGAAACAGAATTGTATCATGATATAATTCTGAGAGATTTTTATTGTAATGCATAATGTTTGCTCTCTGAGATGCTGAGGAAGATCCTGTGCTGATGCAAAACATACAGGAAGCACTGATCTGCTGTCCTTGTCTTAAAGAGTCTAAAGAGGAAATATTTACAGGAGGTTATACTAGTGTGCATATAAGAGTAGCATGGCTGCATATAACTATGTATTTGCATATGACAATTTGTCTTCAGCATTTGTCCTTTTCATAGAATTTAATCAAACTATTTCGGTGCATATTAACTGAAAATCCTGTTTAACTTATTTTGCAGCTACCCAGTACCCGCTCAAAGACTAGAATACATATTTGATATGATAATATATTGCACTTTATGACACCTTCTTATCAAAGTGCAAAGCACTTTGCAAATACGAATACATTCAACTTCATCGCATCTCTAACCGTATATGTGAACACTATTCTTGGCAGCAAGGTTACATAACGATTCCCATGAATTAGTTAAAACTTTCATTTTGAGATCTATTCTGGCACTTAACCCTGGCAATATCCTCCAGCTGGCAGGAGAAAGATGTACCTCAGCAGAATGCCTTAATGGGTCACCTAGTCATTCAGAGTGATCATCTCCAGAGTACTGGAACCCTTGCACTCAATCCAGCCAAATGAAATATTAAAGGAAATCCCTTGTTCATATTAATCTATATGGTATGAATATAAATTTAATACAATTAATATTGCAAACACAGAGTATTTTCTTTGGATTTTATTTTTAAATAAGGTAATTCTTGGATATCCTTGTATTTTATTTAATAGCTAGACCTAGCCATATTTCCTTGTCCTCATTTCCCTCTTACCAAGTGTCCTGAATCACACAGTATTTGGACAGCTGTGATATTTCTTGCCAGTAGGACCATTTCTTATTGGAAAATAAGAGTGATTTGTGCATTACTGGAATGTTAAGCAGACATGGCTAGCATCTGAAAAAAGATGACAGCAGGAATGATGACTTCAGGAGCAATATTAATTAAGCCATATTACACCCTCTGAGGTCTGTAAGTGCATTTAATAAATATCAGGCCACATACTTAAAAGCATTTTTGACTCCTGCAAATCAGAGGCTTTTATTACCATTTGTACTAATGATTTTTCCTTCCAGTCAGGGATTTTGCCACAGAAGAGATTAGAAAAATATCAGGGGATATTCTGCATTCAGAGTAGTTAAAACACAGGTAAGCTAACAAAAGAGATAGAGAAATAGCTGTTAAATAATGCGTCAAAACAACACTCAGATCAAATCAAATACAGAAAAATACCTTTAAAATGTCTCTCTGAAACTATTAATATGCCTTTTTCTGATTGGGCCCTGACATCCGTCTAAACCATAGACAGAAGCAGCAAACCCCTCACCGTGTAATGAACGACAATGAGAGTAATACAGCGAATATTTAAGTAGTACAGGAAAATACTTAGGTCCTTATGTAGCACCATCATGAAAACACAAAGTAGTAGAAGTGTGTCTCCCATACCTTACTGCAGCTTCCAACAGCGGTGTTCCCCCTGTGGCTACAGCTACTAGCTATAAACAAAGCATTCCAGAACTACTCAGATGTTGCCGTAGTGATTTCAAGGACCAATGCTAATTTTTCTCGGAAATGTATTTAATTTGCAGGACTAAATGGTTATTTTCTCATCTTTTAATATTTTCCCATTCATTTTCCTTGATATCTTGCTTACTGGAAGTTTGTAGGCCAGGTAGCTTTATTTAATTACTTCTAGAAACCATTTGACCTTGACTCTAGATCCTTCTAAGACATGACTAAAAGGGAAAGGAGGGAAAAGAAGTTTAATTGTAAAATGTGATATGGCTAAAGATGCCTGTTTGCGTTGGGCAATCTCTTTTAAGTCCAACAGCCAACTTTGCCATATGGCACTTGCAGGGAAGTGTTGCTGTCAGAATTCAGAGCCCCTACAATGGAAGCACTGCCAGTCATTCCTGAAGCCAGCTGCCAGCCTGAACAGGATTGTGGGGCTCCAAAGTCTGTGCTATGCAATTTAGAAAAACTACTTGGGAAGCCAAGTCATAGTAGCAGAACCGTCCTGCTGCTCTACTCTAGTTAGACCAACAGAAATTTTCATGAAAGTCAGCTAATTGCGAAAAACAAAGAAAAATGAGTTCTATCTGGACTGAAACCAACCACTGAGAAAAACAGCTCTGAACACTAACAAATTTAATGTCCACCAGGTGTAAATCTGCTTAATGCTGAAAAAGCAGACATCAGGCATACTAAAACTAATAAGGAGAGACCATATGTTTACAAGCCGCCACTCTATTATTTGCACCTTATTGTGACACTTACACTTTGTTCTCCCCAAGACATATTCACATTTGGGAACTTGATGTTTATATTTGACAATAACCTCAACATAATTTCAGGAAAAGCAGTATTTGCAATGATCTGCTTTGCTCTTTTGCCTCTCATGCTTGGCTAGAACTGAATAGCTGAGAACAGGAAATTTTCGACTGTAAATAAATTAGAACATAAACAAATCAGGACCACTTCCATCATTACACCATAAGGTTTGAAAGGCCAAACGTCAACCTAATCACATGACACTTTTTCTCATCCCACTGCATAAGCATATATCCACCAAAGACTTTTTCCAATAGGAGGAAGAGATAAAATCCAGTTAATGTACAATCCTGCAAAATACTAGTCATTCCTGCTTTGATCCAGCAAAGTGTTTAAGCAGGTGTCCAATGTTATGCACAAGTAATCTCACAGAATCCTGTAACCAAGTCACGAGTTTAAAATTAAGCATGTGTTTTAGGTCCAGGGTGACAAGGCTCAGCACCTTGTATGATTAAGTGACTAGTAAGCTGAAGAGGTTGTGTAGGAGTCATGTCCTTAATTGCTTGCTGACTTCATCAGTGCTTATATCTTCCTGAGGTTGTATTTGCTAGTGTGAAAAATAAAGGTGACCTTTAATTCCAGAAAGAATATAGCTTTCCTGTTTGAAACTATATGTTCTTCAATTAACAAAATAATGAAAACCTAATACCCAACTTAGTCACAATTTTGGAAGGATCAGTAATAAGCTGATGTTATTTTTTTTATTCCTGATAGAAGATGAATCCCTGGAATAATATTCTAAATACATAATATTCTATTTTCTCACTGATAGGTCCAAATATGTCCTCTCACAAGTCAATGGTGCTGCTAAGGATCAAATATATATCAGTAGTCACAGATACGTGTCAAATGTCGGGGCTTTGCTAATGCAGTGGTCTTATATGCAATACTAAGCCTGCAGCAGGCTACAAAACAAAATACCTTCAGGCTGAGTTCAAGCTAATTGAAGTCAAGGCCATAATGAACGGCTGCTTTTAAAAGGCAGTATTTTCCAAGGCAGATCTTTTTTTCCTTATGCTAAATTCAGTGGAATGTTGGGATATTTAATGACAACCAACAAAATGAAGCTCTTTGTGGCCTTCAGCTGCAGCCTCCTGACAATATAATAATGGTGGAATGAAGCTGTGTTAACTGACTAGTTTCATATGCTGCATCTACTCTTATTCATGGCTTTAATTTAATCTGATCTGCAGGCAGATGTTTATTTCGGTTTCCTGACATAAGCTAAATGCAATTCATCTTATATCTAAGTTACTTGGATTGTTTGTGTCTTGTGCAGTAAGTACAGTTTTGCCTTCAAATAAAACATCAATGCATCAATGAAAGATATATGTGGATTTCTAATAATAGTTACATGTGCATATCTAATAATAGTTAGACACAGGCTAATTTGTAATCAGTGTAGCAATATCTTTGGGGCAAAGCATAGTAGACCATGTATTTTCATAAATGTTCACAGGTCGACATCTTTAGATTATTTTCATTACTAATTATCATGCAGTTTTAGGAAATAGAATACTGAATTATATTTAAATATAAGATGTAGTAATCACAAAATGTCCACCTAGTCACCATCTCAGTCAAATCTCATGCAGTCTCTGACAATAAAGTCTTGTGTATTATGTTACCTTATCTCACACAACAGGTTTCCCCAGTGTCTCCTTAAGAAGAAGGAAGTTCGCTTCTCTACATGTCATAATGCATTACTGCTTATCTAACCTTAGTAATGTGAGAAACAGATTATACAGCCTGTTGACAACTGCAGTAGTTAGAATATTTTTAATTTTTACATAGGGTTTTTTTGTAAGTTTTATGGCAATTGAATATGATCATTTTTTCCATAAATTATGGCTATTGTTAGATGTGCATTATAGCGTATTACTTAGCATTAAGAACATTTACCAAGCTTGTAATAGAGACTCTTTTTTTCCCCTCTGAATTTCCACAATGTCATATTTCAGATGTTTTCTTTTTGTATTAAGAAATGGGTAACCTATAATTTTTTAAGGCCTGTAAACTGATGAACCTCTATAAGCATCTGTCTTCTAGGCTCAAGACAGGCGAATTGCAAAGATGTGTAAGGTGTTAATCAGGCAAAATTAAAAAGGCAGCATTTTAAATCTTAGGGAACCATACAGCCATGTTAAGATTCTATAATATAGAATCATCAGTATTTTAGTAGTCTGAATGTGGGACTGGAGGAGCTCTAGTAGTGTGGTATTCATTTTAAGTTAAAAAAAGAAAAAAATAAATTAGAATTTCAAGGATGCTTATACTCACTCCCATAGACAAAACAGGGTCGCTACTAACTTTCTCTCTTAGACGGAAGTTTGCTTACCTTATCTAAAGAAAAGCTTCATAAAACTCTTTCTTTTTTGTTTGGGGAAAGATTCAGTTATTTAGAGACAGGTAATCATGAGCAAATTATCTACTATCTGCAACAGAGCGATAGGACCATGAAAGTCTGTCAAGGGCAGGTTAACGTTAATATAAATAAATACTGTTTTAATAGACAATATTTAGACAATACACTTTGTTCATTGTGCCTCAGATTAGTGCCCCTTCAGTGACAGGCACTGCCAACTAATTAAAACGTATTTAAATCCTGACTGATGTGTCAACGCAACATAGTTCTGTGTGCATTGCAAGAATAACAAAGTAATAGATTTAACCTGTTTTGTCACTAAGTGAAAGACATAAGCTAGGTTTTGTTAAACTTTCTTTTTAAAAGAGAAGGTTTCCACAGCCTTTTTTCCCAGCTGGTACAGTAACTGCTTTCTAACACCAACTAAAACATTCAGCCAATTTCTTCAGTTGGTTTACCTTTCCTTTTGCAAAAGAATTCCTGCCTTCCAGACTCTAATAAATTCAGAACTAGCCATTTCAAAACATGGAGTGTCATCTCTTCAGTCTTCTCTGGACTAATATCAGGATTCATAAATAATAAAGGTAGAGCGATTTCTTCTTTGGACAATCAGATCAGATCTTCTTTACTTTCTTCAGATTGCGCCTTCTTCAAAACTCCTGTGGTAACACATCAGGAGTTCTGATTCTGTAATTCATCCTAGTTCTCATCTTTGACTGATACTTCTGCAGTGCAAAAACGTCTTTTCTGTATCATCTACGTCTAAGCATAATAAAAATATCCCAGTTTTGTAGCTAGGTAAACCCTACTAGATGATGGATGTGATCCTTATGAACTCAAGATACTGAGGATAAAATGTCCCATGCTGAGGATAAGCTGTATGTTAGGAGTCAGTGCTTTTCAATGCTTCTACAGTGTGACAGAAAACTATTCTATGCTTGACCCTTACTGAGCAGGAATATACCAGGCAACATCCAAACAGGGGCTCCACAGTGGAAACAGACTGAAGGCAAAAAGATATTCAAGTCTTTGAGATAAGTTTTTACAGTAGATGGTTACAAAGGAAATACATGGTGCAGGTTCAGTTAATCTAGGTATCTTCTTTCCAGTTAATGGTTTGAATATTCAGACTGACTTCCCATTAAACTTAGACCCATTGGATGTGGGTCAATGCACACACATTTCCTGTTATATTTTCCTCATGATGCCCAGTATGTCTTGTATAATGCCTCTGTGTTCTTGAAAATTAGACAGAGGCGTTTAAACCTCTTCTAAACCAGGCAATGTAACTATTACTAGAAAGTACTACAGATGGCTGACTAATTGAACCACGGAAAGCATTATCACACCATTTCTCAATTTAGAAGTTCATTATTCATTTGAGTTCAATCTCTTTTCATTACTGTTATAATTCCATATGAAATTAAAGTGAATTTCAAATCTACACACATGCATGAGGTCATTTTGCAGTCTTCTTCTGAACTACACCTCATTTCCAGCCACTCCTACCAGACCACTGAAAATGATTATTTGCTTATTTGCTTATTTCCTGAGGGTTTGGGATTGTAGCTTAGTTATTAGAGCAGAAGCCATGAGGCCAGGATGTGCCTAGAGCCTTGGCTCTGTTACCTTGAACAAGTCACATGTATTCCATGGGTTTCATGTTTACTTCTGTGCAAAGCTATTGCAGGGTTAATATTTCTACAGGACTTTTAGAGGTTTAGATGAAAGGCACTGTGAAAGCTCAAAGTATGACTAATTAATAATATATATACACATATATTTCCAGTTTATGTCTCAAGTATCCAGCGTGGGGATTTGCATTTGTACAGAGCTGCAGGTCTTCTCCAGTAAAACAGACTGTATCAGCTACTTATTTAAAGTTCTTTTGCACCAGATTAACTGAATGCCTGAGAGAATGATACTATGTCACCTTCTTAAAATGGCCTGAATACCAGCAGCAAATTAAGAAATGGTGGGAGTGCCTATATTTTGTTACACTGAAAACATTACAAGCAAAGTGTATATGAGCAGTGACATTCAGTGACAGATTGAATTGCATTATGATAAACTAAAAATGGCCGAGAGACTCAGTCCTTTGGAATAATAACTCTTGAAGATTTTCCATTTTGTTAATCAGTTGATTGACTTGATTGACAGGGGGTTACAATAAGAAAATGGCTATGACTTTCAGTTTAGAAAAACCAGCCTTGCAATCTAACATAGTTTCACCCTTATGAAAATGGTGTTATGATCTGCAGTTTTCATGGATCCTGGATCATCCTTTAAAAAATTATCTAATCCTTAACTTTCCCAGTAGTGGCACAACAACAGCTGTAACCAAATACTCATCGTACCAGGTCATACGTGATATAGGAACACGAGCTACCTTATCTGGCCAGGATATGTACACTGCCACCCTATAATTAACTGTTGCTTTATTTAAGGTGTTAAATAAATACATGACTTTATTTAAGATCATGTGTGTTAAAATATATTTGGAGTTCTGAAGTTCTCAGGACCTTAATACCACGCATTTATGCATCTTGTCTTGTCTTCTGGAGTATCGCAATGCAGAACCTAAGTGTGTGGGTTACTTTAATAGCATTTATAGAAGCATGCATCAGAGACAAGTCTTTTGTGCTGTATTTATATAGGCGGAACAAGGAGACAAATAGAAAATACTATTTTCTACAAAATGCCAGGAGCAGACAAAGCTGCTACTGGCAGCTTTAGAAGTAGAGAAACACACACGAGACAATATAGTCCAAAGAAAGATAGGCTGACAGAAACCTCACTGAGTTTTTGTGTTGGTACAGCAGGTTACTTTTCCTCATTTTTTGGCTGGTTTCCTACATAAAGAGGTTTGAGAAGTACAGTCTCCAGGGTTTCTCTAGTCAAGATTAAGCAACTATCAAGTTTTTAATAAAGTATCATTTTATTTGAGTGATTTGCCTAACGGATACAGCATAAGTGATATTACTGGACTACTAAGCATGAGAATTTGCACTCTATATAGATTTCTAATACACTTATGTGTGTCTATTTTGTTTTTTTTTTAATGAAGCATATGAATGCAATTAAATCTTCACTTAGCGTGTTGCAGTCTTAATATATTACAGGATCAATTTCCAGCACTATTTTTCACACTGAGTGGCAGCTTTATCTTTTGTATTTTTTTCTTTAATTTGGCTTTTCTAAAAGAAGGGCAATGGGTGAGAATAAACTTCTTAACTGGCCAATATCAGTGTAGAAAGGGAAATATTTTTTCTCTAGGCCCTGTAACATCCAGCTGAGAAGAAGATCATCTTTGTCAGTATACCACGAGCTAAGTCAGACAGTCACTGGCAGCTAGAAACCAGGTCACAGTGGTCTACCGTGATCCTGCTGCTAGATAGTATTCGCTAGCAGAGAACATATATGGACAAAGGTACAAATTGCATCAGCAGCAACAGCTGGGTGAAATAAGATTTAACTGCTTATTGGAACCAGATGGCGGACTATTAGAAATAGTCTAAAGCTGCCCTGGAGGAGCAGGAATAGGCTTGAGAGATGCTGCATCAGGCAGGAACTGAAAGCATTAGTGCAAAGATGCTAGTAAGATGAACATGTTGAGGCACTCATTGCTAATGTCTCCCTACCTCTATTATAAATTTTAAAGGCCATGAGCGGAGGAGAAAGATACAAATTATGGAAACAGATGGAGAGTCAGTGAGGCATAGAGATACAGGTGCTATACGAACAGATGGAGTGAGGGGAAAAAGAGGAAAGGAAAAGCGCTAAGTCTGAGAGTCAGTTAACTCTGCCTGTCTCTGGATGCACAAAATTCGGCAGGTGTATAACAGTTCAGTCTTGGAGGGAGATACAGAAATTAATTACACCACTTGTTTTTCAGATAGCTCACTCCTTCCCGCTAAGGACACTAGTTTCTTCCCTTCCCCACCTGCATTGAAACAAGTTAACTTGGATTTGAATACATCTGACTGCCAGAAGTTTTTTAAAGTTAACTTTCGGCAGGACAGAACTTATCAATATCACTGATTAAGAGCCCTTATCTTCTTAGGATCATGGCAATGCCCTTTTTACCAACTCTAGACCACATTAGTTTACAGATCGACATTAAACATTATGGCAAAGCTGGGATGGTGCTGCTTTCAATCTGAAGGCTGATAGTATCACTGTCCCAGAAGATGGTGATGGTAGAGGTATTCAATTTGATTAACTATCTGATAAACTTAGACTGCATTCACCAAATGCCAAATCCAGCATCACCTTCTCATTACAAAGCAAAGCATAATCTCAGTGGCTGACATTTATTTAAATCGATTTCCCTTTTGTAGTAAAAGGATGGCTGTTATTTATCAACAAAAGAATTGTTGATGATTTAGAAAACTGTGACGTAACTCTTAAATTCAAAATTGCAGTACATTTCCTCTCTACCTTTGCTGATCCAACACAGGGAAATGTCATTATGAATGACAACATTCAAATGGCATTCAGAACTGCCTCTGTGAAACCTGCAAGGTTCAGCCTAACAGAGCCCTTGCTTGCAGTAGTCTGGAGTTGTGAACTAGGTTGGCTGGAAAACTGATGAATGCAGGGTTGAGTCTTTTAATGTCTGAGAACCCGTTCTGTGATTAATCATTCGACTCTGATTAAAATGCACACATACACCTGCCATCCTAAGGGCCCACTTTTGAAACACGCTGTTTGGGGATATTTACACTTGTAAGTGAGGCATGGTATTTCCTTCCATTTATCATTATGCTTTCTTCCATTGCCTTTTGGAAAACATACACTTAGTATTCCAGGCATTACTTGCTGGATAGCGCTGATCACAAAGCTCTCAGCTTCTCTGTTTTTGAAGGGACTCTGTTTCTTTCCTGCAGCAGCTTGTCAATTTGAAAAATAGGATTGCTAGGAAAGATTATTTATCATTTTCTCATTAAGTCCAAAAGCAACAAGGGAAATATCGGTTATGTCAACTAGTCTGTCCTCTTTCAAGAACAAGACTTCTCCCTTTTACACATTTAACAATGTAAGATTTGAAGAACATACATACTTGGGTTTGGTTGAGAGGATCCTCTGTGGAAGTAATGGGTTCCATTTTGAAAGATTACTTCTAGAGCTCCAACAGAGATATTGGATTCAGGGCTCAATAATTTCAACTCCCATGTCCACATGTCCACATGTCCCATGTCCACAGCAGCAGTTTCATGCAAACCCCAGCTACCACCCTAAACACAGACATTAAACAATGTTAGTGCTCAAGCCTTTTCTCGCATGTGATCAGAATGAACATAAATGTACACAAATTCAGCAGATTTGACTGGGATCCCAAAGTGGTATCCTCATGGGAACCATCACATGCATTTTCTCCGTGGTTTTGGGGTCATTCTGTATAACCCTTTGCTTGGCTTTTGGTTCCTTGATTCAGTTTTGTTATCTCAGTTTAGCTAGCATTAGTTATCACTGTTTTAGATTAATGTTTTATCATAAAATCAGAATGATATCACAATGGTCTGCCAGCTGGCTGAGGAAAAAAGTTGGATGCTTATTAAATTTTGAAGGCAATAAGCAATAGACTACAATTTTAGTAGATTTATGCCAGTCAGGTAAAGCTACTACAAAAAGATGTCTCATAAACTATTAACTTTGGGAACACTGCAGGATAAGTCATACATTAAGCAGATTAAAAGCAAATAGAAGGTGGCAAAAGACAATAGCAGCCGTTAAAGGAAGGATCACAAGATTTGTTGGACAGAGTCAACAATCTTAATGTGGAATCACTCTTGCACAAAATTGAGCATTTCAGCCTGCTGCAGTGATACTTAGAGCAGTTGCGAGAAGAAAACTGTCACTGACTACCTTGAGAACCAGTGAATAATTCAATGCAAGCGGCCACCAGCACCACAGAGAACTCCTGTCCTGAAGAAGCCTTTCCAGCAAAGTAACTGAAAGACATTTATATACTGAAATAGTAAAAGGACAGGTCCTAACAATCTGCATAATTATTGTTCTTGCATTTGCAAATTCATTTTTTTGCTAGATTAATATATTTAAAGGGATTTATTGTTTGATTTATCCAATACATGGAAGAGCTGAAATCTCAGACAAAAAAATAACTTTCAATATTAACTCAGTTACAAGAAAAGGCTCTTGTAGGTAGAAGAAGAGACTTTAACATCAAACCTGTTTTTAAAAAGTGTTTTGGCCTGATTACAGATGCTCACTTTTATATGATCCAAGAAGCAAAGGGAATAAACTTGCAGGAGAAAAATTGTTCAGAAATTTTTTGCACTCATGCACAAACACACACAAGAAAATGTATCAAGTCTGCAGTCACCAGCATGACAGATGCACCCAAGGTCTTGCTGACATTGGCAGCCTTAGAGGGGCAATCTGTATATAAGGTCAACATGCTCTTGAGCAATTCCTTCTAATGAGGTAGGTGTACAGATTAGTTCCTTTAATATCTCTGGCATGAAGTCTTGTCTTTTTTGCTTATGAACTGAGCACTGCAGCATCATTGGAGGGCAATACTGAATAATAACAATAATACAATTTGTTTGCAGGTTGATGACAGGCCCTGAAATAGATCTCTGGAATCTTCCTATCTATATAATGTAAACTATTTTTAATTCTGCAGCTAGAAACAAAGTGGCTTAATAGAAGGCTCAAAAAAGCCTGCACCATAAGTATTTTACCATTTTCCATGAGCATGAACTTACAAAGGGAAAATCACACAGACTGTGAAAAGTAGTCAAAAAACTATTATAATTTAAGCATGCCGTATAAAACATTGAAATATGCATCTACTACTTTTAGGAAGGGTTGTTCACTAGAAAACTTTCTAAATTTCAGGCCTGCCCATTCTTTACATATTTAATCCAAGGAAATGGTGGGTTCATTTTAGTAGGTAAAATTAATAATATATTGTAATAAATGAAAACAAAGACACACTAAACATCCTTCATTTACTTAGGAACTGGTTGAACACATCAAAGAGGATGCGTCATCAGAAACAATGCAATCCTGTACTAAAGAATGTGGGGCAAACAGCCTCTGCTCTGATGCTGTGGCAGTAATGTGAACTGTAAGTCCTGTTAAATAATACCAAGAGGAAGAGCCATGCAATATGAAAGAAAAGATTTTCAAATATCTCCTACCCTTCTTACAGTGGTAGAATGAACCAGGCTCATGGGAACCCTGATTACAAATTCAAGGAAAGCTAGGGCATTTTTTTTCCACTATAAAAGACTTACAATGCTTTCTGGGTCATGATTAACCTATCCTTCATCCCTAGTAGGATTCTTACACATGCTTCTTATCTCTGTGAATAGAACAATTACCCAAGAAAATGACAACTCCTTCCATTCCCCTCAAAAGCTCCTATTAACCTCAGCAATTCTTCATCCTACCAACATATAGGAGAAATCTTTCCAGGCTGAGCACTGCATTCTTCTAGCTACAGTTTTAAGAACAAGTATGACACTTTTCTGGCCAAGTGAACTCACGAAGTGTGAATTGCTGGTGTGGAAGGTGCTGTTTCATACTTTATTGTAGTATTCTCATTTAAAATAAGAAGGTTTGGGTTTTTTAAAAGTCATTTAATACTTTCTTTATAGCCTCTCTCTGAGTGTGTACATCGCTGATACACAAGTATATAAGTGAGGATTTCTTTCTAGAATCTTGATTGAAAAGATACATTAAACATACCTATATAGACAATATACCTAGATACAGTATCTATTTGCGTTATTATGAGACTTGGGTGTCCTAATCGGGATCAGTCTCATTGAACTGGGTGCTGTAATGCTTTGTAAGCATCCAAAAAGCTCTATTTTGCATTTGCTATTCTTTTTACAAGTTTACTTAATAAAGTGGATACACTGAAAATAAAGCCTGATGGACCTGGTGAAGTAAAGAAATGGAAGTTGGTAACTGTAACATTTTCTATTATGTTTGTCATTGTGGTATCTGAGCCTTTCATAAGCAGTTAAGGTGCAGGCTCTAATTTGTCTACAGTTTTTGTAGTCATTTATATACCAACAATGTACAGTTTAAAATGCACCTGATACGGTAGCATTATTTTCACTAGTAACAATAAAAGTGACAGCTGAAAAGGTAGTTCTGCTTCATCTAGCCTTCTAAATAATTAATTGAATATGGAAAAATTACCAACCTCATGGTACAGACTGAGAACCCAGCCAAAGAGATGATGTTACATGTCCAAATCCTCCCTTCCCTTACAAGGCAAAATTAAAACCAGAAACAGAACAAAGGAGCCTACATACAACTGCAAGTGCCTGTGCCATTCTGTTCAAACAGAATCTAGTCTAGAGATCAGCTGAAGAAGGAAAAGACTGGCAGGAGTATGCTTGCCCCAAAATTTCTGGTATTCAATTCCACCTAACAAATACGTACTGTAGTGATGCAGTGGACCTATTTTGGCACCAAAACAGCATGAGGAGACCTCAGGTCAGCCTTTTCATTTTCAAGCATTCTGTTTAGACCTGGAAAAATGCAGCTCCATTGTGAGTGAATTGATGGACAAATTTAATATTTCTTTTTAATTTGGATAATTTCACTTGCTAAGAACAGTGATGACAATTATCTTTCAGCAGGACAGAGTAAAACTCGGCATTTCTTTTCATAATGTGCAGGAGAATCAGCTCAGCTGTATTAAGATTATTCTTTTCACAACTCATGAATCAGCCATTCATACTTTCATAATGTCATATAAATTAAAAGATCATAATTTTATTCATTATTCTTAGCAGCTATTTCTTTTTCAATACCCATTGCATCCAGTTCAAAATTTCACTATGTTAGTTTCTTTGAAGACAATTCTTCCCTATGTGTCAACTTCCACTTATTAATAACCATTGGTTTAGTTTTATCCTTCAACCACATTTCTCAATGAATGGGAGAGACCCCATTGGGATGATCCATGTTAACACTACAGTGATTTAAATTGCCTTATTCATCATACATTTCTTGGCATTAAGAGAGGCATTGCCATGTGCTTGGGGCTGTCATATGAGTAAGAAGATCAACTAGTTATTTCAATCTATTTGACATGAATAGGCTCCACCAAAATGAGAGAAATGCCGAAGTTAAAAAAGGTAGAGCATAGATGTCATGTTTATTTTGTGCTTCAGGCTCATTAGCTCTAATTAGCTGTCAAGCCAATTAGCCTGAACAGACATGCCAAAATCCTCCCTATAAGACCAGCACAAGCATGTGAGCCAGGGACTGGGGAACTCCACAGCCACACAGTGCTGCCTGATGTTTTCACCTCCTTAGCAGGAACAGTAACCCGAACACCCGCTTTTGTGAATGGGTAAGGAAAGGACACAGCATAAATGACAACTTGAACTTCATGTAATACAGAAAAAGCCCTTGCTGAGTCAGCCTCAATGAGCTGCAAATTGCTATGTATTTCATTTCATAGAATCACAGAATCATAGAATCATAGAATAGTTAGGGTTGGAAAGGACCTTAAGATCATCCAGTTCCAACCCTCTGCCATGGGCAGAGACACCTCCCACTAAACCATGCCATCCAAGGCTATACCTCCTATTTATTGCAAGACATCCCCAGAGCTGAAGTGAAGGGACGGAATTTGCCCTGCATTTCCTCTTCAGCTGAGAACCAGCACAGGGTTTATGTTTCCCTTAAATTCTCAAAACAAGGATAATGTGTGACTTGACTGCTGTTGGCCTCCCCAGTTCTTTTACAGAGAGATGTGAAATTCATGTAGTCTAATCACAGCAAATATATTTTAGTCTCCTTTACCAACTTCTTCAGAACAAACTTTTTGCAGGAAGAGCTGCAGCAGTAGTAGGTGGGGAGACAGGAGAAGGTCCCTTGATTGTTACAAGCTGGTTTAAACTCTCCTGAGGCTTAGGACTGGCTTAGGGCAATTGTGTTTGCCCTATTTTTAAAGCTGCTGTGGTTTTCGGCCTTTAGATTTTTGTATTGTGCGTTTTGAGATACTTCTATGTATTATCACTATATTTCAATTAAATTCCCCTTCCTGAAAATAACTAAAATTCTAAAATTAAAATTAGCCCTGTACTGTTAAGTATAAAATCTTTCTACATAAGACTGTTGTATTCAGTTATTTATCATATCATAGTAGAAGCAGCTAGTCTTATATTTTGCAAGGTATAGGCATACAAATATGCTTTTTTAGATGGGGTTCCTTTGTTCCCTAAAGCTAAGTTAGCAAGGTTGGAGGCTAGGTCTTGAAGTCCTCATTTAATATTTCAGGTAAAATCAGAGCAGTAACACAGAAAACCCTGAAGATGAAAAGTAACCACCTGAAGATGACTCAAAGGGAAGTTGCTATGACAATGGCTTCCGAACAGAGTGAAAAATAAAAAAACCCACTTGCCTATCAGAAGGAAAGTGTGACACAGGAGTTGAGGTCATTCTGAAATTAGATCCCCAACATCAAAGCTTTCGTTCAGAGCCCCTGCATTAGAGCTTTCAGTAAAGCTCTAACAGGGCATGTGTCTGCATCCAAGCCTCACTGTGACCCCCAACATCTGCACAAAAGCATGAGAAGTATTCTTTTGCTCACAGTTGGAAAATAATGAGACAGCTAGCTAACTTACACAGAATGACAGAATTGAGTGCGAGCTAAGCAGGTAAGAACACCAATTCTCACTTCCATTTGTAGCTAACCCATTTGAACATTTTTCTATGTGCTGTATTAGCATATTTTACTATGTAGAAGAGATACACGCTTCTGTTCTACACCCATTACTGGGGCAAGTCAACTTTCCATGTGAGGGCTCATTGCACATCTCACCAGCATGACATGCTTGGTATGCATCACTCAAAACATGTGAGCTAATTGCCACAGCACAAGATTTCCCTTGGAGGAGAATTCCCATGGTGAGATTTTTCTGCTGAGCCTATTCTGTGTTACTTAAGAGGCAGCTGTTACAGCAGATGACAAAATCTGAAAACAAATTGATACAAGCATGGCCTTGATATGTGGAACTGCTGTTTTAGAAATGTCAAGAGGTTTGGAGGGATGGAGGGATGGAGTTCTTACAAGACTTCAAGGTCTGCATTTGGCACACACAGTGTATACTAATTCAAGGAGATATAGGTGGGAGGAAGTGCTTGTTCACATGTATGCACCATGTATGTTTTTAATGAAGGTAAGTAGTGTCATCAAAAATATCAGTTTATGAAGATAAACAAAATTGTGTCTTTGGGCATCATCTGAAATGCAAAGACTTCACAGATTTAACATTAAAGATTACCTTAATGTTCCCCAGAGTGACTGGATGCCTTCACTTCAGGATGCCAAATCTGAGATGCTGTTAGAGACAACTGCTCCTCCAGTAAACTCCTCTGAAATCAGTTCATGGGATCTTGTACTAAATTCCCAAAATAAGAAGCAGCCCAGTTGATTGGTCATATCTAGGTTTCTTGATTTTTGTCTTTACTGATTGATGCATTTTCATTTGGGGGCAAAGTTAAGTCAAGACATTTCTACTAGAAAGAATATCCTGTTGAGTCACTGGGCCGCCAACATGTTCCCTACAGGCAAGATCTTCGGTCTGCTGCAGCCATACAGAATTAGATTTTGCAATAATAAGTATAAAGAGAGTGATATATCTTAGCTCATTGAGTTGAAAGAAAAAAAAAGGTTTTGAAATGACATATTATTCCAAGAAAGTGCGAGTATCAAATTACAGCCTGTCTGAAAAATATAATCTCCTGTAGGGAAAGATAATATAGTCTACCACATGAAAGTAACCTAAAACTACTAAGTTATGACATGATTTTTCTTAAGAAGTTTTGCTTATGCTCAGTTTGTCATCAATTCTTTGTTGCTGCTTATATTTATTTTTTATATAAAAGTTCAAATTAAGCTTAATATAAAATTAAGATAAATATTCATATATCTTAAATATATCAACACAATTTTTACCACCTTTCAAAGAAATTTTAAATAGTACATGATGAATATTAACTTCTACCAAGTACCTTCTATCAATAGATAGTTTTTCAGACTTTTTAGTAACAAAACATAACTTTTGTTATTTATTTATAGCATATTTTAGTCACAAATGCAGCAAAGCATATACCAGTATTACTAACATAAGAAGGAAAATAAATTAACAATTAGCAAAGATTTTAGCTCTCTTGTTTCTTTAAGCCCTGCAAATCTGTCCTATCTTTTTCATGAGAAGAGGGAATATTTTTCATGACTCATAACTATACACATTTACAAATGAAACACAGACATCTATTTCTTTTTCAACATTCGCTTTGATATGAACTCTAAACTTACCAAAACTAAAAAGAAATAGAGAACCTCTGTAAACTCTTGGCCTAATGAACATTTTAGCAGATTTAGATTAAAATAAATGTAAAAAAAAATAAAAATGACACCTTATTTTGCATTTAAAGAGTAACTGTCTTTGTGGAACCATCCATCAGACTTGAATCAGCTTGTGCCAAATGAAATGCTGAACAAGGTTTCCCGTGTCCAGAGAAAAAGATAAAATGCAGTCCAAATCAGGGTCCTTATTAAGCTCACTGTGGCCTTACTAGCCTACACATTAAAATGCTTTGGCTTATTTTAGACATTTTCAGATTTTTATCCATTTATTTAATTTTCTCTAAACATTGATTACCTTCACTGTTTAATGGGAATGGAAATCACGTCCTGGCAGCTTCTGGCCTTCAAGGTTTGCCAGCATAACACTCCAGCTCTTTGCTAAAAGATGGTTTTCACTGTTGACTCAGCCTATACTGTTTCTCAGTCAAGACAAAAAAAGCTTTTGGTTAATTATACCTTGTATGTAACTTAAATTTAGTCCATGCAGGTTTAGAGATTATATTTCCCTGCTAGTTCTTGCATGTTAAGTAGTAGGTGATAGACCAGCTGTTGACACAGGTGTAAGCAGTGGTGACAGGTCTGTTCATAACAGAGAATGGGGATGGCCAACAAACTTTTGATCCATTAGCTCTCTACTTGTGCAGCACTGTTATGAGCAAGGCTCTGAATGGGAGCTGCAGGCATCCTCGCATCCCTTCATCATTTATTCTTCCTTCAGCTGCTACACTTAGAAAAAAATGTAGCTGTAGCACTAGCGCATGATACAACTGTGAGGGATAAAGAAAAGGCAGCCACAGCCTGGCTTTGGCTGGCCAGAGTCACCCCACGCTTTCAGGTGAAGATCTTGCCCTTGGCTATGTTATCTCTGACTCTTTGCACTCTGTTTCCTCCTCCCTGCATGCCTCAAACCAAAGAAGAGAAAATATTTCTTTGCCAGGCCCGCAATTACTGCTTTCAGCCATGTGACTTTCTCCCAGTCATCGACTATATTACCTTCAAAACAGGATAGTGTCAGAAAATTTATGTACCGAGTTTAGGCTCAGCCTCGTGTTCACAACGTAAGCCACACCAGCTGGAGAGCATGTCTGAGGTTAATGGCAAAGAGTTCCATTTTTCACAATTGCTCAAAATATGCTCCTGAGGACTTTATCTGACAGCCTATATCACAAAATTAGAGTATTTATCTTAATCACTGCCTAGAATCATGGAATCAACTACGTTGGAAAAGATCTTTAAGATCATCAGGTCCAGCCATTACCTGAGGACAAGAATGGCTCCCTACTATAAATAAAAAGTATTTCCCTATTTCTTCAGGAGGATTTGTGAATTAATCCTCCCTTCCCTCCAATACATCTGTAATCAATGTTAGAAATAGTATCTGAAGCAGACAAATTATATTTCTTGTGTTAATTTGCTCAACTGATAGTCAAGACAAGTTGATCTCAGCTGGTAATATAAGGAAAATATTACTGAATCTAGAACACAGAAAATATGACCAGATAGCAGACAGAAGTTATACCTTTTAAAAAGCTGCTGTTCCTCAAAAGACATTACAACAGTTTAATGCTTTAAAAATCTCAGTAATGCATTGATGTCTGACCTATATGGTTCCCATTACCTGACATACCACTGTGGAAAATACAACAGCCAATGATGAAGTAAGCAGAAAAGACAGCCCACATGCTGTAGGAAGTCTGGAGCATTTTGTCTGGCTCTGTTAACTCCATCCTATCACAAGCTTTTTATTCAGGGACCAGTTGTTACAAAGGCAAAAAGTGCACAGAGTCTGATGGCTACCTTCAAATAACTGACCAAAACCGCAGACTTACAGTCTTGAAGTGATTCCACGTATAGTAATTTCTCATATTGATCTCAGTGGCAGTGATGTCCTTAACACAGATTTTTTTTCAGAAGGCTTTGGAAGCTACTAGCTGTATTGGTATAAATGTTTTCATTTTTGCCTTCCTTATTATTTTAAGTACTACTACAGTGTTGGAAAAGCTTTTGAAATACAGTTTTCAAGCACATTTCTTTCTCAAGTGACTTGCAACAAATGTAAACATCATGTTTGATATCTGTAGTAAAAGAGCTCTTTTGTCCAACTTCTGAAAAGACGCAGCAAAGGAAACCCTGGAGGGATATTCCCTACAAAAGACTCAGTCCTTTAAGACCATTTCACTCAAGGTCTTCTTCTGAGATCAGGAACAAAGACTTTTTCATTTTATTTTTTTTTTTACTTTTATTAGGAAATAAGCTTTACCCACAGCATCACCTCACAGAGCACCTCAGACTTTAAACTGCTGAGTCAGTGATGTCAAATCTTCATAAATAACGGCAGGACCAGAGTTGGAGCAATGACTGAGAGTGACAGTTTCCACATCCTATTACCAAATCCCTTCAGGTTAGCAATGGAGGCTTATGGCCTGAACCATCTGCTGTAGGAGAAAAGCTTACTCACTTACAAGCTTCACTTATTGTCCCACTCCAAAGGAAGGGTTTCAGCAGCCAGCACTGCACTCCTCAGGAAAAGCTACAGAAAATTCCATGTTCTTGTGAAAGGTGATGAGATTAAAGCTGCCTGTGCAACTGCAGCAGCAGGAACCACGTGCCACTGTCGTACCCACGCAGTCCTGAATTTTTACTGCATACTTGCAGAGGACAGTTCGGCTCTGGTGCACTGCCTGCTCTTCCAGAAGGGAAGGCTTTAATCCTATTATCTTGTGGAGCCAGCTACTTTCTGGCAAGAGTCATTACAGTGTTATCTGTGATTAGCAATCTCCTTCTCCACTAAGCCTGCATACTCTCTCCCTAAGGCAAAACAAAGACTTTCTCTCTCAGGGTTTCTTGTGTCATAAAAAATAGAGCTGAAAACACCATACTCAGTTATTTTGTACGTTCGGGTAGCGTTTTGTGCCGCACGTCTGAGCTCTTTGCTCAATGCAATTTCAAACTCTGAGGCATCTGTTCCTGCAAGTAATGGATCTAACTGAAAAAAAGTTTCTCCTTTAATCTTTACAATGACATAGGAGTGCATTCCTCTTCTAGAAAATAAAAGTTAATGGTTCTCTATTTTCAGAGGTACATTTTATTATTCATTTGATATGCTTGAAAAGGGTTGTGTGCATACTCTGAGATGTAATATTTGATTTCTAGGCCCCTGTCAGAAACAGCAGTTAAGATCATTACACATTTTCATTCAATAAAGAAGGCTAAAACGGGATAGCCCTAATGGATACCCTGTCACATCTTATCCATCTTAAAAAAAAGAAATTACTCTCATAGTAAACGCAGACCCTCTAATATGACATTATGCCTTGCTGCCCTGAGCTTCCCTTTCCCCTGAGCAAAATGAAGTCATTCAGATTCCACAAACATTATTCACAGTACCTTAAAAAGTAAAATCTCAGCCTCAGAACACCTGCCAAGAGAAGAGAACAAAATAATATGAGGAAAGACCGTGTAAAGGGATTCAAAAGCTTCGAATCCCTGGGAGAGTTGCTATTAGCTGGCAGATTTAGATTTCATTTCTGGTAGAAAAAATTCAGACATTGGGGACACTTTATCATTAGCAACAGAGAAGAAAATCAAATGTAGTGACTTTTACCATATTCCCTATTAGAAACAAAACAAATACTTTAACCAAAAGCTGTTCTCAAATTAGAAGTACAAATCAATATACTTGAGACAGAATACTGGAGAGTTTGCCAATTTATGTCTCAGAGGAAAAGTAAAAATTTTAACCTTTCCTAATAATAGTCATTTCTCATGAATAAGCTGGGTTGGCCAAGCAGGTCTTCCAAAATTAAATAGGTTGAAGCACGAGAGGAGTCAGACCATGGTATGACTGAAGGTTCTTCTATAAATGACTGGAACATTTTGGGGGAGGGAACATTTCAACGAAAACGGCAGAAAGTAATAAATTACCTTTGGGGTTTTTTCTGTTTCTTTTCACCTTTTTTATATATTTAATTTTTCCCCTTATAGAAAAGAAGCCCAGAGAAAAAGAAATAAAGCAGCTCTAAAACCCTAAGTGCCAAAAATGTTTGAGTTCTAAATAGCTGAGAACAGTTTAATGAAATGACAGTAGTAATAATAATAATAATACAAAATCAAGGTCTGAGAAAAATTTGTCCCCTCTGTAGGTTTGCTTATATGGAATCCAGCACCATTTTCTAACAATTGTACTGACTATTCATGTGAAAAGTGCCTACTTCATGAGGCTTCCTTTCTCACTAGTAAACCACCTGAGGGGAGTTAATGGGAATAACAGGTGAGGCTAGAGGAGTAGTTTCATGGGTAGCAGAACTAGTAAATCTTTATCCTGTGCCTCTGCATCAGTCAGAGCACTTGCAGGGTCTCCCCTCTGCTTTTAGCTTTATATTTTTGCTTGTAAAAATTAAATCTTTTCCACTTCTGTCAAATGAGGGTGAAATCAGACAACTGTTTTCAAACTGATTTGAGAGAGACAGCAATTGCAGGAAGCTGACATGAACAGCATAGTAAGTAATCTTTCTTTAGGAAAATAGACTATAAAAACAGTGGATGTCTGTACATTTTCTGCAAACCAGAAGTCTGTGAGACACCAATAACTGCTGATATCTGCAGCTTTGACATGAAAATGCACAAGGAAATGTTTGAAGGCTAGCGAAACGTTTTGCAAAATACATACATAGACACTTTATAAAAGTAAGTTCACATTATTCCGACACTCCATCTTGCTGACAGCAAGTCTAAAATAATAGATAGGAAAAGAAAGGTAATTTCTTTGTTTAACACCAACTATTCAGTAGCCAGAAGCGAAGAGGACACATATGTAAGGGAATAGGGGTATAAGGGTCATAGGCCCAAGCTTGTGTTCTCTTCCTGGCCTTGACATTGTCCTGTGGCAAGACCTTCAATAATCTGCACTTTTCATGCTTCTTTCTCTTGTCCCCTTAACCTTCTTGATCATTTATACTGTAAAGTAATATGATGCTGAAGTTACAGGCATCCTTCAGGATTTGTGCTCTATTTGATGTCTCTCTCACTTTCTTCTATTTAGGTAAGGTTTTTAACTGAGTTACAGTTCTGTAAATCCTAAAGTCCTTCTTAGATTTCTATGATTTAGTGGAAAAAAGACCCAAGACCTAAAGTTTAAAGACTTTACAAATAGATATTTTACATAAAAGTAAAAGTGATGAACAATTCAAAAGCAGAATACAAGCAGTGGTCATACTCTTGTTCCACTTAGTAATAGATAGGAATAACAGTAACCAGAAAGGGTCTAAGGTTTTTCTCCTTCAACTCAATAAAACTGACATTCATATTTTATTTTCTGTTCTCTGCATTTTACTTCTTTTTCACACGCATCATTATACAACAAAAATCTTTAAGAGATTTCTGACTTCTTCTTTTCCCTCTTCCACTTAGAAATATGACAAAATAGGGAGAAGGAATTGTTAATTTATTTATTTATATTTTATTTTTTATTTATTTTGGGATTAGACCAGAACATGTTTCTCTGGCCTTCTGCTTGGAGGTGAACCTTAAGAAAATAACAGGATCATCTTTCTTATCCTTCACTATTTTCATTTGCGAGGTATTCCTCAAGTTTTACCTGCTATTGTATTTTTCTGTCTAGCACTTTGTTCCCTTCTCTGCCCTTCTCATTGAGAGAATGAAAGATGCTGATTTATTCCAGAGCAGTTATCAAACAGGTCCAAACCTAGGCATCATAATGGTGAAGCTGATTAAAGAAAAAAGCTGTAGTGTACTTTAAAAGGGAGGCATTAGCTTAAAGGTAATGAAGAACACCTCATTAGTAATAAGAAACCCACTCCTGGGACCTCATAAATCTAACAAAAGAACAGCTAAAGGATAGAGCACCCCATAACTAACTATAGGACAGGACTACCTTGAGCATAGCTCAGTCTCTGATGCATCACTTTAATGAAACCTGACTTAAGCAAGTAAAATGATTAAATGCCCACACAGGTATTGCTAGCATCATGGTATAAAGAGAGGAGAGGGTTTGAAAACAGAGGCTATAGAAGGAGGTGGTTGAATAAAACAGCCAGGCCACAGGAATTCAAGGCAGGATGCCAAGCTGGGATAAGACCCTTCTTTACAAAGCTTTATACCTGTCATGTCACCAGTTGTTTTTTAAAAAAAAACCAGCAAAACAACAACAACAAAAAAAGTCACAAAAAGAGAGAGAGAAAGGGGCAATTTTTCAATATAGGTTATTTCCGTGGCTAAGGTTCTCTATAAGAGATTGCTTTTCATCTGCCTTTCAGATTGATTTGCTAAATAAATGAATAATTGGTTTGTGAAATGTGGCAGAAGGATATTAAAGCCTATTAGTATGTGAAATGTGCTGTCTGCTGGTGTCGTTCTAACCCTGTGTAGTAAAAATCTATGTAATTCATATGGGACTGATGGATAATTAGTCCCTAGTGCTGCCAGAAGTCTCTGATGTATGAGAAATCAGACAAACTTTCAATAAGCTTCTTTCTGCCACTTTCTTCACAGTAACATCAATATGTTCAAGTTACACATGTATAGATACATGTTGCAAGGTTAAAAGCTAGTCCAAAGGCAGACATAAGTAAAGCAGCAACCCAAACAGCTTCCTGTACTGCTGGTTATTAGCCTGGATCTGGCCTGAGCTCCACTTTGCACATTCTGCTGGGAAAAGCCCTGGAGACCTGCTGACAAACTGTGCTGCACATGGCTTACTTGAGATTGAACAGAGAAAAGTTAAAGTTCTCACAAAGGCACCAAACAGGAATGAATGTTGTCATTGAGGACTCTCGCTGTCTGGCGTAAGTCTAGCAAAACTTACCCTTTCACACTACCATTGCAGTTGAGTTTAATACTGAGATCAAGCTAAGACTCACACAATGAAGTATAAGAAACATATTGGTGGAGCGCTGTGCTTCCCGTTTCATAGCTCTGAATGTGGCAAGGCATGGGAGCTGTGCCTGGGCTCAAGGGTATGTAGACTCAGAATCTCCATCTTGACTTGGTTCCTGGTTATCAGGTTCCCCTTTTCTTCCTTTCATACTGAGGCCAAGGCAGGCAGGCAGCCAACAGCACTCTGCAAAATCTGGATAGCACTTTGCACTTTTTTGTAGCAACTGGTTTAGTGCTTCATAAATTTCTGTACAGATTAAAAAGAAAATGAAAAATCATATTATTGAGTAAAATGGCATTTTTTTTCCACAGAAATATTTTCTTTCTACCTTTTTTAACCTGATGAATTGCTCTTTGCCAGACACTCACTCTTCAACTCCAGTTCTGTACTGTCAGAATAATACTCAATCAGGCTAAAATGAAAGTTTATATTTTTTAGACTGTGGCAAAATCTGTGTGAGAAATGTTCCTGCTGACAGATTCTGTTGCTATGCCAGCAAAGGAAACCACACTACAGTTCTTCACATTCTACCATCTACCAACAGAACTTTACTCTATGGCTTTATTGCAATAGACAAAGACCTTGGGCCCCTACAGAATAGAGTCAATAAAAAGCCATTAAGACATACATGCTGTTCCAAAACTTTCCATTTTCCCTGCAGTCCGAATATATAACCTAACACTCCCTGAAGCCCCTTGGAATCCCTAAACTGCTCACTGTATAGACAGCACTGATTTACCTCTTCCTGGGTACTATTTGGCATTCTACCTAAGTTTTAGAGAACTCAATGTGTAAAAGCATCAAAACAAACTGCTTACTGGGAAAACAGGGTGATAAATTGAAACTATAGATTTATCGCCCTGCAGAGAAGGACTTGGAGGTGCTGGTCGATGAGAAAATGAGCACGAGCCGGGAGTGTGCACTTGCAGCCCAGAAAGCCAACCGTATCCTGGGCTGCATCAACAGGAGCGTGACCAGCAGGTCAAGGGAGGTGATCCTGACCCTCTACTCTGCTCTCCTGAGACCTCACTTGGAGTAATGTGTGCAGTTCTGGTGTCCTCAACATAAGAAGGACATGGAACTGTTGGAACAAGTCCAGAGTCAGGGGACTGGAGCACCTCCTGTATGAAGATAGGATAAGAAAGTTGGGGCTGTTCAGCCTGGAGAAGAGAAGGTTGTGTGGAGACCTCATAGCAACCTTCCAATATCTGAAGGGGGCCTATAGGGATGCTGGGGAGGGACTCTTTATTAGGGACTGTAGTGATAGGACAAGGGGTAAGGGTTTCAAAGGTAAACAGGAGAAGTTTAGATTGGATACAAGGATTACTGTGAGGGTGGTGAGGCACTCGAACAGGTTCCCTGAGGAAATTGTGAATGCTCCATCACTGACAGTGTTCAAGACCGGGTTGGACAGAGCCTTGGGTGGCATGGTTTATTGGGAGGTGTCCCTGCCCATGGCAGGGGGGTTGGAACTAGATGATCTTAAGGTCCTTTCCAACCCTAACTATTCTATGATTCGACGATTCGATATGAAGCACAAGCGCCTTACAAAATCTTAATTGAGCAAGAAGGAGTCCATGGTGAATTACAAAGGTTCTAGAAAAACTGAAAATCAAAGAGGAAGGCAATTTACCCTGTGAAGTCACCTAAAAAGCCAGCGATACAGCTTGTTTCACACTGACCTCTCTGGTTTCCATTTGGCATTCTTTTTGTTGATACATATGTGTATATGTTGATGTATATTGGTGAAGCAGCTGAGATTTTCCAGATTCAGCTGGATGATGTTTATTTATTTTATCAACCTAATCTTGCACTGTGTAAACACTTGCTATTGGAACATCTGGAAGGAAAATTTCCAGAAAGACAGTAATGTGTCAGAGTGACACATGTCAACAAAATCTTGTAGTCCCTAACATTGGTATATATTTTGTGCAATATCTAAGGAACAAAAGGCATCAGAGAGGGTTCTTTCTTGTCTTGCATGAACTTTTTACTTCTGTGAGTTTGAGGAAAATGAGAAGAACTTAGAGCACAACTGAGGAAAGAGGGAGATTGCTACTGAACTTGCAGCCTGCTGGAGATCCTAATTACCCAAAAGGCCGCTTTGGCTTTTTTTTTTGGCATCAGTAATCAAATGGCTGCATGGGTCAGGTCTCGCATGGTGGTTTTGATAACTACCCAGCACTGTACTGCTACTGTGTTGTAAGATTTATGGAGTCCACCACCATCTACAAGCTGCCCATTCATGCATTTCACTTGCTTATCCCTTTCCTTTTTATTAGGGTGCACTGGGCTTTTTTTCATTAGAGATACTATATTTTAACAATTGTGATAGTAGTAGGTAATTATGTATTTCTTCCTTCCCTTTTCCTGGAATACAGCTGGCTTTTGGAGTTAGTTCCTTTGCTTGAAGTAGCAAGATTTAGTATGATTCACATTCCCAACATTTTGTTAGGGATATAAGCTGTGAATCTTACCCTGTACATGACAGAAATACAGATTTGCAGAGCTGCAGAATTATCAATCAAAAGTTGCGTCATTCCCTCAATCTATCATAGTCCTTTTAGTCGCCTTACTCTCATTGAAAGCTTTTCCTTCTAACTCATAAAGCTAGCATATGCAGTAATTTACTGAAGAACACCTTACAGGAGGGATCATTCAAGAGCATCCAATACTTGTGTTCATGCCAGCCATCTCTGTTCTACATTCCCTGCAGCTCATTGGCAAGCATTAAGCTTGTACTGTAGGTTAATGCAAGCATTCACTCTGCTAAGTTCAGCTTCTGCTAGCCATGTGCTGCTGCAGACCAAATCAGCTAGAAAACTTGCCCAGGAAGCTAAATAAATATTCAGGCAGCAAGCCCACACGAAGCTCCAGTCTGCCACTGCTGATAGCAGCATTTCATTTGTCTAGTTTAAAGCTAGTTTCTTCTCCTGTGTGTTAGATCCAGTCACAGCAGTGTTGATAATGCTCTTGGGGACACACGGAGCACAGAAGTACAGACCGCTGGGCAGCATGTGCATGACGCAAACCAGGACTCCCAGTCTCAAGAAGCTATGCAATAGATGTCTATCTAGTTCAGAAAGAGTCACATATCTATTCCATGCCAATGGCATAGGTCACGGAACAGCACCATAAAGGTACCATAGTAAAAGACAGCCTCAATCATAATGTGCCTCCTGAAGGGAACAGGAGGGGTTAAGGGAAATCACACCTAGAGCACAAGAAATAAAACTTGTAAATGACTTCAGGTAGTGATTGTGCAGAGAGGGAGGTGGAAACCTACAGTGAAACTTCACAGCCCTGACCTGTGCCCTCCCCACTTTCATTGAAGACAAGTACTTGAAATAACGAATGGGGTCTTACCTACAAATGAGAATACAGGTTACTATGGAAGGTATTTCAGTTTGGTGTCTAGCTTATTAGTTCCTGTGCCTGAAAGTGACAATTCTGAGGGGAAATTGCATCCATATCTATCTGCAAAGAGGACCTGGGACGGAGCAAAACCTTGATGACTGTCAGAACCCCATTTATTTCAATTTTGAGTGCAGTTATATTTAGCATAGATTTTTAAAGATAGCTATCTTACAAATAATAATTATTAAAAAAAAATCTCGAAACTACTTACCAAAAAAAGTTTGTGCCCCCATATATGTAATCCTGTGTCATAACAGCTCAGGCTGTGCTCTGAGTCTTAATGAAGCTCATGTGATATCAGTTATAAATGGGAACTTTGCAGAGCAAGTGACATACTGTATCTGAGAAGGAGTTATAAAAAAATATGCTAATTCTGAAAATAAGATTCTTGGAAGGAAATTTGAATATGTTGATGGAACTCTACAGAAGGCAACATATTCCTCCACAAAGACCTTGCTGTTGCCAAGAACCTCTTTTTACCCATCTCAAATGGTTACTTTATATAAACGCAGAACTGGTATGTGTTTTTACAAAAGAAAGAAAATTCTCTCTTAGCAGTGTTCACATGCTCTTGGGGATGCAGAATTTTTAATCAGCCATTATGTTATACAGCTTTTCAGATGTCTCTTAATCTCTCAAATTCTGATGACTGAAACATGTTTAGAACAAGAACAGCTATAATTGTAAAGACTTGTGCCTTTTTGAAAAGTCATGGCTAATGATAGATTTTTAAAATGAGCTTCTTGGTACTCTGTATCCTCTAGAGGGCTGGTGGGAGGAAGGGATCACATACATTCCTGGTTGCTCCCTTTAGTTCCTCATTCTACTTCTGAAATTTCTGTACCTTTCTGAACTAGCCATTGTTAAACCAAACCAAACCAAAAACCACCAGAAAAGCCCACAATGGAGAACTGAAGCCCTTTGTGCATTTATCAGTTGCATCTTAATCCATTTGCAAGATTTGTGTATTTTGGAAACTAGTCAACCAAATAGTTCCTGTGAACACAAGTTCTGTCCATTTTTTTCTTTTTTTGCTTCTTTTTTCTCAGGTCTCTATCTTGATTGAAAAAGAAAGGCTGAATTATTTCCATTCAAACAACTCTGTTCGGGAAAAGTTTCTCTAATCAGTTAATCAGAATTTTCTCAAGACTGATGATTGGTTTGAAAATATATATGAAAATGGAATACCTTTTATTATTCATTTGAAGGCCTTTCGAAATAGTTGCTTTAGTGTTTCATACTGCCTATAGTTTGTGTTCTTCAATTTAATTTCTCTTTAAGGTCCCTTCCTACCTGGTATTCTATGATTCTGTGATTCCATGACTTAGGATTGCTCACTCAACTATGTGTTTATGCAATGGCCAAGATCTCCTATCAAGAGAAAACTATGGTGTGCAACCACAGATTCAATTTTTCCAATACCAGCTGTACAAAGGTGCACCAATTCATTTCAAGATGGATACAGCTGTTTTCATTCAAAATATTACATGGGTTATTTCCTGTGGTTTTCATTAGTGCAATCTAAATTTTCTCATTGTTCCTATGCCAATTGAGATGTAGTGTGGTAAAATTACTCAATATGGATGCTGCAGTGTTTAACCTAATTCATACGATATAATTTTGGTTATTTCATAGACAAGTCCGAACCTTTAAACAAACTGAAGATCAATGACTAACAACTTTCCATGAACTAAAGCACAGCTCTAAATGATGTAGTTGTGGAAATTACGGTAGCAGATAATTTCTCTCTGTTTTAGGGAGTAGCAGGTAATTTCTCTCTATTCTAGGGCTTCCAAATTTGCAGAATTTAACTAGTATTAGTACTGCTGCCCCTAGATATATTATGTTACATAGCGCTGAGAAAGTGAAATATAAAATTATTTTAAAAATCCAGAAATCAATACCAAACCCAACAATCTTGTTAATTTCTTCATTTGCTTTAGCAGCTAACATACTTCTGCCAGAAACAAAGCCTCCCGCTCTTTTTCCTCATGAAATACTGATAACTAATGTCAGAGTGATAAAGAGAACATGCATTTCTATTACCTAAAATATTTGACCAGAATTACTTCCTGCTCCTTTATAACTCAACAAACAGCAGGAAAAAAAAAAAAAAAAGCACTGGATTTCTTTCCTTTATCCCATTCAAGTTAAGATGAAGAATAACATACACTGCAAACAGAGTGGGGAATAATCCCCGAATAAATTGATACTGTATGCAAAAATGCTAGTGAATTTGCTATGCATTTCATTTTACATCCATTTCATCTAGAAAAGTATACCTGGAAAGCTTCTTATGTCTACAAGAGGTTTTTCCAGAAGAGAACATCTATTATAGTTGTCTTGGCAACATGAGCTCTGTGGAAATATAAATCAGAGCTTAAAAAGGTTTTGTTTTGAAACTCTGAAATAAAACAGAGGAGAAATAAGACAATTAGGTGAGCAGAACCTTATGATCTGGTCTCTGTTGAATGAATTAAAATGACCAGATTCATTACATGATAAAATACTCCACCTTCCTTCATGCTGATGAAGCCTTGAGTATAGTCTTAAAGAGGAGCCAGGAGCAATGCACTGAGAAAGATGTGAGCAAGCTGCATGGAGTCCACATTAAAACATCAAACAGATAACAGGCTTGGAGAAACAGGACCCTTGACAAACTTAGAAGGAATTCAGTGTAAAAACTAAAGACTGAAAGGAACTCATGACTGTCATTTTTCAAAACCTTAAATGTCATAAAAAAGAACAGTTATAAGACAGTTGCAACAGGTAAAAAAAGAACAGTTCCACATGGCAATTCGGGATCCCAGCATTGAGAAGACATGCAGGGAAAGACTAAAAAATTCAGCTTAAGCAGAGCAAAAATTTAAGCTGTTAATTAATAAATGTCTTTAAAAAATGTAACAAGCTACCTAGAAAAAGTCTCAATATCATTAGTAACTTCTAAGCACAGACAAGAGATTTTGATTATTTGTTCTGGTATACTTGGAAAGAAATTGCTTCAAGGTTAAAAAAAATCTAAAACATTATATCCCATCACACTTCTTTTACTAGAAAAAACAGCAATCCCATCCTCTCATACATTGGCTGAGTTAAAGCTGGGTATTTACAGGGATGCTACACATGTGACAGGTGAGCCTGGACACAGCTCCACCTGAGCAGGCACAGACTGTACTAAAGAAGTTGCTGCTGCCATCATTGCCTCCATATTAACATTTAATGAGAATCATGAGCTTCAAACTTGAAATCAATTCTAAGAGCCTTTCTTCCCCTGTTATTGTAACTAAAAGCCTTATCTAGTGGCAATTGCAAAGGGAGAGCAGAGATGATATGTGACCCTGAAGAAATAGATCAGACTTCAGGAGCTGCCCCTTGGTTTGGTCCAATATCACATAGGAAGTATGTTGTGAAATTCAAAGCTAAACAGCAATGTAAACCTTATTTCAGCAGGAGACAGAGAAAGGACAGGAGACTGAAGCAGCTGAAAAACAAATCCACTATCCATTGATTTCAGCCTGGATCCAGATTTTAAGTAAATTTTGTCTGCACTTTCCCAAGGCCCCAGCTATGTAAATACCTCATTTTCTGTTCATCTTTCCAGGTAGTAGCAGCAGTACATGTCTAGCTTAGCACCAATCTAGCAAGGCCAAATATGTTTCTTTCTTGAATCAGCAATCGCTACTAAAATGTCAGAGGAAATAATTAGAAGAAACCTGACACTAACCAGAAATCAACCAGACTGAACAGGATCAATATCTTTGTGATCTTATTTTTCAATACAACAGGATCAATTGTAATTTAAAAGGAACAAAAAGTGCAGTCAAAGGCTGATGTGGCTCTGTGTGAATTTCAAGAATTTCACTAGCACTTTTTTGGTTTAGAACTTTTGTCCCAGGGACATATGAAACTTAACGCAGAAGCAGCATATCGGGATAGCAATCTCTCAATGTCGCAGCAAGACATTTCTGTTCTATCTCAAAGAAAAGCTCAAGACCTTCTGATCTCCAGAAACTCTCGTTTCTATAAAGGTAATAAAAAAAAAGGGGGAAAAAAAAGAAAATCATTTTCTCCCTGCCCTTTCTTTTTTGTTCTTTCTGCTTTAACACATGTAATCAATCACCTCAGTGCAGTAGGGTAGGCATACAATGCACACCAGTGATCCTTGTGATCTTGAAACTTGCTCTTGTCTTCATTTCAGATGTAGCGGGTGATGTAAAAACAGCTACAGGAAATGTTTTGAGTTCCCAAAACTGTTCCCAAATACAGCCCACTTGGCAGAACAAAGTCAAAGTATAAAGATGCAAACAACATAAGGGCACTTACTAAAGCTCTGTAAGGCAAGAAAGGGTTCTCCTTCTTCAAAATATTTCTTCAGGAAGCTGATATACTATAAAATCATGCACTGATCCAAGTCTCACTGTTGTCTACTCGTGGTTAAGAATTTGCCTTGGCTAAACTTGTTAAACTTCATCTTTTTTGAGGCAGCTGTTGTCTTTCTTTCTTCTGTGCTGCCCGTTACTAAGGTAACTGTGGAACTTAAAATCTGTGATGCACTTATCACCGATACATTCCAGTGAAACAAGCAAACAAACAAACAAACACAAGTATAATTTTCCTCATTTTAATAATAGAATTTTTGGTTTGGAAGGGACCTTCAAAGGTCATCTAGTTCAACCCCCTTGCAACGGGCAGGGACATCTTCAACTAGATCAGGTTGCCCAGAGCCTGGCCTTGAATGTCTCCAGGGATGAGGCATCCACCGCCTGTCTGGGCAACTTGTTCCAGTATTTTACCACTATCATTGTAAAGAACTTTTTCCTCACACCCAGCCTGAATCTCCCCTCTTTTAGTTTAAAACCATTACCCTGCACCCTATTGCAACAGGCCCTGCTAAAATGTCTCTCCCCATCTTTCTTATAGGCCCCTCTTAAGAACTGAATGTTTGCAATAAGGTCTTCATGGAGTCTTCTCTTCTCCAGGTTGAACAACCCCAACTCTCTAAGCCTTTCTTCACAGGAGAGGTGCTCCAGCCCTCTGATAATTTCTATGGTCTCCTCTGGACCCCCTCCAGTAGGTCCATATCTTTGCTGTACTGAAGACTACAGAGCTGGACGCTACTGCAGGTGAACTCTCACCAGAGCAAAGGAGAATGGCAGAATCATCTCCCTTGACCTGCTGGCCATGCTCTTTGGATGCAGTCAAGATATGACTGGCTTATTGATAGGTAATAGAGAGAAAAGGAACCTAAAGCTGCACCTTCCTGCTCAGGAAAACTAGCAGAGTGAGAGAAAGAGCTTCACTCTTCCAAATTTCAGTCTGCCATGTGAAATCTCACTGCATAAAAAGCTTTTTCTCTCTCTCTTCCCCTCCTGCCCCTCTGTCTGCCCCAATCTGTGAGTGACTCTTGATAACAACAGTAAAAGAGCAGGGGAAATGAAGCCTAAGATATGTTTAGAGCCTTTTGATATACAAGAACCTTCCTCCTTATTTGAATGGAGATGGTTGTTAGCATCAGCTAAGTTTTATTATATTGAATCAAATTGGACTGTGTTTTGAATACCTTCAGTACCTTATCCAGTGTGATTCTGTCCATCTCTGGGATGATCCTATTTGACTCCAAACAAAGAAGAGCAAATTGGCTACTTATGGCTAGATCATGCAGATAGTCTCAGACAAGCTGCAAGGCTTTGTTTTGTTTCTCATTTCAAAGGTGGAAGAGCATACACCTATATGATACATGTGAGAAGGAAAATTACGTTTAACTTTTAGTTGGAGAAGACAGATGCTGAATTTTCACAGTCACCTGCAATAATGTGTGCTCAAAAGACTAGTCTAAAAGCTGCTCTTTCACTTGCCATATTGTCCTCAGAGACAGGTTTTGTTCATTCCAAAGTTGAGTGATCTCAGTATCTGAAGGGGCAGTATGGTGACAAGCACAGAAGAGAATGAGAAATAAAAGTACTCGTTCTCTATTTCAATCTCTTTTCATTTGACGCTTGCTGCTGATGCCACTGTGGCTGAAAGTATTATATTTCTGATGCAGAACCTCTGACTGCAGACTCAGAGATGGTATTTTCAAGAAAAAAAGTGCTGGTGTTCACTGTTCTTCTGATTGTCAAGAGATATTTCTGCTTCACTGTGGAATCCAGTGTGAGTTTGTTGGAGGGTTTTCCATGGGAAGATAGGGCAACTATTAAAAGAACTTTAACTTTCTTTACTCCAAACTTTACTCTAGATATTAAAAAAATGTGCAGAATGTGTATGCATTCTGGAGCATCAAAACAGCTGCAGGCATATGAGACCAGATCCTATACTGATATTAAGTTTGGGAAGTAAGCATCAGCTAGCTATAAGAATATCTGAGAAGAAGAGGTAGAAGAAGAAACCAGCTGTTGTAACAAGATGGTTAAAAACACTCTCTTCTTTGTCTGCCTAGGGTCTTTCTCCAATTATTATACTCTTTTTACCCTCCCCCCCAACCCCATTTAAACATCACACTATAATACATGATATAAAAATCATGTCTCACAGCTTGAAATTGTACTGAAGTGCTGTTTCCATAATGCTGATCCTTATCATCAGGGGCAGAATCAAGACATATTAGTTACTATTTGGGGTTAGTGCAAACACATTAGTTTTGTGATTAGTGTTTCCTAAATGTTTTGTACTTTTACCAAATAGAAACATATTCTCAAAGACATTCACAAAGTATACAGATAATGTGGTGTGATGATTATAATCCATTGGAATTAAACTGTGAAAGTATGATGCTATAGCCCAGCTGGGGAAACAGGTGTTTAAGTGATTTCTTCATTCTTTCTTTCTTTCTTTCTCTGATTTTTCTCTATTAAGCTCTTTCCTTAGGCCTTAAAGTTTCTAAAAGATTCAAAGTGTAGGCATGTTAAGAGACATTTTTTAATTCTTTACAAGCTGATTGACCTTCTCTCCAAGTGACTGCTTTAAAAGCAGGGGCTATTTTCATCAAGAATTTAACATGTTGTGGTATAAAGTTCAGATTTGATTTGTTTGCTATGTCAAACCATGAAATGCTACATAACATTAAGTGCTATGAAAAACCCCTCTACTTTTGTATATATAAAACCAGATTGTCAGAACTAGGGGATAGCTTTAGTATAAATAACTACTTTCCTTGGGTTTTCATCTGTAAATTATGAATTATAAGCATTCAGTTTATTTCATAATGACAGTAGTAAGCCAAAGTAATATTAAAACATAGTTGAGATATTTTAAGGATAGGATAAGTCCATAGAAAACACCATGAGGTAAGTGGGCATACTGCTTCTTTGCCATCACAATAATGTAATGGTAAAGGTGCAGTAAATTTTGTAAGGGAAAAAAAAATATCCTAAACAATTTTTCATTGTTGCTTGTTTGTTAGGGAAAGTCACCATGAAATAAGTAATTTCTATTATAGACTTACTTTGGACTGGTCTGTTGGCTGACCTTTCTCAACACAAATGTTAAGACTCCACAGAATGGAAGTGAGACAACAACATTCCCCTGCCCTGCCTGGCTACAGCCAGTTCTTAAGAACTGCGCCATTAGCAAACTTAGGCATAAGGAAGTCACACTGAATTTTTGCTGAAAAGGGCCAAAGTAGGAGTAGGCTCCAGAGAAGAATGAGTAGAATTAGTAAAACAAGAGTAGACCATATCGAGGTTAACATGAAAACTTGTTTCCTTATACAGCCATGCTGAGCTGGCACATCAACGCAGCCTGTCAAATATTTTGTCAAAAGAAGTTATGCTATTACAGCTGTACTATACATTTGTGCAGGAGAGGATTTCAAGAAGTGTTCTGCTTAAGCCACGTCAAACTAAATTCTTCAAACCTATTACAGATACTACTTCTCAATGTGGTTAATTTAAGCACAGTGGGAGAAATCTAACTTTTTGTAACTCATTTTTGTTGCAAAGATATTCATAAAAAATATCACAGAAATTATATTTAATGATAGGATGCCCCTATCCCACTTCCTCCTGCTCTTTCCCCTAAAACATATTAGAATTAGTGTTGTTCCACCTAGCTTATGGAGTTAATACAGATCGTAGTCCTGTCAAACAGCTCAATAGTTGAGAGCATTATTATGAAAAGTTGAAAAACAGTAACTATCATTGTTCTGGATCCTTCAGGAGTGGCATCTAACTATCTATTAACAAGATTTTGAAATGCCTTTATTTCAAAAGAAGGCAGGATCACACCTACTAGGGATAATGTTTTCGTGTTAATTGTACTATGCTTTACATGGAATGAAATGATGAATTAGAGAGCTTGTTAATGCTCTCTAAAACAATGTCATCTTTAGTGTGAAATGAACTCAAAATTAGTAATATTAAAATCTTAATAGCATTCCAAACTAATATATTCTAAAGATATTGTAAACTATGTAACATTTACCCATATGTTCTAATATATACTGTATGCTGATATGTTCTAAATACAATTCAGACATATCTAAAGCTCATAATGGGAAATTTTGCTCAGCAGATATAATTCTGTCTTGATAAAACCACATATGCTGCTATGCATAGAAACCTCTTGTTAAAATGCTGTTGGAATAATATACACAAAACCCCATTAGCATTAGTGCTTTTCTCATTATAGCTAATGGCAAAACCTCATTGATTATAACAGCAGCTCATTTCACTGAGCATTTCTGCTTACTTTTACTGCAGGCCAAATTATACCTCTGTAATCTCTGGAACCCTTAGTATTTTCCATTGCCACATCAACAGCTGCTAGCAAGCGCTCAGCCTTTTTTCAAGTGCACGAGTCTCTGCTGATGTCCCCAGCCAGCTCACTCCACAAGGTCACATCTGAAATACACACGTTCCACTGTTTGAATTGTGGTTTCTCTCCCATCTAAACACTAACTTCAGCACAGATTTATACCAACTCAAAAAATGCACATAATGTGGATATTTAGATGTAAATCTCCGCATATGCTCATTTTTGGGGTAGCAGATAAATTTAATAAAGATCAGTGATCAACCTATTTTAGCTAAATAAAGATCAAAAATCTTGATCTACAAATACAAAATAGAAATATAATCACCAGTTTAAACTAGACAATGTTTTAAACCATGCTTTCTGTTCATTTGATACAAATCTGTTTTGATTAGGTGTCATGTAAGGGCATGGAAAGACAGCAGGTGACTTTTCTACATGCAGAGAAATAAAGCATGTTTGCCATTTTATCATATTTTTTAAGTAAAGCTGCTTAAATTATTGCTCATTATTTTTGCTTTCTATGAGTATGAAGAATAAGATTTTGGGTTGGTTCATATGTAGATATTGAACTCCAAAACCTCTTATCTGTCAGCATCAGTTCCTTTCTGAAAGTGCAAATTTTCCCATTTTCATGGTTACTCACTCAGGGAAGATAACCCACAATATTATAGTTCTTGTAACCAAACACAGGTATACACAAAATAGCATAAATTTTTAAAATTGCAATAGAATCTGGAGTTAAAAATTAAAAAGATTTTTTTAAATCACTCCCCTTAAGTGCTTCTAAATAAAAACATGCAATAAGGATTAGCATAAGTTTACAGGGGATCTGCCATTTGGAATCTCATCCAAACTGCCATATGATTGATATAGATGTACACACACATCCTGTTTCAGGTTGCACTCTGGTTAACTGCTTTAAAGGAAGATGCAAGGAACTATATACATACATGGGAAGCTGTGAAGAAAAAACTGCCTATAAAGCTAATTACTTTACAGGCTCTGACAAATTATTGGTCACGATGATGAGTATTTCCGGTGTAATTATCCCTGTCACAGAAAGGCATTGATTAAGGCTAATTCCTCCTGTTCTCACACAAGTTATTTTTTCCATTTCTGTGCTAAAATTTCTGTACTCTTTGGATTTGTTATCCTGAGCGAAATAACCAAAATTTTGCCTTTTGCTGGCACTTCAGGTTCTTCTGTTTCTCTGTTGATGAAGACCACAATAAGAATGGTGATATAAAGTGTATGGTCCTTCTTCATCAGCCCATGCCATTTGCAGATGTGGGTCGTCATTTACAATGATGCCAGCTGGAGATGCCAAATGTACCATTAATCAAAGAGGGGGAAAACAGCAAACCTGCAAAAGACAACCATAAAGTAACATTCATTTCTGTTATTCAGCCTTCTTTAATAAGGTATGTGTTCAGCGTGCCAAGCCAGAACAAGTAATATCAACAAACTTCAGCTACCTTGGAAAGAATCTATTGTCATTAACAAAGATAGTCACAGCTGTACCAATGAAGTCTGCAATGACAATGAACCTTGTGCAAAGATTTTTTCATGTCATAACCAGATAAAGAGTCAAAGTTGCTATCAAATTGACAAGGCTGCTGACATGAAATATGCAGGCAATTATTTTAGTACATGGATGGGTATATTTCTCACATACAGCATTTAAACATGATAGCTGCTCTTTTCTTTTTGATGCCCATGTGTGATTCTCATAAGTATTATTATTAACTATGCAGAGCAGTGTGTAAACTTGCTGGATTCAGTTTGCAAAGGGCTGGGCTCACAGTGTGTTGTTATTATTAAGTAATATACTGCGTACAAATTCATATTTACCTGCCTTGTTTCCTTCCCATTCCATCAGGTGTTTCTGCAGAACGCAGGAAACTCTGCTCAGTTATCTGCTGTCTCATTGAAATAAGAGCAAGAAGCCTTGGGGATACATGACACAGGAAACCCACTTGTGGAGTTTATTAGGTCCACAGGGATGGCAGTAATGTTAGCACATACTGACACGTACATGTATGAAACTGGTAGAAGAATTCTGTGACCAGAACCAGTGGGATGAAAGTTTATCACAGAAGCAATTTTCCTGTCAGGCACTTTGATAAGTGCTTAATGAGTTAAACACATACCAGGTCCTGACAGAAAAAAAAGTTGAAGAACTAAATTACCCCATGAAATAATGGTTAACATCTTGTTTCACAAGGAATTTAATTTTTAATGTTGTAGGATTTTATGTTATTTCATTACATTTGTTGCAGAAGTATTAACCTGAGAATGGCTATACTGGACGAGAGCAGTAGCCAGACTCTCCAGGCAGTATCCTCCCTCCCATAGGGGCAAGTCGATGCTTATGAAAGAACAGTGCCCAGAAGGGGCTTCCTTCCCCATGCATTTTTTGCCAAGAACTTAAGATCTTCTTGATTTGGAGGTGCATACAGTTCACATTCAACAATCACTGATGAACTCCTGCTCCAAAGATCTACTTGCAAAACCAAGCACATTCTTCATCCCCATAAATTCTGCAACAATAAGTACATAAATGTAACTTCTTTTGCTGTATGAAAGAAATATTTACTTGTGTTTTCTTGAAACACAAAAATATCTTAGGATGGCTCTTAACTCTTATTTTGAGACATAGGACAATTCATTTCTATTCACGTTCTCTACATCATTCATGAATTTAGGGCATTTAGTATTCCCCTACAGATTTCTCGTGCCTGTTTTGTGTCTCAGTAGTTACACATCTCTGATCATCCTTGTTAGAACTAGAAAACTTACATATCCTTTCATAAACCTGAGGACATCTGACAGGGCACACAGTGCTAAAGACTGTGTTCTGTGGATATGTACGGTAAATGTTTTCTATTTTATTTCCTTATTTACCATTTTAACTGCAATAAACATTACACTGAATGTTCAAAAGTACTCAGAAAGGTAGTGATAGCTAATAAAGAGTTTACACACACACACAGAGTTAAGCTGTTAGATATTAATCACATTAGCTACACACACACATATTCCTTTCTCTTTTGTGTATTGCTTTGCATTTGCCATCCCACAACTCCCTGTACTGAGTTTTTGAGTCAATCAGCTGTTTGGTTACCCCATTTTTTCTCTTATAGATAACGTAGGAACGTGCTACTGGCAACATCCTTGTGGTGGAAAACCAAGTGCTTAGTCGTCCCCTTTATTTTCTGTTATTTGGCTTTTATTTGGGAAGGGGACTATTCCTCACATCCCAGGGTTACTAAACTGCTGTTAAAGACCTCACAAAGGACCTTTTTAGATGCTTTCTGTAAATGAATTAATAATATGGCATCCGTTGCTCCTGAGGTCTGTGACAGTGTTAACAAACAGAGGGTGGAGGTAGTGATCCCTTTTAAAAAGGTTCTCTCACCTCTTCTCTGGTACAACTACCTGTGTGTGAACTAATTGTTCTATTAGTTTCTATTGATATACATAGTATGCATGTCAGACTTAAAATTCAATCTGCTGTCATCCTGTGTCCAAGTTGAAGACATCCCAGCCTCTGTGCCTCTGGTAACATCTTAAGAAACAGGTAATATGCTACACTGCTACATAGGCAGTTTCTGGTTTAACACCTTTTTGGACATGAAGGTATATAATCACAGATCCTAGCACTTTTTACTACCAAGACTGGCAGTTTTCTGTAAAAAGCACTTCTTTTACAGCTTCTTCAGATTCAGATTTCTCTGGTTAAAACAAAAGAAGTTCTGCCGGACAGACATCTTTGATCACCTACTCCCTGAATACTGACAAAACCAATAAATTTATCTTTTCAGGAGCAGCTTTTCTCTTCACTGACTGCTTCTTCTATACATGCATCAACTGACCGCTCCAAAATCTTCCTAGGTTCTGATGTGATAAAACCAGGTTTTCCTAGTTTTCAGATCTTAAACAGGAGGCTCCAGTTTTAAGTAACAAAAAGTTTGGCTTATTCATGGTTACTTACTTGGAAATAATTCCTACTGTGAAATATATTTTTTTAAGCTCTTAATTGTTTCGTTTCCAACGCTGTGCAAGGATGTTGGCTTTTGAAGGTCATTAAAACAAAATAAAACGCTACTGCAGTGGATTTGCTTCAACATTTGTCCTTGAAAGAAATGCTGTTCCTTATAAAGTACCTCTGCTACCATTAGATCTTGAAGTAGTATATCTCACTACTAAAAGGCAAGTCACCGCATAGTATGGAATGGCATATCCTGCATTTTGCTCACCATGTCATTTATGTAAAATGTCATAATATAGCATGAAATACTGCATTGCTTTATTTCTAATACATAAAATGTTTTGGTTTATTTTATGATGTGGTACAGGTTGACATCCCATCTGATTTATTGGATAGGTTGCAATACAAGTGAACACCAAATACACCGAAACCATTTAACACTAGGAAGAAGAAAACCAGATAAGCACCCAGCATACTAATTGGAGAAGCAGCTATTTTCCAGATATGTCTCTTAGCCTGAAATCATTTTTCTAGGATATTGAAAACAGATGCTCTTTTAATTAGAAGCAGAAAATATGAGTTTCAGCTAGCAACACCCAAGAGTGCGCTTGACTGTATTGGAGATAAAACACAAACTTTACATGAGTTCTATCACCTTCTGTTATGTAAATGTCTGCTTATGTATATACATCTGCCAGATGGCATCAGATGCGTTAAAACATGTGCATCTCCATGTGGCTGTCACAGTGTCCCCTTAATAGAAGAGGGACTACTAGTCAATAAAATAACATGTGCTGTTCTTTAACATCAATGGTTGAGACCCGTAGATTTTTAAATAGAGGATCCTAGATTCTATCCCCAGTGCTAACTATATGCAATTTAGTCGGCTGTTGCCATCTGTGACTATATATAGAATCAGATTTATTACTATGGGTGTGTTACCAAGAGAGCAGATCCTGCCTGATAGAAGGAAAAATTCTAATTCCGTTGAGTTCAAAAACATCTCCTGTAGTCTGCTTATCCTTCTCTCTCTTTTGTAGCCATGACAGCAGTGATAGATGCCTAAAAAATACCTAAGCCAGAAAAAATCTCGGCAGAGAACACAAAATGAAACATGACCCCTCAAAAATTTTATTTTTACACCAACAAAAATACAATAGCACCGTATTGCAAACGACAACTTCAGACACACAAAGAAACCAAACCCATACAATCACTACAGGTCATTCCATGTCTAAATGCGGACAGCAAAAATGAGAAGGGAAAAGCACAGCCTTGTTTCCAATACTGTCTCTTGAAGTTCGGGCAGCATCCCAAAAATAATAGCCAGCAAGTCACAATAAAAAGCATGGCCTGGACCTTAACTCCTTTTGGCTCTACATAAGGTAAAGTATTGCAGTTTTATTTCTTCACAGTGCAGGCTTGTCCATGACAACACAGTCAAGACGATTCTTATTTTCTACATTGCTTTGACTGCCCAAAGTTACATCCTGTTCACTGAGCATTTCTAAAAGCAGAAATATCCTAATATTTTAAATTCTCCCTTTTTAAAGTCTTGGTTGGAAGATGGGAGATAAGTGCACAAGAGGCACCTTGTTGGCTTAAGATGACAGAGTTAAGGCCCAATTAGAATTAAGCTTGGCTAGGGATGTGAAAGACAACAGGAAACGATTCTATAGGTACATTGCAAATAAAAGACAGACTAGGAACAATGTGAGCCCTCCCCAGAAGCTCTCAGGAGAACTGGCTACCCTGGGTTTGGAGAAGGCTGAGGTTCTTAATGACTTCTTTGCCTCAGTCTTCACCAGCAAACGCTCAGACCACACCACCCAAGTCCTGGAAGGCAGACGCAGGGACTGTGAGAATGAAGACCCTGGGCCCACTGTAGAAGAGGATCTGGTTCGAGACCATCTTAGGAACCTGAACACACACAAACCCATGGGACCTGATGAAATCCATCCGCGGATCCTGAAGGAGCTGCAAATGAAGTTGCTGAGCCACTGTCCATCATACTTGAAAAATCATGACAGTCAGGTGAAGTTCCCGACAACTGGAAAAAGGGAAATATAACCCCCATTTTCAAGAAGGGGAAAATGGATGAGCCGGGGAACTACAGAGCAGTCAGCCTCACCTCTGTGCCTGGCAAAATCTTGGAGCAGATTCTCCTGGAAGGCATGCTGAGGCACATGAAAAACAACAAGGTGGTTGGTGACAGCCAGCATGGCTTCACTAAGGGGAAATCCTGCGACCAATCTGGTGGCCTTCTATGATGGGACCTAAGGAACTGATGGACAGGGGTAGAGCAGTTGATGTCATCTACCTGGACTTGAGCAAAGCATTCGACACTGTCCCACACAACATCCTTGTCTCTAAGTTGGAGAGACATCAATTTGATAGGTGGACCACTCGGTGGATAAAGAACTGGCTGGAAGGCTGCAGGCAAAGAGTAGTGCTCAATGGCTCAGTGTCCAGCTGGAGACCAGTAACAAGTGGTGTCCCTCAGGGATCAGTGTTGGGACCGGTCTTGTTCAACATCTTGGTCGGTGACATGGACAGTGGGATTGAGTGCACCCTCAGCAAGTTTGCTGATGACACCAAGCTGTGCGGTTCAGGTGATACACTGGAGGGAAGGGATGCCATCCAGAGGGACCTTGGCACGCTTGTGAGGTGGGCTGATGCCAACCTGATGAAGTTTAACCATGCCAAGTGCAAGGTCCTACACCTGGGTCAGAGCAATCCCAGGCACAGCTCCAGGTTGGGCAGGGAAGAGATTCAGAGCAGCCCTGCAGAGAAGGACTTGGGGTTGTTGGTCGATGAGAAAATGAACATGAGCTGGCTGCAGTGTGCGCTCGCAGCCCAGAAAGCCAACCGTATCCTGTGCTGCATCAACAGGAGCGTGACCAGCAGGTCGAGGGAGGTGATCCTGACCCTCTACTCTGCTCTTGTGAGACCTCACTTGGAGTATTGTGTGCAGTTCTGGTGTCCTCAACATAAAGAGGACATGGAACTGTTGGAACAAGTCCAGAGGAGGGCCACGAGGATGATGAGGGGACTGGAGCACCTTCCGTATGAAGATAGGCTGAGAAAGTTGGGGCTGTTCAGCCTGGAGAAGAGGAGGCTGAGTGGAGACCTCATAGCAGCCTTCCAGTACCTGAAGGGGGCCTATAGGGATGCTGGGGAGGGATTCTTCATGAGGGACTGTAGAGAGAGGACAAGGGGTAACGGGTTCAAACTTAAACAGGGGAAGTTTAGATTAGATATAAGGAAGAAATTCTTTACTGTAAGGTTGGTGAGGCACTGGAATGGGTTGCCCAGGGAATGTTGTGAATGCTCCATCACTGGCAGTGCTCAAGGCCAGGCTGTACAGAGCCTTGGGTGACATGGTTTAGTGGGAGGTGTCCCTGCCCATAGCAGGGGGGTTGGCACTAGATGATCTTAAAGTCCTTTACCAACCTTAAGTACTCTATGATTCTATTTTAACTCATCATGAGGCTTGCCTAAGCTGAGCAAGTGAGCTGAGATCAGAAAGGCTCTGAAAGCCCTAAGACCACTGATGTCTATCAAAGACTGGGTATCTCTGATAAAAGGGAAAAGCAACTCCTTCTTAAACTTTTTTAGTTGCTTTAAAAAATGAGAACAGGAAAAAGAACTAATGGAATAGAGCTTTAATTGGCTCACCGGTGCCAATGACACCTGCAATAATTAGCTTACCCAGTACACTCTCACTGGATTTGAATAAAAAGGTTGGGGCATTTAGACTGTACTGCCATATTACACACATACAATATCCAGACTACCTTGCAGACCTTGGCCCTAAGCAGATCAGAGGACATTTGAATGCAGAGTGTAGCTGCTTGTTAGTATAGAGGACAGTGTAGGAGGCAAGCTGTAGAGCTTTAAATAGGCTTTAAGACCTGAAAAAAAAGCCTGAGTCAACTGCAGAGAATAGGGAGAGTGAAGGGAAAGAAAACTGATATAGTGCGATGCATAAGCAGATTGGCAAGACTTGTGACAGTTGGTGTTTTCCTCAGAGCCTCAGCTTTTAGAATGAAGGAACTAAGAAGAGAGACTGATTTAATATTTTAAGATTTCTAGCTCTTGACCAGGGCATTTCAACACTGAATTTGTAACAGACTCCCTGAATTTACACATTGGTTTAATGAAAATAGTGAATCCTTTAGAAACAGAGAAAAAATTTAGGAGACATTTCATTTATACAATTTAGCTATAAAAAGCTAAAACTTTCTTATTGTAAATATGGTCTTGTTTTGAAAGTCAGTACTATTTTGAAAGAATCCCATGGAATTATAAAGGGAACCAGTAAGATTGTGGATAGCAGAAGGTTAAATGAGAGTAAGAGAAGAAAATACTGTGTCTTCCTTCCACTGGTATACAGTATTTAAAAGCAAGCTTCAAATTACGTAGTGTTGTCCAAAATTTATCTAGAAATCATGATAGTTGGCATTAGAGATTGGAGATTGAATTGTAGCTGTGTCTTGATTTTGTAGGCCAAGACAAAGATGTGTTCATCCCAAAGAATGATTTGAGCTTTTCTAATGCAAAAAATATTTTTCTTTCAAAATTCAGAAAAAATGCTTAGCAAATATATCTGCAGCCTCCTGCTGATCACTACTACAGCTCTAAGGATCCTCAAGAACCCTGCAAATATGAATTCTTTCATGCACACCCAGGACTTGCAAAAGCAGCCTTATACTTGCATTACAGAAGAATACATGGTGGTTTGGAGATACCATGTGACAAGCTCAAGGTCACACAGCGAAGAAGGAACAGATCTTGGAATAAACCAGGACAAGCCTATAATTCCTGTCCCTCTTGGCTGGCATTCTTTCCTATTCCTATGCTCAAGTCTGATGACTGTACAGCACTGTAAATACCAGCCAGTCCTTCAGCACAGAAGGACATGGTTTGCTTTAATGCTATTTTTAGTTAAGCAGATCCCACTTTTAAATCTGCAACGCCTTCATTTTCAATATCATGATTATGTTTAATGTTCCATAGGAAGATGAGGAGATTAGTATGAATCAGAAGGCACAATGCAGCGTAGGCAGTACCACACTGCCTTCTGAAACACCAGCACAGTGCAAGCAGGAGCTTCGGTGGGGGCTTTACACTGGGAGGAGGCATTAGGCAGCTGGACGTGTCAGCTGGGTGCCTCATCAAGCAGCTGGTGCAAGTGGAAGGTCAAGAGCACATTTACCGTTTACCGAATTTGTAAATTACTAATTATTCAGCTCACTAAGCAAGGCAAGCTCATTGCCTGCGCAGTGATACACCCATCAAGTCTAAGTGCATATAGAAGAGTAGGAATTCTCAGCTATGTTTTGATAGATGGAAGTCATTAAAGTGCCATAAGAAAGGGCATAAAGAGCTATGATGGTTAGGTCACTAATACGTCTGAGCACACTTCCGTGTTTGTCAGAGAACAGGTGCAGAATATAGAAGTCCTGCTGTGCACTGAAAAAAAGCAGCACTCTGTCTCTGCAGAGAGTTTGATGATAGCCTTGCTAACCAGGAAGTGGTAAGATGTACTATCGGTGTTCATGGGAAGCAGTGGCCTAAGAGAAGTTAAAGAGGGAGAGGCCTTTATTCACATTCACAGCCTTCAGCTATGGAAGACAAGGACAGTAATGAGAGACCATCTCTTAGCTAGGGAGATGTCAGAGGTACTGACCAACAGAAACTATGGGACCTACAGCACAAAAAAGGAGACTGACAGGAAAACAAGCAAGGAAACAGTCTGCAACATGAGGGTCAGGGAAAAAAACATGAATATATAGTGGGTCTTGAACTAAGAGAGTTGCTCTTCCTCTCCTGTGCTTGTCAGCAACAGAGATGGTTTTGGAAATAAGCTATTCAAGAATTACTAAGAAAGAGACCCGAGATGGAGTATAGTGTCATCATGACTTGGGAAATGACTGATTCCCTCCCCCCCATTAATGCCTTTTTAGTCTACCTAGATTGGGGCACGCATAAATAAGACTGATCAACTGTCAAAGATGGCTGACATAAGGATGCTTCACTGTCAAGGCTGGGAAAGTGGTATCTTCAGCTGAATAAACCCAGATTAAAAGAAAATTTGGGGAGAACATAATCAGCTTTTAGCTTGCAGTCACTTAGGGTAGCTAAGTGGCCACATAGGCATGTCTTCCTCTCTGAAAGTATATCCTTCTACCACAGGAAGAATCAAAACATGATACTTCTGGATTGAATAGGGTTCAAGGGACTCTCTACCCCTTCTTTGGTTGCTGCAATATCTACCAAGCCCCTTTAGGAAAAGGGAAAGAAGATTTACTTGATTGCTCAGACAAGAATAGGAGCGAAGTTTAACAAATTAGCAGATCTCCCCAGGATAAAGACAATGAAGGCTGTACAGGAAGCTCAAGAAAAGAGAAATTATATGTAAAGTCAGTGTTCATCATGAAAAGATGGAAATAAGGATCAACTGCAGCAGACAAATGACAGTGTGTTTTCCAGAACACTTACAAAAAACAGAAGCAAACACTCCAGGTGGGAGGGATGGACTCTGAAACAAAACAAAAGCCCAAAAAATTAAAATGCTTACCTTAGTGGAAAAAAATCCACAGCAATGAAAAGCAACCATTAAATCTGACAGAGAAACTAGGAATAAACTCTCTTGTTTCAGCAAAAGTTCTTCACCCAGGCACTTCCAAACAAGTCGATCTACACATATCACTAGAAGATTTAGAGACAGACACTGGAAGCTGGGAAAGAGAAGTGATGCATTGGTGGCAGGGAAGTGAAGAGCATTCTGCTACATATGGCAGAAAGATGTGGGTTCTGAGACGGCAAGTTCCATTTTTTGATTCTGGCTGTGCATCAGAAAGAGGAACGCAGACCTGAGATGAGGAGGCTTTGAAATTACAACACTTTGTAGTTTTTTCCTGGTTGTTTGTTTGATTGTTTTGGGTTTGCTTTTTTTTTTTGGCGGGGTTTGCTCTTTGTTGTTTAGGGTTTGTTGTTGTTTTTTTTTTCCCCTTATTTATAGAGTTGGAATACTTATTAAAGTATTATAAAGAGACTTCCATGGAAAGAGGCAGTTCAAGATTTTTTCAATCACGGTTTGATTTGTACACCCTGAATTACCCTAAAAGGCATGAAATCACACCTGACAGTTTGAAAGATCTGTTCCTTACTTTCATACTCGCACTTCCAGCTTCTGAAAGCATTTCATGCAGCTCAAGACCTAGTGGATAGATCCTTATGCCAAGGCTCAGCCAAAGAGCATTTCAGTCTTGCTGCATATATATAACGCATATACATATACTGTTTTAGAGTATATGTGAAGCTGTTCCCCTAAGCTTTCTCAATACAATTTATGACATTAATGTGCATCTCAGATTTTTTCATAGGTGTTGTCACAACTTATGATTCCATGTCAATACCTGGTTTCCTACCATGACTCTATGGTAGGTACCCTCAGTGGAGTTTGAACAGTTCTGGAGGACTGGAATTCTTAAGAACACTTGAAAAACTCCATCAGTCATCATGACATGCTGAGCAGCACACACACAGTACTTTGAAACTGTTGTTCATACTAGATGGTAGTATAAGTCCTGGTGTAGCTACACACAGGTCAGTGGTGCATTAACTCAGTATGGGAGCTGACTTTTAAGTGACATGAAGAGGAGGGACGGCAGTGGCTCACATTGTCTAATTAGAGAGAAATTTGTAACTGTTACTTTAAAAGCTGTCAGGTTACAAAAGAAATAACATTACCATGAAATGACTGAAGAGAAGTATGGGACAAATTAAACTGGCTGAACTACCCTAGAATATAATGCAAACAGCAGAGGCAGAAAGGCAGGCAACTCCATCTTATATGCAAGTATGGCTAGAAACTCCTTTGTTTTCATCTTCTCCCAACCAGAGATCCAGGGAAAAATCAGAGATAAATATCACACCACGCAGTTTGATATACTCCTGCTCCAAGTTTTAGCAGTACCTTGACTCCCTTGTGCATTTCACCTTTGTTCTCTTCTGAAATAAGTCTCATCCCAGTTTGCCTTTTGAGCTTAATAGCATAATCAAGAAGTGACACTTAAAAGTAAAAAGCAGATTCAGAGATCCTCAGGCTGTTGAATACCATGATTATGGATCTTCAGTCGTCAGGAACAAGCAGCAAAATATGATGGATTAAGTTGCAATGATTTTAGCACATCTTTTCAGCAAACTGTATATACATGCTATAGTTTTACTCTGTTGTCTACAGAGGGACATCAGTCACTCAGACTGGAAGTTTCCCTTGGAAAACAAGGGCAAAAGTGAAATTTGATGTTTGCACAAACTTCTAGTGACCTCCTTTGCCATTTTGTCAGTGTCTCTGCTGCACTGCCTCCGAGCCTCACCCATTCCCAAACTGAGCTTTCCAAGGTCCATTAGAAATCAACTGCAAAATAATTACCACAGTGCTTGGCTCTGGATCTAAATTGGAAAGTGCTAAGTCATCAGCTCTAGAAGCCATAAATTATCAGTTCTGGTCAGTCTCAATGAAAAAATATGAAAGCCACAGCTTCCTGAAAGCACATCTAGACATAGCTTAAATCCAGTCCAATTAAAATAAAAACACATGATAAAAATGTGAAATGCTCTCTCAGTGGTTTGTGGTGCCTTTTGCACAAAGGGAGAAGCAGACAAGGATGGCTTTGAGGATGTACAGTGCTCATGCCATCCTGGGTATGTTGGTCATGGTCTAAACCTGGCCTGAAAAGTGGGGAAGACTTTTATTGTGGAACTTTGCCATATTCTGAAGGTAAAATAATCTTGAACGCTTTTTTTTTCCCAGAGTTCTATTCCCTGTCTCTTTGTGCCTGACTACATGGAAAAAGTAGCATTTAGACACAGCATAACGACCTAGGAGATAAAAGTACTAGAAAAAATATTTTGTTTATGAATTGCCATTAAATATTTACTAATATTCTCTAAGTAATTTTAGCAATAAGTTTTTGGCCTAAAGACTGCGCAATTTAGATTTCTTGAAACCTAGCCTTGCAGAGCTTGATAAATAGCTCATGTGAGCTGTTTCCATTACTTTGAGTGAAACCAGGCTCCTTTTGCAAATAGTTATGTCTTAGAGTTCAACATTTGCCTTCTTTAAATACTTTACTTTTATTTGTCTAAGATTAGCTGTTTCACAAACATTCTTTGCACAGATTTATTCAAACCTCTTTGCTAAAATACTCTGCTAAGATGAGAATACTGCACATAGATAAAATTCTCCATTTTCTTAGAACAGAGATAAAATGTTATTTGTCCAGCTGTATTAATAGGTTATTAATCAAGAAGCATCTGTCCCATTATTGTGCAAACTCTGGTACTGTTGCATTTAAGTACCTCACAATCTTATCCAGAAAATGTTTCTACAGAGAAAGGATGTACTGATGATCCAATTTTGTAGCAAGGTCTGCACAGGTTATACAGCCTTCTAGGGGTAGCCCAGAGCTTTCAACAGAATGGAAAACACACTCAGAGTCCACCAGAATCTCTCTTCTTTCCTGAGGAAAGATGAAAAAAAATTTTAACTGATTGATCCTCTCCAAGCAGCACCACTCAACAACTGCTTTTTTTCTTCTTTTGTCAACAAATGACAATATAAACAGTGCAAATGGTAAACTCCCAGCTGTAAGGCTGGTGTTGTACTTTCAAGAATCATAGATGAACAGGAAACATACAATTCAAGTACTAATTAGGGACCCAGACAGACCAAAATCTGTGGTCAAAATCATCAAAATGGAAGCAAATTAAAAAAACAGATTACATGTGGCATACTCTGTGTTTAAAAGTTGGGTGAAAACTGTTAAACACAGACCGTAGTGTCCTGCATTTAGTCTATACAAATACTTCAGTGGACTAATAGGAGCCAGGAACACCGTCCTGACACTTTGGAAGTTCTGACGGTTAGACATAATCAGGCACAGATGCTGCGGACCTCTGGTGACAACTGCCCAGAATGCAAAACAAAACCTGGATAGGACGCAGTGCTTTAGGAAAAGCAGATGCTTCTAAAGGGGTCTTCAAACATGAGAAAAGGAGCTGTTTAAAGGTAGTCAGTGAAAAAGAAAAAATGCTTAATGTCTGGGTGGCTCCTTGAAATAACTCCCTGTTGGAGTTAAGTCTTTCCAGTTTGCTCAGTCCTGCTCACTCAACTTCAGGATAATCCACAGTAAACTCTCACTGCCATTTGAAAGAACTGAGCTGTTTTCCCATTAAATCAAGGCTGCTAAGGTAGAAGTGGAATTCATAGCAATTAAGGACTCTCATCCTGAAAATGGGAACCCTAGGTTCTATAGAGATCCAGTGGGAGAGGTGGGGGTCACACCTGCATCTTCCATTCCCTGGAAGGTTACAGGATAATAGCTGAGAAGGGTCTGCAGAAAGTACTGGACATGCAACAGCATTCTGAATGACACTCAGAGAGCACTGATGCTGTCATGAGACTTAGGAATATTCCAGGCACAAGTCTTTGTTTTAGTGTCTCTGACACTTTGTCTAGTTTCTGAATCCCAGTGGTATTGAGGTAGGATGCATTTTGGCACACCATGAAACATCTCAAACTACTGCGAAAGATTTACTCAGTTAACTTTCCATTAAAAATGCAAGTATCTTTACAAGTATCCCATTTACTTCTAACTTTGAAGTTAAAAAAATCACAAATGCTTTAACTAGCTAAATATTTATAATAGCTTGTCTTATGCATGCAACGCATAATGCCTTCCAAGTACTTTAACAAGCTAGAAATAGAGAAACATTCAAAGCTGAAAGAGCCATATTTGGGGTGAAAAATGGAAATTGTTTAAAAACACCACCATCACTTAGAAGAGAAATGACATATTTTAATGTATGGGCTATTTTAAGTCAAGCAGGCTGTAAGGATTATAGTTGGAATTTGGAGTGAATAGCAGGCCAGGATATCATACTTGCAGAAGAGAACAGCGGTCAGTAATACAAGTAAATAAGCAATAGGAAACTTCTGAAGAAAGAGATGTCTGCACCTACAGGGAGCCTGGAGCCCCAGTTCAGGACCGGTGTACAGCAAGCACTTTGGGTGCTCTTTCCTGCCATGTCCTGGGTTTCCTGGTGAGGAAGCATTCCCTGAAATAAATACCTACTATCCAAAATTACATGCAAGATGCCCAAGGTGTGCAGTCTAACTGTTTTGTCTTACAAAGTTCTTGCGACATGGATGGTCTTCGCTTACTGTATTTTGTTCCTCACTAAAGCAGCAATGCTCACTTTTCTACCACTTGGATTTCTTCCCTTTTGGACCACCAGAGCCCTTTGACAGCCAGCACAATAGGAAGGTCAACAGGTAAAAAAGCCCTGGGCCCTTTTCAGCACATGCCTACATCCTCTGCAGATACGAAACATCTGTGTGAGAAGTTCACAATACTAGCAGAAACAGACAGATGATGTGTATTCCAGTGATGCTACAGCTGTCAATTGACAGCAGCTGGCAGGAAAACTTACCGCTGCAGACCTGACCTCTTTCTTCACTGCTTTAGGTACTCTTCAAAAATCAACTCCCACTTTCTCCCATGCCACATAATGCTACGTTCTTTACTGGGAAAGACTGAAGAAGCATGCCTTTGCTCTGCAAGCAATAGATTTCCAAAGCAGAACTTTGGGAAGACTGACACACAGCTAATTACCCTAAGTGCTTGAAAATTTGCACTAAATACAGTTATATATATTCCATTAGACAATTTCCTGCACCTTAGCTCTTTGAAATCGTTATAGTGCATCTGCAAATTGCAAAGCTTTATTCCCTATAAATCAGAAATTGCATTGTAGCACTTGCATCCTTTGTTTTACCCCTGCTTTTAAAGTCTGTTTGCCAAATGCAGTATTTTTATTCACTGAAATTTCGTAACAGATGGTGGGTCCAGACTGATAGTAAGGCATTTTCACAAGTAATAAAATGAAAATGCATTTGACCATTCTTACAGGCTCCCAAAGAACTCAAACCAGCAAGGCAGGGCAGGGAGGAAAGCAGGGGGAACTCCTACTTCTCTCATGTCACTTCACCCCCGAGCCTCAGCTGGGTACTGTGAAGCACTGAACATTCCATGACCATTAAATAACACTCTCTACTTTGTCTCAGTTGCTGTTTCAGCAGCTCCAGACCACCCCCCTTCACCATATAGACAATCTATTTAAAAGTTTTTACATTTATGTTTTCTTCCATGTACAGCAAGCAGTTTTATAAATTTTCCTATTTGGGCTGCACAGGGGCCACAAATGAGATCACAGCCTCTTTCTTCAAAGTGCCACACAAAATGATAAATCAAAAGCTACAGCCTGAAGTCAACAAGGCTGGCAAGGAAATGTAAGTAGCATTATTCTTCACCCAAGTGAGACAGAGAGTGTCGCTCCTTTGGGATAAGTCTAGATAGTCTAGACGGTCCAGAAAGAAAACGCAGTAAAGAAGATATACACAACTTTGGGCAAAGTTTCTCTAGTCGGGGGAGATTTACCCCAGTTCGGGGACATTATGGCTGTAATATTTTCCTCTTCTCCCTTCAAGTCTCCCAAGATTGTCAGGGGATACCTAATGACAAGCCAAACTGACTTGCCTAGGATTGTAAAAGTGTCACCATTTCCCAGAAACTGGAGGTAATTTTCTGAGTCCCCACCTAGTAGTATATCATCACTTCCTTCCTTGTTTCTGCATCTTCCAACACCACAGTACATTGAATGCAACCTCAGCTTTGAATAAAAGTATATCAGCAGTTACATACAGAGGAACACCAGGCTATAACCTTCTATCCTTCCTCCTAGTCATGATACCCATGAAGAGCTTCAAAAAGGATGGAAGAAAAGTAACTATTTTAAAATCACATGGCTGATAAGAGTATCTCCCCTTATACAAATAAGCTATACTCACTATGCACACTGTACAGCTATAGGTGAGCATTATCTTGGAAGCACACACATGACATCCCTTGCAGTCTTCATCCTAAGCTAGTGTAGTTTCAGATGTACTTATTTATTTGTAAGTACATACACTGAATCTCACTTAGTTAAAATATAAAGGCAGCTACTATGCCAAAAGGAGATGTTCAGAACTGTTCTCAGCTGGGAGTGTCATTTTGTGCAAATTCTATAAAGGCTTCTGAAGAGCAGCAGATTAACACAAAACACAAATGGTAACTGAACAGGGTACAATGAGACAGTTCTCACAAATGTCTCATCAATAAACATCATAAAAGACTTGCGTCAAGAAATACTACTCCATCAACTGGCATATGTAAACTACAGTAAATAATGAAAACATAAATACAAGAGCAATAAGGAAGGCAGGCAGGGAGTACAAATGATACCACTGAAGCACAAATAAAGCAGCAAGGTTACTGGTGAAAGCAGAGGGTATTTTCTATAAGGGAAACTGTGCATATCTTCCTGCTACAAGAGAGACTAGTTCTGGGGTAAAGAGTAAAGTGCAAAGACTCCTTCTTTTATCAAAATGCTGGAGTTAAAAGAACCAAGTCCTTTGTGTTTGCAAAGAGTCACTTGGGAAAAAAAATTTGAATTTCTGTAACTGAAGTACTTGCACATCTCACATTGCAAAGTGAACGCTCTCATCAGAATTCAAGGAGCTTTTGTTTCTGCAGCGTTACTTACTTCAAAATGCCTCTGTTCTTGAATGAGTCTATCCATACTGTCCATTTTAGTTTGGGCAATGAACATTGAATTCACCTGACTAGATTAACTGTCTGAAGCACCTCCATTCAGACAGGCAGTAATTTACTGAGAAAGGGAAAAGAGATGCACCAAAGATGAAGAAAACAGCAAGAAAACAAGATAAGGCTCATTTTATCCTGTGCTGCAGGCAAGGCTTGTCTCTAAAGTTATCAGGCAAGTACAAATGCAGTCTTAAATTCATCCAACAAATGCATAAAACACATTTGCACAGAAAATGAATAAGCTAGTATTCACATGAAAAGGATATTAAGAAATTAAGTTAAAAATTGGAATCTATTTATTCTTGAGTTGTTAAAGCACTTGCATTTTCTGTAATTAGAAGCAAGCAACCACATAAGAAATGCAACCTTGTAACTTTTAATAGCTGAGGCATAAGCATAATCAGTTGTGATGGAAAATCCAGATTACATGCTCTCCTCTCTTGACCTTGGAGTCACCGTGTTTCTCGCTAGCTGTAATTAATATCCTTGTCCTGGGGGCGGGAAATGACTTTGTAGGGAATGTCCATAAATGCAGGCACCCTAATATCCTTCGTATTGTCACAAGTGCCACAGACCAAGGACCAAGTCTGTGTTTAAGGCTGCTGCACACCAGCAGCTGGGCAGCCAGCACATCTCATTTCTAGGCACAAAGGTTTGACCATAGAAGCTTAATTTAGTGAACACCCCCTTTACAAGCACAGTGAGGAGAGCACAGGGGAGCTGACCCTATAGTGTCTGCATAACAAAGACTAATCTTCTAGTACCAAACTGTGGTAAATCAGCACTAACTCTACTAACAAACTAAGCATTAGCTAAGCACTTGCATCGTCCTTCAAATTTCTCCCTTTGTTTACAAGTTTCACAAAAGAAAAAACCAAGCAGTCTAAAAGAAAAACTTTTACGTCTTGTTTGAGAGGAGGATTTATGTCCATCTCTGCCCTTCATCAGATTAGGACTGATGACTCCTCCAACTCTGGTTGAGGCCATAGCAATATCCATTATGGGGACTGCCAGATATAAACTCAGCTTTATCTCAAAAGAAGAAAAAGCACAGCAAAAAACCCCCCACAAACTAAGAGCACCCAATTTACCCTTCATCAGTCTCTCTTTATTAAAAAAATAATAATAAAAATATATGTTTGTGCCCCTATCCCCCATTCCTCAAAGATGAGAATTATCAGGCTAATAAACAATGACGGAAGAGAGCGAGAAGTTTTGCCTCCGCACTGCAGGAGAAACTCTATTGTCTTCAGTGGCACTACAGCAAGAGCTCAAGTCCATTCTGGAAGACCAGAAGAAATTGACAGAATGATGTGCACAGTGAACTCTGAGAAATGCTGATTGTGAGATACTGAAATGTTATTTCCTGGAGTAATTATTTGCCTCAGAGACTGCACTGACACCAGCAGCACTAAGGTAGTTTAAAACTTCACAGTGTTGTGTAGCTCAGTTCTCCTGTTAAGCTACATACTTAAGAGTAACATGCCTCTCCTCTTTATAGCATCAGTTAGAGTATTATATTAGTATTTTTAAAAATATTAGTCTATTTGCCTCTTAACTTCCTAAGTGTAAAACAGGATAGTTTCCTACCTGTAAGACATCTGTTAAAAGATCTTAAGCTGCATATGAAGGACTTTCTAATCTGGGATAAAACACAGGCTCTTCTAAGAACCACTGTCCCTGCAATCACATCCAGTAATGTGGTGCTCAGCCTTTTACAGGTCACTGTTTTAATTATCTTCCTGTTTGAAGTAATAGCTGTCCATTCACTTAACTTCCTGTCTCATTCTCTCTATATACTGATAGATTTTGTACAAATACATATAGGTAACCCACCTGTAAAACCCTGGTAATTACAACAGTTTTACAACACAACCATGGTCTCAAAGGAAATTAAAAAATAAAGGATAGCAAACAGGGGCTCTGAGGCCTCTGGCGGGATGAGGAGAGATGTAAGAAACAAAGCCAGCACCTCAACCCTTAAAAAACAGCAAGCCAGAAAGTACAGAGCAAGCACACAGCAGGCAGAGCTGGACTGCAGCCACGCTCCTGCTCATGCCAGAGTGAGACTGTTTCTTGTGCCCTTTGATGGTAGAGGTTAGCACTGTCAACAGGGCACAGAATGCTTCAAAACCTGTACTATACAGGTGCCTGTAACTTGAATAAAGACATTTAGAAGAGAAAGGTCATAGCCCAATGCATGGATCGCAAAAGGAAAGACATGTAGCAACTTCTCGTGGGGCACTGGGACAATTTGCATATGCTGCATACAAGACAGCAACACATGGCAGAGGCGTTTGTTGACAAGTTAATGACTGTATTACTTACACTGGTGCCTAAACAAAAAAAAGATGCAAACCTGCATTTTCTTTCAAGTAAGAAGTTCTGTAAGTCTAACTTTAGAAACTGGTACCTAAAAATGTGCATCTGCCCATGGGAAAAAATACTGTTACCACATGAATACTGGACCTCTAAAATTTAAAGCTCAAAGTCAACATAACTAAGACACTGCTAATTCAAATACCTGTTTCTTACAGGGTTTCCTCCACAAATTCATATGAATATACCTTGAAGGATTGTAGAGAGCTCCAAATATGTCACAAAAGGAAAAGGCTGTACATATGTTTCTATGAGAAAAGTGCTGTATCCGTGAAGGCTGGTACAACAGTGACTTCTGCTGTGAAAGGCTTGTCAAACCAGCAGTATCAGTTATTAAGGTTGAAACTTCCTGGTATTGCCCAACTACTCAAAACACTTAATATGCTTCAAACAGGACTTAATAATATGTTTCCGGCAGAAGCATTTATAATGTGAGACGACTCAGTTCCTGTTCTTGTTCCTACAGCAAAGGGAAAAGTGCCTTTTTTAGCGGGCCAAGGACAGAGACAAAAATCACTGTTCACTAGTCCCAAAACAAGAACAAAACTTTTTCATTACCAGTAAATTCTGAACACAGGTGGTTCCAAATGAATTTTCCGGACTTACGCCCAACATTTTGATCTGATGCCATTGCACCTTATCAAACTTAAAAGCAGAGAGAGTTTTAGTGAACTTCCATTATGCCTGCATCCTACAAACACTTAAGGATTCTCTTTCTAGGGAAGAGTGCAACAGCACATTTAACAGCCTGTGCCTCTAAGAGAAAACTGACTATAATAATGGGCTTTGAAAAAAGTCACTTTGGTTTTTCATTTTAAAAGAATAGAAAAAAGTGGTTTCAACAAAGAGCTTTACCTACAGTAAAAGAACCCATGAATCCTCACAAATTTTAATAGAGTTATCTTCTGGAAAAACAATTATTAATGAAGAAAAAACATCTGTTGCCCATAAATTAAGACCAGTTAAATGTCCATCTGAAAATATCTATTTGACTAAACAAAAGAACTGTCTGCAAAAGAACTGTCTACACCCTCTGTTGAAAGCCAATTTTCTTGCGTGTGTGCTCATGAATAGGTGGAAAATAACTCCCTGCACAGGCTATACACATTGAGTTAGTCAGCATAAACTGTCACAAAGGCTTTCCATTTTAAGTCATACCTTTTATAAGTAGGACTTGACACTGAGCCAGTCCAGTCGGCCTGATGCTCTCTCATGCTTTTTGCATACTTTAGAGACTAGATTATTATTGTCTGGTCTCAACTAAAGATCTGTGGCCATACAAGGCTTAGTATGCCTCCATCAATTTAGAGTCATTGTTACAAAATAGCACGTAATAGGTGTTGGGATTTAACACACCAGAAATGTTGGATTTACAGATAAGAAATATGCAATACTTTTCAATCCCTTCAAAAGTACCATTATTTGAACTCCCATTAATTGCACATTATAGACTGCAGCATACATTATTTTAAGATTCAGTCACTTTGGTTTTTCATGCCACAAGTGGCAGCCTTTGCCTTACAATCATCACTAAGGCTACAAGTTCTCACCATTCATTTTGCTAATACTTTTGTCTTATGGAAGAAATTGCCATAGAATCCATGTTCTTTTGTTTTCTTAAACCTAAGTTTAAGTCTGGTTTGTTTCTTGGGTTACTGAGGTATTTAATGATTTACAAAAAAAAACAAGAGAAGAATTTTCTGCCAGGCTTGTGACCTTGAGGATGACAGTTTAAAACTCCGCTCTTAATCTTGCAAGAAAAAACAATCAGTGCTTTAAAATGACTGTAAATGACACTGTAACTATAAAAATAAACAGAGTGCCAGAGATAATGTTTGATGTGTCCGCTGCATCAAGGGAGAGTTTCTCAGATTTTAAAAGAACAATCTGGTAAATGGAAGTCATCTTCCATGTATTATTGTTCCTGCTGAAGAAATAATTCTAATGTCTTCCTTTCATCTACTGGAGTTTTTGTACTGGCTATATTAACATACTGGGAAAAGAAAGATTTAGTCTGTCTCACATACCAGAAATATTTTTTTTCCCTCCAATCATTACATTCTGTACTACACAATAAAAATCCCCAGCAAACTTTTAATGATGAGTGATTACGTAGTATAATTCCTGTTTCAAGTAGCTGGCTTGAGATACTTCTTAAAGGGTATTTCTCCAGAAACTATTGAACATTTTCCTGAAAACAGAGAATACAAAGAAACTTGATAAAACATGCCAACAGCCATCCTTTTGCAGAAAGTTAATGCCTCATTTCAGAGTCTACAAATTAAATATTCCATTCCAATTTATTTTTCCAAATATAATCTTCAGGCTCTAAACACCTTTTTAAGGTAGGTATGTTAAAAAACAAACAGAAGGCTAAATAATTGCAAAACAGAACATCACGTTTTTAAGAGTTTTTATCAGCTTCATTCTAAACAATTTGCCATATTTCTGTTTTACACTGACTAACATATATTGGTCATCTACTTACCTGTAGTGCCACTAATTTTCAGGAAGTGTTCTTGGTGTGTGTTATTTGTAAAATTAGAATTAGTTTTAAAAACCAGAAGAACAACAACAAAGAAAACAAACCACCTGTCAGAAAGCAAAGGAATATATATATTCAAGGGGAAATCCCACACTGGGTAGGTTAGCTGACCTAACTTGCTTCCCTCACCCCCACCTTGAGGAATAGGGTACTTCAGTTTGGAGTGCCTACAGAACCATTAATTCACACCATGAAGTAGAAGGACTCAATGGATTATGATGGAACAAACCCTTATTTAAACAAAAACCACATCTGATAAGTAGGAGGGGATAACAAAAAGCCATAAAAAAAGAGTTATTGAAAGAAACCAGGCTTATATCTGACATACTTGAAAGTTGCCTCTAGATTAAAGACCTTCAAAAATTCAATGGAAAAATAACAAACCATCTCTGTTTTAAAGGGCAAGATAAGATTGTGGTAGAGCTACAAACTTTCTGTAAATTGATTCTTCCTTGATCCAATAAATTTAATCGTTCTGTTCCAGGAGAAGAAGCCCTGTTCCTTTAGCACCACTGCTTTTAACGCCTGGAAAGCAACATTTCCATTTGTTCACGTGGTAGCAAACTTTGGCTACTCAAAGTAGCTTCATTCAATCTAGAAAAGTTGCAGAGAAGAGGTATCAGAAATGGAGAACCTACCATTTAAAGAGTCTAAGAGGCAAGTTCGTTTAGCCTAGTAAAACAGAAGCTGAAAGTACATATTCTACATCATGTAGTACGTCTACTGAGGCAAGAGTTAAAACACTGTTTTCGCAAGAACAAGTATCATGGTGCCACAGACGCATTTCGTCTGGGCATCAGATGATTTCTAAAAATAAGGAGTTCAATTTTAAAAGTCTCATTGTCAAAGCACTGAAAGCAAGAAAGAAAATAATTTCCAACTTTGGCTTAACCTGTTTCACAAAAGGATTTCTAAGTAGCTCTTGCTGCAGTTAAGAGAACTGAAAAGCATTTTAAGGGTCCTTGATCTCCAACATCCAACACTGGTTTGTTAGCTGTTCTTGGTTTTTCCATCATATTATGCATTAGAGACCTGCCTGCATCTTCAAATGACAAACAGTACAGAGAGTGTAAAGTAAAAATAAGGATTTGGTGCAAGAGCAGGGTGGGCAAGAAAGAAGAAAAATATGGCTACTTCTGGTGAGTTCTAGCATTTCAAAACTCTTTATAAACTGACCTCTCATAACTTCAGTAACATCCTAAGTTATAGCAAAAATGCTTATAATTAGAATAGTGGCTGTTTATTTCTAGTGAAGGTCAAGCACCATTTGTGGATTTCAGTAATTTCTAGCAAGTCAGTTCAGCTATACTTCTGCATACCATATCAGTGCTGTGTTATCACAGAATCAGAACAGTGCACAGAGGGAAATGCAAATTAATTCAAAGATTACAGCTTCTGTAGCCCAGCAGAGGTCATAAAATCCTAAAGCAGGTGTGTGGACTTTCTCAAGTCATCTTCTTATGCTTACAAAGTAGGTTCTTTTACAAATGTACCGCTGACACTGCTGGAAATGTAGTAAGGCATCACTTTCAGAAACTGCAGACATGGAATCCTTGATAAAGCATTACGTAAAACTGCAGGCTGCTGAATGCTGGAGTGGATCAGCCACTGCTGTTCACAAGATCATCAACACTGAATATAACAAGTGCCTAGAATCAAATCAGTAATTAATGCACAAAAACAGTAAAAAAGGGGAAGTCTTGTGATGTATCCATAATACAGTTCTCACATAAACTAGAAGTTCACTCCTATTCTGAGAAAAATTTCATGGAGCACTTGCCAAAACTATACACCTGTATATGGTTACCTACCAAAAAAAGTCAACTGTAAAGAAAAGTGCAGCAGCAACTGTTGATGAGAAACCCCATTTCAACTCCAGAAGGCACAGAACCACAAACGCGGAGCCAGGTCTGGAAGCATCCTGCTAGGGTTAGGTTATCCAAAGACTGAAGCACTACGAAATACCCCATGAAGAAGCACAGCTGTGGACTGAAAGCCAGTGCAGCCTCAACAGGTTCTTAATCTACGCTGTCAGGAGACAGCTCTACTCACGTCCTGTGCAGAACAGAGCAGTGTCAGAATCAGATTAGAATTCAAGCGTCTCTTGGAGTTCAAACCATGCAACTCTGAGAGAAACTCTTATCATGTAAGTCCAGGAGGAGGGGGAGGATGTGTAATAGATTTTTACAACTTCATTTGAATTATTCTGCAGTTGTAAAATAGTCATTCTGGAACAAAATATGTGGTAACACCCTGAAAAATGAATTCTAAATAATTGAACCGCAAATCAGTCAGAGCAGGTCTTAACAGATCACACTATAATTGCAGCTATTAACCACACATTTTTTACTACAGTACAAGACAGGGTATAAAAGTATGAGCATTCATTTGAACGTCAGAAACACGTTTGCAGCCAAAAGACCACACAGTTCAGCAAACCCCAGATATAAGTGATACATTTGCCACTGTGGGACCAACCTTAAGGGTTGCTGAGGACAAGCAGCTTGTATCACTGTCCTGGAATTCAGCTCTGTGTGTTTGGTTTCTTTCATAACTGCACTTATTCAACTTTGCATCACAAACCTACTTGTTACTGTAATAATGTAAGCGATTGCTAGCACTCTCAAATCAAATCTCAAAAAAGGGAACAAGTTTCTGTCTCTTATCTTAGGATCTTTTTGGTTGACTCCACTAGAATTATCTCAAAATGCTATAATGAACAGTTCATCATAGAACTATAAGCCTCACAGTTGCATTTAGACCCCTTGCAGGTACTTAGAATGCATTTTCAGCCTTTTATTGCTTATACTAGCCAGTCAGCAGAGAGGCTTGAAACTTAAAACCTTAAGTTTGTGACAGGTGGGCCACAAATATGGTCCTACCATTTAGATGATTCAGACATCTAAATGCTATAGTTAAATGCAGGCAGATTTTGTAAATGAAAGAATCATGATGATTTTAACAGATCAGCATTACTGCTGCTAAGGTAAGATGAACCTGCAGCAAAACCAGATGCAAATGTTGCGGGAAAATGGTCATTTCCTCTGAAGACCGAAGTCACTGTCTTCAGAAAGCAAATCATCCTCTGCCTTCCCAGGAAGAGCATACGGAAGATTACATAAGAAATGTCATTCACATCTGCACTGAAGAATTAAAAAGAAAAAAGCCATTGCCAATATAAATTAAGTTTTATCAAGGAACAGATGATTTTTTTCCCCCAAGCTCTTGAACGTATTTAATGCTTTGACAGGTTTGTTTCCAATTTCTGAGACATCAGTGTACTGCTACACATGCAGTATATACTTGGATTAAGTTAAGAGTAAAATGCTGCCAGAACTTCTAATAGGTCTTTAGGAATATGGGAAGAACCCAAAATCCTAAGAAAGTCCAAACTGGACACTTAGGAGGTAGGGTTTGGGGGGAGAGGGAGTTGTTTTGTTTTGTCCATTGGACTTGAGGGGGCAGGGTGTTGTTTTTGGTTTAGGCTGGTTGTTTTAGAAGTAACATTCTAGCTCTTGGACATGCTCTTTATACTGTAAAAAAGCGAAGGAAAGGGTCACCGATCATGACACCACATCTCTGAAAGCTTTCTCACCCACTGATGTTATTTCCTTCCATATGATGTACACAGAAACTAACCTAGTGAACACACTCATTTAGCACATAATATACTATTAATAAAACATAGTAATGACAGATAATTCATCATAATATGAAGTGACTAGGTTACATTGTACAAAGATTTTGGTGATTTCCTTCTTAAGACAATGATTAAATCTCTGTCATTTTCTCTCCAACTTTTTTAAAAACAGACTCATCTTTTAAAAACTTCTAAAAGCTTTTAAAAATGTGAGTTAAAATATCTGAAATCTCATACTTTACACATGGGGAAAACACTGCACTTTGATTAGGTGCATTTTTTAGAGGGAAATTAATTACAAATTAGGATATATTGAAATCAGTATATCTTTAACAACTCCTCTGCTGTTTTTATACTAAGTTACAAGATGAAATAAATAAAAACCAAAAAACGTTAAAAACATTTTCCAGTACTGGAGATATGGACAAGATAAATTCTAGTATGGAATTTTTTTTGTTGTTTTTTTTTTTTTTTTTCCAGTCCAGTACGCTTTTAATGGACAGTTTACTTGAACAAAAGGATCCAGTGAGAAAACTTTAAAGTTATGATACTCATTTAAAATTATTTATACTGTAATAAACCATTTTTATAAGAGCCTGAAAAGAGTTGTTTGTTAAAATGGAGTTGAACAATCCCAAGTAAAGCCAGCATGTTTACACTTAAGTAATAAGATACCCTATTCACCTGGGTTGTGGATTTACACTCACATCACTTGGGTTCCGCTAGCAAAACCATTCCTGAATACTAACAGGGAAAGAAGTTGAATAGACAATTTGCTACAAAATGTTCAAGTGAAAAGTTACTTTTTCAGTAAAGAACACCAAGCAAGTTTACTAAGCAAAATGACACAGAATTCAGATTAAAAAAAAAAAAAAACAAAAACCAAACAAACAAACAAAAAAAAACCACAACAAAAAACCCTCCCCACCAAGCAACCAAGTTAATAAGAAACTCCGACACAGCAGCCATAAGAAAATTTACTGATTTACTGGAAGAGGCCAAGCAACCTCTTTTTATACAGTTCCAGTTTCTACTGCAGGTCTGGGACATTTACTACTAGTTGCAGAAGACCTAAGTCTGCCTTGTTGGGTAGAGCAGCTTACAAGACTGTACTTCCATCTGAGATGCATCTAGGAAAGCTGCTCACGACTGCTTGAGGCAATGTTTGTGTTCACTGACAGGTATTATGATATGGCCTCCAAATTTATCAGACACTGAAAAAGGACCCTTGTCTGAGGTGAAGAGCTTGGCAGCTGTTGGAGCATAGTTCTGGATCTGGCAAACACTTGTCCTGCAATTCAGATCAATGTGTACTGAATGTAAACGTTTGAAAGCAAGTACATGCTTGTCAACATATGAACAACAGATCATACATATGGGCTTCAGTATCTTAAGCAATTTTATGTCAGTTTAGCTATAGAAAAATAAAATTGAAAGATACTGATTTCTAGCTAACTCCTTACCTGCAGTCATTTATGGTGGCTTATAAGCATCAGAGTGACACTTTCAAACTTTTGTTGCCTAGCTATATTAAAAGGTTTTTTTAAATACCCACAGAATTATATTCTTTATTTAAACACTTGGACAAAGTTTTCTTTTTGGAACAAAGGCCAAATCTAGCTCCAGCATGTAGTATTATAAAATAAAATGGTGTATCAGGAAACTCTTGAACTGAACTAAAGGTATCTTTCTAGTATTTAAGCAAGACTCCAACTCTACTTCTTTGAGATCAGAAGATATGCAAGGTATGGCTGCTACTAACCTGCCAGAACCTGCCTGTTCTCATATTCTTCACCCTCTCTTAGAAGATGGAACGACAGAAGAGCAGATTGGTGCAAGTCCTGTCTTAGGACTGAAGGCTGTTATTAGGTATGACAACTGCCCACCTACCAACCCAGTTTCTGCTGAAGTTGACTATTTGGCATCTGAGAGAATCCAGCAAGTGATGAAACAGGAAAGTTAATACAAAATAACTAGCTTCCCTAAGCTTTCAGCTAACTCTGTGAACTGAAAAGGCTGGTCTGTCTGCAGTGTAAAAACTGAGACGTAGAATTCTACAATGTGCCTTTAAGCTAATAATTCACATTTTTGTTTTCCCTGTTTTCCAGTGACACTCACTCAAAAACAATAGTGATAGACTAGTTCTCCAGTTAAAGCCTTCTTCCAATCAATTACATTTCCACTCAATATCTTTAACACCACTGGGCCAGAATCTTAAAAAGCTGTTAACAAAACCCAACATCTCAATCTTATTTCTTTTGTCTCGTGGTTTTTGAATGTTTTTGGCATTTACATATGCAAGGCTGGCCAAATCATAAAACTGAAGCTTGTTCCTGTCAAGGAACTGAACCTACACGCGACAGCTTTAGTCAGAAAGCAGAACCTTGTATGAGGACTCAACTAAACAGAGTCAAAGAGAACATTAGCTATATGCACCTCTTAAACACAAGTTAAGTTACAGAAATTGACATTTATTTAGTTATCAGTTTCTTTAACTTTCTTTTTTTTTTCATACAAAGTGACATTTTCATTTTAGTACAGAAAATCCATGTCAGAACAGTACCTGTCTGTTTCAGTTGTACCACTGGAGTCTACTCTGACCTCAATCTTTAAAATACAAACAAAAAGGAGATAAACAAAAAAACAACTTCTGTCCCTCACCATGAAAAGTACTTTGACTTGTAATTCATCCATACAATTTTCTATTTTTGATTTATATATATACAGTATTATAATAGCATGGTATTACTATATAAAATACTATATATATATATATGGTATGTATTATGGTTCAAAATACTCTATATAGGATATAACTATATAGATACTATATAAAGTATTTTGAACTATAAAATAGCATCTGTAAAACAGAATTTAAATTTAAGACCAGATCTTTCTTTTGAAGAACTGTGCAAGAAAAATCCCTTTTTTCAATTAAAAAAAAGCTAAGAACAAAGCAAAACTACAGCCTGTAGTGTAAAACTAGAAACCTATATAATGAAATGTTAGGAACAGTGACCAAGAAAAACTTCTACTCATATGACATTTCAAAAACAATTAAAATACAGTACCCAAGAAACATGGCACAAGAGACAGAAGAGACAGGTACAAAACCTGTGTTAGGAACACAGAGTCAGAAGTGCAAAAAACAAAAAAGGAACGGATACAATGGAGTTTGTACAATATGTAAGTAGGTATTGCAACCAAAACTAAACAAACACTTATTTTTTGACAGTGAGAACACTAACAGTTTAGTACCTTACTGAAGGCTTTTAATCAAAGCCCTAAAACTGTGGCTGCTCTTAAATAAAAACAATCCTACGTGAACGCTATACACTGAAGTACAAAGCTTAAGAATTACCCTGCAAAATTGCACCAACATAAGCTTTCTATATTTACAATATCTAAAAAGTGACAGAACACAGCATGCTAGGCCTAGCTTATGACTCTTCCCCGCCAGTACTTAATCCAGGCCCAACAACCAAAAATTATTATTTTTCAACACACATTAAGCTTGGATTGTTCAGAGATATTATGATGTTTAAATATTAAATTCATGCATAAAACAAGAAACGGTATCTTTGACAGACAAGAGCTGACAGGATACAAACAGTGGTCTGCCCTGTAAAGGAGTGTACTTCCTTCTGAGCTTACTCCCAAGACGTACCGATTCAATCCCATGTTATTACCTGGTTGTTAAGTCAACAACGTGCTTAGAAATGGTCAAAATGGTAACTAAGAGTCATGTTGCACATAAACCATTCATATTCAGAAATTTCACTCAGTTGGAGAGTTATCTCATTAAATGAAAGGATACAGTTAAAAAAAAAACAAAACAAGACATTCAAGTAAACAGCAACAACCAAATACTTCGAAAAGGTTTTTGTAAACTTGCCATTCTACAGGGTTTTGCAGCATTGTTAAATTCCTTACTTATGGACAAGTACATGCAGGTCACAACCCCTCATGGCAATCTGTCGTGTACACGCATGACGTAAGAGACAAGCTCAGTGAAGTGATCTACCCCCCTTCTCACGTGCCTCATTGGGTCCTTGTGTTCAGTGTTATCATTCCCCTTCATGAAACAGAAATCACTTACAGATATCTTTATAAAAAGACAGAAATGGACTGAGTCTGTTGGATAGAAAGTTAGTTGGTTATTTATATCTGAAAAGTAGTTTCACAGCAAAATAAATCTACAGTGGGCCAGCTGGGATCCACAGGACTTTGTTTTGTTCTTGATCAACAGTTGTCATAATCTGAGTGCAAATGCTTGACAGGGCTCCTCCCTGGACGATGCCTGGAGAAAAAGAAACCCCCACACACAAATGAGACTGAAGCAAACTGTTGTGACTAATTACAAGAGCAGTCTTCTGCACTTTTCTGCAAAATGTTTAGCAACAGATCAGAACTCATCTACCCAATTCAATATTTGCCAGATGCATGATTCTATTAAAACAAGGAAAAGAATAAACAGAACAAAGAGGTCAAGCAGTCAATATACAATTTCTTCTGCTAGTTCTTAAAACAGGCCAGGGAAGTCACAGAACTGATGACTATAATCAGCTAAGGCAACTGTTTTGTTAAAGGCCTCCATGTACTATTTTCAGAGGCATCAGGTGGCAAAGTCTAAAGATGGTCAGAACCTGCTATAATAAACCTTCTCTGTTCAGCATGTGGTGTTAAGAGTTTCATATTTATGCGGTAATATACATAGAGACTATAGCTGTAGCAACTAGAAACTATTTACAAATATTAGAAGTAAATTATGAGGCAGCTCACAGATCACTGAGCTAAATAAAGCAGCAGCAGTTCCTACTCTGATTCTTACTGTCAACTGCATTCAAGGAACAAAAGGCCAACAACAAGCAACTCCCTGAAAATCAATTCAGAAGATAAAGGAACACTTTGCATTCTACCCTTGCTAAACGTAACAGTCATAAAAAGTAAAATGCCAACACTGAGACAGGAGAGAAAAATGTCTTAGCTTTAAGACTTAAGAAGTGAGGAACTTCATGACTTGAGAAGTATGTCAGCAAAGCCTCTGGCCTCAGCTGCCACTAACAATGGAAAAATACAGAAAATCTTACAAGGCTTAAGGTATTATTTACTTCTTTGAAAAGAAGCAATTTTATCTTAACGATGTCAGATGAGTTTGGATACAGAACACAGTAACCAACAAGGTCTATGAAAGGCGACAAATGGCAGTGGGGAAGTGATTCAGATGACACAACATGCTCACAACTTGGTACAGGACACAAAGCCAACTCAATAGGGTCATGAGTCAAAAAACGAAGTAGTCACATAACTCAGGTCTGAAGGAGTGTCATACCGCTTCATGAGAAAGCTGCCATGTCAGAATTAATCACCCTGACAGAACTGAATCTGGTCAGGGACATTAAGGACAAAAAGAAAAGCTTCTATAGGTACACTGGGTACAGAAGGAAGACTAAGTGAAAATGGGGGCCATCTTCAGTAGGAAACAGGAGACCTGGCTACCAAGGACATGGAGAAGGCAGAGGTACTCAGTGACTTTTTTGCTTCAGTCTTCACTGGCAAGAGCTCCAGCCACACCACCCAAGTCACAGAAGGAAAAAAAGCAGGGACTGAGAGAATGAAGAACTGCCCTTTGAAGGCGAAGATCTGGTTTTAGATCATCTAATGAACCCAGGGGTGCACAAGTCCACGGAACCTGACAAGACGCATCAGCAGGTCCTGACAGAACTGGCAGATGAAGTGGCTAAGCCACTATGCATCATATTTGAGAAGTTGTAGCAGTCCAGTGAAGTTCCCACTGAATAGAAACGGGGAAACATAACTCCCATTTTTACAAAGGCAAAAAAGGAAGACTTGGGGAACTACAGGCTGGTCAGCCTCACCTTGGTGCCTGGTTAAGATCATGGAGCAGATCCTCCTGGAAACTATGCTAGGGCACACGGACAATAAGGGTGTGACTAGTGACAGCCAGCATGGCTTCACCAAAGGCAAATCATGCCTGACAAATCTGTGGCCTTCCATAGCAGGGCTACAACGCTGGTGGATAAGGGAAAAGCAACAGGCATCATCTGCCTGGGTTTGTGCGGGACAGTGTCAAACGCCTTGCACAACAACCTTGTCTCTCAACTGGGAGACATGGATTTGATGGATGGACCATCAGTGGATAAGGAATTGGCTGGATGGTCACACTCACACAGCTGTGGTCAGCAGCTCAGTGTCCAAGTGGACATCAGTAATGAGAGGTGTTTTTCAGGGGTTAGTACTGGGACCAGTGCTGTACAATATCTTTGTCAGCGACATGGACAGTGGGATTGAGTGCATCTTCAGCAAATTTGCTGCAGACAAGAAGCTGTGTGGTGTGGTCAATATGCTGGAGGGTACGGATGCCATACAGAGGGACCCTGACATGCTTGAGAGGTGGGCCTGCACAATCCTCATGAAGTTCAACAAGGCCAAGTGCAAAGTCTGGCACCTGGGTCAGAGAAATCCCAGTCACAAGTACAAGCTAGGTGGAAAAGAGATTCAGAGCAGCCCTGAGAAGAAGGACTTGGGCGTGTTGATTGACGAGAAACCGAACATGAGCTGGCAGTGTGCGCTAGCAGCCCAGAAAGCCAGCCATATGCTGGGCTGCATAAGAAGGAGCGTGACTAGCAGGTTGAGAAAGGTGACTCTCCCTCTCTACTCCCCCTCTCCCGAGACCCCACCTGGAGTACTGCATCCAGTGCTGAGGCCCCTACTACAAGAAGGACATGGACCTATTGTAGAGAGCCCAGAGGAGGACCTCAAAGATGATCAGAGGGCTGGAGCAACTCTCCTATGAAGACAGAGAAGAGTTGGGCTTGTGCAGCCTGGAGAAGGCCCCAGGAGACCGCAGAGCAGCCTTCCAGTACCCTAAAAGGGGACCTACAAGAAACCTGGAGAGGGATTTTTTACAAGGCCATGCAGGGATAAGACAAAGGTGAATGGAAATTGAAAGAGGGTAGATTTAGATTAGATATTAGGAAGAAATTATTTACTGTGAGGGTGGTGAAGCACTGAAATAGGTTGCCCAGCAATGTTGTAGATATCTCATCCCTCAAAGTGTTCAAGGCCGGATTGGGCAGGGCTTTAATTAACGTGGTCTAATGGCAGGTGTTCAGCCTGCAGCAGGGGTGTTGGAACTTCCAACCCAAATCCTTCTATAAGTCTGTCCAACACACCTATCTACAAGCTTATTTTATGCACAACATAATTTCAAGAAGCTTAAATGTCAACGCAGTTTGAACACCAATCCTCTCTGACTACCAGCATCTGGAAATGTTGATGACAGCTGGAGTCCACTGCACTTGGCACTAACAGAAGGAGGCCCTTGCCACAGGGCATGTGAGAAGATACACATAGGACTCTCTTGGACTGAGTGCTACTGCCATTATCAGGGTGAAATTAAAATGCAACAGATGACTTAACAAGGGGCAGAAGATAACATGTGGTGATGGCCATGCACACTGTCTGTGAAGGTTTAGTACGTGACATTTAAGCGAGTATTCGTATGTCTATTAGATACCACATAGTCTGATTTTGTTGAGAATGTGCAGCTTCTCTAAGTATGTGCTGAGTTAACTCTACGCTAGATACACTCTCCTTTTCTCTCTTGTACTTGGCTGGTATGCCTCAAAATATTTCTGTAAAAATCCCATTGTTCGGGGGATGAAAAGTTGGGATTTGGCTGGTTTAGTGGTGGGGGTTTTTGCTTTATTTAATTTTTTCCTTTTAAGTTTTGCTACCATTAACATCAAGGTGGTTAGAATTTTGTCCCCATTCTTTTTAATGTATGTGGAACCATGCATAAATACATTCCGAAATAAGCAGAAACAATCTTCAAACAGTTATCTTCCTCTAGTAAAAATAATAGTATTAACTACAATCCAAGACTCATATATTTTATGATGTTAAAAAGGCCTCTGAAATTGAATTTAATTATTCTGAATTACAATGCATGCTCAAATTGCCACTGTATTCCTAGAGGAATGCTCATCAAATACTAACCTGTAAAGTACTTGCTATACTCTTGTTCAATTTTTTGAGCTGTCTCAAACTGTTCTTTGGAATGTTTCTGTGTAACTTTGTCCCTCAGGAAGATTGGGTCTTTCTGTTCTCTGCAAAAAAGAAAAAAAGAGAAACCTTGTATTAAGAGTTGTTTGGGTTTTTTTTCCTTTAAATGGACTTGAAATTATTACCTCCAGTTGGTTGAATGCGAAAAGCTAACTAATTTGCAAGTGTAACACTGTGCATAGAGTGCCATCTACTGTGTTTCAGCAGTATCAACATAATCAACAATCATTTCAGTGCCAACAAATTTATCTGCTTTCAGATCAAGACAGTATTCCTTTAAAGTCTTAGAGACTGGCAGAGGGTTAAGGGAGAAAAAGTATTTTTTCCAGTTCATGTGAATCAGACCATTATCTCGCATACACTCCAGTACTTCCCACACAAATGTGGGCTCATGTACTGCTCTTTTATGGGTTTGAAGTACTGACCATCAAGCAAATAGAATACTTCCATGTCATTTTATATATGGCACTTTTTTAGATTACTTTTTCTATTACTAAAATAAAAAAAAAAAGCAAAATACAAAAGAGAAAGAGAAAAGAAACCGACGAACATTTTAGTTCCTATCAAGGCTTGTAACAGTCTCCTCCAATTCTGACTTGGGATTCCCAGAAAAGGATTCTGTCTAAAAGGAATCGGAATTTATAATCAACTAGTAGGGCCATACAGATAGGTACTGAAATAATAAAAACATAGTTTCTTAAAGCAGTGAGAGAAGCAGCACAGATTTTATGAATAAAAAGAGTCACTACTGAACTAACCAATCACTGCTGAGTAGCATTTCAGAGAATGCAACAGGACCTGTGCTATATCAAAACGGCTGTTTGGAAAAAACTTTGGTACTCATAACAGGCAGAGACAATGTGCCACTGCATCTTATTCTGATGACTGCTAGAAATCTTTGCCTGTCTAGTTCACACACTCTGTCACTTTCCAAAAAAAAAAAGAACCAAACAACAAAACAGCTGTAATGGTCATCATTCTATTTCCAAAGGGGCTCAAGATATGACAGCTTCCATTTGTCATTCAAGTGCATGATCCTACTGTGGTAATGAAATATACTACACTGCTTTATGTCTTGCTTCTACTTTAAAGTGGTGACACTTCTTTATTAAATAGATAGTAGTCAAATTTACCTACAGATAATATAAGAATATAAGAAGTCTTCAACTTGCAAAATGAAGACAGCACAAGTATAAGAGCTCTCAACAAAACTTTCTTAATACTTCCATTGGGAGATTATGTCACTTCTTCCCAAATCAATCTATCAAAATATGTGAAGGCTTACTTAAACATTAGGGTAAAGACTGCGGCTTGTAACTCTCATGTTCTGCTCCAGGCTTTCTTTGAGCAGGAAATTCTCAGTTAGTGACAGAGCACAGCCTGAGAAGAAAACAGGAAATGAACTTGATGGCAAAAGGAACCTTCCCTTTGCTGTTTTCACTAAAGAATGAAGGTGGGAAAGGTGAGGTTACAAATCAGTAGGCACTGCATCCACACACTTGGACCTACTGAAAGGATTAATAGCTCTTTGCATGGTCACCACTTAACTGTATTATGGCTTCATACAAAGGTGAGCAGGAAATACCCGAGTGCCGCCTCAAGTACATTCAGTTAGCATACACTGTTTTGATTTCTTTGAAAGGTTCACTTAATTATCATGCAACAAAAATGAAGTTAAGACCATTTATCTCTCAGCAGTTTCTATGGTTAATGTCCACATTATTTTAAAAGGATTTAAGATGACTAGGATGAAAGAAATAATAAAGGTAACGAGCTTATTTTAAGCTAAAATAAACATCCCTGAACTATACCCCTCACAGACTTACTTGATTTGTTTAGCATTTTTGTAGCGAATAAAAATTACAATAGGGTAGATATGAACACTGTGGAGTCGTTCGATGGCATGAGGAGCGATGTCAAGCAGACAGTGACAATCCTAAAATCAAATGTAAATGCAAAACACTCATTCAGTTAAAGAGCACAAGCACACATGCAAATTCCCCATTTATTCCACTACTTAAATCAGGGCAGCCCAACACAATTTTGCTACATATTTAGCATTTTGGGGCTACTTCGGTTACAAACTGCTACTTGAGCAATTTGTAACCAATGGATTTATCACAGAAGACTAGAAGATGGAAAACCTGCAAGAAATTCCATTCATAGTACCAAAAGCATGCACTGATAGAAATAAAAACTAATGAAATGAAAACTCAGATTGAAATATATGCAATATTTTTTTTCAAATTTAAATATTCATACTCATTTTATATTTCAGAAGCTGCAATCAAAAAACAACTGCCAAAGTATTAAGACTTTCTGTGTGGTCTGAGAGAAAACTATAAGCAATTGCCCTGAGTTCAGCAGTAGCAGTCATTTTTCTCCTTAGTAGCTGGTGCAGTGCTGCGTTTTTGACGTTCAGCCTGGGGACAGCACTGATAACGCCAATGTTTTCGTTGCTGCTCAGTAATGTTTAGTCTGACCAAGGACCTTCTGAGTCTCATGTTCTGCCAGAGAGGAGGAGAAGCCAGGAGGAAGCAGAGATGGGACACCTGACCCAAACTGACCAAGGAGGTATTCCGTTCCACAGCACGTCATGCCCACTATATAAAGTGGGGGCAGTTACCCGCAACAGTTAGATCACTGCTCGGTCGGGCTGGGTATCGGTCAGTGGGTGGTGAGTGGTTGTATTCTCTTCCCTTGTCACTTCTCTTATCATTATTATTATTGATGGTAGCAGCAGTGGTTTGTGTTATACCTCAGTTACTGGACTGCTTTTATCTCAGCCCATGGGAGTTACGTTCTTCTGATTCTCCTCCCCGTCCCTCCAGGACTCGGGGAGAAGAAGGGGAGGGAGTGAGCTAACGACTGCGTGGCTGATTTGCTGACTCGGCTTAAACCACGACAGCAATGAACAGACTTTAATTAACATCTGTCTCCAGGATTATTATGATGTTTATGTTCTATATTAAATGGAGTGGTTAGATAACCTAAATCCTGACTTGAGGAAGTAGGGGATAGAATCTATGAAAAATATACTTTATTTAATAAGAAAATAATTTATAACTTTATTTAATAATACTGTAAAAGAATATGGACATTCCAGGTTCCTACAAAGGTAAGCTTGCATACCATAATATTTAAATCTTTAAACAGTGACATGCTAAAGTGAGGTAAATTTTATTTTACTCAGTGACCTAGAGACTGATTCTCTGAATGTCTTAAAGAAGGACAATACTAACATAATTTCCACTCCCCCAACATAGTATGACCACATATTGCAAACTGTACAAAGAACTACAGCAATAAAACTGACTCACCTTTTCTGTTATCTCTTTTATTGAAGCTACAGTTGTCACATCAAAATGTCCACTCCTTCGTTTATAATCAATAAACAGACAATCCTTCACACCCCGTTCAATGGCTTGTTGGGAAGCTTTCATAACCTCTATTTCATAGAACCAGAGAGATCCACTTTTATTACTGTTCCTTAGGCACAGACCAAGGCTAACGAAACAACATTTACAAATTCAAATTCTTGGGTTTTTTTCCACATTTGTGCTACCATTTAGGTCATGTATACAGACGTTACTAGCAATGTATTCTAAGCAAGGATAAATCGGTTATACTTGCACACTTACCAAGAGGACATCTGCAAAATTTTCCAGGTGATTCTTTGACCAACATGTCTTTCACAGCATCAAGTAAAGGTCCTAGAATAAGCACAGGCCTAGGAGAGGTACAGTCCACTTTCTGTACACGCTGATACGCCAGACTTGCAGAATCTACAGACACAGAAGATTTACTTATGAAAGTATAAATTTTTTTCTGGGCATTCCTCAGATCAGCAGAAGCACCCTTACAGTAACTACAAAAACTTGCAAGGGGTAAGGGTCTTGACAAGAACAAAAAATGCTCACTAGCCATTATTGTAATTTTCTCCACTCGACAGTTTCAAATAGATGTTTTTCTAATTGAACCTGGTGCTTCCCACATACACACATTTTAAACCAATCACTCCTATCTTTTCCTTGTGTAAGGGTTTGTTGAGCTTCTCCAAGGAAGTAACCATGGCAAACAACATGATTTTTGCAGAGGAGTAAAGAAATAGAATTAAAGATCTGAGTGGTGCCCAGGCTTTCCGCTTAGTCTAAGCAACCTAGACAGAAATTAAATAGTTGAAAGGAAGACCAAAACCATGAATCAAAAAGCAATCTCCCTCTGCAAATGAAATATTACTGTTAATAGATCTAGGAATAAACTTCATAAAAACAAAAACAAAACCAACCCAAACTTGAAACACTCTGGCTTGTTATTTAAATAAAAAAAATAATAATTGTTATTAAAAGTAATGCACATGGGACATATGATCACTCCTTGTATTCAGACCAACAAGAAAGCAACATTATTTGTTGTGACATGCTGCAACTGCTTAATAATAAAAGAGAAGGAAAGGCAACCCCTGCAAAGTATAACAAAGGTACTTGCCATCCAGGAAAGGAATTGAATCTGTACTGATTGTATCAAGAGCCAGTAGATCCTTTCCATCTTTAGAACCACTTCGCTTGTGTTTATGCTTTCTTCTGAAGAATGACCTCCGTGCTGCTGCTGACAATGTCTTAGATGAGCTGTTTTCATCTTTAGTCTCAGACATGCTGTGTCTCCTGTAGAATTCCTGATCCATCCTATAATGAAACAGACTAAATAGTTTAAACTTAAGTTTAAATTTTTAAAAATTTAACTTTTTTTTTTTTTTTTTTTTGACAAACAGTATCACTGCTGCTTCTGGAACACACTGGAAATTACCATCTCAAGCCTTAGTCTGAGTATCTTCATCACAGAAAGTTAATCAGAAAGAAACATTAATATAGATCAAATAACAAGCATCTGGAAACCTCACACTAACATAATTACCTCATGATTCTTATAGTATAAATAGCAGCATGGCACAGAGGGTGACCACTCTTGACAGTCAAGGCAAAATTCTCCAAGGCAAAAACAGCAGTAGGTACTTGCAGTAAAGTCAGCCTTGCTCAGAAGATCCAGTTCTTTCTGTAAAGCTACATGTTGTACTAATCCTTATAAATAAACTTATTAGCAATCCAAAACAATAATTTCATGAAGTTTTCTTTTAAATGAGCACAGATATTCTGGCTACATAGAGTATAGTTGGTTTTACTGTCCATCTTCATTAAGAAGCCTATCAATGATACGTATGGGTCTGTATGTATATACTGTACTTCCATACATTCCACATAGTACCATTGTCAGGATGGATTTTGATTTATGACATGGAGACAAGACTAACGGAAGAAAAGGAAAACAGCAAGCAAATAATCTTCAAAAAAATTAAAAAATCACTGAGTAGTAACTAATGTGGTTTCAGTAGCGACGGAAAAAATTTAGTTCCTGCAGACTCCTCCGAAGTGCTTTACCAACTTTAGGAGATTGTGGAGAACACACGGTCTTATAATAATGTTGTTGTCCACAGATAATTCAATATCATGATACTTCCCAAGAATGACTGTGATAATCTTGGATTAAAGGATATTTTTTGGTCTGGTTACCCTCACTTTTGTTATTGAATTATCTATCACAACACTAGTTATGTGTAATTTCCATTTCTAGTTTACTATTTAGTAACATTAAAACCAACTTGATAGAGCAATATTTTTAATTCAATGCTATTAAAATATGGCAGTCCCTAAAATATCATGTCTAAGAATTAGTATCTCCCAGAAAGAATAGAAGCAAAGAAGTCTTTTATACCGCATCTCACAAATCAGACTTTTAAAAACTGTAAGATAAGTGAGGTCACTCACATATATTTACTTGGAATCTGTCCTCTTTCCAGCTTCTGAGCATTCTCATCTAGCTGCCAAGCCATCCAGCAACCAAAGTTTCCCTGTGGTAGAGTGTCATCAACGTACAAAATGTCATCCTTCTTAAAGCTTAAATCATGTTCCACCTCTGCCAGACGGTCATAAAGTGCTCTAGAAAGGAAAACATAAAGAGGCTCTGCAACCGTTCTCCATCAACTCAGGGGAAGAACATGCATATTTATACTGAAAAAAGTTAACAGATAAGCAGAACATGCGACATTTCAGAAGTACACAAAGCTTACAGTGAAACATGCAGACTCACTATGCTACAGATTGTGTATTCACTGTCAAAAACTAGCTGGGATAAATGAGTACATTTTTAATTTCAAAAATGAGGTAAAACTGATATAATATCTCTCTCATAGTGGTCAGCATATTATCCTAACAATCTTATGCTGCCATTACCAGTCTTGCTCAAATACCTGATATAGAATCCATCTCCAGGAAGATCTTTTATCTTATTAAACTCTTCTATTCTGTATTGAGTCTTTATTTTTATGTTTTCTCCAGGCTTCAACATTTCAAGATAAGCTTCCTCAGCTGTTTTATTTCGCATATCAATGGCCCCATACTGCAGAACACAACGTGGAAACCCTTTAGTGTGAAATTGTATCTTAAGAGGCAACAGAATTAGGTGAGCTTGAAAAACATGCAAAATAAGTTTGGTTTTACCACTGGCATGCTCTATATACAAGTAAGTCGTGCTACTTAATTCTAGCACAGCTTGCACCTTAAGATGTCTAGCATGAGACCAAGACTGGGGTGGAAAAGAAACTACAGTGAACACAGCAGACATGCACCATGACAGTCTGCAATTCTTTAAATAGTTTTCAAGGTGTAAGCTGAGAATCATAAAATTCACACTGGGCAGAATTTAGTATTTCTTTTTGAAAACCAGTGGTCTGAGAATGACAAAGCACAATTACAAAGCACAGTCTCCATCTGGATACTACAGGCGCAATGGGAGTCTCAGTGCTCAGACAAATCACTTCTCAGTTTTATCTGGAAAGGCGATAAAAACAAATGTGTTTATAACCTTAACAGTCCCGCCAAGTAGATAAATATCTCATTTCAGATACAGAAATCTGAGACAAAGACATATTGCAGAGATGCATCTCCCAAAACTCTCATTAGAATTTCTCTGGTTTTCAGTATCTTTCATATCCTTGCCTTTATCCTATGCAGAGCAATAGATTCAAGGCTTCCTATTTAGATGAAGACAGCAGGTGTTCATAATTCCAAGTGGATATACATTAATCCTTCGAACTTGTGGGCAACTTGTGGTCTCAACAGTGGTAGTTCTCCAGGTCCACATCATCCAGCTCCTCATATGTCAAAGCAGTCTCATCATTCTTACCCAGCTATTGCGACAGGAACTCGAGATTCACAGAACATCTCCCGTTGTGAGACAACACGATTTTTTGTACAAATTCCTCTTTATACCACCCTAGACATTTTGTCAGTATGCTACAGACTTTTCATAATAGCTTACCTCAAGTATCATGTCACCCAAGACAAGTCCATCAGGTCCTTTTGCTGGGCTATCATCATCTACATCTGAGACAAATATTCCATACAGGTTTCCACCACATATCTGGATCCCAAGATCAACTTGGGATTTTTTAACAACAACAGTTCTAGGTTCAGGGGTCCTTTTGTTTGTGTCCACAGGGCCCCTTTAGACAGGAAGAAATAGCACATGTACTCCAATTTAAAACACTGCATTGCATACAATCAACTAGCCATCTGAATATATATTTACATCTTTTTTCAAAATAGGTCACCTGCAAATACAGTCTTGAAGACAAACATCATGTTCCTTGTAGACCTTCTTAACTAAACCAATCTTGCAGTAAAACTTTATTCGCTCCTTGCACCCTGTCTTTCAAAACCAGTCTGAAAACATGCATCCTGGGGTCCACTTAACCTGTCTGCTGACTTATTTCAACCACACACACCATTCACAGTAGACTTTTAAATACCCTTCACATCCCACATCCACCCTGAACATTTTTTTTTTTTCTCCTTAAGGCAAAAGTTTTACTCTCTACCTTAAAGAATTCCGGGGACTTGTAGTTGGTGTGGTTTGTTTGGATGGAGGGGTCATCGTTCCTTCATCCTGTTCACTCACAGTATCAATTACGGAATGATTGTCAGGCGTTGCAGCTCCACTGCCTTGAGGGGTGGAATGATTACTCACAGGTTCTAGGCGAGAACTAAGCAGGAGGTGCAGGGGAAAAGAAGAGTAAAAGACTGGAGGGTCAGTATCTCACCAACGCCAAATATTTTCCATGAGTCAAAGCTTTTAATTTGGTCATAAATTGTGGGGGGTAGGGGAGGGACAGGACAGAAAATGAAACAAAAACCAAACAACACTTCCCCCAGCCCCCCCCCCAAAAAAAAAAAAAGGCCCCACAAAAAAAAACCCTAAACCCACCCCACAAAACTCAAATTAGCATGCCAAATAACCAATCTTCACCCTAAGCCCAAGAGAAAGATAAGACTCAGTTTTGATGTGTGATCATGCATCAAAATGGAATGACGGTCATATACCTTTTCCAATTAGTTTTTGGAAACTCCAAGTACAAAAAATACCAAACCTAAACCAAACCCGAAAAACAATCAGAAGTACCAGAATTTCATAATCCTCAGAAGAAGTAATCTTTGGTTTTAGTTTAATGTATCTAAAGATTACGCCCAAGTAAGAAAGAAAATCTAGGCAGGTGCATCAGGCATGTGTATTTTCTTTTTGACATGCAGGCATTCACACATTTCTTTTATAAGCAATCACATTACAAATATGCTGATGTTTGCAAACACACTATCTACTAGCTAAATACCTGAATGGACCAGAGTAGTTTTTTCCAAAGTCTAGCCAACTTTACCTTGATCGTGAATGATTGCCAAGCTGATACATATGTGGGTTATACTGAGCCAGAATAGTAATGGTGTCACACTGCTGTCCAATGATTAGTCGAGCCTGTTGTTCTGTAGCATTTCTCAAATTTATTCCATTAAACTAAGGAAAAAAAATGCACAAACCAGGATGTCAAGTTTTCAGATGCAAACTAACAAAATTGTTCTTTCACTCTCCTAATTAATTTCTTGTCTATATGCTGACTTATTTCCACGGGGGTAAATAGGAAGATGGAAACGCTGCTATACAATGATTCCTAGGGTTTACTCATTGGAAGGAATCATAATTTCAAAACATTGGTAACCTGACTGTGAGTTTTAAAAATCTTTTTACAACTGAAAGACATAAATATTCAGAGCTGTGTTATGATCTGATATCACTAATTAAACACAAGTTGGTTCAGATCACTGATCTGAATAAATTCAGGATTTAAAGACAAATTCAGATCCATAATCCATTCACGTCCATTGTAATACTGTCCACACACTGTGAAACAGATGATGTTTTAGCATACATAAGCATGAACAGACCTAACATTTACAAAGTAGCACTGTACTTCTAAAAATGCTTCTCACATGTTTAATACTATAAGCAGAAAAATGACTGTAGCTAATCTAAAGCCTAAGCGAGTATTTTTTTAACCAGGTATCTGAGGTTATGGCACAGCAACAGCAGCATGAAACTTGGTACAAGCCAGTCACATGAATATTTACTGACATCAGGCAGAGTATGATGTTGGGACTATATTGTTTTAGATACTGAAACAGGCTTAAAATTTAATTATATCTATATAAGATGCAATGCAGATCTACCACCAAAGATATTATTTTATGATAAAGCCTGACAAAACATCACAACAATCGCAATTACTGGAATATTACAATACTACATCTCACAGTACACAAGCTTTCACAAGATACTCTTTTAGGTAAAGTAGTTACGGCTGGATTAATTTGATCTGATTCATTAAGCCACAGGAATAGTAGTAAGCAAACAATTACCTCTAGTAACTGATCACCATACTCAAGGCCAGCTTGATGAGCAATGCTCCCACCTGTTACTTTAGAGACAAATATTCCACCATTTTCTCCGCTCACAATGGAAATCCCTAGTGGCTCAGAACCCTTCTGCACTTTAACATGACGTGGCTCTTCCATGTAGGGCCTTTTAGAAGAGACAGTTAAAACTGATTTGGACAAAATTGCACTTGAACCATCACAGCATCAAAGTTACATGCAATACTTTATGTCTGTCTGAAACGTAATAATGAAACAGGTTTACACAGTTACTTTTAAAAAATTTACCGTTAACTGTCTTAAATGCATTCCTTTAAAATCATGCAATGTATTGGCATAAGTAAATGTATACCAGGTACATGACTGCTCTAAAACATCATGGTATTTATGAATTATAAATATTATGGTGGTGAAGTTGGTAGGAAGAAGCTTCCAGATGCATATTATATAGAAGTAACTGAACCACTGTATATAATATGTCATTTACAAACCATAGTCCAGAAAGGTATGTTACAAATACAAATGCTGGGAGTATTATTGCCAGTGAAAATAAACATCATAAATAATAAGGTGGTAAACCAAAGGACAATGCACAAATATCAGATTTTATATTTGTAAATTGGGAAACATAAATTAGTAATGAAAGTTAAGCAGTTGCAAACTCAAGCCATTAAGACAGCAGTTTGCATGGCAGCATTACAATTACCATGCAAATTCTCCTCAGGGCAATAATCCAAACATGTAAAATAGCACAAAGTGTGCAATAATGCTCGAGAAGGACAACCTTAGATCAGGCCAACCTCAAACTCCTTAGTGATGAGAACCTAGGCCTAGGAGCCACAGGGATTCTCAGAAAAGACCTATTACGGAACAGATATCTGAAAGATGTAGAAGATTTGAGAAGAACACTTAGAAAAAGACACACAGTAGTAAGACACAAGTAAGTACAACAAGAGAATGGCTTTCACAGAAGAAAACCCTGACAGATTCCACTTTCCTCCCCCCATAGTTAGGATGTACCCACCTGTACAAATAGGGCTGGTCCCTCCCTGGTGTGTGCAAGCACATAGTAGCCTACTAAAAAGTGCTGGTTCCTATTACTATGCACTTAACGGCAACGTAGCAAAAGTCATCACCAGATACTAACAGTTGAGCTTGCTCTGAAACAGCTTATTTATCAGGTGTGCTGTATTTTTTTAATTTTAATAACGTTATATTACATTTTTCATGCACTAATTTGAATGTCTTCTCTCCTAACCCTTCATTATACCATATGATACTTTCTAAATTGTGTCAAATGCTTAAACTACTTAATTGTGCTGTTCAGAGACCAGATGAGTTAACTGGGCTTCATACAATGCTACTAATGTGAGCTAGGCTGAGGAGAGCCATTTTTTGAAAGAGTAGGATTTGGGACTGGGGACAGAGGCAAAAAGACATGATTTCATAAATTCATAAATACTTATTGCCACAGCCTTTGAAGGTAGTTATTTAGCAGCCTTCTGAAGCAGGAGCATAATAACTTGCCATCTTATAAATGCATAAAAGATAAAAACTGGTTGCTGATATGAATGCAACTCTGGAACTCAGTACTCTTGTAACATCAACATCACTGTTAGGCATGACACCCTCAGAGCTTGTCTATCAACATAATGAATACAAGGTAAGTTTATTGACAGCCCATCTGTATTTGTACGCTGCATTTTGTAACTGAACTCCCTGAAGACTGATTTTATGAATTAAAACTACATCTTTCTGTACCTTTTTGCTTTTCCATCTACCACATGCATTTTTTAATTTGGTTGGTTTGCTTGTTTGTGACTAACAATCAAACCCATACAAACTGCACAGGATCATATCTTAGAATTCTAGTAAACACAAAATGAAAGAGAATTAGCAATGCATGTAGTAGAGAATCAATAAAAATTAGAACAGAATGATAACATGAAAAAGGTCTCTTACTTGATAAGCAGTGTTATTAAAATCAAGTGAAGTGCACTCTTCTATAACATTCAGACTGCCTGCCAGAACCGCTAAACATTAATTAGAAAAAAAGTCTTAATTGAACAGATCTTTGAATTTAAAATCAGCAGAACAAACAGAAACACTGATTTTTAATACTTTTTTTTTAATCTGTATTGTTATTACTTTTATCTGGGGAAAAGCCAAGCAAGTTATTTACTATGTATTTTATGGGGAACAGAAAGAATTGTAAGACTAAATAACCATTGAAAATGCTATCCAGGTATCTTGAAGCATTTTCTTAGAAGAGACTTAAATTAGCTACTTTCCTAAATAAACAACTGTATTTGTCAGTTTTTTTGTTTTACTGTTTAAAAAGCCAAAAAGAACAAAACTTCAAATTATGTTCTGTTGAGAAAAGTCAATCCAGACTACACTTTACAGACACACACAGCAAGAGTTAAAGGGCTGGAACTAGACTGTATTTCCACTGTCTGAGAAACATTGAGAGAAGTTTCTACTTCCCAGAGATCAGAATACATACTTTGTGCTCAGAGATACCAAGTTATGGAGGTGTCAAAACCCTGCCTTTTTCAGCTGAACATTACACACCATTAGTCATGTGAAAGAGGAAAATTCAGACTTTGAATTTGCAAGTGACAATTAGAGGAACATTTATAAGAGAACACAAATTGAGTACATGTAGTACAAGAGTCACACTGAAGTAAGAATGAAAATTCACAAAACCCTCTTTATATTCCCTTTCAAAGTAACACTGTCCTTTGTACACAATATACATTCTAGAGTCACTACAATAACTTAGTTATGGATTCTTTAAACAAGACAAGTTTAATTTAACATTTTATGAATAACTTTTTATTACTACCAGAAAACTTGTGATACAGAACATCCTCATTACTTCATCATTCACACTTTTTATAGTCAGTCCTTTTACATAAATCAAGCAACACAAAGAGGTCTTGAAATCCACATAAATGTAATCTATTCCAACATATCATAGCTCCTTTACATTCCCACACTGGCATTCAGCTGCTTTACTGCAAAAAAAAAGCCTGATTCAGATTTCTGTCTTACTGTTCAATGCTTTGAATTCATTCAAATTTTTAATATATTCAGTCTAGCCAGATCAGGATAAAAAGAAATCAGACGTCCAGAACTCATATCACAAGCAACATACCTTGAAAATATTCATTATGAGATATAGAAAGTTGCTAAAACACAAAGCTCACGTTTTTAAGAAAGCTATCATATCAGGTTCAAATTCCACAAGCAGATACACATATACTTAATGCTACTGCTAGCAGCGGTCTAAGTGCAGCCAAAGGGATTGGTCACAGTAGTAAATTTGCATCTGTACATACAAATACATTCGTGCACAGATATGCCCTCAATTTTCCATGTTATCTGGCTAAACTGAATTCAGGCACAGTGGTTACAGAACATATTCTGTAATACTAAGGCACCTGATATTTAGGTATCAAATGTTACTAGGTCTTCATTTGATTAGTTCTCCAGAGTAGAAAACAAGCCTATCACAAACAAGTATCTGACGTACTTCAGCTAAAGGACTGTATTCCAATTTAGACCATTCTTACTTTGTGTGGCCATTAATCTAATATGAAGGAAATAAAACCCTTATGAAATTCCTTAATTTTCTGAATTCAAGAATCTAGTCCTCAATCTTCAAGAAAAAATCCACACAAAGACCTCTTACATATTTTGTAAAAAAGATGAAAACATTAAGTAACAGGATTCAAGATGCACGTCTGTGCCTACATATTTGTCATTTAAATTAAATGTTTACATTCCTTCAGCCTAATAAACAAAGGTATAAAATACCTCAAATACATTTGTAATAAAAACAAATAATGTGGAGACCTTACCTATCTTTTCTACGTTCTCCAACGGATACTGGGCTAATGGAAATCCTAGGTAATGTAGAAAGGCTGTTCTGAGATTGGCTGCTGGCGAAGGAAGATGTTTCCAAGTTGAGAGGTGACTGTGGAGGAGTTATCAAGCTGGGACTGCTACATTCAGAGTGTGATAAGGAGCCTATGGAAAATCAACAGCTGAGCTTTAGTATCCTGCATCTGTCATAATCTGGAGACCTACACTAGACATAGTGAAAGACATCATACACATCTGAGAGGAGAAAGAGGACCGACTTTCACTAGCACCCCATTAACCATGCAATGAACTTTGGGAGATAAGGTAACTGACTTCAGACACTGAAAACTTACTGTTCTTAATGACTACATGTCAAATCTGTCCTCTCTTTAGTGTGCATAAAACTACTGCCATTCTCAACAAGGACAGAAGGTTACAAACCAGCTATACCATAAACATGTTTGAAAACACTTAACAATGCAAAGTTAAAAAAAATAAACAGGAGAGGAGAAGTAAAAAAAATTTAATACATAGGCTTATTGTCAAATAAAGTATTTATGTAGAGCCCTTTCCTTTAGGTAGGAGATATATTATGAAACACCTGAGAACACCAATAAAACAGCAGCATGAATCATACACAGGAACAGGAAAGCTCTGCAATTTCAAACAAGTTTGACATGACTCTGTTTGCGGCTCTTCTGTGGCTGTATCCTCTCTGAGTAATTTACTGAACAAGTGCCCTGACAGAAACATTCAGTCTGCTTCCTCTGGAAAAAAGCTACAGAAAATAATTCTCAAATTACTAATTACAAATGAAAGCCATTTGAAAGAACTGTATTTGCCCACGTAGGAAAACCACTGCACGCGGTCCATTAAGACTACAGACATTTGAGCAATGATGGCAGCAAAAAGCTGCCGTTTACTGCCATCAAACTCTGAATTCTACAGCTATCTGCCACTCCCAACTGGTATTTGTATCATGACATCAAATATCCTCCACCACCAAGCAATTTTGAGTGAAGTACTAAAATAATTTCCCTGCATTTCAAAATATAATTTTCAACCAGTAATACAAAAATATGCAAAACAATATAGTTAAAGAATAAAAAAAAAAATAATGCCAGTCATCTCACTGTTAAACTTCTAAGAGGTCATTGTAGAAGAGAACTACAACTTTAAGTAAAAGTGTACAAGACCAAAAGCATAACATTGCTGTGTGTTTTATCGTGTCATATCCAAGAGACAACTAATAGAAAAAATCAACTTTCATTAAAAAGTTTGGGTTTATTTTATCTTTCTGTGGTGAAATATGGATTTTGTAGCCTTAATAAAAAGCCTCTGTAGCCTTTTGTAGTCATATTTCCAATTTGGCACAACCTGATTTAAAAACTGCAAAGGCTTTGGATTAGTGATACTGAAAACAGTACAATTACTTATGAAATAATTCACCTCTGTCAGAGCCCATCATGGACCTTGGATATCTTGGTGTTAAAGGGATCTTAATTCGTTCTGTTCTGTATTGCAAGTTACTTGAAGAACCTATTTTTACAACAAGAAAACATTACAATGATAAAAGTAAAAGTAACCACATCGAACAAAAAAGTACATTTAGATGCTACTTCTTCAATGGGCATTAAAACAGCCTGAGAATTTATGCACAAGCTTTCATGATTGCCTTTGTATACATTGTATTGCTGCAATGTATAGAAGCCCCACAGGAAATAAATCAGAAAAGATAATTACCAAGTCTTGCACTGGATGGTAACGAATTTGAGCCATGAGATGCTCTTGTACGTGAATTTTCAGAGTAGTCACTGGAGTGTTTATGACTTAGGTCCAAACTCAGGCGACCTTGATGCTGGGAACTGTGTAAAAAGAATAGGAGAAGAGAGCAAAACTCAGTAAAGCACCTCAGCAAATTGTAAACTGGCCAACAAAATATTTTGGTTATTCCAGAGTTACTGAATAAAATGAATATGCCTTCCCACTTCCCAATTTTTCCATCATTTTATGAATTAAGAGAAGTCAGATGAGAAATAGCTTGAAGTGCTATCAGAAAAAAGGAAAGACTGTATTCGTTTTGGCAAGGATGAAAAAAAGATATTAGAAATTAGTTAAATTTCTTTGTCAGTATCAGCCAGTGGAACAGAAGGAAATCTAATCCATCAGTTACTGAAAGACATGAAAGCAACTGGCACATCACTTCTACTCAACAATGGTTTTGAGAACCTTGGGTCAAAATAAGACACAACAGGGTGTTTCATTCTGCACTGCATAAAGTAACTACCAGAACCAATTTTATTCTAATGAAAACAAAAATGTAAGGTGATATAAATTTCAAGACACCTGGGATGCAGATGCTGATGACATATTTGGCTGGCGACTGATGGGCAATTGCTGGTGTGAACTCTATGGCTCCAGGCAGTATAGATTGGATTTCTCATGACAGCAGTTACTGCAGGGCATGGTGCTAAGCTTCTTGGTACCGTACCTGCTTAAGATGACAAAAACACATTCTTATCAACTTTATCACAATATAAACTACATATTTCACACATATTTGATTATTAATATAAATATGTATTATAACATTTGCATGTATTACATAAAAACTGAGACAGTTTAAGCACCATTTGACACCTTTTAAGTAGTACATGCATATTTAAAATCTGCTTTATAATTTTGTACTAAGGCAGTAAAAGTGGGTTATATTAGCAAAAATGAAGACATTCTTAGTCCATCATTTTAATATGCAGTGGCAAGTAGAAGATTTTCTCTGTTTTCCAGTACCAAATTTTTTTTATACAACAGACCTTCTGCATTTCTCTCCAAACAGTCATCTAACAGGAACCCAAGTTTTTAGCTGGCACTTGAACTGACTGCAGCTAAAATGATTCTTTTTCTTCTTCTGTTGCCTCAAAAGATTCCCACTTCTAGTGTGTCTTACAATTTTAAATTACAGTATTTCAATATTTATTTATGAAACTTACTATGGAAGCTGTTCTTTTAAGTACACTCATCCTTCAGTACTCAATCAAAGTCTGGCTTACCATTTTCCTCTTAAATGAGTCAGTAGTATAGAATACAGGAGTAAAAACTTGTTCACATTTCAAGACATACAGTCATATTGTCTAATGTAAGTTTGACTTGATTGGGTTATTATGCAAAGGTATCATAAGACAAAGCTTTTAGTTAGAAATAATACCTTCTAATATTTTCTACTATTATTAAGGGAGAGAGAAAGAGAGAAAAGAGTAAAAGAAATCAAAGAAGAGCAAAAGCTTATTTGATCTGAGCTACTCTTGAGCACCTCTCTACATTCCAAAAATTGACTTGAGGCAACAGGGTTTGAAGCTGTCCATTATTTCAGATATAAGTCATTACCTCCTTCATGATCTCCAGTAAGAAGAAAATCTTCCGTAATTTCTAGAATATGCAGGAGTTGAAGGCTTTCCAAAGAATTGAGGGTAAACTCAAAAATCAGTATTATCTTCTGCGAAAACCAAGTTTCATACTCAACTGCTGAAGGTAGCTACACTGAAGACTGGACAACCCACCTGGCAACAAGTTTGTTAAATGCTTCTCAACTAGTTCAAAGCAACTAGTGTAAAATAGCCTAATTTAACTCCTGAAGCACTTCATTTAGTCAGTGCCAATTTAAAACCTGCTAACATGAATTTCAACACCATTTGGGTCAACTGAGACAACATGCTGCTTCCTGTTCTACCTGATTATACTGATTTCTGTTTGAGCTGCTTGTGAGTCCCCTCTTCAGCAGCTTAGCATCTTAAACACACTGGTATTTAATCTATGATTTAGATCACAAACAGTCTGGGCACTCGAGATATTCCAAGTATTTGATTTCCAATAGGCAGAACTTAATATGCTACACTTCCTGAACATGAGATCATTCTCCTTTGAAGTATTCAGAAAGTATTCAAGCTGTTGAAGTCTGGGATGCCTCCATTTACTGTCTGCTTTCAAAAACATTGGAAGTCTTACTTGTCTCCCTAATGGATAAGCTGCACCTTGTTCACCACTAATGTATTCAAAACTCCCCTGCGCAGAAACTGAGGAAACAAATCCTTCAGCCAGGAATTGCTCAGTTTCTTTAATGGCTCTTAAACACTAAAGGTTTCACCATGTTCAGATTTACAACAGACCATGGAAATAAGTTTAGTGGGTCATGTTTGTTCTGCTCTTATGACTATTATCCAAGACTATTATATCTTATGCCCAATATTATCCAAGATGGACAAATTCCCTAGGGCATTCCCAGAAAGCAGCTATGACTTCTGTCACTCACCTGCTGACATGCTGCCAGCATATAATGCAGCAGGCACAAAGCCATCACTGTGCCTAGCAGACCGTTTGGGTGAATATGGTGCCCATTCCTGTAGTTCTGGAGACAGATGCTCCTCACTTGCGGGAGCATACTTCTGTACCTACAAAAATACAGAAACTGGATTACAGGAAGATTCAGAACTAAAAAGTAAAACAGTCAAACTTCATAGGCAGTAAGCTACCTCAGTCTTTCTAGTATGGGTTCCAGAATGCGCTCACCATCATTGTGCTTCGGTTTGCCTTTGTCTTTTAATGATGCTATCGACTTCTGCCCTTTCTTCTTTTACCCTGCTCCATTATACTTTATTATTTTGTAATCTTTTCAGGCCCATGTTTGCAACTAAACTGATATACTTTCTTTCACAATAAAACACCCAGCATTTAGCTACATTTCTCATTTAAAATACTACTTTAACAGCACACTTTTACTGTTATTTCAGCCACTATTGTAAGTGTCTCTTAAAGAAGACCTAGCTAACTAGCCAGAAAGTGCTTTCCTCTAAGCCTGTATTTTCAGACATGTGTGGAGCAACTTCCCTTTAATAGAGAATTTGAGGCTTTGGAACCATCACAACTTTTGTACATAATGAGTAGGCACTGGTGCGATAAAGAAACATGGGAATAGCTCAGATTCTAAGAGTGATGCTAGACAGCTCAGCACACAGAATTTACACATCTGAAATGCACAACACAAAACATGAGACTGAAGCACACAGTAAGTGAAAAATGCTGAAAAGGTACTTAGAGTTTTTATGATAGCTGTATTTTAATTAAATAAAGATTACTGAAAGCAGAAAGACTCTAGAATGCAGAGGTACCTTGTCAGAACCAGTACTTGATCACTACCACAGGTGTATTAGTAATTGTACCACCAACTGCTTCGGGATGAAAGTTCTCTCAAGTTGATCAACTTATCAAAGTACAAAAGCTTAACTGTTTATATACAAGACTAAGGAAATTGGTAACACCTAATAGAGCTACAAATTCAACTACACTGCATGTTCTCTATACATTAGTGATATTATGAACACTACTTCAGGAACAAATGCATTGCAGACTGAACGTTACTGTATGTAGGTGTAATGCACAAAGATATTCCATCAGAGAGAAATTTTCACTCAACGGTGCCCACATTTTGAGGCACAATATCATTTCTGCTCTCTAGTCAACAACTTCAGAGTTATAAACTCTTTGACTGTTTTCCAGAAGGATGGGGGAAAAATTAAGGAATCAAGAAAAAAAGAATCACAGAACCTAATCCTAATTTAGCCAAAGAAATGTAAATTAATACATCAACCAAAAATCACAATCTTATAATTCTATTATATGATTTTCTTCTTCACCTTGAACCAACACATGGCCTGCATTAAGGGACAGGCTGGGCATCAGTCAGCTGGTAGTGAGCAATTCTTTTCGTTTGTGTCATTTGACTTTCTTGGATTTTATTTCTCTTATTATTTTCCTTTTCATTATTATTTTCACTATTATTATTTCAATTATCAATACTATTTCAATGACTATTATTTCCATTAAACTGTTTTTAACTCAATCCATGAGTTTTCTCACTTTACCCTTGTTTCTCTTTCCAAATCGCACAGGGGGAGTAAGCAAGCAGCTGTGTGGCGTTCAGTTGCCAGCTGGAGTCAAACCACAACAATAATGCAGAATTTGCTGGACATGTCTGTAGAAAAAGGCTTAAAGCTCTCCATAACTATTTTTTCCAAAAAATGCAAGGAATGTGGAAGAAATACAATGGAAGCATCCAAAAAAAGACAAACAAAATTGACAGTTATTCTCTTATACCAGAATAAGGCTCCAAACCTTGTACTACTTCCAATTCAGCTCTGCTGTCTGTATTGCGTCTAAAACTTCCTGAGAAGCCTGATAATCCTGGGATTATCCAGGTATAAACATGTACAGGTAAAGAATACGATATGTTAAGTCATTATATATAAGCAAAAATAACACTTTTTGGAATTTCAGATTTTAGCTGGGGGGAAGAAAAAAAAAAACAACCAAAAAAATCTACCTGCCACCTGGACAGATCTGAGGCAGTAGGCCTGAGACTACATTACTGGTTATGCCACTTTGCATAACATAGTCATCTAAGCAGCTGGTTCTTCCTAGATCACATAAAACCTTTCTTCCACCCACTCTGTTAAGACAGGACCCACAATCTCCCCAGCAAGGTTTTTATTCTAGTAAATTATATTCTCATTTATAACTGGATTACTAAATCGCATTCTCAAAAACTTCTCATCTTTACAGTGTAATGTGACTAACGCCCTACGAATTTCAGATTAGACCTACAAAATTATTTAGACACATAGAAGCTTACAAAAAAAAGCCGCCGTGAATGGTTTTTCCGTTACTTTGTACAGTGAGCTGAGCAACCAATATGACTTCTGTAAATCTTAGGAGGCCCTATTTTCAGAGTTTGTAAAGCTGCCTCTTTGCATTTGTATTTAATTCTTTTCAGGCTGCCAAAAGCATACAAGAGTCAGCCCAGATCTTCCAACAAGCAGCTTTATAACCCAAGATGTGGCTGCTAAGCAGAACTTTATCATTCTGTTTGGCAGCCACCACTTCCTGTTAAATACTGAAACCCCAGGAATTGGTTCCTGTATTTTGTGATATTGCAAAGTGCGAAATAAATCTGGGGTAGCTGCTCAGGCGATCTGGATTTTGAGAATGGGCCATGCTGCTCCTATTATGGTATGTAACTGGGCACCCAAAACCACACTGAAAATACACTTCAAAGTTTATAGTTTTGTGCTTCAATATACCAAGCTTCTACCTGAAGTGCAGGATTAGGAATGGGCATAGGGGTCATTTTATGCCTCAGAGCAGGAGCTGATTTTGGCCTTGGTCTTTTAATCTCTGGCTCTTCAACTCTTTGAAAGCCAATGTCATCTTCACAGGATTTCCTTGAAGAGAGATGAGTGCAGTCAATTCCCTCCTCCCGATAATAATGCCCAGCGCTCCTGCCACGCCCCTTGAGAGTAGCAGAGTCCTGTTTAAGTGCCAAGGAAACTGGAGCTTGGGCAGCGGCTGGGCTCGTGGGTGGTGATCCAGTCGTTACCGTCGACTCTGATGCAGAGCTGGCCTGCTGTTTATGTTTAAATTTGATAGAGTCACTCCTCTTGGGAGGAGTTGGAGGAGTCGAAGCCATTTCAGCTTTTGATGGCTGAGGTGAATGGCCTGCCACCTGATTAGGGGAAAGGTACTCCAATTTAGGAGGAGTTGGTGGTCTTTTGAAAGTATCAGGGTCAAAGATAGATTTCCTTTGTTTTGGCTTTCTGTACACAGAGAACTTTTCTGTTTCTGTTGCTGAGATATTAACCATGACTTTTGGCCAGGTACCACCACTATGCTTAGTTCCATGTCCTTTGTCAAACGCTGTCTCTACCATCATACAGTCAGCTCCTGTAGGTTCATAAGGCAGTGTCCTGTTGTCCAAGTCAACATCTCCATAGCCTCTGTCCCCATATGCCTCTGGGCTGAAGGAGCTGAGACTGTGCTCTGAATTACTGTGGCAACTGTGCACTGTGTTCCTGTGAGAGTCTACTCGCAATGTGTTATTAGGGAAAGGTTTGTGATCGCAAAATGAACTGCTGCCCTGATCACTCTGGTCCTTCTTGCCATCTATGATATCTGGATTGAAAATGTCAGTTTGGGTTGAGCTGTTGAGTTTCAGATTTCTTTTATTTTGGGCTTGTATGTCTGATGTGTGAACCCTACAGTTTGATATTTTTTCTGAATCCTTCAGATTTTCAAATATATTTTGACCACTCCAAGATGAACTTTGAGGAAAAACCTAAAACAAAAAACACATGTGATCACCTCATTATTACAGCTGATTTCTCTTTGGCATGAGGCATATTCCAGCCTTCTTGATTTACTTATGCCTGAATATACACCAAGATATGTATTGATACAGTAAGGAAGGTTTTACAAAATCTTACATATTCAAAACACAGAATATGAGATAAAACAAAGCTAGGTATTTTTTGACACATTTAGAACAACTCCAAACGGGTGACTACATGTGGCAGAAGTACTGAACTAACAGTAAAGGAACCTGCATTTTACTTTGACCTGTCAAGTGATGCTAACAGGTCATCTTTCATTGCCTGTTTCCCCTTAAATATTTCATCTTTTTACTTTCTTAAAACCTCAAGCTCTCTAGAGCTGGAATTATCACTCACAAAGCCCATGTGACAGGCCCAGCATAATGGGATTCTAAACTCAATCCTGAAAAGAAAGCCTTGTACTTAATCCTCATGATAGCCAGACTTCATTTTTCAGCACAACTCCCTCCTGACTAAAAGCAAACCTTTTTGTGCTCTGAAGCCATCTTTCATGTACAAAACTGCTGCAGCTCTGAAGTAGAAACTAAGAAAAAAGCAATTGTGCTAAGAATCATTTCATGTAGCCAGCAAACAAATGGGAAAGAAGTTAAGAGTAATAAAGGAGTTTCATTTTCTACCAGATGCCACAATAGCTTTACTTTAAAAATAACTATTGAGTGAATGTACCATGCATCCAGATGTTAACATCCATATTGTTAGCAGCGACTTCCCCATGATGATATATAATCATTTTTTCATATACTCTTTCCTGAAGATTTAAACCAGTTTTCTATAAATTAAAGAAAATTCTGAAAATTTAGCTTCTCCTACTCACCTTCATCAGTGATAGGGTAAGGGAATCCCTACAGTTTCGTAGCAAAGCTTCACACTCGGTAAGTGACTTATTATCTAGTGCAATGCCATTGATCTACACACCAAAAAAAACCAAAACACAACAGACATCTGTAAATCAAAGGTAGCAGGTGGGGAGCATCTCTGAATCAGGGAAAACACTAGCTCTATATGCATAGCTGACTGAAGTCTGGTTGACCTTGTCCTGCCTTTTTCCATTCTCCACTAAAAAACAACCCACCTGACTGCAATTTTTCTATTCCTCCTAGAGATACAGTGCAACAACACTTGTTTCACTACATTAGCCTCTATGCATTTGCACATCAACAGTAACCACCTTCTGTTTCACAGGAGTTCATAAATCACACAGGAGCTCAAGGCTGCAAATGCACAGAGGGAACCCCCCCCAACCCCCCAGGAGGATGACACCTGTGATACTGTAATTTTAAAGACAAGAAACCTTTCATCCAACCAAGGGACACCTTTTTGGAAGTGACCTTTCCTATTCAGTATAAAAATCACAAGTATCATCATATATAAGCCAAGTGCGAAGAGTAACCCAGTGACTGTCAAAAATTCTCATATGAGGAAAGTGTAGCAAATATCTTGCACATTATACTTATCACTCAGTCTACTAACACATTAATTTATAATAATTATTTAGAAATAAAAGGAGGGTATAATATAGTAAAAGTAAAAAAATAAACTGGCAACTTTGGCATCTTACAGAGTAGCAACAATTATAGTACTTTAAAATGAATAATTAAAAAAAAAAAGAGAAGAATGTATTCTTAACACTTACAGCAATTATTCTATCTCCCACATTAAGGGAACCTTCTTTGGCAGCTGGGCTTCCAGGCACAACAGCAGCAACAAATACTCCATTTTCTAGACTGACCCCACTATCTGAAATACACACACACACACAAAAATATAATTTACTCCTGCAAATCAAATACCTTGCTCAAACAGCATGTTTGACCCTGCACAAGAAATATAACTACCAAACCAATTGAATTTCAAATTCTTAAGCCCTTTCGAAGAAATAAGAAGAAAGTGAGTGAAAACAGAGATTTTAGATATCCCAAAATTTAATATACTCGTACAAAGCTGGGGTGACTAATAGGTTTAACAGTCTTGTTTAGACTCCTGGTAACATTCCAAACAGGCAGCTCATTATAACCAAGTATTAAAATTAGAAACAAAAGCAAAATAAAAACTGAAAAAACCCACTGAAGGAAAAAAAAAAAAAAAAGGCAAGAACAGTACTTATTTATGTAATAAAGCTATCATTAGCATCAGCATTCTTAGTTAACAATTACTGAAAATACCTATCTAGAAGAAAGTAACAGCTTAAACAGGATTTAAGCAGAGGCTCAGAATATGTACCTTTATGCCGAGCCATTTTTGGCTGAACAAACACGTACTATTTACATACATCATTTAGAGCCATTACCTTTATGTCCGGAAACATTGATGTGAAGAGGTGTTATCACTCGCCCACCTAAGGACTTCCTTCTTCGAACCACCATGTTAATAACACCTCCTCCATTTAGAACAGCTTTTATAACTTGCTTTTTATCCTTATTAGTAAGATCCACATCATTTATCTTCAGCAACCAATCATTCACTCTGGTAGATAAACAGAAATAAGCAGATCAGTGTTATAAGCACACTTTGCTGGATGCAGAACATAAAGAACATTCACTGGAAGGGATGCAACAGAGCTCATGTCAATGCACTAATTCTGAATTATCTGGAGTTCTCCATTCCTGAAAAAGCACTAAATAGCAGCTAAATGAAAACCAGGACTCTCAGTCTGCACTTCACTAAACAAAGTATATCTTCAAATCACTTATGCCTGCACCTGATTTAAAAGCAATGCCTTGGACAGAGGGGAGTTATTAAAAATCTTCTATCGGCATTAAGAACAGAAGCATTTGTACAAATTATCCCCCACTCTACTCTCCTTCCTGCTCACCCTCCCCCCTTAGCTCATCCTCATCTTTTTACCAAAATTTAAATAAATAGATGAAAGTTTGAGAAGATAATAAACTAAGCAGATATGAGACTGAGAAACAAAACATTTCAAATTGTGGTGAGTTTTAAGTGATAAGTCAAATAGTGTCCAGTTTTTGCAATGCTTTTTGGCATCACTCTTCTCAGTGTGATATCTCAACCAACATTAATAACATTATACACACAACTAATGGTAAAAAAAAACCTTTAAAAAAGGAAAAAAATACAATTTACAATACGCTCATATTTCATTTATTATGATCAACAAAAGACAAGTATCTTCCAAAGTCAAACTCTACCTCAATCGACCATCAGCAATGCTTCCTTTGTCTACTTTGGTAACGAAGATCCCACAGTCTCCAGGGAGGTATGGTTCATTCACACCTTCTGCCACATCAAAACCAAGTGCTTTCAAGTCCATATCGTCCTAATAAACATCATTAACAAGTGACTTAACTGCATTGGCAACCATTGTGCAGCTGTTTGCTGCTAACTCTGTTAGCAAGAGGCATTACCGCATATTTGTATTGTGCACTTACGCTCACAGGGTACCTGTTCTAGCCACGTTTTTATATTTTGTCCTTCAATATGTAAGACAGTAATTCCATTAGTTATTAGGCGTTCTCTGGCATTAGAATTATCCTTCTCTCTCAGATTAAGGCTGAAATAACGCAGAAGGGGAACTTCACCAAAGAGGCATAGGAAAGCAGAAGAGCATCTGAGAAAGCATGTTTGGATGCATATAACCTTTTCAGGTATGATGCTGAATGTGTAAAATGAGAGAACAATGTATGGGCATTACTTGGGGAAAAAAAAAAAACCCAACTCTAAATGTAAGGCAATAGCATTGCGTCTTAGTGCTGAACTCAGAAAGACGTCCACTTTGATATAGCTAGAGACCGCAAGCAAACAGGAAAGAAACCTCTAACGCTATGCGGGAACACAGGTTAGAGACAATATTCTACCCTGGCCCCAAACAGATCATCCTCAATGTGAAAAGTGCTAAACTTCTTTAACAAATCAGTCATTGAAACAAACAATTTAAGGAAATATAGTGTTTGCTTTGGTAAATGGAAAAAAAAAAATAAAAAATTAAGGAAATAAACTCTGAGCAACTGATCATAAACTGAGTATTGCTATTTTCAGTGTTAAATAATACACTTATAAAAATTAGAGAACTCTACTTGAAATCAACTGAACCAACCATCTCAGCACACTGAAGGGAGATGGTAACTGGAAATTTAAAAACATACAAAAATTAAATTGAACTTGAATAGACATGTGAGGCATGTTCCAGACACGGTTTGATGACTAATCGCCTTAAAATCAGCAGAGCATAAGATCTGCAGGGAGTGCAAGAGATGCCTCATAAAAGCTGAATACAAAACATTCAAATGTATGAATACACACCAGAAATTCAATTGATCTAAACCTGCCAGAAATATACTGAACTCCTTGATTCTTCCAAATGTTCTATGTAAGAAAAAGGTTCACATGGTTCATATGGTTCACATGGTTCATTTTATGGCATGGGGCTGCCATAAAAATAGAGACCAAGTAGAGATCACAGACCCACTGCACAGCCTCAGAGCTGGAAAGTGAATTTTATTTCTCTAAGCTCTGAGCTGAGCAATTATGTCGAATACGAGCTTAAGCAGACAGATGAAGTAAAAATTAAAGGATTTAAATGTATTCAACTCTAGAACCTCCATCTGGGACTTCAAATGCTGGTAGGACAGAAAGGATTTTCCCATGTATGTAACCAAGGTTGCACAACATTATTACCATAATTTGATAGCAGCGAAGTACAATCCCCATGTTCAGGAAAGAGAAACATATTGAAATGACAAAGTTTACGCGTTTGATCTTAGTAATACAAACACTTAGAACAATCTCCGAAGTATGGAATAACTAAGTAACAGTACATGAATGGAAAATTCATCAGGCTGGAATGTTGTTTACCACAGCCAGACTGGCCAACTAATTTTACAGATAATGGAAAAGCAAAATTATTAGTTCTCAGTTACAATGGAGAAGATGGCAATAAAAAAAATCTGATGATGAAAGATGTGGTCAAAAATGGTGAAAAAGCATGGCAAAAGGGGAAACTGTTATCCCAGAAAGAATTTAGAGATGGTGGTCTGATCAATTACCATTGGTAATCAGTTCACAGAGTCTTTTCAATCTATATATTTCCACATATAATACTACTAATACTTTTAGTGCCAGAAAAGGAATGCATTAGTGATTTTGTTTGGATGCACTGCCAGAACACAGACAGATTGGAAGAGCATAAACACACATTACCCCAAATATTGCAGTAAAATAAAAGGGATTTAATTAGATAGCATGAAATCACAAGCTTTGTCATTCAGAAATGACGAATTCTGGTATATGCAGAAACTGTTATAAATGAAACACAATCTGAAAGACTATGTGCCAGTTGTATGTGCAGAAAGACTTTAAGCAAATAATGTTATGTGCAAGCCAAAAATTTCAAATAGAACAGCATACAAGACTTGCACGCAAAGTAACTGAAATAAAAATTCTAGCCTGTAATGAAGAAAAATAAAATTAAATGGAGAAAAGTACTACCAGGATAATAAAAGGATGTAGAGGCTATCCTGAAAGCTAAATTTAAGGACTTTATTTTATAAGCCAAAATGGAAAGGGGGTTTAACTTCCTCTACAGACAAGCAAGAAAGATTAGCATCTCCTTTCATCCCTGATTTTTAAGATGAAGTGCAATCTTGCCCTGAAACATATATTGATCATTATTAAATACTTTTAATACTTTAAGATTTCTCACTACCAAATCTGAAGAAAAGTAGAAGAAATAACTTCATGTAAAAGCTTAACTATTTTATGCATATATGTGGTGTTAAATGTTAGGGTAGAGGACTGAGCTCTCTGACGTCAGTGTTTCCATCCATCCTAAGTTTTGACTGCCTCAGCACTGCCATTTCTGCAATGAATCATTAAGAACACTAAATGTTTAACTTAAAATATTATTTTATAGCACATGGACCTGGGTACCCTGCAAGATCAGATGGAAGAACTATTGTTATTTATAATTCACGTTAAGAAAAATACAAAGCTTGTATATAACAGCTTGGTTTTGCCAACTGCTTTCATCTAGATGTTACCACACTTACTACATATGCGTGTGGCTTCCCACACAAAAAATGAAGAACAAAAAAAAACCAAAAAAAAAAAAAACAACAACAAAAAAAAACCAAACGATTAGAGTTATTTTTAACTATACCTGGTACCAAGATAATTTACTTCAAAGTTATCAGATACATAAAACAATGCGGTTTGTGGCTTTGACTTACTCTGTCTTTTTCAAATTCTACCACTTCTGTTTCCCATTCCAGAGAGTCTGTGTCTATGGCTGAGTCATGGGAACTATGGGCCATCAATTGACGGAATCTGGCCTCCTTTTCCAACTGATTCTCCATCTTCTCCCTAGGCAAAGAAAATAATTATTTAGAGACACAGACAACCCTTTGAAATAATCTGATACATAACGTTATTGTTGTGAGATTTCTAATATTTTGTTTTGTAAATCAAAAAAACTAAGCTGTGACAAAAATCTGTTTCATGCTTCCAACTTCCTGATGCTCTTGGGCTGCTGTCAAATTGACTTGCCTTTTCTATACATTGTCCTAACATAGTCTTACAGTTTTTGCATTATGTTTACGTGACTTAAGTGCACAACTAGGTCTCTATCATTTTCCAAAATGTATTTAATTTACCCTCAGATAAGCTGCATCATTATGCTCAGGACAAGTGAGGCATGATAAATACCGACAGCACAACGTCTTCTATAACCCACCGAGATGATGTCTGATGCACTATCTTCCTTGCACTCATAAACCAGTGAGATACGGCTGGGAGGAACTAAACTGCAGTTAATCCAACTCCAGCGAAAGAATCCCATACTGTTTAAGTGTATCTCCACAGTTCAAAGGTTAAGAACATATGTCTCATTAATAAAATAAAAGGTTAAGATAGCAAGACTTAGGATCCTGCCCACCACAATAATTGCTACAATAAGTAAAATAAAGGTAATATTTCCACATACATTATCATGAATACCTGCTGTCCACAGCTATAACAACATACAGTTCACTTGCGAACACAGCTAGCAAAGCAAAGTTTCTATCACAAGCTTCCATACAATTTTATCATTTCTCTAACATACTTCAGTTCCTTCAGTTCACGAACAGCATCATTTTTCTGCTTTCGCATGTCATCCAGATTGCGAAGAGCTTCAGCCAAGTCACTCACAGCCCGATCTCTCTCCCTTCTTAAGTTGTCACACAGAGTCCTTCAAAAGCAAAGAAGCTTCAGGCTCGTTACTTAAAAAGATAGCAAAGGTTTTTCCACACTGTATAGTTAATGCAAAATTCAAAAAAGCAGTTTCAAAACATCTCTATAAAACCCAAAAGTATATGAATGAAAAAATTACACCAGCTAGGTCTTAAGGAAAAGCTTGTCGTGATAACAAACCTTCTTCATCCCTTTCAAAACTTTATTTCTATTAATCATCTTTAAACAATTGAGAAACAAAAGCTGATTATTTTCCCTTACTTTCTTACATATGTTTAGTAGCAAAGATACTGGGTACCTTTTGCGAAATATACCCACAGGACTACAGCTATACCAGGATTAGTTGTATTATGTCTAAAAGAACACGCAATTTGTTGTTCCTATGTAGCAGTGCTGTTAGGCTCAACAGTATTTACTAGAGACATATTATGGGTATGAAAGCACAGACAAAGCAAAAGTATCCTGCAAGGTGCCCTCAACTTGGAGAAAAAAAGAGAAAAAAAAAATTACCCTGTTAAAGCTAATGCAGAACTTGAAGCAAGTGCCAGCAAAATCCGGCAAGTCCCAGAATTGCATTAACTACACACAAGGTGTTAAAAAGTTCACTCATGTACCATCTAGCGTTTCTTTACCGTATACTTTCCCTTTCTGCAACAATCTTATCCCGCTCCTGAAAGGCCCAATCTCTTCTACACTTGGCTACTTCTGCTTCCTGGACAGCTTCCTTTAGTTCTTGTGACATTGCCTCATATTGTTTCCGAAGCATTTCAATTTCTTTGTTTGCTCTTTCTATGTCAAGGGTAGCAGAATCTTGTATCTAGGAATTAAGGAACATAGGTACGTATTTTAGGCATTACTTTTAGGTAAGTATACACAAACAGTTTTTACTCTATGTGTGTTGCCTGACATATTCACTTCTCATGTTTTCATGAAAAATATTAATTTATCTTAGCAGCAACTCTGGGGGAGAAAAAAAAAGGATAAAACAGCTATAATATTTTTCATCCAGTGGCACATAAATTCCTCTGAATATAACCTACATGAATAAGAATCTTCACTCTGAAATAACAGCAGTGAGCATTTTGCATTTCAGAGATGACATTCCATGCTTTTATCCCGTTCTGATAAGCAGACAGAAAAAAAAAACTTCAAGAATATTTAGAAATCATACATAACACAGATTTCCTGCATTAACGTTTGCATTATTTACCCTCGAACAACCAAACATACTTGTGATTCACACAGGTCTCTTAACTCCAAAATAGAGCAAAGGAATTCCAAGAAAATTTTTTTCAATGTTTCTTGGTTTAGGTAAGAATTAGTTTCTTCTTAAGTTAACTTATTCCTCTAATATTCTCTATTTTGAACATGAGAGATAGTTACAATAGTAAGACACACAGAGAGAATACTCCAAGGCTGCAGCACAATAAACAGAAGGCAACTACAGCAGTACAGCCCATCACAAGCATTGAATGCCATGGGCTTGCAACAACTGCGTGCAATTCACGTTAAGAATATAAGAAAAATAAATGAATTTGATTAGATTTGTCATTTGGAGGAATGCTTTTAAGACCTGCATGCATGGATATCAGAGACTACAATGTCATATTAATACACTTCAAGGGCTCTTTTTTTCCCCCTCTAAATTAGTTATAATTATGTTAAAAAATAAGAGAGCCCTGAGCCTTAAATCTCAAGTTATATTCTCACTTCAATGAGAAAACATTAAAATTGCAACAAACAAGACCAAACCAAGACTAATAAGAGTGATGTCTGGCCTACTGACTGTCTCTTTCATTTCCAAGGATCACTTTCTTCTCCTCTGGCCCACTGGCAGGAAAAAAGACAATCAAAAAACCCACTCAAACAGAAGATCAAAAGATCAAACAGTCATTTATATTTGAAATGTCAATTCTGATTTGGAATCTGCCAAAGGTGAGCATCTGAGCAGGTCCACTGCTAAGTCAAAGCAAAGCTCACCCAAACTTACTCAGCTTCCTTGAGAAAACACAGGTTTCCAAAATGCCATCCTTCATGGCTGGCCATGAAGAACAAAAACCAACTAAAGATCTATTTTATAGAATCATAGAGCTGTTTGGGTTGGAGGGGACCCAGTTACAACCTCTCTGGAATAGGCAGGGACACCCTCCACTAGGCCAAGTTGCCCAAAGGCCCATCCAGCCTAGCCCTGAGCACTTCTAGGGACGGGACAGCCACAGCTTCTCTGGGCAACCTGCTCCAGTGTCTCACCATCCTCAGTGAAGGATTTCTTCCTGATATCTGATCTACATTTACCCTCTTTCAGTTTCTAGTTTCAATTTCTAGTACCACTGAAAGCATAGTTGAATTCCTTCCCCACACATTCATTTGGGACTTGCAAATCAGTATGGCTGGCAAGACTAGAAATCTCTTTTTGTACTGGTAAAGGGTTAGCATTCAATGAAGGGAAAATACAAGTTTTATGAAAACAACCCTAACTATATAGATTAATATTGAATAATTCTGTATTATCTCATGAGCGTTCATGAGAGTTCTGATACTTTGCATTTTCATACTACATTATATGTAAGCATTTACAGTTGTATATGGATTGATGTTTAGTACTGAACACAACAAGTATCAATAAGTGTGCAGAACTGTAAGAATGTTACTACTCATACAGACACATAAATTGTCTGAACAGCATATGTATACTAAGAACATGTACAGAATAGAAAATTTACAATCACACTTCAATTAACTTCATTTATAAAGTATCATAAAGGAAAAAACAGCTAACATCCTTGAGCAGGTCACAGGCGTGAACACAGGCCTACCAGCAGGTAATAAACTGCCTAGCCACCTGCTTGAACACAGTATTTTATCTGCCATTTATTTTTACAATCAGAAAATTAATACAAAGCATGACTGTATTTCTTACAAACAAGTTCTGTTACTACGTCTTGAAGAACGTACGTGCATTTATATGTAGGTAGTGTGACTTAGGAAAAAGGAGGAAGTCACCCAATGTGCCCAGATCTTTAATGAATCTTTGAAAATTACTGACCCTTTTAAGCTAATAAAGAAAAAGGCATTTAGGAAGACTCGCAGTACCTGACGGGCCTGATAATATTCCCTTAGTAGATGGTCTCTCTGGATGATAGCTTCTGTTCTTTCTTTCCTGGCAACATCTCTTTCTTCCTTCACTGTCTCTATATCCTTGCAAGCTTGGTCAAGTTCCTTCTGGGCCTCAGCTTTGTCCTTTACTTCGTGACAGTATTTTTCCAGCAACTCATTCCTCTCACAAATCGCTCGATCTCTTTCCACTAGAGCCGAGTTTAGCTCCTAAAACAAGATCCATTGTTGCAGTAGGTTAAGTACAGAAGAAAATAGATAATTCTTTCCAACTGGATATACACCTGACATCTTAAAACCCTAGCGCATTTACTACTAATGTTCTGAAAAATGGGAGTAGAACAGGACTGTGCTCACATTATATACTAGTAAAGAATATTAAATCTGTTATTAAAGATATCACATCATCACATTAGCACAGTGCTAAGTCAAAAGTAAGCAAGGATCTGAGAACATTCACAGTTTTGAAGAAACTGAATGAGAGAAGGTTATTAACCAGTCAGACTTAGTGTATTAGCAAAAGGATATAACAACAGATAAAAATATATTGCAAATATTTCTAAGCAGCTGCCTCAACTTTGTATGACTGAAATCATGTAGACAGCCCAGCTATGTAAGTATCTTATACCTCCCCTCAGAAGTTTCAAAAGGCATCCTGGTTTCAGGTGGGATAGAGTTAATTTTCTTCTTAGTAGCTGGTATAGTGTTGTGCTTTGGATTTAGTTTGAGAACAACATTCACAACATACTGATGTTTTAGTTGTTGCTAAGTAGTGCTTATGCTCAGTCAAGGGCTGGGCATCAGCCAGCAAATGGTGCGCAGTTGTGCTGTCCATCACTTGTGTTTCCTGAATTTTATTCCTCTTTCTCTCTTTTTACTATTAGTATTGTTATATTATTATTGTTATTTTTACTTTATTTCAATTTTTAAACTGTCTTTACCTCAACTTTTGAGTTTTACGTTTTTCTGATTCTCCTCCCCATCCCACCAGTGGTGCAGGGGAAGGAGAGTGAGCAAGCAAGTGCTTGGCACTTCGTTGCCAGCTGGGGTTAAACCATGACAAAGGGACATTCAAGTCACATGCCAGTAAATACTAATGTGCAAACCACAGCATGTTCAGTCTGCTGTTCAGTAGAGTTTGCCATAAAACAGAATGGCAGTGCATCTCATTAAATATGGAATTTAACTGCATCATGATTAAAAAGAAGAGGAAAATGTAGCTCTAAAATACAATCTATCCTTTTGAAATAGTTTAGACTTTCTATTGGAAAAATAAGGTATTGAAACAGCTGAAGTTCACACCACTAGATTTTTAGATGGTCCAGTTCTCTAGAAGCATTCAGCCAATGCCTACAAAGAAGTCCTACATATAGGCACTCCTAGCTGGAAATTATTGATGTTTTGATCTCAGAAAGATTACCAGACACAGCTGACATCTCAAAAGCAAAAGAAAGAAAGGGTCCAAATACTTTAAGATAGAAAGTCAAAATTTCATAACCTGATTTACACTGTATTTTCCTCTACAATTTGCAAAGAATATTTAAAACACGGATGGCAATTGCATGTTGCTGTACTAACGTAACTGTTTTTGCAATCAGCACCTTACTAAGGCTAGTCAGGCTGTTAAAACAGTTCTGCAATGATATTGTTATTTTTGCTGTACAGTAACAAAAGCGCTAGGATTAATAACTCACTTGATGAACTTTAAACATATCAGTGATTGTCAATTACCAGAGCACTCAAATTTCTTCAACATCAGTAAGAGCTTCCATTGCTCAGTACCTTTGAAGAGAGAAATCCCTGACCCATCTTGGGGTGCAGGCAAGTTTTAGTACTGGAAGGAACATTTTGCACAGCTTAACTATAGTCTGTACTAAATATGCATTCAAATGTGTGCATAGAACTTACACAAATATATTAAACTCTCTTCCCGCATGCAGCTGAGATGAAAGTCATCAAGTATGAAGGCAGAGGGAAAGTTCTCAGCAAGCCCATCATTAAATAAGAATTTACATTATTTTAAGGTGATTGGAAAAAATATGTATTGCCGCCATTTATTCCAGCATGCTCGATAAAAAGTATCTGAATAAGAGCAGCCATTGCCTCCAGTGGTCAGTAGTAAAATTTCACCTCTGTCTTTTTCCTGTGACATTTGCACAAAATCACAACATGACAGCACAGGGCAATGTGCCATGTGGCACTGACTAGAACAGCTTCTGTTTGGAAACATTAAAGCGGTTCGGTCTGAAGAACAATTCTGAATTTGTAAAGAATTTTTATGTTTTAAAGAAGTTCTTGCATCTGAGTATACCGCAATAAGGATAAACTACAACAGGTTTATTAAACAGAGGAGAAAGCTGACTACCACTGAGATGAAACACGACATTCTAAGTATTTGCTGGAGCAAAAGATTATGCCAAACAAACACATCACTGGGGAAAGTAGAGGGCAAAATTTAAAACAGCTAATCCCTAGGTTTGAGTGGCCAAACTCCTGTGAACTTAATCCAAAACTACCTATAGCACAAAATTCTGAGGTTTCTTCCACAGTCTATAAATGCCAGGCACTTAGTATATTTTAGATGTAAATTAATCCATTCTGTTTGGGCATGTGTGACCAATAAAGCTTAAATAAATAGGAAATTGACTATCTCATCAGTAACCGCTCACAACATAATGCTTAAAAATCAACCACTCCCCCATTTCACCCATTTCAGTTGCTTTTACATTTCTTTGGGACACAAAAGGTATGTTAGCAAACACAAGCTTCAGGGAAGAAATTAACATTTATAAATGACCTGAATAGACTCAGAGCTGTTTCAATCAGTCAATGGACTGTAAGGGAGCTTAAAGCTGCTGTATATCACAAGGAAAGCAAAGACCATTAAGTTACATTTTAGCAAGCACCAGACCAACTGTTCGCTGATGGGATCAATCCCACTTAAGTAAGGGCACCTTTCAGAATATTATTTCAAGTGAATGTATCACTTGATTAATAATTTTTTTCAATCTTTCTAACATTTGCCTTGCCAGAGCTACGAAATCTCTGACACACTGAATGCAGCTGCTAAGAGCCAGTACTATGTGACACAGGAACATACCTGCTGACATGCACAACAGTCACAGTAACAGGAAAAGAAAACAGGAACAAAAAGTAAATTCACAGTATTTTTTACACCTTTTAGTACATTACAGAAAAGATCATTTCTCCTTTCTGATGTGCCAGTTCTGGGCGAAGAAAAATGCATATCTGTGCCCTGCAAGCATCTCACTCATCAGTCCTAGGCTCTTACTGGTTCCTACTGAAACACCTCTTCAAATCGTATACGTAGGAAGATCTACCCATGGATTTAAGATTTTAATTTCCTGCCCCATAAAATACTTCGGCAAATTACTCATAGTGCCACAATGACAGAACAAATAAACTGGAGCAAGAACAACTAATTGTGTTCCATCAGTATTCCTTATTAGATACCCTGTTTCCACTGAGATCAACAGACATCTCTATTGGACTAATGGCTCTGATGAAAGCAGAACAAGTATGAAACATGCATTCAGATCTCACTCACTAAAGACCTAAATTACTTAGCTGACAAATATGCAGGGTTGAAAACTATGAATGTTTAAACCCAGAAATTAGTTATTTTTAATGTGTCACAACCCACATTATGTCCATCAATTATGGGGTTATTTAAAAAAAGCTTCACACCTTAATTTTTCATAAAAGGGCATTTTGTTCAGATGTAATGCTGTGAAAAAGGTAAAGTGAGATTTATAGGCAATGGGATATGTTTGCTTGTATCTCTTTCATGCTAAATTAAGTAATTGTAAACCAAAGGGTCAAGTGAATGCATGTCAGCTGAAATGAAACCGAGCAGCTAATTGTGTTTTGGAAATCTTAACAGCATCATTATAACACGGTTGTGAGATGAGCACTTCAAGAACATACTGCTAACTAAGACAAAGTTCTGGTTTCACACACTTTAAGGCATGCCTGAGTTCTAGTGAAAAATCTTCAGAATATCTTCTTAACTCAAAGGCAGAAGGAGGGCAAATGAGTAATAACATGCATGGAAGCACAGGCTTTGCATAAATATTTGAGACTGTCATATACCGTCTTAAGTCATAGTAGATAGTATCCAGTGGTTCCTGTAGAGGTTAGAAGTTAAAAATAATGAATATTTAGAGCTATATTGTTACATAAAGCATCACATGAGAAGGTACAGAAGACTAACACAGTAAAGGAAGGATTCATAATCAGCAGAACAGGATTAAGTCAAGGGAATAACAAATTTCAACTGACAGGTACACTATTCAAACATGGAAGCTTAATAGATTGACAGTAAAAAGGACTGCTGTAGGAAAACACAGGCACAGAATTTCCTCTTTGCAGCGCATTTCTATTAGCCATTAACCATTAGTCATACATTTCTGACTCTGGTGTCAACAATGTATACTCACTTCCCTTCCCCACTGAAAAATAGGTTAGTACCTGTCTTAAAGCTTCCATCTCTTCACTAGCCACTCGCTTCTCAGAAGAAGTGTTCTTCAGTTTGGACTCTGCAAGCTCCAGCTCTGTTTGAAGCTTATCTACCTCTTTGATTACTTGATCTCTTTCACTCATTATAAGGCGATATTCATTGAAAACTGAATCCCTTTCTTCCTTGTATTTTTCTGCATCCTTTGCTGCTTTCAGCTGCATTGTTTTGAACCTTGTCACCTCTGACTGTAATCGCTCCATCTCTCTTTGCAATTCTTTGTTTTGTGCTGTGGCATTGTTTAGTTCCTGCTGTACTGATTCAAATCTAAAACCAAGCAGAAATGCCAGTAAGATACTTTTTCCTTATTTTCCTTTTTCATTAAGGATTTGGCTGGATAACCAAATGTATCCATTGGTAAAATAAAACTGGAAAGGACTTCTTAGACAACGTATCCTCAGTGCTGCAAAATAAAAGTTGAGACTAGTTATTGCTTCAGGAATATTAGTAAGCCTTCACGAATATTAGAGAACCTCTTTAAGGAACTGAAATATCAAAAATTGTTAGAAATAATTTAGAATTAGTTTGTGAAAAGTAAATGTTGAATAAATTACTCTGAAAAGAATGCAAAACATTGCTATTATTTAATAGCACAAGTTTAACTTTATTCACTGTATTGAGCTCTGCTCATCTTAGAATTTAATTTCTTCTCCCAGCATACATTCTCAGGCATGTGGAAGGGAAACAAGTGCAGAAACTGGAAAACAAACAGAACAACTTCCACATGCTCAAATATGCCACAAGGTTGGTAACAGGACGGGTTAGAGTTGAAAAAAACTTGATTATGGTAAAAAGGCAGACAATGGAACTAAACCCAGGTAATTCAGACATCACCCTGTTTTCATCAGTAGGTTAATCCAGTAAAACTGAAACGCAAAGTATCTTCACATTTTTTAAAATTATTTTTGACAGTTAACACAGATGAGAACACATGTATTTTGTAGCTACAATCTACTGAAGTACGGCACAATCAAAAAAGGACTTGAAAAGTTTCATTTGATTTGTAAGTAGTAACTTCAGTGTTTATATTGACAAAGCATTCTTAAAAGCGGAAATTTAATTCCACACACAAATTCACAATAACGTCTGAAAAAGAACTTCTCCTGAGAGCAGTGTTTTACCACAACCAGAAGCTGAAATTTCCCTGAATGCTTCTTCCAAAATCTCACAGGTAAATGCCATTGATAGAAACACTGTACCTAACTTTTAGGGTTATCCAAATATCGAGCATATCTCTCATGCTGTTTAAAATGACAATTTCTTGTCTAATCCATCATGTTGCCTGACCTTTCCCAAGGGAGAGTTGTAAACTCAATTTCAAATACTTCCTTGAAAGCCTCAGTGTAATTCAAAGCACTGCCATTGCTTTACTGATGCATCTGCCAGTAATTTCAACACTATCCCCTTGCTCCTTCTGGGGATTTCTTCAATTTAAGAGATCACCTGGCTGACAGTACAGAAGATCTAACATACTACCATATGGACTTCTCTTCTTCTTTTCAGAACTGTGAGCATGAAGGTAAGAATACACTATAGTAGAAGTATACAAGGATTTACCAGAAATCTAAAAGACTGTGCCAAAGAACCTTATAGCCATGTGATAACTCACAGTACATTTTCAAAGTATTTGGGGTTCAAAATCAAGGCCACCAGGAAGATACAAGGGAGAGGAGAGGAGCAAAGATTTAATGCAATGTTTGCCAAGCAAAAAAAAAAAAAAAAAAAAAAAAAAGAAAAAAGTATCATCAGTATGGAAGAACACGGGAAAAGAAAATTAAAAAAACCCAATACAACAAGCATATTGCATGGGGAAGTGACCAGAGAGAGAAACAAAAGTGTCTGTCTATAGAAGTATGTATTAAGTACTGCTAATTGTGAAAACCTGAAAGCAGTGATCCAGCTGAAATACCTTGGTCCTGCTTGACCCTGCATTGCTTCCTAGAGAGGAAATAGTAAATGGATCACATTTTCACAGATGCCTTCTGTAGAGAAGGTCCACTTATAACAACTGTTGAGTATGGGTTAGTATGAGTAGCAATGTTAGATGGATCTGTAGCTGCAAGCATTGTTTATTAAGGAGTTCTGAAAAGAACCCTCCCAGGACTATCTGCTTTGTCTTCACCACAATTGCAAACTACTGGCAAATCTGTGTAAGCACCATAGCCCACAGGCAAAATGCAGCAGCACACATGTAGTGTGAGGTTTGGCCCAGCAGAATTACAGAGCCAGCATAGCTAATTTGTAATCTGCAAACAAATCACTACCTGAATTGTCCTCGCAGCATTCATATGCTGTGCACCAGTGACGACATGATAGACAAAATTAAAAAGACTGAACACTTCTCCAATATTTTTAGGGCCAAAGATTAACTCAAAACGAGACCTGGACCATCACTGGAGTGTTACTCTTCCTGCTCACTTTAAAACGTGTTTTGACTGTTTACACTTGGCATTAATTAAAAAAACAGTGTGTCAATTTATGACCCATAAATCCTCAAAGTGCAAGTTTATTAACTCACATTCTGGAAAGTATATGCATCTGAAAAGCATTTTAAAAATTCTTCATCAGTCACCCAGAGAAATATGGTTTTGGTTATAGGGAAAGGGTAAAAACATATGACAAATAAAGGTTTCTATAAATACAAGCAAGTTAAAAACAGTCCAGACCCAAAGCCAACTGAATAGAACACAAAAATTCCTTACGCTTAGTTATATTTTAGTTGGATCATGGATTCACAGGAGCACAAATATCTTCCATGAAATTCTTAAAACCAACATCTACTCATTATCAAACCACACCTTCCTCTCAAGAAGATGACCTAAATCACTATCCAATATACAAACATGCTAAACATCTGCACGTACCAGAAGGTTGCAGTGTTTCTTGTAGCATATGTTAGGCTTTCCCTCACTCCAGGAAATCCACGGCAGTTTAACTTACATAACTTATTCTCTTACTACTCATATTCTCCTATAACTTAATCAGATGCATCACAACTAGGTACATACTTTTCGTGTGTACATTACTATCTATGTTCAATCTCATCTTTTTTAATTACTACAAGTCTATTAATGTATTTTAAAAAAAACACTTTTTGGCTTTGGCCTGTGGGAGTTGTGTATTATCCTTAACTTATATCAGTAAAAACATTCTCAACATGCCCACAGATGCTCTTTGGAGTCCTTGTGTACATTAGCATTCTTCCTACTCCATACGGGTAACTATGTAGGCTTAGTATCAAGGAGAGAGATTAAGCATGGTGTGACACAGTCTCTGTGCCCTTTTGTTTTGGCACTTATGCTACTTGTAGAAGCACAGCCTTCTCAGTGAAGCAAGACTCCCAGACACCTGCACCCACTGAATTCTGATGCCAGCCAAAGCTCTGTCTCGGAGTCCCACAGAGTCTGCAATTCTAATATCATGAGAAGATAACTTATGCTTGATAACATTTGCATTTGCTAAATGCCTTTTAGACATTATATTCTCTTACAGATTTGACTTTAATACCTAAATAAAGACATATATGCTGTTGCGGTCACCACCTGTTAAGGTGTTTGTTTGGAACACTAAGTCTGACATTCAACAAAACTTTTGCTGTATTTGACTCCTGTGTCTAAACCTAAGAATAAATATATCTTGAAAGGCAGAATATCCCTTTCTCACATCAACTAAACAATGGTTAAAATTCCTTATACAATTCCAAACCCTAACTGGAAGATCCTTTTCTCAAGAAAAAAGTACTGTTTTTCCAAATAAACATTCCAATCACACATTCTAGGTCCTCCCAAAAAAATCTTACCTAGAAACGCATACTTACTCATTGCACCACCGTAACACACACCAGAGAAAATTTTTAGGAAAAAAGGTTAGAAAAGTATTTGTAATTCGACCACAGAGAAAGTAAAATGCTACATTAGAACTGACACAGCCTTCACAGAATTCCTCAAAAAACCTTATTATACCTTCTAAGAGAGGACGAATATTGCTGCTGAAAATGTATTGCTGTGTCCCTTTGCTTCATTAACATGTCAATCTGTTTCTGAAGACGTCTGTTCTCCTCCTCAGCCTGTTCTAGACGGCTCAGATCCGTATTGTGACTTGCGATCTTCTCATTGTATCGTTTCCTTAGGGCATCATAATCCTTCTTCACACCCTCTAGCTTGTCCATTGCTGTATCATAAAGTTTATTTAATATCTCTGAGGATCCATTTTGCTTCATAACCTAAAAAATTGCCAGAAATGTATTAATGAACTCTGGTTTTAATCAGACCAATAAATTTGATTTAAAATACATGTAAGAAACAGTATCAGAGCAAAAATATATTAACCCACTTTAATGATCATTCTTTTTAATGACCAAAGAAACACTGAGCCTTTTCTAAGCACTGTTACCCTAAGCATACTACATCTGCTTAACGCTAACTGGATAAAAAAAAAATCTGCTCTATCACAACTTACAGTGCACAAGTTTATTAAAATATCTCTCTAATGGTAATTGCTAACAGCAGCTATTAAACCCACGTTGTTTTTGAAGCACTTGGCAGTTTCAGCAGAAGGTGATCGTTATTTGATGACCAAAACGATAGCGGTAATTTAGAACGTGACCACGAGGTGGCATTCATGACAGGTTGCCTGCATCCTCCATGAACGAATTAAATAATTTAAAACTTCAGGAGAATAAAATCCACACTAAATATGTTATACACGCAGGCATATATTTTAATATTCATACAACATTTCATCTGAGAACTGCCCACAGAGGTTTGTGTCTCCAAAGCTATTCATAAAATATGAACAGCAAGAGGAAAATCCATTTAATCATGAATAAATTCTGACATGAATCTCTGTTTCAAACTAATTTCTATCAACATAAGCATCTTATTGTAAATAGCAGCACTGATCATGAATGACCAGCAACAAGAAGAAGCCCCTAATGAGCTTCAACAAATCTCTCCCTTCTTCCTTCTTAAAGGCAAAAAAAAACTACTTGAAATGAGGCTTTACCTTTTCTCACCCCTACCCCTTATCTTTAATGCTGTGCTCATTTTTTCCTGTTTCTGTTTTTTAAATTAAAATTTGGCCTTGATAGAGTTCTGGGAAGAAACAGAAATGCTCTATGTAAAGATGTGACAAGAATTTATATAATCTTGGCATCAGCCTCCGAAGTCATGTCTCCAACTAGCTGAAAATAAATAGCATTAAAAAATTTGAAAGAAAAGGACAGAAACCGTAAGACCTATAAAATGTTGAAACCAAACACATATCAACTACCCTGTGTGCACAAATCGGCTCCTCATCTTCTTTAGTGTCTTATATTCAGAGTAAGAACCACTTCCTGAACATGGAAGAACATGGATGCCCACAGACCAGAAGAAAGAAGACTGAAAGAGATTACCTGAGAGCTTTCAGGAAAACACTTCTCTACACAGGGCAATGTGTGAGAGAGGAAGTTCTTCCACTTAATACTGGTCTCCTTTAACTAACCAAGACACGTAAAATGGGCGAGTTACTGTTCATATAACCGTCCTGGAACAAGGATGCACTTTGGCTAGAGTCTCATGGGCATGGCAATTTCCACATACATCCCTATCCTCAGTGGACTTAGCAGCATAACCTGCACAGAGTTGGACCCACGATTAGCTGGCATGCTTCACTGAACCATTTCAGATAGGCTAAACGTGGTAACTGCAGGCATACGTAAAGTGTAAAAAGACACTGTTTTAAACCAGGTCAAGAGAGCAGTTTTCCTGAAGACTATTTCCCAAAGCAATTTGAGAGCAGGTTTGAGAACCAAGATTTAAGAATCCAAACACAAACAAGCCACTTCTCACTGCCTGAAGCAGTGGAACGTTTTTTTTTTTTTTTTGCTTAAAACACATGAAATAATTAAAGAAAAAAAAAAAGAAAGATGAATATACTAGAAATTGGATGGAATTCAGCATAAACTTGCTAACAGAGGTTTGACAGAGGAAGTGAGAAACACCACAAACAGGAAGCAGTGTAATAATGATGGTGTCCCATTCAAAATACCAGTCTGAGAAAAGGTAAATAGTCCCAGCTGGACCAAGGAAGACAGCCATGGCAACAAGAAACTTCATACACAAACAGCAGAAACTAATGGCTGGTCAGCTGATACCTAGCAAATCCATGACAATCCCACATGAAGAATAACCTGATGAAAAGGTTTTGCTCTCTGAAGCCACCAAGATGTTGTGCTTTGCTACAGCCTGACAACGAAACTACTTGTCAGAGGGATCCAGAGTTAGACTAAGACAGATGAGAAATGACACAGACAAGATAAAGACTCTTGGCACCCCTTCAAGACACTGTGATTCACTGTGACATGCTGAGAACTGGAGTTAGACAACTTTCTCACCGAGGGGCATGTACAAGTTTGCTTTAAAAGTTTAATCATGATCTTGACAGGAGACTGAATTTCTTTAAAAAAAATACTGACAATGATACTTCAGACTCCTTCTGTGCTGCCAGATAGCTTCAAACTTCAGACCGGAACCTCAAAATATTAACAGACTTCTCTTGGAGGTTTGACATTCCTGCTTTACAGACCCAGAAACTGAGGCGCAGAAGAACGAATGCCCAGCTTTACACAGCAAACCATTTCTGCTATCTTCTAAACCAAGCCACTGAATCATTTTACAGCAGAACTCTCAAGGTAAGTGTTATAGAAAGGGATCAAAAGGAAATACAAATCTTCACTCCTCTTTGCACTGCTCTCAAGCACAGTCCCACGGTGTCATTCAGCATATCCAGCTCACTTTGACCTTTGCCCTTCCTACCATAGAAAATAATTATTTTTGTTCACGTTGGTTTTGCTTCTGAAGCCTAATGTTTGACTTACAAGTTTGACCTGTAAATCAGCCTACACAGTTAACCAAGATATTCTGTTTAACCATTCCATGTTACCATGACTATTCTATTTAAATTACCAGACTTTTCAGCAGGTGAACCATAGACCCGGTATGACCAATTGCTCCTCACTATTGATCATCTTTCTTCAGAACATGTGACAACGCTGCCCTGGAGACACCTTGTTATATACACTTCTGATATGTCCACCTCTTCCAGTCCTGAAAGGTTTGTCTTTTTTTGTTTCAAGTTCAAAAACATTCATCAACCTGTAGCTTTGTTCTAACTGAATAGTGTCTGCAAGTCTAAATAACCAAGCTTACCTCAGTCATTCCCCTAACTTTTACAATGTCTCTAGAATAATGATTTAAAAACAACAAGCCTCTGTCACTCATTTTTTTTATAGTGATTCTTTTCAAAAAAACCAAAACCAATAGCATGCAAGTTTAAAGCTAGCCCTATCCCACAAAACACTCTACGGAAATAGTTATCTCTTTAATCACTTTGCAACTTCAAGCTAGGTTTTTGATGCCTCTCACCCACTTGAAAAGCCATCATGCATGTACAATCTCCCTCATGCAGAGTTTTTTCATCTCTGCATCAAAATGTCTTAATACCATCTAATATGCTATATCTCTAGTCCTTTTTCACAGCTAGACACAGAAAAGCAATTAGTATGCAAGATCTCATTTTCTCCCCTAGTGCTGTAAAATTTAAGGCCGATGTTTCAGAACCAGTAATACATAAAAAGGCAGCAACATTGCATTTGGTTTTACCGATTTATTTATCAAAGGAACAGTTCATGATCTCTTCTAGCATGTACACTACAACCTGTGGCTTACCTGCTGCTGCTGGCTGCGCAAGTCCATTATCTCCTTCTGATCCTCATCGTGAAGTCTCTTCATTTCCTCACACGACTGCTGGAGATGATTATGTTCTCGTACCAACTGCGTGTTTTTCCTCTTCAAGGTATCCATGTCCTCCTTCAGCTGCGACTGGTCACTCAGCAGCCGACTGTGCAATGTGCTGTCATGGCACACAGAAGAATGTTCTTAGAGGCCAACTTGCAAGGACTAAGTCCTGGACTAAGTAATTTCAAGCATGGGTTTCACACCTAGAAAGCAGGTCAAACTAACTCAATTTTGCATATTTAAGTACACCAAATACCAGGTGAAAAAAAATAAATCAGAAACAAACAGGAACAGAAGTACGAAAATACGTGAAAGTACACTATAACGTACACTGCATCAGAAGAGATGATGAATTTATGCTACCCGTCAATGCCATTTCATAGCCATTGCAAAAGCAAGAAGGTAAACAGAAATGGTGTAATGCAAGCACAGTATGATCCTGGAGATAACAGGAATTATCCCATTAATCACCTCCACTTTCTCTTGGGCCCCTTGGTTGAGCAGCAACTAGCCAAATTAGAGATGAAAACTACAATAATCTCCTTGTACGCTACTGGGGTTTTTTAAAGAAAAAAACAGAACACAAACAAACAAAGAACCCACAAGCAACAAAAACACCCTATATATGTTTCAACTACATCCAGGCAGGTAAAAAGCTATCAAAGGTACTCTGAACTTGATTATGCAAGCCATAGTTATTGGAAGAAATACACCCTCACTTAAAAATTAAACAATTGACAGCCGCAGTAAGGAAGCTATCCTTCAGATTATAAATCAAGGTAGCAGTCCAAAATTAGACCAGACCACTGCTGAAAAAGAGCAGAAAAATCAACTGAATGTATTTTCTACTGCAGATCAAATAAAGAGTAGCATTTGGATACTGGCAAGTATTTTTGTTACTGACACAGAACTATTCAAAATGGACTCTCATACCTGCTGGTAGAACATTAAAGTTCATACAAAACAAACAAAAAAACCAAATCAAAACAGAAAAAAAAAAAAACCAACAACAAAACCCTACAAACAAAACCCCATCTCCCCCCCCCAAAAAACCCACTGAACCACATCACATAACAGGCAGCGATTAACAGAACCAGTTTGCATTTTAAGATACTTTTTATTCCTTTCTTATGAACTGAAATACCATTTCCTGCACCCAAGCAAGCATTAAAAAAAATAATTAGGCTATTAATCTGCTGGTATTCAGATTTTGTTGGAAATAATAAAATTCTCTGGAATGGTAATTTTCTTTTTTTTTTAAAAAAAAAAAAAAAACAACAACTAAAAACTTGGGATTGTAAGAATTACTGCAGGAGAAAAAAATATGTGAATAGCATGTTCTTCTCAATTCCTTTCTTCACCCCAATAATTTTTCATAGGAGAAACAGTAACTGCATGCATGGATTTCAATGTGTTGTCATGTTTCAGGGCACCTAAACTGCAACAGTGAGTTTCAGCATCCCTGAAGTTTCAAGTAGGAAACTGAATTATTCCAATTCAAGTAAATAAGTTCATAGAATAAAAATAACTACCTCTGAATCAATTAAAATTTGCTATACTGTCTTCTGACCAGATAACCTTAGTCTGTAAACAGTGCAAATGCAAAAACTTGTATATATGCATCATTTTGCAGAAGCCTAAATTGTTGGTCTCTGAGGAATATGCCTATATTCTTGGTATATTTGAATATTTCAATCGCTCTGTTTTTTAAAACTAGAGCTGTTCTCCTGATATGAGAGGGTAAATCCTTTTACGTTATCATGGAAGTACTAATACAGTCAGAGTGTAAAACAGTATGGTTTCAGGGACTACAGAACATCTAAATAAGGTGAGCAAAACACTTTTTTGTATGAAGAATACAAGTGCTTCACGTCAGCACTGGACAGTTATATATATTATATTCATTATATAGTATTACATATATTCAGCTCTCAAAACAATCCATCTACAAGGTACAGAATATTCATGCTTTGCACAGAATTCACTAGCAAATCAAAGTACTTGAAAATCCTCAAATGAAACTAGGAATAAGGCTCTTTGTAAAGATGCTACAGAATTTGCTACATCTGTAGCTGTCGGCAACCTTTAATGCTATTTTCAGCTTTTGGAAGAAGACCGTAAGGAAACAGTGCCTACCTTGGCAGACTTGAAGAGCTGTGGGCATAAGCACTATGTAAGAGCTAGCAGCCCCCCCATGAAAACAGAAGTCATACTTTATAGTGTAGATTTAAGTAAAATAAACATCATACTAAAAATTTACCTGCATTTCAATTTCAGAGCTGTCTTCCTTTAAGGAGAAACATGTTCCTACTTGTATCAACAATTGATTTTTAAACAGAAATACATTCTAGAAATATTCACCATTTCCTATTTTATTGCATTTTCATAAATGTTTACTGTTGGTCTAAAGCTGTGTTAAAATTTACACAAATCAGCATGAGAGCTATCACAACATATTAAAAAGACTAAGACATTACATTCTCTTGCATTATACTCTGCTCTCCAGCCTGACAAAAAAACTATTGGACGGTAATTGCAAGACAGTAATTAAGCTTTCCTTGTTGATCCCATCAAGAAATCAGGGATTTCTTATCTCAGATTCCTAAAAGTAAAACAAGCAATCCATACTTTATCATTTCAACTAGCCCAGAAATGTTTTCTCTGATTTGGGCAAACATTAATCTTGCAATTCAAGTGGAAAAGCCTAAAAAAATATATTTGATTACCATGTTCTAATACTTTACAACCTAGCACAGACTGGTAAACTCTTACCTTGTACAGCTTTACTCATACTTACTGATAAAAATCTGCCTCTTTTGCTGCTTCTTCACACCTTTTTAGTGTCTTGGTGTGTTGATTCTGCAGAGACTGTAGGTCTGACATGGCCTTCATGCATTGTATCTTCAGCCTTTCATAATCATGATTTGGTTTTGGACTAGGCCTACCATGGAAAAAGAATATAAAGTCAAACATCAGTTCCTAAAGAGAATGGAAAGTCTAGGAAATTAATATCCAATAAAAAATAGTATCACACAACTGTTGATACTTAGGTTATATTATGTTTTAATTCAAATACTGATCATTCCACACTAAGATGAAACCATATTAAGATGCAACGACAAAAATTGCTGTATTAGAAATCTTATTAGATAATACATTTCAGTATAAAGCTAACATAGTATAAAAGCTGAAGCTAACAGTGTGAATATGCGTAAAGCTAACATGCATTATGTTAGCTTTATACTGAAACATATCGTCTAAGAATGAGATAATTCTGTCCATCTCCAAAACTGCAAAAAATAGTAATGAGCGTGCATGTACTTCTCTTCTGAGCAGGAGTGTTACCACAGAGCAGAACTGCCACTTGATATAAGAACAAGTAGATCGCAAATTTTGTTCAAACAATTATTAATCAAACATAAACTCCAGTAAGGAATTTTCAGTGAGATGAACTAAGTGAAAGACAAAATAATTCAAAAGAAAATTTCTGATTTTTTTTTTTAGTATATCGTCATGATTGGGATAGGAAAAATTTTCTAAAATAATCTACCTTGCCTAACAATTGACCAACAGAGACTATATACAGTACGTGCGGTCCTTGCACATGATACCTTCACGTATTTATTAGAAAAGAAAATAAACATAAATCATGCAGGAAACAATGTGCGGGATTATGCCTTCTTATTTTGAAGCACTAAGCTTCTGAGACTCTAAATCGAACTGCTCCTCTCCTACAAGGTCACACAATCTTTGCGCCACTGAACCATTTAATTTCAAAATGAAGCTTCTGACAGCTGTCCCTGCATCATCTCCTAGGTGTCTCATAAGTCCACAGGCAATGAGAAAAAAACACAATAAACAAAACCAAACCCAAAGAAAACAACTGCTTTCTCATTTAATTCTGTTTATTCTCATACCAGATTTGCTCAGGCGCTGCACGGATCACCCCTTCTCTCTCCCACCTCATCCTCTCCCAAACAGCTTCACTGTAAGCACAGCTTGAAAATCTACCAGAATTCTCCTTGCTTCGAAAATAGCAACACAGATGCTGGAACTGAAATGCAGCTGGCAAGTGAATTAAAATGAAAACGGTTTCGCGCTACTGCAGCGGTGAGGATTGTTAAAAAAAAGAAAAAAGAAACGCCAGCCACTTCTGATTCACAGACTTTTAGGCCCTGTGTGTATGATATGGAGGTGTTTTTTAGCAATCCAGTTACATTGTGGGCTGCTGAGTAGTAAGGCCTTCAATTATAATTCCTATTTTTCTCCTTTCTCCAGAGAAGTACTCCTGGGAAAAACAAAACCAGAATAACTTTCCTTGACTGAGAGACTTTTACAACAATCAAAAGCCAGACTCCTATGATGTAAACAAATATTCAAGTCACACCTTCAGGGATGTCTTTTAAGTTTTTTTAATTCACTGCTTTAGGGTGCTGAAAGTAGTACATTATTAGTACCGTGATATAGACACATTACCACCAGTGTTACTCTTTTAAAATACAACTGTAGTTAGCTTAAGTAAAACTCAATTTGAAATGTTTACATCCTTAACAGAAACTCTAAACCCCCAAGTATTGATTTAATTAGACTTTAGGATGAAATTATTGAAAGTGGACACCATCTGTCCACCACAGTCATTAAAATGACAACATTAGCTTGAAGCACAGTTTAACTCTCAGTTGAAGTGTTACATTTACAAGACCCATTAACACATGTTCATATTGAGCCTGTAGTCATAAATTCATATTCATGCAAAATATTCAGTGTATGAATTTATACTAAAGGATAACTATTAGGTCAGTCCCAAAGCTATGGTAAGAATTTGTTCTACAAGTCTAACATCAATCACATATATCGCTGAAGTAGTACCAGTACTATTAAAAAAAGAAAATCCTATAAACATATATATAACCCATAGGTACCCACAGAAATTAAGCTACCTATTCAATAAGGAAGGAACAACAACCCTGCATTCTAGCTCATCTACATGAAATAAAAATCATCTGGATAGCCAAGGCCATATATTCCACAGCGCTGGTTCCAAGGCTTTATGTCTCAGCAAGAAAAACGGGGATACACACAGGAGAAATATTGATCAAAAATAAATAATCAAAACTGTTGCAACAAAAAAGTCCACTCAAATGCATGCAGTGGCTGAGTCTTGTTTAAGTAAGACATCAGTTTTATGCTAAAATGCCTCACAAAATACAGAATAATTTCAATAAAGGAGAGATGTCAGTTACTATTTTGGAAGCAGTGATTCAGATGTTAACAAATTTAAAATGGTAATGTCGAAGGTCCAGCAGCGTTTCTGATATTCATATACCAACTTTAAAAATCCTTTACGTTCCAGTGCAATTACCCTGAGCATAAATCAAGGCCACAGTGAGACTGACATTTACATGTATCTGACGTAAAAACTAATGCCAGCGGCAGATCCAACTTTGTGGGCAATGCCTATCCAACAACTTGGAACACGTTACCACGTACTATTGCAACTGCGCCACCAGCAACAATTAGAGACTACACGTAAAACAGTCTCTTCTCACAGGCAGTTTTCAGGGATTTCATTTGTATTGCAGTTCTCTTCCACTACTACATAAGTAGTAAGGATATTTAGGTCTATAAAATGCACCTTGAGCACACTAAATTATTTGCTCAAATCTTTGCTTAAATCACCACAACACGTGCACACATAGTCATTGTCAAGTGACACAAGCACAGCATGAACAATCTTACTCCTGCCCCACAGGATGACACATGTTCATCTGATTCAGCACATCACAATCCACTGCTGTGGCTCCTCTTCCACTGCTCTAGACTTAGTCAACACTTGCTTTTGGAAAACAATGGTTGGTTTTGCAACTGCTAGTCTTCACAGCCAGCAGAGCCCAGCCAACGAATGTGTTGCGAGCTGCAAATGTTCTGAAGCGCTCCATCATGATGCGCATGTCAAGATTTGCCTCTACACCACCTGCATTTGGTATGGCCATGGTTAAAGCAGCATACAAAGCCAGGAAAGCAAAAGCCCTTTTTGGGTAGTAAATGTCACCACCTAAATAGTAGTGAACTTTCCGCTAATAGCTCAGCATAATAGTTTACAATATCTGGGCTTTGACTCCTGGAAGGCTGAAGATTTTCTATGAGGAAAGAATGCAAAGCAAACTCAAAACAAACAAAAAAATCCCCACCAACAAGCTTTCAAAACCCACAGATGTGTATGTGGATGGGAGTAGTAGCTGCTTTTACACTGAAGGAAAAAAACATCAACTAATAATCTTCATTCATTTCCCACTCTTCAGATATTTAATTGTTCAGGAGAATAGCATCCTCCATCTAACACATATTGTGCAAGCACTGCCCAAATACAGTGCCTATTTTGATGAGTTTTTCTTTAAACTGTAAACACATTTTCCACAACATAAAAATCCTTCAACTGGCAGCAGAAGATTGATTTGACTATTAAAGAGAAAAAACTAGGGCAGTCTAGAGGACAGCTCAACAGAACTTTCATTAATAGCATCCTGGATTATGCAGAAGATTACTGTAAACTATAAAATCCTCAATGTCTAAGCTCTAGTGACTTCAAGTAAGAAATCCCTCTGTATAAGTAAGTAACCAGAAGCCATGCAAAAGATGTTGACATTTGGCAACCTTTTCCTCTCCTGTCCCCACAACACTTGGAGACCCTCAGATAGAACATGATCCTCTTAAAAGTAGTCTTCAGAACTCATGGTGGAGAGGAAAGGGGCATTAAGATGAGTATCTCAGAAGTGAGTAAAATGCCCAGATTCTCTTAATTCCAGTTCAATGGCTCAAATCTTGACCTTATCTTATAGAGACAAAAGGTTTAATTAACCACCTGACCACACAGCAGATAATGCTGATGAAGGAAGATACAAACAAAAATAAAACACTGAAGGTTCAGAGAAATTATGCACCACGGGAACACCTCCCAGATAATCTGTGCTTTGCTTTTATTTCAGATTCAGTGACAATTTTTTCCAAGGTTCAAAAAATTCCTTTTTACGTCTGCTCATTGTAGGCAAAAAGTACCTGCTCAGTATGCCTGAAGTCACATTTATCAACACCAGCAGATCTTAACCCTCTGAAATAAACCAATTCTGCTTACTACCCAATAAAACCCTTATCTACAGTTAACCCATACTCTCCCTGAGTACTATCTTCCTCATAACTTATTAACCCTCAAATTAGTATGAGCTGCATAAGGCTGCTGGCCATTAACTGACTTTGAACACGTTATTTTAATTTGGCATCACCCATGACTTCTCAGTGGAGGGTATTTCTTTACTCTCAAAATGTTGATGCTACACAGTCCCCCAGTACACGTATAACAGGAAACGTACCTCCTAGAAATCATGCATTCCCCTCAATGGAAGTCCAAACCTCTCTCTTTGCAGAGGCACAGACATAGCTGAAATTTTTTTTCCTCTCCTAATTTCTGTCCTCCAGCCAAGTATTCAAAGCTATTTCCCTTTCTTCTCTTTGCTTTGAAAACAGCAAATGCTTCAGACACTGTCATCTTTCTCTTCCCACAACACAGCCTAGGAAGCCTAAACAACTTTTTGCTGTCTTCTCTCAACACAGAGATAATACACTGGTATTCAACAGACAGCTCTTAAACCTGGATGTGGTCACCTACGTAACACACACATCACCAGGATGCTAGTTAACAAGCAACATACATGAATTGCAATATCCTTGCTGCTTTACAGGCAAGCAGGAGACAGGACACTTGAAAATACTACTGAGGACTACATTAAGATGTTACATTTCCTTTATTTTTACCTGCAGTCATCAAAAGTTGATCCAGGAGATGAAAGTGCAAGTCGCTTGCGCAGCTCATCCCTCTCTCGAGTTACCTGACGGAGCTGATATAATACTGTCTCCAGCTTCTCACTCATCTGTCTCGTGTCTATTACAGGCGGTGGAGATGATGCTTTACCAGTTGTACCTGACCAAGAGACAAATAACTGGCAGTCAGCAACTCCTCAAAAGAATACAACTTCACTAAAGAAGTTAATGCTAATTTAAAAATCCTGTTCAAAATGAAAAGTCACCAGTGAGCTGATAAAAAAATAAATCCACTCAGACCCCATGCTAGCAGAAAGGCCCCATCCGTGTTGAAAGTTAAGCTTGCATGAGTAGGTTACTTGCTTACTCAAGAACTTGTAAGTTGCCTGAAATTGTCCAGTACATGACGTTAAAGATCTGACTTGTCAACAAATCATGACAAATGGGCTTCATGTTTAACAACATAGGCTTAAACAAGCACATTACAATCACTGCAACTGGACTACATATAAAATTTCCTCTAAGGGGCAGTCATACACTAAAGAGTTTTGTGGAATCTTTTTAGTTCTCACCTTTCTTAGTATCAGAGATGAACGATGATGCCTACTGTCTTCTCAAACAGCTATACCAATACAAAGAGGTCTTATTCCACCAGAGAGATGAGAGTCTGATATGTTGTTTCACAACATGTCGACAATTAATCCAACTTTAATTTTAGTTCTGCTTATTTTAATCCCAGACACACAGAATCATACAATAGTTAGGGTTGGAAAGGACCTTAAGATCATCTAGTTCCAACCCCCAGCCATTGGGAGGGACGCCTCACACTAGACCATGAGAGCAAACTCAAAGATATGGGTCACAGATGTGAAAGTTAAAGGCCTAAATGTACACAGGAGACTACCATTTTATTCTTTAAATAGTCTGCATAATTATACAATTGAAAGAAGTTGCTGACATATGTATTAACTTGTTTGGATGCACTTGTATTATCTCTTTCTCTATAGGAAGAAACAAAAGGTGCAATAGTAAAATAATGTTCTCTGATCACAGTCTTCTCAGAGAAAGAATTTCAAACAAACTTACTTCACCTGATCAAATGCTAATGAACTGCAAGGACTGGCTTTTTATCTTTAAACTCAGCTCGGGAAGGTACTGCAAAATGCAAAAACTTCCAACTTTTAAGTAGAATTACCTGTGCTTTAAAGTTCCCACACCAAAATAACTTCCAAGGTCATACATACAGCATCTAGAATAATAGGATCCCAGTTCTTATTCATTTCAGCTGTTACTGTAATTCTGTAATGAGACTTTATGAGCACAGAATGTTCTTTTAACCTAACTATTGTACAATAATGTATGTTAATGCACTAATAGCTAACTGAAGAAATAAAAAATTGCAAGAACAGACTGCATTCTCTAGAAAGACACAAGCTCACATCTCTCAAAATAATTCTTAATGAAAGCTGCATTTGGGCTTTCTCCTACTACTTTGTTTTATTCCTCCATCCAGATGGAGCCACTTCATCCATAAGAACTAAAGATCTCACACTTTCAAAATGCAGTTATCTTTTCTTTTTTCAATATAAGAAACATTCTTCATAATTTTTAAGGCAAGATTATACAAAATCCAGTAATAATGCAAATATACTATCCTAGGCTCATGATATAGGAGGGAATAAATAGGGAAAAAACCCTAAATGGACAGATAAAAGAAGTCAGAATACATATCCATTTGGAATAGAATCATAGAATCATAACATCATAGAATAGTCTGGGTTGGAAGGGACCTTCAAAGGTCATCTAGTTCAACCCCCCTGCAGTGAGCAGGGACATCTTCAACTAGGTCAGGCTGCTCAGAACCTGGCCTTCAGTGTCTCCAGGGATGAAGCACCTACCACCTCTCTGGGCAACCTGTTCCAGTGTTTTACCACCATCATTGTAAAGAACTTTTTCCCCACATCCAGCCTGAATCTTCCCTTTTAGTTTAAAACCATTACTCCGCACCTTATTGCAACAGGCCCTGCTAAAATGTCTCTCACTGTCTTTCTGATAGGCCCCTTGTAAGAACTGAAAGGCCACAATAACATCTCCCCAGAGTACTCTCTTTTCCAGGCTGAACAACCCTAAATCCCTCAGCCTTTCCTCATAGGAGAGGTGTTCCAGCCCTCTGTTCACTTCTGTGGCCCTCTCCAACAGGTCGCTTATCTTTCCTGTGCTGAGGACTCCAGTTCTCAGGTATCAGGTGGACTGAGGCCAGTACTGCAGGTGAAGCCTCACCAGAGAAAAGGAAAGGGGCAAAATCGCCTCCCTTGACCTGCTGGCCACACTTTTTTGGATGCAGCCAAGATACGATTGGCCTTACATCAGTGAGTGGGGAATTTCATAAACAAACCGAAAAAAGAAGGTAAAGGCAGACAAACCTAACTGAGGTACTGACAGGCTGCATAGCCATGGGTGAATTCAGTGGTAACCCGCACATCTTCTCACTTGAACTGATAAATCAGAATACGTATACACTGAAAAGGTCCCCTTCTCATCCTTACAGAGATGTTCAAAAGCTTATATTTCATCCTGGGGCTGTCTGTGAGCAAAACAGTTAAACAGGATGTGAGGGGCACTGGAGGAAAAAGGATATAAAGGAGATAAATCAACAATGCTGGCGTTCTTTACATTGAGGAAAAGGCACTGGATTAATAACAGTCTATCACTAGTATCACTGTTAACTCCAGTACCAACCCCATGGACAATATGTCTGCTCCTGCCTGCTGTGTAAGTCCTACACAAGCACACAGTGGCTGCTCTGGGAATCTAAAACACAGTAGAAGGAGGCAAGAATTATACCTCTCTCCTCCTCCACCTCTCCTCCCTCCCCAGCTTTGACAACATCAATCTTCTTCAGGCAAGGAGAAAGCTTGTGCAGAGTCTCTAAACTGTGCCAAGCAAGACAAAACTGCTTTAGATAGACAGGCTAATTAGCCTTAGGAAAGAAGCTTGCTTAACTGATGTGAAGCCATTTGTCTTAGAATCAGAAAAGGTTATTTTTGTCACTTTTTACAAGTACATCAACAAATATTTTCACCTCAAGTGCAGTGGTAATAGTCAACACATAATAAAAGCAAAAAGATGTACACTTATAAGTGCTGTAAAAACACAGATCAGTATGACCCAGATATTCCCCTCTTATACTTGCCAAAAAGTTTATCACTGCATGGTTTACTAACAATCTTGCATTTTCAATAGTTCTACAAAAGGTCTCATAAATGTTAAATCAGTTTTGCGGATGCCCAATTAAAAAATAAATAAGTAAAACCCAAAAAGAGAAATGAACAACTTCAGTAAACTCCTCTTTCATCAGAAAAATTCAATACTCTTCATTTCCTTTAAAAGGGCTTTTATAGCTGAATGCTAAAAAAGCCTTTTATTGCGTCTAGCATCCTGATGCAATAGAAGGAAAGTGACCTGTGCTTCCAACCTTTGTAGCCTTCTCCATCTGACTGAATATTTTACACAACAGTACTTCCCTTCTGCCCTTAAACCAGTAAGACTGTTTCAAAATGTACAAGCTGAAAGGCTAAATCTCCATTATCCGAATTACACCACCTTTCCCAGGCAACCTGGATTTGTGAAAATGTATTTACCGCATGTCCTGCCAGGTGCAATTCATTCATCTGCTTCAGTGAGCCTCAGAACTCATTTTTCATGTAAGCTGCATTTGGGCTCCAAGAAGCCAACCATATGGAAGTCACTTCCCTGGCCAGCCTCCAGGGAAGCAGCATGCCACCAACTCCTGAAAGAGTTGACAGCAGGGCTGGTCATGTGGGCAAAACACACTTTGCCCATCATGGAGTACAAACACTAAGTCCTGAGTAAGCACTGACTTAGTCCAAAGCAAAATTTTGCAGAATTTACATCATACGTTTATAAAAGAAAAGCCTTAAAAACAGAAGCTGGAGAAATCATATCTTCCATAATTATAGCCCAAATACTGGACTTCACAGAAACCACAAAGATTCATTACTGCAGTACATACCTAATACAATTCTTACTGATTACTCTGATCATCAATGACTGAAGAGATAATACAGCCACACAGAAACCACTGCTCGGTTAGCTTCATTTTTTTTTTTAAAGGAAATTAAAAAAAAAAAAAAAAAAAAAAAAAGAGCATTTTAAGAGAAACAGAGCTGGGAAAGTTGTTAAGCAGATCAAGGTGTACCATAATGCTGACTGAATAGAATGCTGAGGTGGGAAAATGGGTAACAACGCATAAACAGCTACTTTTAAGAAATGCCCTCAATATATTTTGAATTACAATAAATGCATTACCCGTTGTGAAATGCACTTGTATGAGAGGTTCAAATTAATTCAAAAGGCAGTCTGCTACAAACTAACAGAATGCCTGAATCTGACGGTGATTTTTTTTAAACTCATTGTACGAATTTGTGCCAATTCGTGCCTGCAAACAGGAGGCTGTTCATTGTACAGTCGAGCAGTTTCACTGCTTTGTTTGATAAAAAATAAAATCAACAGAGTATTATTTCTTTATGGCCTTGTAAATCATGACGGAAAACATTGAAAAAGACCTGGAAGATGTATTGCAAAGTATGACCCGCAGGATTTCTCACGAAGCTCAGGAAGCAACGGGAAGTAAAGACTAATGCCACTGTAGGAAAATGTGTACTGAAATATTTACTTTCTTTCAATAATTTATGAGGACTAGAACAGGATTACATATCAGAAGTTATCATTTAGACACATTTACTTGGATATATCTTTAGAAGTGGTCTTGAAATAGTGGAGAGCACAGAATGGAACTGCATGCAGGTGAAATAAAACATTAGTAAGAACAAGCAGCAGGACATTGAGGAAAAGAAATTGAGAGAGGTAAAATACTGAACTGCGGAAACAGTTTCACCTAAGAGACCTAGAAAATATAATAGGTTATGAAAGCAGTGAGGATCATGTAACATGCAAGGACAAACAAATGGGTAGCACTTCAGTATTTGTTTTAATGCAGAGTAATAACAAGATAAACAAACCTAACAGCATGTAAAACAAACTTTCAACTTCAGTAAGTTTGAGATTTTAGAAAGAACTGAACAGTGGTTCCAGAAAGATTAACATGAAAGAAAAATCTACAACCTAATACTGAAAAACAGCAAGGAGGGGGGAAAGGGGCAGATATGTCAATTCAAAAAAGTCTTTGCAGAACTTTGCTGAGCTAAAATACAATAGAGAGTAAAATCTGTTACCATGACTAAGGAAAACACAGCTGAAGCTTCTGGGTTGGAATATTCAGGAGCTGCGAGGTGGGAAAGCTCAAGCCCTACATATATCCAGCTTACAACCACATACGGAAAACATAACCTAGACAAAAGAGTCCACTCATAACAGAAGGAAACGATGACTAGGGTTAACCTGCTGAACATCGACCAAGTCTCCATCAGTGTGCGTTCCCTCACATCTCCAGCAGAGGAGTTGCGAGCATTGTCTCACTATACTGTTTTATAGCCCCAACAGAAAATTGCTGACACCAAAAGGATTTCCTGAATGCACAGACTGAAAAGGACCTCAGTGAGTAGTGAAAGACACCATGTTCCAGACATGCTGTCTGGAGACAGATATTCACATACACTGGATTTCCATTCAAATCATTATATGCCAACCAAATCCTCAGAAATTCCTCCAGAGAGCTGGCGAATGTTAAGGTATTACAGCAAATAAAATACCATGAAGTGGTCAGCTGTCCATCAGTGGCTCTCAAGACCTTTGTATGCAGAAGCCTTCAGAGACCAAAAGTAAGTCAAACTGATTCATTACAGGAAATGTTAAATAACTCCTTCTTTATCAGTACACATCAGCAAAGTTTGTTCTTAATGTTGTTGTTTTTAAATGAGGGCATCATAGCCACTGAATAATTCTTGGGTACCTCCTAAGTAACAGGGGTTGAGAGAACACCATGCACGACTACCTGTCAATCCACAACTGCCTGGAAATGGACACCATGGAAATTAGTGATAATATGTTAAAGTTACTTAGAGTGCTTATTACTTAAGATGGCTGATTACCAAACACACTAAAAAATTACATATAGAAATTATAGACCAATCATAAAGACATCTATGTGATTCATGAACAGAATAACACAGACAGACAGTGAAGTTCCTCTAAGTTTGTGGAAGAAGGTGTTTTTTTCCTAACTTAGAAGTCTTACTTCCAGCAAATTAAAGAGGTATTATTCAGGTCAGAGGACAAGAAAATTACATAAGAAATAAATGTATTTTAGATAGGTTTAGTTCAAATACTGAGGCCAAATTTTATAAGAAAATTACTACTGAATAGAGACACTGATTGGCAAGAAAAGCAGAATACTGAAGGCAATCACTGCAGTACAGAACTCTGATGCGGTGTACCAGTAGCATTCCTAGTACCTTTTTTCACCCGTGGCCTTTCAGCGGGTGTAATATTGTTACTTGTTCCTTTGTCCTGTGTGTTAACTGGTGAGATATCTTTACTAAGTATAAATTTTACATTAGTTAAAAAGGGCAAAAAATATAACAAGAGATTCCTATAGGCTGTCAGGAGCAAAAGAATTAAATCACTCTTTCGGACAAAGAAAGAGTGTTTATCTTTGGAAGAGCGTCATAAACCACACCTGCAGCTGAGAGAACTTCCTATGAAGAGTGGAAACAATTACTTTATTATACACAGCTGTAGAAAGTGTGAAGCAATAAACTGAAATCAGAACAACATAAAAGGACAGTTGTCAAAACAGTCAACATGACAATGGGGAATGAAAGACTGCATACTGCTGGGAAGGAATTATTACCTGATGGGGGGGGGGGGTAATGTTTTTCTCTGGATTAAGAATTAAGGCTCTCAGACTGAGTTACATGAATCGCAATTAGTGGAAAAACTACTTGTAAATAGGCTGTCAGGCTGATAAACTAAGCGTTAAGCAAGGAAATACTGTCAATTCAAGTCAAAGTTGGAGAAACCTGGTGGGGGTAGATACATCACCACCTCAGACTGCAGTGTCATAAAACTGTAGTGACAATCATGGTGTTTGTTACAGACTGGTATGTAAATTCCATAGGAAAAGGCAGTATTGGGATGTGAACAGTGAAGAGGAAGAAAAAACACTTATGACTGAAAAAAGTGATGCCATTTGCAAAGAACTGAACAGCTGGAACAATAATAGACTCTTACAAGATAAAGGTGGTGATATGCAATGTGGAGTGAAGAAGTTACAAGGTTGATAGCTGTAATCAAAACAATGCAAAGACATCTACCTATGGAAAGAAGGAAACTATACATGCTGAAAAACAGAAGGCCTTTTCCATTCCAAAATCTCTCATTAGGAGCTCAGTACATTTTCAAAGAATGGAAGAGTATGCAACACCTTTCTGTTAAAAACTCATCATGAAAAAACATAACAGAGGCAATTTCTCAGAGCCACAGCCTCACTCCTGCATGCAAGTTGCTGGATTCTATTAAACATCTCTGTCTCACAAGGGAAAAAAAAGGGGGAGGGGGGGCAAAAAAGAACAAAGAAAGTGTATCCAAGAAGGGAGGAAGAATCATGTTTTCAAAGCACTGAAGGAAAACTCAAGTTTTGTTATGGTACTAGGGTAGGTATAAAATAGCTCAATTCTAGCAACTATAATCCTGTCATGGCACTATACAGCTTAGGCTAGTAATGCCTTACTGAAGGCTGTAAAAGTAGTATTGGGTATCCTAAGTCTTGAAACATACCCTTTTAAGTCAATTCACAGAGGCTTTTTTTATGTGACATGGGCCAGAATAATAACTTACACAGCTACTGTAAAAAGGAAGGAAGATGATTTATTTTGGAAGAAAAGAGAAAGTATAAACATAAGAGATGGAAACTGTAAGAAGACAACCAAGAAATGCACAGAAGCTAACAGGGATCCTCTGTTACTACTCTCCATAGCAAATAAATTGGATTTCAGGCTGAAGTATTGCATAAGTAAGGTGATACTTGGTTGATACATCATTTTCTGCAGATAATCCTTCAAAACACAGGCCTTCCATCTTTCCTTACAAGCCCAGCAAATTATCTGCTAGAATTCAGAAAGAACCTCTGGTCCAACCCTCCTGGTTCAAGCAGGACCACCTAGGGCCAGTTGTCCAGGACTATGTCATTTAAGTTCAGTTCACTGCTTGGTGAACATTTATCTTCAAAATGATAAACATCAGATGACTGAGTGCACTATACAAACTGGCACTTGTTTTTTTTCTTTTTTTTTCAAAGGGGTCTTTATTCTGCATTCTTTTCCTTTCTATTATCATGACCAGTCAAGTGGGAGACTAGCCAGCGACTGTCACATACAGCTGTGTTACTGGTTTCCATCCTAAGTGACACTGTTGTTCTATGCTTGGCACACGGGCACTGAATTTCCATAAATAATTATTCCGATGACACAGACGTGGGATTGTAGCTCCGTTCAAAGAGTCTGCTGGTCAGTGGAGTGGGCAGATGTAGGATGCTTCTATTTACACACAAAAATCTCTGTCATTACTCAAGAGCAAAGAGAAAGGAAATACAGAGAGCACATGACATTTTAATGAGCATTTGTTTACCTCTGGAGAGAAGAAGGTGGAGCTGAAGCACAATTATGTGATTACAGCAGTTTATATCATACCTCTTTTGGAAATAATTGATTATTTGCCCTCAGTACCATCAAAGCTACCTATTTTACATATGTAACATGACCTTTATTAATACATGGGAAATTAAAAGGAAGAAGGCATTGGGGGAAAAGAGAAAATATTGTCATCGAAACCAATTCTGAATAGTGAGGAAAACACACAAGAAAAACCTGAAAAGATCAATAACTGAATTTTTATTTACATACACACAAAGAATTAAAAAGGCAGATACACTATGGTCAAGACAGATAAGCCTATGAAGCGGAGTTTCTTCTCCGAAGCTGCTGCATAGGTAGGAAAACTGGCTTCCACTCAACTGCCTATTCTATCACATTCAGATATTGCATCCCTTATGCCCTGCAAGTCCACCTAGGCAAGGAAAGAGAAAAAAAGCTTGAATGACAACACAATACCCAGGATAGACTAGCCCTAAACTCTTCGATTGAGTCATGTTACGCAAGTTGCATCACTCCCCTCTCTCCTCTTATATTAGGACTATGACATTATTGAAGACTGAGATAATCCCAGCATATCCAGTTGTTCCCTGTACAGAAGCTGCTCCATAACTTTTTGTCCATGCCGCTGCTCTCCATGCTTGCTGCCCTCTTCTCTTTCAACGAGAGAATCAGAACTACAAATACTGGGGCAAACCATAGGTTTAGACAGTGATAAAATGATGGTCTCTCATCTTTCCCTCCTCCTTTCCAAATCCTAACACCATGTTTTATTTATCTGACTGAGACTGAACCCATATTCTGTTAGAACTACCTTTTAAAAAACAGTCGCCTTTGTACTATTCAAGCTTAGTTCTTAGACCACGGTCTGGACAAAAAGTACATCATTACATACATCAGCTTCATAAATTAACTCAGAAACCAGGATACATACACAATCATTTCAGTTTTAAAACATCCTGGCTTACTTAGAAGCATTTCAGAAATAGCTCATTTAATTAACAGTGCTGGTAGCAGAAGCCATCTCCAGCAACAGCTAGGGTGATTAAGGTTGGGAAGATGAAGCACATGAACATATCCATCTCTAGTTACTTTTATGGAGTCCAGAGACTCCATAGTTCATACAAATGAAAGACTATATTATTTCTCCTAATTAGAAGATGCTAATATTTACTCTTTGCTTTTTTATCTGGGCTTAATTAGTGGCCCCAATACCTTTCTCATTTCTTCTGAAAGGTCAAATGGGCATAATGCGAATCTGAGGTACTTGACAAACAAAAGCAAGGTAGACAAGAAATAAAAACGTGTTAAATATTAATGAAAAACAGTGTTTAGAAGTCAGGGAATAATAAAGTAGATCCCTTATCTGCTCCATGTGGAAGGTCTGTGTGAGTGGGGAAATGAAAGTATTCCTTTATACACATGCGTACATATAAATATCAAAGTCAGACTGAACATATTCCAAAGCTTACACTTCCTCCAAACCGTGAGCAATTTTTTTTCACTGATACATTCATTTCAGACTAAATTTACCATTTCCACTGCACAGAATTACCCTTGTGAAAATGCATTCCAATGAGATGGGGATGGAGCAGGGGCAAGATGTATGTGAAATTTCCGAAACGCTATAGCAACTCAGTATTTGTTGGGATTCCATTCAAAGAAGTCATATGAAGCCTTCAGGGAGCTGGCATGCAAACAGTTTCAGTTATGATGGTTTGTCATTCAGCAAAATCAGTCAGCATTAAAATAATCTGACTGCAACTTTGAAGTGACTTGCCAACATGTCTATTAGGATATGTTCATTAAAAGGCCTAGAAATTTTGCTGTTGATACCAGATAACATTAAAAATATTCTCTCTTGCAAAACAAGATGGCAGGGAGAGAAAATGGGCAGGAAAAAAAATTATACTCATTAATAACAAATTTATAATCAGACTATAAAACAAACATGCCAACTTCAAACAAAGAACTCCTCTGGCTGTTAATGTATTAAACATCAGACACCTAACTCATTTTAATCATCAAATAAAACAAACTATGGAGAATATTAGATCACAAGTTTTGTTTAATAGCTGATCACTTATTTTTTAGGTTATAAATAACTCTGATCACTGCATACACTAAAGACATAAAACACTTCCAAGGGCATCCCTTCAGGTAAAATACAGAGACCAGAATTCAATACGCACTTCGATATTTTAAAACATGAACAGCACACTGTTTAGAAAGAATTCAGTTCTGACTCATATGTAATGATGGGAATGATGGATGTCTCAGAAGTGACATACCAAATTCTAAATAGAAGTGTTCAGAAAGAGGGACCCTACACTTGCATAAGGCACTATGCTACAGAAAATCAATGCAATAGAGGCCATGTATCTGTAGCTTGCAAGTGGTCACTGTTAAAGCAAAATTTCTCTTTGTGATGGGAAATACTAGCTGTCCATCTACCTACCTCTACTTAGAAAATTATAAAAGGTCAGATACAGTACATTCAAAAAGTTACAAACATTGGGAAGGGGGAGGGGAGGATGTGGGGTGTTAAGCGTACCTTTGCTTTTTAAAACAAGAAACACGGAACTTGAAAGGACCACCTATATCATCTCCTATCTCAGGTATCACTTCATCCAATTATTCCACAAACTTACCAGATTTCATCTTAGAACAACTTCCTTCTTTAGAAGGTTACTTTTTGAGTCTGACTATCCTAAAAATTTAGGACTTTTTTTCTTCCTATTATCAGCCCCAAATTATTCATAGCAAATTTAATCATATTCTTCCTTCAGGTAATAGCATACAAGCGTGATCTTGATAAAAATCAAGCTAACATGTCGCAGCTTCCTGTATTTTCAGCAAATAGTTCAGTCAACCCTAAAATCTTGTTCCTGCATGCTGGAGTTAAAAGTTCAACTCTATGACTGCAACAGATGTCTGCCCACATCCTTAGATAACTGACTTGCCTGGTGCTGTCAGGGAAGTCTACAGATGCCTGACACAACATTGGAACTTTAAATATGCAAGAGCCTGCATACCCAATCCAAGACAAATGACTTTTACATGGATTCCACAGTAGAAGTTAATTAAATGGTTAAGTAAATTAAATGTTTACATAAAGAAGAGAAAAGCTGACAGCTAATACCGCTTGTTCTTAGAGGTGTTTTGTCCACATTTCTTTTACTCCCAGTTTTTGTCATAGCATTTTGTCTTTCACAATGACTTTAAAAACAGAAAAAATAAAGCAATTCACTGCATGCAGTGAAAAAAAAGTTTGAAGCTTGCAGGCACACCCTGAAGTTTAAAAGGCTATGACCTTAGCTAATAGTATTTTTAATTTCTATGACATTTTTGACTCTGACTACTACTTTCACATCCGTAACAGATTTTACTGGCAACAACTGCGTACAGCCATGAAAAGGCTTAACTAGCAGCACACAAAATGGGTATACTTTTTCCCAATGAAGATGCATGGTTACACCTTATAGTTCAACTTCTGTTATTTTATGACCAGAATCTGTCTAGCCTTTCCAAAGGCAACCTTAAAATCTGGTTCTCCCAGCTCCCACAAGACACGCTCATTAATTAATCAAAGATTAATACTTTACTCACCAATGCTACTCAGAGAACTGCTGCTTTCAGAATCAGAAGGCATTATGGACAGCACACTGTAAGTAGACCCTAAAATTAGAAAAATAAAGACTTGATTATTTTTTCCTTTTCCTCTCCCCAAAGCAAGCTAACAATTTATTTTCCTGATACTACAGATGCCAAATACACTAAATTAGAGAGAACACATGTCACTAATGTACAAAAATCTCATAGGAAAGGTATAATTTGCAAATTAACATGGCACTGTGTGCTAAGTAGGAAATAATTTTGGATGAAATGGTAAAAACGAGTTCAGGAAAATACTGAAATACTACAATGGTTATTTCGGATACACTAAGAAGATTATGAGTAATACCTGTGACGAAAGTCAGAATCTGTTTTTTGCTTATCTCATTACATGTACCAGCTCCTATTTCATTCTGAAACTGAGTTGTATTCTTATCATCAAACTTCCTTCAGACTTAGAAATTTCACTTCATTACTAAAAAAATTTGTTTCCATCCATTTTCAGCTTTCAGCATCTGACCTTAAAAGAAAGGATCTACAAAGCTCTCTGCCATTACTAACAGTAGCAAGTTTTTTTACATATTAATAAATCAATAGACAGAGGCACCTTTTATTTTAGTTATTTTAGAAGTATACTAGATTTAACTCACCAGAAGAACTAGAAAAACAGGTCCTACTTCGAAACACTGCAAACTAAAGAGCTCCATCACCCCTCACAAGTAGGAAAAATACCACAGTGAAGAAAGGGAGTGATTATGTGCAAAAGTGATCTGGAATCTGGTCTGTTTTCAGCACTAGCATGGATGTGAAACCTGCCTTCAGCCATGCTCAAAGACAGTTTCAGTAGTATCAGGAACTGCCTTTCCCACAGTTCTTCTTATGTTTTAATATTTGTTTCCTCGAGTCTCTTTGAAATTAAGAAATGAAGGCTGAAAAGCAGCATAAGGTTAAATGAATTGATCTACTTTTGGAATCAGTTAAAATAAAGGACAGGCTGAAAAATAAGAAAGACGCCCTAGAGCTCACCTCCTCTGCTGCTTACCAGAAAAGACATGACATCTGCAACTACCATGGTGTTAGATGAAGGAAAGACAGGCATGCGGCAAAGTAAATTTACTAACAACACAGGCAGTAACAGCAAAGTGAATTAAAACAAGCAAACACACTTAGGGCCCCAACTTCCACTAGTAAAAGTGCCACGGCCCCAACTTTACTGGGGTGTGTTTATTTATCCTGGCAAAGAATGAGGGTCCCACATTTAATAAAAGGAGTGATGCGTCTAGGCAAAACCTAACTTCAACAAGTATTTGAACATAATGAAAACTCCCTTCACGCAAACCTTCTGGTATTATTAGCAGACAGACACTGCAGAGTGTAAGTACCAAAAAGACACTGAATCTTGAAGTATACTGTTCAACCTGAAAATTCCCTGTGAAAAATTATTCAAAATATAGTGGTTACAAATAATTCTAATTGATTGTACCCAATGTAAGTTTTTTGTTTTGTTCTGATTTTTAGTAATACAGTACAATAAGCATGTCACTGACACATCGGATTCAAGAAAAAAAGATCTGCTGTGAAGCAAACTTCATCAATGGAGACACATGACTCCCCAGCAATGTTCTTAAAACATTAGCTCAGATCTGTAAACACGAGATCCAGTATGCACAGCATGCTATCACAAGAAAACGTACAACTGTGAAGAGAGGAGGAATCCTCTGACCCATTCATAATTCCTCACATTTACAAACAAAACAGAATAAGAATAACATCATCATAACATCATCTGGTAGCATTCGTCTGGTTTCCAAGGCTGTTTGTGGCCACGTTTGGGTTTGGTTAATTTTCGAACTAACAGGACGCAATTCCATTATCTGTAACACATGCCGCCTTTGTCATCAGAAGCAGCGCCAATAAACATTAGAATCAATAATTAGAGGACTCCATATAGCTCCCACAATATTAACATTCATCTTTACGTACTGAGCTGATACACATCCATGGAATTTAATTCAGGCTAAAGCAGCATCATACTTGACATATTCTGCTCGATCAAACTAGCAATACTTAAAAATGCTCCAAGACAGCATTTCCCCACTCTGTAAGATGACTCCTCACATACATGAAAAGGCAAGAAAAAAGGCACAAGCTAGTTTCTATAACCAAAGGCAGTAGAACACCCTCTTCATTCATGAGCTACACAATCACAGTATTTTAATAAATCTGTTGCAAAACCATCACCCTCCCTTGCTAAGAAGTCTTCCACTTTATCTCAAATTTTGAGAACTTGCTGACAAGATTACTGTGCAATCACGTCAAATTGTACCAAAGAAGATAATATTAAAACCAGGACATAAATCCCAAGAGGAAGCCATGACTACTTCTTCAGGTTAATGTTTAAAGCGCTTCACACCTAGGGGTTCACATGCCTTTCAACATACTTTTCCAAATATTTGTCTTTCGTATTTTTGTACTAGTACTCACTTGCATGCCACAGACCCCCAGCTCAAAATCTTGCTACATATGATTTCAATTCATTGACTTGTAAAAATTGCTGACATATACTTTAAGTTCAAAATTACAACTTGAAATTACAGAATTCTGAGAAACACAGTAGATACTACTCATACTTAATTTAAAAAGAAGTGACCTGGGGTTTTTTTATAGATACACATTTTTACACAGTGGAAAAAGAGCATAAGCATCCTATCTTTGCACTGCAGACTTGCTTTTGGGGCATTTTTTTTCTGCTCATCCAGATTTAAACTTTGGATCAGTTCCTGGCTGTATTAAACAGCTTTGGCAGAGCAGAGGGATTTAGAACCTGCTACAGTATGTAATTCAGAATCTTAAGAATCCCATTTCCTTCTATTTTAAACAATTAGAGCAAGTCAAATTTCCTTAAGTTATTATCGTATTCATTAGTCAGATGACAGGAAGACCACTTAAAAACTCACAGATTCAGGAAAGGTACTGGTTACTTAACCATGGAAGCCACCTCCAGGGACAGCAGAGGAACTGGACTATAGTTTGCCTTCCATCTTTCACACAACATCCACAGAGACACAGTGATACATATTTTCCTTGTTAAGACAGACAATGAGAGGGATTGAGGGGAGTTAAGAGTTACGTATCATCTAAGAAGACATCAGTTGTCTAACCACTCAATTTCCTCATCAGCAATACCAAATCCAGATTGATGGAATTAAATTATTAGCACAAAATTAAAACAGAACACTTCTCTCATCTGTCTTTCTAACCTTTGCATTGTGAAGCACCTCATAACACTGGGTATCACCTGTACTTCAAAGAGAGACTAAAAAAGAGAAGCCAGTTAATCTTAACGTAGTCTCCAAAACAAGCTTGTACTTGGTACCTTCTGTAAGAAAGCAACACAATACCTTCTAGGACTAAATGCTAAATTATTGAATGACTTCTGACAAAAAACACATTGTGTTCAAATTTCATTATGTGGAGATAAGCTGAATGCCAGGATCACCATGGCTGCATATAACCTTCCATACAAATATGCGTATGTATGCAGGCTCCGCTCATGGCTCCAAAGAAGTGTATCCAGTGGCAAAATATGACACAGGAACTCATCTTTTCAAAATTCATTGCACGTATGCTTTCAATTCACAATTTTTTTTCCCCAAAAAATGTGTATTTTACTCTCAAATATTAAAAAATTAAATTGTATAATTCAAGCAAAAAAAGGCTACTTTATCTTCCAATATTTGTTATATTAACTAAATTACTTTGTAGGAATAAGAATAATTGTTCCCTCAGATACAAACCTTCAGCTCAGGGCCAAAGAGGGAGCTACTTCACACCCCAAAAATGAACCTGTTTCAGTGTGTGAAGTACCAGGGTTTAATTCAAGGAGCATTAGTTTCATCTCACCAGGGGAGTGCTCTGATTTTAGATGCGCAGCTCTCAGCATGTCCCCCATCTTCAAGGGTTGTGATAAGATCTGCAGTATGGCTGACTCCTAAACTAAGCATGTTTCCTGATGAGGACCATGTAGGTAATTGTAGGATTTAGCCTAGAAGGAGCAATTGCCTGCACAAATTTTTTTTCACTATACCTGTGCTTTTAAGGATGACAATAAACAATTCTCTGTGCTCTCCTGCTGTGAATTTCCACTGTTAATTAAAAGCTGCTCTTCCTCCCACCTCCCTTCCCAGAGCAATGACTGCCAGCTATTTCAACTTCTTGTCAGCAAATGTTTTTTTCTGATAGAGGTCCAGTGCACCGGATGAGAGGGCAGCATGATAAACATTTGTTTATCCATATCTCCTTTCAAACTGACTTTGGCATTACTCCTACTTGCTGTGGGGGAGTGAAAAAGTTTTATTAAAACTGGAAATGACCCAGGTTACAATGTTCCCATTGCCTTTACAACAAATAAAACTGCCCAAGGACCTTAAGATCACATGGATTTACCATGCTCTATCTCAGAGGCTATTCTTTTCTTGGCAGCCTGTGCAGCCAGGTTTATCAGAAACCGTAAGACATAGTAATTTCTAGCAAGTTGTGCTAAATTCTGACTTCAGACAAAAGCTTTAATTGGGTATTTGCTTCTACCCATGTCAGATTTATTTCAGATGTTTCAGCCATTTAACCTTTAAAGATACATACTCTATATGAGTAACTCCAAGAACAAAGGTACAAACTTAGCAGTAAAACAGTGTCATATCAGCAAAAACTTGCCGTCTCTTACTCTACTGCTTTTAAACATGGCTTTATCACTATTCTGCACACCTACAGTTAATACTGTGCCCTGCAGCATAAATCCGTTTTACATTTAGGATACCATGAAAACCAAATTAACACTAAACATCTTGTTAAACAATCAAGCAGCTAAAAATTTAGAGTTTTTATTTCCAGAATGCCTCAGTCTGTAACAGTTTCACAGAGATAGTGTCAAAAAGTTTATTTTCCTTTTACAATGCAGAAAATGTTTTACAACAACCTATTTATAAAATATTAAGATATTAATATTAAAAGTGTGGGTTTAGAAAATACAGGTACTTTAGTGCTCTAAGCCATCTTTCGATTCTAAGCAAGTAAGAATATATTCTTGTTACAGATAGAGTGCTTCACACATGAACAAGGACTTTGGCACCTTTCTCCATAACATTTAGTAAAAAACAGTACTGGTGACAGAATTACAATCAGACTGATTCTGAATAAATATAACAATTTCTGTGTAGGATTAGATCCAGAAAAGTTAAGTAACCTGCTGGAGGCCAGAGACATCAGTAAAGAAGCTCTGAGGTCAGATGCTTAAGTTCCTAGTTCTCATTCATACACTGAAGAAAAGGCATTTTGATCATCAGCTGTTAGAAACACTAGACAAATATCTGTAAAAATCCTATTTTCTTAGCAACATCTGTTCAAAATACTTTAGAGTAGAATAAACCCACAGATTAATATTTCTAAATGCGCACTCCTAAGTGCACCCTCTCTAGCAACTTCTACACTCATTGCTATAGATATTCAATTATTATTACTTTTTTTAGCCAGAAAGCAAAACAGTTTGCTATACTGAAAAGAATTTACAACCTATCTGTAAGAGAAGTCTAAGTCACTGGACTACTGTTGTGCATCTTACTGCATTGTGAATTATGCAAGGAAGACGACAGTGGTGCCTTCAATGAAAAAAGCAGAAAAGCAGCAGTGAGAAAGGTAAGAATAAAGGGGAAGAGATAATAAAATTAGGTAGTTCGTTTTCCTCAATAATCTAATCCCTTTATCACTGGGATGCACTTGGTGCTGTCCACATACTTTATTATGATCTCTTGTTTATTACTCATTCTTGTTTACTGCATTTTGAGCACTGGGTCAAATCATCCTCTTTTCACAAAGCAGCACAGAAAAGATTAAAAATCTTTACAGATCTGAATTTTATTCACAAAACACATGATGACAGTGCTTCAGTTGACAGCGCTCAAACTATTTTGCCCATGGATACAATGCTCTAATGCCTTGAAGAGGTGGGACAGAAGCAATTTTTAAGAGCCAAATTATCATGAAGTTCTATTAGCAGGATAGCAGCTATTACCAACTGGAATTGGCAATAAAGAGGTAAAAAAACTTACAACTCCTTAAAAAAACCTGAACAAACCCACGCCCAAGTTTATCAGGCCAGCAAGAAATAATGCCTTCTGCTACCTTCCAACCCTTCACTTGCCACTGTCATTTGTAAAATGGCTACTTTAACTCTTGCACTCTGTGAAACCACATCAGAAGTGATTAAACGTATCTGCTGGAGCAGAAGGACCAAAGATGCAATCATAATTGCTGCTGCTATTTACTTATTCAAAAAGTCCTGCAGCGATTCAGGTTCTGAACTAGAAACAACTGCTTTACTTTTGTCTTCTTGCTTTTTGACTGGCATGGCTTTTAACTCTACTTTAGTGAGTGCATTTTGTCCTGACAAGTCATTTGTTTCCAACACTCCATTTCAGCCGAGGAGAATTCCAAAAGCAAATGACCGTGCCCTCCCCTTACAGCCCTGAATTTCCATTAGGTAGTGCAGTGAGATGAGATGGGTGATTGTTATTCAACAGTTATTTTAAGGCTAACAGCAACATACCTAGCTACTGTGAAAATATCGGCATGCAAACTTCTATTACTCAGATTCTGGCAAAGGAACAACTTTCAGTTTATAGAGCTGCACAGACTGCCTTCACTGCTAACTTTCTTACAAGAGAAGGGCATACTTTTATAGGCTGACACTCAAAAGGCAGAGAAAAGAATAATTGGCTTCAGATTCTTTAACCTCAGCATTCAGTGCAGATAGGAAAAAGCTGCATTCAAAGCCAAGCCTTAGCAAAACTGCAATGCAGGCAGGTGAAACAGATCGTCACATATTTCAGATCATATGGATTACAAAGGTGGTCCCCGTATTATTATCAGTACAGCAGTGTCATCTTCTGTTCTACACAATGTGATATTACAGCTGACTACCTTTTCAAACAAATACACAAATAATTCTTATGAATTATTTTTAATATAGCTCCTTTAATAATGCCAGTTACCTATTCTGGGAAAAGCTGTTCTGTGTCACTGGTAAAATGCCCAGTGTATCCATTAATTTTTTCTCGCTTCTGGCCATCAGGAACATTACATTTGTTTGCTGCACTATGATAAGCCAAAGGAGAAAAAAAAAAAAAAAACCAAACACAAAAAACCAAAACATAATAGCACTTTAACAAGCTTCCTGTAATCTAAAACTCTAAGTTATCTTCTTAATCTACATTACTCACTAAATTACACATAAAATGACATAATTACTTTTGTTTATTAAGGTAGAGAGATGTAAATTTTCATTAAACCTCCCAGGTGACTAAAACACCTTAGAGGATGTTCACCAATCCCTTTCCCTCTAGGAAAAGAGATCTAGGGCCTAAATCCACTTGGCAGGCATATGCTCCTTCAATACTCCATGCACATGGTGTTCAGGAAAATGGCACTTCTGACCATTCACTGGATATTCTAGGTATTGCTGAAGGCCCAAGGCTTGTCCAGCTCGGCAGTAACCAGAAACCAGCAGGCCTTCATGGACCCATATAATCTTTGTCCCTACAGTAATCAATGAGATGCCATCTCCAATGGAGAGCAGCTACAAATTGTTTTTCCTGTACACACATGGCAGTGAGAGGCATTGGCATACCACCTATCTACACCACCCAGGAAGCAGCTGTAAACTTCACCTCTTGTTCTCTGTATCAGTGCTCAAAGTCCATCCCAATTCTGCCTGCTCTTACACCTAGCTTGGTCCCAGCTGCCTATTCACCAGCACTGTCCAAGTAGACTGTGGTAACTGAGGCCTTTTGAGTTCTAAAACGGTTCCCGTCTGCCCTGTGTCTGAAGAGATTGGTTTTGATCTGTCAGACATTTTAAAAATGTTATTTTCAAGGCCACTACTCAGCCTTTCTGGCACATTTTCTGAGTTTTATTGCCCATTATAGTGGGGATAACAAGTTAAAACATCTTGGCATGTATGTTAAGGAACTGTGCAAGTACATTTCTCTTGCTATGAATGGTTTCTATCCACAGGAACTCACACTTCAAGCCCACTGAACCTGATACCTACTACTAGAGCTCTTCTAGGCTGTAAATGTACGGTATGCGAAGAGCTAGCCAGGCAGCTCGATGCACTGCCACTGAAGAAGCTGAGATACAATCTGGACTCCTCCTAGGCCATGACTGAAGGGTGGGATTGCTCACTACAACTGGAGGTAAAAGCTGAATTGGGAAATATGATACTTTGTCCAGAAAAGTCTACCCAACCCCCTTTTAATGCTGGGGTACAAAATATTTAAGAAATAGTATTCCTGAATACCTTCAAATCTCCTTACTAGCTTCTCTTAACCCCAGATAATAATATATTCACATCTATCTTTCCCAGCATGCTATCCAGCTCTTAAAGCCTGGAGAAAGACTTGTTAGTTGTCCATTTTGTTACACAGTCCTCCTTCCAGGGAAAGCTTACTTTCAACATGATTTCCAGTATCTGGGAACAATTCTTTACATCAAGATACATTCCATAAGATTTGCAAGTAATCTGACTGAGATTTCTGGAGGATGACAATGTCTGCCATTTGCAACTAACCCTGGAAGATTTAAGTGAAAGGAAATTATGTTCATAAAAAAACCCACAAGCTATGCAATCAAAAGAATGAAACTGTTGTAGGATTAAAGTGGTAAATACTAGATCCCAGCAAATGCATTTTCAATCAGCAACAGTTGCCTTACTAAATCTGCAATGGTGACAATTAAGAAATTTGAACATTGTTTAGTTTGCACAGATATACATAGAACTCTGTAGCATATTATTTCACCCAATAATTGTAGAGTCAGGTAATATGAATGGCAAAATAAAATTTGAAAACTAGCATTTACTTTACAACTAAGTGCTATATTTAAGATTTAATTTAAATTTTGGAATTATATCAAAGCAACCACCTAATTATGTTTGTAAAGAGGCCACGCCATAAAAAAACCTACATGGAAGAACAAAGGGAAAAGCAACTACAGGTATTTAAAACCGCAGACATTCAAAAGGCTAGAAATCTACCAGGTAACAAGGGAAGCAAGCAGCAGCTCCTCAACATTAGCCTCTTAATGCACCCTGTCCTTTCATTAATTCCCTGTATCTTGCAATCAGATTCCTCTGCAGGAGCAGCTGGGGGCAACTCCTGGAACCATGGGGGACAAGAGAGTCCATCATGTGCCTAACCCGAGCTTTTTCTTAGCAATTCAAACCTCACCCACAACAAACAAGCATCACATTTCAAACTGGTTTTTAGGACAAGTCATCAAGAACATACATGTACCTATATCCATTCATAAACACAGTCTAAATATAAGAACTGATTGGCTTCAATGATAGTGGTACAATTAAAGCCACATAGCTTTCCTACTCTGCAGTGACTTTTAAACAAGGACAAAGTGGCTTAACACACTTTAAGCTTACCCTTGCAGAACTAGGCATGCAAGGAAGAAAGCATCTCCACACAAACACGACCACAATCACTCCAAGGGGTTGTGCTATTTACAGTTCAGGAAAAAAACAAACAAAACAAAACAGACATGTTTAGGCCAGTCCTTTGTGACTCCAAGCAGACAAGTAACATATCGAAGTCCAAAGGCTTCTTTCCCTCTCCCCATACTATCTGCCTTATCTGAACTTGCCCACATACAATTTAATCTTGTGAAGCTATCTTCTCTGAATATCCTTCCGATTTCTACTGCCCTAGATTATTGACAGGAACCAAACTTCTTTTTGTAACAAAAAATAGAACAAAGCAGTTATAATACTCTTCTCAAAAAGCAGCCCTTGTTAGGAGTCAAGAACTAAACCAGCAACTGATTGAAAAAGTTAAGGTTACATAGTATCTCCTTATATGCTGTTCTCTATATTAAATGCTATAAATAATGAAATCATCAGCCTGTTGTTTCCTAGCCTGAATTGCCACTTTTCCTAAAACTTAAAAACCAGATCATATCTCCTCCTCATAAATACTGCAAGAGATGTATCAACACAATCATTCGAACTTGAACTATGGGGAAGTCAGTAACTCAACACACCTTTGAAATTCAAGTGGTGTTACGAGATTTGACTTTTTCAAACCACTGCACCTCTAGACAGAGTGATCCACTTGGCATGACACCTGGATTAATGCTCAAGTAACCTCCTTTCAACCTTGAAGGGAGATGCATACTCCCCAGCTAAGCCCTAAAAGATGAATTCTCCTTATGCTGCTTTTCATAGGGTGCTTCAATATTCAGCCTCTAAGCAAGCCCCCTGCAGGAAAAAGAACAGGGGAGGGGAAAAAAAAAACCAAACAAAAAGCATCCTGAGATGCTTTAAGTCACAGAAGGGCTTTAAATTCAACTTTGCTGGTTTGCCACAATAGAAAAACCTACATGCACTTTCATACAGAACACGGCTCATATCCAAGCTTCTTTCTGTTTACACTGATTATTACTTGAAATGGTAATAGGAAAGATGTATTTAAGCTAAACAATTGAATCTCAGATTTCCTGCCTCTTTGGCAAGTTTACTTTTTTTCCCCAACACTCTATTTACGAAAGCAAAAGTAAGGAAGAATAAAACAGATAGCTCCCCCCCCCCCCCAAGTGTTGTAGAGCAGGAAACCCTGCTGCCAGCAGTAATTCCATATTAAATACATATATATTTATTCAGGTAAGTCCCTTATAAAAGGTTAAGTCCCTGTTACCTACAGACTTCAGGCCTGAGTTCTCTTCAGGACATCTGCAATTACAGGAATGTCATCAAAACTGTCTGAATGCTACTAGCACGCAGTGTCACAGACAAAAGAAATGTTGAATCCACAACAAAGAGACTGAGACCCCTCTCTAAATCTGGACAAACTGAAGCTAATATTTTGTGTGTGTCTAACCAGGATCTTTCCAGAAACATACAAGTTTTCACAAAGGTAATAACTTAACCAGACAACTTCTGAAAGCTCCAAGCACTGATATGACCTCAGAAGAGAGGGTGGAAAAGGTAACAATATCAATTAAAAATACACTTGAACCATAGACTGTACTTTTTCAGAAGACAAACAGAAATATAAAGAAAAAACCACACCTACACCCTCATTTAAACAACGCAATTAAGTATGTCCTTAAGTGCTCTGCTTTACCGAGTGATTATTCCAGAAGTCTATTACCTATGAGCTATTTACAAAAATAATTTGTTTCAGAAATCCCCAGGGGTAACCATCATGCCTCTTCTGGTTACAGCTGCACCACCCACAGGAATTTTTCATCCCTCACCAGAGCAACCTTCGGCTGTGATGATGGCAGAAACAGGCCGATAACCACCTTCCCTGGCACAAGCACTGCCAGAGGGTGTGTGAGCAGACTGCTCCCTGGCACACACAAGGAATAAGTTGCTTAAGCTTCCTAACAGCACCGTAAGTAATTAAATACAACAAAAAGACATCTTCCCCATGTACCAGGATGCTCATGCACACAAATGAACACTCCACCTGGGAGCTAAAAGCAGAGAATGCTGGAAAAAAACAAAATCATCTGGAAGCAATTACAGCATGCATTCCTCTCCCACTCCTGTTTGCCCCTTCTCTGCGGGACATGAATGCTGCTATTTTTCCTTCTTTCATGGACAGAGCAAGGAGAAGACAGCATCAGCTTCCACTGCGGCTTGACAAGAGTGGTGAGGCAGTCCTGCATAGTGCTTTGCAGTACTGAAGGCATCTGCCTCCTTAGCACAAATACTCCTAGGGCCTCCTTCTTCCGGCTTCATCTTTTACCTTGAATTCCTTCATGACAGACCCTGTTTGGAAACTAAATCTATTTCAGAGTCTAGAAAGACTTCTTTCCTACATAAAAAGAGTATTAATATGCTATATGGACTTTTATGACTTTCTGAAGGTTATTATTCTGAGAGAAAGCAACTACTACAACTCTAGCAAGTCACAGAGTAGCTAATGGCTTTAAAATGGCTTAGCTGGTGATCTTCTAAGCCAAGCAAGCAACTGCAGCAAGCATACAAACAATAAATGGGAACTTGAGGTACTAGTCACAGTCAGGCAGATCTTAGTAAGGTAGGATTTTTATAAGCCAAATATTCACCACAGGATCAATCATAAGGAGGAAATAATGTCTGCAATACAGGCCGCCAAATAGTATCAGCTCCATCAGTTCTGGAAAAAGCTTTAAAGCTTGCTGCACTGACGATGTATCTACAAAGACTCAAATCACACTCTTATCAGGAAGCGGCAGCATTAGCGTTACATGACAGTACATATTGAGCTTACTGGAGTGCAGCAGACATCCCTGGAGTCTGCAGAAGAAACATAGGCTAAAGATTCAGCAAATGCATTCAATGTCTAGCATGCTACTCCAAATGGAAATACAATGCCCTAGTCCACTAAGCAACAGGAGAGAAGACAAAAGAATCAAGACTACAATACTCAAGAAGTAGAACATGGTATATTGAACAGCACAAGCTAGGGCTGTTGAGGGAAGAAAGAGTGACCTCCCACCACAGAGGGTTGACTAAACCAATACAAGTCAAGACCTGCCTGCTTGGAAAGTTGCCTGCCTGTCAGAGCTGTAGTTTTCCCTTAACTTTCTCTCACCTACATCTGGGAGTAGAAGAGCATGTGAGAATGCTGCCCCCCCATCAGCTCCACTTGTCAGGCACGAAGGCTGAGTGAGGACAATTTTAACATTCAGGTTCAGCTACTGGTGCCAGCAGAGACGTGCCTTAAATAAGCATGCCAGGTGTTCCAGAGCAGCAGACAGACTGCATAACACTTTGCAACCTTCTCATTTAACCATGTAAACATCCACATTTTACTGCTCTCTCATCAGCAACAGAAGAGGCAGTAAAAATTGTGCCTCTGTATGTAGCCTTGACACTGGCTTTGTTGTGTAGGATTAACAGCAGGCTTTGACACCTCTTCTCTACTTCCAGGCTCCAGTGAATCAGCCTTCCTCCTTGAGCAGGTTCTCTAGATACTGCGGATGTTCCTAAAGCAGATGGTGTCATCGAGAGCAGCTGCCATCAGGATCAAATGTTTCATCTTGTTTCCCATTTCAGGAGTAGCCATGAGAGCAAAAGAGAGGTCAAGGGTGTGCAGGGGACAGAAAAAGCATCAGAACAGCAATGGACTTAAAACAAAAAGAAACCAAGGAGGGGCGGAGGGTAGAGAAAACACATGCACTGCATTCATCGTTTTCCTTGCATATACATGTCTTTCAGTATGAAACACTGACATACAGTTAAGCATTGATTAAAATATAATCAAACCCATGCAATACTTGGACAGTCAGAAAAGGCTTCCCCTCAAATAAAACTGAAAGACTGAAACTGAGATGAACAAGCATGCTACTGTATCCACAACCACCAAATGTTTGCAGCACTTTACAATAAAGACGAAATTCAACTAGGCTCCAATATGAAAAGTGCTTACAAAATGACTGTATAAACACAGTTTGAGAAGGATCACTGTTTAGAAGCTCAAGATTAAAATCTACCATCACAAATTACAGCAATCTTTGATACCACAACTCTTTAACAGATTTTCAGCATTTTTTTTACTTATCGTCATATAGCACCACATCATCTCTTGTCACAGAAGTACTTTTAATTCTGTATTTCCTCTAGATAAATCAAGAATATTCAAGATACTTAAATTACAAACAACCAGGTTAGATTCAAGCACAATTTTGCCACATCCATCTGTTCTTATGTTGCTGTGGAATTTTAATGTTAAGAATACATGGTTTAAAAAAAAAAAAAGGAAGTTTAATTGTATAAACTGAAATACAGGAAAGCAACTGGTGAAATGGACCGCAACTCAACAGTTTTGTCTCTTCTAATCATGCTATAAACCACAAGTTCCTCGAGTGAAATACTGTATCTTCTCTCTGCTTTGGTAGTATCTTCCAAAAACTGGTATTTTCAATACATTAGACAGTTTGCCAGAAACAAGTGTGAAGACAGTTTTGATCTATTAGAAAGTGGTTCACATTTCAAAATCCACAATGCAACAAACCCCAAAAGGGTTTTAATTTGTATGAAAACATATAACCATCTCTTTTCTTTCATAAACAACATCAGTGGAAAACTTCAGAGAAAAATTTAAATTCTTTGACTGAAAAGAAGGCTGATAGCATGTAGCTCTTTTTATCATGGCTTTCCCTTCCTGTGCTATAGTTTATCCTGCTGGGAAAATAATCCTGCAACTTTTCACTTCAAGGGCTGAATTTGCTTTATAATTACTGATGCTTATGCTAATCCTGTTTTACTTAAAATGAAGAGAAGCTTCCAGAAATATTTAATAAAATCAGCACTTAAAAATTAAATGCACAGAAAGAAGCTAGTTCGGAAAGAAAAAAAAATGAAAAAGAAATCCAATCTACTCTAGAGTTTCTGGAAAGAAAAAAAAAAAAAACAAAAACCAAAACCTTGTTTCCAACCAGAGGAAATATTTAAGTGTTTACAGACCTTACAGACAGGTCCAGACTTCTTTGTTCAAGGACAAATTCAGATCTTCATGCTACTATCCTCAGTATAAGGACAATGAGATAAACCAGAAAAATTTAATCCAGAAAGCACATTCTCTGTATCGAGTAATGTATCCTGACAAGTGTGTATCTGGAGGTTGGTCATACTCAATTTTAATTTTTTAATTCTCTCATTCTCTTAAAGTATGCTCTTCTCCATTCCCTAGACAAATTATCAAAGGGAAAGAGCTCAATCCACAAATGTAACTTAACACTTGGGAAAACAAAACCCCACACAAATCCTCTGCACCCACCCAACTAGAGTTGCCTATCACAGCCCCTTGCGCTAAAAACAAGTATAACCATCAGAGTCCTACAATACAATAAATGATACGATAAAGTTGCTACCTTCAGGTAGACTATTTGGAAAAGGGAGGGTGTAAATTAAGGGAGAGTTGCTAATTTCTCCATCCTGCCTACACAGACTCTCTGTGCTACCTGATTTCTTCACGAAAAAATGAAGCTGGTGACTTGCCACCAGCTCCACAATTATTACACACAGGAGCTGATTGTTCAGCCTTTGCAACAATCCAAGATAGAATGAGCAGAAGCATCCTCCCAGGCATACAGAAGAGGCTCGACAATTCAAAACTGAGTTCAAGTTGTGTTCAAAAAAGATCTGGAACCTGTTTCATTGTAAAAACATCACAAGTTTCCCTACCAAAAAGCACAGCCTCAAGGGCTTTTTGGTGATGACATCCAGAAACACGTATGATATGGAAACAGAAGCCATCAAGACAGTTATGAAAAATTAAATCTTGGATATCTGCACTCCTATAGCCCTTCAGGTATGTGAGCAACAGCACTGTACTGGAAACCTTTATTACAGAAGTATGTTTTATTAAACAAGACAAAAAAGGTGTCCTGTCTAGTTACAGCACTTAGCTCCCTCCTGCTTCTTCAATGCTGAACACCGTAAGCATTGTTAGAAGTGTAACCACTACTATTAATCGCATCATGTTTGGACACAGGAGATCAGCATCATTTTGTTTTCAAGATGAGAAAATTCAAGTCACAACTTACATGCTTTCAAAATGGAATCTCCTTGGTTCCTCAGCTCAACATAAAAAGGGAAAATAGTCGCACAGATGAAATTATCACCCACTGATACATGCCTGCATGGCAACTAAGCGCCCAAAGAGGTTCAGAAATCATCAGAAACATGTTGACAGATTTGGACTTGGGATGATTTCTTGCACACAAGTAATCACACACTAATCGCCCACACAAAGTAACAGCAAATATAAATAAAAGCAACATGCAGCAAGTAAGTAGAAGTGATAAGGGGCAAATAAAGAGCACAGAAGACTCAGTATTTCAAAGAAATGCTGTAAATAGACATTCAAATAGAAGGACTATAGATGAAACAACTGGGCCATCACGTTTTACTAGCACATTTACAGAGGGACTGGAAGTTGCCCCTTGTGTTCTTAAAAGTACAGTGGACCTTACAAACCATTCCCCTTCCCATCACATAGGGAAGAAAAACAATTAGTGAAATTAGTAGAAACAGGGTAAGGAAATCCAAACTGGCATCAGCAAAGTTATTCTTGGTCCATTAGGATACTGGAATACAATGGAAAGAGGCAACCATGCTCCTTCTTATTCCCCCAGTAGGAGAAAATCCTGTGACATGACAGGAAATTCTCACCTGTTGAGGGGCAATGTCAATGTCAACACACTGTTCAATGTTGCGCTCCCTATGCCAAACTTCCAGGGCACTTAAGGAGCCTCTTGTGTCCCTGTGACTAGAGGGTATAAACACAGCCTCAACTGTCATGAACTTTGTGTAAGGAACAAGAGTAGGATGGGTAAGTGGAGAAGTTTTCTCGATGGCGCACTCTGAACTGTGTTACGGTACAAAAGTTCTCCTGCCACTGTGACCGCTGACCTCATGACGACAGCTCAGCCTGAAACAGTTCTCAGTTTCACATATCCACAAGAAGCAGATACAGTACTAGAAAAATACAGAAAATATATCAGGACATGTAAGACAATAAATCTCTAAATGGGTAACATTTTTTTCTGTGCATTTTTTTATTATTATGCTAACACATGCTAAGTTAAAACCTAGACAGTAAAACACCAATTTGAAACCCAGAAATTAATGTTGGGACATGGTCATCATCCCACTAAAAAAATATTTCAGCAACCTCAAAGCAAAAAACACCTGGATAATAAAGTCTACAATTCCAATTTAGCATGCCTATACTTTCCACAGGTGTAGTCAAGTGACACCGAAGCTGTTACAGCATGTTGTAAGAGGAATAAGAAGCATGAACCAGAAATCCTAAAGAACAAACCACAACTTTTGTTTTAAAATGTACTGCTGCTCCTGTGTCTAGCTGTGAATGGCAGGAAAGCTGCCAGCATGGCTTGTATACACATACAGAAAACTGGAATGCTAAAGCCTGTTATTCTACCAAGACAGAAGCTCCTGTATGGCATTATTTTGGTTGTTAAAAAAGCAGGCCTAGATAATTGCGCTTACTGTCTGAATAAAAATACTACAGATGAATGGGTATAGCAAAAATTTTATAAGAAGGAGCACTGAGAGTGCTTTTAGACTGCTGGAGAAAGGGATGAAACTGAGAATCTGGAGAAACCTGAGCTACAGCTGAAGCCAAAGTTTGTTTGTCTTGATATTCCTGTCTGCTCAGGCAGCAAATGGTGCCACCCAAGGGGGTGCAATTGCCATTTACTAGACTAAAAGACAAATGTATCTTTTAACATTTCATCTTTTACCAAATCCATGAACAGGAGATACCAAACCATAGCAAATGTTAAGTTTATTTTCCATATAGGATGCACATGTCACAATTTAAGTGCCATGCTGGTGAAGCAAACAGTAAAGGTAGGCATTCTTCACACTGTCCCAGGACTTTGTCCCTACATTTGCCTGTGGACTGGAAAAGAAGCTGCTGACTGTTCAAATCTCAGTCTTCACACAGAGGTGACTGTGGTCCCCATTCTGCTTAATTTCCCTCAAAATAGCCACAAGATTTCCTTATGACCTGCAGGAGGCATACAGCCATCTCAGCAAAGCCAGAGCAGAAGACAACATTCTGTGCACCACCTAACTCTTTTCACCCTCAGTAACTCTGTGTGTGTGTGTGTGTGGACTGGAAGCTGATACATAGGGTTAAACACAGTTTGCCTTTTCAAAACTTAGAACCATGTTAATTTATTGCTATTTGCTCATTCTGAAATCCTTTGTCACTACTAAAATATTACACTATTGCAGAATTAAAAGGACCTAGAATGGGTAGTTTTTAGGTTTCATATCTTCATTAAATAATGCTTAAACATAATCTCCATATGAAGGTCTTTCAGCACTGTTCATTACAGATGTACCTAACAACCCATGTCTGTGAGTAGGTACAAAAAAGCTCTGGAAAATGTTTCAACACCAGCTACACCTCTCACTTTTCTCATTAAAAGTATTTTTAAAAATAAGCTTAATTATGAACAAGAGTTTCATAAAAACCAAAAGCTCCAAACTACAGCCCCACTTATGCCTTCAATCAACCAGGTCTTCTAGACCTGGCAAACTCTAGAACAGATTCTTTCAGCTGTGCCCCCTTTGACACACACTGTGCAGAATCAACATTGAGACAGTAAATTAACTTCTACAGGAAAAACTATGCATTAATGCCCCTCCATCCAAAATATAAGCTGTAGCATGCCGAAACCAAAGCAATTTCCACTGATTCCACGGCAGCAAACTCAGGACTTCCTTACAAACAAGAAAAACTACCAATACAAACCCTCCAGTGGGCTCTCCAGGAAAAGTTACAAGACCTTCAGAACAAAGAATGAAAAGAAAAAAGGAAGTGGGGAGGCAGAGGGAAAGGGGAGATGCAGAAATGAAAACATCATGTGCGAGGGTGGTGACTAGCAAGACCTCCCTTTACACAGAAGTCACTTGTAGAAAGCCCTACTTATCAAAAGTCAGGTTTGTAACTCCTTGTTTTTTCCAGTCTCAGCTGCTAGTAAGACTATACCCTCTATACATGACTATCAATGGAGGAAAGTATAAATTGATACATCACACTTGAACATCCAGAATTTTACCATGACACCTAGGAGGACCTTTTCCTTCTATCAAAATATGATTTTGGTATGAGAGGCATTCTCACCAGGGATGTTCTTGAATTTTTTTCAACAAGCAGTTTTAGCTATTGCCAATCTACCACCAGAAACCATTTAACAGTTCGTCTCTAGAAAAGCTGACTGTGTAGAAACCAACTCAAGATCTGAAAAGATATGTAACAGGATTGCCTGCTGCAGGCTCTGTACAAAGCTAAAAAAGTAGTATGGTTCAGGAAGAAATTACTCTATAGAACATATACGGTGGGAAGGGGGAGGACACACATGTGAAAAAACAGAAGAATTTTCATGGTTTTTAATTAGTCTTCAAATACCCACAGGAAAGTCGGTGGTTGGGACTTCAGCTGAAGAGCTTCTCATGCTACTGAACACTGAAGGAGGGAAGTGGGTTAAGCCACTGCCACAATCAAACCACAAGAAAACCCCAACTTTGGTTTTAGAATGTTTCGCTTCTCCACGCTGCACAATTCTCACTAAGAACCATACAAGGTAACGGCTGGACCGGACATCAGAATCCTTGATTTGCCAGTAACAATGTTGCTTCTCTTTGACAGAACTTTGGCAATTTTTTTCAACTAGGTTTTGCAAGTAAACAGAAACTGTCTGTTAAGAGCCAGACTACTGTAAAGAATGGCTGAAATCCATCAGTCCACTGTTCCAAGATTCAGATCAATACCCTAACCAAATCCCTCACAGAGCAGCATAAATGAACTATAAAAGAAGAAAACCAAAGCAAAACAAAACTCATTACTACAAATTTCTTAGGTTCTTTTTTCATTTCTTTTCCAAAACTAAGCAGAAAGCCAAAAGAACAGCCAACAAAGAGCCCACAAAGCCACTCAGCACCGGCACAACCATTCAACTTTTCGATACCTTTCAGTGCAGCTTTACAGTAATGCATTTCTGCTTCTGCTCTCTTCCAGAAACTCATCTTCTGTCTCAACACCAAAGACTACAGGTTGATCATAGAGATGGTATCTCATATATGCTGCTTCCAAGCCCTCCCAACCCAGCAAAGCTTTGTCATTATCACGTTGCTATTGTCTTCCTCACCAAGTCTGTGGTCCACAAACAGGTCTCTGATTAAAGCCAGACAAGTGTGCTTCATAACCAGTCATTATCACCTGGTTTCAAATGCTGCCTGATTAACATTTCCTCTTTTTTTTAGTATGTTACAGCAATATATGTTACACTCCAGCATTGCTTTTGGAATGAGGGAGACTAGCAAGCAAGTGTTCATAGAACGAAATAAGCCTTCAGTCTGTGTTAATGCAAGCTTGGCAGAAAAAAGCCCTGAGAATAACAAACAATCAAAAAACATAGCGAAATGTTAGAAGCAATCATACCTCTTTTTCAAACACTGCACATGGACCAACATGTATTCTTTGTATAAAACTGCTGAGCTTAGTCCCTGTGATCTGAAATTAGAAGTTAACGCTGCGGGGTGGCAAGGAGGCTGAAGAAATTATAGTTATGTACACTGAACAACCAAGTATTACTGGTACTGCATTAGTCAACTGCAGAATGTATTTATATTGAAAGTGGTAAGAAGATATAAAATTAGCACTAATCCTAGGACCAGCATCTGAATAAATGCAATATGCATTTATATTGACCTGCCAAGACAGATTCACTATAGATGCTGAACAGTTAAATAGCACCTAAATACTTTTTCAAGGGGCTGTTTATAAATATTTCAGTTGCACTTTTAAATAAAAATGAGGTCAAATCCATCTCAAGAGAACTGGGAGTTGTCATGCAAAGATCACGTTAAACCTGTTGTACTTTCTCGAATGCTGGGTTTGTTAAAATATGTCACTTAACTTTGTTTCCTCAACTTTATTCTTGCTATGAGGCCTTTAGTGATATGGTTTAGTGGTGGTAATGACTGGCCTTGATCTTACAGGTGTTTTCCAACCTAGCTGATTCCATGATTCTGTGTCTTACATGCAAATCAATTTAGATACAGTTTCAAAATACTCCATATGCTTCCCAGCATGGCAATATTCTCATAAAGCAACATCTCTGTAAGAACCCAAATTACTGGCTTTCCAGATCCTTGGAATCATAAGTGAACGTACATTTATCAAAATCTTTTTAGCATTTTATTCTTTCTACCAGGATATTTATCCACACAGGTCTGGAGAAGGCATCCTAAAATTAGCTTTAACTGTAAATGACCAGAAGTTTTCTAAAGGAATAACCCCAACCCTCCTAATAACCTTTTAGGAGAAACATCACAAGTATAAGCTATAACATAAGCAGAATACCTGCAAGAAGACAGACTGAAAAGTCTAAGGCTGCTAACCCACCCAGGTACCCAGGAAATACGGTCACACTTCAGGCACTACAAGCTGTGCATATAGCACAGAGCAGACGCCGTCACAGCCAAAACCAAACACTCCAGAGATATCCCCTGGACTTGGTGCTACTAGTGGAAACACAACCCAAGCTGCAGCTTTACAGAAGCACAATTCGCCAGGAGGCTGGTCGGCAGGCTCCCCAGTCATGAAGCAGCACAACCAGCCCAGCGCACTACAAAAGGCTGCTGTTCTAAGCCAGAACCAGTTGGCCCAGTACCCACCCTACCATGATCTGTGGGACATCAAAGGCTGGCTGTGACCTGAGCAGACAATTAGGATGTGTTGGTGTAGAGTTCTAAGAGATCACTCACAAATGAATTTTTACTGCAGTACAACCTCTCTATAAAGCAGTATTATTGGCTTCTTTGCAAAACTAGCTTTCAGGTTTTCCCTGAAACATAGAGAAATAACTGCAACACTGTTTTGTTTGTTTGGCTTCTTTTTCCTGTGTTAAGGCTACTGCAAAATTAAAGTGCCATTCCTAAGATGAGCTAAGTAGCTTCAACACAGGTATAATGTAATTTTAGTTTGTAAAGGACAGATACCATGGTTCTTTCCCTTAAATATCCAGGCACCCATATTAACTGAGACATGAGAGGTGGGGGAAGCTGCTGTAGAGTTATTAGCAAAGCCAAAAATCACAGCCTGTTGCTGAAGACATTCAAGTTGCCCCAGTAAAGTACAACATTCCCTTCAAAAAGTATAAACATCACAAAATAAAGCTTCTTAGTTTTGCACACAGGGTACAAAGAACAATTCAAGATGTACTTCCTTACAAACAAACACAGTTGTGCTTTCTTCTCTGTTAAAGAGATCACTAGTGTCAACACCATCTATCCCACCACTCAGCACTGCCCTTCCCATCAGCTCAAATCCCACGATACTGTCCCAGAAGGTTTATTTCCTCTCCTGGTAATGCTGCTCCACAAAACACTACTTAATCTTTTAACCACCAGTTTTAAATGCATGTGCAAAACTACTGAAGACAGACCTGAGGCATGCAAAAATGGGGCCAAGGTGTCAAGATACCTCTATACCACACCATTTTTTCATCAACTACAGATAAAATGTTCTTTGATGATCCAGAAGTAAAAAAATCAGATCAGATTTCTTACTTCTTCACCAACATTTAGCATGGCTCCAGTAAGGCTAAAGACCACTCACTAATTGGAGATTAGCCTGAGTCCCCTACTCTAAACAGTCGCAGAATCAACTCACAGAGTCTTAGGACAGAACTTAATGCAATCCTGTACTGGGGAGTTCACAGTGATCAACTCTGGCCAGCTGTAAAACACCCAGAACATCAGTATTAATTGGTTTTATTTTTCTTCCATGGCAAAATGCAGACCTTGTATAGATAGCTACCGAGTAGCAAAAAGCATGAGAACCTGGTGTTATGAATGACATTAAAAAATAACTAAATAAATAAATAGGAAAACAAAGCTGTTAACACAATCGGCATACAAAGCTGCATGCTTTCATTTTCAAAATCTACATTGTGCCTTGGGTATAAAGCAACTTGATTTTCCTAATTTTTAAGGGAACTTTAGGAATTATCACATAACTCAGGTGCTTAAAAAAAAGTTTCAAAGAAATATACAGAAACCCATAGGTTCTTAAATTATTTTCATGCTTTTACTTCAGTTCAGACCATTCCCCTGCAGTACCTTCAGTAGGAGGAAGGAAGCACCAAGCTACAGCATTCAACTTTCAAACGCTGCCAAACAAACTGGAACACAATTGACAACATGAGAAAGCAAATGTTCCTTGCAAATTAGCATATCGGGAACTCAGGCACCAGTCTAACAACATTAGGGTCATGCTTAATCATCTTAACTCACGCAGCCAGCAATATCACTATAAAACCCAGAAGAGGAAGTGCCTCCTTCTTAAAAGGAGCGTATACGCTCATGCACCTTGTTTAACTGAAATGAACCTTTAAATAATGCTTCTTAGGAAGATCCTTAGGACTTCCTCCTTTCCCCTTCTCACCCTCCCCGTTTTATTTAAGAGAAACAAAAAGCCAAACAAAAAACCAACCAACCAGCCAAACAAACAAAAAAACCCACAAAACAAAAGCAAACCAAAAAAGCCAGTAAGAGTTTATCCTACTGAAACTCTCTTCATTCAAAGAAAATCTCCTCAGCCTGAAACACCGGTTTTACAGAGTGTTAAAACAAATGAAACCTTCTGAAAGTTACGTTGTAGCATTTGAGATTAAACTAACTCAGATACAAGCATGTATTTTCCTTCTTTTTCTTTTCTTACCCGAATCATTAGAGCAGACAGAACTTGCCAGTCTTCACAAGACTGCCTCCTGAGAGTTCCCAGGATACAGCAAATGTTAGCGCTTGCACATTTAATTAAGTATAAAAACAAATCCATTTCAGCCACAATATGGTGAAAACATACGAGTTAAATGCAACAACCATACCATCACAGCTCCACGCTAGCGCGCTGCACTCCATGTACTGAAATACTTATTTCTGAAAAGCATTTTATGTTCCAGAAAAAAGTTACTAACTATAAAGAAAATATTATATAACTGACTCAAAAGGATTTAGTATATCATATCAAATCAGAGCTATGTTCAACAGCAGTAAATCTCAAAACATCAAAAAGCACTATTTTTTATAGCATTCAATAATGGTGGAAATGTTACTATGGTCACACAAAAGTAAATTCTGCTTGCTTTTTCCTACTAATTAAAAAGGCAAGGCACAATAAGCCCAGTGTAAGATGGAGAGAGAAATAAACCAGATGGCATGGGAATACATATATAGATATTTAAGTTATTCCCAAATCGTGTAAAAAGAAAGATCAAAATGTTTGCATTTGCCCTATAATCAGTGTTCTTTGAGGAAAAAGTTTTCACTTATTTTTATGTAAAGTACAGTGTGAATTCTAATTAAGATACAGCTGAAAGTCAGGATCCACCATCATACAATTAATCTTAAATCCAACCTCTAGCCAAGCAGGGTACAGATAGAGCAAGACAGACATAATTACAAAGTCCATCAGCAGTACGCCACTGGGAGAGGTTGCAGGCTTTCCTGTATTTCTTCTTTGTACTGTGTGGTAAGCTATTTTTGTCAAAATATACCAGGAAACAGTCACAGCACTTAAATATCAGCTTAAGTTTGCATCACTTACTTTAAGGCACTAATTTTGAAAATAATGGCAATCACACTCCTACTTCTGAGGGCTGCATTGTCCAACAGAGAGCTGGAATAGGTACTGCATTCGCACTTTCACTTCTGTCTTTTGGGAGGAACTCCTCCTTTCTCTGCTTCATACCTCTCCAACTGAAAAACTGCATTTTACCAAATTAAAAAAAAAGCCATTATTTTGAACATAAATTCCAAGAAAAATAAAGAGTTCATTTGGCAAGTCACAGAATCAAAATGGTTTGGGTTGGAAGGGACCTTAAGATCATCTAGTTCAAACACCCTGCCATTGGCAGGAACACCTTCCACTACAACATGTCGCCCAGGGCCCTGTCCAGCCTGGCCCTGAACACTACCAGGGCTCAGGCATCCAAGACTTCTCTGGGCAACTTGTTCCACTGTCTCGCCACTCTCACAGTGAAGAACTTCTTCCCTGTATCTCAATCTACCCTCTTTCAATTTAGAGCCATTCCCCCTTGTCCTATCCCGAAATGCCCTTCTAAAAAGTCCCTCTCCAGATTTCTTTTAGGCCACCTTTGGGCACTGGAAGCTGCTCAAAGGTCTCCTCTGAGCCTTCTCTTCTACAGGCTGAACAACTCCAACTCTTTCAGTCTGTCTTCATAGGAGAGGTGCTCCAGACCTCTGACCATCTTTGTGGCCCTCCTCTGGACTCACTCCTGGTCCTTCTTATACTGGGGGCCCAAGGGCTGAAAGCAGTACTTCAGGTGAGGTTTCACAAGAGCTGCAGGGAAGAATCATTTATATTAGAGTGGGAGAGTCATTTAAAATGTTTTCATAATGCATGATCTGCTCTGCCATAGTGTTCACATTCATATATTCATTTCCTCTGCATGACAGAAACCCTCTACAAAAGTCTTCAGTACAGTTGCTATAAACCATGCATTGATGGAAATCTGCAATTTTTGCCAATCTTGAGAAGAGAGGCAAAAATAACATGTTCCACGTCAGAATCAACTTTTTACATTAAAGTGAACTGACATCTTTATACTCAGACAACACAATTTGCAATCCCAGGTCTAAACATGGTATAGCAACAACTACTCAACTATACTTCTATAATTTCCTATTTATTTTACAGCATCAGCATTGAAGAGGAATATCCAGTAGCAAGACATGACATCTAGTTTGACATTTTCGACTATTTTTCGACATTTTTGACATTTTGACATGCTCTCCTTGGACATGAAGCTCCCGAAACACTTGAGTTGCATGGCAGGTTGCAAACAGTGTCTAATTCTAGCACCAACTCATGCCTGTGGAAGGTCACCTACCTCTGAAAAGAAGCTAAGGGTTTAAGCAAGCACATATAATTGCCCATGATCTATTTTTTTTTCCCCTTACAGAACTCCACCTAATTTTCATCACAAAGGCAGTCCTTTCGATGAGTTGCCTCATACCTTCTTAACAATACATTATTCACATTTTGCTCTGGATACACATCATTTTCCCTCTTCTCCATGGCACAAGTCCCCAAGCCCTTCAGACATGATCATTCCACTAAAAGCATTCCCATACTAACCTCCACCATGTTTATTTCCAATTTTTGCACTAGGAAACTGAGAAAGGACAATTAACATCAGTAATTATCCTGGGTTTGGCATTTAAACCATGACAGTAATGCTGCATATTCAGCTTTGACATCCACAACATGGCTGAAATACAATTATACAGAAGGCAGTTGGCAATGAAAACACCTCTCTCAAAGGTCATGTTTTCAGAGCATTACTTGAAGCAGATATTGCTTTTTACACTAGCATGAAATGAGCATTCTTAAACATCAGTAGGTTCAAAATTCTTATTGAGCACAAATCTGCCTAGAAGACTATGAATAACAGCTTTTCCCTGTGATGTCACTTCCACCCAAAAATGCAGATATACACTATATGCAAGAGACAACAAAATGAAACTTTCAAGGTCTCAGTTACTTTATTTAAACCCTATTCTTAATCTGATAAAAGTTATAGGGAAAATTATATATATTTTTCATTATTTTCATCATGATAATTAATTCATGCTTAATGAAAACTAGACTTTGGGTACTTCCTGCTTAGAAATAATTCAGGAAATTTCTCTAGGCTGAGACAAAATTAAGATAGAAAACCCCCAAAGCATTTGATTTTAAATATATTTTAAAGAGAAAAAGCAAATCGTAAGTTCAGCAAGACCTGTGATGTGAATAAGCATTTTGACAAGCCCAAATTTTATGTTCAGAAGGCTGCAGATATACAGATTTGAGATGCAGCTATTAGAACACCCACAAACCACAAAAGAAACTGTGGTGCAGAAAGACTAACTTCCCTAAATCGCTTTTGTCCAGCACAACAGAATTCAAGAACAACTTTAGTTCTTGAAAAACTTTCGGAAATCCTAACCATTGGTATACCTCGCAATCCAACAGCCAGAGAAAAATTATTCATTACAACCTCCCAACATGCCACACCTACTTATTACATTTATTTACAAGTGCTCCGAACAGCTTTGTTATAAGTTCATAATAACGTCCAATAACAAACATCGGACATCTGGGGTGTATGTCATTGCTTCAGATCAGAATTTATTTAATTTTGAAAAAAGTGTAACTGATCTTTATTTTTCTTTTTGAGTCTTACTGAAAAAGTTGTCCTTAATGTAAGGATATCTCTTAAGGGAATGCAGAGTTAAGCACTTTTCTATGCATTGAACTTCTACAAAGCAGAAGAGGGGATCAAAGAAGTGGCTCCTATGTTCTTTAGTTCACAGTGTTATACAATATTTTACAATATATAAACGCTATTTAAGACCACACTGCTAAGAGGGTTTGGCAGACCAACATAAAAATATATTCAGATAAAAATTCGGTAGCATTAAACAAATTAAAGAGATTACTTAAAATGATATTTTCATTTTATTGCCTGTTAAGATGAACAAACCTAGTGCATGAACAGTGAACATAGACAACAGATCCCCTCACACCACTATTAAGAAAGGCTACCAAGTGCTCAGCTGGGAAAGCCAAGAAGCTACTTCACAATACACCACATTTGAACTGAAAACCACAAGGACAGCATAAAATTGAAAACAGATTAGACAGCCAAATGAGACTCCCCTCCATAAACTAACAAAGTTGTGTTGAAATCCTTAAGAAAATTAAGCACACTTTAGTGATTTTCTGAAAGAGAGCTAGAAAAGAAAATATTTTTATTACTAAGAATTCTACCTAAATGCAGACATTATACATGTCTGATACTAGTTAGACTTAGATCTGAAGCCAAGATCTCAATCTAATCTGCAAGGTCAGAAATCCTGAAGCAGCAATGATCCAAAGTCACTTTCTCTCACTGACCTAAAACCAGCGAAGTATTCCCCCAAAATCATAAAGCTCTAACCATGGCATATTTATTATCTCGTACAAGCTATTATTTCAACATAACATAATATAAAATGGTTTTAGTGATTATGGTGGGTTCGTGTCTTACACAATAATGATAATACTGTATGCAATCATATTTCAGGAAAACCTTTATTTTGGGTTAGACTTTTTTCTTTATTGTTTTCTTAAATGCACTGTAGGAATAAGCCAAATTATCTTGATAAGAGAGAACTGGTCTTTAAAAGTCTCATCGATTTTCAATATTAAGGGTTTTTTTTTACGTGGAAAAGAAAATAAAAAAGGCATTTCTTATTAAAAATGCAGTATGTATGACAAATTTCCATGCATAAATGTACACTTACAAATGTATCTGATAAAATAAATTCACAGAACATTTTATGTGGATTCCCTAGATCAGCTACTAAAACCCTCAGATACGATCTGGGTCATGTGCCCGTGAGAAAGCCAAACAGATCCAGAGCAAAACCAATAAACTCGACACTATTGTTGCAATGCAGACTTGCAGACAAAGGAACCAAGAACTTGAGTTTCCAGAGATGCTGAGCAACACACTGTAGCACAATGAAATTCCTTACAAGGAAACTGCTCATCAACATAGGCAGGTAACAGCCATGCTGCAAGCCTTCCAGTTTCACCAGTCTGCCTTTGCCTTCTGGCTATCAATGGAAAGGAGGAAATCAGAGGCCTCAAAAAAGTAAAAATTCAGTACCAAAACCATAGTAACCACCTGGCTTTTTGCAGCACTTCATGAATTTGCTATAGCTGGCTCTAAAATTAAATTGAGATTTGACATTCTAGACAACATAATGGGATACTCCCTGGCAAATGAAATTTTATGCAAGTTATGTATGCACATGATATCACTGAAGATCAACTCAGCCAGAGATAGAGACACAGCTCAGCATTTACACATTGTGTTTTCTTCCAGTCCAGCACACATGACACACAGGTTTCAGCCAACAACGCTGTACGGAACAGGACTGTAACCAGCCTTGCCAAAGACTTCCTTCATGTATATACAAATTTTCAATTAATACCAATACTGCTGATATCCTACCATGTCCTAAAAACCTGAGGTGGAAATTATCTGACCTCTGTATCTGAAACTGCTTCTCCACATTATCAAGGAACATTTTCCTGCTCAGTCTACACACTGCTCTGCCACTTGCAGCAATGCTGCCTATGAAATACTCCTGACTAGTGCAAAGATGTCAGAAAAACAAGAAAGATTCATGAACCAGGATAATAAATTAATATATTTGAATTATAAGCAAGTGTAGTGTAATGCAAAACACTGGCCTATACATTTTCAAGGCCAGTGATTTTTAGAAAAATAACTCATTAAATATCTCAAAGTTCATGTCTGCAGTCTATACCTAAGTCAGCTTCATGCTACTCAAAGGGGGAGGCAAGGGTGAACCCATTAAGGCAAACTAATCAGACCCTTAGTCTACAGAAGTAGTCCGTGCATCTTACAGAAAGTCTCCTAGTATGTCTTAATGGCAACTAGAAGCCTTAGAAACTTAAATTTCACCAGGGGAAAAAAAAAAACAACAAACCAACCCAAAGGCTGCCTGTGCACTGAGCAGCAAAGGAAAGCTGTTGCAGCATATCCAAATAGAGAACGAATCAGACCGACCGAGCATTTCAAGGACCACGGTCACAGAAAGTGGTGAAGGAGCCGAACAAGAAAGTTGTATTTTTAATACACCTTTCTGGTGAAAGGGAAAAAATACCACCAACAATGTAAGATGAAAACAATGTAACTAAATTCCCTCTTCAGAGTAGCTCTTTTGTGATTTGGAAGGCGTTTAGTACTGCTTGTCGTGATTTTATTATTTGTAAAATTCAGGTTGTACCTACATAGCTCATTCCAAGTCCAGCCCAAGCCAAGAACTAAATGATGGAGCAGCAGAAGACAACAAGCCAGTTGATCAATTACAAGGAAAAGCCTACTGTTGTTTGAGGCTTGCCTGAGGGGAAGGGGGGGAGGTGTGGGTGGCACTGGTTTTAAGACCTAAACTTTTTATATTATTTTTAACCACGCCTACTTAAGTCAAATGGCCTTTAACAGACTAAAAGAGCAAATCTGTTGAAAATACAACACACCCTATGTTCAATTAAAGGTTATGTGAGCTCTCAAATAACATCACTCGTTCTCATAAAAGCATTCAGAAGGGAAAAAACAGACATTGATGATTATTTTAAAGATTAAGAAGTGATGTTAATACCTGAATATTTTCATTATGGCGATGCCTAGAGCCTCAAATATAGCCCCTCTTAGATAACCTTATTTCATCACCATTAAACACTCCCTTGCACACCAGCTGATAAACAGAACATCATGATCTACATGCAAAGTAGATCTGAAAAATCACTGCAGATGTTCAGAAGATATTGGATGAAGTGCTTAAGAGAACATTAAAACTGCATAACAAGAAGCTTTCCTGAAAGAAAGAATTGCTAAAACCACATCTGTCAATCTTCTGTCAACTTCTAGTTGAAGAGTTCCCAACAACTCAATCAACCCCTCTTTCCACAGGATCATAAATGAGGAAGATGAGCTCAAATTATGTAAGTGCTCCAAAAGAGTAAGATCACATGGCTACCCAAGCCTAATAACTATCTCTTCCTATTTTTCCACAAAAGCATGCATCAGGAGAAAGCTATCCACAAGAAAAACAAACAGAAATGAAAAACAGAAGCAATAAAGGAGATAAAGATGCCTATTAAAATAACACATCATGATCTATGTAGCAGCTTGACAGCTGTATTTGGTAATTCTTATATTTACTAAACCAGCTGTATTTTCCCAGTCCAAAAGTTCTGACATTTTTAAAGGCACACATGCGCACATCTGACAGGTTGACTATCACAGGAAAGAAAAGAATATACTTGAAAAGCAAAGCCTCTGGTGCACTAACATCAACACAACGTAGCTCAACTGCAGCAAATGAATCCACAATTCCAACTACATTTTACATAATTTTACCCAAGGAAAATACCTTATCCTACACTACAGCTACGTTTTCCCACACAAACTCCATTTTTAACACTACCAAGAAGCAAAGAGCCACCAGCTTCACTTTCTGAGGCCCAAGCATACAAGTGGTACTTTACTTAAGACACTGTCTAATCCAAATTGCTTAGTATGTAAGGCCTGGATCCTGCCAACACCTGCATATGCCTAACCTGATGCATATAAACTGGGTTACTCACATGCTGGAAGGTAAATACATGAGTAATAAGCATGTTTGTGAATCAGCAATTACGCGCAGGTAGAATAAAAACCTAAGGTGGAAGGAGAGGGGGCATGGTAGAAGAGGTACGAAAGTTGTCACAAGCCATTAAAGTTGATGCTCCCAACTGGGTATTTAGGAAAGCGGAAAGCTAACTTAGAAGTAAATGTAAAGAACATTAGCTTTCAGGGAGCTACGGAGAAGGAGACTTTCTTTGGTTTATCATCCAGATACACAATAAACTCTAAACTATGCAAAAAGTGTGCCAAGAAACAGCCCTGATATTGCTCCTCTATGTACCTGCCTCCCTCTCCCCCCTCCCTCCTCCAGCTGAAACACTTATTAGCTTTAGATTCTCATTTTCTTTCTCCAGCTTCAGGCCATCATGTGTAAAAAGCTTCTGAATCAGGGTGATATGTGAAAAGCCCTATTCAAAATTCAATTCCTTTATCAGCCAACTCAAAAAAAAAAAAATTAATTCTAAAAAACAAACAGTAGCTCTCCAGAACAAACTTCTTAGTGCTGTGAACAAGCAAACTGCTAAGCCTGAGGGATTATGAAATTAGAGGGTTTGGAAGTTGTGAGGAAGGAGGAGATAGGCTCCTGAATTGAGCCTGCTCAACTCCTCTGACACCAGTTTGGGTAAGAAGGACCTTCCAGTTATAGTACGCTGCTCTGTGTTGCCCAGTAATCATACACTGTCATGAAAAATATCCTTAAATGTTCACCCCAAATGGCAAAGTTCTCCCATCAGTTTCTTCAAGATCCATCAATTCTAGGTACCCTGTCTACTATCACCAGCTTTTTAAGCCTGCAATGGGCGCTCTGTGGAGATGAGACTCCTCTCGCACAACAGCTTACAACAGGAGATCCCAGTTTTAACCTTATTTGTTAGCTACAACAACAAGAGATGCTGGTACTACCCCATCACCAGCAACACACCTGATGATGCACCACAAACTATGGCACACATACAAATATACCAATTATACAGCAAACACTGTGTGCTAAGTATTTTGAACTGGTTTCTATGCTAAAGTACTATGGGCATCCTTCAACATTTTAGTACTTCTGTCTTGCATTCACAATTAATATACCAGTGTTATTCACTGAGAACTCCAAAATATGGCCCTTTTGGAAAAGCCAGTCTCCAACATTAAAGATGTACTATCAATGCTCATCTCTTCAGGGGACAGCACCCTTTTCTTATGCTTTCATTAGAAAAGCATTGGCTTGCCTCAAGCCAAAGTTCAGATGATGTAAAATTTCCAGCTCTTACATCATAATGATTAAGCTTTAAATTATCACTATTCACAAAAAAAAAGCAGCCAATGACTTGTATCTTGAAGATCTAATGCTTCAGCGTTGACTTCTCAATATAATTTGGAATGACACAGAAGCCTTATGTCTCAACTTCATTACTACAGCTCTTTTCTAACAATGTTACACGTACTAACAAGTTTTTCCATCTCGATCAATAGTACAAATACTTTACATAAGGAAATGTTTTTGCTTTTTAATAAATCTTAATTAAAAAAGCCCAAAACCAAACCAAACCACAGCAACAACAGAAAACACACACCACCAAAACACAACGGGAAGCAACTGCCTGACTTTAACACCCAAAACATGCTGGGGACTCAAGAGCTCTGAAAGAGGAAACCTCTGCTCTTTTAATTTTAGAGCTCAAGAAATTGTTAGGAAAAATGTGAAAAGTAAAATAATTTATCAAGACTTACTTGTATCTTTCTAACGGTGAGGGCTCTGAATAAGGAATTGTAATGCTATAAAATAACAACTGAAATAACAATTAGGACTAAAGGGAAAAAGATAAAGAGAGCTAACAAGAGCAAGGGAAGTTAGGAAGCAAACTGACAGAAACAAAGAAAGAGGAAAAGAAAAAGTGGTAAAAGCAAGCAGCAAAGAAAAAAAAAAAAGTCGTTATTCATGTGGTGGCTATGGTCTTCACTACCTAGACCAGAGGTCCAAAATACTCACTGCAGCCAACAATGGTTAAGACATTGAGAAGAGTAGTTAAATCAAGCTAAAGATCGGAAAACTTGGAGACAAACAACATTCAGCTTAAATAAGTAAGGAGCAAGTAACAGAAAGTTATTGGCTTTCCTTACTGATCGTGACTGAAAGCAAAATTTATGCTTCCACTTCAGGATATTCATTCACAGAAGTAACAAGCTAAAAGAACCCTTCAAAAATGTGTCAGTTTCTTTTCAGTAATTTTGTAAGACACCAAATTCTGTGCATGTCCAAAGCAACTTGACAGCCGTAGGCACCAAGACCACAGAAATTATTGCTCTTTTTACACTGACAAAAACTATGCCCCCATGAGTTTAATGTGGCCAGCTCCCTCCTCCCCCACCAAAGCACAGCAAAAATGTAATTAAGAACTACCACCCTTGGGATTTGTGAGCTACTAAAACATGCATTTCCTTCTTTGGGATTGAGAGTCTGCTTCCATTCACTTATTAGACATTTCATTAGGAATACCCCTCCAGACACTTGCTGAAAACTTCCTGCATGTCTTTACCCTGGCAGCTCCAAAAGACACCACAGATCTGAGATCATGAGAAGACACAAGTACTGAAAAACTAGCACTGCGTATATTATCAACTTTAATTACTACTCAGTGCTGCCGAAGACCTGTACTTCTCCTAATGTGACTTCTGAATGCTGCCTGCTTTTTCATCTGTGCAGTTTAAGAAATCCTGTAACAAGGCTTGTGAAGCTACCCTGGGAACTAATAACAGGTCTGGAAAAACCCAGACATACTGCTCTGCTTCTCCCATTCTTCAATTTTCAGTGACGGAAGGAAGTACAAATTGTACTTAATTGCAAAATTGTCAGTTCGGTCACTGACTCAGTAAATTAGGCTTTTTCAACTTCTCCTCATTCTCCCCTTTCAGCTTATCAGGGAATGTGTACTTCCAGCATTATTTCTCATCTCCCAGCACTCTGTTTTCTTTCCCTACCTTACCATATGGCCTCCTGAGCCCTGCTTTCTTCTCACTTACTCCTACAAGACACCACGTCCCACCTCCACATCTCACACCCTTCCTCCACACCATCTCTTAGCTCCTCACTAGCTCAGGTGCTCACTCCCACCAGTCACCAATTAACAATTCCTGGGAACCAGTCAACACACTAGGGAACGGGGAAGAGGGGGCACAATGTGGAAGCCCCAGCACCAGCCCTGAGCAGCCATTGCTCTGGTTCCTCAGGGCCAGCCTTGGAATTACTGTGTTTCTCACAGGTACCCTCAGTGCTGTCAGCAAGAGAAGCAGATCTCAGCTCTCCATCTCCTAAATTCATAAATACAGAGCTTGCCTTTTGCATTTGTTTTTAGATAGATCAAATGACTTTGCAATACTCAGAAGTAAACTTCATGATTTCGAATCCAATCCTGAAAATTTTTTTCTTATAAAGCAGAGGAAGGAAGTTGATATAATCCCTCTAAAAAGCTGTAAAACTTTGAATTCTAGTTTTTCCCTTCTCCTATACATGCCCAAATTTACTTTTTGGATTGGAAAAAAACACTTGATCTCTGATCCAACACCATTAGAAAAATAAGCCTTATTAAATAATAGAAGGGAAACTAAAAATCAATCTTCAACCATCTACCTTCTCTCCTTCTGGTCTCTTTAAAGACCTTTAAAAATGCAATCAATTTGAAATTTTAATTTTGAAGTTTTAAAACTTCAACTTCTATCTTGAAGCTGTTAAATAAAACACCTCTGAAGCCTAACATGCTCTGCTTTTAAGATCCAAAATGGTGCTAAATCCTTAAAGACGGCATTATGTTATGGTTCACCTTAGAGGCACACTCACCAATTGCTGCTGCATGGGTACAGAAAAAAAGACCAACTGCTAATATAAAAGAAAACTGAACCTAAAAGTTTAATAGCTGTGAAACCAGCAGCTAAGCTTTTGAGCTTCAACAGTCCACTCAGCTTGAGGAGAAAACACTAGGAGCACTCTTGCAGTCCCAGAAGTTCACCTCAAAAACAAATTCCAAGCTTGACAAGCAAACCCACCTTTCTCCCACTTTTTTAATATCACAAAAATTTAGTAAAAAGCTCTACATTACCTGAAGCAGTCTAAAGACTATACAGTTTCATTAGATTTCTGTTCTAGCCCTTTAATTACATTTAAAACAAAATACACCTTAATAGTACTTGTCACAGTGAAGTAACTTCCACTGTATTCTTGTGTTGGACATACTTTATGTCACAAAATTCACATTATATCAGCTATAAGAATGAAATATTATCTGCTTAGAAAGATATCTAAGAGATAACTGAATGCTCAAAAGTCATTTATTTCCACATTAGAAGGGATACATTATTCTATTGGGATACAGGATTTCTCATATGTATGATAGAAGGAACTTGCCAAATCAAGTACTTAAATAATAATCCATCAGTTCAGTTCAAAATAAGTAAATAAAAGCACTTGGCACACTACTTAAAGAATGAGTCCCTGTGCAAAGTACTGGGAGATTTTAAATCAGCCTAACAGTCACTTCCACATAGAGCTAATTTCTCACTGAAAAGTTTACACAGAAGTGTAACGTAATAATCAAAGGTCTTATTCAAGGAAGAAGAAAAATCTCTGAACATGACTAAGTGAAACAGAGCTAACTGCACTTTGTTTAGCTTTTGCTTTGACAGAGGGTAGTTTCCTGATAGATTCTGCACTGTTTACTAACACTCTTAGGCATACTACTCTCATATTAGAAGCAAAACTAGCTTAAAAATACACATTTTACAGGAGAAACTAACCATTCTACAGTTTCAGATTTCAAACAAGCAATCAGAAGCTACTATAGCAAGACAAATATATTTAAATGGGGACTGAACTGGTGGTCATTCTACAAAGAAAGCTCCAGTTCTTTTCCTTCTGCACTCAGGCCAGCTGCTTACTTCCCTCTGTGTTGCGTAGATAAATACTTATAAAAGTGTCAGCTATACATTGTCCAGCCACCCACAAGTAACAGTCTGAGTTTCCACCCCAGTTTAAGTACTACCTTTAAAGTCCAATAGGAGGTGATGTTTAAAATATGAAGGAAGAAAACACAAAGTAATGGTACACACTGCATGTATTAAAATGGAAGGAAACTCACTCTTCCCACTGTAGAGAGCATATGCTCACTAAAATAGTTAACTGTATGCTGAATTCTGCAACTTTGAACAAAAATATGTTTCTGATTACCTTCCCATTTCCTTCACAACAGCGGTACACTGGCAAAATAAAATAACAAACACTACTACCAGAACTTATCAGTTATAAATAATTTTCATCTCCAAAAAGCACTCAGGGGATGTGCTTCGTATCAGCCTCCTCTTACAAACAATACTGAAATTAAGTGTACCACTGTAAACTGTCATTTTTCATATACTAATGGTAATTTTAAAAATTAATTCAGCTGGATAGGTTCAGTTAAATGGGTGTTTAAGATTATTTTTCTGTCTTCAAGAACTGATACATTTTACCTAATATACACTGAGGACTGTTTCACTTAGTATTTTAAACACAGAATCCAAGAGCTCTCCTTGCTACTGTGCTTCCAGTTTGCTACTACACCCCAAGAACAAAAAGCAACTTGACTCATCTGCCTTCAACATCCCTGGTGAAAAGGAGTAAAACTCTCAACCGGCACGAGAAGAGCAGGCTGGTGGTCAGACTTCCTAGAGGATGTAAAACCCAATTACATGTGAACACAGGTTCATACAAGAACAGTTACCCTTAAACATTAACTCTTTGCACAACACATGCAGGACAAACTCGCACGTACACCAGTTTTCAGGGGTATTCAGCAGGCACACAGGCAGCCTCATCCCTAGTCACAATGAGACTTCCTCAGTGGAGTAAAGTTGGAATATAACAACAGTATTTGAAAGCTCAGGTCTTCTACCTTCCTCTCAGCATGATGGTTTATTCTTAAACTCAGTGTTTGCTATCTCATCTCCTATGTACTTGTAAACATGTTTATCGCAAGGGAAACAAAGCTGCCTAACTCTCAAAGTTAGCTCTTTACTACTACTGATAAATTAAAGCAATAACATTTTAAAACCTATCTAGTCAGAGGAACATCCTTCCCCAAACAGATGTTAATTTAACTCAGCTTAACCTCATGAATACATTCAGTCAAGGAGAATATACTTCATTTTGCCAAGCAAACTATCTTTCCCTTGAGAGCTCAGTGTCTTGAGACATTTTGCAATTCCAATTTTGTGTTTTAAAAATAAAGAGTACTACTATATCCAACGTCTACTTCGTTTTTTTCCTGTCATTCTTTTTTTACACTTTTGTTTTGTTTTTAAAGTTGGGGAATGCGAGTGGCCCAGTACCATTAATGCATCTTCTCGATGAGACAAGACCAGGCATTAACCTAATCATACAAAAACATCATGGGTACCGTTCTGAAAGGCAGCGAGTGCCCTCATCTCCAGTTGATGTCAGGCCACATAATGTTAGAAGTGTTGAGGTCTACTGTTCAGTCCATTTTTCCCCATCCTGGGAGGTCCTGGCGTATATTCATTAGGAAAGGCCATACAATATAATACAGCGATAAGAAACAAAACATAAGACCCTCAAGCATTTTTTTTGTTGTTTACCAAACTCATAGCACCAACAGCATAACTCAAATAAGGGCAGAGTACATTGTGCAACTGCACATGCAAGTGCTAGCTTCCAAATGGAAGCAGCTCTTAAAGGGTTTTATTTTCTTAAAGAAATTGTGTAGTTTTTAAGAGTCAGGAAGCCCTCCCAGTGCAGTTCCTCACATAAACAGGGAGTCACCCTGCAATTCCCACATCTGGTAACAAAACCAAAAAGTGACCCCATATTTCTGAATGAGTCTTGGACACTAACACTGGAATAGAATACCTACACAAAACTTGGTCAACTGCATATTCCTTATCTATAATATAGAATTACCATTGACTTTGATTGAATTATTACTCATCCAGAAACATAGCTGCACTTCGAAGGCCTCGTGCATTGCCACCAAACTGTTATTATTAAAGATTATATTGTCCACATAAAAAGTGGACTTGGCTTGCTCTGGAAGAAGAATGGTGGAACGCTTATGCGTCAAAGCCCAACTTAGTTAAGAAGGAGACTCCAACTGAAATTCTTCTCGCCTGCATTTGCAGTTTAATCAGTGGTTTTCCTGTTCCAACCACCACGAAGAGTTACAATAATACAACTTCAAACATATGTCTGTCCGGAGGAGAATAGTTACAATATTTATTCAAACGCACATCTGCTGAAGTCCTGCAGCCTATTCCAGCAGGCTGGCTGCAAGGGGGTTTCAGTTTTGCCCGGTTACAGAACACCGCCGGCGGCTCCGGCGAGCTCAAGGAAGGAAAACCCCAACGGGCACGGCTTCCCGTATCCCCCAGCCGGCACCCCGCTGCTGGGGGTGGGAGCAGCAGCAAGACAAGGACTGGGGTGGCTTCTCGTTAGGGCACCGTGCAGCATCCACACACCTCTCGGGGACCAGGACCAGCGCGCCCGCCAGAAGAAAGAGTCCAGAGCACAAAACACAAGTCGAGAACACAACTGCAAACACCGATGAATATCCCCCCTGCACCACCCCGAATGAGCACGATCCCCTACCTCCGCCTGCTAGCTGCCCACCTCCAGGAGGGGGGGCCCCGAAAGGCCAGCGCTGCCGGCCGCTTCCCTACCCCTGGCCCAGTGGGGATGGGCGGGGGCAGCTGCTGCCCTCCCGCTCCTCCCCAGGCCCCGCGCCCCTGACCGCACTCACCGGCTGTCTCCGCCGCCGCCGGCGCCCCCGCCACGCCGTTCAGGTAGAGGATGGAGAGCAGGTGGGGCTGTGTCTTCTCCAGGGCCACCCGCAGGTCCTGGAAGTGGTCCCGCTCCTTGGCCAGCAACAAGGAGATGAGCAGCTCGGCCTTCCCGCCGCCCGCTGCCTCCAGGTCGCGCAGGTCGCGGGGGCTGAGGGCGCCGGCGGCCTCCAGCAGCTCCACCACCTTGTCCACCTCGGTCATGGCCTGCGCCAGGCTCTGGCGGCACTGGGCGAGCAGCTCCTTGTGTTTCGGCTCCATGGCCGCTGCAGGCCGCCGGCGGCCAAACTTGCCCGCCGGGGCTGCTCGCCGCCGCCGCCCCCCGGCCCCGCCGCTCCGCCACCGCCGCCCCCAGGGAGGCGCAGGCCGAGGCGGAGCGCTATCGGCCGCCCTCCTCCGGCAGCCGGCGCCCCCGCAGTGGCCCCCGGCGAAACTTCGTCCCGCGATGGAGGCCTGGAGCTCGGGCAGGATCTGGGCCGAGAACGGCTTTGCCTCTTCTCCTCTGGACTGGGAGCAGCCGCCGCGCTCCCGCTCGGGCAGACGGGGGGCGAGCCGCCGTCAGGAGCTGCCGCTGCTCTTCTTTCTCCAGTTGGCGCCCCTCTCGCCGCTTTTCCGGCCCCCCGGGCGGTGGAACAACTTCTCTCTCCTATCCCCGGGGGGGGGGACAGCCCGGAGCAGCAGCCGAAGGCAGGGCCACCCCGACACCCCCCACCCCCCGTGGGGCAGCCCAGATAACTTCTCTCCTGCGCTCGCTACAGGCCACACGGCCGCGGAGGGGGTGGCGGGAGACGGCTTCAGCTCCAAGCACCTCCTTTCATTCGCGGGCGCACGCAGCCATATTGGCTGCACAAGGCTGCCGCCTGTGCCGAGACGGAGCTGTCGCAGCGCATTGCTCGCCCGTTCCGCTCCTCTACCCTCTTCTCGCCTCCCGCCGACGAGCTGCAGCTTCCCCCACGACCGGCTCAGCCCCGGCTGTCTCCCGCCTCCCAGCCGGCAGTTAGGGGCTCCCCGCCGGCCGCTTTAAGGGCGCGGAGGCGGGGCGCCGGCTCCTGGTCGGGACGGGCTGGTGAGGAAGAACCCGGTGTCCCTTTCGTTCCCGGGGCGGCCTGCGGGGTCCCGTTTCTCACTCCGAGGAAATAGGAGTGCCCGGCGGCAGAGAGGAGTAACTAGCCCCGGGTGTCTCGGCCTTGAGACAAAAGGCTCCGCCGCGGCGGGCGGGGCGGCGCTCCTCTGGCGGCAGGGACGGGGGCTGCGGGCCTCCCCGCGGGCGGGCCGGCCGAGCTGGGCCGGGCCGGGCCGGGCCGGGAAGGGAAGGGAAGCCGCGGCGTGTCGGAGTGTGGCAGTACCCGGTTGGGCCCTGCCGCTGCCCGCTCCCGAAGAGCGGGAGCCCCGCGGGAGCCGGCGCGTGTTGGCGGTGCAGCTGCGGGGGCCGGGGTCTGCACGGGGCGACATCTTCAAAGGCCGGGCTTTATTTCATCCTAAGCCAGAAAAAGCAAGACATTAAAATAATAAATAATAACGGCGTTTGGGGCTCTGCCCATTGGAATTTTTGGGAAAAAAAAAGTTTTCAAACAAAAGAACTAAACATTCATTTCCCCCAAATGTAGTTTCATCGATGTTTCATGAATAACCAGGGACCAAGTAATTTACCAGTGGAGTATGGATGTGTCTGTACTCAGCAGCAGCGTGATGTAATTGTTCAGCAAAGAAAAAGAATACCAACTTTCCTGTCTGAAGGTAAACAGCTTGTCAACATCACTTGCACCCAATGGTACCTTTATCTGCAAACACCTAGGGGAACAGACTGCAGAATTATGATCTTAAAGTCGCCTTTTATATGAACGACTTGTAGGTGTGTTTCTGATGTCCTGCAAAAACCACAGTGGCTGTCGTGGCATAGAAAGAGCATTACTGGTCTTTGTAATCACTGGGTTACACCTCATAGCAACTGAAATTGTCTGAAAGCCTTCTGTCCAGGCGCTTGTATGCTTTTGTAAGTGTCCAGAGAGATGGGCTCAGCAAGGTGTAAGGGGAAGCAGTTGTTCCCTAAAATTTTCTGTTAACACACCCATTTGGAGAATTCAGGTGCCGAAGAGAGTTTCAAGTCACATTATGTAGCTGAACAGATGATGATGATGACTCATGTGGAAATGGTCTTGGGTTAGATGCATAATCACAGCATGCATTCTACTGCTATTAGTGGAGGCAGATACAAAGGAACTGAGGGATTTTTCTCAACCTTAAAAGTCATTATTTAAAATAATACCTGAAAGTATGATATGATTTTGAAACTAGATTTTTTCACGTTTGGTCCATTGTTACTTATCCTTTTGTAGCTTAATTTCTTCTAATTTTGCATCCATGGTTTTCTTAGCAACTTTCTTTCCTGCAAAAAAATGCACAGAGGTTAGCTTTGTTGGCTAATGACTAATAGTGTAAATCCCTGAAAACTGATTTCTTTTTCTAGATTATGAAAATGTATCAGAAAATCTGCTATTTCTCTGTAGTAAATTGGGCAAAGTTTAGCCAGTAAAGTGATCATACATTCCAGAGGTATTGGTTAACACCAGTAGGCATTCATTGTTGTCTTCAGCTCAGCAAAACTGAGTTGAAACAGAACAGAATGAAAAACTACCGGTAGGAAGTGAAACCAGCCTCGTGTCACCTAGTGCACAGCCAAAGCAGGCACCGCCCTAGGCTGCCACCAAGGCAGTTGTCCCCATCTGTGCCTGCTACAGAACAGTAGGGCAAGTAGTCACGCAATTGAAAACTGTAGTAAGGCAAAGGCACAGGAAGGCTGAACAGAGATTGCACAAAGTATTTGCTAGTTTTTAAGACTTTCTAATCTCAGTAGTCCTTTAGCAATATTGTTTTATTGTGTGTGCGCCTAGATAGTTTCCTCTTTGGAAACAACCAAATTTCCTTACAGAGCGTTATAAGAGTTGTACTTCAGATCTATGCAGCAGTCCTCTGCTGCTTGAAATAATAAAGAACATTGGTTTACACCTTCTTCCTGATACGTGCTCTTCACCAGAGGTTGCAGTAACACAGGAATGGCATTATTTGTGCAGGGCATAAGTCGGGTATCCTGAGTCCCATTCCAAAGTCTAGAGGGAGGTGTGCCTTGACAAGTGTTTGCTCTGGACTCAATTTCGTCCTGCCTTTCCCAAAGGTGTGTCATAACCCTTTGCCTTCTCCTCCAAATAAAACATCAGTCTTCTCATCCTGCAGTGCCTGCCTTACCTTTTGCTTGCAGATCCGCATCTCCCATTGTCATTGCTCAGATGACTGTCAGATAGCAGGTAAATCCATGTCATATCACATTTCTTTCTTTCCGGAAATGCAGTTTCTTCTCTTTTTTTTTTTTCACATCTGAGTCTTTTGCGCTCAGTTTTTCTTGGAAATGACAAATCTTCTTTGCTGTTAGGTAGAGTCCTCATTGCACAGATAAATTTCTCTTTCACAGGTCCATCTGGCAGGCAGTTGCCTGTATGAGAGAGGGACCTTCCTGTTACCGCAGCTGCTTGACTCATTATAGACTATCCTCAGCAAGTGCAGGGGAAGTCTTCAGAAGACTTGAGCATATGTTATCTTTGAAAAGTCAAATGATGAAACGTATGTAAATTTATTATGCCAAAAGTTTATGAAGTGACCAAAATTCAGACCATCACAGGACCCAGAACCTGCAACCCTACTGTCAAAATAAGAAGCAAAACCAATTTTTAATAAATTCCTTTCCGCCCACCCCCGGAAGAAAAAAATAAATAAAAAGGCAAACCCCTTTGGCTCTCTGCCGAGGTTCAGAAAAAGAATATATCTGTGGAGTGCATTTTCAAAATGAGAATGTAAATTAATCAAAGACAGATCCCCAAAATGAACTAAAGTTTATGAGCTGTGCAGAAAATTGTGCAAGAATCAACCAGGTATTTATCACAGTACCAAAAGGAAAGCAGGTTTTTTGTTTAAAACAAAAGGAAGGATTTTTTTTAAAGGCAAACGCAGGCTCTGACACCGAATGTCATGGGTGCTTTTGGCAGATCGAATTCAAACCACAGCTTGACAGATTTACAGAATTCTAAGCTTTGGAAAAGTTTTCCAAATCTTTTGGGGGGGGGGGGTATTGGTTGGTTGTATTTTTTAATAAGATTTGGAAACTTGGCTACTGAGAATGTATGCTGAGGGCATTAGAAAAAAATCCCACTGACTTTCTAAGAGAGCATATTAAGCGTGCAATACCTATGCCTTTGAAGTCTAAGAAAGATTTGAGGAACAAGGTGGGTACATGCAGGCAGAAACTGAGGGTTATTTCTGTTCAGTTCTGTGCCTTCTTTTCAGAAAGGAAAGGAGAAACACTATTGTTGGCGTGCAGAAATGAAGTCTTTCAAATACAGATAAAACATTCAAGGCTTAAAAACGTCTGAGACCTCAGGAATGATTTTCAAAAGCAGAAATCAAAATTTGAAAAATCTAGTTGCTGTCTGCTTGGTATTTCTAACCCTGAAAAGTCTCCCTTTGTAGATTTAAGATGGGATCAGCGAAGTCCTTGTCTTGCAGCATTTTTCTTTGGGAGACAGGATCATTCTCAGCACAGGCATTAAGTTTCAGCAGACCACAGTTATGCGGCTGAAGACTGTTTTTGTTATAAGTCCGTGTAAGTGTGCAGTATATGAAATCCCAGCAAATTCCACAATCTTAAACATGCAAGCCTTTGAAAACAGGAAGATCATAATCAACAGCAGCAAACACAGGATTCAACTTCTACTATGTGAAGATTTTCTCATAATTGCCAATACACCTTTTTTATTGTGCGGTAATCATCATGCTTATGTATGCAAACTCAACACATTTCCTGAAATATGTTTTGTCATACGTTCACATTAGAAACTAAGGAGCTTGAAATTCACTGTAATCCAGCGCAAAGTTCTCACTACAGAAATCTACCATCTATACAGATCAGAAAACTTCTCTTTGAAACCAGGAAGACTCTGAATATCGTGACAGTTGTGACAATCAAGCAGAAAAAGGAAAGGGAAGGAGGGGAGCAGAGGAAAGAGGAAAAAGTTCAAAAGGTAGCAGCAGAAGAAAAATGGAAAAGAAAAGCCTAACTGCTTTCCAGATGGATTTCCATAAAGTAGGATAAAACAATGCACCTGCAATGGCACGGACTGCACCTAGTGACTGTTCTTTTACCTTGCAAAATCTTTGCTTCCAAAAGCCATTAGGTGCTGAGATTTATATTCTACATCAGCCATCCACCTACTGAGTGACACTATTGTGTTATTTTAGCTTGGTATTTTCCAATAAGGCACCCTTTAGCAACATCTGGGCTTTTAAAGAGATTTCTTATGCTCACTTTTATAGGACTATTAATAGGACAGTAGTCTTCTGTGCAAAAAATACCTGTCACTCCTTCTCAAATACTTCCTTCTTCTCTGCACCTTCATGCTTAACTGTTGCCCGAGTCACAGCAGCAGCTCAGCTGCTTGCTGCTCTAGTTCTACTGGTAAATCCCTTCTTCAATATCATCAGTCTGAATAAGTCAGAAATTCTAGTAGGCAAAAGCAGAGGATATTCTTTAGGATTGGGGTTTTTTCTATTATTTTTAAATACATGGGAGACATTTTATTTGCTTTTTTTTTTATTTTGGAGCCCTTAGGATACAGATCTTCAAGCTTCATTGGCAGCCATGTATGCTAGAAATGGTTTTGTAATGAAAGCTAAGCTTCTCATGTAATCATATGATTCAAGCAAGTAAGGGTTTAGAGAAAAATGTTGAGATTTACAATAAGCCAGTGGAAGCTGACAACACTGCATGGATCTGTGGAAGGAAAATTACACAGTTTCCAAGACAGGTATAGGAAAAAAGTACAGGTGTTCATCAAGTTAAGATTACAGCTGTCTAGATACAAGTAAACACCACAGAGATTTTGTAATAGGTGTTATATGAAACACTCGGAGCTAAGCAGTTCTCAACAGCAGCTTATTTTTTCAGGTTGATGTAACTGATAGACAATTAATTAGCATTTTCGGAACAGGAAGGCGCTGGTCTAATGGGCCAGCAGATGAAAGGATGTCATTTACCCATAAAAAGGAAAGAAAATCCCCAAACGTAATGTGAGTAGCCTTTGCACTGCCAAAGCAAAGTAATTCAGCTGGCAGTATGACCTCCATTAATGGGCTATGCCTGTAAATCCCAAGGTCCTCAGCTGTCCTGCTGAAGCTGCAGTCCAAGGATGCTACTGTCAGACTCTCACAGAAGCACAAGGATCATTTATCTTCCTGAAAATGTGAAACTGTGAACTCCAGGAAATGGTTTAGCTCTTTCTTAAGTGAGCTCCTGTGACATAGAGTATGAAGGAAAGCAGACCAGAGAATTACATTGCTTTTTTTTTCTGTAGCCTTAAACCCTATCAGTCATTTCAACCTGCACTGCAGTAGGCGGTTTTCAGATATTAATTATTTTGGCCCATTCCCACTCTCTGCAAATTAAAATCAAGACCATCAGACAATTATTTCAGTCAGCTTCAATAGAAGTAAAACACCCTGTCTGCGGAAGGTTTTAAATTCCCTGGGGCTGTTGAAAAAGCAAATTAGAAAGTATTGGTTTATTTCAGCAACTAAAGATTTGCCTTCTAAAAGAGGAAGAAAAGGCCTTCCTGTAGGGCAGAACACTTGGCAGCAAGGGTGTTTGTTTGGTTTTGGGGTTTGGGGGGAGAGATAAAAGGGTAGGTAGATGGGCTCCTCCTGGGGCTGTGAATATACACAATCACTTCTGTTTCTCAGACAACTAACTGCTTCCAAACACAGGCAGCAAAAGAAAACGAGCAATGCAAGGGAAGCACATTAGGTGATCTTACAGGGCTGTAAGAATGTCAGCTTTCATAGGGAAGGCACCCAGCAAGCACATCGCAAGTACCCCTCTGTTTAGAACAGAACTGATGGCAGCTTAATTTTCTTTGTGAGGCTGGGCTGGCTTGTGATGTGGTTAGTTGCTATATGCAAGCAGATGTTAAAGAGCCCCTTTAAAAGCTGTTACTTGCAGTTTGTTATTCATCTAGTTTCTGGGTCAGTTTGCAAGTCAAGCCAAGAGAGACTATTTATACCAATTATTTGCTTTTACTTCTTTTAGCACTAATGGGGAGATAAAAGCAAATGGGTGCCCTAAGCATTCCCTGGTAACTTCTATAAACAACTGCAGTTGACTAAGATTGACAAATGTAACAGTAAGGACTCCAGAGTAAGCCTCAACACAGTTTCACCATCTTCATTGTTTTTCTATCAGCAATGATGTTTTCAAAGTGGATTTGAATCTAAAGGTTCTTGAAGAAGGAACAATGCTTTCTTATGTTCTATTTCCTATTTGAAGCCTCAGATCTGCTAAGATTCTGCTAAGAATTACCTATGTACTCATAATAGCAAGTAGTTCCCCTGCTCACTGACAGGCATTGGTTTAAGAGTTGAATACATGTCAGTTACAAGCTCAGTTTTTCAGGGTCCCCAAGTCAATGAGAGGACCTAAGGATTAATCCAAGACTTCTTTGCAGATGATGGCAATCCTTTTTTGATTTTAAACGGCTTTGGTTCAGATGTCTTTTGCATTATCTACCAAAATATACACATCTTATTCTACCATTAGAAAATATGTTAGGTTAATAAAAGAAAACCTGCAGCCAGAGAGAAAGGGAAGTTGTTTTGATAGAATATCATTCCTGTCAGATGGGATATAGATGGATATAGAAAGAGCAAAAAACTATCTCATCATGCCTAGCAGGCAGAAATGACAAAGCACAGCTTTAGAAGGGCTTAGGGGCAGAATGTTTGCTGAGCCACAGGGAACACTGAGACACCCAGAACCGCACACTTTAACAGACAATGAGCATGGGGCAATGCTTTAATTGTGGGACAGCTAGACTTGATGAAAAAGGGTTCTGGTGGTAAATAGAGTAAGTAATACTTGAAAGTTCCAGGACAGCCCAAGCCCAAAGAGCTCCCTGAGGAAATGGGGACAGGTATTTATGTGACTGTGGGCCTCTATGTTTCTCTAGATATTGTGCAGTGCTGTCTTTTCACTCACCTGAAAAACTAGTCCCACAGCTCATCCATTTTGCAATGCTGAAGCTAAGGGGGGACCAGAGGTGGCAGCCCAGCTCCTGAAAAAACCCAGTACCCAGCAGATCTACATATGGGAATAGACCAGCTCAGGTTGTGCTGGACTCCAGAAGCTTATCGTCTATGGCAGCAGACGAGCAGGGTTGTGGGGAGCATCCAGCTGGAGAGCATTGTTATTGCTTCACAATGAAATGCTCTAGCATTCTGAACTCATCTGTTTCATGATACATAAGAAGAATTTCTAGTGTACTTTCATTAGTTGTGTAAAATTTTACCTGTCTGTGAAAACTAGACAAATGTAGATGGTCAGGAAGTGGAACAACATGCTGGTCTTTAAGAGATCCTGTGCATCATACTCTTAGCTAAGACTTCATATGCTATTTGACAGCGCTGCATTGATTTCTGCTCACATAAATACTGCATGAATTCCATGTCCTTCTGCTTTGAGAAGACATGTTTACTTTCACCACTGCAGGATATTCCTTGAGTGGGAGGGGGGAATTCTTTTGTAGGAGGTAAAGAGAAGACAGGGATTACAGTGATAATAAAATCAAAGAGAAACGCTTGTGCAACTTCCTGTAGTCAGTTTGCTCAGGCAAAGGAGACTATGGGCCAAGATACAACTAAAGACTGAGAAGTGTTTAACATGACAAAAATACTGGACTTAATTAAAATCAGTTCTGAAAACAGTAACTAACATGAAATAAAGTAACTCCTAAGTTACACTCTAATTTAGAAGGCAAAAAGAATACAGTCTCTGCCAGTCTACATGCCTTGGCAGGGATCAGAAAGCCATCAGAGAATTCCAGAATGAAATAATGCCTCAGCTTGGCACAGTGGCAGCTCCATTACCAGCTTCCACAAGGTTTGGTCATCCAATTTAAACTGAGCTACAAATCTTCAACACATCTGTATTTTTTTCCCCTCATAATACGAATGTAAGAATTAAACATTCAGCAGTTCAAGCCCATTAGGTTTCTTAAAGAAAAATGCCGTAAAAGTAATTTAGAACTTATATTGGTATAAATGCCAAGATTTGTCAGAATTGAACAACAAACAAACAAAACCCCTCCCAAACCAAACAAAATCCCCAGCTCAATACTAAATGGAAGAGAACATATACAACACGGCCCAGAATAAGCATAAACATCTGAGACAAAGTCCCAAGCAGCATGAAAGCCTTAAAAAAGATTTGGGCTAAAATGATTCTTTCTGGATCAAGTCTGCAGCAATGATGTTTACGGAAGTGGTGCAACTCTTTGAAACTTATAAAGATGCATTAGCTGGTGGCAATTTGACAGATAGAAATATGTAATATAATGCATGTATCAAAGCTCATTCAGTTCCACTGAGTTACAGTTCTCTAATTGGTTTCCAGGGAACTTGGATTAAGTCCCAATTTGGTAATAAAAATCCTGTGCAAAAGAATAACTGAAATAAAAAGTCTCCAAGTCTGCTAGGGATATTTCATGAAGGATAAACACTTCATCAGTAAGGCAAGCTAAATATTATCCTCTTCCCATGGGCCATTTGTACTGTTAGAATTTTTTTCCCTTAACTCATCTTCAGAACTGACACCCTCACCCTCTGAAGAGCTTCAGTGCTTTGCCCTTTCCTTTTCCTGCTGAAGTCAGTGCCTGTGTTGCAGCTGACTTCACCAGCAGCAAACCTGTAGCCTTTTTCCTGCTTTCTTTGGAAGATGAAAGAATAAAAGAACTATACATGGCAGATGCTAATCACGTTAATCTACACATCCTGACAATAAAAACCTAGGAAGACAAGTACATGCCATTTACTACCTCTTCTGTATAGCATTTAAATTTTCACAGGCACAGTCCCTCTCCTCACCTTGATGATTCTGTCATCTCTTCTCACAACCATGCTGCTAAGGAGAGACTATTATAATTTCATGTTTTTAATAGACGGAATCTAAAGTACAGAGAGCCTAAAGATTTCTACAAGTCACACAAGCATGTGGCAGCAATAGTTAACAATCCCGTGTGCCCGCTCTCCACCAAGCTGCTGTACTGTTCATTGCTTCTGCGTAGTTTTATACTCAACAGGGTTGAAATATAAGCAAGGGAAACAACATCAGGCGTCAGGCAAGTGGGAAGGACCAGAAGCATGCTAAAGAGAAAAGTAAGTGGAAAATTAAACAGCTGAGTACAGTTTTCAGTGCTGACAAGGAGCCACATGAAGCAGGGATGCCTTTCGGTTTAGAGTATGAATACATTCCCTTATATAATGTCTGTTTTTCCAAAGTTATTTGACCATTATTGTAATTTTGATGGCAGCAAATTTTCACATCCAGATGTGCTGAGGAGATGTTTTTTCCTTGAGTGGTTAAATTATCCTCCAGGCAAAGGCTCACAGTACCCTTGCACAGCCTAGTTGAAGCCAGCCAGTGGCACAGTATGGTTGACATAGAACTGCTGCGGGGAGGTGGTGTCACCAGCAGTGACAGTCACCGCACGCCCAGGAGGGAGGAATCTGTGTGAGAAACAAGGACAAGGAGAAAGAAATAAATGTAAAGGGAAACAAGAAAATGCACAGCAGTGGCATAAGTCAGAAGTACTAACGATCTTCTGAGAAATGGAAGTCTAAAATAAGCTTCTGTCATATATGAAAAATCATGGCAGTCAGGTGGAGCTCCCAACAACTGGAAAAAGGGAAATATAACCCCCATTTTCAAGAAGGGGAAAATGGATGAGCCGGGGAACTGCAGAGCAGTCAGCCTCACCTCTGTGCCTGGCAAAGTCTTGGAGCGGATTCTCCTGGAAGGCATGCTGAGGCACATGAAAAACAACAAGGTGGTTGGTGACAGCCAGCATGGCTTCACTAAGGGGAAATCCTGCCTGACCAATCTGGTGGCCTTCTGTGATGGGGCTACGGAACTGATGGACAGGGGTAGAGCAGTTGATGTTATTTACCTGGACTTGTGCAAAGCGTTCAACACTGTCCCACACGACATCCTTGTCTCTAAGCTGGAGAGACATCAATTTGATAGGTGGAGCACTCGGTGGATAAAGAGCTGGCTGCATGGCCACACACAGAGAGTAGTGCTCAATGGCTCAGTGTCCAGCTGGAGACCAGGAACGAGTGGTGTCCCTCAGGGATCAGTGTTGGGACCGGTCTTGTTCAACATCTTTGTTAGTGACATGGACAGTGGGGTTGAGTGCGCCCTCAGCAAGTTTGCCGATGACACCAAGCTGTGTGGTTCGGTTGATACGCTGGAGGGAAGGAATGCCATCCAGAGGGACCTTGGCACAGCTTGTGAGGTGGGCTGATGCCAACCGGATGAAGTTTAACCATGCCAAGTGCAAGGTCCTACAGCTGGGTCGGGGCAATCCCAGGCACAGGTCCAGGATTGGGCAGAGAAGAGATTGAGAGCAGCCCTGCAGAGAAGGACTTGGGGGTGTTGGTCGATGAGAAAATGAACATGAGCCGACTGCAGTGTGCGCTCACAGCCCAGAAAGCCAACCGTATCCTGGGCTGCATCAACAGGAGCATGACCAGCAGGTCAAGGGAGGTGATCCTGACTCTCTGCTCTGCTCTTGTGAGAGCTCACTTGGAGTATTGTGTGCAGTTCTGGTGTCCTCAACATAAAAAGGACATGGAACTGTTGGAACAAGTCCAGAGGAGGGCCACGAGGATGATGAGGGGACTGGAGCACCTCCCGTATGAAGATAGGCTGAGAAAGTTGGGGCTGTTCAGCCTGGAGAAGAGGAGGCTGCATGGAGGAGCAGCCTCACAGCAGCCTTCCAGTATCTGAAGGGGGGCTATAGGGATGCTGGGGAGGTACTCTTCGTGAGGGACTGTAGAGAGAGGACAAGGGGTAACGGGTTCCAACTTAAACAGGGCAAGTTTAGATTGGATATGAGGAAGAAATTCTTTCCTGTAAGGGTGGTAGAGGCACTGGAATGGGTTGCCCAGGGATGTTGTGAATGCTCCATCGCTGGCGGTGTTCAAGTCTGGGTTGGACAGAACCTAGGATGGCATGGTTTAGTGGGAGGTGTCCCTGCCCATGGCATGTATTGAAAACACTTGAAGGGGATGCTTTGAGATGCAAGAGCTCAATGTCTAGGACTGAAAAGAACATGAAACAGGTGGTCTTCTCTGTGTACAGACTGATGAAAACAGCATGATTTATGAAAGGTGACTTCCACTTTAATGTCTGAAATACACATGGATGCCTGTAGCTTTGTTAGTTCCTATAATTTGTGCAACTCAGTTCACAGTGGTCTTTTAACTTCCTGTGCTTAGATATTCTGTTGGTCATGAGCTTCTTTGAATACTACTCTTATCATCTTCACCACCACAGTTTCTTCTAGTTATATGTAAGGCTACTACATGCATTAGGTGGTCAAAGATATTTCTTAATCCAAAGAGTCTGTCCTTTGAGTACAAGCCTACAAGATCAGGACTTATTCCATGTTGCTTTTGGAAACAACAGTGGGTAGGTGTGTGTTACTGACTGCACAGGAATATATTAGTTTCTGCAGGTGTTGAAGGACAGAGGGAAAAAAAGCTAAAAAGACAGGGAATGCGAAGGTAAACAAGGGGATATGGAAGCACAGTAGAGTTGATTTTGAACTTGATATCTATTTGGAGGGGAAACAGAAAGGTGCCAGCTGAGTAAAATGAATGCTATAGGCATTCGTAATCTCTGCACGAGTCCAGTTGAAGTGATGGAAGTAGCTGGAAAAAGGACGTGTGTTCCTGAGAACTAAGGTTTTGTCATTTGTACTGGAGATTACTGTTTCTGGCTGTGACAACTGATAGCTTAAATCATCATTCATCCAGTAGATGACTATAAATAATGAGTAACTGATTTCTTTCAGTTATTGCATCTGGTCACAATACTCTTGCAACCAACTGTACAAAACTACAGATCCTTAACTACAGAGATATGCTACAGCTAAAACTGCTGTGAATACTGGGTTCTGGTACAGTCCATGTGGAAGATCGTATCTTTAACTGGGGGTAAATAGGAATTTGTCTCTTAGTGTTGATACCTGCAGTTAGATCAGAACTGTTCCTCGAAAATCCTCCTCTGAGGAGTTTTTAACAACATGTGAGTCCTGCTACTAGGTGAAGGTACAGAAATTACAGCAATTAAATTGCTGGTGTTTTGTCTTCTGCTAGAAGACAGGCTTCAATGTCTGTGAAGATCAGATGGATAATTAACTAAAGTTTGAAAGGAAAGCTGTTCTTTATAGATTGGTTTGTTGTTGTTGTCAAAGAAAGAAGATGATTTTGAATGAATGTCTACTGCCATACTGCTATGATCTTGTTGATCTCAAAGCCAGACAGTGCAGAGGAGTTTCAGTCTATGGATAAAAAGAGTATATACTGATGCCTCTGTGACAGTGGCTGGGGTACCCCGTGGGATTTCATTTCAAGTTTGTTTCTCCTCCATGATGGCGAGGTTCTGTCAGTTGGAGACATTGTTGACTAGAAATGAAGCTGTTACGAAAGCAGCCGCTACCTGGGTTATTAACCACAAGCACTTTAATCTTTTTGTGAAACTGGGTGTTTGTTGGCTAATCCTTTAACATGTATGGCAATTTTACCTGCATGCACCCCTTTTAAATGCTAAATTGTACAAGTTTTTAAAGGTAAAATAGAGAAAATCAATAGCCAAAAAGTACAGAAACAGTAGTGAGACTGTGCTGGGAAACTTTAGGAGTCCCAGAAAAAGCCAGAATTAGGTGTGAGAGTAAAAAATACTTGACTTGTTTTATTATTCAGATTATTGTTGGTTTCTGGGAAGAATTACGTAGCAGTGGTGTGATTCATCCCTATTTGTAATCCTGTGACATTATTTTCTCTTCTGTTACTTCATATAGGAGTTACTCCCTGAAGTCCCCCCTTCTACAAAATTAAGGCCTTCAGCCTGAGCAATACACGGTCACAGAGAGATGATCCTTTGATGCAGGCTGATTCACAGCATCTCTTTGTAAAATGCTGATTGTCTCTGGGGAGATGAGGAAGGCCTTAGCCACATCATGGTGCAGTCTTGAAGCACCAGCAGTGACATTGTGTGACTTACTGCTGAAGGGTACACAGGGATAGGGATAGGTCATCTCTTTCATGCACACACTGGAAGGAAGTAAGCATGGACAGACATACCTTGTTGTACTCTACCCTGACCCCTGCACTTTTCTGATGCAGTGATGCTAAAGTGCTTGCTGTATGTGTGGGTACCTTGAAAAGCCAACAGAACAACTCATTCCCTTTCCCATATGCCATTCTTCCAGATTTTCAGCTCATGCAATTATTTTGCAGCCACATCATAGAATCATAGAATAGTTAGGGTTAGAAAGGACCTTAAAGATCATCTAGTTCCAACCCCCCTGCCATGGGCAGAGACACCTCCCACTAAACCATGCCATCCAAGGCTCTGTCCAACCCAGACTTGAACACCGCCAGCGATGGAGCATTCACAACATCCCTGGGCAACCCATTCCAGTGCCTCTCCACCCTTACAGGAAAGAATTTCTTCCTCATATCCAATCTAAACTTCCCCTGTTTAAGTTTGAACCCATTTACCCCTTCTCCTCTCACTACAGTCCCTCATGAAGAGTACCTCCCCAGCATCCCTATAGCCCCCCTTCAGATACTGGAAGGCTGCTGGGAGGCTGCTCCTCCATGCAGCCTCCTCTTCTCCAGACTGAACAGCCCCAACTTTCTTATCCTGTCTTCATACGGGAGGTGCTCCAGTCCCCTGATCATCCTCGTGGCCCTCTTCTGCACTTGTTCCAACAGTTCCATGTCCTTTTTGTGTTGAGGACACCAGAACTGCACACAATACTCCAAGTGAGGTCTCACAAGAGCAGAGCAGAGGGTCAGGATCACCTCCCTTGACCTGCTGGTCACGCTCCTTTGGATGCAGCCCAGGATACGGTTGGCTTTATGGGCTGTGAGCGCACACTGCAGCCGGCTCATGTTCATTTTCTCATCGACCAACACCCTCAAGTCCTTCTCTGCAGGGCTGCTCTCAATCTCTTCTCTGCCCAACCTGGAGCTGTGCCTGGGATTGCCCCGACCCAGCTGTAGGACCTTGCACTTGGCATGGTTAAACTTCATCCGGTTGGCATCAGCCCACCTCACAAGCGTGCCAAGGTCCCTCTGGATGGCATTCCTTCCCTCCAGCGTATCAGCCGAACCGCACAGCTTGGTGTCATCGGCAAACTTGCTGAGGGCGCACTCAACCCCACTGTCCATGTCACTAACAAAGATGTTGAACAAGACCGGTCCCAACACCCATCCGTGAGGGACACCACTCGTTCCTGGTCTCCAGCTGGACATTGAGCCATTGAGCACAACTCTTTGCGTACGGCCATGCAGCCAGTTCTTTATCCACCGAGTGGTCCACCTATCAAATTGATGTCTCTCCAAGCTAGAGGACAAGGATGTCATGTGGAGACAGCGTCAAACACTTTGCACAAGTCCAGGTAGATGACATTAACTGCTCTAACCCCTGTCCAGTCAGTTCCGTAGCCCCATCACAGAAGGCCACCAGATTGGTCAGGCAGGATTTCCCCTTAGTGAAGCCATGCTGGCTGTCACCAAGCACCATGTTGTTTCTCATGTGCTTCAGCATGCCTTCCAGGAGAATCTGCTCCAAGATTTTGCCAGGCACAGAGGAGAGGCTGACTGCTCTGCAGTTCCCCGGCTCATCCTTTTTTCCCTTCTTGAAAATGGGGGTTGTGTTTCCCTTTTTCCAGTTGTTGGGAACTTCACCTGACTGTCATGATTTTTCAAGTATGATGGACAGTGGCTTAGCAACTCCATTCACCAGCTCCTTCAGGACCTGTGGATGGATTTCATCAGGTCCCATGGACTTGTATACGTTCAGGTTCCTAAGATGGTCTCGAACCAGATCCTCTTTTACAGTGGGCCCAGGGTCTTCATTCTCACTGTCCCTCTATTTGCCTTCCAAGACTTGGGTTGTGTGGTCAGAGCATTTGCCAGTGAAGACTGAGGCAAAGAAGTCATTAAGAACCTCAGCCTTCTCCAAATCCAGGGTAGCCAGTTTTCCCGATAGCTTCTGGAGAGGGCCCATGTTGTCCCTAGTCTGTCTTTTATTTGCAGTGTACCTATATAATCTCTTCCTGTTGTCTTTAATATCCCCAGCCAAGTTTAATTCTAAGTGGGCCTTAGCTTTCCTAACCTGGTCCCTAGCTTCCCGGACAACGTCTCTCTATTCTTCCCAGGCCACATGTTCTTGCTTCCACCTTTTACAAGCCTCTTTTTTCCTTTGAATTTTCCTCAGCAGCTCCTTATCCATCCAAGGAGGTCTCCTGGTCCTCCTGTAGCACTTCCTTCTAGTAGGGATGTATCCCTCCTGAGCCTGCAGCAGGTTATCCTTGAATAGCAACCAACAGTCTTGGGCCCCCCTGCCCTCTGGGGCTATATCCCTTGGAACCTTACTGAGCAGGTTCCTGAAGAGGCCACAGTCTGCTCTCTTGAAGTCCAGGGCAGTGAGCTTGCTGCGTGCTCTTCTCACTGTCCTGAGGATCTCGAATTCGACCATCTCATGATCACTGCAATCAAGGCTGCCCTGGAGCGACTCATTTCCAACCAGCCCTTCCCTGTTGGTGAGCACGAGGTCAAGCATGGCACCTTTCCTTGTTGGCTCCTCTATTACTTGCAGAAGAAAGTTGTGTCTCCCACACAATCGAGGAGCTTCCTGGATTGCTTGTGCCGGGCAGTACCATCACTCCAACAGATATCAGGGTGGTTGAAGACCCCGATAAGAACAAGGGCCTGCGAGCATGAGGCTGTTCCTATCTGAGTATAGAGCGCTTCATCCATGGAGTCCTCTTGGTCAGGCGGTCTGTAACAGATCCCCACAGTAATGTCTCCCATCGCTGTTCTCCCTTTAACCCTGACCCACAAACTCTCTGTCGACTGCTCACCTGTCCCCAGACAGAGTTCCGTACTCTCCAGCCTATCCCTAACATAAATAGCAACTCCCTCTCCCCACCTACCAGGCCTGTCTTTCCTAAAGAGCCTGTAACCTTCCATTCCAGCACACCAGTCATAGGAGCCATCCCACCATGTTTCTGTGATGCCTATTATATCATTCCCCTGTAGACATGCACACTTCTCTAATTCCTCTTGTTTATTCCCCATGCTACGGGCATTTGTATAGAGGCATCTGAGACGAGCTCCAAGTTGAAGCTAGGATCATTGGCTGGAGCAGCTGGAATATCTCTACATTGCTCTGAACGTTTACTGTAGGTGAGTAAGTGACTGGGTGTGCTGGCAAGTGACTGGGTGTGTTGGGATGGAATGATGCCCCCCCCCCCCCCCCAACACATCTAGTTTAAAGCATCCTTGACCAGTCTGGCAAGCCTCTGACCAAATCCACTCTTCCCCTTCTTTGTCAGACCAGCTCCACCAGCCCCCAGTAGACCTGGCCTACTAAATTGTGTCCCATGTTCAGGGTACCCAAACCCCTGACTACAGCACCACCCTTCTAACCATTTATTAACCTGGCCAATCCTCCTCGCCTTTTTAAGGTCCTGCCCTGTATCCTGGAGAATTGATGAAAAGACAACCTGAGCTCCAGAGCCCCTGACCACCTCTCCCACAGCTCTGTAGTCCTTCCTTATGTTCTCCGGGCTACTGCTATCTATATCAGCAGCACCCACATGGATCACTAGAAGCGGGTAATAAGTCAGTGGGACCGACTGGAGCAGGCAGCTTCTCTGCAACATCCTTGATCTGAGCCCCTGGTAGGCAACACAGCTCCCTTGCGACTGGGTCAGGCCGACAGATGGGTGCCTCTGCTCCTGTCAGAGTGGAGTCCCCTACTACTACGGCCCGCCGCTTTTACCTGGCAGCACCAGTAGTGATCTTCTTTAGCAGTGCATCACCCGGTTGGTCCTGGTGCGAGTGTGGTTCCTCATCAGCGCCCTGCAGGACAGCAAAGCGGTTCTGGGTGGGGACAACAGATTTAGGAGGAAGCCCCTTGCTTTTAATTGTCCTCTTCCTCCTTTTGTTGTTGTTTTTTTCTGTCACTGTTTCCCAGCTCCCTGGGTCAGCGGCCTCCTTTCCCGCATGAGCCACAGTGGACGCTTGAGGCCCGGGCGCAGTCTGGTCCTGGAGCAGCAGCGCTGCTTCCCCTCAGCCTCCCTGACACCTTCCAGCCCACTGACAGCGTCCCGCAGCTCAGCCCGGGCTGCAGGGAGGACCTCCACCAGGGAGCAGCGAGTGCAGCCCCGCCCATTGTGCTCCCTCCCCTCAGGAGAGCAGTGCGGGCGCTCTCCGCGCCCCGAGCTCCGCGCTGCAGCCTCCCCTCCCATCGGCTCTGTCCTGGTGCCGACGCTGCCACCCCGGGGGCAGCCGGAGCAGAGCCCCCAGACCGGGCCCGGGCCATACGGCGAGTGCTCACCATCCTGCCTGCCTTCCGGGCGAACTGCCGCGCTCCCTGGGGCAGCTTTTACCCAGTCACGCCGGTGCTGCCCCTCTGACTCGGCCGCTCGCGGCCGCTGAGGCCGGCTCCTGGGCGGGCCCTGTCGAGGACTTGAGGCTCCCTCGGCGCCCGTTGCTGCTCCGAGGTGAAGCCTCCCGGACGCCGAACCTCCCCCGATCAGGCGCTGCGGGCGTCCCCTCTCGAGGCAGTCACCTCAGCAATGGGTCGGAGTCACACCCGTGTGGAAACGTTGCACCAAAAGACGTTTCCTTTCACTGTACAGGTACGCTGCTCCCTCACTTGTCCTCAGTATGTTCCGTGGGAATCACTACAGCCCTCTACTTCAGTGCTGGTTTGGTTAGTTTGTGCGGGCTGTTCTGAGCCAGACAGGGAAAGAGATGAGCAAGTCCTTACTGACTCACGAAAAAGAATATCTGCACTCTTGTTTTCTCCGTTTTAGGAAAATGAATTCCCTTATAACCTTCCTCATATGTATGATTTTAACAGGTAACCTTCTTCCTCATAGTTGTTTCAGCCCTGATATTTTCAAAACCATTTTTAATAGAAAACCAAAGAATTGCTACCCAAACAGTTCTTCTCCACAGTTCTTTTCCCAAACCAAAACGCTGCTCTCTAGTGGAAGATGATGATGTGATCTCATCTCCTTAGGAAAAAACGTTTGAAAAATCTTCTTTTTCGTTTGAACAGTTACAGGAAACCTTAATTCATTTTCACCAGCACTGGCGTATAAGAGTAGTGGGGCTGGTTTGTTCTAGTTCAGTCTTTCAAATAGTCCTGTGACATTTTGGTATTTATTCCTGGAGATACATTTGCCACGCATTTATATCACTGACACGATCGCATCCAACTAACCTGCCATGTATTTGTACATTGAAACAAAAACACGTGTTCTGATTTGATCCCTTTTAGTTTTTCTGTTCTTAGACAATACGAAAACCGGGCTATTTTTTCCAATGTTCTTACTTTTTCCCACATATTTAACTACTGACAGCTTTCTTAGGTCTGAACACACGGCTTCAGCTAGCCATTTCCGAAGACACAGCATTGATCAGTTACAGTCCCAGAAAAAATGACTAAGAAAATCTTTATGCCGTTGCTATGGGTTTCTAAAGCCATGCCTGTCTGCGACATAGTGCTAGAAAATCGAGGAACGCTGTTGCAATTCGTTCCTTCAGCTGATACAGAACCAGTGACAAGTGTCTAATTACTGTTAAAAAGTTCCAACCAAGGAATATTCGTCCTGGAGGACCGAATTTAATCCTGCCTTGTAGGTTAATTTATAAAATGCAGCCTTCATTTGCTTTCCTATTTTTTAAAGTGTGGTTAAAAAAAATAGCCCTCCATACTAAATTTCTTCAAGTTACAGACCAAAGCAGCACAATTCTAGATTTATTCTCAGCTTCCCATGTTCGTAACGGGAAACCAGCCTAGCACTGTGCTTCTGTTTTCTTATCTCCCTGCAGATAAGAGACATGTGTAAAGTAGTTTCCTCATAAACGCACTAAGAAAGTACTCTATCACTTTTTTCTTTCTTTTTCTTTAAATTGAAGTACCTTTGAAAAAATTGGTTTCTAGGTCTACTATTTAATTTTTAACTACAGTTTTTGCCTGCGTACTTCTCCCACTTTAAATACTCTTCCCATCAAATCCAAATACTATGGGGAGCGAACAGTAATTTGCCAAAGGATGGAGGTTAAGCAGGTGCTTAATTAGACTGCTAATTAATGTAAACCTCTTCTGTAAAAATGACAACCCTGTCAGGTCTGTTTCAGGTCTTCTGTCAAAATTATGTAGGCTACATACACTGTAGAGTAATATTCTACAGGCTTGGAAAAGCACTCCAGCTTGACTTCATCCACTAGCAATTAGATGCTGTACACCCTTCCCAGACAGCCCTGCCCTGCTCTGCTGGGGCAGGGGAAGTTAATGGCCCCTGGACACATGCTTGTCTTTCTGAACGTCCTTAGCTGCATCTTGCCATCCATAGAGCTGTCTCAGAAGTCTGCTGCACAGCAAATACATCACCCTCCTGCAATAGCCTGAGGAAGCAGAGCTTCACATAGTGTCTCCATTTGATTTCTTCATTGTCCACCCTGCTTTCATGTACACTTCTGTTCATGTTCTGCTCTGCTTCCGTTGCTGGAAAGATGCTGCCTTCACTGCCAATCTCAGTTCCTTTGCTCCAAACAGTGCACTTCAGCCATAACTGCAGCCTTCTACCTATTGCAAGGCCTCTGGGCTTTTCCATCTGAGTTGGCACCCAACTAGCAGGTCGTTTTCTATGTTCCAATCTGAGGGACCCAAGGTGGGTTTTCATTTGTTTGTTTCTAGGGCAAAGAGAGACATATAAAAGCTACCCCAACTCCAAGGATCTACTAAAGTATTTTTAGTAGTCATTATTTAGCCATTCCTGTTGATACACAGAAACGTAGGGATGGAAGAGGTTTTTTTAACCCACTCCCCGTAAAAATCCAGAACTACTGATCTTGAAAGAATAGGAATGAACAATGTATCTGCTTTGCCATTTACTTGGGACTGAGGCAGAAAACTGTTTTAGTGCAAGTCACGCAGTGAAGTGGTGTTTTCAGTAAAGTTCATGGAGGAAGGAAAAAAAATAAATCCAAGATCAGTTTATAAATAATGACCCATGGAGGAGTTTCAGAGCCTGACAATTAAGGAGAAGTTTACATTTGCTTTAAAACGGATGAAAAAGATGGAGAAAATGGGAAAGCAGGATACAGATATTCACAACTAACTGCTTGAATTTTGGTAGCCAGTTCTTGCTTACTTCAACACGTGCCACCAGCAAGCAGCAATCTGAACCAGGGTTCCCATCTGAGGCACTCGCAGCTGCTGTTGCTGCCTGCCTGCTGCACCATTCATGGCCTAGGCCATTAGTTCATGCTAGTTCACACTTGGGATTCTTCAGCAAACTGACTATTCCAAGTTCAGTGCTGATGCTCTACAGGAGCTGGAGCTGTACAACTTTAAGGGCATCTAGTGATCAATTAGAATGATAGTACCTAATTGTTCCCATAACCTAAGGACTAGAGATCTTAGCGTTAACTTCAGAAGTGTTTTTACTGTAGTAAGTCCACAAATACTTCTGGGACATCATAAATGAATCTGTGATGCTTTTCCACACAAAGACATGTTGGCTGCCTGGGATATTCTGCTTTCTAGTGATTTTTTAGAAATGAAATTATTGATAGAAAATTTACATGTAACTTAGTAGTTAACTTCACTCAGCATAATAGAGGAAAATGTGCAAACCAGTATTTGTTTCTTAAAAATGAAACCTGCAATAAAGCTAAGAAAATGAATGCAATTTTAAGAAATACCCCAAGTGTCACTTCTTTGACCATTAAAACTGATCCTTACAACAAGCAGCTTATGAGTGAAAGCCAACAGCTGATTTGCTTACTGACTGTACAGAAAGCCCAAACAGTAATTACTAATTCAGAGTGCTCTTGTAAACAGTCTCTGTTTGGCTGAAACACTTACGAAGTGCACAGCCTGCTCAGAGGGCAAGAGGTGTTTATTTTCACTTTAAGCAAGAAATTTCTTATAGTACATAGCATTTAAGTTGTCAATACCTGAGACTTATTTCTCAAGATTTCTGAACTGTTTTAATATGCAAGCAAATGAGGAAATGGAGGTTAGGTAATCCGTATATTAATTGTGCACAAATAGAATGCATCAATAAACAAATACGAGGTTTACATTTATTATCTTTGCCTCTTTTTATTGTCATATTCAAGACAATGATAGCAGATGTAATTTACTGAATACTTTTAGCACATACAAGAGTAAACCCACCATTTAAATAGCTTCACTGTATTAAAAAAAAGAAGAAGGAAAGATGGTTACTCATTTCAGTACAAACTTAACCCATTTCAGAAAAGCCAGACCTCTATAGAGACAATTCAGCAAGTGGCAATCTCACCGAGATCAAAATAAAAATGAAATTATATATGCTGAAATTTCTATTGTTAAAAATGGAGACAACAATATACCTATGGCTTTTAGAGCAGATGCGAAATGCGTTACATTCTCAGTCATTACCCTGCCAAAAGCTAGGCAAAAGTGTACCTTAGCATCTCATTGAAAATACAAAATAATTTGAGTATAGCTATGTTGAATTTCACATTAGATTTTCTGTGCATGAAGGAAGACTTAGAAAAAAAACACAGGGGCATCTTAAGACTTAAACCAGGTTACATTCTCTGAACGTAGCCTTGCCCTTTTCTTTTGATTGCTACATAAAGATGAATGGCAGCACAAACTCGTTCGTTTTCATATGCTAGAGTACTCAGCAGCCTGCTTTTACTCCATGAGTGCACTACTTCAGCTTTTCCCTCTCTGTGTTTTGTTTCTCCCTAACCTTGACCTATGCTATGCACCCTGACCATCGGAACAGTGCTGAGAAGAAAACACTAAGACACTTTACAGCATCACAGTAAATTTAAACACACTATACTGCAATAATTTAAGATCTGTATTCATTCTGAAAACTGCTCTAGTAGGCTAAAGATTAAAATAATTTGAAATTCTTTCATGGCACTGTATGAAGACAGCTTCTCTTTCTATTTCTACCTTATAAATTAAAATAAAACCTTGTTGTTCAGCCGATTCTGCTCAATTGCAAAACTTTGCCAAAACTAAGACTGCTGTAAATGACAGATTCCAGCAGTTTAACAGCTGCTATGAGAAACTATTTATTATTCCCAATGTTGTTGTAACAGTCCTCTCAGAGGTTAGTAGCAGCTTTCCAGTCTGCAGCTTCCTGCAGGTATGTCTCAAAGCAGAATTCCTGGGGAGGAAGACCATTTACTGTGTAAAGATGTGCGATAAAAGAAAAAGCAATTAAAAAAACCAACAACAAAAAAAACCCCAAATGACAAGCAGAGAACAAATATTTCCAACACTTTCAACAGTACTCCTTAAGTTTAACTCGGTAAGATTTAATTAGACACACAGTTCAGCTTCCTGCAGTTTCTAACAGCCTCAGACTGACCTCTGCAGTTCCTGTTACAGACCATTTCCACATTGCTCTTTGTGCAAGCTCACTCAACAATCTTGCTGTTTCACTTCTGTTTGTTTGGGTTGGTTTTTTTTTAACCAACTCTGAATACACGTCTAATACCGAGTCAGAACCAATTTCCACCCATTAACACAGATCCAATTCTAGCACTTGAAAGAACTTCATCAGTTGAAATCCACCTGAAATTTATTTCCACTCTCTGGTGCAGAGAAGCTTCACCTTTCAGGGTCTGTACTAACAACAGGTGGTAAACTGTGCTGTTCTTTTGAGAGTGTTTCACTTACCAATTCACAGTTAGAGATACACAGAACTGATAATACACATTTCTTAATGTATGTTTTCTGACTATTTCTTGTTTTGCTATCTTCTATTATGTCCAACTGCTATGTAACAATGGGAATATGAAAATCACTATTATCAAATATCAGTGGCCTCCTGGGAGGGGTTGATTCTTTGTCCGCTTTGTGCAACAGCTTAAAAAGTCCCGTTCCAATATTCATTGGAATTCCCATGATGATGCACTCAGAAACACCTGGGAAAAAACAACAAAACATGCTGAACATCCAAAGGTCAGAGACTTACAAAACTTATTTTCATTAGCCTGTTCTGTATGCCTTGCTTATTAAATCTTCTTGAACCTCACATGTAAACTCCAAGGGCTCTTTACCAGATAAAGTTAAATGTTATGGTCATCAGATCAGTATGCTATTTAACTTCTAGACAGGGAAAATTCAATGTAAACTAAACACTGATCTAGCAATGGAAGAGCTTCAGAAGGTCTCTTTTTGGAGAAGACACATTCCGCTCAGTGCAAACAGCAGAATATGTAAGGCAAAGTTACTTCATGATCATTCTCTGACCCAGTGCAACGAACCACACAATCAGTCACATCTGGCCAAGTGCCCTAGAAAGCCCTACACCTTCCCTGTGACAGAGGCATAACCCCTGCTTTACCTATACTGCTTTTTGTATCTTCATGATTATGAAAGTTCTTGTTTTGAATTTAAAGATCTAGTCTGTCCCAGCTATTTCTGATAGCTGTACCATTTTCACAGCCAGATGCTGACACATTAATATTGCTCATCTACTGATGTACACAACTTTTCTAAAGAACGTTCCACACTAAAAGAAAACTATCAGATACCACTGGATGTTTTTCCTTGGCACACTGTTAAAATCCAAATGACGCTTTCGACACATCCTCAGGAGTACAAGAACATTTGTCTTTCACACGAATGTTTAAGAAAGTAACAATAAATATCTGTACATTTGATCACACAAAGGATAAAAATAAATTTGCTTTAAATTCTGGAAAGATTTGATTGGTTATTTAAATATGTATAAATGAAGATTCTGTATTTTTGCTCTTAGACAATTGCTGCATGTCTACTATGTATTTACCAACACCGCGCACTTAAAAACCTTGTGCAAAATAAAACTCTCAGGAGCTACTGTATATTTCAGCCCACTACTTCGTACAACTCCTACAGCACACAGGTTACAACTGATAAAAGAAATAACCTAACACCTAGCAGAATAAAACTTAGCTCGTTTTGCAGAATAGCTTTTCGACCTGAGCCAATCCCTGAACCATGGAAACTGCATTTAGTTTTGGGAATCCTTCTCCTCTTACAGTACTTCCACGTGTATAATCAAAAGCCTTCCTCTCATCTATCTCCCTTTTGCCTCATGGGCAAAGTAGTAGATTGCAGCATCTGACAGCAGTTATGTATAGCAGGAAACATTCAGGCAGAACATGCCACTAACAACCAAGTGTATGCTATATATCTGCTGAGACTAATGTATACTAGAGACCAAGGACAATAATACCAGATGGGTGAAGATAACGATGTAATTGATGGCAGAAGAACTGCCACAACAGTACACTCCCTTCTAATGACCATCCAAGCCTCCTCCAGTATATAATCTTGTAATGCTACCAGTTGTAATCTACTGCAGATTTAAGCATCTGGCTGACAGTTATGAACTGCTGCTCTCACTTTCAGCTGGAAGAAGCAATGCAGACATGAAGCCAGTCATACTGCTCTTACTGCAGAATTTTTGACACTTCCCTTCCAGACCACCTACTCATAAATGAACATCACAGCAGTGATCTGTAGCTCTGAGTTACCACTATTCAGTTTGAGTAAGAGCGCCATTGGCTGCTTTTTGGAGAGGGCACAAACAAGTAAACTGACTGGATCTCTAAGCACTGGCTTGTACACAGTAGTGTTTCCTACAGATCCTGCTTCCAGAATCCAGTGGATGCTGCTGAAACTGGATTTACTTCTCTAGTTTCAATCCACTCCACCCACTGAAAGGTGGCATCAGCAATTCTCAACAGAAAATGCCTTATGTATTGTCTTTATGTAGGTAAAGCAGGAAACAGCTGTTCCCCATTCTCTCCTGATGGGGGAACATACCTTTCGAGACAAAAAGGGATTCAAAGGCTACGTAGTCTAAAACTACACCCACACATTCAGGAGAAGCACTGATTTGAGATGCCATTCAGTGCAGCACCTGAAGTAGTTGATCTTGGGTACATACTCAACTTTCTTGACAACACTCATAATTTTTTCCTGCTCTTGAGATACAAAGCCATGAGAGTGTAGAAGATTTTTTATAGCAATTCAAAGAGATAACTAGCAATGGCCAGGTCAGCAGCTGCACAGCACTTTTTCATACAAGCAAGCCAATATTACCTCTTCAGTTTTGGAAAGCAGACAATGATTTTCTGTTTTGTCCATTCCATTTCCTCATTTGAACTAAAACATTTATATACGAGGCAAGAAGAAAAGATCTTTGCTTTCCACATTATTCAAAACCAAATTTTACCAGCTCAGAGGAGACTTTGAGAAAACATTTTCTTTTCTTCAGTGTCTCCTATAGGATCTTTGCTTTAATAATGGGCAACTAATAATAAAGGAAATCCCACTAATGTGGAATGCTGGACAGCCAGAAAGTGGCAGAGTTCTTAAAATACAAGCTGGTAATACAAACATTGCTAACAGATTCCAGCAGTTCAGTAAATATAAGGTCCCCAAGGCACAGTTTGAAATTGACTACACTCTCTAAGATGACCCAGAAATACATACAAACTAGTAAACCTTAGCATAACACCTTCATATTTTTATACTTCATTAGCACCCAGAAACTCCAAATGAGCAGTTACAGCTCCAGGATGGTAGGTCTCACATAAACAGATGAAGAAGAGGGTGAAACCTGATTAACTTCTCCTTTTCTCTGCTTAACCTACCAGATAGAGACTTTTTACAAGGACCATTCCAAAACGTAGGTAGCTTGAAGGAGAATGAAATCTGGGAAGAATGGGAGCAAAGGTGTTTAAATTGAAATTATTTTCCTTTTTTTAGAGTACTTGGCAGAAATGCAAAACTAAGAGACAAACAATGTCAAAACCCATTATCTGAATTTTCAGTTTGGTTATACGTACATGTGCATGCATGTTCTGCGTGCATATATGCATGTACTTTTAAGCTCTTATCAGATTCTCACATGAATTCAGTGAGATGATTCAGTGCGTGTTAAAACTTAACTTTATAACTGAAGAACAGATCCCTTTAAAAAGAAATTTCTCCTAATAGGCATCTTCGCTGTTACATTAACGAATGGAGTACTGAAACAAAGCTTCTAATTAACAAACAAACCCAAACATAATTTTGATCCTATTTAGATTAGAACCAGCTGAAGAAGTCAAGAATTTTGCCTGTTTATTTCTAGGTACAACTGACAAATCACAGAGGCAATCACTGTGCACAGTACACCACCTACGATAGCTGAGACGTAAGTCTTCTGGGTAGGAATGAAAATGAAACCTGAATGCTGACTGGGGTACTAAATTCCTTAATCAGCTCTAGGTGTTGGAAGATATACAGACTTCTACAGCTGAAAACCAACAGAACTACTGATAGTGAGACAAGTTCCCCGGTATTTCACTGAGCTATGTGATGAGAAGTAAAACCAACTTACTAAAAGTCTGCTTTAAGAAACATACAACCAATGTCCAATTGATAGCAAGATCTCTGATTGAGATTATAATAGATAAAGATCCACCAAACTTCTAAGATCAAGAAGTTTTTGACCTGCAAACTGAACAAAATGCTTGAAAAGGACAAAATTTCAATGCTTTGAGGATCTTTACAAGTGCTGGGTAAGGATCACAAACTGTAAAAGAATTTGCAATACCTACCACAAACAGAATCTTTCTGTCCAAAGTAGGCAGCATCAAACAGATGGTCTGCAGTCTTTTCAAATGAAGCCAGCATCAACACACTTTCCTTCATTTTTGCGAGCCCAAACCTAGTAATACCCAGCACTTCACCCTTGATTGATGAAAAAAAACAAAAGACTATCATGCACAACAGTAGCTGGAAGTTAGTTATGTTTGCTAAAGAAGCAAATCAAGTGAACAACAGAAATACAGCTTTTATTCTAACACAAGAACCTAGTAGTAAGTAAAAGATTATTATCTACAATATAGCATTATCATAATATGCTGCTACACAGTTAAACATCTTGAAGTCAATAGTTGGTTTATAAGTAAAAAAACGATAAATGAATATTCACACACAACAAAAGCTGTTATACATGGTTAATAGATTTGTATTTTCTCTAAAGCAAGAATATTGGAAAGATTGAAAGAAACACAGCATGTGGAGAAACCCCCCCCACAATTCTTAAGTAGTTGCTGAGTTAAAAACTTCAGTGGGGTCTGACAGCATTATGCTGAAGGCACTGCCTATTGTCAACTGATAAGTCTGACTTAAGCTGCCAGAACATTACAGAAGATGTTAAGTCTTCATTTTTCCACACTCAAAAAACCAAACAAGCCACACAAACAAACCCACAACAAAACAAAACCAAATCAATCAAAGAAACAAACATAATTAGCTTTTTAAACTAACTATTTCTGCCTCTAACAGACAACCCGATTATAACAGACTGTGCACATGTCCTGGGTTCAGCAGCAGCAGTCATTTTTCTCCTTCTTGGTAGCTGGTGCAGCACTGTGATTTTGATTTTGGGCCTGGGAACAGCGCTGATAACAGCAGTGTTTTCAGTTACTGCTTGGTAATGTTTTGGTCTGACCAAGGACTTTCTGAGTCTCATGCTCTGCCAGGGAGGAGGGGAAGCCGGGAGGAAGCAGAGACAGGACACCTGACCCAAACTGACCAAAGAGGTATTCCATACCACAGCACGTCATGCCCAGGATGAAAAAATGGAGAGCAGAGACGCGGAAGGGTGCGGGGTGCACTGGCTGGGTCGGGCTTGGTGAGCAGTTGTATTCTCTTTCCTTGTATTTCTCTTGTATTATTACTGGTGGCAGCAGCAGTGATTTGTGTTATACCTTAGTTACTGAATTGTTCTTATCTCAACCTGTGAGAGTTGCATTCTTTTGATTCTCCTCCCCATTCCCTCGGGACTGGGGGAAGAAAGAGGGGGCAGTGAGTGAGAGAGCGACTGTGAGAGTTATTGAGGGGCTTAAACCACGACGGCACAGAAGCACAATTCGGAAGTACAGACAAAAGAAAACACGCTAGGAGCCCAACAAGTGTAAAACACTGCACATTGATGCCCTTTTTCACTACTTGTGTCACAGCTCTGCACAGCCAGCCCTGGGGACTGCTGCAACTCAGTACAACAAAGCCCTACAGTCTGGGGTGAAGTCAGAACTCCCTCATCCATTTTACCCAAATTAAAGCCTTGCACTCTGGCAGGCAGAGTGGAAAATATTACTTCACTAAGTGCAATCAAATCTAAAAACCAGTAATGAATGCAAATAATGTATTTATGTAAACAGACAAAAAGAAAGTAAATCGATAAAGAACAGATATGATTTTCTACTAACAAGTTCTGGAAGACTGTTCATGTTCTACATGTAATCTTATTCTATTTCTAATTTCCGTATCTTTTGATACACATAGCACAGCTGCTATGAACCATATCCCATGTGGTTTTCTGCACAGCAAGCCTTAAACTGCATGCATGGTTACCCAAACAGTTGGTTTTCATACCACAATTTTTAGCATTCATTGTTCAAAATCAAAATTATGAGTCCTTACTCATTATATCAACTTGTTTTCAGTCAAAACAAGCCTTCTCCCCTCCACCCCCAAGAACTATATTAATTAAGCACTTTGTTTGATATGCAAATAGCAGTATTTGATCAATATAACTTACAATTCTTTAAACTTTAAAACTGATTTCCACCTACCTAGCTCACTCAGTTCTTCTCAAACATGGTGAAATTAGTTTGCATAAACAGGACGCATAACATATAGAAAAAAAACACAGAACAAACCTTGTAAGTCATTAGATCAGACAGCAACATAACATGTCTCCTGTCAATGCTCATACCATGGTTCACCATTGTATACTGAATCTCATTGATAATGGTTGTTCGAGCAGCTTCGATTCCTAGTGTCTTCTCTACCTACACAAAAGATTATGTTCAATTAATGAAGAACCAAATGCTTGGAGGAAATGTATTCCTGGAACAAATCCCATTTGATGTCGGATTAATACTTCATTTCCATTACTACCTCTCTGCATTTCGCTGTTTTAAAAATATTCATAGAAAAAGCTTTTTTCAAGTGAACACTGCTGCCAGTCAAACTATTCTCTTGTGTTAATGCATTCTGACAACTATTAATGAAATCAGGCTTAATTAGATATTAACCACTGCATCTAAGCACAAACAAGCACTTGTAATAAAGATGCTACAGGAAAAAACCACCACAGAACCCATTTAAACATTACCTCGTAAGTGTTATTAGAGGATGTTTTTGTTCCTTTCACTCCATGAGTAGCCATAACAGCTCGCAGATTATCACCTTCAACCAAAAGTTTGTATTTTTCCTTTCCCCTTTGCTCATCAATATGAATGACAGCTCGGGAAACCTCTGGTATGCCTTGCACTACAACCTTCACAAACCAGAAAAAATGCTAGTCACTTTGATGTATACAGTAAAGTAGTATTAAAAGGGTAACCCTTATCAGCATTCAAACCTATTTAGAAGCTCCAGTCTTTGGAGTAAATGCTGCATTAAAATACATATGAAATAAGATTTTCTGCTCTTAAATACACTAGTGCAGATGTGGCATTCACACTGTATTATAAACCTTACTCAGTAGCTGCATTTTATATTTGATGCCAGATCCCCTCACACTCAGACATGGGACTCTGAATGGTGATAGAGCCACACAAATGAAAAGGGCATCCTGCCAATAACAGAGATTCTCTTATCACTGTTTTTAAAACCCGAAATAGATACTCTTTTCGAAGACAGCTGCAAAAATTGCAGATACTGTCATGTGGTTGACAATTCCACATGCAGCTGGAAGAATAAATAACTATTTCATGTAAATGCTGCATTTGGAATGCTTCAGTAAACATTGTAAGGAAAGTAGCAAGGCTTAAATTTGATTTATTAAGATTAGTAACGGGCTTCATCTGTAAAGTAGTAGCATAGCAACCTAAGAGTTACAAACTCTGCCTATTTCACTGTCAATACTAACAAGAATTAATTTAGTCTTCCCACCACAGAACCCATATTATTACTGATTACCTCTCACAGAAGCATGAGACAACCTTTGTTTTTACCTTTGGTAGTTCTTCCTTCAGGGACTGCAATACATAATACATTGAACTCTTGCTATTTTCACGAGGGGTCACACATACAACTGCTTCTCCATGGACAGCAACATCCCCAGGCTTTACTCTGAGTTTAGATATGCAAATAGAGTAGCGCACAGTCTCTGCATTCACCTGTGGAAAAGGTAGGCCAGCAAACATCAGGGTCTCTCTCTTCACCTATACAAATCTGCTCACAGATGCAACAGTCTTTCAACAGAATATAAAAATGCAAAAGGTAGAAAAACAAGCATAAATTGCTAATCTTATAAAGTGGTGAGGGTACCAGCCCATATGTTAACTAATGGATGGAAGCGGCATCCTTGTATTTAGCAAGACACCAATAAAGCAATGTATGTTCTCTTGTTTCCAAGAAAAATTATCCACTTGACAATGAAAAAAAAGGAGGGGGGTGTAAAATCCAGATATAATGTAGCCACAGGACATCCTCTGTTCACTTTCTTTTTTAACTTCCACTGGTGTGATTAGTGTTTCGGAGACAGGATTAAGAGACACTTTGGATCTTACTCAAGTAACATTCTGCATAAGAGCTGAACAACTCACCTCTAATCTCAGTAGCCTAATGCGCTCTAAAGACAGCTTCACAAGGATGAAACAATCATCTGGAAGAAACACTTCCTCAATATATTCTGAAATCTTTAAGAGATAAGGATGAAATAGTTAGCATGTGAAAATTATTAAAACGCCCCATAGCAATTGGCTAATATTTACATTTAAAGCATTAGCAATACTACAATTTTTCCTACCTCTCCTAATAAAGTTTTCTCGATTCTTCCTTTAACTAGACGGGCAAAATCAGGATCATCATCTTTGTCCAACTGTGCTGTTATAATAGGGGTGCTACATGGAACAAACACACATACACAAAAAACAACCAAGTTAGGAAATGGCTCAACTTGATTTCAGACAGCAATTTGAACTACAGCCTGCCTTATGGAACGTAACTCTTATCTAGAGCAGTATTTCGTAAGATAAAGAAACCTTAAGCTTCCTCAGGTACATTTAAGAAAATGCATTGAACATGCATTTACCAGCTTGAGGCTGGTAAAAACAAGCAAAACCACATGAGATTATAACACAACAACTAGTGACTATTTTCATGACATACTATTCCAGTATTATTTAAGTATAGTTTCACAGATACTTCTGAATAGAATCAGAATGGTTAGGGTATACTTCAACTACTGCCAAACACCAGAAAGTTTCCTAATATATAAGTAACACCTAATGGAATATTAAACTTAATAAAGAACTACTTTACCTGATTTGAGTTTCAGAAAACCAAAACTTATCTGTTCTCTGGCCTTAAGTATCACTTAGTTGGACAGACATTAGATTTTTCTTGCTTGGGTGTTCCATGCATTCAGTGTTGTCAAATGCATTACTGGGAACTGGGAAATGCTACCATTTTTTTCCCACCAGGTTTCACTTAGGCAAAGGGGTAAAAAAACCCAAACCAAAACAATGTTAGTACCTAATAGCTTTTGAAGCATTAATGATTTCTTTGATTCTTGGCACACCCAAAGTGATGTTCATTGAAGCAACACCAGCAAAGTGAAAAGTCTTCAGAGTCATCTGTGTGCCAGGCTCACCAATGCTCTGCGCACAAAGAGCTCCTACTGCAGAACCAGGCTCCATCTGTGCCCTGATGAAGAAATTCTCTCATTAGAAAATAGAGACATAGATCTCAGTAAGGTATAAAATCCTAAGCAAGCAAAACCAGAAACTATTCTGATAAATAGATGAGAAGTTTGTTATTTTTTTTTTAAGTTTTATTTTTAAATAAACAGAAGAAAGGTTAAGAGGTTGCCAATACTCAAGACTGATCTCATGTAAGGCAAGCAGATACCCTGTCACAAAGGTATTACACAGATCCAGTACAACAACCATAATAGAAACAAACTGCTTGTCCTCTTCCTCCAAAGTATCAAGCATTCAATTCAGGATTCTCCATTCAAGGAAATCCCATATGTGAACTTTACAAAAACTCTCCTTTACATGTTTAAGCACTAGAGTCCTTTATTAAGACTTCTTTAAAAAATTATTACGCAGATTGCTTTTTACTCAGAGCAAAATCCAGATATTAATGCCTTCTTGTTCTCGCCTTATTCAAAAGCCCTATACTGATGACCTACTTTTCCTTCAAGTTATGCATGTAACGTGCTCATTCCCACATTTTTGGTTTTTTGGTTTTTTTTTTCTTTTCTAAAATTCACGTCCTCAAAGACCTGGTTGTCCTTACAGGACAGAACTCAAAGACCACTACACTATAATATGTGATTTCACAATGAGACGTGAGGAATGGTATAACTTCTCCCCTAGAATTTTGTTCAGATCATACAGTTAGCATTCTAAAACTTGCACAGAGTGCAATGTGATCTGCTCTTCTAGAGCAAATGTAACCTCGGAACTTAAGGCACAATACCACTTCCTAAATGATTCAAACATACAGCAACTTCTTGCATTTGCCATGATGAACTCCTACCAAGTAAAACAGCTATCTGACAGCAATTTAGCATGTAACATCTAAGGAATTAATTCTGGGTGACTGTAACAAAAACATTTAAGTAGAGGTTATTGTTCTCACTGTTACAAAAACATCGCAGCAATTAGTTCCTTTCCAAGGGTATCATCTTTCAGCTATCAGATCAGCATAATATAGTATGCTAAAGCAACTCACTGTGGTAAAATAGGCAACTAATGTTTAAGAATGCTTCAGATAAACATAAGCAAAAAATGCTAGTAACTGAAAGCAAAAAACCTGGCAACTGTTTTAAAGTAGTTCTGTTGAGAATTTAAAATAGACATGAATTTTCTAGAAAAAGAAAAAATACATTAGTAAACAATCAATGCAGGTGAGCGCAAGGCCACAAAGCAGGTGTCATGAATGCCTTCATGCCAATTATGAAATCCAAGGAGTCTAAAGAAATGAAAGAACTTTCAATGGATAAAGGGATGAAAGTACCCATACTATTACTACTTTGCTAGAGGCCAAGAATTACAAATAAGAAGCTTCTACAAGTGCATAGCAAATTCAAGAACACGTTAGCATGAAATGTGGCGTAACTCTTCACAGACTCTGTAGATGAAGTGTGACTATAAAGATTCGTACAGATTTAAAACTGATCTATTGAGACATTATTTTGCATGGACTCTTTAGAGGTTTAGAACAATCTCCTGCAAGAGTGGGAGGAAGGGAACATGTGCGCCAATGGGTGTGAAAAAGGGTTTAAACAATATTCTCTCTCACCTCACTCTGAATCCTATCACTTATGGTTTTTACCAGACTCTGCTGTCAAAAACGTGTGTGGCTCTAAGAAGTAAATAGCTACAGAAGAAAACTGCGTTCACTACTGTTTCAGAAGAAAGGTGCCGAAAACCAAGCAGACAGCTTTGCATTGTCAGGAAATATAAAATGAAACAGAAAGGATTTTATTTCTAAAATATAACAGGGAATCAAAAAAAAAAAATACTAAGAGTCTTCTAATGAAAGAATCTGATTATGATTCAAAACAGAAAGGTAAAAACCTTAGCTCTGCCAGACCTCTAGAACTGGCACACAAGGCTCAACTCCGGCTTAACGAGCCCACCTGTACAAGGCAATGCTGCCTTTTTTTTTTTGCATTCTACCTTTGTTTTGCAAATGTTTATGTCATTGAGGGAAACTGTTTCTTGTTCTATATTTGAACTTCATTCACAACAGAGCCAACCTTCCTACGGTAAAATTAGTACAATGTGCTCCTAGATTGCAAACAAAGCGAACAAAAACTAAACTGGGGGGGAATAAATTAAGAAAATAACAGGCTAAACACTTACCTCATGTATTTGTCCCTACAGGTCTCCAGAAACTTCTCTACTTGTGTTGGAGTAATCCTATCCAACTGATATAAAACCCTTGGCTGAAAAGAAAACAGTTGAAAAAGCAACAGCTTTCAAAGACTGAAAAGAACAACATAATTACCTCCTTAAGCTATTTACCTCTGTTGTGCCATTGTCGTTAATGCCATACTTGTCCCTAGTTTTTTTTATCTTCTCAGAAACACCTGTGATGAATTTTTTGATTTCCTGAAATTACATTAAAACAGGAAATAAAGACACCGTCTTCATACTGAAGTCTTCAGCAGTAAGTTATTGACTTAGAGCTCCAAATGGAATGTTTACAATAATAAATTAACAATACACATTATGAAGAGAGGAACATGAAAACTTAGACACGCACGTACACTAGAATTCAGCAAACCAGAGTCACTCTTGTATAACCACAAATTAGTAGCAGTACATGAGGAATGCTGTCCATGCTGAATAAAAGCATCCTTCCTGAGCACACGCTGAAAAATTAAGGTATTTGACTTGGTTGATCCTGACTCTACCATCAGGGAAAGAAAAAAAATTAAAAATAAAATAGGTTTTTCTGAGTATAGCAACACAAACACACTCATTCTTCAGTATTCAAAATAAGTTCAAGTGGAAAGACTCTGGCAAGAGAGGAAGTATATAAAGGATACGTGCTGGACAGATTTCAGAGATTCAAGATGTACTTTATTTGGGAGGAAAAATCTCTCAAAATTTCTATATACCGGTCAGTCTCTACCTAAGGTAGTTCAAGTAACATCTCTGTACCATGCAGAGGTCTTGCAGAGAACTGCATTTAAAATGTAATGGTACCTAAGCCTCTCACTCTCTCAACAGATTTACCTAGAACTACCTCTAGCAGTCTTCATTGGAATATAAATTGAAACAATATTGTTTGAAAAATATCCAACATTTCTAAGAAAAATCATTTGGGCATCATGGTTTGGATATAGATATGTTTTGTTTAAGGATATAGTACTAATTTATTGCTTAACATAGGATATTGTAATTTAGTATTGGGTGGCATGGTTTAGCGGGAGGTGTCCCTGCCCATGGCAGGGGGGCTTGGAACTAGATGATCTTAAGGTCCTTTCCAACCCTAACTATTCTATGATTCTATGTACACTAGATGACACAAAATATAAGGTCCACAATTAAACTCTTCCATGAAACTGGACTCAGTACAACTCATTATCATAACACAAGGTTATCAAAACCAAAATAAAACCAAGAAAACAAGGAGGAAGAGGAAATACTTCCCATCTACTTGAACAATGAGTTAAGAAGGCCCCCATGGAGAAATGAATAGCTTGATTTTTTGAGTCCTTTTAAACCCTTTCCACCTCATTAGTCCTGTGTAACAACCGGGATGATGATCATATATATCACCTCTTCTTCAGCCAGTACTGGACTCCTTCCAACCACCGCAGTAGCCTGGCACTGAATATTACTCAGAAAATTGAGTAAATATTTGAGTGACTGGCTTTTTTTTTAACAACTGAATTCATAAATCATTACCAAAACACTTCCGTGACATCCTAAAAGAACCCTCAGATTCTCCTAAGATCAATACTCTTACTGGTATTCAATGTGTTTTCAGACAGTATGTTAATTTCTGTGACCACTAGAACAAAGTTCAAATGAAAGAACCAACAACAGAAGCGTGCTGCTGGAACAGATGCTTCAAGTTGTTTCCCCACTTGGATGACAACAGGATGCTGTCATACATTTCTGCCCCCTGTGCCCTACAGTAAGCCATATTAACTCATGAATGAAGTATTTTGCTATTTTAAAGGGGTTTGACCCTGAAATCTTGGCACAAATTTGGTGATTTATTTCCTAAACTATGTGTAAAGAAATAACGTATTAGAAAAATGGACAAGTCTAGAAGTCTCCAACATAATAAATTGTTATGCAACGTTCTGAAATGCAAAAATACAGACATTATTTCCACATGCTAGAGCCAAACAAGGTGAGAAATAAATCTCTGAAGACTGTCAAGTTTTATTCATGCTCAAGAGCTAAAAGAGGAAATTACCTATTCCTCTCAACTTCCAACTATGTGTTGGCAGTTTATCTAAACTATGGCTTAATTTATGCTGCAAACAGAATGAAAATGCAGCTCACTCTTTGCTGAGCCTGTCTGAGTCTATGGAGTGATCTTCAGTGCAACACTGTCCCCTGTGAGCACAGGAATATAATTTGCAGAGCAAGCTCAAGAAACCACTGCTTGTTTCACATTGTTTAAACCATGGAGTCTTTTAGTCTGGACCTGTTTCACAAAAAGGCATCAAACTGACTCAGTAAGATCTGACTCACTGTGGGCCTTGTCAGCTACTGCAGAACCAGTGATTACTCAAAGCAGCAAGCAGTGCAGGGTATAAAGCCTTGTCAGCTGCCTGTCTGCATCACATTTCCCAGCACTTAAGGTAGCGTGATCATTTATACATATAAAGAGAATCCTCACAGTTAAGCAGAGTGGTACAGACAATCCCACAAGATTCAGTAATAATTGCCTGAAGTTCAGGTAAACCCATTAGGTCAGTTCCACATACGCTAGCACTAGCCCTTTTCCATGTTTGCGCCTCACTGCCTAGTACTCATATTCTATCATCTCAAAAAACAATCCACAGAGAAAAGATCGGTTTGTGGGTGGGGTTTTTTTTGGTGGGTTTTTTTAAATTGTGAGGGTTTCTAAAGATTTTCCCAACTTCAATAAGAAGACAAAAAATCCCTTAACTTCTATCATAGTATACTCAAACACGTTCAAGTATTAACACAGTTGAAACTGCGCCAACCAACAGTCTGCTTTTTCATCAGCTAAGTTCATTACAGTGAGGGCAGAGTGCAGGCAGAATGAATGCCAGTCTGTTTGGAAGAGGCTATTTAGACATACTGTTTTCTGGACAACAGTGGAAAAGCCCATTTTAGGAAACTCCTGGTAAAATAACAGCAACAAGAAATATTTCTGTTCTGGAAGGGAAAGCGAAGGAAGAGATAGGAAGACATCAGAAAAACATGCTAATATCCCTAAAGGTAGAAAGAATGAGTTTTAGAAAGGAACATCATGTACTAAAAGAAAGCTTCCTCAAATCCTCAAAATCTTCAAATTGAATTCTGAAGATTAATTCACGTGTCACAGTTTTCACCATTAAAAAGGAATTGGATAAATTCTCATGATGAGTGACTACGTTATAATTTAACAAGCAGTAATGTACATATGCTAATCAGTTACTTCAGCACTATGCGTACATCTTTAGCTAAAAAGCACTAACATTAATGCTCACACGGTGCACACACATGCTACAATTACCTCATAATACTTTTCATAACCTGTCTCAGTTAATGTCTTCAAGGATGAACAGAAAAAGAAAAAGGGAAAGAAGAAAATGTAATAATATCTACAACATAGAAATCTTAAGTTAAACTGATTACCACTAAGGTGATGGAGCCATATCTGTGCTTCTGAAGTTAACAGCAATTATTTCCCCAATATGCTTAAAAGTATGTGAATCTCAGCAACTTCAGTTCCAAACTTTGATATAAGTTTGTTGCCTTTTTTTTTTTCTTCAGAGATGCTGTTAGAAGTTAGAGCATATTTCAAGTACGGATATAATTACTTTTTCAACTCTGCTCTGGCAATGGAATTGTAAATCAGGTGTATAAACAGTGCTTATTATTTCTGTCACCTTCTGCTCCGAAGCACTCCGATCTACTAAAAAGAAACCCTTCAAAAGCAAGTCACTAAATTCACATTATTTCATCACTGCCAGTAATCAGAAGGTTCATCACAGTAACAACTTTACATGTCCAAAGGCAGGTTAATTCTACAGTTTTTATTCCTGTCTTCCGAAGCAGTCTGAAGTGTGGCTGCTCTCAAATATTAAAATTGCTTAATGTTCTTTCAAACAAATTGACTTCCACAATTCCAAAGGTAAGCAGTCATGTGACTGTTCGCTCATCCTTAAAAAGCTCAAGTACTCCTCAGAAGATAAGCCCCGTCCAGCAAAGCTCTTTCATATGATAAAAGTGTTTTGCTGGCTTAGTATCATAAGCAAGGTAAATAGGTCTAAGTGTATAGCTCTCCTACAGGAAAACCAGCAAATGAATAAAAACAGACATTCAGAAAGTTGGTAATATCAAAATACATGTATAATAATAGATTATGAGATTCAGTGCTAGTGGTTCCTTTACACATAGAGTCAATATCGCCTTGTTTCTGACATCCTGGGGGAAGCACATAATTACTGTACCATCTTGCTACGGAGAAGTTCCAGCAAGATATCTCAGAGCAGCAGCACCTTCTACTCAAAAAATCACTAGATTTTTCTCTCATTTCTGATCTTCCTGCGGTGAACATGAACAACTACCATCATAAGAATTAAAATATCTAGCCCTACCTCTCCACCTCCCAAAGGTGCACAAATGCATTACTGACCAAACTACTACTCTTGCTTCTAAGACATGAAGTTCAGCCATTGTTCCTACAGATTGATAAGACCATTTAATTTAATTTCCTTAATTTATAAGGGAAAGTTAATCACTGTGTGATGAGGAAATGAGGTAGTTACCTGCAGAAAACTGTCTCGACAGCAAAGAAATTCATTCTTCTTCATGATGGCCTCGGATGTTAACACCAGTTCATTTTTACTAAGGGCTGGTTCACCATGGCATGGGTATACAGCCTTAAGAAGAAAAAACATTTAATTCTTTACGTAAACCATATGCACAAAAACTTCATTGATTAACAGCATTCCTCAGTTTTGGCTGGGTTTTAGTTTGGGGGTTTTGTTTTTTTGGGTTTTTTTTCTATACAATACTAGACTAATGGGAAGAGATGGTCCACATAGGCTTCTTTCTACATACGTAAATCCGAAGGTATACACACACACACATTTCTAATTCTATAAACTTATTACACTCACATTACAGAAATCCGAATCCTTCTTTCAGCAAAAGGTACTTTGCAACAAAACCAACTACAAAACCAAATAATACTGTCCTTTAAACATCACAATACACCTGGAATTATTTAACACATCAAGCCTCCAACTTAAGAAACAGCTCAAAGAACATGAATGTCTTCATTTAATAGGGAATTTACTTGGTGTAATATCAGTCCAATCTAGTACTCAACTAAGTAGTAAGTTACCTAGTGAATTAGATATTACGTCATAGAACTATGTCTAACCGCAGAAGAAAATCCTGTTCTCAAAGTTTATACACACACACACACACTTCAGTCCTATTATTTACATACTGAACGACTGACCAGGCAATACTTCAGCTGAAACAATTCTCCCCATAACTTACGACTTCATCTACATGCTTAATAGTCTTTTCAAACTTCCAACAGATTTCAGGAAGCCTTACCCTGATATTGTCTAGAACTCGCTTGAATTCTAGCGGTTCATCCTTCCCTTCCATGGCTGCAGGATCCAAGCCATCTCCTCCATAAATAAACTGTATAATGTCACCAGTAGAACTTCTGACTGTTAAATCATACTGTGAGCAAAGATCTTCAAGGGATTTTACCAGCCGCCTCTGAAGGAAAGAGGAAGGAAAAAAAAATTGCAAGGAAAGTATATGGGAACTTTTTAAAAATAGCTATTGGATTACAAAAGGCATAGAAACTGAACTCGGGAAATAAATTTGATACAGTGATCAGCAAGCAAGCAGGCACGAAAACCTACTTTAAGTCGTACATTATCTTTCGGGATTTACTGTACATTCCCCAGAGCATGAAAGCCAACAATAGCAAAATTCAAAGCAACACCACAATTCTCCACATTTAGAAATTAGAACGTACAGGAAAGCTAATGCCAAACTGCAAGAACCTACTAAAGTCCAAAGAATTTGCGGAGGCGGGGGGGGAAGGATTTGACAGAATATTTGGATTCCTCCAATGAGGTTTATTTCTCAAGGGTTACAACATTTTTTTTCATATGGAAGCAAAAACAGTCAAGGTTGTTTTCACTGAAAGAAACCAAAGAGCTAATCTGTCAAAGCCGGTAGATACTATTTTTTACCAGCGTTAAGTACTTCTCTGACATTAATTCCTTGTATTGGGAAATCTGTTTTTTACCATCTTTCCTCCCTTTGCCTCCCAAAAAGAAGGCATGCGATGAAGCAATAGTGGTAAAAATGTTTTTACTTTAAGCATGTACCTCACTGCTCCGTAACAGTAAAATAGCTCAGCAAAGAACAGAAATTGGTAATTTATTTTTTTTTTTTTTAGTGAGGAGAAAAATGGTAAAATAATGTAATTTGTTTTATATTCCAAAGTCCAAGTGCTACAACTTATTCAGGTAGGGTGAAAGTTGATAAGGAAAAATGTTTTGAAGATTGCTTATTATATATTTTTTGTACATACTTACACATATGCAAACAGTATTCTGTTAGCTTAGGAAAAAAATGGTCTAACTAGTCACCCACCCCAAAAAGGATTTATTTCAGTCTTTACAGAGTTACTTGTCTATCTCTGACTGTGTGCCCAGTCCCAAATCATATTGGCTTTTCCACTGCCAGTTACACTGGGAAGAGGACTATACTTAAAATACAACTTAAATATCTTTACTGAAGTCGTAAGGCTGCTCATAACACAAAAAGCTTTGTTGAAGGGACATTTATTTCCACAAAAGATACAGCCAAAGACACTAACATCTTACAGAACTTTATACACCAATTCAGACACTAAAAGGGAGCTTTAGCCGTGTTTCTGTCATCCACTCTTTTCTTAAATAACACAAACACAACAGGATTTGTGTTTCTGCTTCTCACTGTTCAAATACTGTATCTGAAAAAGCACTCACAACTCAGATCTGTGTTACTACGTATGGACAAACTTCCATCAACCACCTGGGTTTTAGGAACACGTACTACATGGAAAGTAGTCCTCAATAATTCCATACAACAAGGGCTTATCACCCATATTCAAGAGGAATCAGTTTAATAGAAGCATGTTAATGTATCACTGCCGGAGGTCTGGTTTACAAACCTCATGCCTATTGGACAATAGAGCAAAATCATGTATCTCACTGTATAAATTACGCTGTTACATTAAACACACACACATACCCAATGGATGCACTTCTCCCCCACCCCTCACCTCAACATACACATAAGAAATACCCTCCTTTTGCAAGGCTGACAAATCCCCTACTCCACTGCCAGTTACCTGCATATATCCAGTTTCGGCTGTTTTTACAGCTGTGTCAACCAGACCTTCTCGACCAGCCATTGTATGAAAAAAAAACTCAGTGGGAGTCAACCCAGAATAGAAGCTATTAGCAACAAAGCCTTTTGCTGCGGGAAGCTACAGAGAAGAGTGGTGAAAAAAGGTTAAAATGAAATATACATTTTGTATATGCATGTTACAGAAAAACATGTATGTCATCTAAATTCTTTCAGTGCGTACGGAAACAAAGGGAAGTCATCTCAGGTGCATATAGTTTTGAAATTCAACTTTTATACACTGATCCAAATAGAGGCTTCAAAACCCTTGCCTATTTCTTCCAAACCAACATAACAGACTTTCTTCCTCCGCCTACAGGCCTTGTCATGCTTCTAGCCATTCCTTGCAAACACTACACCAGCTTCCATCATTTTGGCCTCCCATAAAATTACAAAAATTGGAAAGGCAATAAGTATGGTCACTTTGCAATAGTATAGCAAAGGTATTTGCAGCACTGAAGACAACAGGCTGGAGGCGTGTAAGTAACTAATTATTTTGAATGGCTTAATCTCACCTCTGAGAAGAGTTCCTGCCAAATGAACTTTATGCAGGCCTCCCTTCAAGTCAAGTAACACCTACGTGTCTCCATGATCACATAAACCAACATACAGGCTACAGAGGTTCATCTTAAACCACTTTTTGTTGTTATTTAACACAGGGTGCTTTCTAAATCAGTAAAAAGGCTAGAGTTAAATTTAACTTTTAACCTTCTCATCTAATCCATTAAGTATTTTCTCTAATTTATTCCGAAAAGAAAATATTACACATTACAGAAGTTGAAATTTGAATGTTTAGTGATAAATGCAAGTGTCATGGCCATCACCCAACACTTGAGTTATGTGACTAACACAAGATTGATGGCTGGTACCTGGAACCTTCTCGACTGATCATTAGATTTCAGGGAGCAGTTAAAAAAAAAAAAAAGACTCTCACGAGTTGTATTAACAAGTGCATGAGATTCCGTATTGCTTTGTGTACAACAGACCTCAAACACGAACGTTCAAAGTAGCCCATGATACCTGTCTTAGCGGAAAAAGAAAGAAAAAGCAGAATGGTTGTTGTGGTTCAAGCCCTGCCAGTAACTCAGAACCACGCATCCACTCACTCACTCTTCCCCCTTTTTCCTCCCCCAGCTCCCAGAGGAACGGGGAGGAGACCCAGAAGAACGTAACTCCCACGGGTTGAGATAAGAACAGTCCAATAACTAAGGTATAACACAAACCCACTACTGCTACCACCAATAACAACAATGATAACAGAAATAACAAGAGAAGACAATACAACCGTTCACCACCATCCAACTGATACCCAGCCTAACCTGAGCCCTGCCTATGCTGAGCAGGCCTTCCAGATAACTCCCCTCAGTTTATATCACGGGCATGACGTGCTGTGGTATGGAATACCTCTTTGGCTAGTTTGGGTCAGGTGTCCTGTCTCTGCTTCCTCCTGGCTTCTCCACCTCCCTGGCAGAGCATGAGACTCAAAAAGTCCTAACATTACTTCACAAGAACTAAAAACATCGCTGTTGTCAGCATTGTTCCCAGGCTGACAGTCAAAAACACAGCACTGCACCAGCTAACAAGAAGGAGAAAAATGACTGCTACTGCTGAACCCGGGACAATGGTTTACCTGGAATGTTTCACCTGTCTAAAGATACCAACACACACCAAGAAATTGCCCGGAAAAGTCTTAGTGCAGTGAAACGTAACATGAGAAAAACTCCAACAAATTATCATCAGAACTCTCAAGAGAATCAAAAAATTTATCATCCAAGTTACTTTAATTTTACTAAATTGCACAGGTCTAAGGAAGGCTTAGCTGTGAAAATTCAACCTATCTAGACATCCTATGCCAATTCATAATACTACTGTTAACTCCCAGATCACCAAATATGATGATTTTCCTTCACCATGTCCCCTGTGTCTGGGGAGGGACTCTTCATTAGGGATTGTAGTGATAGGACAAGGGGTAACGGGTTCAAACTTAAACAGGGGAAGTTTAGACTGAATATAAGGAAAAAATTCTTTACTGTACGGGTGGTGAGGCACTGGAATGGGTTGCCCAAGGAAGTTGTGAATGCTCCATCCCTGGTGGTGCTCAAGGCCAGGTTGGACAGAGCCTTGGGTGACATGATTTAGTGGGAGGCGTCCCTGCCCATGGCAGGGGGGTTGGAACTTGATGATTTTAAGGTCCTTTCCAACCCTAACTAATCTGTAACAACACATACTAACGCGCACCTTCCTTAAAATGGTTTAAGTCAACTTCTTTCATTTTGCTTTACAGTGAATTGTAAACATACAGAATTACCTTGGAATGCTTCTCAAAGTGAGGCAACGATCTGTTCTCAAATCCGTCAGGAACTCGGGACCCACTGATAGCCTGCTGACCTACACAAGCAATCATCTGGGATATATTAATGAAGGAGCCTGAAAAGAAAAAACAACTCACTCAAGAAGGAGGAATATCACTGCTCCTTTTGTAAGCTGTCTCGACTTCTACAAAGATCTTATTTAGCTTCATAATTTGTCAAAAATGCACTCAGAATTGCAACAGTTAAAGCAGCTTTTCTGTTATTTGTTCTGTGCATTTCAGCATTTTCAGAGAGGCTGACAACTAAGTCTACAATATAGCTAATGACTCCTAAACGATTTTTCTTTTGGTCATAGACATTCATATCACCACCATTTAACTACAGTCCTTATACTATCCTGTCTTGTATTAAGGATTGTGTTTTATACAACCCATGATCCTAACCTACATATTTCGCTTCAGTTTCTTTAACTTATTTGAGTTGACTTTTAATCACCTGTACCAAACATGCACTTACTGAAAAGGGTCACTTGAAATTTATACATGAATTTAATGCTGACTGTATGAAACAACCTATAAAGACAGAGTATGTAATTGTGAGAACAGTGATGAAGCCAGCAATCCACTTCCAAGGTTTAGCTGTCCCTACCTTTAGAACCACAGAGCGCCATGATAAGGGGACTGTTGCTCTTGTCCAGCTCTCTGAGACAGGCACTGCCAGCATGATCTCTGATAACAGACAGTTCTTTGAGGATTAAGGCCTGAAATCCAACATTTCAGACATTCAGCTTTTGTTAAGAATACCGTAACACAAACAGCACTCTACCACTCCCAGCAACACCTTCAGTAGTCAAAGGGAATTCAAAATATAATAAAAGAAGAAAACTAGATGTTGCTTTGGGAAAAACAAGTTTAACTTTTAACTTGCTAAATTTTCCAATTTGCTGGAACAAGACAAGGGTAACCAGGAACATCACAGCCTCTTTGGTCAGCAGCACCAACTTAAGCTAAACTAAGCACTTACGTAAGCCCTATGTCTTGCTGTACAAGAGATTACCTCCAAAAATTGTTACGTCCAATTGTTAAGAACTTAACAACTATATCAAAAATAACATTCTAGGATATACACAGGTGTCCAAAAAGAGGAAGAATGGAAAAGACTAAACCTCTTCTTTCAACCAGAGTACCACTTCAAACTGAACAGCTGCGACAGTACTTCATCACAGGGCAGGGTTTTCTGGTCATTTGGTGGTGGTGGTGTTTTTCCTGTTTGTTTCAGGGGGTTTGTTTTTGCTCGGTTGGGTTTTTATTTATTTTTTTTAACAGTAACAACTAGACATCAGATCAATGTATCAAACTAGCCAAGATGATCAACGTGTAAAACCATTAAAGACAATGAAAGATGTTCTTCAGCTGAATTCGTTAAGTCCATGCCTGTAAGCTTTTGGCAACATTCACTGTTCTTCATCAAAATTTCTACAGAGGGAAGAAAAAAGGCTCAGCATAACCAAATTCCACCTAACCTTTGACCACTGATAAATGTAATTAACCCCATTCCTACCAGCTATGTGATTTTATACTCTTATATATCACCCCAATACATCCAGCCAGTACGAAAGAGAGGATCTCAGTTGCAGAGTATTTAGCTACTATTTTTAGAAGCATACAAACATCTAAACGTTAAGAAAACATAGACTAGCCTAAATTTGCATGTATTTTTAAGTTTTGAAAGACAACTTCGACCTTCACAGTTTCCATGAATATATTCATGAAGTCTCTAGCCTAAATATATAAATTTTACCTCTAGTGTCTCTTCTGCAGTACAACCAGGCTGCTGCTGTAGCTTGCCAGTGTTCAGAGCTTCAATATACTCATCACATTTCTTATAGCCAGCATTCAGGAGCTCATACTTAGCTTTTAGCAGGCCCTGCCCAGGGGTTACATCACCAATTCCAATTGAAAAGCCACGATTAGCTATTATTAAAAAAAATATATAAATTATTATATTAATGTTTATATTAATAGCTTAATCTCATATAGAGAAAACAGATTAAACCCAGGAAATATTATCATTGGGAACTTTATTTTTCCACCCATCATAAGCACAATATAATGTTTCACTGTTACTATTAGTTTCATAACTAATGTGAGGGTTGGGGTTTTTTTTGTTTGTTTGTTTTTGTTTAACACTGTACATCATACATGGAGCTAAATTATTGTTCAATGGTTCTATTTCTGATTTAAGATACTATTTTTCCAGGAAATGTACTTACAAAGATAGACAGGAGCAAGCCTGGCTAGTCGTGACATGGCATCTGCAGCTTCTACCTGCCCCCAGTCTCTCAACAAGATGTAGAAGATGTTGTTCTTGGATCCTGAACCCAAGGTTCCTTTGTCCATACTACCACTCATTAACTCACTGTTTTGAATTGTGACATCTAGAAGTACAAGGCAACAAAAACTCCTTGATTTTCTAAAACATTACAAAAACTCTAGTAATTGTTTACGAAGCAGGTTTTCAAATAAAAGCTTTCCATTAAAAGAACACACATTTAATGTACCTGTAGAAACGCATGAGTAAATTTCTATGGGGAACAGTCTAGCACCTGACCTCACGAACTCAAAATTTCTTTCCCTGACTCCTTAGAAAAGCAACTGTATTCAGTTTAAGCCTTGTGAGAAATACTGTGAATAATCCTTCTTGTTAAAAAAAAAAACAACCAACCAACAAAACCAAACCAAAACAAAAAAAACCAAACAAACCTTGGCTTCATTAATCAGAACAAAGTCTTCAATCGACCTTATCTGTCTGGAAATGGTGTCCTCAATCATGCATAATAAACCAATGTTACTTATTTATAAGTAAACCAGTATTATTTATATATAAATGAAGTAGAGCAACAAAATTTCAGAAGCGGAGCTACAGTTCTCTTATTCAGAGATTCCGACATTTAGTTCAACTCTATCACCTCTGGAGGCACAGCGTGAATTTAAAAGACATGCTGGACTCAAAAGTTGCTTGAATAACAAGCATATAATAATGTCATTCATCTTGCCTCTGGGCCTCTACTCACTGCATCTTTTAGATGACTTCCTTTTGTTTCATCAGTAACCTTCCATTTCAGGCACTAAATCTTCCTTATAAGCTTTAGCCTTTAATTAAAAAGTGTCTTCTAGACATGAACTTCATACATATTTTTTTCTATCAGAGAGTACAATATATGCTCATCCTGAACTTCATTATGTACCTTTCAAAGAACTGGCATATGTAGATGCATCCAATTTAAATAATTTTATGTAGAAAGCTGTAGGTGCCTGCACAGTGAATGCTATGCTCAGTATTTTCAATGTGAATTTAAGTAATCATCATCTTGAACCAGAAGTCATTGTTCTTTCACTTATTAAATGCAATCAAAATGCAGCACCAGGACTTATTAAGACTTTGGAGAATTCACAGAGAACTTTCTGAAGAGAGTAACTGTTGCTTCAGAAATTAAGGGTGTTTTTCAGAACAGAACAGAGCCATCAGTGAAATCCAGCAGTTTTCCACATCAAACGCAGAAAGCAGAAATTCTTCCCATACTTGCTAAGTTGAAAAGACTGGAGTAAAGAAGATGGCTTACGTTCACGCAAGTGGGAACGTGAGTGCTTTGTTGCCTTTCACTCAACGTAGCTTAAAAAAAAAAACCAAAAAATTGTGCCATCACATTTATAAGTAAACCCACAAACACAGAGCTGTCCTATAACCTAAAGAAATGGCTTCGTTTCCACTGGCACAGTGGATTTAAGTCCTAATTGTTGAATTTTTTCCTGACATCAACATTGCATGACAGAATTGCTATACTTCAATGGCTCCTCTGTAAGTCTCACTTCTGAGCAACAAGGAACCAAGCTAACCCTGCCTGCTGAAGATCTCTTTGAGCTGCTACCACTTAAATGTTAAACTAATAACAAGCAAAGCCTTGGTCATCTCCTATAGCCTCTTCAACCCTGATGCTCTGCATTCCACCTGCAACTCTGACTTCCCTAACTGGAAGGATGCAGGTGGTCTGATATTTCAGGTATTGCCATCTTCCGCATATAACCTTTATAACCTATAACTCCTTTCAGTGTTTGACTTGTAACTAACAGTAATACTATCCCACCGTAAGATATTAAATTTTTCCATTTGTCCTCTGTACAGCCACTTTCTAAGCTTTGATCTCTCTCCCACCTTCAAATACTACATATCATGACAAGCCTAGCATCACTCAAAAGAGATTTTACTACAAGAAAACACCCAAGACTTCTCTTTAATGTGCATCATGACTTCAGCTTTTGAGAAAAAACAAAACCCTGCATATTTCAATTTCTCATTTCAAGAATACTTATGTGAAGCACTGCCTTAATTCCTACATTGAACTCAACGGGAACAAACTCAACAAAACTATAGCTACATTTCTCTGAAGACTTCTAAAACACAGCTTTAGAAATGTCACTCACAAGAATCATTGTAACACAGGTCTTCCCCTCTGCCACAATACTGTTTGCCCTTGGTTTGTAGGTTCGCTTTTACAGGACAATCATCACTGGGCTTGAGAATGAGGCTGAACACTTGTTTTCCTGTCCAGAGTGTTACAGGCTTAGAAAAGCAAAAAGACAAGAATTAGGATTACCGTAAACAACTACAGTAAAACAGCAAGCAAGAATTGTAAAATTGTTTTCTATAACAGAACCTTTCTGTACTGAATTATACTTGTAGAAGTACATAGTAGCATTCCTTGGAAAAGGAAATTATTATGCACTTTAATACATAGAAAACCACTGACTGCTGAATGGTTATCCTTTACATAAGGGTAGGTGCATATACTTAGAGAAACATGATCTACTGCTCCCTCTTACTGACATGTTTCCCTTTCTGATTAGAAATGAAAAAAAAATAAAAATGCTGCTGCTGTCATTTCCTTTCTCAAAGAGGTTGCAACATTTATAATTCCTTTGTTATACAGTGCCTTTGGTTTAATTTTTTGAGGAGATTAAATTCATATAATTATGTATTCCCCTCAGCTGTAGTTAAATACAAGTAACTGTCACAGCTTGTGCTAGAATTATTCATTTGGAGTGACAGAAGCAAGGAATCACTGCTCTTGGCTATTAGCAAAATTTCATATCAGCTTATTAAAATTCACATTAGATACTGCCCATAAATGCTCTGACCTTGTTTTAAATTAACATTTTTCCCTAGTATTTCAATTTCACTTTCTGAATTTCCCTATTATTATACTTGTTATTTTGGCATTAAATAAAGGGTATAAAAATGCATATATAAATACTTAGTATTTAATATATTTAAAAATGTGCCAAGCTCCTTCCAAGCAGTACTGTTTGCCTCAAACACGAAATAAATCAAATGCAGACACTCTAAAATATATGTGAATTAAGGTCTAAGAGACCCTAATCGACTGATACTACAGCTCTCTTCAAAGTCTGCGACAAATGCACAAATATTCTGCCATTCAAAATAAATATTTTTTCTACATGACATAACAAACAAACAAACAAACGACAAAAAAAACCCAAAACCAAACCCCAAACCAAACACGAAAGAAAAAACAAAACCCAAAACCAAACAAAAAAAATCGCATCACATAACACTCATCCTCTGTTAACACATTGCCAGATTAACAACTAAAGCATAATATTTCACAGGTTTAATATCACCTAAATCTGGGATATCGAAACCTGGTACTGTTGAGCATTTAAGGACATTACAGGCACTCAAGGAATAAGGTAGTTTCTCCAGCACTAGTCTGCACAAACCCCCATTATTCTGAGCAGCCAGTAACAGTGAAGTTACTAAGAACAATGTACCTTCTTCTGACTGCTAAAAGCCAAGTTGTCTAACTCACCGCAGCCGGATAGTGGCAAGACTATGTTTGAACCCTGAAGGAACTGTGCACCTGGACTGCACCCATGCAAGTTTGACTTTGTTCAGCAACAAGAACCATCAGGAGCCTTCTGCATAGATTTCACCCTGAATTCTGATCCTTGCACTTTACAAAGATCTCATGCAACACTTATGTCAGAGAACACAAGAACTGTCTCTGCTTAGAACATCACCATGGGTCAAGAACACACAAGGGAGAAGGTCTTAGTAACATAAAGAAAATACAGTTTGACACACCTTCAGAATTGCTGGAGGTGGAAGACGAACTTTAATCTTTTCATCCTTGCCAACCAGGATAGAAGCAATAATTTGGCAGGCTTTGGCTCGATCAAAAAAGGTATCTTTTAATGTAAGAAGATAGGCACCTAAAACGTAAAAAATTAACGTGACAGACTAAGACTAAATTTAAAAGCTATTGCATATTCAGTATCAATTTCATTCTAACATTAGTTACCTACTTATTATGCAAAATGATAATAGTTTTGACAGCTTCAGTTGTAAACCCTTATCAGAGTTGGGGTTTATTTTTTCTTATAGCTCCACACAGATTTCTAAAACCTGGAACAAGTGCCTTTCTGCAACCTATTGCCTCTCTCAGACTCTACCCCATAGGTAAAAATAATGCCTTGGCATTCATTTTTGTACACTTTTTTCCTTGTATCCGCAAATATCCATTTTCTGTCACAGAAATACTGCAAAATATACACAAAGGTAATAATAATTGCAACTACCAAGGTAAACAGCATCAGGAGAGATTCTAAGGACAACATATTTCAGACTAACAACGGCCTTACTTTCATAATGTCACTCTGAATAGTGAATGAAGTCTTTTAATTAATGTAGAAAAATTCTGGAAATGAGGGAAGTGATTTTGAAGGAACAACTTTTAAATCACACAGTTCTAAAATAAACTTATATGCACACCTGTGAGGAAATCTTGAATAGCAGCGATAAGAGGTTCTCCATTTCTTGGTGTTACCAAGTTTGCTTTAGTCTATGTGGTACAAGAAACAGACAAAATACACATCTGAAGACACTGATATTCCATTTCAGAAGGAAGATTACTATTTAAGATAGATATTTTAGCAAAAACAGTCCAAGCTTATTCAAAATCCAAGTAGAGCTATCTTCAAAAAGACAGGAAAAGTAAATTAGAAGTTTCAGCTCACTGCAGTTCATAAAAATGTATTGACAGTTAAGAAGTAATTTCAGAATAGTTACTGGATATTACATGTTCTACTACCAAAGCAGAAGTTGCAATCAACTTCATGTGTTTGGTAGGTTATTGTTCAAAAGTGACAGGGAAAAGAAAAGAAGCTAGCTCTGAGAACCTGAGAAGAAACAAAAGAGGTTACACTCACTCAAGGGAGCCACTGAAATATTGCACGTTGTGTGGTCCCTACTGATACAAAATAACTAAGCTAGTTTTTTTCCACCAGCCCCATTTTCTCACATTTTTCTCATACTGCTCCAATAAATCAACCTCACCTATGCAGCACAGATTTCCTGAACCGTTCACAGGCCCACACAAATCGAAATCACACAGCTGGGGTAGGGGGTGGAGTGTGGATGGGTTCTTTTTAAGGTTGCAAATCAGGTCAGCAAGCCAATACATGCTGCTGCCAATAGTTCTGTTGGTAAGTATGAAGCAGCAGTGGCATTCAGTCTCCCTAAAGGACCAATGTACTGGAAAATCCTCATATTGATGCTACTGGCCCTACTTTCATTCTACAGATCCCTCTTTATCTACCCTCCCTTCTCCCATTATCCCCTGCCCTAAAGACCTACTGTCTCCTACTTTCTCTGGCAAACTGCTTTTTCTGGTACAAGCACGCTATTGCTGCCTCATTTCCAGTTGGTCTGACGACCTGCAATTGCTGGCCTGTCAGACCAGAAAGTAGAGTATGTATCTCTCTGGTAGGACAGTCATGTGGTAGCAATCACTAAGGACAGACAAGCAGAAACATATTAGTGACATTACTTATTCAAAACCCACTTGTTTTTCCACAGGTGCTGAGTGGTAAGTCTATCAGACTGACCTTATGTAACAGCCCTAATTTATTATAAATTTCCCTTGGCAAAGTTTTTAGGCAGCTTCACAGTCACACGAGCCATACCCAGAAATCTTGATAATACTTGATATTTCACATGCAAGTTCAGAAATACAGGGCTTGGCCCATCTGTCACTAGCAAAATCCCAACCCCAACATTATATACCTTACCCCCATTAAAACAAGTGCTTCTGCTTTTGCTTCTTCTGTCTGAGGAAGATGGAGGTTCATCTCATCTCCATCAAAGTCTGCGTTATATGGTGTACAGACGCATTCATTAAATCTGAATGTCCTATGAGGTTTTACTCTAGCCTGAAAAAAAAAAAAACCCAAACGTGACGCACAAGCAGTCAAGAGTGCTAAAAGATGAAAAGCCCTACCCAAGTGCTTCCTTGTAGGCTTTATCCTTTCTTTTTATTACAGACATGACTCAAAATTTCCTATTACAGATTTTAACTCAAACAAGAACTGACAGAAATTGTACTCAGGTTCTGTTATACAAATGTAGCTAATAACTTTGAACAGGAAGAATTTATACAAAGCATAGAACACAACACGTTTTCTAGACATCACATCAACTATACAAAAATGAAATGCTTATGCAAGAACTCACACCTAGGTCAATTACAACTTAAAAACAAACTGTCCAGACACACCACCCAGTTAAGCATCAAATCTCAGGCAAAAGCACAATTGCAACATACACATGCTCATCGCCACAAAGTGTTGCAGAAAAAGCTGTTTATTTTCATGCACTTAAGAGAAACAATAGCAAATGGAAACCACCTCACACTACCTGTACGTGTGTGCACTTACAATGTGAGCCATGATACTCAGCTTATGAAGAGAGGGTTGTCGGTTGAACAGAACTATGTCACCATCTATAAGATGTCGCTCCACAATATCACCAAACTTCAGTTCCTGGGCCATCTTTCCTCGGTTTCCATATTTCAAAAACCTTAGACAGTAACACATAATAATGGAGTTGGAAGAAATAATGGCAGAAAGACAAAGACAACTCAAAATGAATTCTATGCTTATAGTGCAAGACCTTCCATTATATGTTGGAGTATTTATATTGTAACAACTAGAATACAAAACTGGTGTGGATTGCATCATTGAACATCAGCCCTGCTGCTAGTTTAAATAATGAATGCATTTATGACATTAGTTAACAAAGCTACAATTATAAGTACAAGTACAAAAAAAGTCTATACAACCAAAGAACTTACTTCAACTGTACCAGGGAGTATAGGAAATTTAACTCATACACTGGCTACAGATTAGCTCCTCTATGAATACAGACAGTATAACGTGCCCGTAACTATCTGTTTTCTTGCATGTCTATACTACATCCTCTGTCATAAAAAAACCCCAAAACAATCTAACTACAGCTACTATCAATACTACGTACACTTAAGTCCAAATATTATCTAAAAAGAAACAGTACACTAAACCAGGAGATGTAATTTTTGTTGTTCCTGCTCTTTATCAAAGATTCTAAATGTAAGTTTTAATCCTTGCAGACATAACTTCCACACAGCAGCAAGAGCAAGTTGATGCGGAGAAACAAAGTGTGAATCACTGCAGATAAAAATGATACCTTTTCATCTGTGTGTGCCTCTGCTGTATAAAGTTGGCTCCTGGATGAACATCAGGACCATTACAGACAAGTTTCCTCATAAAATTAATATTTGCTTTGTTCACCTGTTGCATAAAGATTTCAATCAGAAACAAATGAAACATGGTTCAGGACCTCTTGGTTTTGCTGGTGGCTTCTGCGTTTCCAAATTTTAGGCTCAACTAACAATCCCCTCACAGTCTCCAGCTACTGAAGGGAACAGGCAGTAGTGAATACAGGAAGAAAATGTAAGCCAATCTTAGAGCTGAACATCAGTGTGAAATTACATGAAAAATCCTGGAAGTAAATTCAGAAATAAATATATCCAAGCACTCCTTAGACAGCTACACCAACAAACACATGAAGCTATGTATAAGTTCAAAAAGCAGCAAGCAAAATTCTTTTCTTTACATTACACATATATTACACCATATGCCTTCACAGCACCTGCATGTATTCATTTATCAGCAGCAACTGAAGTGGGTAAGTGTCACTGAGTGACATTTTGAACATAAAGCAATACATTCATTCCCTTTACATTCATTCCTTTTTATAGGAAGGCTATAAAGCAGGACAACACTGAAGTCTGGCTAAAATTAAAAAAAGGGGGCATAAAAAAAGTTTCAGGTTCTACACCACTTACCTTTTCAGGAAAGGTTAGTATTTTAGCAACATGAATAGGCACAGCTACTTCATCTATTCTTAAGTTAGGATCAGGTGAAATGACTGTTCTGCCAGAGAAATCCACTCGCTTTCCAGACAGATTGCCTCTAAACCGACCTAACAAAATAAGCAAGTGAAAAACCTTGGTTAAAAAACTGGTTTCAAAATGTTATCTGTTAAGACAGCACATTAAAATATCTTTCAAGGTACATCACTGAATCGCAGTACAGTAGTAATGGAGAGATGCTTTGCAGTTGCAAGTATATGTGGCTTTATTAAATTAAAAACAACTTTCTGGACACACCTTGCTTTCCCTTAAGTCTCTGAACAAAACCTCTGGTCCACTTTTTAGGTGCCATGTTAAGAGGAATTCCTGAGAGCTCACTGTTAATGTACAGGGCACACTGCAGTTGAAGAAAATCCCAGTCTTCCATAATCATCTGTGTTTTGGCTCCTGATATCCTATGCTAAACAAAATAGTCACCCAGTTAGAAAACAAACATTACAACACGTATTAAACTAGCAAAGAACTTTTCTGATACAACTCTTCTTTGAAAATAACATTAAAAAAACCTTCATACATGGGAATGAACAAGACAAGAACTTGGTAACACAATGCATATGCTACAGCATAAGGCCATTCACAAGAGAATCCAACAAAAAAATTTCTTTTGACTATCGCTGGCTTGAGACAAATGCTCACAAAACTACATATTTGTTTAAACTGTATTTTTCCCAAACCACTGAAGTTAAGCTAATATAACTTCACAGCCAGGAAAACCTCTAGCAGATAATTTTTCAGTCATGGAAGAGTTAGTACTCTCTTGATTTTGTTTGCCTGACAAAAGACAAGTTTTTGAAAAGCCTGAAAATAGTCTGGTAGAGCTGCTCTTCTAAAGAAGTGATAAACTGTCAAATTTACTTCTAGTCTCAATTTGATAACCATACTAAAGAAAACTTGATTTCTTAGGAACAGATGGTGGAGTAAAGAAAGGAAGAAGAATTTACAGATTAGTCAAAGAGGAGGAAGGCCTACATGAAAAAGCAAACAAAAACCCAAAGAAGAGCAAATAGGTATAACGTCTTCATGTAAGTGACTACCCAAAGCATCATTGTCATGGAAGGAAAAAAGGAAGAGATAGTAATAGAGAAAAACCAAACAAATAAACAAACAAAACCCACAAAAACAACCCCATCCACCCCTAAGCCAACCAACCAAACAAGAAACATAACAAGAGATCAGTTTACAGATCTGAACTCATACAAAAAAACATTTCCCGTAATCCACCAGCAGATCTCCAGCTGGTCCTATCCTGCAAGCAGCCAGTCAGCCAGCTCCATTGGAAGCAAGTTTCTTTCAGGAAAATACCAAATGACACAGTAGAGTAGACTGCTCATTAGACTGTAAGCGTTAAGAGAAGTAAAATCACTTGCTACATTCAATTCTAAGGCAACAGCCTCCAAAAGCTTGAAGAACGGCTCACCTTTTTTATTACATCATTAAGAAAAATTATTTCTGTCAGTTTCATTGTCAAGTCATCTTCATTGGTGCCAGACTTCAAGTCACTCACAACAGAGGGTCTGATACACAGTGGAGGCACTAAGAGTCTTGTGAGGATTAAATCTGAAGGTTTACCAGCTTCTGGGTTCATTAGAAGCAGAGGGATGTCTTCTGCTAGGATTCTTTTAAAGAGGTTCAACACTACTAAAGGATTCAAGTTTTCCTATAAAATCAATTGAAGAAAGGGGAAAACAAGCCATCATGTAGCAGTTTCAATGCTTCCCTCCTCCTCTCATTTACTGTTTATTCAGAAATAAAGTATCTTAAAAAGACAACTAGATAAGAACTATACATGCGAACAAAACTATGTTTCGGTCTATTTAATCCAAACCAGTACTTTTAGTGTCTCAGATAATAACTTGCTTTACTGTTTCCTTCCTTTTTTTGCTTATACATCAGTGTTTACTTATCATTACTATCTCTAAAGAGAGTATTGCATACTTATTTGATAAAGCATCTCAGAACTTCTTACAACAAACTTACAGTACATTGTAACAATTTTGTTTGTACAAACTCACACTCAGAGTACTTTCTAGACTATTTTTCAAAACTTAATTTCTCACTTAGTACAGCTACTATTGTCATATAAGAAACTGCAGGTATTCATTACTTTTCCTGTCAAATATGCAACCTGAGATTTTCCCAGCTTGCAAAGAGCAGACGGAAATAACCTGCACCGTGCAAAGTTGAATGAGACAAAAAGGTTAGGTAATTAAATCTTATCTCTCCTTTTCAACATCAAGTACTTCTGAAGGAAAAAAAAAAGACACAAGGTGTATTATAATCATCTTGAAGTGACAGCAAATCTATGTGTACATGCTTTCCTAGTTTATGAAGTGTAACACATCAAGAATATCCCTTTCTTTACACCATAAAGATATGTATCATTACATACTAATAAACTTAATTTTTCATTTTAGCAAGATTAACATTACTGCAATAGACACAAACATTCTTCAACTGTTTTTCGGTATACAAAAACCTTGGACCACTACAAGCTGAAGATGTTACATGGAAAACCTCTGAGGAGTTCTATTTCACACATAAAAAGCATCAGAAAAATTAAGTCACAAAAAATTCACCTGAGCTCTTCCCAATAAGGGTTCTACTTCTTTGTTATGTTCTATGGCAGTTTCAAAGGACTGCAGAAAAGTAGATAGGACAGGATCTACAACTTTCTTATTGGTCTTGTACTTTTCATGTATTATTTTCAACAAACCACACTTCTTCACAGTTCCTGCAAGCAAATAAAATGGGTTGTTTTGTTGTTTGTTGGTTTGGTTTTTTGTTTGGATTCTTTTAACAACAAATCCATCCCCCCAAAGCCCCAAGCAAACAAACACCCCCCCAAAAACAACCAAAAAAACCCACAAAAAAGCCCAAAAAACAAACGAAACCCCAGAACTTAAAACAAATAAGCTACAGTTCCAAAATTAGTTAAACCTTCAACAAACAGAATACAAAAAACCTTCAGCAGCTTTATTAACCAGTTTCCTAAATTCAGAAAAGAAGAGGACAATCAGGTCATTGTCTCCTTGTATAACTGGCTTGTTGCGCCTACACTAATGTGGCTTCTTAAGCTGAACACAGGTAGTTTTGCCTACACTAATTCAGCTTTATCTCAATTACAGCAGGTGTTTTTTTTAAATACAAGTTCCCACACTAAACCCAAGACTAAGATGCGCCATTTTATATCATCCCACTGTCTTCTAAAGTAATTTTGAAAGTGAATTGTCAGAAAAATCTGAGAAGTATTTTCATGTCATGCAGGTAACTTTATTCATAGAACTTTCACAGACTAGTGCAAGTGCCTTCCAACCTCTTTCTTTACTTAGAATGAAGTAGCTCATTCTCTATTCAGGCTGTTGATCATCACAAACAACCCAAATTTTCATGAGGAGTTAAACCCAAAGTTTTAAATTATGCATTAACTATCTACTAAGAAACTGCAACACTGTAAGTCACAGCAGAATAACTTGATCAGCGTACATGAGTGAACAAAATTAAAATAGTTGGAAAAAACAAAGGTGATTCTTTATAAAGTTACCCTGCCCTGAAGAACAAATTCAGCATAATCCAAGATCATCACAGATCAAATACTGCCAAACTGCAGAACATGCTCTCTTAGAGGATGACAAGCACAGCTAATGTTATGGAAGATAACTTTATACAATGATGAAAAATTAAGTTCACTCAGAATTACAAAGTCTATGAATGCTTCTATGTTAAGGCATTGATCACTGACAATAGTCCCCAAGATGTTTAAAAACATGTAAAATGGGTATTTTTGCCATTACTTGAAGTTTCAAATATTGGCTACTGCCATGAAACAAAACATGCAACTAGGACAAAGTCTATATACACATAAATGAGATGCAAACAAACACAACCTGACATTATGAATACCAATGCCTGTTTGCTAATGAAGGCCAGAGAAAATATCCCCTAGCTTGTGGAATGAATAAGCAGATTCAATAAGCACATCATTTTGATGCTGTTTTGATGCTGCCAAGGTAAAGACCACCACAGTAGACAACTTCAATAACTGCTAATGTCAGCACTCACCATTAAAGGCACCACAGTAAGGACAAGTGTTCTTCTTCCGGCACTTTTCAGACACTTTCTTTTTTAGTCCTCTCTTCTGAAGATATGTAAGGCCGGGTCGCTTGAGGTAATCCAAAAACTGTTTCTTTTCTTCCACTGACAGCATGATACGGCAACAGGTTTTGCAAATCATCTTAAAGGTAAACACACATAAATACAGTTGTTTAACAGACACATTCACCTCTTCTACTATAACTTAAGCTCTTCAGCAGAGTGCAGCTTTTTCAAATGAAATACTATTGTATGGTTGAAAGACCAATTCATATACTTTAACACATAGAAAAGTACATGGGAAAAAGAAAAATACAGTCTATGAGACAAATCCTTATTTGACATCTGCAGGATCTTAAAAAATCCATAAAAAGAAAACAGCTCTGACTGGAATGCCCTAAAACGCAAGTTACACTGCATACTATTGAATTCAAAGTACTAATGAAAAAAGAATAGATTAATCAGTCTGAGGCTGCATTAAAAAAATGGACATATTTAGCTCACTAACTCTGGTATTTAAAAACATTTATTTCATAAAATACAAGATATGTAGAGATAAAGTTTATAATAACAACCTTAGTTTGATCTCCTCAATTACTCTTTCAAGCATCATCTTTCCTCATAATTTCCTTTTTCTAGGCTAGAAACTGACAACAAATCATAATTCACGCTTTACCTGTAAGATGCCTATGACAGCTTTGAAGTATCCAACATGAAAACATGGCAGTTCCAAGTCAATGTACCCATAAGTGTCCTAAACAATCAGCTAGATTTTTTCCACAGGTTTCACAGGGGCGGTCTTTTTCACTGGTTCCCTTTGTGAGAAAAGGGAACGCACACACAGAAAAAAACAAAACACATTAGCAGCAATCAACTGAATACATAAAAAATACAAGAGTTTTTAAGCTAGTCAAGTGTCCTCCCAGCAGACCCACTCCTTTTTCCCTTGCATCAGAATCATAGAATCACAGAATAGTTAGGGCTGGAAAGGACCTTACAATCATCTAGTTCCAGCCCTCCTGCCATGGGCAGGGACATCTCGCACTAAACCATGTTACCCAAGGCTCCATCTAACCTGGCCTTGAACGCTGACAGGAATGAGGCATTCACAGCTTCCTTGGCCAACACATTTCAGTGCATCATCACCCTCACAGTACAGACCTTCTTCCTTACATCTAACCTAAACTTCCCCTTTTTAAGCTTGAACGCATAACCCCTTGACAGTAACATTACACTCATTCCAGTGCAAGGATGTCTTCCACACACAGCTCCTACTGATATCAGAGACATTATACAGCTCTTGCAACTGATCTACAGCCCACTAGTCTAAAATATGGCATTTTGTAGATGGATGTCCCTGAGCCTCCCAATAACCTGGCAGGAAGAACTTATCACCTGCCTCAAAAGGACGCTTTCCTGAACTCTCCAAAAGCATGAAGAAAGTAGCTGCCACTGCAGCTAACAGTCTGTGCAAATCAAGTAACGACACATTTGCACCTATGTTAGATGAGCAGCAAATTTCAGCCATCCCAATTTATTTTTAATAATTTAAAGTAATTCTACAAAGAGGGTATGAAAAAAATCAAAACATTTCTCACCATGCGATGGTCAAGTACTCCATACTGCAGTGGAGAGTGGTGGTTGTCCTGACTATACAAGTTTTTGCTAACCACTTGTATGTGAGCTTGCTGACGCATCTCTTCTGGAGATTTCATGCCAAAACAGATGTGGCTTCTAGAAGAGGAAATTTCACAAGTATGTATGTGCACATATACACGCAGAAATACTTATAACTACGGACATACACACAATGCATGTATTTAAAAGCAATGCAGAGGTGGTTAAGTTGATTCACAATACTGCTGAAGCAGGTTCTTCCGCATTACTTTAAAAAACGGTGCTGCTTGCAGCGAGTTCGTGGCTCTTACCTGGGACATTCGGGGCAGCCCTACGGTTGTGTCCGCGCATCCACCGCCCGCTTCACCCCTCCCCTCCGAGGCTGGCCGGCATCCCGCACCAAGCCCAACAAGCACCGCTTGTAAGGCTACAAGCCGTAAGACCAGCCACGCTCCGCTCCCTGCACACTAAACTTCTCCCCAGAACCTTCCGCAGCGGCTGGGGTTCAGCACCACAGCCGCCCGGCCCAACCCGCGACAACACCCTCTCCCCCGGCGCCGTGCAGCCCCCTCAGGTTGCGGGCCGGCAGCGGAGCGGCCGCCCATGAGCCTCCCACAGCGCAAGATGCCCCACTAGCAGCCCCACTCACATCTTCTTGGCCACATCCGTCTCCCGGAACTGCTCCTTCACCATGGCGGCGACGGACACGGCGTTGCGCGGCCGCGGACACCGGCTCCGGCCCTCCGGCGAGGCGACACGCGGAAACGCCAAGGCCGCCCGCCCGGCAGCGCAGAGCGTCGGGGGGGGCAGAGCTGCGTCTACCTGCAGCGCCGCCTGCTGGGACACGACTAGGGTCCGCCCGATTTCTTCCTTGAAAGGCGGCCGTCAGAGCGGCGGCGCGCCGCCCCTCACGGTCGGCTCACCCACTGAGCTGCAGCATGGCCCGCGGGCACTAGTGCTGCGCACCACAGTACTGATACAGTCCGGCCACCACCATTCCCCCCAGCGCTGCTGCCGCCCAGTTCACTTCAGAGCTTCTACATTGGGTTTCCTCTACCGCAGTCCTGTCCCCGGCCTCAAGCAACACCAGTAGAGCAAAGCAGGGAGAGGCGGGGCAGGACAGCAAAACCAAGCCCTCAGCAGCACCAGTGCATCGCGGGGTAGCCCGACTCGCTACACAGTACTGGAACCAGCTCAAGAGACGGCTGCCGCACACCTCGGGGCCCGCCAGAAAGACAACCGCCACCCGCACCACACCTTTCCGGGTCCGGCTTTGAAGCAAACACCCTCACGGAACACCCCGCCCCAAGCCGAAGGACCTCTCACTGCCTTATGATTGGCCGCGGCAAGGCACGCCTTCCTTTCCTTGCTGGCTGGCCTGGGCGCCGCTGTGAAGATGGTGCGTGTCTGCCGGGGAGGGAGGCTAATCCGCCCTGCATTGCTACCATCCTGTGCCCACGGTGCTCCCCAGCTGCTGGGCTCTGCCGCGCTGGTCTCTCCGTCGCGGGTTGCGGGGATATGGTTAAAATTCAGTGGAGGTTTGATCCGCCGCTTTGAGCCAGGACTCCCGCGGCCTGGCTGAGGCGCGCTGGGGCTCGTCTGCAGTGGCGAGCTGCGGGGTGTGGGCCGGGATATGTGGTGGGTCTGCTGCGTGTTCGTGCTGCTGATCGGTGAGAGCAGTCCTAGGCTTTGATAGGAGCGTAACATTGTTTCTCTCTCAGTGTTAAAAGCACTCGTGTATTTTTGTGTACCTATCATACTCGATTTAATTTTATGCCTATTGTCTGAAAGCATTAAGGAAACAGTAACTCACAAGGGTTTTTAAAGGAAATTCCTGTTTTAAGGAAACAGTAGCCCATAGGTTTGTTAAGGAAGCTTCTATATGGTGTTGTGTTGCTTGGGCTTGTAATCTCAGGCTTGTTATGTATATGTTTCATTAAAAGCTGCTTCAGATTTTCAGCGTGGTAGAGGTATGTATGTTGCTGTGGTGCCTGGAAAGGGGAGGTGAGTTTGTCAGGTTTTCAGCATATAGGTGTTTTTGGTAGCCCAGGATCAGTCCATCTTTGGTTGTTAGTTTACTGTCAGTATCTATTCTGAGAGACTACTGGCTGTTGCTGCACCTCTTTACTAAGTTTGGATTGAATGTGTAACTATTGCTTTGTTTTACTTTCTCATCTTTTGCAGAATGACACGGTGACCATCAGAACCAGGAAGTTCATGACTAACAGGCTTCTTCAGCGCAAGCAGATGGTAAAATAATACAGAAATTTGTCTTTAATTATATGTCTGTTGATTTTGGGCTGCAGGTGGATTTTAGCCATTGTAAATAAGGGGCCCTTAAAACCTCCAGAATTGTTGTTAGAGCTTCTAGGTTTAAATATGTTGATATATACTGAGGGTACGTCTTAATGATCTAGAGAGCTGTATTGTCTTTTGAAGTTGTGCCAGGGAAGGTGTAAACCGGATATTTGGAAAAATTTTTTGACTGAAAGGGTTGTCAAGAATTAGAACTGGCTACCCAGGGAAGTGGTGGAGTCATCATCCGTGGAGGTATTTAAAATACATGTAGATATGGCACTTAAGGACATGGTTTAGTGGTGGACTTGGCAGTGGTCGGTTGAATGTTTTTTAAGGCCTTTTCCAGTTTAAATTGTCCTATGAAGCAGGAATCTTAAGAATGCTTTTGTGTCGAACTAATACTTTCTACTCCTAAGGGAGAGTAGTTTAAGTGTTAAGCTCGTGGTGGGACTGTAGCATGTGGCTGTTGTACTGGATAGTGACCTTTTATGCAACTTGTAAAACTTTCTTCTTAGGTGATTGATGTTCTTCATCCTGGGAAGGCCACAGTCCCCAAAACAGAAATCAGGGAAAAGCTGGCAAAAATGTACAAGACAACCCCTGACGTAATTTTCGTCTTTGGCTTCAGAACTCACTTTGGTGGTGGCAAGACAACCGGCTTTGGCATGATCTATGATTCCCTGGACTATGCAAAGAAAAATGAACCAAAGCACAGGCTTGCCAGGGTAGGTTCTTTTACAGTAACTTGAAAACAGTCAGGATGGATTTGAAGTTTTTAGTCATTCATGATGTACAGATGTAAAAGCTGAAGCTTTGTGAAAGTGCTATTGGTGCATTTGGAGTTACATAGGAGTTCTTCAAGTAGCACAGGTTAGTTGCTGCTTGCAAAAAAGGCTAAGTTTTTTAAAATTGTATACTATAGGGGAATTGGGAAGGCAAACCTGATGTTACCAGTGATGCTTAGTAGTAATAAATAACTGACCACCATTAAGGGTCTTGATGAAGGATGAGAGATGGAGCTGATCCATGTGCTGCTTCAGTGCTTCTATTCTCTGTGGAGTAGCTCATTAAGTTAGTGAATTTGTCTCACTATTTAATTGAAATTCTAAATTTGTAAAATATTTGAAGAGTCCAGAAGTGGAACTTAAATTCGGTTAGTATCAGTGAAGCAGTGTTAAGTGCAACTTTTAACTGTTTTTTAATAGCATGGCTTGTATGAAAAGAAGAAGACTTCCAGAAAGCAGCGAAAGGAGCGTAAGAACAGAATGAAGAAAGTGAGGGGCACAGCCAAGGCAAATGTTGGCGCTGGCAAGAAGGTAGGATGAGAATGTCTTTAAGATAGAGTGGGTGTGTTGCCTGTGAAATGTTGATCAGAAATTCTTCAACACATTAATGTTATTTTTCTTCCATTTCTTTTACCTGTTCTACTGGATAACAGAAGGTAATCTACGTGGTGTTGTATAGTTTATCAGCTCCGTAGCTTAGCTGTGCTCCTCACTGCTGCGAGCTTAGTTGATATAACACAAAACAGTGCTTCTTAAGTGATTTTTCTTATGTGTCACTTGAGCTAAAGTTAAACTTTCATAAGTCTAACAGTTTTGCTCTAATCACATAACTTAGTCTTGCAATATACAAATTAGATAATCTTAACACTGGTTACTCAGACTACTTAGGTATATAATGCTAATTCCACCAAGTTACTCCACTGCAAGTTACTCTAATGCTTACTCCACCACTGCTATTTCTATTGTTATTTATAGAGAAGATTTTGTTAAGAATATATGGTGATGTAGGCAGTGAGGACTGTATATAGACAAAAAAAGGTAGAATGCCATCTTTATTCTGAGTTTAAGTGACTGATCCCTGAGATAGTGGAGTTACCCTCTGATAGGAGCTTCCTGTGCTGTGGTTGGAACTTGATACAAGTAGCTTGGGGGGAAGCAGAGTTCCTCTATCATTAAACAAAAAGCCCACCTAAAGTAGCCTGGATGTGAAGATAGTCATTTTCCTTAGCACCTTTCGTTGTCTGAAAAATACTGAATAAGCTGTGCAGCTAAGTGGGTTTTTAAAAGTGTTTTAATGAGGGGAGAGAGTGATGGGTTTTGATGCTTAGTTCCATAGCTCCTTAAGTGCCTTGACATCTTGAATTTTCATAATCCTCACCTTTGCTTTTTCTCTACTTTCTTGGAATTCTCCATCAGAAATGAAGTATCTAGCAGGTACTGAAAAAGAGCATGGATGTGGTGACTGAAGTGTGCACAGTGAAATGTGTGTTCATCCTTTTGATCAAAGCACTGTACTGCCTTGCATACCTGCATGTTTGCTTTAAACTTGCTTCTGTCCTGTAAGGGTTCAAGTAACTACATATGAGCTTTGTGCTGTGCAACCTAGAAATAAGATTTGGCTTGTAGTGAACAAGACTTTCTGAAACTGGTGAAACAACATAAAAATAAAGAATTCTCAGTGAGAAGAAATCCAGGAAACTCAAAGCTACTGATTTGAGGCATTGGTTTAAAATGCCCCAGGTTCTGATTCAAAGTAGTACAGTGCAGTTGCATGTGTAACTTGATCTTTGTGTGAAAGTAGATGTACGTCATTATGAGAACTAATTCACATCACAATTAATGCATTTGAGATGATGATTTGGAACAAGACAATTGTCAGCATTAAATTTATTTAACTATTGCCCTGCAGTATTTGTAATTAATACAAATCACAGTGAAATTGGAAGTCTCTGAAATTGGATTCTTGAGGTCTAAGTGAAATTCTTGCCATCACTGGATGGAAATAAACCAGTGCAAACTACTAGATGAGAGAACTTCTATGCTAGATAAGATTTGGAGACCTTTTCCTTTCCACTTTAATACTGTTTTAAAGTTATACAAGTGTTTACAGTATAACAGCAGAAACTAGCACTTGGTATAGTAATAACACTAACACACACCCTCTTGTCAATGTCAAGGGAGTAATTTAATCTTGCATTGATACTCGTAGTATGGAGGAACTTCTGCACTTTGAAACTTCTGCATTTGAAGGTAGCTGTTCTTGAGTGTTAATGCAAAATGGTTAAATGACTGTCCTTGAATTACTGAAGCCAGTCCAGTTCCTCAAAATTCTCTTAAACCATCTAAACACTTCAGAAATTTAAGGTCAGGATTGCAATAACTATAGATATGGTTTTGATTAGAGGCTTTTTTAATGTCTTCGAAAATGATTTTTTTGGTTGATAAGCATGCATGGCTTAGATCTTGTTTACAGTTTTTGATAGTCTTTGTGTCCTCACATTAAATTAAAGATAATTTATGTGCTTTCTGGAAAGCTTGATTGAGAGAAGTTTTGTGCTGTATCACAGAAAAAAGCTTTTGCAATTCACTTGCATGTTAAAGCTTTGTCTTGGAAAAATGCATGTTTAAACAAAATGGTGTGACCTCCTTTATCACGGCCGTGTGGAGAAGTTTTTAATAGGAGTCCAGGCGTATGTTTTGGAATCCATCTATACAGTCTGAAAACTGTTCAGCTTGGAAACGTGTAGGCACTTTTTATGAGGTGTCTTCAGGCAAGACTGTGTTCTTGTAAGAGTTAAGTACCACGTAGACATGAAAACTATTGAAATGTTGAATTGTATTTTAGTAGTTTTTCTTAAACTTTTAAGTCAAACATCGACTATGCTGATGTCTTGACTATGAAGGTTTTTCTTTTGTGTCTCCTTCCACTTACTACTTCAGAATTGCCATTCCCCTGTAGTTTCAAGAGAAGTATTTTAAAGTAGTTCGTGTTACTTAAAATGTTATGTAGCTCTAGAGTTTGCAGAACTCGCATAAAAGTTTACAGCAAGTAGATGTGAATGTTCCTGATGTCAAGTTTGTATTCAGAGCAGTGACCCATATACTCTGGAATATTAAAATGCAAAAAAAACCAAATCCTTCCCTACCTTTTAGTGTCACTACTGTAGTTATGACGGCCTTTGACATGAGAGCCTCCCAATCAGAAATGTTTTTTAAAAAAACCCAGCTTGATCAAACAGAAGTGTGGATAGATAGGCATTTTAAGCCATTGCAGCCTGTAGGTATAACTGAACATGCAGTTGCATTCTGAGCATTATTTAAGCTCTAAACACTATTGTTAGGTCTATCTTGAGTTTAAGGGGGTGTGTGAAAATCTAAGTCTTCGGCCTCTCTGAAGTGTCTTTTTTGAACTTTGAAATTTTCTGTCACATTTCACTGTGATAATTGAAAAAATCACATTGTTAGCGTCCATAAAAAGCCTCAAAGCTCCATCTTCTGCAGTAGTAGGATTTAGGTTTAACTATTCTCTTATTTATGTCATTTCTTTTTCAGTAAATGAACATTCTTCAGATGGCAAATGGATAACAGGTATGACTTTAGAATGCTTTGTAAGGGTAGACATTGAATAATCTGTAGTCATTACAATGACATAGGTCTAATTGATTTCTGCAATGACCAATGTACTTGTGCTGATACAGAGACCAGCGTAAGAGTTTAAGACTAAGAAAGACTTAAGTATTTACAAATCACTTACTACAGTAAGTACAGTAAGTACTCACTGTGCTTGCTACAGAGTTGATACTTTATGTGGCTTCCACTTACATGAAATAACTGATTAGTATAAAGACTGAAATAATAAATTGGGCAGTTTAGATATACTGTTGCTAAAACTGTTGATTGTTTAGTTTTATTGTAAACAAGGCTTACATTTTTCCTACATTGATGTAGGTATGCTAAGGAAAGGATAGTACACCTTGGTTTTTATTATCTCAAATAGATTGAAGTAGTATGATTTCTATTGTTGTGAGCACAAATTTCTTATAGATACTTCAAGTAAATTCCCTATTTAAAAAATCATACTTGTAAACAAGTCTTAGACTGTATTTTTATGTCTTTTCTGTGGAAGCATAAGTGAGATGGACATGTTGAGGGCAGTAATTGTCGCAGACAAAACTGGGTTTACTACAAATGGTCTGAATGACTCGGTTTAAATCAAATTAAACTGGAAGCTGATATAGTGAGTATAATGTCTCAAACATAAAGTTGTCAAAGCAATTGCAGGTTGTTGAGCTCCTCTGCAGAAATGCTGTAATACAGGCTCTCATTTGTTTTCATAACAGTACTGTGAAATTTTGAACCCCGTGTTCTTTTAAGAAAGGCAGTGTGTTTCACTGGACTTGTTTGGGAGCCGGGTTTTGTAAAGGTATGAGTGTAACAATTGTTTTAATTATGTGGCACTGATAGATCTGTTTCTTTACAGGCTATGTTATTCTATGAAGAACTGCTCTGGAAAGAATATGTTCATCTGGCTTTAACATCAAATAAACTCTGTCAATATAATGCTGGTTTGCCCTTTAATTTTGATTCAGAAGCTACCATTTTGTAAGGGTTGAGAAATTCAAGATTGGTGCACTGCTGCCACTGTATTAAAATGTTTTCATAATTAAATGACTCCTGTTTTGAATATCAATTTTAAGTGAATCAGAGCTTTCTGCAGGTAGTAGTATAACTTAATTCTAAGCAGGCAGTGTAAGTTCATGGAGATAGGTATACTTTTGTCACCTGGTGTTCAAACTGTGGTTTGGAAGGTCCTTTAAGTTGTGCTTGTTTCACTACCTATATTATATAGACCTGTAGAGGGTAGCTGAAGGGAGGGCAAAACATGTAGACAGATACTCAGAGCTGCATACTTCCACAGTTAAGATTTTTGCTAACGAGGGAGTAAGTCAGTCATGTCTCTTGTTCGTGTGTTATCAGGACAGGCTCTAAGGTGTGCCTCCGGTCTGCAAACTGCAGTACATGTTTAATTTTCATCTGGTAGTGTTAAAGAAGTCATTAAGATTGGAATAGTGGGTGGATGAGGCATGCTCTGTGCTAGAAGTATGGGCATTCTGGTGCAGGTGTTTTTTGAGTAGCAAGCAAAATAGAAGTTTTATACTTGAAACAGGAGTGAAACAGACTGCGTGGCTCTAGCAGCTGAACTGGTGGAGGTTCTGACTTGATTATTATCTAAGTACAATATTTACCTGTGTACTAAGGTAGCATATTCTAACACAGGGCATTTCTAGTGTTATTGGTAAAACCAAAAAATCCTGAGAAGTGTTTGGAAGGGGACTACAGCCTGAATCTTGAACTAGTGAGGTTGCTTGTATTCTGCTTTCAGTAGCATCACACTTTTATCCGTACAGTAAATTTTCAGTACCTTGTGCTGTGGTGTTTCTGCCTTCACTGAAGTTATTAACTGGAATCAATAGGCAGTTGCTCTTGTGTGAGACAAAGGGAGGTAAAAAAATTACAAAATGAAATATATAAGCCTTTAGAGTCAATTTTAAGTAATGTGAAGTTTGATGGCTTTGTAACAGTAGTAATGGAAAATTACTGAGATGCATGATATACAGAGAAAAAAATATAAAGTACAGCTAGAGAACATGCTGAGAATCCTTGTATAAGATAAACTGCTGTAGTTGACGTAGTTTAGGCCTTTATGACCTTAGTACAAAATGAATGTAAGAAACACAGGCTAGAAGAACAGGACGTAAAGATAGGGAGTATCTGGAAAGGCAGGGTCCGGGATAGGCTGCAGTTAAAGTGATGAGCAGGAGGATGGGATGATTATTATGTCTGTGGAGCGAATAAACCGATTAAGCTTATATAAGCAGCTACTGCGCGTGCTTCAAAGGCTGCCAGCAGTGATGAAGATTGTTGGAAGAAGTAAACGACCCTCAGTGACCACCACCACATTTTTGTACGCCTGCGGGGAACTTTCTGGAAAATGAGATAATCCATACGTAGCCTCATGAATATGTGTGTATGCTCTGTAGCTATATAAGGACTGTTTGTGTAGCAATAGGTAGACACACGTTAGGAGGAGCTATCCCCCATGTCTCCCGGTGCCCGTAATAAAGAATACCTGCTTGTCAGCTAGAAAACTTTTTTGGCAAGTTTGTTCCTGGAGTTTTCTCTGAATCATGTGAAAGGATAGTTGCTTCAGTTACTTAAGCATAGGTGAACTAGTGGTGTTAGACTAGGGATGGTGAAATTCTTCTAAAATAATAGATTCTGATGTCCTGTGGAAGTTAGAAGGCTTTTTTACTTGGCAGACCTTCAAAGATGGTACCTGTTGGATGTTCTTCCGAAAGCTACGTATATTCTGAAGAATTGCTAGAGGGGTATTAAAAGAGGGATTTGTGTGCTTAGATACAGGATACGCATTGAGCTGTTGAGTCTGAAGATGTGTTTGGAGTAGGTGACAGTAAATTTCTGAAAACTGAGAAGATAGTAAGGAACAAATGTAATACATGTAAGGCATAGTTCGAAACTGGATCTGCTTTAAAGGTAATACTTTCAGTAAACCCTTTCTGTACATAATGTTCAACATCAAAGGAGGGGAGTCATGCTATTAAATGTAATTGAACAATCACTAGGTGGTGATGTGAGTGAAGCGATACAAATACGAGTAGGACTTGGATGACATTTTTTTCATAAAATAGGCTGAAAGCCAAGTTGTCCTCTGCCAAAGAGGTCAACTCCTTTGAAAATATGCGTCAAAAATAGTTGTGTTTAGGATCTGAGGCTTTAAATGATATTTTAATTTTTATGGTTCTTTATTGAATTTAATGGAAACCGTCTGTTTCAGTGAAGACTGTGCAGTTAGTGTTTTCCAAATGTTTGCTACTTTAAAGCTTTGGAGTGCTGGCACAAATTCTAGTTGCTTTTTTCAGAAGCTTTCTTACCTTAGTTTCAAGCAGTCAACAAGGGATCTATAAATATGTGCTCGCATAAAGGTATAGGCCTTGCATAGTCTTGATGTTTTGACTTTACACAGTAAAAGGTACTGTTATAAGGGGCATGTACCTCTTCAAACAGAACTTAGTTCTGGAGTTGCAGTAATAAAGGTTGCTTTCTTCAATTCTAGTAATGCCTTGCATGATATTCATTGCAGGCTCATTTATGAGATACAGGAACTTTTGAAGCAGATGGAAGAAACAGGCTGTCTTACTACTTGGTGCTGTGATTTGATATTTGGTACCCTGTTTTGGTGTTAAGATTGGCAGCAAAAAATACCTAGTGAATCCACAGAACAATTGACTTGTTCCTTGATGCAGGGTTCAGCTATAGCCATGTATCTGCAAGCTGTAGTCTTGTCCTACATTATGAGGCATTAAACACAAAAAACGGGGGGGGGGGGGGGGGGGGGGGGGCAAAATTACATGAAGTGATCTAGAATTAACTGATCCAAGTCGGATCACCCAATACTGATTTTTCCCACTATTCTGCAATATTTATGTGTCTATTTTGTCCTATAATTCCACCTGGAAAATTGCAAGCAATTGAGTAGTTGTCATCTGAAATCTTGGTGCTTCAACAGTCTGAAGACATAAACAGCTCTCTGTGTGAGTTTCTGTTCTGTCAACATTTTGCCTTCATACACTACAGATTTAAGCAATGCGTAGCAGGTGTTCTGTAATTCACAAGTTTAATGCACATGTCATACTGTGAAGACTCTAGGTTAATCCTCTTTCCTGTGTGAGCTAAACCAATCAAGTGGAAAGCACTGATGAACAGGAATCTTCATTTTTTTCCCTCCTGTGTGTTGAAGGTACCCTTTTATTTCTTGGTGATCTTGGCACATCCCATCATCTATAGGTTTTTGTCACTGTTGCCTGCTTTTAGACTTTGGCCTGGCCCTCTTATTTCAATATCCCGGGTATTTTATCTGGTGACAAGTTTGGAGCCCAAATTATAGACTGTGAAGGCTTTTTGGAGAAGGAACTTCTAAATTAAATCAATGAGTAATCTCAAATTGATATATGTGGAAAGACGTCTATTAACTTTCAATAGCTAGGAATTGAGTTGTATGGGGTTTTTATGGAGGTTATAGTTACTATGGAAGGTGTTGGGTTGGTTGGGGGTTTTTTCCTAATAAGGACTAAAACTTGTGTAGGTAGGCTAGTATAGTTTTCCTTTGAAATACATAAAAAGCTGTGCAGGAGCCTTAAGGCTTGACTTACCTGGGTCAAGCAGTCCACCTTCTTCCTGAGGTTCCACCTCTCTGTTCAGGTAGGTATATAAGGCGCAGCCAGATATTGGTGGCTTCTGTCTGAAGGTGACTGTAGTCTATAAGGCAAAAGAAACTATAGAAAAGAAAGACTTACCAGGGAAGCAGAGATTAGTGTCTTGGCATCATAGAAAAAGATTACAACTGTGATACAGATAAAAGATGCTGAAATGTGGCATCACCTGAGCAATGAGGTGGTTTTGTCTAGAGAGCAGCTCCTAACAGGCTTAAGAACAACTGTTTAGGGAAAGAAATAATGCTGATACTGTCAGTGGCTTGAAATAAGTCAGGCGTAGTATACCATGAGAAGACTGCTGCACTCATAAGCAGAGGGATAAAAGGTTGGTGTAGCTTCTCATTGCTCACAGAAAATAAGGCATGTAAGGAATAAAGTGTGCAGGTCACCAGCAAATCTGCAGCAGTCAAAAGAAATTAACTTGACCATAATATTCTGGTCAGTTCCTGTTGCAAAACTGATTTTAATGTTATTGGTTTCCTACACAGAGGAAGTAGAACATTGTCTCATAGCAGCTGTTGTTACTAGATTTGTATAGCAAGTTTGAAATTCTAGTTGTGAATGCTTCCTGCTCATGTGCTTCTAGTTGAGTGAAAATAGATACAGAGAGCCTTTCTGTAGATGGATATTTTGGTGGTGCTAAGAGACCAGATGAAAGTAGTTAATGTTTTTGCTCTGAATGCTGGCGAAGTTTCATATGAGCAGAACTTTTCAGTATCAATGGCAAATGTTTCTTTTGTCAATCATGTTCCTAACACAACAGCAAAAAGACTAATTCCATGAACACAGTTGTAACAATGCCTCTAAGACATAAAATGGAAAGGTTTAAGTAAGCTTTGACAAGTCAATATCAGGAGTAGGTGCATCCTGGAACATTAATGCTTTGGACTCCTTTGCTTTAAAGGGATTAAGTGGAAATTTAGTCTTTTGTTTGCTAATATCTATGAGTGATAGTTATGTGTTAAAAAATAAAATCTCCTGTGGATTTTTATCCTCATCTAGACTTCATAAGTTTCCTCCTAATTTTAGTCTTCGCTCTCTGCAAAAGCTGCGGCTAATGAAAGAGCTTCAGAAGTGGCTAAAAGGCATTCTGTGAGCTAGAAGATAATTGTGTTTTTTCTAAGAGCTGGCCATCATCAGCCAGTACTACTAAAAAAAGCTCCATCTTCTTTTCCAGTTACTGCTGTTCATACATGGAGATCCTAAATAAGGTCAAGTAGCATGCTGAGGCAAAAGGACATTCAGAGCATCTGTGTCTTCTTTTAACAGAGTAGATGTTATACAGCCAGCAAAAACTGTGAGGGCAATGCTTCACTGGGGCAGATGATAAGTCTGTACTTGTGTTCATTGGGTTAAAATACAGCTTGTTATCTAATGAAGCTGGCCAGACTGCAAACTGACCCGCATTAGGAGAAACATGCTTCACTGCTTTTCATGATGATCTGATTTGATTGTAGTGGAGCTGCTACCCTGCTATCATTTTCTGTCAATTTTTGCTAGCCTGTTTGTTAAGCCAGGCATCATTTGGGTTGATTTGATAACAGGTTTCAATCACTGATAATAAAACTTTTCTGTGACAGATGACCCCAGATCCATATCTACTGCACAGTATTGGCTGCAAGTAGAAAATTGGGACTGTCACTTTGCTTTTTCAATGTTTTCTGTCTGGTTTAGTAGACAATGTAAAAACCTCAATAGGAGTGGCTTTATATTTTTAAATTAAAAGGAGGAAAAAGCTGAATTTAAAAATGTTGGCCAACAGTTCTTGCATTGCTTGTTTCAGTGTTTGCTTTATAGTTTGATGCATCCTACTACAGACCGGAACTTAAATTGGGCCTTTTTTTGTTTGTTTGTTTGTAAAGCAAGTAGAGGTGCATTATAAAATGTAAGAGCTATCAGAATTCATGTTTTAAGTATTTATTTTAATTGATCAGTTATGGTTATTGAAGAAAATCAGGTTGATCTAGACCCTGCTTCAGGGTGTTACAAAAGTAAAGGCTAATATAAAGACCTAGGTTTGAATTTTTTTCATATTCACACACAAATATTAAATTTTTATGTTTTTGAGGAGTTAATGAAAATTACAGTATGTTTTGCCTCGCACTTAATGCCATAGTGTTTGTTTAAACATACTCTGAAGCACTGTACAAATTCAGAAACCAGAGAAGACATGGTAAAATTGAATTGTCCAGACTCAAAAAAAACCTGAAAAGAAGACATCTGGCATTAAACACAGAGTATGTATAAAATACATCAAAATTTTGTCTTATTAATTTTGTACTTTTCTGTGACTTGTGCTTTCCAATCCCCAAATTTTCAGTGTAGTAAATGATTGCTTTAAAACACTTTCTTTAGTTTAACAGTATTCTCTTGGCTCATAGCAATACTTAACTAGCATGGCATATCCAGTGACTTGGGTGAAAGTCGCACTGCTAGGATACTTTTGCAGAAACTCTAATGCAGTGCTGGACGGACCAAACCTTGGAGGGTCACCTGAGAAAAACCAGTGCTGGTATTGAAAACAAGTAGCAGTCATTCCTATGGTCCCAGCAGGGTGTTATCAGACAATGTTACAAATCCCTATGAACTAGAATGTTACAGTATTCCCACTTCACAGGTGAAGCACAGAAAGGTAAAGTACAATGACATTTAAGTACCTGAGTGTTTTAAAAGCAAGTACAAAGGTACTTCAGTACAAATAAATAGAATAGACTTATTTCAGTTGAAAGGGACTTTGAATGATCATCTAGTCCAAGTGCCTAAGCAATTTAGGGCTGACAATGTATGTTATTAAGGGCATGTCCAAATGCCTTGTAGACGCGGACAGGCTTAGGCATTGACCACTTCTAGGAAGCCTGGTCCAGGGTTCGACCACCTGCTTGATAAAGAAATGCTTCCTATCATCCAGTCTAAACCTCCCTTGATGCAGCTTTGAACCTCCTATTAGGATAAAAATACCTCCTGCAGTAGTGGCTTTTCCCCAGGTCAGAAAACAAGCAAACGTTTAGCTGAGGAATTGAACCTCAGTGTCAAGGTAACAGCTCCTGCTAACTGCTGAACCAGCTTTCTTGTCAGCAAAGGAACTTCCTTCTGTGTAAATAGCCTCAGTGAGGGGCTCAATGCACATGAAACTCTGAATGCAACCAAGCCTCAACCAACTCTGCTCTGCCTTAATAGTTTCCTATCAGTCAGTCCTTGGGTCCATAGCTGTGCAACCCTTAAAACTTTAGTGCAGCAACTAGCCCATGTTTGGTAATGTTTGGTTGATGCAATGCCCCTGCATAGGAACAGGTAATTCCTTCTGATTTCAAATGGTTCATGAGATGACTTCCTTCAAAAGCTCTCTTCAGAGGTGATGAGGCTAGTTGGCAGTATTTTAGTTATTTCTGCTACAGCAAAACATACATTCTGCTCATGAGATGCCTTGAAAACAGATTTCTGCATCTCAGAAATACGTTTCTAATGGCTCATGTGAGGATTAACTTTCAGTTTCGTCAGTGATGACAGATTAACATAATTTTGTACCATTTTAGTATCACCACTCGGCTGTGCCATTCAGAAGGTATGCCCTTACTTTTCATTAGTAAAGTTTTGGTTATGGAGTAATAAACAACTTGTACTTTAAAGGAAATACTCTGTGTGATCACTACTGATTTTAATGTCTTAAAAGTTGGGGAAGGTAGTTCAGTCTTGCATCTTTTGCTATCCCCTTAAAGAAGCCTGGAGTTTTGTTTAACCCATAAGTCTCTATGTAGCCAAGAGGATGCCTTATCTTCATTCAAGCTGCTTGTTGCATATGGACTGTGCTTTTTTGTGAAACCTGTGTTAGTCCTTTTCACACCCTTTTTGTTTCTTTCACTGATATATATCTTTCACTTTCCACAAACTTTCACTAATACGTATCTCAAGGCATATATCCTTGGTGATATATCTCCATGCGTTTCTACTTCGCAGCCTCTCCCATTCCATCCCAATGGCGTCTCTTTGTATCTTAGTGTCTTCTGCTTGAGGATGCTTTTTCTAGCTTTACTTTTTCGTGACTGTGAAGGAATGAGCAATAATCATATAGCTTGTATAAAGCAATTTATCAGTCCCTTCCTAGTGGTTGACCAATGCTGCACTGGCACCTTTGTGGGTGCAAGTGCCAGAAAAATAAAAAATAAAAAATGGAGGTATGTCAAGTTGCTGTCTCCAGAGTTAAGGAAAGATTATATTGCATTTTGTATTATTGCTGTTCTGTGGACGAAAGGAAATAAGCTTCCCAGGTATATCAAGATGCCAGACTTCTTCAGTCCTACATTAACACTCTTTGTTTAGTAAAGATACAAAATAATCTTTTTTCAATTAAAAAAAGGAAACAAACAAACCCCCCCAAACCAACAAAACATTAGAATTAGAAAATGGAAATAGAAGGGTACTACGGCAGACGCCTACCAGGTGAACACGATGTACTTCTGAAGTCCATTCCTCAATTGCTACTTCTCAGTAACTTTAGTAAAAGTCCCTGGAACACTGCAGTGAGAAAAGATTCTCCAGCGTCACATATGGTGATGCTTCTCTTTTGCTTTTCAGCTGAGTTCTCCAAGTACTTAAGTACTTATCACTCCCAGCCTTTTTTTTTTCCCCCACTTACATTTTTTGGTCTACCTCTTAAATAGCTGTCTTGGGATGTGAAATGCAGCATGTGTAAAATACCTTAGTTGGAGCTTGCTGAATAATAATTTTTTTCTAGCCATTTTCAATCCACACATGTCAAGAGCAAGTGTCTTGCTTTTCAGTGAAGGTACCTACAAGAAAACAGCATAGATTCTCAAAGAGATTGTGCAAAGCAATCCTTCAGCCAGCAGGGGACTGTAGAACCATGTAACACAGAGTTACTGATGCAAAACTGTTGAATCGCAGAGGGTAAGGGGAAATCCATGTACCAAACTATGCGGGTGAGACAATCTCTTAAACATGGTAAAATACAGAAAAGGGATGGCTCTTTTCTTTATTTCTCATTAAAGAATTTAATTTGCCCGAGGTTCCCCTTGTCAGTGAAGATCTATGGGAATTTTGTTTACATTTTGAAGCACATTGCCAAGAAGAGTACTTTATGTGGCAAGTATACTGAACCTTTTGGGGGAATGACAACACGACAGAAATGGTGATGCATTCCCTAAAGGAAAACATACTTCATTTGTAATGAACATTATGTCTGCAGAAACTAATGGCACAACCTCCTATTCAGTTTATGTAAAATAAAACAGGCCCATATGTTGCTGCTTTTAGAGTTTGGGTGTTTAAATTAAATGTTGTTTAATGAATATTCAAGCCCATTTGCTCAAAAGTTGTGCTCAGTGTAGCATCTTTTTCCTCTGTCTTTGATCTTACCTAGAGTATTAAGCCATTATAAGAGGGTGCTAAAGCTGAGGCATCTGTTCCCAACTAAAACTTGGATATTAAAATGCCAGAGCAGATGAGAGGGTAAATAAAGACATACAGTAAGAGAATCATACTGGGTTTTGTTTTGTAATTAAGACTGAGAAAGGTTTGATATGCATGACACCCTTTAAGAAACAGGAAGGTTCACAGTGCTATTGCAGCAGCTGCAGCTTGAGTATATTATAGTGGCATATTCACTCCCCATTTCCTCTAGGAGTTAATTCAGTTTTTTCAGTATGTGTGGGCCAGATGCCTGTGCTGGGATGCCTCAGCAGACTGCTTTCTGGAGACGCTTGCATCTGTGTGGGATTATAGCCAGTTTCTAGATCTTCATGCCTGGGTGTGGGCAGGTTAACTAGATGCATTCCATAAAAGCTGGCATACGCATACTGCTGGTAACAAGGTTTTATGTTGGTTTATAACCTGTCCCAAGGTGAAAGTCAAGTAGAAATATTAGTAGGCTGGCAGAAATCCTTTGGAGGTTGGATCTGTCCTATTGACTGCCCGGTTGAATAGTCTAGACTGTTCAGACCTGAAAAATATTGGACATTCTTCATCCAAGGTCAGTAAGTGCACTCTGAGAGGTTATCTGAGTTGGAAAGGAACCCACAGCTACAAATAGGTGGTTGAATTCAGTCTCATTGTGCATTAACTTGCATCTATTAAGTTTTTAATTCATGAAGGAACTCGTGCATATGTTTAAATGCGTGTATCTTTTTTGAAGAAAATCTTTTGACAAGAGAACCTGAAATATGAACCTAAATGTTTTCATGAACTTATCTCAGAGTCCAGAAATTCACAGCACTAGCCTCTCTTTTTTTAATGGCATGGAAAAAAGTCTCCTTAGAAGACAGCTGGAAAGTAAACACAAATCACAGTAACTGGCTTTTATGTATTTTCATGAGGGTTCTTCAGATGCTTGTTTTTACTGCGCAAGTGCTATATTGTAGATATACAGTGAAGCCCTCTTCAGAGAATAATTGATACATGGATAAAATACTTAAAAACATTCCCGAATGCTGTAAATCTGAATGAAGGCCAAAACAACTACATGAGAAAAACATATGTACAAACCCTCAAATCCTTTAAAATTCTGTTGTTTGCTAGAGCTTCCCCAGCTGAACTAATTCCACTGTCTCTACTGTGCTGGGCTGTTCAGCATCCATTAGTGCAGGAGCAGAACAAGAAATTGCCTTTCCAACAAGGCACCGCCTGAAGAGTATTAACCTGTTCTGGGCATGTCTGTATACATATAAATTCACCATTTATCTGTTTCTTTAGAGTACTTGTTAGGAATTTCCAATTAGGAAAAGAAACCTCTACATAGATAAAAAAATGAATCAGGTTAACAATAGCATCAGTTGTCTGCAATGTGAACTTCTGTCATGAACCACACTTTAATTTCTTCTTGTACTTCAACGGGAAGTTACGCTGTTGTGGCTACTGTGCAATATGCAGAGAGAGACAGTCCTACCCTGAAATATTGATTTTATTTGTCAGCATAATTCTGAGCTCTTAACACTTGCAATACTTAGTATAATATTTTTTTCCTTGTAAAAACTTGATATGATTGAGAGAGCTGGTGGGATAATTATTTTTTAAAGGGAGCTCTGTTAAACTCACTTCCTGTGCAGTCTTCTGTTTATATTCAGTGAGTACCTCTACTCACTGTAGTGATCAATTCTTTCTGATTATAGCATTAATTATTTCTATGGAGCCAACCCAGATGACAAAGGGAAATGACCTGTGTATTGTTTGTCACCAGCGGGACTGTTCAGTGGTTGCCGTCGCTACTGTTGTCTAAACCCTCTGTGTGCACAGGGGTAACAAAAACCCCAAAATGTTGGGATATTTCTGGATTCAAACTGCACTGCAAGTGAGTATGTGTGTGCATGCATGTGTCCTGAATTTGAAGATAATTTGCTCCTTTTAGCTATAGGATAAACACTGCCTGAGCAATTTTATGTTGTGTTGATAGAATGACTTAGAGTTGGTTTGAAATCACTAGCACATGGCTCCCCAAGTCTTCAGTGTGTGTTTGACTTCAAGTTTCCAGAGCCTTCTGTCAGAAAGCAGCCTGGCCAGTTCAGCATTCGGAATTTAGCCCTCAGTTCCTGTTATGTTTCCCTACATCCTTCCTTTAGAAGGACTTTCACCCTTCAACAGTTACAATCTGTTTAAATTGCAGAGAGCAAACTCTTCTCCAAGCAACAAGAAAATATAAAAGACAGTTTCTTCTTTTTTCCCATCATACTTTAAAGCACACCAGCTCTTTCTTCCTCACCTTACTTCTTGTCAGCTATAACAAATACAAACTGTCCCCAAGGAGAAAACAAACACTTGCTGTGGTATGCGAACACTCTATGACTTCATGACATCAGTGCTAACATGGCTTGTTTCAGCACCAATTTACAACCCATTCTCCTGCACCGTATGTCTTCTCTTCCTGGCTATCTATTCTGTTTCTCCCAAGGTTTGTCATTAATCTGGCATCCACCCTTTTGAATGCTAAAATATGTTATCCCCAGTTTCTACAGTAGTGTGCATGTAAAAACATTGAAATATTTTTGCATCCCCCTTTATGCTATATAAGAGAGATGAAAGAGGCTGTGAAGAACAATTGTACATCATGGATCTAGCCCTCAGGTTAGGAATGGCACTGATGACAACCTGTCGAAATGCTGAACTTGTGTTGTTGTTTGGATGAAAGAGAGAATGCAAATGAGGGATAAGAAGAAAAAAAAAGCTTTGGGATGGGCAAGGGAGATGTTCCAGCGACAGAATAGCAAACACTGTCAGATCACTTGTGATTGCAAGTCATATAGTCCTCCACTGTTGGGAGCCAGAAATGTCTCTACCTCATTTACACTCCTTCCTAAAGACTTAATGATGTCTGAAACAAAGTAAAGATATAGAAGGAAGATTTGCTATATTAAAGTTTTAGAAAAGACTTGGATTTTACTTCCCTACTATCGGCTAGGAGATATCTGCCTGTGGACTATGAAAATGAATGCATTTCAATGACATTTTGGGTTTGTATGTATGGTAAATTCACATAATTCAAAAAAAAGATAAATTGTGTAAGAGGCATAACCCCTTCATGTAGATGTTCTCACTTGGTTTCAGTTCATCTTGTACCAAGGTATCTTAGCTTGATTAGACAGTTAAATCAATGCTGTTTTCTGTTGTAACTGAGACCTTTAGCACTATATCTAATTACTGACAGTAATAAGGCTGCAGTTGACTACTTTGGAGGGAATAAGACCTATTATAATGCCTAGGTTTATGGGATGTATTTCCATGCTTTGCTGTAGACAAAGAACCAGTAGGGCTTAAAACCCGTATTTTCTTTCTAGAAGACGGCCAGTAATTATGCACTGTCTGAAAAAAACACATTCCCAGAGCCTACATGGATGTTTGTGGGGCAGGAAGAATTCTGATTTCCACCCATCTTTTAGGCAACAGTGCAAATACCTTGTGCTGCTCACTCTTTATTGATTGCATAATCACTATAAAAAGGAAAGTTGATTCTCTCCAGTCATGCCTTTTTCTGTGCTGTCTCTCCTCCTTGCTTCTTTCCATTGCCTTGCAGATAAGACATTAACAGAAGTTGTATGTGAGGAACTGAGAGTAATCGGAGTACAGCAGTCTTTCTTGATTTATTACTTCATTCATTAATCCAAATATAAAATGCAATTTAGAGTAAGGCTCAGACATCCTCACTCTGACATGTTCTCACATATTTGATAAATGATTCCACTGGAAGAGGCTTGCAGGGCATCTGCACTAAATTCTGCTGAGATCTATTTCTCACAACATTTTTATATACTTTTATATCAAATTAGGGGATATCTCATAGGTAAGGGTAAGTGATGGGATTTCTATCACTTGGATGCATGTAGAAGAGTACAAGCAACCAGCACCATAAGAAATCCACATTTTTGGAACAGCCTCCTTGAAAACGAAATGGTCAGAGAATGTTTTAGGACATTGATGAAAATGTTTTCTCTAACTACAGATAAAATAAAAAAGAAATAAACGCAGTAATATAGGGATTCCATTTGAGTTATTGCAGGCAGAATGTGAATTCTTAATATTAATTTGGGGGAGCTGAGCAAAATATTAACAAAGCAGTCACTCATTCTCCAAATACAGGACCAGGATACCAGCAAGACTCTGTAAGCTTGGAAACTACAGTCCTTTGATTAGGCTAAAGACAGGCAATTAAACAGTTTCACTTCATTCTTTCCTAAAGCTTTTGTCAGGCTATCCCTCCAGTTCATGCCATGTAGGAAGTAGTGACGAAAAGGCATGTCGCTAGCAGGATTCTGTCAAAGCGCCCAGGTGGGATGGTGTTTACTTCTCACATGCCTGTCTTTGAGAAGTACATGCACCCAATCAAGGTAACTAGAGCAATTTGCCACCTTGCTTTATCAAAAAAGGATGTGATGTGGGAAAAACCTTGATTCTTCTGACACCTTGCTATTATTTGTGTGCTCATTGTATGGTAATGTGCATACACGTAGAGACATACATCCGAGTGCATGCCTGTTTTCCTGCTGTTTGAGTGGCAAACAGGTCAGACAATTCCCAAGCTCTCATTGATACATCAGAAAAAAAGGGATACAAAGTGGGCATTCCCATCTTTCTCTGTGACCTGCTAAACTACTATTACAAATTAGAGAACAGAATCTGAATTAGAGAAAAAGACTGCAGTCAAAAAACTGGTCACAGCTATAGTAAAGACCTGCTGTCAGCAATGGGACTTTGTGACAGGGTGAATGAAGCTCTAAAGCTTTATTTTTTCACAGAAAAAAAAATAATTCAAAATTAGAAAGATTTGGTCTTGAATAAACAATTTAAAAAACATTGATCTACTAGGTATATAAGATCTTGAAGCTCAACTTCCTCTCTTTGTGTTATATTTTGTTCAAAAGTAGCAGAGGAATTAGACTAGATTCAAATGGCTGCTTCTTTATCTCATTCTTGACAACCCTTTAAGCACGTTTTGTCTATTTCTCCAAAAATTTGGTACAGAATATCTTCCTGAAGACTAGATGTGAATTCAGGGATGCTGGTTTCTAATAGAAGCGTAGCTGCAACATTATCTCTACATCTGCAGTGAAAATAGTATGCTGCAGATCTCAATCATTTATTTAAATTCCCTGTGGATATATAGATTATTGCTGCCGTGCGAAGGAAATCTTTTTTGCTACCCTAGAGTAATATCCTCTAGCCATATTCAGCCTGAAAGTATTTATCAGAAAGTCATTACAGCTGTTTTGTTTGCATATAGCTTTCATTCCTTGTATTTTAATGTCTGGACAGCATTAGCTCATTTAGTCTAATGAATGAGTAGGTCTTCTAATATTTACTATCTAATTAGTGTATTGGCCTAGATGTAATATACTAGGTCTGTGTAATGTGTCTAGTCATTTCAGAACACGACTGTTCTGAAAAACTTTGTGCTCTATTTCTTTGATATTTTGCCTCAGCACTTTTTGGAAGAGAAAGAATGGGCTAATTTTTGTATCCTTTTTCAATGATTGCCAAAGCAATAAAGAATCCTGGAAAAGGTGATGCTTTTTCCCTACTAAAGTCTTAACCAGAGAACTCTGAAGCCTTCTATTTGGATGGATTGGATACTACCTGAGAGAGAAGCTACAATAAAGGGCCATCTTTTGATTTTCAGCTGACATATAGCGTACAACAACAGAAATAGAGGACAACACAGTGGAATATATGCCAAGGATCATAAAATGCTCTATTACATGGTTGTCTCATATCAAAGGAAAAAATGCATAGCTGATGTTAATTGTATTACTAAGTTACTTGAAGTGCTGAGATCTCGCCCAGAAGAGCTCATATAAAAACATACTTATACACTAAGAATAGAAACAGTGAGAGCAGTGTTATATATAAGGTAGCCCAGGCTGTTTCTTGAAAAATAGAAGAACAAATTCAATTATACCTTTTTTTTCCTCCTTATTTATTCCATGAAAAAAAGACAGGTCGTTTATCAAAAGACTCCTTCTAGCAAGCTGAATGGCCTTACAGGTTGATCAGCATTAACCCTTATGTGAAGGTTTGTATCTTGACCTGGCTGTGGGTACTGATTCTGTAATAGGCCCAGCTGATGCTCATTTTCTGTACAGCGGGTCAGTGGTGTAACACACCTGCTTTTTATCAGAGCCAGGTGAGGCAGGGGGCTTTTTCTACTGCCAGTCGTAGGGCTTGTGCTTTTTACTTTGATGATTGCCTGGAGTCTGAAAGCCCGGAGAAAGAAGAATGAGGAGTGGATGTCTGAATGTTCACAGGCTCATCTTCTCTATATAAAAAGATTGAAGAGCCAACTGCTTGGCTGGGATGTGTTTGAATGCTTTGGTAATTGCCAGCTTAGCTAGAAGTTTAAGGAGAGCTGCCTCAAGGAGTCTTAAGCTCAGGTAAAGGTAAGAAAACTCTGGGATCTTTGCTTAAGGCTGCTGGAGCTGTGCTATTTTTATTCCGCAATTGGAAATGCTTAAAAGAGCAAAAAGTTAAATGTGTGAGTGAAATAGTATCTAACTTTTCTTAAGAAAAAAAAAACCAATAGGCAGTTTAATTTTCCTCTGAACCTGAAGTTGTCCTTTGCTGTGTTAAATACAAACAAAAGAGAATATAGGAAGCTAAAAATAGTATGCTATTAAGTGAATAAATACATTAGAAAGAAATATCTAGGAATAACACCTCTTTTTGTAATTATTTTCACTTATTAACTCCTTAGGTTTTGACCCAAGAAATGGCTTTATATGAAGATGTGATCTAGTTCAAGAAGTATTTTAAGCTAGCCTAGAAACTAAAATTTGACTATGGAAGCAAAATTTTTCCTGTTTAATCAATCTCTGTTTATTCTGTATGGCATCTCCCAAAATTTGGAAGCTGTATTGGTTTGGTTTTTTAAGTTGTGCTTTAGCTTGGTAACGCCATACACAGATATAGGGCATAAAACAAAGATGTATAGGGCTATACGGCTTGGTGCATGTGTGTCTGTAAAGTTACTGGTTGCATCCCCTTTTCAGCAGTATTTGTCAGTGTTCCGAGGCATTCCCAGTGTTTACTGCAAGATATCTGTACTTTTGGCTGTAAGGAGTTTGCCTTAAGGGCAGCCTATACTGCCTTCTAGTCACAGTTTAATCAAATGATAACAGATGCCAAAGGCTTCTGAAGATGGACATTGGATCATTTCTTTAATATTACTGATATAATCATCATTGTCTTAGGGGCTAAAGTTATTACTAGATGCTGTAATGAATACATGAGTCTGTTCCACAAGCTTGAAATTGTGGTCTGAAAGGCAACCTGAGCATGAGATGTACCAGATATTTTCCCCTCTAAATATTTGCAGTGATGGTCTGTGAAGATGGAAAAGACTCAATGGGCCGTTTTAACCTTGGGGCCTTTTTCCTCTGTACAGCAGCTTCACTCTTAATGATGCTGAATGGGGTGTCCCAAATAATTAACTACTGGAAGTTAAAGGAATTTGTGACACAAAATTATTCTCCAAGATGTTTGATTTTCCACAAACATCTTGGAAATGTTTGTGGAAGTCTTGTGTAGATGTGGAAAGAAGTATGAAAAAAGCAGCCTCCCACTATTTCATGTATTATTTACATTCCTACTGTATGAAATTGATTAGTGTGGTGTCAGAATTACTTTTGTGTGTCACACGTGTAAACTGAAAACGTGCATAACTGTCATTCAAGGATGGGAAGTGGTCCTTGGGTAGCAGTTTTGCTTCCTGGCTTTCAGTAAGCTATTTACATTTGGGCAGGAAAAAGGAGATAGACTTGTCCTTTCATATTACTGGTTTTGAGAAGTCTTGACATTAATTATTTTAGACTAGGTTGGTTCTCTGATTCTCTACCTTGTTAACTGCTGCTGTATTTTACAAAGATGGATAACATGTAATGGATGCCTCTGCTGTCATGGGCAGTAGTCGAACAGTTTGTGTTACTGTAACTCAAATAATCATAACTATTTTTCAGGATTAACAAACTATATTATGGTAAATGGGTTAAAAAAAAAACAAACAAAACCCCAACATTTTAGACTGTTCCTGTAGCATTTTAAGGAGCCAATTCTGCCTTGATTCACTGTCGAAAGGTTTAACCAGTGAACTGGTGAATCTTGGTAAGCAACTGCCTATCAGAGGCAAAGTTTTGTCCCAATGAGAAAACTTTCTGAAGGTGTATGATTTCCAGAAGATGCCAGTTGGTATTGTTAAGAACTTCTAATCCCTTTAGAAATTTGGTTATATTTTATTGTTACAGAACTAACCACTTGCATGGCGTACCAGGGTGTCAGCATATCAGAAAACTCTTCTGATTGCTGTACTGCTAGTATTGATTGACTGTCATCAATAATGGTACAATCAAAAATAGCATAAGCAGTGCTTACCCTTCAGCTTTGAATCTATCTTTTAGCAAAATAGGAAAATTTCCCTTTTTGAAGCTGTCTTTCATTCTCATCTAATGCTGCAGCTTTCCTCCTGCAGTGGAGTTATATGTAAACTATGATAATGCACTTCTAAAACAAGTTTGAATCCTGCTTTGCAAACATTTATATATGTTTATAAATTGGTCCCAACATATACTGTTATCCCTGAGCTCTGAGTGTTAATAGAGTAATTTCGGATCCCTTCTACTTCATCAATATACATTCACATAAATTCATGTGGCAGTTTAGAACCAATTAAAATTTATAAGCCTCAAGCAGCGAGTGAAATTCTAAGGATTAATTTAGTCACTGGAGTATTAATCTGTGTAATGTAGTACGTTATCCTTCAGTAAACTTGGCTATATGGAGATAGGGAGATACATTTCCTTGCATGTTTTACTGTAAACGCAGTAATTGGTCCCACTGGGCTGTTGAGCTTGAATGGTTACAGCCAGCAGTATCACTGCAGCCTTGGTATGAACCCTGGGAAAAGAACCGAATCAGCAATATGAAATCCATTTTTGTTTATCTAGCGGGATCCAGTCTTGCTTTTCATTCCCTGCTAGGAGTTTGAGACCAGGAAGAAAAAGTGAAATAAATAAATAAAATTGAAAAAGGGAGGACGAGTATTGCAGTGAATGTCAAAGTATAATCTGTTCTCTCTACCTCCCCCAAACCTCTCAATTTGAAGAAAAATTGAGAAAGGATTTGAAAAGGGAGGCACTGATCAGAAATTAGTACTTTTGGCAGAAGGAGCTTCCTCCTTGAGACTCGTAAGTTCGGATCTTTTTACACTTGAAAATCTAATTGATGAAGCCTAGTAAATCTGACTCTAGTTAATGGGGTTTTAGCTATCATTTATTCAGCTAATGATCTTCCTGATAAGGAGCAGGGACAGAAAGAGATTGTGGCTCAGGAAGGGCCAGAGGAAAATCTGGATGCCTCATCCGATGTTTTAATTTAGGTTCTGTTCTCTCTGCTTCAAGATGTGGTTCCTTTCATCAACTTCTACCTTCTTCCGAAGTTATTAACTGTGAGCTTGCTATGGTAAACCCACTAGAATTCACATGCGTTAAAATAAATAAATAATATAAATTTAAGTGAATAAAGCTGGAAGAAATCAACAAAACCAATGGAGGTGCCCAGGTGTCAGCCTGGAAAGATAAAATATATTCAGGGCCTTCTCTGGGAAAAAAAAACCAGTCAAGACAAGCAAATGAATAAATAAATATGCTGTAGAAACTTGTTTCTTGGGAAAACTGAGGTCTTGGGATCAAGAGTTGCAGTAAGAATTCCTCTCCTGGAAGAGGCTAAGCCTGGTACTCAGCCTTGATTTTTTTTTTCACTGCTGTTACTGGCTGTGGGTTTGAAAGCCAACATCTGTGTTATCTCATGTTATTGGATTTATCTATCATATTCCTTCTGACAAAGGATGATACCGACAGGCCAAAACCTGCTGAATTGCCTTTATCTGGTTGACGTGTGAATTATCCCTGTCCAACCCACTAGTTCTAACTTTTGTGTTTTTCAATTGATGTGGAGCAGAAATATGGAAAGAAGGTAAAATGGCTTTTTGCAAGGTAATTCCATGTCAGCTGGGAGTAGAACACAAGTCCTCTTCAGTGAGCCCTGCCTCATCTCTTAGGTTGTGTGTTTTTCCACATCCTTCTTCCCAGCCCCAAACTACGGATCCTTGGGAAATGGTCTCTCTTGGACAACTTTAATTCCAAAGCAAGTTACAACCTTGCAGTCTGCCATGTGGCAGTGAAAAATGGGTAGGACCAACACTGGAATGAAGCCCAGAATAAAGGTGTAGGATTTGAAGTTTTTAAATGGAAATCATGCCAGTGTGCACTCAGTTATGCAATTAAGCTTGAAGACCCTTATTAAGGCTGTCCAACTCTAAAGATCTCAAAAGGTTATGGGAATAGGGTCATATATAACATAGGTGCTATTTTGGGAAAAGGAAAAATAAAAAAAACAACCTTGAAAAGGTATACTAAAGAATCTGTTAGGAGTAGAAATTACATATCAGGCGTCATATATGATGCAAAAAGTAATTGCTGTCTTAAATTCAAATATATATTACCCAATTTAAATGCTGTGGTGGGTTGACCCTGGCTTGCTGGGGTTGCCCACCAAAGCTGCTCTATCCCTCCCCTTGTCAGCTGCATAGGTGGGAGAAAACACAATGAAAAGCTCAAGGGTCGAGATAAGGACAAGGAGAGATCACTCTCCAATTACCGTCATGGGCAAAACAGACTTGACTTGGGAGAAAAATAATTCGATTTATTGGCAATTAGAACAGGGTAGTGAGAAAATAAAATCGGATCTTGAAACAAACTCCTCCCATGCTTCCCTTCTTCTTGTGCTAAACTTTGTTCCTGACTTTCTCTACCTCCTTCTCTCCACCCCCAGCAGCACAAGCGGATAGGGAATGGGGGTTATGGTCAGTTCGCATGTCTCTGCCCCTTCTTCCTTCTCAGGGGAGGACTGCTCACACTTCCCCTGCTCCAGTGTTGGTCCCTTCCATGGGCGCAGTCCTTCAGGAACAGACTGCTCCAGCATGAGTCTCCCAGAAGCAATTCCTGTACCAAATCTGCTTCGGTGTGGCCTCCTCTCTTCATGGGGCCACAGGTCCTGACAAAAGCCTGCTCCAGTGTGGGCTTCCCACGGGGTCACAGCCTCCTTTGCTCACATCCCCCTGCTCTGATGTTGGGTCCTCCACAGGCTACAGGCGGAGATCTGCTCTGTTGTTAACCTCCATGGGCTGCAGGCGCACAGCTGCCTCACCATGGTCTGTGCCATGGGCTGCAGGGGAATCTGCTCCTTCGCTTGGTACCCCTCCTCCCCATCTTTCTCTTGCCTTGGTGCCTGCAGAGCTGTTGCTCTCACTTATTCTCACTGCTCTGCCAGCTGCAGTTGCCCACTCTTCGCCTCTTCCCCCCCCCATATGTTGGTCTGTCTTGTAGCCTGCTGGCATTGGCTCTATTGGACTTAGTGGAAGCTTCTAGCAGCTTCTTACAAAAAACAACCCTGTAACCCCACTGCTACCAGAACATGGCTATGTGAACCCAATACTCATGCACAGGTATCTATTCAGAAGAAAACAAAAGCTTTTATGGTACACTTTAATTCATGGGGGAGTGCTACCTTCTTTCATGCCGTGTAATTTCTAAATAGTTTACGCTAATTCTTCCACCTTCTCTCTCCAATTATCGAAGTTTGCATGTGTTCTGTTTTTGTGTGTGCTGTTTTCTGATTATCTTCTATGATGAATTACTACTATATCACTACAGAGAATAATAGAAGTTGGCAGAGATTCATTCATATGATGCATTTAAAAACCCTTTAATGGATATGTGGGGGAACCCCATGACTTTTTTGGTTCTAGTATTTTACATGTCTGCTTCTATTCAAACAGTGGCATTAAAGAGACAGACTTGATTAGTATTGTTTGCTTGCGTGGCTTTTTTTCTTCGTTTCAGGAGTGGTGGGGCTGGAAGTGTGATAAGAGTTGTCTTCCATACAGGTCCCCATCATAAACACTAATGCTTGACACTTGTTCTCACACTTCTTGAGAGTGGGAGTACTATTTTGAAAGCATTGTCTGGCCTTAAAGCCATTTATGGGGCTGAAAGGTGCAGTCACAGCTATAACCATGCTGTGTAGCCTGTACCTTGCAGGCAGCAGTCTGTCCCTGCTCCAGGGAGATGCCAGGGGCTACCCTGTTCCCTGTCTGGTGCAACAGGCCGTGCCCTGTCTGTGCTGGACCTGATGATGTAAGCCTGGTATAAGTGTGACTGTGGTTTGGTAGCTGTAATTAGGGTGAATAAAACAATAAGCAGCTGTTAACTGAGTGGAGAGAACTCTGCCGGCTTTATTAGGCTTTGGATCAGCGCTTCATAGAGTTGTGCTTTCTTTTTTTCAAGCACACACAAACTGAAGCCTTGACCCTATTTGCCTAAATACTTAGTGGTGCAAACTGCTGTAGCAAAGGAGCTAATAGTATTGACTGTGAAATGTGTGACATGTTGGCTGTGCTCCAGTCTGATACAAAGAATAGCTATAATAGTGCATGTACTCAGCTGGGAGGGCAGATTTAAAACTTGCTCAAAGCACTGGGAGGATAAAGCGTTTTCTGATTTCTTTCAGATCTGGATCTATACCAAGAAGAGTGATAAGATTTCAGACAGATGGGGCTTTTTAAGCAGATCAGTTAGAATGGCGGGATTACTAGGGCCTTTTTCTTACCCTTGTGCTGTGGTCCTTTTTGAGATGTAGCAGCAAAATTGCATGGTTTTTGGTCTTTTTTTTTTTCTTTCTTAAGTGACCTGTACACATTAATATAAAACTGTTTGATTTATCTTCCTATAATACAGTTGAACTACTCATTCTTGTAAATTATCTTTGAGACCACTGCGAGCAGCACTCTTTCTCTTCTACCCCAATGCCACTGATGTTTGACTGTCTCTGCAACTGTACCATTTTCATCCCGCAGCCCTGCTGTTTCATGGAGAAAGTATAGAGTTCATTGATCTCCAGCTGCACCGTACTGAACTTCTGCAGTGTCTGTCTTTCGTAGGTCTCTGATTTGATCATTCTCTCTGCCTGTTATAAGTTACAGCTGGAAAAGCTATTCTCTGCTGATTAAAGATCAGGATGAGCTGGCTGGCATTGTCCTTGGCAAACATTGCCCTAGTCACCAGGGTGGGGAGCACATGGAATGATGAGCGTTAATCCTTGTTCATAATGCATATGAAACACGCAGGCCAGCCAGCCTCAGTTGTTAGAAGACCCTGATTTACCAAGCCTCACCTCTTTGGAAAGAAGTGATGAAGATAGATTACTGCTTTCTGTCCACTGATGTGTACTTCCCATTTACGTTGTTCTTGACCTGTGTTCCTCAAGAGCTTCATCACATGTTAGCAGACCCTTGTGTTGTCACTTGCATGTCAAAGAGCTGACTTGTCAGGTAGTAGGGGTTCTGTGGGGTTTTGTTTGGGGTTTTTTTTGGTTTATTTTTTTTTATGGTGGTAATTCCTGCTTGTGCACCAGCACTGTTTGCTTAAATTCACATAAGGAGGCATTTTGTGAGGTTGTCAGCCTCTGGGTGTTCGTGTGACTGTGTGCTGAGGGAGGTGACACAGCTAGTGCCAGTAGTATGAGCCATATGCTTACTCTAAAAGGAAAACAGGGAGACGCAGGAGTGTGCCTGTAGCTGTTGGTCTGTGGAAGCCATTATCCCAGGCAGAAAAGCCCTGGCTGGGTTACAGGAAGAAAGGGCATAACTTATACATTTCATGTATGTTTTCTTTTTGACAAGAGAGATACTACAGACAGTGTGGGGCCCCTTCACGTTGCCCCAGGCATCATCATCCCAACTGCCTCATGCCTGCCAGCCTCCCAAGCCGCAGGCTGGTTTGAAGTTGCAGAGGCAGAACATACCCATGCCTGGAGCTGCAGCAGTAAATTATTATCATGATTCTGCTGTTCCTGTGTCCTGTGTTGCACTAGGAGGTAGAAGATGCTGCATTAACCAGGATGTTTGGGCTCCTCTGTTGTCCTGCGGCTCTGCCTTGCTCCGCCACTGTGGAATTCCTGAGGTGCGGGAGAGAATCCCCCGGAGTGCTGTTGGACTCTGTGTGGTTCTGTGTTCCTGCAACTTGGCTCTTCTGCCATCTTGTGTAAGACACAAATGAAGAGGGTCATATACTTGTCTACACTGTGATAACAAATGGCTTCCAGTTTTCATGTCTACCAAAGTAATTTCAGTGTATGCACATGTAAAAATGTGCATATTGGAGTTTTCCAGGCAATATCCATATTATCTTGATAAAAATATCTCTTTAAAGTCTTTTTAATGAGATTTTCTAATCATTTTGAAGTAGTCAAGCATGGTGGCAGTTGGTCTCTTCCAGGTGGACTGCACAAAACTGTACGTTTTGGTATCAAACTAGTAGAGAACGAGGAGGGGAGGCCAGGCCAGTTTTGGTTTTAGCACTCCTTTCTCAAGGTAGGGCTACTTCTGTTAATATCAATGGGAGTGTTTAAAGGTGGTCTTATTTTTACCGGCTGGGTCATGAACTGTTGTGCTAGGTAGACCCATAGCTGCTCTTCCTGGTGGTATTCCCCAAACCCTAGTTTCTTGTATCATAGAAAGATCTTGCCTTCATTGCACTTTTCCTAATTTTCCTAAGTGACTTCCATCACCTAAAAAAAAAAAAAAGAAGCCAAACTTGAAGGTGATTTAGGAAAAAGAAGCATCAGAAAGTATGAACTCCTGAAGGTTTTCTTCCTGGTGAATATCAAATTGTGCTATTTACTGTGAATAAATAACTTGTGTTTGTTGTTTTCATTTGAGTCTACATGCAGTGAAGAAATGAATATAATGCTGCGGGATTACTTCAGGAGTTCTGCTCTTAATACACAAACTTCTATGCACCAATGAATGTATCATAACTTCTACCACAGGGCTCTATATAAGGCTTTTAAAAAAGGTGATTTGTATTAGATGCTAGCAAGGCACACTGACTTTTTAAAATTCATGTAGTACACATAAAGTACAAGTATGGCTGCCTTGGAATGGTAGGATACTTTGTCTTTTGCAGGGGGTTTGGGTGTGCAGACACAGTCTGTCTCTAAAATATAATTGTATGATAAGCATTTATCACCTAGGTACATACAGAATTCGCAACCACATGTAGTGGCCTCAGGCTCAAATGTCTTCTAGTTCTAAAAATGTATAAGTGCATTTGATTGAGTAGATGCATGTCTGAGGGAGAAATAACAAATATACTTTTGACTTTTATAATGAAAAAGGTGAGGAAATATTTTTCCCTGCAAAACCAGGCACAGAGGCTTGATCCTTGTCCAGGCTGCTGCTGACCAAACGCTGATTACCACCAGCTAGCAATCTCTCGATTGCTGGTGGGCTGCTGGTACATCATTTTTCTTTGTGATGTAGGTTGCATGCTATGGCAAGCTGTAGCCATGCCAGCTTTTATATTTGCATGACTATTTGCATATTTGAGCTATCACTATCAGGTCTTGGTCTTCTCTGAACAGTACTTGTATTATGGATATGCGTACAGTGGGGAAAGGTACGAAGGATGTAGAGTTTTGTACCACTATGAACCTTGTGCTCTTGACATACTCTCCACAAATAGCAGTAGGTCTGGGTAATGGACAAAACTGAATCTCATTCATTGGTTACTACATGGGACCCTCAAGCAGTCACATATGCAATGTCGGAGTACTGTACCGTTTGGAATCGTGGCATCTGAGCTGTCAGTTGAGAGCAGGTCACAAAGACAATCTGCCATTCAGCTCTGATTGAGAAGCACTGCATGTTTAAGCCCCACCTGTCAAAATTGCCATTCCCTGTGCATTGTAGTTACTGGAGAGACTTGAGTGGAGTTGGTGCTTAAAAAGTGAGATACAACTTTTCCTGTGCTGCCTTTTATGTCTCCCAGTGCTAGTAATGATTTCTTTATCATCTCTTGTGGATGGAATTGCAATCAAATCTGCTCCTCAACCTGTTTCTTTTATTTTAGGTTCATGTTGTACTTGGGCTCTTTCACCTCCTGGCAGCAACACACTTCTTCTCTCTGACAGAGGCTTAATATATAAGAATGGAGATACTGCTTCACACTGGGTAATAGTGATGCTGCTTATTTCCCTCAGTACTCAGTATGTTCTGGTGTCCTGAAACACTTTGTTGCTCTAACAAAGTAACTGCATGTGCGCTTCTAGATGGTAAATACTTAATTTGGTCGTTATTCAGGGAAACCCAGATTCCCATCAGTCAGAAAGTTTTAGGTTTTGATTTAACCCTTTTAAACCCTCTGTTGTGAGCAGTCATTAGTGGGCAACTCGCAATCTAGTAGAAAAATGGATTGTGTTTTTTTATTCTTGAGATGTTGCCGAATCACAGGACCATGTTTGTCTGCCTAATTGACTTTTGTAAACAGTAAGCACAAAATGCTGTTCTGATGCTCAGGCTGGAGCGCGTTACATAAGGAAAGAAAATATTTTTGAAGCATAAAAAGTTGTCACAATGAAGAGATAAGTGATTGTCCAGTCTTTATTTCTGCATGGATAGGTATTAAATATATGTAAAATTCCTATAGTTATAATTTTTGGTTTTATTGTTGGTTTGGAATTATTAGAGGAGCTAACTCATTTTTGGAGCAGCCTTAAGGATAATGTTGTTTAAATGGTGCTAGTTTTTAACTCCATATTATGTGATTCGTTGACATAAATATTTAATGGAGTCAAAAGATTAATGCTGGTATTTATGTCTAAAAAAAGACAAAGATGCTGCAGGACAGCATTTAGCTTTTCTGTACTGTAGAAAACTTACTGAGGAAAATACTCATGCTGCAGTTATACAAATATTGCTTTCTTTTCTTTTGCCTCTCCTGAAATATCTCTGTTCTTTAATTCCTTATTCCTAAAAATAAGCCATAGGGTTCTAATGGGGACACTGGTTAAATATTCTGCTCTGTAATTTATGCAAAAGCGAATCCCAGCAGGAATCAGGGTCTCTGGAAAATCTGTTGTGAAATAATTATCCTGAATGACATTGTAGAAATGATCCATGAGGATGTTGTCAATAATACATTGCATAAAACCTGTTTGAAATAAACCTTGAAAATTACATGATATTCATGGGAACCTGAAAGAATTATCAGTAAACAAATTTAATCAGCTTGATGTTATGCGTATCATTCAACCTCTTATTATCTGATCATCTAGGTTTTAGGATGCTATGGGGAATTGAATGACAATTAATACTAAGAGCTCTAGGAGCTCGTGTGGTGGCTGCAGGACTACCTTATTCTCTTAATTTTTGCTCATCTCTTCATTTGCTTTAATTTCTTGCTGCCACAGTCTTTCAGACACCCACTGCTAGTAATCTGGCTGTTTGTTGTTGCGGCCATTCCCTTAACTTGTTAACAGAGAGTGAACCTGTTTGACAATGAAATAATTCAGAATCTTTCCACTTACAGTGAAGTGGTTATATCAATGTCTAGATGTTTCTGGTTGTGATATTCAAGTGCATTGTGACAAGGAAAGCCAAACCATGGTGCAGCATTAACTACACAGTAAATCACATACAGAATTATTAATGCTTCCTTGCAGTAAAAGGCAGGACTGTGGTAAACTCCATTGCAAGTGAGTTCAGAATAGGTGGTACCTACCACTTCTTCACTGAAGTCAATTGAAATTTTGCCACTAACCTTACAAGGACAAAAAGATATTCGGAATGGTGATTGCCTGAAGTCTGTTTGTTTGTTGTTTTGTTGCTTGTTTTTTTTTTTAGGCTATTGACTACCAGGGATCTAATGAGAAGGTGTCACAGAAGACAACATATGGAAGAGGAATTGATGGGAACATCAAAACCTCCCTTTAGTAAATAGAAAAGAACTGTAGACTTTGATTGGCCTTTTGTGTTTGAGATCATTGGTCACACAAATGCTAACATTTAGGACTTCACCTTAGTATACACTTTGTTTTACATGTGCATTGCTTATGGGGATTTTCTGCTTTGAAAATGTATTTTGATGAAATCACGTGATATTAGGACTGTGCGATGATGTCCCTGTCCACAGTTGTGCTTCACTTGAATCACTAGTTTTGAACGTTCAAGTGAGAATGCTGCCAGGGAAAGCAGCATCCCTTCACAGAGAAGCCATAAATTTCATTAAAAGTGATTCTTGGGTAAAAAGGCCGGTTCATGTCAAGATGGCAGAAATGTACGTTCTTAAGAAAGATCCCAAATTGCTGGGAGTGGAGAGATCAGTTGTTATGCAGTAAGGTTAGAGTTTTGCCCAAACTGTCTGTCTAATCTGTGGGCATGTCACAGTAGAAATTATTTTTGCAACTGTAAATAACGGATATACAAAGGTGTCAGAAAAAAAAAAGTCAAGTACTTAATTTTTGATATTATCAAGATGTGTTATAATAATTTTGGGGGCTTTCAAGGCACTTTCCTTGTCATTAAGGTCACCACAAAATATACAGGCTATCTGATAGTTAGCAGAGTAGTGAAACCTTTTGAAAGAGTGAAAAACCTTTTGAAATAATATTCCTCTTGCTGCTTGTGAAGGAACTCAGTGGAAAGACGGGTATCTTTTTCTGTGATGTTTAGCTGTGCTGAAGCAAGATAACATGTTGAATTGCTGCAGATACGCTCACATATCTGTTGTGTGTTGATATGTTGCGTGGAGCTTACCTTCAAAGGATGTGTGAACACAATCAAAGGCTGAGCAGGAAGGAGATCCCGAACAGCTCCCTTTATCCAAGTGGTTTACTGAAACAATTGATCAAAGCCCTTTCTATGGTGATCAGGGTTTAGTTATAGGTCAGTACCTATACAGATGCTAAGAACTAAGTTTTCCGACTTGGAATATCTCCCTCTGCCCTCGGCTGTGTCAAAGTACTGCCTACAGGAACCAAGTGAAATAAAATGCTCTTATCTTGTCACCATTCATATTTTATGGTGTGCTGTTAAAATCTGAGCAGTTTCTGTTGCTAAAATATCTCTGCAGAGAAAATAGATGAGGTTTCTTACTTTTTTCACGAATAGGACAAACTGCAATTTTAATCTCAAACAAAATCTGAGAAGGGATGTTTAGCTAAGCTGATCCACAGTGAACTCTGAAAACTGAGCTCCCACCTATTAGATACTGTTTAGACATATCTTGCCCTGTGATTAACCTTTGTATTGTCTAGAATTATTAAAACACATAAGTCTTAGCGCAAGGTATTCAGGCTTCCTTCTGTCTGACATGTCAGACACTTTTACTTGCTTTATTAGCTTCATGAAGTAACAACTTGGCAGCTCTGGCACAAGGGTGAATTAGGAGAGCTTACTTTACAAGGTCATGGCTTGCTATTACATGGAGTCTGAGAACATGGCATCCTATTGAGGTGCATCTTAAGCATACCTGAAATGCTTGGTTTTGGTACGGATGGGATGTGGGAACACTGTAATGGGCGGAATTGTACCATCTTTTAGGTTTGAAAATTAAAACTTTCCTGGTTCTTACCCCCTCCGCCCACCCCCCTTTCTTTTTTTTTCTTTTTTTTCTCCTTGTTTTAGCAATGTGACCTTCCTCATCAGCTTTTATGCATGCTTCCTACATAAGCCTTTTGCCATGCATTGAAAGGGAGCAAGAGAAGTTCAGATATTCACACGTATTTTATTCTTCAGTTTTTCTGGACCTGACTAAGCCCTTTTGTCTTTGATGCTGCTGTCAATTGGCCTGCTCTGTTACTTCCATCTGACACCCTGAAGCTTCCTCTCTCCTTCAAAGCGTCATTAGTCTTTCTTGCAATTTCTCTCTGACCTTCCCTATAACAATATATGTCTCCTTAGTGAATGTGTCAGGCTTTCAAGGCATGCCTGTCACTACCTTCAGTATCATTCAAATACGAGGCCTTTGGTCATCCTGGATTTTAGTTTCTGTCTTCTGTGAGCTTTCTAATTACCATTGTCATTGGATTAGACTTCCCTGAATAACTAGTAACCAGGTTTTGGCTGTCCTGGTTTGCATTAGTCTCAGGAGGGCTGTTAGCTTAGTGTGCTCTGCCCATCAGTTGCATCAGTCTAACTCCTCACAGACATGCTCTGCTCATCTTTGGATCTCACCAATACATCAAGTGAGGGCAGGTCTATCCCATAGGCTTTTGAGGGAAGCTTCTGTTACAGCAGAAATCAGAATGCAAGCCCAGGAGGAGTGAATCTGCCTTTTGAAATGTCTAGGTTATGGGCTGTGAGGTAGTGCCATGACTTGGGCGGTATGATTTGAACTCATCTTGTGATGGAAGTTTGGTTGTTGCTTAATCTAGTTCTTTGTATTTGTTCGTGTGTTCTTGTTTTCTATCTTATAATGCATAAAATTGTAACTGGCTTCATGCTTTATACCTTTCAGACCTATTTCATACCAGTCTTTAAGTGACCAGCTAAAATCTATTGCTTTCACCATGACATAGCCAGACAGAAAGCATTTTCCTTTTCACATAATTCACTTGAGAGCCCTTAATAAGAGTGTTGTTCAGGGAATCATAGTTGACCCATTCCAGGAAAGCTGTGGCGGTCAAGCTTACTGATGCAGGCTTTAACTATTCAGGAAGTCGTTTTTTATGAGCAGGCCTTTGAACAGGATGGCAAACAAAAATGTATGTAAATTTGTTGGAAAACTATCCACAATTACTTAGGCACTTCTGTTGCAGCTTGTAAGGTTTCTCTAAGCAATTGTCTGTTGTTGTTTCTCTGTTCTCTGACCCAAATAATTTAAGCCGTGGTATTGTCTGTCTACCTTAAAATAGTTACTGCAGTCCAGCTGTGAGATGACATCTGAGCAGCAGGCAAAAAAATGATTTTATGTACACTTACTGTGCAGGTAAACATACTGAATATTCGTGGCAAGTTTCTGTGTCTGAATGCCAGTCCACATACACATGTTTGGGTAATAAACATAAATAGGTGCATGCTTGAACACACTCACTTAAAACCTAGTCCTAGAACCACTTGCATATGCTTCAGTTCATCAGTGAAGTTAATGTGAACAAAACCTTGTGGTAGGAAACCCCAAGTTTTTGTATCAAGGCTTCTGGCATCAGTCTATGAGTTTCCAGGAAATGCTCAATGATTTCTAGGGATGACTGTGCTGAATAAGGCGAAGTCAGTGCAGCTTGTAGTAATAAGTGCAACAGTTGGCCATTGTCTTCATTCTCTTTGGAACAAGATTGGTTTTACCTTTAATATATGTGCATCTCTAGTGAAAAGCAGCCATAGGTAGAATAAGAATTAGCATCCCATGTCCTTCACTTTAGTTTGTGATGATTACTGTCTGATTAAAATGTAGTTGCCTTCACTGTTGAAGTCAGAATTGGAATAACAAAGTTGGTATATTTTACTCCTGGTTCACTTGGATCTTTTTATCAACAGGATGCTTACTACTTCAGTTGTACCATTTTGCGTTTTAATAAAGGGCGGCTAAAACACAAGTGCTGCAATGTAATACTTGCATCTTGAACATTTTCATGCTGTTAGTAACTCTGTGAGAGCACTTCGGGGTAAGAGATAAGTTCCCATTCAAAGCTGAACTACTGTATGTGGATTTATAGTGCTCTGTCTGAATGGAATGAAGAAAATGTTTTGCTCTGGGAGAACAGAATTTACTAGGGGATTCAAGTGTTACTTCAGTGAAATATTATAGTATTGGATGTGGCAATATCACAGTATTGTTTTATTGGCAATTAGATTCCAGACTGGCAGGGATGTTTGAATATAAGCCTCAGTTATGGGACCATTGTGTTTTAATGCTGTCTGTCAAGTTTGCTCCTTATGCCACAGCATGTGCATGTACCCTTGGAGAAAAAAAAATTAAATAGGAGTGAAGAGGTAAAGCACACCAAACTGGATTGCCATTTTTAACAACTGCTTTCATTTACGCAGTTTCATGTGGTACAAACATTTGCAGTTTACAGAACTACACGAATTGCAGGGTTTCCTAGGTTACACGATATGCTATGAAGGTAATATATACTGCGTTGGGATCTTTTTGATCTTTTGTATGCTTGTGAAACCTGATACAAAACATGTATGAAAATGTGTCCATAATTCCTTTGAATTATGGGCTGTTGTAAATAATGTCATGTAAATCATAGAATCAGTTTGGTTGGAAAAGACCTTTAAGGTCATTGAGTCCAACTATTACCATAACACTACCAAGTCCACCACTAAACCACATCCCTAAGTGCCACATCTGCATATCTTTTAAATACCTCCAGGGTGATGACTCAACCACTGCCCTTAGCAGCCGGTTCCAACATTTGATAACCCTTTTGATCAAGAAATTTGTCCTAATATTCTGTCTAAAACTCTCCTGAAGTAACTTGAGGCCATTTCCTCTTAACCTATGACTTGCTGGATGAATGAAATGAAGCAATTGTACTACTATGGGCATTATACAGATGACTCTGGAGCTCCTTGCAAGGGTTTGGCCAATTTTAAGGTTAGGTACTTGTATTATGATTATTTATGATCACTTCATTATCTTCTTTATTATTATTGGTTATTATTATTCTCAAGCACTTGAGAAATTTTCTACCAGCTGAACTTTTGGTAATGGTTTTTCAACTAATATCTAGTACTTGAGTTCCCAACCAACTGTACCTGGGCTCCTGGCTATGCAAATACAGTAGCGAATTTGCTAAGATGGGACAAGATGGATAGAAGCAGGTAGAATAACTAAGAAGATGGGTGCAGACTCACAGAATGTCTTGCCACTAATTCTAGATCCCAGGATGGAGATGAAATCTCCAGGGTGCTAAACCTTAACTCACTGTAAATAGAACTTATGGAAGATGTTTTTTAGTATAGCACAAAATTAATATCACCTAAGAATTGGGGCTTTCTGTGCTTAATGGAAGAATGAATATGTGGAAATAAAACCTGTTGTAGTGATTAGAGGTAGTATTAGTTTGGTTCTGATGTGCATCTTAATCCTTAACCTAATAGTTTCCAAATTGTTTTTCAAGACTGTTTTTCTTCTACAGATCCAAAACCAGGCACAGATTGCGTACAGTCTTTATTAAACCCCAAAAGCTGGGGCTCACATATCTGGTGGTGGTGGTGATGGCGTTGCATGGAAAGCTCACAGCAGCCTTCCAGTGTCTGAACGGGATCTGCAAGGATGCTGGAGAGAGACTCTTAATTAGGGACTGTAGTCATAGGGCAAATGGGAATGCACTTAAACAGGCAAAGTTTAGGTTAGATATAAGGAAGTTCTTTACTGTGAGCATGTTAATGCACTGGAACAGGTTGCCCAAAGAAGCTGGGAATGCTCCATTCCTAGAAGTGTTCAAGGCCGGGTTGGAGAGAGCCCTTGGCAACATGGCCTGGTGTGAGGCATACCTGCCCATGGCAGGGGGTTCGAAACTAAATGATCTCAAGGTCCTTTCCAACCTGAACCATTCTGTAATTCTATGAAATTTTTACCCTACCTATCTTTTTAAAAGGGAGGAGAAACTTAGTAGTGTATCTGGGAAAGATGTAGTATAAGGAAGTAGTCACTGTATCTCATAGTAATTTAGTGACTCCAAGTGCTTTAGAGATATTAAGTATATGTGATGGAGTGGTATTTTTGTCTAGCTTCCTGTTCTGTATGAAAGATTTATCTATCTATGATGTGTATTAATCAAATGTACACAGGCACACAATTTCCATATGTTTTTATATTCATTTGAGCTGTTAGTGATGTTAATAATATTTAAATTAAGTTATAAACAGGCTGTATATCTAATAGGTTTGGTTAAGGTTTTACACAGGACAGGATCAGAATTGAGAAATATTGGAGGTGAAACTTTCATAACGATTTAAAAAATCTTTTTATCAATTCCCCTATTATATAGTTTCTCCAGGCTGTTTTTTCTCTTCTTCCAAAACATGAATTGCAATTTAGATTCTTTGGCTATGCCTTTGGGGGGGTGGGAATATATTTGAGTAAGTGGAATCATTTGAAACTAGAGTATATCAGGAGTAAGTCTGAAGGTTTTGGAATGAAATATGGTTTAGTGAAGACAGTGTTTGGGTGGAAAAAGAACTTGGATCCCTAGTGTATGTTCTTCAGCTGTTTCTACTTGAACAATAATCCCACTGATCTGGGTTGCTTCTTCCTCTATCGGGTAACACTAAGGTTTGGTTGTGTGAGGGCTTTTGTTTGTTTTTGTTTAAGAAGCCGTTGAGAGGCTGCAGAACAGAGATGGCAGTGTTAAAGCTTCAATTACAAGCCTTGTAGGGGAAGAGTCTGCTGTCAAGCTAAAGCAAACCAAGATTAAGGTTGGATGAGGTTTTATGTAGAGTGAGGTAAAGCTAGCTTGTTAACATGAGGAAACGGGATGGGGTGAGAATAAACATGATCAACAATAATAAGACAGCCCAAGAGAAAGAAAAGAAAAAGTGCAGGGATATTGTATCAATGAAAGGATAAGAAAACTGGTGAAGCAGAAAAATTGAGGAAATTTCGCTATAAGTAAGAAAACCTATCTAGGAAGGACAGTGAAGTCTGTGAAAATAAAAAAAAAATAAGCTTTTGAATTAGTTTTTTTTTTTTTTTTAAATTCAAAATACAAATTTATTTTTCGATGGGAAGAAGGGAAATACAAGTGGTGAATGCTGTCTTTGATTCCCCAAATAGCTTTTCACATTGTTGTGTTTGCTTAAATTTGACATTGGTCTTAAATGGTTTGACTATTTCCCACAATGCATCAAGCTCCTGACTAGGCAAGTAGACTGCTGCTAAAGATATTTGAAGATTTCTTTTATTTGCCACTAGTTATAAGAGTTTACTATGCTTTTAGTTTCAGAATTGCTAAGAAGCATTTACTATAGAAATAATAATGCTCTCTACTTTTTCTGATTGGGTCTTCAGGAAAGTTCATGAATCTTGCAGTGCTTTGGAAATGACGTGTGAGCCCCAGCATAGTGCATATGTATCTCCATGAGCTTGAATGGTATCGATGAAGTTGGCAAGACTACACTGGTGCTTAAAACTCTTTGGGTGCTTCAGTACCTTGTTCAGCATCTTGCTGACCTGGCATCCTGATGTATTCCCACAGGTTGTTGTGTTTCACAGAACAAAGTCATAAGGTGAATAGTAGGGCAAAGTAGATAGTTGTCTTGTATCTTGGAGTTGTTGTTGTACACAGCAGTGCTACAGGATGAGTGAATTCCTTATAAAAAGAATAGTAATATTGCTGAAGGGCCAGAAGTCTCTAATACCTGAGAAAATGAGTCTGTTAAATAAGAAATGACAAAACACTTGGTAGTTGAACTTTACCCTTGCCTCTGAAAGGTCAGGTGTGATGCTTTCTACTACCTACTGTTCCGGCTTTATATTATGATCAAATCTATGCTTGCATGTTGTTCTTCAGGCTTTATTAAAAAAAAAGAAGTTGAAACCCCAAAGTTTTCAGGTAAATATAAGCTTTCTGATTTTAATACTTCATAGTAAAAGTGAAAGAGAAAGTGCATCTTAAAAGCTGGTATGTAAGTTGACAAATTGAATCACAGTGTTTTTAAAATCAATCTTGGAGATTTTTTATTTTGATCTGGATTTTATGGTTTTGAATTGTGGGAAACTTCCAGTTCAGCCTGACAAGGAAAACTTTTTAGGCACCTGTGTCTTCCTTACGATATAAGAAATTTTTCAGTGAAATGCGCTAGTTCTAATGCACTGTTGGCAATGTTTCCCAGTAGAATCTGAATGAGAAAGTAACTGAGAATAACTCATCCCCATCTCCATATACATACCTATTTAGGGCACTTCTCTGGGTTGGAGGTTCAACCTCTGCTGTGTTTCACTCAAATTATTGGCAGCCTGAGGAAGCATCTTTTTTGTCTACACAAATTGTGTTAAAAGTTCAATAATTTTTGTCAAAGAAAAGCTTACAAACTGTAGTCCTGTGGCTAAGATCTTGCCTGGTGTATAGAAATAATGTGAATTTGATTCCAGAGTTGCTGTATGTACTCCATCTTGATGGAAAACTCCTTAGTTTCTTGTCTTCTGTTATCCACAGATAGTTGTGCATGTCCTTTTTTCTGTTCTGCTTATGTAAGCATTTAAAAACGTCCTGGAGTCTTACTTGAAGACTAAAGAAATCAAGTGAAAAATGCCCAGAATTTTTGGCAAAATGCACTTTCTGTTTTCACAGCTAGCCCATCTGGCGATACTGGATTTCCTGGGTTAGAACCATGCTGGACCTTGCCGTCCCCATCACTGCTGATTAAATATGTTGTTTCTTAGGGCTATTGCAATCTCCATAGAGTTCTCAGAAATTATTTAGGTATGGTATATAAATATAAGTCAATAATCAGAATATTTGCATTACACTGTAAATTGTCTACACAAACTTCTACTGTGAAGATAGTATTGCTTGCATTGAAGTTATGAAACGCCCTCCTGTCTCAGCGGCTAAATCGCTGTGAGAAGTCAGATGAAGTATAGATTTAAATAAAATGAGAGATTTGTCCAAATGTTGCAATGATGCAGGCAAGCTAACTTGTTTTCCTATATTTTGCAACTGTGCTACCACAGTGGTTGGCTCAGTGCTATTACCCAGCAGCTGGGTGGGATGGACAATAATTGAGCTGTGGGCTCAAAATCTATGCTTTTGGGGCAGACCTCAGATTTGTTTGTTGACTTGAAACTTGTGCAATAGCTATGCTAAGAGAAGCTACCAGTCAATTGCAGACAAATTGTCTTCTGCATGTAAGCCACGCCTAATTGGAGCCTAATGTTGACTTTCATTAGAGTCCAGTCTGTCCCAGAATAACATTTTTGCTACACAGATGATCGAAGGCCAAGTGTTTTTTTTTTTGCTTGTTTGTTTGTTTTTTTTTCTAGGAACTCTAGAGGATTTTTCCATTTAGTATAGCAAGCGAGATGGTAAAACCCAGGGGAGGGTATTAAGATAGAGAAAGAAAGGGAAAATCTCCAAGTAGTTCTTGACAGATGGTGCTAGAAAATGAGTATCTCTTTGGCACTATGAATGCTCCCCGAGGGGTTCTTCGTTCTCCGACTCTTTCTCTTTCTTTTTTCCCTTCACTTGCTCCCTGACACTTCCCTTCATTTGCTGTAATTTAAATGAAAGCACAGAAAAGGCATATTTGGTTTTAATATGTAAAGAGCTGCTCCTGGGTTTGAAGCAGCCATTTAACATGCAGGATGAGTGAAAAGAGAAATAGAGGCTGAGGCTGCTGGCTGTCAGTTCCTGCCACAGCAGTTGCTGCCATTGCTTGGCTGCTATCAGAGCTTCATCAGGGGGGAAGTCGCTGCTTTGCAGACAAAAATAACAGATGGTCGTTCGTGCTTGCCTCACTCCGGGGGCCTTGCCACAATGCATGAGGTCCAAGAGAATTTGCATTACTGGGGGTGGTTGCTTTTTGTGTGTGTGTTCATGCATATTTGAGCAGATTTTTTGTTTTTGGATTTTATAAACTTGCTAATGAATTTAATGATGAACCTATAGATTTTCTGAGACGCTTACAGGATGTGTTGGTTTTCAAGTGAGTTTTAATTAAATTTTCCAGTGCTCATCCACAATTTAACACAGTTATGTTGCAAAACAAGATTCTTACCACAGGTGGCAGGGCATGAATGTGACTCAGAAAAAAGCTCTTTCTGCTGCCAATGCAAATAAACACAGTTCATTTTGGAAAAATACTGATTTTTTCTTTCCCCCCCTCCAGCAAACCAAATATTGTGTAGGCAAAATAAATGTCTGTTTCAGTTGAAGATAAATAGATCAGAATAAAATAATTATATTTTGAAATATTTTTATGTCTTTAAATATTGCTTTTTCTTGAAACAAATTGGTTTTATCTTTACAGATAAGTTCTGTTACCTAAAATTTAGCATTAAAGTCCTCAATCAGGTATATCTCAAATACTGTGTATGGCCAAGAAATGGTAGGGACACCTCACACTAAACCATGTCACCCAAGCCTCTGTCCAGCCTGACCTGAAACACTGCCAGGGATGGAGCATTTGCAACTTCCTTGAGAAACCTGTTCCAGTCCCTCACCATCTTCACAGTAAAGAACTTTCTCCTTGTATCCAGTCTAAACTTTCCAAGTTTGAACCCATTACCTATTGCTACAGTCCCTAATGAAGAGTCCCTCCCCAGCATCCTTGTAGGCCCCCTTCAGATACTGGAAGGCTGCTATGAGGTCTCCATGCAGCCTTCTCTTCTCCAGGCTGAACAGCCCCAACTTTCTCAGCCTGTCTTCCTAAGGGAGGTGCTCCAGCCCCTGATCATCCTTGTGACCCTCCTCAGGGCTTGCTTCAACAGCTCCATATCCTTCTAATGTTGAGGACACCAGAACTGCACGCAGTACTCCAAGTGGGGTCTCATGAGAGCAGAGCATAAGTTGATCCTGGGAGACTGACAGCTGCTCTGTAAAGCCTTTGTACTCCTTTGTCCATTGGGGTCTTGCTTTGTAAGCAGGTTTTGAAGACTTGGGTTGATTGTTGCTTAATTATATTTGCATTCTATGAATATCGTCTTTGTAGTCTGGAAAAGTATTGTTTCTTCTGTGATGTGCAATTTGCCTTCCAGTGGTTTTTTTCCTGTTCCTGAAGCTTGTAATTGGCCACAACTGCAGGGGCATGATGTAAGCTGGTAGTTCTAGCAGTATTTAGTTATCTGAGTTACCTGGCTGCTCTGCCTGGTTTATGTATTCAGATGAACTGTGTCCAGGTTGTGTCAGGAAGGACTTCTTTTGGAAGACAAACCACCATTGAGGCTTTACTTATTGTGCTGAGTTTGTTTGGTTCTTTAAGATGTTTGAAACTATTTCCTTCACTTTTAGGGATACGAAGCATTTTGCAGTCTTCTGCTTTTGTTCTTTTCTTGTTGTACTACAGACTTTTGCTATTAAAATACTCAAGTGATGCTTTGTGTCCAGTGGGACATGGGATACTTGTGGATTGTTCCACACTACCAATGAAGCTCTTAATTGTTAAGAGCAATATTCGGTGACAGCATGGGTTGGGCTTGGCTTCACTTTTTCTTTAGGTCTGCCTGTATACGGCTCCACCAGACTATGAAACCATGAAATGTGTAAGGAAAATATGGGATGTGAAAATGGTAATGCTTGGATTTAATTTTTTTGTTGTGCAGTTGATGATGGATTTAAGTAACACACAAACCTACCATATTCAGGATATTTCATACGGAATAGTTTGGTTGTTCTCTTGTGTGGGGTTGTGGGTGGGTGTTTGGGTTTTGTTTTTGAGGGGGGTTTTGATTTGGTTTCTTTTCTTTTTAATGAAAACTGAAATGAATATGAGACAGTCTTTTGAATGGAAAAATTGATGTTCATAACTTATTGCTTTTTAGATCATTGAACCTTTTTCCTCCAGTTAGAATGTTTCCATGGAGACATTTTTCCCCTCATAATGATGTGCCAGGTGATAGAATTGCTGAAATATGTGAAGGATGCATTATTTCTCTGGTACAGGCAGGCTGTAGTCCTGAGATTTGCATACAACCTTTAGTGGGTGAATTACAGAGCTGGGAAGGCTTCATACTGTTAAATCAAGAGAAGGGCAATAAAATAGGGTTTCCTAGCTACTTAGCAGGTGTTTCCTGGGCTTACTAGTAGAAAATGAGAAAATTGGGATGACACTCCTGGATAACTGAGTGCATGGATGCAATGGGTTATGAAAGCAGAAAAAGCTAGTTGAAGAGTAGCCTCCCTGGTTTTCACTGGCAACTACAGGGAACTTGCAACGCAGCAACATGGCATTTAATTTTTATTGCTGGTCTCAGTTTTAACTGGAAATTTTCCTTGGCCGTGGAAACAAGAAGCATGGGTAAGGTGCAGCTACACTATATTTGCACTTTGCTACAAGAGCTTATCTTCATTTTATCCCAAGTTGTAACAACATCTTAAAAACTGTGGTTTAATCTTGGTGACAGTGTTAGTCTGAAGATGTCATTAAGCACTTACAACATATATGCATATATAGAAAACATGTAAATACAACGTGAGGAGAGGTTTTGATTTACTTTCTCTGAAGTCTAAAGGAAGTTTCTTATAAAGATCAGCTTGTCTACCTCGACTCTAGTGAAAACTTCTAGTTTAGGAAATGCTCCACAAGATCTGTGCCACAGTGTATTATTCCACCTTGGGAAACAATCTTTCTAAATAAAGAAAAATGTATTCTAAAGTGTATATGTGAGTGTGCTGTTAATGTGGAGTGTGTCTGTATGCAGAAACTGCATATCCTGTTGTAGGAGCAATGATGAGGAGTAAACCATACGTCTAGACTAGTTCTGTTGTTAGACCCCAGAGGGGTTTTGTCTGAAATAAAGGAATTATACTAGTGAACTTGTGCACACCATGCTGACAATGCATGTTTGGTATCCACACACAGGTGGATATGGTAGTCTTGTGTAGTATACATTTCATTATGAGATTGTGCGTGCTGAGGCAGTGATTCTTCTTGGCTGCTTTAACTTTAGAAGAATACTGAGCACAAGCTTGTAATAGAACTCTACAGTATAAACTTTGATTCTTTTACCAAAGAACAGCAGTGAGGCTCTGTATCCTGCCAGGAGCCTGTGGATCCTGACTCCTATCACCTGTTTCCTTTAAAAAAACATCACCTAGGTCTGGAAATCATTCTGAGAAAGCCGTATGAGTAACTGAGTCTAAACACTATACCTGCATCTTATTGGAAGCTTTTAGTATGATGTGGTTTACTTCTCTTGAATGGCTGATTTGACCTCAACTGGCCACCACTTGTTTTCCTACATGGCAGAAGAGGAGATAAGATGTAAATTGATAACTGAGGGGTGGTCAGCTTGCTTGAATTTAGGAGTGAATTTCATGCTAATGCAGTGGCTATTCAAGCATGACTGAAAATATATGTAAATTGGGTTAGAATCTTTCATATGGCTGGCTGATTCTCAAGTGAATTTTGCTAGATGAACTGTGTAATCAAGTTCTATTATAAAGCTATGAGACATGTACTCCATGTATAGATGTTTGGTAAATGAAAATTACTACTGTAATTTTGAGTTCAGCAGACCTTTAAATTGTTACTGAGAGAAAGAGACTGCCTCTCTGTGGTGGTCATTGTGATGAAAGCCAAGATGATCTATCAGCAAAAGCTTTTGGACTTCATTTTTAGATACACAGAAGCATGATCAAGTGATAAAATTCATTTTGCTATGTCAGCCAAATTTTTTTGAACTCTGAAAACAGATAACTCAGTTTAGAACACAAAATAACAGAGTTAAAGAATTGTTTGTCCATTGATTAAATTATAGCTTATCCCAGCAATGCTGATATGCATTGGATTTTCTCCGTAGGACTTGAAACTCTGTGTCTGGTTCTACACATAAGTTTGACCAAATGTAAAAAATGTTATAAATGTGACTAATAGACTGATACTTTTGAGCATCATGGAGGGGCTACCACGTATTGTTATATATTTGCTCAGTGATTTCAGCTCTGTTACACTTCATTGCTTGTAATTATTGTTACAGGTCAAGTATATATTAGAAATATTTTTGATTGGAGGTCATTAGAATTGGCAATGCTTGGCTGTAAAAGCATTGCAAAAGGTCTTGAGAGAGCTGCTTAAAAGCTTGATATTTCAACAAGAATGTAAATGGTCACATGAGAATGAAAACAAACTTTCCAAACTCATGCTGAGGGCAAAAAACCCAAACAAAACCCAAAGAGAACAAACCAAAACAACAAAATAAAATCACTGACATCCTGAATCCCAGGAAAATTCGAGTGGCCTTTAGTGCTAGTACTAAATGTCTGGGGTTTTTTCAGAGGGCTGTTTGCTCCTGAAATATGGTGTGATGCGGTGTGCTTTGTGGTAGTTTTGGGGGTTTGTTTTGGTTTTGTTTGGTTGGTTTTTTTTTTTTTTAGGGTGGGTGGGTTGGTTTTTTTTATTTTCTTTTACTCTCCCTACTCCAATTGGAAAAGATACTAAAACCATTAAAACCATCTGCACACAGAGGATTCTTCATGCATTTCATCTTCCTTATTCAAAGTAATATTTGCTGCCTTGCTATTTGAACACTTGTGAAAGTTCTGTGACTCTGAGGTGAGAGGATACTAAGTGTAGTTTGTGCCAGTAGGCCATTTATAGTGTGGTCAGGAGATTAATGCTTTGTGGCATCATCCAAGAGTCTACATTAATTATTGGTTTAATTCATTTTTTTACTTACTCAATGTAGAAGTCATCCTCAAAAAAAACAAAAACCAAAAAAAGCCCCCCCAAACAAACATACAAAAAACCCCCAAAACAATCAAAAAAAGCCCCACCTGTGAAGACACGTATCAAGCATACAGATAACATTGTCCTGAGGGTGATGAGTGCCCCCTAGGCCTCCAGATGCTGAAGGCTGTGACCCTTGTTTGTAATTCCAGCAATGGTGTGGCAATGCCATTTTTAGTTTGTTTTCGCTGTTAGCGACCCGTATTTGACCAAATCTTTGCTATTTTAAGAAAAAAATTGCTGCTTCTTCATTGACAGGCTGGTCTGAAGTGCATGATTTATGTCTGCTATGAGACAGTTCCTTTCTAACCTTCAACACCTGTATTCACATAATGGCTGAGAGTTTAAGCCTTATCCCAGAACACCCTGCAAGGTACTGCTTGGATACAACTTCCCTTCCCAGATGAATTTGCAGTCTAAGCTGTGACTCTGAATTGGTTTTGGTGAATTTAACCAGCTGGCCATAACCAGTAAGTAGTAAGCTGGAAGAGATTTGAAACTTGCTCACGACTCCGCATGTTTTCTTACAGCATAGTATGTTTTGTGCAAGGTAGCTTCTCCACTCTTCAGGTGTGGTCTGACTTCATCTGGGTGGTGCCTCTTCTTTTTTTATCTTCCATATGCGTTTGGTCCAGCTTGGAACCAGTAACTTGGAACTTTTTAGTTAATGGCAGATGTTTCAAAGGAATGAGAAGCCCTCCAAAAGGCAGAGAGGAAATACTTCGAGGCAGCAGAATGAACTCTAACGGTTGTACTGTGAAGCGAAGCTGTTGTATATGTGGTAGGAAAGTTTATCTGTGTTTGACAAAACCATTGCTGGTTCAATCTAGGATATATTGAATACATCTCTGGATATATTGAAGGCTCTGAAATAATTTCTGGACAAAAATTATTTGTAGATAAAATTGTCTTAAGAGGAGCTTTCATCTTGTTGTGTTAAAGCTATGCTCTCAAGTCTTGGGTGATACAAGTGAGAGGCAACAAGTAATTTCCCCTTAGGGTTGGTAGCTTTTGCATTGTTCTATTATAGGGTGCAAAAGGTAAGACCAGGTTCAAGGTTAAATTTGTAAGCACATGCAAATAGAATTATAAGACAACTAATTTAGGTAGCAGCTATGTGTATTTACTTACGGCAGTCTTTAAGCAGATCCAAGTTCCTTAACATAATTAAAATAAGAAGAGAAACTTATATGCAGTGCATGAACCAAGACTCATGTGTGCTGGAAAGAGGTGGGAGCAATCTGAGCTGTAGAGGGCGGATTTAGTTGTGCTCAGGTTTAACGTTAGCTGACTACACCTTTACCTGGTCAGTCTTTCAAGAATGTTTGAATTGCTGCTGTAGGTTGGGTGAATGAGACGGCACATTACCAAGGTCGCTTTGCCAGGCTGATGAAGCAATACAAGCTCACAGGAAAACAAACCTTGGTCGTTCTCCTCACCCCTAGACTGCCTCAGATCCTCAGGTAGTAGAAGCTGTTGTCTGGAAAGCTTGAGTCAAGCAAGTGGGTGGATGTTGAAGCCACTAGGATGCAAGGTCTTGCTAGTGGGAAAGGCTGGTCTAACAGTAATAAGAGGCACTGAAAATAAGCTGTAACTGCAGTCATTTACTGAATTCTCTAGGAGCAAACCTATTTACCACAGGAATAAATACCTCTTTTTTTTTTTTGTGGCAAGTGGTTGAAATTGCTCTGAACTAGCTGTACGTTGCCGAGTATGCTGTCACAGGGCTATGCAGAAGCCAGTAGAAAACTTGATCAAGAAAATCCGTGACAACAGGTAAATTCTAAAAATCTCTACAAAATGCGGGAGATAACTCGCACAAGTTCTTTGCAGTAAATCAAGTCTGAGCCAACAAAGTATCAAATTCTTGTCAAACTGTCCTGATAAAATGGTTTTATCAAATCACTTTATGTTCGTGGTTCGACTTTATTATAAAATCTTCAGACTAGGGCTTGTCATCTTGTTTACTTCGCAACTGCACTGTTAAACTTCTTGCATGTCTTTGAAAGAGTAGCTCAGTATAAACTTATCAATTCTCTAGTGATGAAAATATGGCTATACTTCTTCTGTTACCCACTTTGTCTGCTGAAGATTGTGGCTTCTTGGGTAGTCATTATTTCCATAATTCATTGGACTTTTCATTCCACCTGCACCTTGTATGAAATGATGTAAAACAACTTAAAAGTGTGTAATGAAATCACATTATTCACTCATCTGGTTTTATAAAGGCTCAAAAAAAATGTCGGCTTTCTTCCCATATGTCGCTTTTTTTCCCTCCAGCTTTGTATACCACAATTTAAAGAAAAAAATTAAATATGTTTGTATTTGCCACAGTGGTCTCTTGTTGCAAGGAGTTGAATGTGTTTAGTTGAGTTCTTTAGAAAAACTGAAATGCATAATTCTGTCTACTTTCTCCAAATGCTGCAGCTAGCAGACCTTAGGAGCATGTGAATAGGTTGTACGAAGTGTGAACAAGTTGATCTGTTCACAGTACTCAAATTGGGAAAACCAAATGTTCGGGTGTAGGAAAAGCAGTTAGACTCCTTGCATTTGCATTTTCCACCTCCATAACACAATTATTTCCGTCTCTTGAGGATCTTAGGGGAGAGGTGTTAAGGTGTTGGTTATGCGCTGCTCTGCTCGGTGTACAGGTACTGCCAAACACTGTTCATTCATATGTATGATTTTGAGATGGTGCTTGAGATGGTATATTCAGAAAAGTTCACTTCAATTGATAATGTTTATAACCTGAATGCATGGTGGTGAATGGGTCTGGCAGGGATAGAGTTAAAGGCTTTAACTTCCTCTTCCTAGACCACCAGATGCTTTTCAATGTGCTAACAAGGATGGGCAGGTTAGCAGGTGCATCATGCAGGAAGGCTAATGAGGTTCATTGGCAATTGGGGATATGAAACAGCAGGGTAGGAGTGGGAGAGATTAGGGTCTGAAAGAGTGGTGGTGGTGTTTCTGGTGAATAACATTGCCCAGTATATGCTGAAACTGCTTTTTCTTTTTCTGTTCTATGAGTAAGAGAAACTCTTTCAATATATTTAATTTGTATGCCACTGGTGATTAATACTGTGGAATTCCTTCTCCTTGCTTCGGAACACTAGTGTTTTGTGGTTTAATTGCTTTGTCATCTCTGGACTGCAATTTTTACTCTTTCATTGTGGTTTTATGCAATTATGTTGCCTGTGGTCATTCTGTACACAGTTAGCCGAGTGTCTGGAGAAGGATTGTGCCCTACACTGCCAACTACTCACCTTAATGGGAATGCACCACAGATGGTGCAATTTTCCCTTTGGAAGTTCCTCTATTCCATCTGGGCTGTCAGAGTGAGTTAACCAGATTAATTTGGTCAGTGCAGCTGAGTAGGTTTTGATGGTACTGTAGTTAATGGAAGTCACAAAAAAGAATAGGTCTACCAAATCCCTAACTATTCAGGATCTGCCCATCATCTCCCTCAAGAAAGGAAACTTTAGAACATCTCAAACATCTCACCAGCGTTGCTTAGTGGGGTTTATTTTTTGCTTGTTTGTTATTTGCCCTTTTTTTTTTTTTTTAATTGGAATTAAGGGAAAAATTTTCATTCTGTCCCACCCGAGTATAAGCAGCTTTTGTAAAGCATTGTGTAGGTGCAGGAGCTTTACTTGTAGGCCGTAAGAGAATTTAGGTCATGATAGAGTTGTAAGTTTAGCTGCTCTATCAAGGTGAAATGTGAAGAGAGATGTCTAATGCCAAGAAAGATCCACCGCTTGCCTGGTTTCTAGAATAAGTCTAGTATAGTTATGTTTAGATTACAAGAAATACTGTCCTGAAAATGCTCTGGTCTGTAAAATGAAGTGCGTGTTTTCCAATAGATGATGACAATAAAGATATACAGTTTCTCTTCTACCTCAGCTGCTACATAAACTGTTCTTTCAGTTAGCCTCAGACTGCCATATTGGGACTAAATCAGTTATACCTTTCTGTTGCTAAAAGAGAACAAGAAAGGATAGTAGGTAAAGTCAAAAGCAGGATGCCACAGCTTTCTCTGCAAAACACAAGCAGTGTGAACTCCTAATGTGTGCGTATGTTTATTCCCTTATTGCATGTGTGTGCATATGTTCTCTCTATGGCCTGGTGGTTCTGCATTTCTCTGTTCAAGGCACGTGCAAATTGAGTGAATCTCGAGTGGCAGCGGGCCAATTAACAAGTCTGTGGTATGCATAACTTTTTTTCCTGTTTCGGATGTGTCAAATGACTTTTTTGATTTAAATAGACATTTAAGAAGTCTTATAGGGAAAATAATATTTAGATTAAATTTGGCTTTCAAATGGTTCCTCAGGCCCAGATCTAGGGAGGAGAAGGCTTAAAAAGTTCTCTGGTTACTGCTGAGAACCATGAGATCCTCAATTTAGTCTTGAAGCCTTGATTTCTTTTTTTTTGTGGGGGCATTCTGGTCCAGTGATAGTTTGGGTGGGCAGAGTTATCTAGGCTAGGATTTGATTTAATACAGGTAGCTGCTGTTGGGCTAGAGTTTATCTTGGGTTGTTCGGATTGCCGAGATGACCTAAAAAGACGGAAGTCGCCAACACAAGGGGAATAAAGATGGCACATGTGACCCACTGGTTTGTGTGATTAGCATCTCTGTGCCGCATGGCAAGAGATGAGTGAATATAGAAACTGTGTCACCAGACAAAGTTGATAATGCTAACAAAAAGTGGCAGTTCCACATCTCCAGTGCCAAGTGCATTATTAAATAATTCAGTCCCTTGTACTGTACACTTCATTTCTCTTGGAAAGGGATTTAGTAGCTGGCACAATAAATTCCAGAACTGTCATCACAGCTTGGCCATAGGAATGCAATAAGGTGTTCTTGGGAGAAGGAAAGAGTTTTGTAGGAGATAAAATACAGCCTGTGCTCCATCTATTGTGGGCTCTATGATAGATCCTAGGAACTACTTTAGTTTAGAGCTGAGAAGGGAAAAGGTGAGACGTTTTTTAAAATCAGCACCTCACACAGCAGTCCTACTTAATGTATGTTACTCAGAACACGTGTTCTTGCGAGGAGAGGTTTTTAGGCTGTGGGTAATGTTCTATCCCCAGGAATTTTTCTTGATGCTATGTATTGCCATGAGCTCAAAATTCCACCCAGGTGACTCTTCCTGTAATCATCACATTTTGAAGTAAATTTGGGCCAATTAACATGAGAACCCAGATGTCTGAATGCAGGACTCCTCTCCCAACATTCTGCTAATATTTTTGAGGCACAGTTGAAACATACTGGCTCCAGCTTTGGAAAAAGAGCAATAGCGTGGTGTGTGGGAGCATAGTGGAAAGCTTTCTTGTGCAGGAGCTCTCAAGTCCTATCAAGTCCTTCTTCCAGATGGTGAGCATCTACTGAAAGTACACTGTGTTTTGTGGGTTTGTTTGTTTAGTTTTTTTTTTTTCCTCTCTGTTCAAGGCAGCTTACTGTGATCCTTTGGTATCAAGGAAGAAAGCAGGGTTTGTGTTAAAGGTCATGGCTTGAGTTCTTCCTCTGCTTCTGCCATGGACCCCTTTATGTGGAGCAACTCATGGGTTCATTTTTGCGCTGTCTTGTACTTCAGAGAGGGATTTTCTGAGCATGTTCATTTAACTGTTTTACAAGAGTACAGCCTGTTTCTTTAGATGGTACTGGTGCACTGCTGTTTTGCAAAGTAATCTCAAAGGATTGTGGGAAGTGGCAGGAGTAGACTGGTCACAAACACCTTGAACAGCTTCACTGATCATATTGAGATAGATATAGCCTCACAGTTTCTGTAGTTTCACTCTTTCTGTAGATTTACTGGAAGTTATTCAAGTTACGGACCTGTCTTGATGCCTCAGCAGCTTTAACTACTGTGAAACTATGACTAATGTTTTCAAAGTGCTCTGAGAGCTTCAGACTGATGAGTAGACATAGTTATCATTATAATGATACAGTTGATCTGGAAGTGATAGTTGGTAAGCTATAAAGGAGCTGGATAGTTTGGGTTTTTTGGGTTTTTTTTGGTTTGGGGTTTTTTTTTTCCCTCTTTAGGCTAGATTTGGAAATATACCCATCTTTTAAAAGACATTGAAGTCTTGCGCACTACTTGGAGAAGAGATGTAACAGTTGATCAATTTGTACCCTTAGGCAACAATAGCCTGTAGGATGGTAGGTATAGCTTGGTGGCTAATAGCACATCAGCTCCTGCTGCAACACTATTCTAACTGGGTTAGTAGGGCTACTGTTTTGCTTATCAATACTGATAGGCTGTCACCTGAAAGACACAACCTGGTGTTCTGCTAATAGCAGCATTTTAAGTACAAGTTTACAAGTTTCTTCAGTTGCTTTGGGTTAACAATGTTCAGTGCCAGATGATCTCCAGCATTTTTAGCTATTTCTGTCTTTTCAGCTGTCTCCATATATCCAACTTTGAGGGTGTTTCTCTGTCTTTGTTCAGTAAATAAGTGAGGACACAAAATTGAGTAACCCAGAAGTTGCATTCAACCATCTGTTCAAGTGGATCCCTGGCTCACTGATTAGTGATAGCAGATAGACATATCCCCCCTCTCCCCCTTACCAGGGAGATTTTTGCATCAGGTGTTCTCATGTGTTCCCATATTGCTACAGAACTCAGAAGTGTATGCTAAGAAATAAAAAAGAGTTGAGGCAACACATGTAATGGCTGTAAGAGGTACAGAAGCACATGGAAAAGTGAACAGGATTTCCCCACAGGTAGATGGAAAATGATGGGATTAGGGAGGAGGGTTATATTCCTGACTGTAATCCTCAGCTGGACTCCTTAAAGACAAGATCGGAGTAGTGCCCCTTAAGCAGGAAAGCACTTCAAGTTTCATTATATTCAACTGCTGCTGGCTGCAGAGGAGAGCAAGGGATAGCTTGCTAGCTTTGAATGAGAGATCCCAGGCAGTTAGAAGCAATTGAGGCACAGAAGCGCAGGGTGTCATCTGCTGAGACCTGCTGAGAGCAACTTCATTTCTAGTACTAAACTGGAGCACCTTTCTCAAATGCAAGCTCGTGTGTTTTTAACTGACTCTGGGTAGTTTAGAATAATCCTCCAGCACATGCTTAAGTACTTATCTACATGAGGGCCAAGCACCATGATAAACAGTAAAAATGGAAAGGACAGCACTTGAGAGCAGTTGGCATCACGTGGTGAGCCATGTCTGTTCAAAAACTGTGCATTTAACACTGCTTTCAAGGTTGGGCATCTAGGGTTAGCAAATGTGTAGTTACTGAACAGGGAGCTGTATTCTGTTCTCTGTTGTGGGTTAGTAACTTGTTTTGAGCTCCAAGTGTACTGCAATGGAAAGATGTCCAATATGAACCTTGAATAGGTTAATAGAGGAGAGCAGCAATTAGGGATTATGTTATCTGTGCACCATTTTGTCTTTGTGCGCTTAGTGCAATGCTCCAGGCAGTAATGGAATACTCTGGCATGATCTGCATTTTCAATAGAACGCTGTGGGGAAAGGGAACATGGGAGGAGGTGCAGAAAAAGAACCATGATGTACTGAAGTCTGATCATCAGTGATGGATTTCAGGAGCCAGGCATGTTTGGGTGGTCAGAAGGATTAAGGAGTATGTCGGTGGCTATGTTGTGGATACTTTCACTTGAAGGAAATTCTAGAGTAATGAATACTCTGTATATCTAAGAGGAAACACATGATAACTACAGATGTCTGAAAGCTGAACCCAGGAAAATGTAAATTAATTGTGAAACACAAATTTTTGCTAGGTGAAATTAGCTTCTGATTAGCAGAACACAAGGCTGTATGTTGCATATAACAGCCTGTCAGCATTAACAAATAAAGTAGTATCCTAACCCAGTTAGGATAGCACTGCAGTAGGGTCTCGTGTTGTATTACCCACCAAGCTATATCCATCCAACCTAGTTGGATCAAATTTTCAAGAGAATTGTTGAATCTGTTTCCCTTTATTCCCAGAGGTTAAGACTAGAAAGTATAATTTGATCAAACAAGTTTCTGGCTTAAACACATAGGTAATTGGTTAAAATTTTAAATGCTGTCTCAAGTGGGAAATTATATTACTCTACAATGACTTTCTTTGGTTTTAATATGTCTGATCAGTTGGGGGGAAAAAGAGCAGAACATTTTTCTGTCACTGAGAAATTACGCTTCATTAGAGTTTGATCTGGAGAATAAAAACTTTTTTCTTGGCTCTTAGCTATTCGTTGCTAAAGAAAAACCGATTTTTTTTTTTAACTGCAAAGACACTCCTATTTCATGAAAACGTACTGCCAAGAGAAAGTTTCCTGTGCATGCACGCGCTGTTTATTTTATCTTGAAAATGCATTTTAAGAAGCTGTGTTGTAGCAGTGGATTGTTGCATATCTGATAGCTCAAGATCAGGAAGAGAGGACTGAAGCTCCTTTGAGAAAGGCATATGGTGTTTGTTTACCACCTACTGCTGTTCTTTTGAAACACATCTGTGAGCAGAATATTCTCAAGGGATGTTTATAAAATAAGCCAGGAGTCTGTCAGCCACTCAGCCTTTTCTCTGTGTTCTGGTGAATAAGTTGCATTTCCTCTGTGTTTTCCTGTCCTTCTTGTAAGGAAAAAAGAAATCTGAAATCCACAGCAATGCAGACAATTATATGGCATCTGGGAACCTGGCAGCCCAAGCATCCTTTTATGAAGGAAATTGGCCCTGGCAAAAATCTTCATGTGCTGGGGAACTCTGTTCGTGCTGTCTCACTGGATTGCTGGGAGCCTCTTACATGCTTTCATCATGCAACTGCCAGATAACATTTGCTCATTATTAGAGATTCCTTCCTTAAGTCCTCAGCTTAGTGCAGAGTTTTGTAAAATGTTTCGCTGTGATGGCCTTAGAGGGTTTTATTGACTTTGTCCTTAGGGAGGTACATAAGTAACCTACTTCTGCTTATATATTATTCATTCTTTGCCCGTGCTTCTGTCAGGAACTTTTCCATTGCTACTCCAAGAATAGTCCCTATTCTAAAGGTCAACAATGGCATTTGTTCATAAGAAGTAGGAAAACTGTCTCTTCAAAAAAACCCCAAAACGATCTGATACCAATAGTTAATGTTCTTGGTACCTCCTGCCTGACCAAATAGTATTAACATGTGGCAGTGTGTTTGAGCTTTGAAATATGAATCTGGAAATCCTTTTTAATCTCTGGCCCTAATTGCACTTGGCCTCTATACTGTTGTTTTTTTTATTTGAATTTCATTTTGTTAGTACATTTCTAAATGAAAATTATCAGCTATTCAATGAAGAAGTTTCTCTTGTAGGACTTGGCTTTGAATTTCTGAATGACTGTTTCAAACACAGTGTGTCTGCTTTCTGTAACCTGTATTATTGTAAGGTAACAGCAAGGGAACTGTTTTCTTCACGCTAAATAAAATTAAGGTAGGTGAAATTATTTACATTTAATGTTCTCTTTAGGCAAATAATTTCACTTACTGATACTGCACATCGGTGATATTCATGAGGAGCTCTTACTTGCGTTAGTATAATGGTTTTGCAGTACGTTGGTGTCGTGATAATGCATAAGCAACAGCAATCCACATGAAGTATTTGAAAAAGCTTTGTAAAAGTTCTGGAGGAAAGCCACAATAATGTCACCTTGTTACAAAGAAAAATCATACAGAATATTAAGCATTCAGCATATTGCAGGTTAGAATGGGATGCAACAGAGGGGTTATGAAAAACAGTTTGTCAGAGGCTGTGCAATACGTTTTGAGTGTAGAAGCACACAGTCAGGGGCCTTAGGCATCATTTCATCTTGCTTCTCTGTCACCTAGGATCTCGATTTTTTTGCAACTGAAGAATTCCAGGGCTGAATTAAGTTATTGTAACTGAACTGTGTTGAACATGACCTTAAGGTTTTGGTTTTTTTTTTTGCAGATTTACTAAATTTTGCTGAGCGTAAGTATGTAATTTTACCAAGGTTCACTTGGAAGGAAGCAGTGCACCAGTCACAGGTCTGCTGGATTAGCTGGTCTCTGATGCTACTTTGTGGATATGAGCCTGTATAAACATACTGAACGTAGCCCCTACTAGGGTGAATAACTTCACAATACAGGTTCTCCTGTTGTAGTGTGGGAAACATGGTTTCTGGAACCTTAAAGTTTGGGCCAAATGTACTTGTAGTCTAGACTTGGAAAAGTGGGACTCTCTGGTTTGTGGTCTGTATGTGTAGCTTGCAGGTGCTATTTGTATACAGAAAAACTCCAAACAGAGTAATTGCATAGGCATTTACAGATGGTGATTTGTGAGAAAGCTCAAGATCACAGACCACTTTCTAGGAGAAATTTTGGTGCTTACATTACTAAATTAAATATTAACACTAGCATTAGAAGCTTTCTTGTGTAGGATTTGTCACTCTGTAAGCAGAAGAGCATATGGTAATTTTTCCATTTGAAGATGCTACCTGAATTGGTGAATCAAATCACGGTTGCATTGTCTGTTCATCATGCTTTGAACTAAAAGGTACTATGCAGTCTAAATATATTCTGGTGACTCATTTTCCATTGATCAGTCACCAGTTCAGTAGTAGATGTTGCTTTTTGTGTTGTTCCAGTTGAAGAATGCTTTCCATGATATCAAATACTTATAATTGCATCTGATAGTAATTTATTTTCCTTCAGCTCGAAATGTTTGTGAAAAGACTTACGATCTTGTGGTTTCATTTGACATGTGGTGTAGGAACTTCAGTATTACTCTATGGGGAAAATCAAATCAAACCAGCAAAAAATTATGAGAAGGCAGGCCCTTCCAGGAGTTAATTTTGATGAAGACTCAAATCTATTTTTCCCTGTACTTTGACTGTAGTATATCTAAATTGTTGACAGTTAAATATAATGGTCTTCATAAAGCTTAATACTGTGATCTTTCTTTTCCTGTAACTCATCTATCTACCTAAAACTTAGTGTTGTCTGCAAATTCACTGAGGGTACACACAATCCCCTCATCCAGATTATCAATGAAGGTGTTAAACAACATTGGCCCTAACACCAAGCCCTGAGGGACACCAGGAGTGACTGGTTACCAACTAGATGTGATGCTATTTACCACTGTTCTTTGGCCTTGGCCATCCAGCTGGTTTCCAACCCAGCAAAGAACACACCTGTGCAGGAGAATACTGTGGGAGACAGTGTCAAATGCTTTACTGAAGTCCAAACAATGTCTACAGCCTTTGCCTCATCAGCCAGGCAGATCACCTTATCGCAGAAGCAGGTCAGGTTGGTTAAGTAGGACCTGCCCTTCATGAACCAATGCTGACTCCTGACTGATCTCCCCATTTTCCTGCAAGTACTTTATGATCTCACTTAGGATCATTTTCTCCATGATATTCCTCAGCTCTGAGGTCAGGCTGACAGGACTGTCATTTCTGGGGTCTTCCTTCCTGCCCTTTTTGTAGAGAGGACATCATGCTGGCCAACCTTGAATCATCTGGGGCCTACCCAATAGACCTTCCTTTGTAAGTCAGGTGCAACTCCTAATTGCTACTTGGGCAATATTGTACCAATGTCTCTAGTGATGGAATTAGCCTGGCATACCTAGGAAATAGTTGTAAGAGAATCTACATCCTGCAACTCCAAAACAAATGCAGCAGCAGTCTGCATCTGAAGTCGTTAACAGAAAGGAAAAAGGCATCTGTGTGCCCTGAGTTGATGTCTGCCACCTTCCCAGTGTTCACTATTGTGAAGAGCATCATGTTCTTGCCCCCCATCCCAATCCCAAAAGGTCCTCAATGGTACATTCCTGTCACGTTGTTCCTACTGTGCCTGATCTGTAGTTTACATCTAGCCTTTTCACATACAAGGTGGTTTAAGATATGTGTATGTGACTTTAATTATTGTCCCTGGAGAAGTATTTTAATCCAAATACCTAATGATATATGATAACTTTAAGCTGCTGTTGAAGACATGGGAAGGAGTAAGTCTTCTGCCTATACAGAACACGTAACAAAATGTTAATGTGGCAACTAGTAAATGTTCTGAAGCTTCCTTTGGTCAGTGAGGGAATACCTTGTGTATCTCAACAGGCAGAATTTGATCTTGTCTGTGGGCCCTCTATCTTTAAACAACACTCCTGGCTGCAGCACAGTCAGGCCACCCACTTTGAAGTTATTGGATTGTTCTGTTGGCTGGCAGAGAGTAACGTTGGAGCCATTATATGAAGTGGCCTTGTAAACAGGAGAGCAGGCTTTCTTGCTTAGAATTGTAGCTGCTACACACAATGGCAATTCCCCAGGGTTCCCTCAAGCAGGACCTCCTCCGTATGTTCTTGCTGGCTGCTAAAGCCAGCATTGCAATGAGGGGGTTGTACTTATAACTGGAGACCCAGATGGAGGGCTGAGAAACAGAAGCTACTGTTGCAGTCATTGTCAGTTCAGATGCAAAGAACTAGGATCAGTGGGTTTTCCTGTTTTAAGATGACTCCAGCTGGTCGTCTGCTGTAAGCACAAGCTCTAGGAATCCTGAGGGCATAAAGATCAAGTGTTTTGGCATAATGGTGGTGATAGGGTGGAACAGAGTGGGCAGTGTGCTCGCACTAGCTGGCGAACCTAGACACAAAGGTTGTGGTATCATAGAGCTATTTTGGTAGCTTGTTTGATTTAAGGAAGTGTGAAACACAGTCTTTAATCTGTCTCTTGAGAAATGCTTCTGTTGAGCATAGAAAGGTGGGAGCTGATTCCAGGAGGTGGAACAAGAAAGCTGAGGTCATTCTCTGCATTATGGGTTCTGAGATGTTTCTGTGTATCTAACCAGGGCAACTCTAAGCTTTATTCTAATTTGGCAGTGTTCTTAGCGTTATATGTGTGTAATTCCTTAGCATTCTGCATATAATGCGTAGGTCAGTCAATGTGAGTAAATGAAACGAAACAAGCAAACCACCACCCCCTCGCCTTTCCAACTCATCACCTCCTGTGCTTTAAAATATTGCTGCATAGTCTATTACGACTTTATTAAATTCCTTAAAACTTAATGTTGCATAGGAATCCAAAGCTGTATAATTAATTTTGCAGTTGGGCAAGCTGAGCTGGATATCTGTTTCAAGAGTATGATGTGACCTAGAGTCTTGTATCTAGTTTTTAAGCAGTGATTTAACAACTTAATTGAGTTATGAGTCAATATGAGTCAATTTGAACTTTGAGAGGAAATTCTAATAAAAATTTTTACCTGCTCACTGTTTTGTACTAGTTCAGCTGTTTGTGCTTCCCAAAGTAATCTGAAGTTTCTAAACTCATTCCAAGTTGTATTTGTAGTGGCCTTGCCTCACTGGATTCTTCGGGAAGGAATCTGTAACTTCGCTCCTACTCTCTAATCACTCTGCAGTCTATATTGAGTTAGATATGTTTGATGTTATCAAAAATTGGAAAATAAATTTGGTTAATATTAAAGTGGTTATAGACTCCTTGTTGTGTCCCTCTCACTGAATTTTTTTCATGTTTTGTATGGAGAAAAGAATGTTTCATTGTACATTAGTGCTTTTGATTGAGGGCTGAGAAAGCGTCAGTGTACTGAGAATGGGTTTATTATTACAGCATATAAATATAGTTTTGGTGACTTTTTTTTTCCTCCCGCAGTTTTTTCACAACTGCTTTTATTTCCAGTTGATCCTTGAGAACACCAGGTAAAACTGTGATGGCTGAATGCAGGCTCTCAATATCTTGCTGATAGCAGGAGTCTTCACTAAGTAAACTGCTTTGCAAGTGCTAGTAATGTGATGTTACTAGGAAGATGTAAATGAAATGTGTTCTCCCACTGTTTCGTAGAGGTATAGAGAATATCAGGTTAGAAGGGACCTCAAGGATCATCTAGTCCATCCTTCCTTGTAAAAGCACCCTGTCCAGATGAATCTTAAGTGTCCGATGTTGGAAAATCCACCACTTCCCTGGGGATATTATTCCAATAGCTAAATTTTCTCATTGTGAAAAGTTTTCTTGTGTCCAACCAGAATCTTCCTAGGAGTAACTTGTACCCATTACCCTTTGTCTTTTCCATGTGACATATTGTAAACAAGTTACCAACATCCTCCCCCCGCCCCCACCAGCTAACAGAGCTTTGCCATGCAAACCCACACATCCATAGAATTGACTTCCGGAAGTGAAACTGGGAAACTGAATAGTGGCTTTCAGTTGAAGTCTGTCACTATGTCGAAGTCCTCAGACATGTAGATTTGGAAAAATAAATCCGGTCCTCCTGTGTGTTAAGATGAGCTAAAGTCTGAAAATAAGAGTTTGACTTTTTTTTTTTTTTCTGGTTTTGTGTGGATAAAACTTTGATTTTTGGACTTGAAAGATTGTTATGCCACTGTCAGAGCCTGTTGTGTGTGTCTGTTGATCTTGATGCTCTGCAGCCTGTGGCATCTCATCTTAGATGTTTCACCAGTTTCTGTCCTTGTTTACTAGAGTGGTAGAAGATCTGCTGTAATCATCTGCTTTAATCAGTGGCCTCCATTGTGAGTTTGAAAAAAACCTCACCCTTTTCCTGAAAAGAAAGCTTTTCCCTTTGACAAGCAGCATTTTGTCCACAGGCTTCTACAGGGTTATGAAAAGAAATAATTTCATATGTATTTTCTATAGAAGGGTGGTCGTGGGAGATTATAATATTTCCTCTGTTATCATGCTACACTGAGGCTGCTTTTGGTGTCAGAAGAACATCATCCCCCTTATACTCACCAATCCTGTTTATTGCACAGTATTCAGAGGGGTAGTTGCTTGGCCAGGAAGAGTGATGTAATACATTCATCGATGTTAGTGTTTATTTTCCAGTGTCTGTGGTGGATGTTCTGCCATGACTCAGGTATGCTTTTTTGTTGAAGGTTTTATGATTTCAGTTAAAATCTTGATTTGTGATTAACATCTTGCCACTTAAAATGTTAAGTTAAAACAAAAGCAGTTGTTTATTCCTGCAGAGGTCTGTTGTCCATCCTTACCTTATGAGATGTAAAAATTTTGACCCCATGCAGCTGCTGTGCTGGGTGGTTCCTGTTAGAAGATTTGTCAATCAAATGTACTGGATAGCAGCAGTAGTGTCAGTGCTTGTGCCGTTGTTGCTGTGGGTGCTTTGGAAACGCGTGTTCTCTTCATACCTTCAGATGTATGCGGTTATGTGTATGCATAGTGGCTACATCTCACTGGCTGTGAAGGAAAAGAACGTCATGCAGGTTAAGATGAATACTAAACTGCTAATTCCTTGAAATTATTTTAGTCATTTCCTCTTTTAGCTTGTTCCTATTTCTTTCAAACTTCATTTTTACTGAATTAAGGCAAAGGAATGAAGTTTAAAGTCAGAAAGGAGTTACTTGTCAGGGTCAAAAAGAAGAAAAAAAAGATATTGCTCTTTTCTTTGGTAAAGTACCAGTAAATACGTGTAATCACAAATTGCATGTGCAAAATCTGGACAAAATAAAAGAAGATGGGATGGTGGAAGTTAGATCAGTTGTATTTTCCTACTCAATATTTGCAGTCAGGTGCAGTCTTGACAATACCTTAGGTCACTGCTCCTTCAATTTATTGTTTATTCTACTGAGTGTACTGAAGGTGTACATCAGGATTGTTCTATGGGGTGATCTGGCACTGTCGTGGTTTAAGCTGTTAATCACACAGTTTGCTCACTCACTCCCCCCTCTTTTTTCTCCCCCTGCTCCTGGAGGGATGGGAGGGAGAATTGAAAGAATACAACTCCCACAGGTGGAGATAAGAACAGTTTAGTAACTAAGGTATAACACAAACCACCACTGCTGCCACCAATAATAATACAAGAGAAATACAAGGAAAGAAAATACAACTGCTCACCACCTGATACCAAGCCGTGAACCAATTCTTCTGGGTTTCCTGGCCCCAGTTTTTACATCCTTGGACATGACGTGCTTTGGCATGGAATACCTCTTTGGTCAGTTTGGGTCAGGTGTCCTGTCTCTGCTTCCTCCCGGCTTCCCCTCCTCCCTGGCACTAGCATGAGGCTCAGAAAGTCCTTGGTCAGACCAAAACATTCCCAAGCAGTAACTGAGAACACTGCTGTTATCAGTGCAGTTCCCAGGCCCCAAATCAAAAACACAGTGCACTGCACCAGCTACCGAGAAGGAGAAAAATGACTGCTGCTGCTGAACCCATGACAGGCACTAACACTTTCTTGGAGTGCCAGGACAATAAATAAATAAATATCATATGCTAACTTAGGAATTAGTATTGTCATGGTTTAACTGTTTGTTGTTTCACTTTCAAGTTACACCTACTTACATATAAAATCTCCATAGAATTTGTAGTGAGACAACTAAAGAGGTAAAACCCCCAGAAATGCCTGCCTAATGCAAGAGAGTTATTTCTTTGATCAGTAATCAGTTTAAGTGCGTCTGACTAACTTGGTCTTTATATTCAGTGCTTCAAGGCTATTGGAAAAGTTTTTACCTGGTAGCTAAAATGATGGGAAAACACATCACTTGCAGTAAGAAATAGTGCCACAGCACTGAAAAGACAGTAGCAGCTGAGGGTTTAAATTGTATTTGTTTCCCCAGTACCACTTCACCGCATTCTTCTTTTTTCTTAATGTGTTGCACAGTTTCATTGCTCAGCCAGAGGCTAAGAGATGGAATGTTCTTATGGAATGAAAGACTGCATGCCTGCAAGAGAGGAGAGACTGGAATGTTCTCTCTCAAAGCCAGCATCTGTATTATAAAGACAAAATCCTATGTCTTATGGCCCTGGTGTCCTTGTTATTTGCATTAAGGCACCAGCATGAATCAGTTCATTGCAGCAGCAGTCCAGCTGATGTGACTTGCATTATTATCAGGTACCTGATTGCAGTCTCTGGGTGGATGGAGGGTCGGATGTGACTAGCATGTCAATATGTGTGGTGCTGCTGCTGCTGTGTGACTGTAATCTGTGATGAGGACAGAAGCCCACTCAGTCCTGCAGTAAAGTTTTTTCAAGACACAATAAAACTGTTTTGCACATTGCGATCATCACTACAGTTTTGTCCTTTTTGACATGCTGCCGGCTTGGCCAGAAGATACTTTGACAAACATGCTTCCGCTGTGTAGAGCCAAGAAGGTACCGAGCTGCAGTTCTGAAATTACAAGTTTTTCTGGTGACACAATAAATTTGGAACTTGAGAACAATCTTTATGGTTCCAAGACTAAAGTAGACAAAGGGGTCTATTCCAACATGGTGTATCATGGTTTGCCTTTTCAAAACTTTTTCTTTAATTTTGTATTAATGTGACTGTGTTACTTAATAAATTTTTGGGACCATGCTCATCATGATTTAAGCCCACCTGGTAATTCAGAGCTATGCAGCTGCTTGCTCACTGCCCCTCTCCTTCCCCCTGGCTCTGGGCAGGGTATGGAGCAGAATTGAAAGAATGTAAGCCCCATAGGTTGAGATAAGAACACTCCAATAACTACAGCATAATACGAAACTACTACTAATAATAATGATAAGGGAAATAATAAGGGAAGAGAAGATAAAACTAAAAAGGAAGGGAAATATCTGAAGTGGGCCTATAGGGATGCTGGGGAGGGCACTCTTCATGAGTGACTGTAGTGAGAGGACAAGGGGTAACGGGTTCAAACTTGAACAGAGAAAGTTTAAATTGGATACGTTGGAGAAATTCTTTACTGTGAGGGTGTTGAGGCACTGGAATGGGTTGCCCAGGGAAGTTGTGAATGCTCCATCACTGGCGGTGTTCAAGGCTGGTTGGACAGAGCTTTGGGTGGCATGGTTTAGCGGGAGGTGTCTCTGCCCATGGCAGGGGGTTGGAACTAGATGATCTTAAGGTCCTTTCCAACCCTAACTATTCTGTGATTCTATTTTAACCCCAACAAACACAAGTCAGTGCGCAATACAATTGCTCACCACCTGCCAAATGATACCCAGCCTGACCCAAGCAGTGATCTGGTCCCTGTGGGTGACTCCCTCCAGTTTTTATACTGGGCATGATGTGCTGTGGTGTGTGGAGTGCCCCTTTAGCTAGTTTGTGTCAGTCTTTGCTTCCTCCCAACTTCTTGTGCCCCTCCTCATTGGCAGAGTATGAGAGACTGAGAAGTCCTTGGCCAGGATAAGCTCTATTTAGCAACAACTAAATACATTGGTATGTTATCAGCATTGTTCTCACACTAAAGCCAAAACACAGCACTGCACCAGCTACTAAGAAGCAGAAAAATAGCTGTTACAGCTGAACCCAGGACAATGCTTATGACTCCTTATATGCTGTGATAAATGGCTCAAACACAGGGACTTTACTGTTTATTGATCTCAAATCTCTATGGACTGTCTTCACTGGAGGAGTTCCTGACCTGTACTGGTTGCAGATTGTACAGTGTGATATTCAAAATATGCCTTTACAACTGAATCTGATTACTAAAACACCTTAATTATTTATTTACTTTTATTTCTGTGAAGGTTTAGTAGAAGTAAAAGGCTGACATATGTTCTTTTCCTTGCTATTCTTTTTTGGAAATGAAAGCAACTTGGTAACTAAGAGAAACTAACAACATGCAGAAGAGGCAGAAAAAATTGTTCTGCTTGAATATGAAGATGATAAGCTTTCTCAAATATGTGCAGCAAAGCAACAGAGGAACTAGTCAAAGTCATAAGAACAGAGGTCTTCACTGTAGTAGAGTGCTGTACTTTATTGGTGCTGGAGAGCCAGCCAGTCAAGAATATTTCTGACTTCTAAACCAGCCTCTCAATCACCTATTTAAACAAGAAATAGCTCACTGACCAGAGGGAGGACAACCCAAAAAACTTGAAGTTACAAACCACTTGAAAGCTTTGTAAACTGTTTACTTTACATTGCGAAATAACCCTTGTATTTCCATATTAGTTATTCAGTATGTGAAACAGCTGTCTGGTAGAAAGAAATGAACTTTTTTACCTTTTATTTTACTGTCTTAGTCTTCTGCAAATTATTGAAATATATCTTTTATAGCGGCACTAAATCAGTTTGTATTGATTTTTCTTTGAGTGCAACAGAAGGATTCTTAGGTAGCAAGCTTTATCCTCTTAAACTTGTGGGGTTTTTTTAAATTAAGCTTTTAAGTACTGTTTGGATGACTGCCCAAGGAGAAGTGTCTCACTTGCTAGCCTGAAGATGACAAGAAGAAATAGAATTGCTCATAAGGAGACTTCTCAACATAGAGCATGGATAGTTTGTTTGGGAAGGACGTAGGCAGTTGTCCAACACAGTGTGCTGCAAACAATGTGGTAATAACCAAGATTCAGTTATAGCCTAGGTATTAAGGTGAAAAGATCAGGCTGGAAGTAGAAAGTTATTGTGGCAGTCATGCTACTAGTATTAGTTGTTAGGTAAATTTTTTTGCAGCTGCTGTAAGCAAGACTTTTTTTCTCTCTTGGCTCAGGTTTGTCATCAAGTATTTTCAGTTCTGTTATTTTCATAGAATGGTTGGGGTTGGGGGGGATTGTAAAGATCATAGGGCTTCAATCCCCCTGCTGCCTGTGGGCAGGGTCGCCTTCCACTAGATGAGGTTGCTCAAAGCTTTATCAAACCAGCGATGAAGGGTGTTTATGAAGGCTTAATAGTTGCCACTTGATGAACATGACAGTGTTTGGCTTGCAGTACAGCAGGAAAAGGAGAAAGTGATGCGGGGTTGTTTCTTGTATTTTTAGTCCGGTCAAGGCAGTCCGTCACAATACCTAAGTGATTGTGGTTTGATCTGCAATACAAAGTTTGCAGATCCCTTTGAAGTTATGTATTTAACATGGTATTTTTTTTTCCTGACTCAAATGGATTTTTTACTTTATTTGAGAGCTGAAGCAGAAGTGAGTATATCCAAAGGCTTTAGAGAAGAAGCTCTTCTCTGAGACTTGTAACATGGTTTTGCTGAATTGCATAGGCTGAAGACTTGAGCATGAAAAAACCTTACTTAAATTTTTCTGATCTCATGTTTACATCTGTTTTCGAGTGCAAGTTCTGCGAGATCATGATGGCTGTTTTTGAACTCTTACAGTTATATTTGTGCTGTATTTTGAATAGTTTAGAAAAAATTAAGTTATATTTGAACAGAAGCAGAACTTTTGTACCTTTTCTGCTCATAAAAGTATACTGTACTGCAGTGAGCTCCTAGTATCATCCATTCTGTGAACTATCCTTTATTAGCTGCTTTCTGTTTCTTTCCTGAATTATTTATATCTTTGTTTCAGCATTCCCTTTAATGACTCACTGGAAACTCCAGGACTTCTGCTACTACATGCACACTAATAAAGGGCAGGATAAAACAAAGTGAAGCTTTCATAGTAAAATGCTAATTTGTATTCTGGTAGGGAAGAGTGAAATGCATATGCATTAGGGATGTGAAGGAGCAAATCACATTCAGATGGAAGAACTTTTTAATTTCTATGTTATTGTTGTATCTGTAAAAAATCATCTAGTTTCTGAAGAGGGGGAAGGTAATTCAGCAGAATATGCCTCAAAAGTAGGCTTGGACATTCAGAGACTCAAAAGTTCCTAGTTCTTGTCCTTTACTTTCTGGTTTTCCTTGGTGCATTATCTGTGGTGTCATGCAATGCTTCCCCCTAGGCTCGTACGACAGTGCTTAAAAAACCCCAAGCACTCTGTCTTCAAGTTGGATAAAAATATAACCAGGCCAAGTGAAGTTTACAAAAGGAATGATCCCAAGCTTAGGCATGGACTTAATCTTGGATCTAAATTAAACCAGTAATCAGAGGCTAAGAGAGACAGAATTGGTCACCATAATTCAACAGTAAAGAATACTGAATTACATTAAAGCATCTGACAGTGTCTGTACTTCTAGTCTTGTAATAATACAAATATATAAATACTTCTTTGTCTTGAAACAGAATGTTGAAGAACCTGACGTGTTGGGGGGGGAGCAGGAGAAATAACTTGAGGTACAGAGAACTCCTCTAAAAGCAAGAAATTATAGGACTTCTACACAGCTTAGTAGGAGGAAGTTTTACTAACAACTTGCTGACATTATTGTAACTGTCTACATAGCAAGAAAAGATGGGATGCTAGACTTGCAGTGGAACGCATAACTTGTTTGTAACAATGCACTGAAAGCCTATGAAATTCAAACTGTGAACTAGATATAAATTTTTAACCACAGGGTATAAATTATTAGAGCAGACTTTTGTGGCCATAGTAAACTTTATATTACTTGGAATAAGTATGTAAATCAAAATAGTACACCATTGTAAAAGAGACAATCCCTTTTAATACACATGAGGCAGGAATGACTTCAGGAAGTCATGGGAAGTGGAGGTTAGCATAACAAAGTGTAATGGCCTAATTGTGTGTAATCCTGGTAAGAATAAAGTTCTGGTCTTTAAGGAATTTTTGCTGTGCTTGATCAGCACTGGACAGACGTCTTTGAGCATGGTGCTACTAATGCTGCAATGTGGTACTGTTGTATGCGCAATTTTTAATTGCATATATTTGTACATTACCTTCCAATGTTTAAAAACCTCCAAGTAGTTACTGAAATTAATGACTAGATAATTCCTATTTATCTCGTTAGCATGGCAAAAATATGTTCCTGTACCTCATTGGCTAATAGGCAAACAGCAAGAATTCACATGGTAACTGAAACATTTTCAGTTGCAAAGTCATGTTCAATGACTACATTTTGTCTGCTAGGGACAGGAGGAAGCAGAAACAGGAGGTGTAATATACAAAAGGATCTTTGTGTTCCTTATGTTCGCTGACATGAGATGTTTGCGAAACCAAAACAGATCTTTTCCAATGGAAGTGAAGTGCATGCAGGAAGAATACAACCAAAGATGAAATGGAAAGCAAAGGAAGACTGTTGATGTAGTTTTGGTTTGTGCTGTTAAAAATGAATCCCTTTACTTGAGAATTAGGAAGAGGAATAAACATGTTGCATTTTTAAAGAATGAAGACTAAGATTATGTGGTCTGCTTGTATTGGGAAAGCAAAGGGTAGAATAGCTGCCTCAGTACTTGTCCTAAAATCTGCATTATTTTGGGATTCCCTTCGATACAGGGCAAGAAAATCTGCAGTAAAGCAAGCAATTGAAGGCCAGTGGAGCTGGCTCCTTACAGGGAATTCTGACAGATTTCTGTCTGCCACTACACCACAAATACTCTTTAAACAGCTACGTATTGGCTAATCTGTAGACATTTCTCCAGTGCCTTCATGGTGTTCCTAAGAAGGCAGTGAAGAAAGATAGTTCAGTGGTTCAGCACTTTAATGTTTCTTTGGCTGAGAACTGGAGATAAGAATGTGTGCTTTGTTTGAAAAAACAGGTTCAAATTTCTACAAAAAAGGCTGTTTAAGTAATTGCTTCGTATCGCTTGGTTTTGGATAGTGTACTATAGATAGACTGTTCAGCGTATTTTGCAGACCTTATTTCTGTAGTAGCTAATTTTGGAGAAAGCATTTACTCTTTCTATACATGTGTAGCATTCATGCTTGCTTTGGGCTTTTAGACATTGCTGACCTCTAGCAAATTTGTGTGACAGCATACGTGTTCTGTTTTATTAAGAAATAAGCCTATTAAATTTGGCTGTACCAGATCTAAGATATTTTAATTTCTTTTGGGCAGAAAAAAACAGCTATTGGGTCAATTGAAAAACCTATCTGTGGTTTAGATTTTTTTTAAGTGCCTACTCTTTTATTGCTACAAGATAAACATTTTGAAATAACTAAGTGTTCTTATTTTGGCACAGTTGTAATTGAAGTTCTTGAAATTTCTCTTCTTAGCTCTAAATAGTAATAACATGGCTATTTGTGTAGCATAGCTAGAAAAAGCCAGCATATAATACTATCTTCTAAATTCTATTTCTCTTTCTGTGTATTGTTGTTTTGAGTACTTTGGCTGCAGCTGCTAGCCTTTCCTTGAACCATGCATTTTAATTCCTCTTTGTGTCACACAATGAACTATAATGAAGCCAGTGCTGGGTTCTTCAGCCAAGTAGCAAGAATGGCAAGTTTTTCAACTATTTTGCTCATATGCTTAACAGAAACCGTGTATTTGCCTTTTCTGTTTCCCATTTAGTACTTGTGTTTCAGTGACACTGGATGCTAGATAATCTCATGCTTTCTGTATTTGTGATTACTTTTTACAAATGGCTTTGTTTAGAAAACAGTAGCATGTTGCTGTCTTGGAACATTGGAGTCTGACCTCTGAGGTCATGTTCATTGAACAGAAATACAAAAGCTTTCTGCAACTGACTTTGCATTGGGAGATAAAACTTTGACTTTGTTCTTTTTCTTTTTTTATCAATAAGAATGATCAAATAATGAATTAAAGATATTACCATCAGTATCCCAGTATATTAAGCTAGGAATGTTTCATTATATGGGTTGCTACTCAAAAAAATTTGTGCTAATGGAAAGCCTGAATTGCTGTTTACAGGAGTGACCTCTTAAGGCTTACTGGTGCTTGTGAACCAGGCTCAATCCCTGTGTTTCATGCTGTAACTGAGGTTTCTTGAGGTGCAAGCAGATCCTCAATAAACAATACTTTCTGTGTCACCTTACAACAGGATACCTAGATCCAACACCGTTCAGTTGCTGACCGTTTAACACAAAAATCATTGTAGTACTCTCTTGAAAAGCCTTAGATCATTGGAGTTAGTTTTGGACAGTGAGCTAACATGCACTTGGACTCTTTCAAGGAGTATGAGAAGATATCTCTAGATAATGCCTCTGGATGGTGCAAAATAAAGTGCATACACAATGGAAAAAAAAAACCCCACCAAACCCTGAAGCTTTCTGGTTTTCCTATAGATAGAAAATTTAGTGTCATCAATTGTTGTCCGATTATACTCTGCTGTACTGAGTTCCATTTTTAATGAAGGTAGATGTAATGTATCGAAGAGATACAAGCTAAAATAGTATGGTAGACACAGAATTGTGAATGCATAAAAAATAATTGTCAACACAGTGGGAGTCATATGGAAGTCATATGGGGAAATGTATTAAAATAGGAGTAGCTTAAGCTTGTATTAAGAAGTATTGTCTAAACTGTGTGGTACATTCAAGGAAAGTTCCACCAGACCTCTCCAGCAATCATCTTATTCAGACTTTATTTCTAACAGCGCAGTAGAGATGATACTTGTGTTATTTTTTGGGGAGAAAAGGTTATCTTTTATGTCTTAATGATGGATAGAAAATTTGTCTGGGACTTGGGCACCTTACATTAGGTAATAGGCATACCTTGAAGTGGAAGTAAATAATTCTCAATAGAATATAGAGGATTAGAGCAAACACTGCTTTTGCTGGCTGTCAGTCCAGAGCCTTCACCACAAGATCACAAAATTCATCTTGTATGGTGGATGTGAAACCGTGAGTCCATAACCTGGGTTTTCTTCTGACACATGCACACTAGGCTGAACTGGAAACAAAGAATACTTCAGAGTTGTTTTATTGTTTATCTCGGGAACAAATAGTTCACTGTGAATAGAATGAGCTTCAGATAAGAGCCCTGACAGTGATGCAGTATGATAGAGTGTATTATCACTTTATTTTTATAGCATCTTTTGTGGAAATGGTATCTCAAAGGCTTTACGTGGCTGGATAAAATTGATATAAAGTTAAATGGCAGCAAGGAGGCAGAAATTAGACTTTTAAGGAAAGAGGGGACAATCCATTTCCAGATGACATTTGGAACATAAATGGTAAATCACTATAGTAGAGACCTTTTTTAAAAAATAAGCTTTTTTTTTTTTAAATGGCAAGTAGTGTAGGAAAGTATCTGCTTAAAGGAAGGTGGGCAGACAAGCACGTGTGTAAAATTACTGCTGAACTGAAGTTTGGTTTCTGGCACCTACTTTGCAGTATGCAGGCAGACTTCATGACATAAATACTTTCAATTAGATCTAGATTTCCCTAGGTTATGTTTCTAAGGATTATGGTTAAATTACTCCTGACTTGTGCTGATTGAAGTGAAAATAAACTGTTAGAAACTTTTATTCATGTGCATTGCTGTTCCTGGGGAGTTTTACCTTTTGTCTTACTTTCTCCAGGTTTTTGGTGGATCTCCTGACTGCCCGAGCAAAACAGACTTCACTTTTATTTTCTCCTTTTTTTTTTCTTTTTCTTACTTTATTTGTTGCCAGTTAACACAAACTGTAGTTTATACCAGGCACAGACTATTCCGTACCTGGAGATTTTTTCCAGAAGCTTGTGCTCAGCGTGCAATTGCGCTGAATGTGGGAGAACCTCTTCAAAACAGAAGCTGGATTGAGTTGTGGGCTCTGACTTGGAGTAAAGTGTGAAGGCATTTATTTACGCTGCTGTTTCTTGTCCCATTTAAATTGATTCCAATCAAGTCAAGTACTTAAAAACCAAGACTATCACCAACAGGATAATAGCCTTTGAAATTGTGTGGATGTTGTAAGTAAATGCAATCTGTGTATGTTTAGGCTGTGTCCAGGATTCCCTTCCTTGGCATGGCCAACTGATGTGTGGCTGCAGCTGTGCAGAGGTCTGTTGCAAACATTGCTAAAGACGTGAGGTTACGTTGGGGACCCCAGTGTCATATGCCTGTAAAAGAAGTCCACTTCCTTTTTTGTCCTGTGTAGCTGTTTCCCCAAGTGCTTCTGTTGATCAACTTCCACTTGGAAAATGACTGTAGGTGTTGAACAGCTTCTGGGCAATATTATGGTGGTTTATGCATTCCTCTGAATTATGAGACTAACAGACTGGTCAGTATAGCATTGAAGTACCAGAATCACTGGCAAATTGCTGGGTAGCTGCAGGCAGTCCCAGTTGCAATGTGAGGGTCTGTTGTATTAGTATGAGCAAATATTGTGGATTATTTACATTCATAAATTAATATATTTGTTCTGTGTGTTATCCACACTTGTGGGCTTATATGTATATATACTTTATATTTAGATATATATGCATACCTGATTTTTTTTTGTGTGTGTGTACTAAGAAAGAATACATTTAGGTGTAGAATCAACAGAGTAAGCGTATTATGTTGCAATACTTTGTCGGTGAAAAAAAACCCCAAACAAGCCAAAAACTCCCCCCCCAAAAAAAACAACCGCCAGAAACCCCAAACTGAAATCTAATCTAGGTAAAATTTAAATGCCCTAATATATTCTAGGTCTGGTCATTATCTGCTGCCTTGCTTATTAATTGCAATTGCTGCGTCTCTTTGACAGATACACCTCCAAAGATTTTCAGTAAATAAGTTTTTTGTTTTATTACTGTGTTCTTTACATGACCAGGAGTATAAACTGATTTTGTCTTTCTTATGCATGCGTATAGTGTAGACCAGTCACAGGAATTCTGATTGGAGGATTGTTTTTATGTCCATATTTTCTGGCCACTTAAAAGTGATTAGTCATCAGCTTTAACAAGGACTGATTTACTCAAAAATTATCTCTGTGAAAAGATTACATTAGAGGAATGGAACAAGTGATATACCTTACCACGTTCTTGTACAACTTTGTAATGGACATAGATAAATTGTCATGGGTTCAGCAGCAGTCATTTTTCTCCTTCTTCGGTAGCTGGCGCAGCGCTGTGTTTTTGATTTTTGGGCCTGGGAACAGCGCTGATAACAGCAGTGTTCTCAGTTACTGCTTGGGAATGTTTTGGTCTGGCCAAGGACTTTCTGAGCCTCATGCTGTGCCAGGGAGGAGGGGAAGCCGGGAGGAAGCAGAGACAGGACATCTGACCCAAACTGACCAAAGAGGTATTCCATACCACAGCACGTCATGTCCAGGATAAAAAAAAAATGGAGGGCAGAGACCCGGATGGGTGGGGGTGCACTGCGGGGTTGGGCTTGGTGTTGGGTGCTGAAAGATTGTATTCTTTTCCCTGTATTTCCCTGGTAATTATTATTATTGGTGGTAGCAGTAGTGATTTGTGTTATACCTTAGTTACTAAACTGTTCTTATCTCAACCTGTGGGAGTTGCATTCTTTCGATTCTCCTCCCCATCCCTCTGGGACTGGGGGAAGAAAGAGGGGGGGAAGTGAGTGAGTGAGAAAAGTGCATGGCTGAGAGGCATAAACCATGACATAAATGCAAGGTAAATTGACGGATAAAATTGAGAAATATTTACTCTGGTTTTAGAAATTTAACTTCTATCTGTGATTCTTCTATGTTCTTAGCAGTAACTGCTATTTTCTGATGAAATCAGGGTGGCAGGTTTTAGGTCTTTTGATTGTCTTCTTTTCATCTTTGCTTATAGAGAAGTATTGCTCTCTCCTAAATATGCTTTCATGAAAATATTTTAAGATTTTCAGCAACGTAATAAACATGTAAGTCACCCTTATTTTATTGATTTCCAGTACACTTTGTGACTTTGAAAAACACCATATGTATTTACTTTTGAGTTACGTTTAATTTTTCACTTATGAGGAGCACATTAACATCTTCAGTCACTGTCAGCTGGAGACTCACAGCTACCTTATAAAATGCCTTCATATCTGAAAATTCTTTCCAGAAAGATTGACCATGGAGGAATTAGAATGTGCAAGGGATCTTGTTACGGTAGGGCAACTATTTCAGTGGGTTTTATTAATAGTTCTGTTGGCAATTACCCAAGGCAGTTTACCAACAAAGCTGATTCTTCCCTCCCTTACTTTGTTTACTTAATTTGTGTGCTATAGCCTGATAGATTTGCCATGGCCTCATTTAAAGGCTTCTTTTATGCCTTTAGACAATTTGCTAATATGTATTACGAAATAAAATGTAAGGACTCAAGGATTTGCTAGACATGGAAGTGTAATTTGGATTAAAATCCAAATAGAGGGAAGAAATCCACAGGAATTCCTCAGGTGTTGTCTACACTGACATTTTAGTCTCCCTGTGGATTTGTGCTAGTATGATGTTTGTAAGTGTAAACAGGATAAAGCTGTTGTCTCTCATACTTTGTGTCAACGGAGTTTTGCCCTTGCTTGAAGTTTGTGCTATGCCCCACTGCCTGTGTAAAAGTGCTGAGATGACTTAAACCAGGGCAAGTCTTCAGTGTAGGCAAGACCTTAATATTAAAATACTAATGCTGTTTCTTGATACTGAATCTGAATCATAGGAAGCTGAGAAATGGAGAAATAAAATTCTCTGTTAATCGACAGAGTAGTTTCTGCATAAAGTGTAGCAGCCAAGCCCTGACATTATGCTTCCCTTGTCCTACAACCAAAGTCAGCCTTCAACACCCGTGCCTCATATTTTACCACCAATTTGTGTGTTTTTTGCTGGTTGTGAGCTTTCTTAACTTTGGACTGTAACAGAGATGAGTGAGCAAGCTTTGCTTATGATACACTAGTTATTTGAAAATCTGCTTGCATGAGCAACGATCTTTTTGTTAAAAAAGACTTTTGTAATAGATGATTAACTGGAAAAAAAGTCTCTGCAGAAAAGCTTTTCTACTCTGTATGTTATTGCCCCAGCTACTTACTTCTTCAGTGGGTTTTTCATGTGAATGATGGGACTCTGCACTGGAACACTGTGAGGGATTATCATGGTTTAGTGGTGGAAAGAGTGAAGCAAACTGAAAGCAAGGGTGTATGAATGAAAATTGTAGTCTCTATTGTTTTAAACAGTAGAACTAGTTTGTGCCATTTTCAAGTTGCAAATCACTTTTAGATACTCAGGGACACATGATTTGATATGTAGCTGTTTCTTGCTTGTTGAAGGCTCAATTTGGACAGTTAGATGTCAAAAAATTCAGTGTGTTGCCAATGTAGAAATACAGTTGCAAAAATAGCATTACTGTGTTACTGCCGATTCTCAATCTTCTAATTTGTTTCTTAGCTATATATTATGTATTGTTTATAATGTTTTTTCACTTCCCTGCATCTTCTCAATTCAATTCCTACTGAAAAATTATGAAATTTGCTCGTGTGTCAGTTTTGATATTAAAACATGCTTAACATGTCTGTGTTAAAAAATGAATATCCCATTCATTCAAATTCAGATAATAGTACTTCTGCTGCTTCAAAATAAATCCCAGGGGCCCAGCAGGCAAAGAATGCCTAGAAGAGATTGAGTCAGGCTTATGTCTGGCTGATCATTGTGGTTTAGGCCTCACCCAGGCTAATAACTCATGAAGTTTTACTCACTCACTCCCCTCTTTTTCTTCCCCCAGTCCTGGGGGAATGGAGAGGAGAATCTAAAGAATTCAACTCTCACAGGTTGAGATAAGAACAGTTTAATAACTAAGGTATAACACAAATCACTACTGCTACCACCAATAATGGTGATGACAGGAGAAATACAAGGAAAGAGAATACAACTGCTCACCAATACCAACCCAGCCAGTGCACCCCACAGCAGCGAACCCCGCACTGCACCACCACCACACCCTTCCGGGTCTCTGCTCTCCGTTTTTCACATCCTGGGCATGACGTGCTGTGTTATGGAATAACCTCTTCGTTCAGTTTGGGTCAGGTGTCCTGTCTCTGCTTCCTCCCGGCTTCCCCTTCCTCCCTGGCATAGCATGAGACTCAGAAAGTCCTTGGCCAGACAAAACACTACCAAGCAGTAACTGAAAACACTGCTGTTATCAGCACAGCTGCAAGGCCCAAAAATCAAAAACACAGTGCTGCACCAGCTACTAAAGAGAAAAATGACTGCTGCTGCTGAACCCATGACACTGATCTAACCACATTTGTTGTCAATGACTGACATTCTAGTTCCCCAGCCCTTGGGAGATACTGATAAGAGGGTGAAATATCACATGTTTTCTGGGGGTGATTAAATCAAACTTTCTGATGACAGTCTGTCACGGGTTCAGCAGCAGCAGTCATTTTCCTCCTTCTTGGTAGTTGGTGCAGCACTGTGTTTTTGATTTTGGGCCTGGGAACAGCGCTGATAACACCAGTGTTTTCAGTTACTGCTTGGGAATGTTTTGGTCTGACCAAGGACTTTCTGAGCCTCATGCTGTGCCAGGGAGGAGGGGAAGCCGGGAGGAAGCAGAGACAGGACACCTGACCCAAACTGACCAAAGAGGTTATTCCATACCATAGCATGTAATGCCCAGGATGTAAAAAGAGAGGGCAGAGACCTGGACGGGTGGGGTGCACTGGCTGGGTCAGGCTTGGTGAGCAGTTGTATTCTCTTCCCTTGTATTTCTCTTGTATTATTATTGATGGTAGCAGTAGTGATTTGTGTTATAGCTTAGTTACTAAACTGTTCTTATCTCAACCTGTGGGAGTTGCATTCTTTCGATTCTCCTCCCCATCCCTCTGGGAGCAAGGGGAAGAAAGGGAGGTGAGTGAGTGAGAAAACTGCGTGGCTGAGAGGCTTAAACCAGGGCAGCTCTTTTTGGTGCCCAGCATGGGGCATGAAGGGTTGAGATAACGACAGGATTAATAGCCACTTGTCACAATGCTGATTTATTGGCTCTCAATTTTGAGTTCATGGTTTCAGCTTGTTATGCCTTACTTACAGCCAGTATTTGTTAACTTAGCTTTCGTATATGGGTTTTGGGTTAAGGTTCTTGTTTCATTGTACTTTATTAGAATGGCTTGTAATACGGGCGGTCTCCGGAAGCGGGGAGGGGGGGTGTGGTGAACATGGACGTGGACTTCTACCTGGCAGTTCAGCTGCTCTTCACTGTGCTGGCGCTCATCCTTGCCTCTGTCTTCGTGAGGCTGTGAGGAGCCGATGGGGGGCTGCCCTGTGAGCTGCCGGTGGCCAAAACGGCCTGGGAGAACGGCCAGGGGCATCAAGAGGTCAGAAGGGGCCGGCAGAGGGGGTGAGCCCCCCTGTTGAGCCCAGCCCAGCCGCTGCTGACCAGCTGGAGGAGATGGCAGAGAAGCCGGGCCCTGAGCCGAGCCCAGCCCCGCGGCTATCGAGCGACAGGGGCAGGTGGCCACTGAGCCCAGCCCCGCGGGGCCGAGGGTGTTCCCCAGCAGCAGCCTGCGGAGCCCCGCGAGCCCGAGTCCCAGGAGGATGCAGGAGACCGCGCAGCACTGCCCAGAAAGGCAGAGGGGGAAGATTTGGGCTCAGACAAAGAGCAGCTGGTGGTGAGAGGGCCGGCAAGCGCAGCAGCTACACCAGCCCCAGGGACAAGTACAGCAGTGTCCTTTGAGAGTTCTGAAGGGTTTGAATGGCCTTTAAGCACCCCTGAGACCTGCCTGCTGATTGTGATGGGGATCACAGTGTTGGCATGCATTCAGAGTGCGTTTTACCCACAACCATTCTGTCTGGTCCCGAGAGTTAAGCAGAATGGAGTATGGCCTTGTCTGGGGTTAGACTATGATGTAGGATGCCCAAGAGATTTTCCCCAAGGCTGGACAGTCACGAGTGGCAGGGTGTGTGGGACAGTATGGGCGTGTACCTAGTCCAGTGCGTCCCTCCAGTGCTTTGGAGGTGTCGGAGATGGAAGGCAGCTGTATGGAGTCCCCACAGACAAGCTGCAGAAGCTGCTGGAGGGGAGGGTGAATTATTTTGAGCCTGATGGGCCCATGACACTTCAGGCCATGAGGGCAGAGATGCAGCATACAGATGGACTCATGATTGAGGGGTGGACTTAGCAATGGACACTATTGCCCAGGTTATTCACGAGTGTGAACATTGCACACAGCCTCCTCTGTTCTGAAAGACTGTTACAAAAGATGGAGCCCGATATCATGGACCGGATGGACTCAGCAGCTTTATAGGGATTGGTCCATGCACTGAGGGATGATCCCTCTCCCTCTGTGTGTGAGTGGATGTATATATATACATGTGATGGTATATTGAAAATGTGGGATCTGAGCATGACGTGAATGGTATGGAATAAGGGATGAATGCTGTCATGGGTTCAGCAGTAGCAGTCATTTTTCTCCTTAGTAGCTGGTGCAGCACTGTGTTTTTGATTTTGGGCCTGGGAACAGCGCTGATAACAGCAGTGTTCTCAGTTACTGCTTGGGAATGTTTTGGTCTGACCAAGGACTTTCTGAGCCTCATGCTGTGCCAGGGAGGAGGGGAAGCCGGGAGGAAGCAGAGACAGGACATCTGACCCAAACTGACCAAAGTGGTATTCCATGCCACAGCAGGTAATGCCCAGGATGTAAAAAGAGAGGGCAGAGACCCGGATGGTTGGGGGTGCACTGCGGGTTTGGGCTTGGTATCGGGTAGTGAGCAGTTATATTCTCTTTCATTTCTCTGGTCATTATTATTATGGGTGGTAGCAGTGGTGATTTGTGTTATAGCTTAGTTACTAAACTGTTCTTATCTCAAACTGTGGGAGTTGCATTCTTTCGATTCTCCTCCCCATCCCTCTGGGAGCAGGGGGAAGAAAGAGAAGGGAGTGAGTGAGTGAGAAAACTGCATGGCTTAGAGGCTTAAACCATGACACAGTCTCAGCAAAGTAGTAATGGGAGGAAAAAAATGGTCTTTTTTTTTTTTTCGCTCTCATCTATTCTTTACATTAATGTTCTCAAGGTTTGAAAAGCAAAGTGTAGTGTAAAAATTAATTTATTAACGTGGGTTTTTTAGTCCTACAATTTATTTCCAAGAATAAAAGCTTAGGGTGGAGATGAGAATAAACTTTAATGACAAATGGATAGAAATGACATTAAGGTCATCTCATCTTTAAAAAAATACCTATTCAGGATTTAACTGTAAATCTTCTATGCTTCTGGGCTCTTTTTAGGAATTCAGCTGTTAATGCTACCTAAGAATTTGTTAACAATTTAGAAGTGTACATCCGTGTCTTAGAAATGAAGTTGTCAAGTGATTCTCAGTGGGGAAAGGGACAGCCTAGTGATTAAGAAACCATTAACAAACCATTCCAATACCAGATTGCTACATATTGTCTGATGAATATTTCCTGATTTGATTAACACAGGAGATGAAGATTGAGTGATCTATCAAAACATGAATAGACAGTAGAAGGGAAGTAACTCCTTTTGTTAATGTCTGATTGAATGTATGGTTCCTTTTATACCCCTGTATATTTTAGTAACATTCTTACCTTGTAGTCTGGATGTCTGGATCACTTTGAAAATTTTAATTCTGTCACTGTTGCCGTAGCTCATCTATAACTCTCTTGATGCTGGGATCAGCATCAGAAGCAAACCTATAAGCTGTTTGCACTCTTCCTTTAAAACATATTTCTGTCTTCTGTGTTTCTTAGATCTATCTCCAAGTTTCATCATGGCTCTGGAATTATCTTAACTAATATACATTGCTTTATGAACTCTGCAGTTATAGCAATAAAGCTAGTACGGCCTCAGGAAGTTTTTCTACAAAATGTCAGAGGTTGAGCATGTGTGGTTTCATGTGGGCTGTAGTAAGGGGTGCTTTTTGTAAGTTCTGCCCACAACGGAATTTGTTATTAATGCAGTTAACAATAATCTAATTAATACAGGAGAATCTCAGCTGCTTCTTAAAGAAAGACATCTAGAGAAGATTAAGACATCTTCTTTGTTGTTCATGCACTTTCAAACCATTTATATGAGCATTTTCAAAAGCTTGTGCAAACTGAAGAATTCTTGATTAATTCTTTGTTTTAGGTGCCTGGATTTAATACTCATATTTCAGAAAATGTACTTCTATTTGCTAGTTATTTATCAGCAGAGAGGTGGAAGTTTGTCCTAAATTATTGAGAACTTTTATTCAGAATGAAAGTAAGCACTTTAAATGTCCATCATATTAGAAAATCACGTTGAGGTTATGTCTGAAATGACCAACACGTCTAATGCAGCAATTGTCTTTTTGAGGTGATGAGAACTGTGCTCTGGAAAGTAGTCAAAATAATGAGTATGTAGATTGTATCCATGTGCAGTGATTGTCATTCTGTATGAAATCTCTATTCTTGAGGATAATGTGGTGATAAATGATTTCAGATTTCAGAGCAGGATCTAGATCAGAAAGTAATGACTAAATGTCATTCTGGAGCCTTCTGTCCTGGGTTCAGCTGCAGCAGTCATTTTTCTCCTTGGTAGCTGGAGCAGCGCTGATGACAGCCAGTGTTTTCAGTTACTGCTTGGTAATGTTTTGGTCTGACCACGGACTTTCTGAGCCTCATGCTCTGCCAGGGAGGAGGGGAAGCCAGGAGGAAGCAGAGACAGGACACCTGACCCAAACTGACCAAAGAGCTATTTCTTCGGACTGGGGGAATGCTCTCGGTCACCGCGGGTCTGGGCTCTGCCGCCGCCTGCCCCGCCTCCCGCTTGGTAGCCGCAGGGCTCGGCTCGGCCTCGGGGCTTGGCTTCTCCACTGCCACCCCCACCCAGCGATGGGGCTCACCCCTCCTGCCTCCTCCTTGGTGGCGTCCCGGTCCCGGGGGCAGCTCTCCCTGGGCTGTTTGGCCACCGGCGGCTCCCGGGGCCACCCCCCCTCGGCATCCCCTCCTCCCTTCTGGAGCTCGTCTGTATTACAAGCCATTTCAATAGAGTACAATGTAACAAGAACCTTAACCCAAAACCCAGATGTGAAAAACGTTATGATAAGAAATACCAGCTGTAAGTAAAGTATCATATGCTGAAACTGTGAGAACCGGAGCAACAACTTTGAGAGCCAATAAATCAGCATTGTGACGAGTGGCTATTAATCCTTGCTGTTATCTCAACCCTTCGTGCCCCACATTGGGCGCCAAAAAGAACTGTCGTGGTTTAAGCTTCTAGCTCACCCCACGCAGTTTTCTTACTCACTCACCTCTCTTTCTTCCCCCAGTCCCGGGGGGATGGGGAGGAGAATCGAAAGAATGCAACTCGCATGGGTTGAGGTAAGAACAGTTTAGTAGCTAAGGTATAACACAAATCACTACTGCTACCACCAGTAATAATACAAGAGAAATACAAGGAAAGAGAATACAACTGCTCACCAAGCCCGACCCAGCCAGTGCACCCCACAGCAGCGAACCCACCAGTTCACCACCACACCCTTCCGGGTCTCTGCCCTCTGTTTTCCCATTCTGGCCATGACGTGCTGTGTTATGGAATAACCTCTTTGGTCAGTTTGGGTCAGGTGTCCTGTTTCTGCTTCCTCCCGGCTTCCCCTCCTCCCTGGCAGAGCATGAGGCTCAGAAAGTCCTTGGCCAGACCAAAACATTCCCAAGCAGCAACTGAAAACACTGGTGTTATCAGCGCCGCTCCAGCTACCAAGGAGAAAAATGACTGCTGCCGCTGAACCCAGGGCACCTTTTAAAGAGGGTGTCTAAAATCCTGAACTGTTTGGATTAGCTGAGTATGATGATTAAAAACCAGCCTGCAGCTGGTAAGTTGTAACTAAGTGATGAAATATGCTGTATTTAAGTGTTAGTAATAGTAGTTCATGTGTATTCCTAAGTTTAAGACTTTCTTTCCTGCTCCTATATGTTGAATAAGTATTGCTGTCAAAACTAGTCTCTGTAGATTCAAAGGCAAGAAAAGAATGCTTAAGACAAAAGTCAAATGGCAGTATTGATAAGGATAGGTGGAAAGGTAGTTAAAGTTAAAATAGTTATTATGTGTGTTACTGTTCATCATTTGGAATGGTCTGTTCTTTTCGTTCCCTTAAAGTGTAAATATATAATTAGCACAATAATTATTTGGAAGACTTACTAACTGCTTCTAGTGTGTAGACATCACTGTTGGTTCCCCGATAATCTTTGTTGACTTCATATTTAAAGAGTAAGTTAAGGGTACTGCAAACAGTGCGTTGTCCTGCTTGATGAACTATCATAGAGAGCTTCAGAAATAGTATTTATGTGAAGTTGACTTTACCTATAGCAAATCTTAGAATCAAATGTGTGATTAAGATAGAAAAGCAGCTGTTATAATACTATAGTCCCCAGTGCTGGGAGGACACAAAGTCTACTTAAAAGTCTTGCAATAGGGTCACATTCTTTCTCTTTTTAAAGTTCTTAACTTTCTCCTTTATCTCATGCAAGCAAGTGAATAAAAATTCTAAAGGCTAGAAGAGTACGAATTTCCCCAAGGATGCAGACAGGAAAAGAAAAGGAAGGGTTGAGGGGAGACACCTTGGAATACAATGCAGAAGGAGATTTGCTAGGAGAAAAGAATGGCAAGTTTTGATCACAGGTAAGATAGGAAGTACAAAAGATAACCACATCTTAAGTGATCCCAGAGGGAAAGATTGGCTCCCAGTATCGAGGTACTGACTAGAACAGGTTTGCCTATAATAAGCAGATAGGGTATTGTCAGGGTAGCTTGGCTATACAGTATTTCCATCATATCATTCACTGTTCCCCCTAATAAATTAAATTAATAATGGTTGGCTGACATAAGCCTTGCAGCCATAAAACTCAAGATCCCCCCTTAATAAGCAGATAAGGGACTTGCAAGCAGCATGCAGCTCATCTCCATTTTTGACCTTGTGTCTAAACAGAGACCTGCTAAAAGGAGGAGGGGAGTAGGCACTTTGAGACAGTAATTCAACTTAATGTTGAATATAATTCAGAACTGTCTGTGTAGGCAGTAAAGTATACACTCCATAAGATCTAAGAACAATGACATGTTTTAAATTCATTTAATTTTAATTTTAAACAATTGCTCAAAGGTAGAATTACTAAAAACACTTCAAGCTTTAGTGTGGATCTTAGGTTTGGATATTCTTTTAACCTACAGCTCCACCAGGCAGCAGTCGCTTAATTACAGCTCTGACTTTAAACCTCCAAGAACCCGCATGCAGCTTGTGTTGCTATTGTGGGAACATTCAGAGCAGAATGCAATGTGAATAGCTTGAGTGGTTTGTCATTTTCCCTTGTAATAAGCTTAGTTTTTTTAAAAAAACCAAACAATAACAACACCCACAAAAACCCTAAAAACCAACAAACTAATTTATTTTTAGATGCGCTGTCCTGTGTACTTGCATCTCGATAGAGTGTAGTCTAAATTCTGCCCGTACAATGGTTGTGCAGAGCAGTCGTAGAAAAATGAAATGTGACCCATTGTCATAGCATGCATGTGCTTGCAGCCCATGTAATTACCTATCTCTAGCCAGGCTGAAAAACCCTGTAACCTCAGAGTGAACTCTAGCCCCAGACCTCTACACTGAGAGTATAGAAATGGGCATGCTACAGCAGTCACTTAGAAGAAACACAATGTCAGAATATACTCTCATAGGCTGATTTCCTCCTGAAGGCATGGACGTTGTTCTTAGTTTATATTAGTAATAGTTTTCTACAGATCAGTAATCTTAAAGGATTCACCCAGGCTTTACAGGGTATCATTATTCTATATCATAAAAACAAAGCCAAACACAAACAAAAAACCCAAAAAAACCCAAACCCCACAAAAAACTCCAACATCCCAAAACCAACGAAAAAAACAAACATAAGCATAATTTGCTATTAAAGGCAAGTATCATTTCTGCTGTCTGAAAACAGTCAGTCTTGGGGCCTACTAGCGCCTTGGATATTGTTAACAAAGCTGCATTTTCACTACCAGAACTCTTATTCATCCCATTTCTGCTTTACCCTTACGTAAGTCATTCTGCACTATTTTAATTCAGATACATTAAAGTCTTTGCTAGCTACTTTGCTTTGGTTTGGGGGAAGACTCTTGTGTATCTTCTTTGTCTACCAAGACCCATTGGTCATTGACTAGGGAGAAAAAAATTTTTGTTTCTTTTTTTTTTTTTTTCAGTGTTCCTAAACCGTTCCACTCAGGGGTGAAGGGGTTGGGGCACAACCCTACGACAACAATGCTACTTCAGATACTCTAATATGATTAGATGTCACTCAACAACATGCTTTTTTTGCACATGGGCAGTGGCCTCACACTTGCGTGGAAAGACTTGGTTAGCCTGGGTTGAAAGGGGCAGTTTCCTCCAGAGGTAGGTTTTTTACATTCTTTCTGTGCCAGCAGTAATGTTAATGAGGCTATGAATCTGCTTCTGTTGCTTCTTCTTCGCAATTCAGTTGGGTGTTTGTTTGATGGGACCCTCCAGTTCAAGGGCATCAGGATTTTGGACTCTTCTGGGGTCTGCCTACACTTTGACCTGATACTCAGTGAGCCAGTTTGCTTGGACTCTCTTATGAAATCAGGGAGATGCAATTATCTGCTGAATTTTCATCATTTTTCTCTTCATGATAATGTTGTGAAGCAACATGGTGTTAATTTGTTGTAAGCACTAAAAGAATACCATGGGAAAGTACTTATTATTTACCTGACTTAATTCTGATTAGGCTTTTAATTAGCACTTACAGAAGCTATTTTTGTTCAAAAAATATCTACAGAAAAACATTACATGGTTTTTCTGAGAGCCCTACGCAAAAGATTGTCTGCACTAAACCTTATGTGCAGCTGTATTTATAGTTCATTGTGAACTCTGTTTTGAAGTGTAATATATAGGCCAAAGTTTTATGACTGATAAGTACTGAAAGTAAAAATCATAGCAGAAACTTCATTGGCAATATGCAACTGCATCAACTGTGATAAGGAGCTATGGGGATTAGGTAACTTGGAGAATTAGCTTGTACGTGGTTAACCTGTTTCCTGGACAGAGATTAATTTATTCATGCAGTTTTGCTTTCTAAACATCCAAAGGGAGTGGTATGTCACAATGAATGTAATTTTAATGGTGGCGTATAAACCTTTCTTTTAAATAAGGCAGCTGTCTCTTCAGTGTGGGAAACGGCAGTAGGGAAATGTATCTGAATGTAATTCAATAATTCCTTTACTTCTATCACCAACCCCTTATATAAATGCACTGCAGGGAGGTAAGAGGGTAGGGGGTTTTGTTATACTGATAGGTCTTCCCTTAATGTATTCCAAATGTAAGATAAACTTGTATGTAGTAACAGGGATTTCTTTTTTTAAAAGCTGGTGTAGGATAAGTTCTGGTAGTCTCCTAAGCAAAACCACTGGATTTCTAGTAGCTTGGGAAGGTATTCAGTCCAAACTTGCGTTTAAATGGGAGCTATACTTCTACTCTGATTCATTAGTTTGCCCCCTGCCAGGAAATAACAGTGTATTGTCTGCTTCCTGGGGAAGTAGTTCTCTCCTATGGAGATAGAAAGGCAATAATAGATAGCCAGGGAGGGGCAAGTTGGTGTATGTATCATTCTGTGTCTGCCAAGAAGTAGTTCTGTTTTTCATTAAAGGGTGTTTGGAGATCTGCAAGTGTGTCTATTTTTGGTTTCAAAAAATGAGAAAAAGATCTTGCTCTTGTCTGTAAGACAAGGTAACCTAATGATGGACAATCTGCCAATTCTAATGCATTGTGTGAGTATTATTGGAAGATCTCTGAATATGGTTTGTTTCTTAAGCAGCAAATCCTTATTTGTTATCTGTTAAAAAAATCCATATTGGTGTTTACCCTAACCGGAGTAAAGACTGGGCAAGTGGGGTTTTTTATTTTTTGTTCCTGCCTGACTCCTTTTTTGTCCTGTCTCTATACTCAATAGCCATGAAGAGTTAGTACACCTACCCCATTCCACAGCAGGTCTGCCATAGAAGTGACTCAGCAGGGATGTTCAAATCTCTCTGACCTCTGACAATCCCTTAAACTTGTGTAAAGGCAGAAAAATCTCCTAATATGAACATTCTTGTGGTGGATTTTTATAGCTGCTATTCTACATGTTTCAAAATGGTAAGTTCAGTCCTTTATTCTAAGGAGAGGATCAAGTGACAAGAGAAGTGAACTCTCTACTTAACTCGCGGCTACCTTCTGGAATAGTTTTTCCACAGCTTGACATTTCCCTTATTGTAAAGTATATCACTCCCCATGCAATAGGCTCTTTTAATTTCAGAAGCCTGCCGGGATTGACGTTTCGTAAGCCCATTTACATGTGTAATCCTTTCCTATTACTCAGATAAATACGTTGACTCTCCTGCTGCAAACCAGAGAACTAGAGAAAAATGGATCTGTTCTCTCATAGGGAAGGCAAAATTATGTCTACACCCAGAATCAATTGTCTCTTTCTCATCTTTTGAAACGATGTGACTAATAAGCATTTCTTTTGTTAGTAGAACAAAACAACAAAAGTAACCCCCAAAACCCCACCAAAAAAACCAACCTCCCAAGCCTATAAACAAGCCACCCCCCCCCAAATACAACAACAATAAAACCCCAAAACAAAATCCCAAAGCAAAACAACACCCCAACCAAAAAGTTACAACCAGAGTATTTTTCTCCAGCTTAAAGGGGCTTTGCATCAGGCCTATAGTGCAATTTTAACATGTAGATATTCTGGTCGAGTCTTCCCATTGTTGTTACTGGATGTTACCAGCTCTCACTAAGACGCTGATATCGTTTACATGTGCCTGGGCTTTTAAATTTGAATTTCAGAATAGCTTTGGAGGAGCTAAGTGTGAACAAGTTGCAAACTGGTGTACCAGAGCTGTGTGGTAAGAAAAGTCCTTTCTGTTGGAGCTTACTAATTTGTGTTTATGTAAGTATAAACTGAAAACAATCAAGTAGTGAGTTGGAGCTTAGCTGGAAGACCATCTTGTTCACCTGTGCTTTATGCTTCACATAAATAAAAAAGTCAAATACTATAATAGCAATTGTAATACTGCATATACACTGTATATTTTGATTTCTTTAAAGCAAAATACAATTGACAAATACAGAATCTGAATTGATGCTCTGGGGGATAAAGCTCTACTACTTGGTATGTTATTACTACTTGGGTTTGACTTCTGTCCCTTTTTAAAAAAAAATTTTTTTATTCTTTACATCTCATTACCCCCGAAACTACACAGATTTTAAAAAGAATGTTCTTTAGAAACTACTCTTGACTTATGAAATGGGAAGTAAAGAATTCACAATCAAAATGTACTCAGGGTTCTCAAAGATTTTCCCTTGCAAACAAGGGGTTAAACTTTATGGTGAGTTTGGTTATGAATTTTGGCACTCTAGTCTAATGGGATTTTATTTCACGTTCTTGTGGTTTAAGCTCAGTCAGCCATGCAGCCTCTTGCTCACTTCTCCCCCCTGCTCCCGTTGGGATGAGGAGGAGAATTGAAAGAATGTAAGTCCCATGGGTTGAGATAATAACAGTCCAGTAACAAAGGTATAACACAAATCACTGCTGCTACCACCAATAATAATAATAATGATAAGGGAAGTAACAGGGGAAGAGAATACAACCGCTCACCACCCGCTGACCGATACCCTGCCCAATCCGAGCAGTGATCTCACCCTTCCGGGTAACTGCCCCCAGTTTATATAGTGGGCATGATGTGCTGTGGTATGAAGTACCTCTTTGGCTAGTTTGGGTCAGGTGTCCTGTCTCTGCTTCCTCCTGGCTTCCCCTCCTCCCTGGCAGAGCATGAGACTCAGAAAGTCCTTGGTCAGACTAAACATTACTGAGCAGCAACGGAAAACATTGGTGTTACAAGCGCTGTTCCCAGGCTGAAAGTCAAAAACACAGCACTGCACCAGCTACTAAGAAGGAGAAAAATGACTGCTGCTGCTGAACCCAGGGCGCATGTGCACAGTGGCATAGGCTGTAAGTAGGTCTGAAATAGCCTAGCTGGTGGATGACTTCTCTTCCTAAATGGCACATTGCTACTGTTGCCGAATCCTCCTTAGTGCATTAGAGGGGACATGGCGGGTGCAGTGCTCTCATCAAGCACCTTGGAATACCTCCTCTGTCTGACTGAAAAAGGATGGATATGTACTTGTTTCAAGTCTTTCAACGTCTAGTGCAAGTCCCATGATGGTTATGTTTTAAACTATAATTTATATAATGTATAATTTTCTTTTCAACAGGTACTGAATTTCTTTCTAAGGTACAGCTGATGTCTGGAGCCATTTACTTCTGTTTATTTTATTTGCCACTAGCATTATCCACTTGGCTGGCCCAGTCACAAAATAGGCAGGCAGACAGAGTAAAGCCAGGAAATGGCAGTGAAATTTTTAATACCCCAAATTCCCTACCTGCATCCTTTCGGACTGCCTGGAAACTTACATAGCATCCAAAGATATATCCATATTTTCTGTAAGAATTATGCCCTTTTTAAAGACAAAAAGAAAAAAAATCATCTCTCTGGAGTGTGTTGGAAAGAGTCTGCTTCTAAAAGATCCTTGGACATGACTTCAGATATCATTGCACTTTAAAAACAGCCAGCCAAGACACCCCCCAGAATGTTCTGCCTTTTTTTTGCTAATTTCTGCATATTTATATGGGGTGTTTTCCCTGATAATAGCTTCAGTTGTTAGTGTTTTCTGGGGTGCTGTGGTAAAACTAAAAATTGCCACTAGCTTTACGACAGCAGGGAAATTTCAGCTTACCATCTGTCTGGCTATCTCCAGTGCTAGCTGCTGATAGCTGAATTTTTGCTATTTGTGGCAAAGTATTTTTGGGTTTTTATTAAAACAACGAGGTCCTAGATTTCATTATATGTCTGAATAAATCTCTATCCAAAATAGAAAATGTAATCTTATGCTCATTTTCAGGTTTTCCTATTCTATATTGAACACAAGATTAACATAATTTTCCTTGTAGCTAACTATTGAGCAGAGAGGGAGAATACGAAGCCACATAGTTAGTAATTCATAACTAATATACATGTAGTGCAGTCGTAACTTCCATTATGTGTATCTGTTCACCTTTGGCTTGAAGGTTTGCTAACAGTTTTTCAAGGAGTGTTTTTTGTATGCGTCCATGGATAATGTGATTATGAAGAGCTCTACCCATTTGCTAATGTGCTAGATTTGACCCGTGTGACATCCCTATGTATTTTCTGGGATGTTCTACTGAGTGGAAAGGTGTGATCTCTGTAGATTGCTACTTTGAAGTTACACAAGCCTTGTTGCATGGCAAACGTGAAGAAAATATGAAGAAAAAGGAGTTATGGTTGGGAGGAGGAGAACTGCAGTAACATTTGAGGTAAAGGTGTTACGTGAGAAAGCTTGGTATAGGGAAAGAGGAAGGATGAGAATACAAACGGAAATAGGAAGAGGAAGAACAGGGAAAATAGAGGTAAGAGTTCCAAAGAGGCAAAAAGGATTAGAGGAAGAAACATGTGGTAGAGAGTGAAGATCTCAAAGACCAAAATATCATTTTTTTGTGCTCAGCGCACTACTGTTGACAGCCCTGGACACAGGACAGAGCAGCAGTGTAGCGATGTGAGTTTGCATACAGTATTTAAACCACTGGGCCTTCTACTTCTCTGGTGCAGTAGCTGATCCCCTAGATGCAGCTTCAAAAAACTTGCATACTAATAGCCTAAAACACACTAAGCAGAAAGAACAGGCTTTAAGACACACATTTGGTCGAGGGTTATTTTTTCCATTTCAGAATCTTCTAAGTCATTAGTTGTTTTCCAACTGTAGTGGAGCAGCATAGAGCTGTGCAAAGTATACATAAATCTCATATTTGTGAAAGATTTTCTTTTAAGAAAACTGATTTTCTGCTTCTTTTCCTTTTTTTCTTCTTTTTTCCTCTTGCCTTTCAGAAAAGCAGCTGTTTGAGTATGTCTTCTCAAGCTGTTTTGTAGAGTCATGAATTAAACTAGTTATTCAGTTATTTAAAATGAGCTCCTTTGACACACATAAAAGCGTTCATCAGTGTTCAGTAAGTGTCGCTGTTGTAACAGAAAAGTAAAAATAAGCTGTTAATTTGTGGGTTTAAGACCATACTCTGAGATATTAATCTGTGGCAAGTTGAATATGACTTTGCGATTAAAATCAACTATTCTTGCGCTCTATTTCTAGCTGGAAACAGTTTGTCATTATTATATTGATTTCTTTAACTGCTATTTACTGTTAAGATGAACATTTTTAACAATTACAGTACAAATAATTAATGTGATTTATGGATGAAATGGTTAATTTGCTGCAGCTGATTGTGCACGTTTGCTGCTATTTGCCCAACTGTAAATTTACAGGATTTCAAATTTTTTTCGCATAGCATTTTGGCTCTCAGAACAGGAAGCTCAGCCATGAACAAATCAAACGGGTAGATCTTGGGACAAAGACTGTATTTTCTGCCATGAGAAGTCTGAAAGCAGCTCACTAATTGAAGGCTTAAATTATTTCAGCCTGCTAGTTGTCTTTGCTGCGAGGTGATTTCCATACTAGATTATGATGGACATCTTGTAGCAGTGAGTGCTCAGAAAAGGAGCATGCTCCTTAAGTTTTTTTTCTTCTAAGAAGACTATTGAATTAGTAACAACACACTATTGGGAAGGATTTTCTGATAGCCCTACTAACGAGGCCTAATGATTTTAAGCACCTCTATGGTAGACAGTTAGTAAAGAGAAATCCACAGAACATCTTCTCCATGGGTATATACATATGTATATAAAATATACAATTTCCATGTGACACAACATTACTAAACATTTTATAAAGACTTTAAAAATGTATGTGTCAATATAGGACACAAAAACCCAACAGGATTAATCAACGACCCTGTAGTGACAATGGATTTGCTAATTAACTTAATAAATAGTTCTCTGGATTATAGCACTACAAAAGTAAGAGCACACAAAAATACCTCCACCAGCCAACCAAAAATACCCACCAACGCCAAAAACCTAAGGAACAAAGCAAGCTCTGCAGCAGTCTGTGCGAATCTAATCTGCATGAAGACGATTTCAGAAACATGTAAGCATAAAAGGTATATGCATCTGCAGCACGTTGCTGTCATTAAAAGCACTGGTACCTGAATTCTTTCTTTAGCTGCGTACAATTTATATTTTTTCGGAGGACAGTGTTTTCTTCCTGTTTTTCTTCTTTTACACTGAATTGAAACTGTACTGACTGGGAAAAGCATATCCTGTCCTAGCTTCTGTAGGTAGCCAGTAATGTCCTAATGCAATGATTAATAAATGCAATTAGAATTAAAAGTGATGCAGTTTTGTTTTAGACAATCTCTGGAAGATGCCACATCAGGTAATGTAAATTCAAATGCCAAGATCAAGTTTGCGTGCATGAAATTTCCCTGCACTATCATTTGGTCTCTTTCATAAGTTCATAGTTATCCAACTTAAAAGCAGTGTTAGGTTTCTTGTCCTAGCTACTCTGAAAGTATCCTATTGTAGAATGAGTTCTAATAACATTCATGGCTAACTTATATAAAAACATCGGTGTGTTATCAGCATTGTTCTCAGGCTAAAGTCAAAACCAGAGCACTGCGCCAGCTACTAAGAAGGAGAAAAATGACTGCTACAGTTGAACTTAGGACAGATTCCTAATCTGTCCTCAGCTCTATTTATTCCTCCTTGATATTAATTTTTAAACGTACTTCAGAAGTCAGATATTCTTTCTCAGCATTTGCTTTGATAGCAAAATAAAGCTGTCCTCTTAATAATCCTTTGGTGACACTCCATTTTTTTTTTTAATGCCTTTAACAGGTCTGCTTTGAATTTGTTCCCATTTAAATTATTTCTGTTGCATACAAGTGATGACAACCATCTATGGTATTTTAAGTGATACTTTACTGAAGGTTTATAAAATTTGATAAATCCTGAAGTCAGAGTATCAACCTGCATATCTCAGAGCCAACTTTATTCTTAGGCTGAAAATAAACATATGCGATAGGATTGACTTTTAAAGTCTTTCTCAGGTAGCATCTAATACACTGTTGTATTTAATTGCTGAATATGAATGGATATGCTTGGAGGTGGTGCAGAGATTGTGGAAATATGGGTTACATGCAGCTGTATGGTTTTTAGGCCTTTGTTCTCTGTGCTGGTGAAGGACTTAAGAGTGTGGTTTATGCTATGGTGGATGGCAATTTAGTGAAAAAGCAGAAATTTTAGCAGAGATTTTTCTTGTTCTTCCTCCTGGGTGTATCTGGCAGGGTTTTATCAAAAGGGGTCAATGTGTCGATTTTATTTTCAGCTTTGGGGCATGCGATAGGCAGGAGAGACCCCTGCTGGTTTACTTTCGCCTACAGTTTTTGGGTTTGGGTTTGGTTTTGCTTTTTTTCTTTTTTTTTTTTGAGTTAGAGGTTGCAAAACATTAGAATCCGGAACTGCTTTCCTAAAGTTCAGTTTCCTTGCACAGTAAGAATTCACTTGCCCTCAGTACAACTTGCAGATTTTACCTACTTGGCTTTTCCTTCTAATTTACGCTGTTTTCTACACACCCATGCAATTTCTCTCCCCTATGCACGCTGTAGAAAGCAACCTTTTTCTGTAAATACTCTTCAATTTTTTTGCTATTGTTGTTTTTTAGATGGGTGGAGGTGACTGCAGTGTGACAATGGAGGTACTGATAAACTTTTATCCCAGGAGTGAGAAACTGAGCTAAAGTTTCAGGGGGCACAATTCTTATTTGTTCTATAAAGTAGGGCTAAGGCAAGATTTAGGCAATCATATCCATTGCAGCCCTATTGGCACACACCTGGAGTGGGAGGAGTACAAAGTTGGTTTTCTGCAGGGTTTGTGTACCCACACATGTATATAGGTGTACATAATCAATTTATCACTCACAACTAGTGGTCTATCTTGGAAATTTTTATTAATTGCATTATTACCCTTTAGCACTCCTCAGAATGTGATGTGCTATGATGATTGTGAAGTGAGGCCTCTGGCTACAGCAGCGTGTGATTTGCAGGTCACTGGTGCAGTAAATGCAAAAACCTGAAAGTCAATGTTGGCATTTTCAAGATAAGTTGAAAACTAGAGCCATGGAACTCTGTTTTATTCTTCTGTTTCTATGAATTCTTTGATTTCATTGATTACTTCATGCAGGATATTCAAACGTTATTTTTTTAATTGGGGATTCTCTAAAAACACTGGATTTAGGAGCTTTAGTCAGCTCCTGAACTGCAAAGCCATGTGATCTTTAAATGCAGCTGTTTCCCCGAATACCTAAGTTTGGATTTATACACTCCATGTTATTCAAGTAAGCTTAGGGATGCCACCATTAAAGTCTCTGTGCCTCAGTTTATGCATCTGTAATAAGATATTAAAACTTTGTGATTTCACAAGGATGTTGTCAGGTTTAATTCATTAATGTCTGCAAAATACTTTTTTGATCTTAAATGCAGGGATCAAAGCTGTGCTAAGTGTAAGGAAGCATGAGTATCCTGGAACTGTCTAGTACTGAACTCCAAGTATGAGAAACACAGCTTTATCATCACATTTGCTTCCAAGGAAATAGTTTACCTGGTATTACAGCATGTTGGGATTTTTGAATGTTAGTGAAATGGCTAATTTCCGAGCCAACACAAACTTCTGTGTTGTGACAGCGTGAAGTTTTATACTCGGTCACAGGAGTAAGGCTTGAAAGAGTTCAAATACATGGAATGCCTGAAGGCTTAGATCTCATCTAGTGAAAAGATGCAAGAGCTTAGAGCTTAGTTACTCAGAATATGAATAACTGTGCAGGGGATATTGTAACAGCCTTCAGTTCAGTACCTACCTGATTTAAAGTTCCTTTGCACAGCTAGGCAGCATAAAGAGTTCCTTAGGGATATATAAGAATCTGGCCCTCCAGTGCTTTTGGCTGATCTATCTTTTTGAGTGAAGTCTGTTCACAATGCAGAAAAGCAGTGTCTTTATTTAAAAAAAAAAAAAAGGGGGGGGGGGGAACTACATGATAAATGTTTGAGTAATTAATATGGATATTTTGTCATTACTGTCATTGCTGCTGTAGCTTTTAGCAGTTTTACCTGTGACATGACACTTTATAACTTCATCATGATTTAGAAAATAAAAATCAATCTGCACTTAATCTATTCTTGCAAAATTAGAAGTCATGTAGAAATGTGAGGGAAAAAATAGCAATGGAAGTAGCACGGAAATATCCACAATTCTGTTAAAACAATAATTTGCATTAATATATCATTTTTCATTCATTATTGCTCATTTCATTCTCAAGACATTTTGTCAGCTACCAGGCTGACGTGCTTGTATTGAGGAACTTCAGTCATCTCTGAGATAACAGGGGGTGATCAAATAGTATGCAGCGCATTGCAAAGCTTCATGGAGATGAAATATTTGGCCCCAGGGAAAGGATTCAAATAGTTAAAGAGAGTGCTCTAATCTCAATAGAGGCTTTATCTGTTGTGATTAGATAGGATCTCAGTCTGATCTATTTGATCAACTCCCAGAGTTTGTAATTTATGAAAGACTAGAAAGGTACTTCTATGCACATGCAGGTTGAAAATGTAGTTTTAATGTATTCACTCAGTTATATCATGGTGAATGAAATGGATTGTATCAGTATGAAGGAGCCTAGCTTGTCTTTGACTCAGTGCGTGACTCAAACTACCCTGGTTCATGTTTAGGTGAGTGGACTGTTATGCCTGTTGCTCAGGTTCCTATGAAAAAATGAGGAGGACACTTGCAAAGCAAATGCTTTGAAAATATCCTGCTGCCTCTCATCTGAGCTATGGCTATTTTAAAAATGGATTGTGTTGTCTTTAGGGCAATATGTATGTTCTGCAGATATTTGGAAATGCTTCAGGTAATTATTTGGCTTATTCTCATCACCACAAAATGTGAACGCTCAAATTAAGGCTCCCTACCACCCTGAACATTTTAGAGTTTATGGTGGGGTTTTACCTTAATAGCTTTTAGGTCCTGTAGAATCATCTTGGGAGTTTTGCTGTTGATTTCTGTGATAACATGGATTGTGGCTGTGCAATTTGTTCTGTTTCTTCAACTGCAAAACCTTTAATCTGGAACCTGTAGGAGGTTCTTGTTAGAATCTCAGTGGTAACATATCACCCTTATTAATGAGATGTTCCTAAATTACACTCCTAAATGCATTTACATGCAAGCATATGTATCAGTGTTTGTATGAGGATTTTTTCCTGCGGATTGCTGCCTATTCAGTGATTCGGGGGCATTACAAAAGCAGATAGACACTGGAACAATAGACTATTTATATCCCTCCGATTCCAGCAGAGCTCTGTTAAATGCTGTTTGTTTGTGTCTTTGTTCCTTTCTTTTCTTTATAGCTCTTTAGTCTCCCATTTGAATGGAGGGGTTTGTTTGTCTAGTATTTTATTCTGTGAAATTCAGGTAATGGAGAGCAGGGACTGGTGGCTGCCTGGCAATGTTAGACAATTTCCAGCAGGTGGCACTATTTGGTGACTTTTGCGTAAAACAGCGTTTATTATTTCAGTACGCATGAATACGTTTGTGATAATTTTTTTATTGGCTTTTTATGGAAACACAAAATAAGGTACATAGTCTGAAGAGGTGTATACATGTGTCCTTTATCATATTGAATAGTAACAACCCTAGTGTACTTTTTTGAAGCAGATCAAATGTGTCAAAGGCTGTTCTGCACTGTGGAATTAACATGAACGAGACCTATCTTAATAATTTCTTGAAAGATGCTTGGACTAAGTATAACA